>JANUYF010000001.1:303787350-305091100 GCA_026167975.1 Phrynosoma blainvillii | reverse complement strand
AAAAGCATTTGACCAAGGTACCAAGATGCTGGAAGGTGACAAATATGTTATGAAGGTTTGTGACTCCAATGTTGTAGAATTAGAGCTGAGCAATGGAAAATTATGTAAAACATATCCTATCTTTCCCCTGTGCTTCATCTGAAGCAACTAGGATAGACTTTGCAAGATACAAGTCAAATGAATCTTATGATTCCAAAAAGCAGATTTTATATTCTTAATATCGCAATTCCTTGAGATTTTTTTAAATGTAAAAAAAATCATACAATGGGGAAAAATGAAAGATATTCATCTTTGGTAATTTTTTAGACACCTTTTGTATGAAATGTTAATATATATTTGTTCCGAGAAATCTCCACTGTCCTTTGTTCCTTTGGCAAAACACATATCTGTATGAAGAGAAAACAAAGGACAACATTTATTAAAAAGATGTTTTCATGCTGAAGGCATCATCAGGAAACATAGCTCACAACAAATCATTACAGCAAAAAGTTTTAAGGTAATCTGTATCTGTTTCTTAACATAGCTGAGCTCTTATGAAACTGCTGGTAGAGTAGTTAAACCAGGAATAGCTTATGACTGCTCAGAGCATTAAAATTTTGGCCATAATTTTGTTGCTGATAAAATAGGAATGGGACACACTAAAAGAAATATGTGACAGAAATACCCATCCAGTTTTTCTTAATTGGCAAAATCCAGTAACTTTTAAGGTTAAGCCTATTTAGGAGAGAAAGCTAATTTTTCAGGGAGTAAAAATTGATCTTAACTTTGGGTCTTTCTCTTTCACTTCTCCTTGCCCCCATCTGCTAGAATAAAGACTGGGAAACGTACAGGCCTACTGATGTTGTCTGACTTCTAGGGTACCCAGATCTCAGAACCTGTACATGAGGATCAGGGCCTAGATCCTCATCTACAGTACTCAGGGCAAGGGAGAGGAGTATTGGGGCAAAAGTGCTGCCTTGAAAAGTAATGTGTGTGTGTGTGTGAGAGAGAGAGAGAGTGTTTTGCTCATCTGTTAAACCTGGTGCTTCCCCCACCCAATGTGATACTCTGTGCAATTGTGGCTGATTTTTGAGTATGATGCTTAATGACATCACCAAGTGGTGCCCCTTGTAACATCACTAGCGTCCACCACATGTAATATCATAAAGAGTCTTTCCTAGGTCTCAGAATCTGTCCCTGAAATCTCAGGGCTTGGGATAGTTCTGACCTGGCCATCTTATTGATAGCATTTTCCATTAGCCTTGACCATTAGCTTTGCTGACTAATGCTAATGGGAATTTGAATCCAACAAAATCTACACAGCCACAGATTTTCCATCGTGTTCTGAAATAGTTGGCCCATTAGTGGAGGTGTGACTCTCGCACAACACTCCCACCTTACCTAAAGTTTCACTGAACTCAGAGAAATTGCATTTCATTTTGGCAACAATTTCTTTGCATTCCCCCCCACCCACCCAAAAAAAGGATTCCCAATGCTATTTCCAATATTAGCAAAGCAAAGATTACAATACCACCACCCCCCAGCAATGTTTTTAATGTTCTTTGAACATTTCCACTTTCATTCAGATATTCTACAGGTGCCTGGGGATTACAGGTGCCTGAATGGGTTGGTCATTGTCTGTTCTGTTTATACCAGAACTGGAGTTTAGGCCCTGTGTCGAGAGGAGAGCATTTTATTTAGCCTGTGCAGACAAAGCCTTAGACTAGGAAGGGTAGCTACAAAGGAACTAGATACAATCTTCAAGTGTAAAGATATACACATTAAATACCAAACTCAGAATCCAGTTTCAGTATATGGCTGTGAAAGCTGTACAGTGAAGAAAGATGACTAGAGGAGAGTTCTATGGAAAACCATGAACCACCAAAAAGGCACATGAATGAGTCCAAGAGCAAATCTAGGCTGAATTATCATTTTAAGCCAACATGACAAACCTGAAGCTATTATGCCTTGCACATATCATGCTGAAACATGACTTATTGGAAAAGATGATAATACTCCACAAAGTAAAAAAGGAACAGGGAAAGAAGATTTCAGAATACAAGTAGATTGATTAAATCAAGAAAGCCACAACCCTGACTTTGCAAGTCCTAAAGAGGGAATTGATGACCATGGCTCAAGGATGTCTCAGTCATAGGGCTGCCATAATTAGAAGCCAAATTGAAGGCAAACAACAACAACAATTGTATTTTATCCAGTCAATGGACACTGTTAGAATCATAGAGTTGGAAGAGACCACAAGGGCTATCCAGTCCAACCCCCTGCCATGCAGGAATTCCCAATCAAAGCATCCCTGACAGATGGCCATCCAGCCTCTGCTTAAAGACCTCCAAGGAAGGAGACTCCACTACTCTCCGAGGGAGTGTGTTCCACTGTCGAACCACCCTTACTGTCAGGAAGTTCCTCCTAATGTTGAGGTGGAATCTTTTTTCCTGCAACTTGCATCCATTGTTTCAGGTCCTAGTCTCTGGAGCAGCATAAAACAAGCTTGTTCCCTCCTCAATATGACATCCCTTCAAATATTTAAACACGGCTATCATATCACCTCTCAGCCTTCTCTTCTCCAGGCTAAACATCCCCAGCTCCCTAAGTCATTTCTCATAAGACTTGGTTTCCAGACCCTTCACCATTTTAGTTGCCCTCCTTTGGACATGCTCCAGTTTCTCCACATCCTTTTTGAATTGTGGTGCCCAGAACTGGACACAGTATTCCAGGTGAGGCCTGACCAAAGCAGAATAGAGTGGCACTATTACTTCTCTTGATCTAGACACTATACTTCTACTGATGCAGCCTAAAATTGCATTGGCCTTTTTAGCTGCTGCATCGCACTGTTGACTCATGTTCAGCTTGTGGTCCACCTGGATTCCTAGATCCCTTTCACACGTAGTCTCATTCAGCCAGGTGTCCCCCATCGTATATCTGTACTTTTCGTTTTTCTGCCCTAAGTGCAATACCTTACATTTCTCTGTGTTGATTTTCATTTTGTTAGCATTGACCCAGCTTTCTAGTCTGTTCAAGTCATTTTGAATTTTGATCCTGTCCTCTGGGGTATCAGAGGACTCCTCCTAATTTGGTGTCATCTGCAAATTTGATAACTATGCCCCCAATACCGTCATCTAAGTCATTAATAAAGATATTGAATAGCACTAGGCCCAGGACAGAGCCCTGTGGCACCCCACTGGTCAATTCTTTCCAGGGTGAAAAGGAGCCATTGTTGAGCACCCTTTGGGTTCGGCCAGTCAACCAATTACAAATCCATGTAACAGTTACTTTGTCTAGCTCACATTTTACCAGCTTGTTTGCAAGAATGTCATGGGGAACCTTGTCAAAGGCCTTACTGAAATCAAGATATACTATATCCACAGCATTCCCTTCATCTACCAAGCTGGTAATTTTATCCAAAAAAAGAGATCAGATTTGTCTGGCATGACCTGTTTCTCTGAAACCCATGTTGACTTTTTGTGATTATGAAATTACCGTCCAGATGTTCACAGACCCTCTGTTTAATGATCTGCTCCAGAATCTTTCCGGGTATTAATGTCAGACTAACTGAACGATAATTGTTAGGATCCTCTTTTTCCCCCTTTTTGAAGATGGGGACAACATTTGCCCTCCTTCAGTCCGTTGGGACTTCTCCTGTTTTCCAGGTGTTCTCAAAGATTATTGCCAATGGTTCCGATATTACGTTTGCCAGTTCTTTTAATACCCTTAGATGTAATTCGTCTGGTCCTGGAGACTTATATTCATTTAGATTAACCAGGTATTCCTGTACTATCTCTTTACTTATTCTGTGCTGAAATTCTCCTATTCTGTCCTCTGTTCCATTATCCTCAGGTTGAGCACCCTTTGCCTTTTCTGAGAAGACTGAAGCAAAGAAGGTGTTGAGTAATTCTGCCTTTTCTCTGTCCCCTGTTAACTTTTTGCCATCTTCTCCACACAGTTGCCCTACCATTTCCTTCTTCTTCCTTTTTCTGCTGACATACCACCAAAAGCCCTTTTTATTGTTCTTAACCTCTCTAGCCAGCCTGAGTTCATTCTGCGCTAGCTATTTGTTTGAATTCCTCTTTGGTGATTTCCCCATTTTTCCATTTCTTATACATGTTCTGATTAAAACATAGTTCAGTTGCAAGTTCCTTAGTCATCCATCCTGGTTTTTTGAGACACCTCCCATTTTTCCTCCTCATTGGCATGGTTTGAAATTGTGCCTTGAGTATCTCCCTTTTGAGAAACTCCCATCTTGAACTCCCTTCTCTTTTAGTATTCCTGTCCATGGGATCACCCCCAGTATTTCTCTAAGTTTAGTAAATCAGCTCTCCTAAAGTCTAGAATGCGTGTCTGACTATGCCTGTCTTCTCCTTTCCACTGTAAAATAAACTCCAGGAGGACATGATCACTCCCACCTAAGGATCCAACCACTTGCACCCCATTAACTAGGTCTTCCCTGTTAGTTAGGATCAGATCCAAAATAGCTGGCTCCCTTGTTGCCTCTTCCACCTGTTGGACAATGAAATTGTCTTCAAGGCAAGTGAGGAATTTGCTAGACCTTGAGGATTTTGCTGAGTTTGACTTCAAGAAAATATCAGGATAGTTGAAGTCACCCATCACTACTATATTTCTCCTTTCTGAGTGTGTGGTCATCTGTTCTAGAAAGGCATCATCCAATTCTTCTGCTTGAGTTGGGAGTCTGTAGTAGACTCCCACACTAACATCCCTGCTGTTTCCCTCCCCTTTAATTTTTATCCAGATGCTCTCCACCTGGCTTCCAGGACTGATGTCCTGGATTTCTTGACTGATGTAAATATCCCTGACATATAATGCTATTCCTCCTCCTTTCCTATTTGGCCTGTTTCTCTTGAAAAGGTTATACCCCTGTATTTCTACATTCCAGTCATGAGACTCATCCCACCAGGTTTCAGTGATGCCCTATTATATCATATTTACTTTGTTGTGCTAGGAGTTCAAGTTCATCTTGCTTATTCCCCATGCTCTGTGCATTAGTGTAGAGACCTCTAAGACCATATGTCCCCCTTACTTGCTGCCTGTGCACATTTTTTTTGCCTCCCACTGTTGGGTCCCTGTACTGTTTGCCTTGTTTCCTCTATGACAGTTTGACTATTTTTTCCCAGTCCTTTTTTCTTCCAGGACGCTGTCTCCCTTCCCCACATAACTCAGTTTAAAGCCCTCCTGATCAAATTCTTGAGACTGTTGGCAAAAATGTTTCTTCCAGCTGGCATGAGATGCAGCCCATCCCTTGCCAGGAGTCCGCCCTCATGGAACTGCAGCCCATGATCTAAGAATCCAAATCGTTCTCGGCAACACCATCTGCAAAACCAATTGTTGACATCTGTGATTTTCCTCTCTCTTCCTGGACTATGCCCTTCAACTGGCAGAAGAGATGAGATGACAATCTGTGCCTCCATTTCTTTCAGCTTCTTATCTAGAGCCTCGTAATCCCTTTTGATGTTCTGAAGGCTGTGTCGTGCTGTGTCATTCATTCCCACATGGACCGAAAGGAAGGGGGTATTGGTCAGTAGGCTTGACCAGTCTTGTCAGCCTCTCTGTCACATGTCAGATCTTTGCCTCAGGGAGACAACACACCTCTCGAGACTTCTTGTCAGGCCCACAAATCACTGCTTCTGTCCCCCTCAGCAAGGAGTCCCCCACCACAACCACATGCCTCCTCCGAGGCTTAGCAGTGACTGTTCCCTGTGGTGGAAC
This sequence comes from Phrynosoma blainvillii, assembly GCA_026167975.1. NCBI lineage: Eukaryota > Metazoa > Chordata > Lepidosauria > Squamata > Phrynosomatidae > Phrynosoma > Phrynosoma blainvillii. The sequence goes on along the minus strand of JANUYF010000001.1, from coordinate 305,085,385 downwards.
TCCCAGGGTCCCCTGCTCTGCCCCTGAAGTCTGTCCATGCTGCTCTTCTTCATCCTCCTTGATAAGGTAAAGAGCTTGAAATCGATTCTGTAGCTGCAAGCTCCCAGAACGATCCCTGGTCTCCCTATTTCTGCTTGTGACATTCCTCCAGCTGTCTACCTTCTGTGTATGTGATGTGACATTCTCTTCCCCAGCAACTTCCTCTGTGGGGTCCCCGTCCAAAACCGTTTGTTCCGTTCTGTCTAGGAAAGCCTCTTGCTCCCTAATATGCTGAAGTGTAGCTACTCGCGCCTCCAGCTGCTGTACTTTCTCCTCCAAGAGGGCTACCAACTTGCACTTTGAGCATGTGTAGTTCCCCACATCTGTAGGTAAGAAGACAAACATCCCACAGGTATTGCAGGTGACAGCAGCAGTTCCTTCAGTGTCCATACTAAGTCTTAATTAGTACCTGAAAGAGGACTACGGCTTTCCACCTCAAAGAAAATCCCTCGCTAACACCAGTGTTAAAGTCTGCTGATGACTGGAACTTTTCAACAATTAGTAGTGGTTATACAACCATATAGCTCTGGCAGCAGTTGTATAGAGCTAACTGGCCAGCCCACCCCCTATTGACTTGCAAATGCGACTCAACAAACCCCACCTGCTGAGTAACAGTCACACTCTCCCCAAGTGTTTTTAAAAAGAATTTAAAAACTCACCCACTCAAAATGGCTGCCTGGAAACTGCTTTCTTCCTCTTTCCTAGCAGGAACTGGCCTAGAAAGCCTCCTTCTCTTTCTCCTTTCTTTCAGAAACTGGCCTGGAAAGTCTTCTCCTCCTCCTTCCCCTGTCCTGGCCGAAACTGACCTGAAACTGGCCTCTGGCAGCAGTTGTATAGAGCTTACTGGCTAGCCCACCTCCTACTGACTCGCAAATGCAACTCAACAAAGCCCCACCCGCTGAGTAACAGTCACACTCTCCCCAAGTCTTTTTTTAAAAGAATTTAAAAACTCACCCATTCAAAATGGCTGCCTGGAAACTGCTTTCTTCCTCTTTCCTACCAGGAACTGTCCTAGAAAGCCTCCTTCTATTTCTCCTTTCTTTCAGAAACTGGCCTGGAAAGCCTCCTCCTCCTCCTCCTTCCCCTGTCCTGGCCGAAACTGACCTGAAACTGGCCTGGGAAACTGACCTGAAACTGGGAGATGAATCTGCTAGGGTTTTTATTCTGAAGTTTCAAGGAAATATCTAAGGTCCTGGACCCTACCAACAAAACTTGGCTTCAGTGCCTTGGACGACTCCTTTAAACTTTGGACTAAACACCTGGAGCAGATTTATTTCTCCACTAACATTAGAAAAACCACCCTCCACTGTCCCCATGAGCTGGAGATAGGAGAAACCCCACACTCATGTGACTTGCAATCCATTTGTGCCAAGAGTATTGATAAGTGTATTCTGTTAAATCAAAAGGGATGAGTCCAAAGAAGAACTTGGATCTAATTACTCTGGATCACTGAGCAAACTGGTGTCTATGGTTTAAGATGATATTTGGCTTCTGATTCCATAAATGTGTCCAACACAATAGTAGAGGGGACCCATTCCATGGCTGTTTAATCCAGACTAGTATAAAGGCACCAGATCTGATCTTGAAAGCTAAGCAGGGCAGCCCTGGTTAATACTTGGATGAGAGATTGCCAATGAATACCAGGTGCTGTAGGCTATATTTCAGAGGAAGGAACTGCCTAAACCAGTTCCAAGATTATTTCTTGCCTAAGAACACTATGAAATTCATGGAATTGCCATAAGTTGACAGGAAACTTGAAAGCACACATATACATCTTCTAGAGTTGCACAGAAAGAACTTTAGAGTTCCTGGCAGTTGTACTAGAAACATCCCCTTGTTCACTGTTTCTGGATGATTTCTCTCTCTTCACTACTGTGAAGGCTGCAAACAGTGGCTTGCCTGCAAATGCTTTTGCACCAGTCCTCAGTGCACAGCTCTGCCAAACACTTGGCTCCGATCTTAATCTGGTTTCAGGCATTTATTGCGGTGTCTCCATTAATTAAACTCCAAACACTTCAAATTCTCCTCTTTCATGTCTTCTTTCTCATTTCTCTTTCTTGTCCACAGTTCTCTTGCCATGATTATTCCAGCTGGTCCCTAAGCTTGGGCCAACCATCTGATGAACAAATTAGTCGTTTTTTTTCCTCTGGACAGCTTTGATCTAGAAGATTTTGAGGTGGGGCTATTTTAAGACCATCTTTTTTAAAAAAAAACAAAAACTTTTTTCTCTTGCACTTTGAGCAGCTTTGTTGTTTTCCATCATATAAAAAGCCATGGTTGCCAGAATTAGAACTAAGAAGGAAAGGTTTCAAGATCGTATCGCCGTAGAGATGAGATCTCCAAACACAACCTCCACAGCTGGATATCTTTATGTAGGAACAAGGCCAAATTTATAAATACTGGGAGGCCTAATGCTCAATCTCCTGCCCATAGTCTGAAGAAGAACCTACCATAGATTCATTCTGACTGTAGCACACTCCAAAAAGCTGTAGTGGGAGCCAGAATCTTTATAAATTGGCTGCAAGAAAGTAACAAGTTAGGTAGATTAGCTCTGTTCAGTTACTCTTTCATGGGATTGCTATAGAACTTCTGAGCTCAAACAGGCCCAAAGATAGGTGACCATTTTTGTCTTGTTCCTTAGCAGTAGTACTACTACCTTCCAAGGTGCTGAAAAGTTATTATTAGTGAGCAGTTTAAAAGCTCAGAGCTTGGAAAAGTTACTTTGATGGACTATAAACTCCAGAATTCTCTCTGATTGTGTTCCCAAAAGTAACTTTTCCAAGCTCTGTGAAAGAGTATGGCTTGCTCCAGCCTCACTTCATACATGGCATTTTTACACTTTCCCTAAACAATGTTATGTGCAATGAAGGAGAAGGGAAATGGATATGGTGTTAATTGTATGAATGTAATTAAAATGCATGGTTTATTGTTGTGTAAGTAGCAACTGTAGAGAAAGCTGGGCAACTCAGGAGCATGAAGGTGAGGGTAGTTCTTTACAGTCTAAATCTAGATCCTGTACATGTCTAATTAAATGTTCCTGTGATTTAAGTGAGGCTTACCCATGCTGAGATATTGTAGGATTGTAGCTTTACACAGGAATCTTATGTTTACTCAAGAATAATGCCTTCCCCTGTTGCACGAGGCTTACTTGCAGGCATCATAAATAGGATATGATGCAATCCTAGCCATGTGTACTAAATAGTAAATTCTACTGTGTTCAGTGGACTAACTCTGAGGTAAGTAGGAGTAGGATTATAACCTTAATGGCTTTAATAAGAATGAAAGGATATAGAGGCCATGATTAGTCTCATCATATGAGCTCACTATCTTCCTTGAAATAAAAGAAGGCTTTAATCCCCTCCACATGAGAAGAGATAAACAACATAACATGCAGTTCTTTCTCCTACTCACAAGTAAAGATTTCTGATCAAAGATTAGTATCCTAATGTGTGAGAGGGAGGATCTTTAATTCTTTAACCCTTCCTGTGGTCCTGATTCATATCAGGTCTTGTGCACCTGCAATTTAATTCTATTTCCTTCAACTGAGGTTTTTTCCCCCTATGTGCAAATTGCTCTCCCCATGCTCCTTCTGAACTAAGGGTACAACTAGGGACAAAGGATTAAACCTCCTCTATAAAGCTATGATTCCAATCCATATTGTGTTCTCAGCACTTATTTCTGAGTAAGAAACGGAAGAGAGAAGATGTTCTTGTTTCTGAGTAAGAAAAAGAACACAGATGAAGACAAATGTGTTCTGCCTATTGAAAGTTAGGGATGGAAAGCATATTTTAAAATACTAAAAAATAGGGGGTCAGAAATGAGTGTTGGGCAACCCTAACAAAAAAAGTGGACTGATCAGAATCTTTGCACTTTGGGACTTTTTCTGCATAAAATATTCACATCCTTTGTTTGCACAGAAAACATGATATTTTTGTGCAGAAATGTTATTTTCTGGACAGAAAATGCTGTTTGATGTGCAAAAATGCCATGGGCAGATTTTGTATCAAATAACATCCCAACTAAAGCCTTTTCTGTACAGAAAATAATATTTCTATACAAAACTATTGTTTTCTACTTGGAAAATAATATTGCTGTGCATAAACAGTATTTTTTGTGTACAAAACAATAATGCCTAGCAGAAATATTAATTTCTGCAAAGAAAATGCTGTTTTCTTTGCGAAAATTGCATGAGTGGATTGTGTGTAAAATCTGTCCAAATATGAGAATAGTCTTCAAAGGGAAATAGGAAAAAAATTGCTAAAATTATTCTTTGTTTCCTTCAAGAACAAAATTATTGAAGAATGACATTCCAAGTGGGAGTATACTGGATTTATTACCATCTGAAACATACAATTGTTTACCCCTATGGCTTTTTGTGTGTGTCATGAACATATATGTTATTCACCTATACTTTGAGTGCTCATTTTCAAATTATTTCTTGGTGGATTTATATTTAAGTGTAGGCTGCTTAGTTAATTACAAAAGGTAAGCCAAAAAAAATTATGGTTCCCATTTTACAGGTGCCAAACAGAAGCTAAGAATTAATACAATGTCCAAGACCACACAGTAAGCCTATGGCAGAGTCTGGATTTCAGACCTTTCCTAGTTCCAAATCTAGTATGGAATGCTGTGCCTGTACACTCTTTGCTTTAGCCAAGTCAGAACAGCACTGGCATTTTGCAAATGTTGCTTCCCCACATATATCCACAATGAAACATTAGCCAACTGCTCTCCAGTCCTGTTTCCCTCCATGTGAATCATTGTGTAGGACCTATATTCATTAAAGAGGGAAAAAAGTGAGAAATTTCAGGCTGGGTGGCATTGAAGAAAATTACTTGGGATTAGGCTGGAGAATGAAGGCAAAGGAACATTGAAGAGAAAAAATAGCTTTTCCAGATGCTCTCCTTTGGATAGCAAGCTTACCTGGATGTCACACAAGGAAAGAGGTTCAGAAAAGGCACATCAGTAATGAGAAGAGCACACGGTCCATTGGCTGGGTTAGAGACTGTTCCCATGGATGCACCAAGATTACAGAGAGATACATATTTGTAACAACTGTGTGCACCTACTGGTTTGTCCCATAAACTCTTCACATTCATGGAAAGGGGCCCTAACCATATGTGCAAAGGTCTGTGAACAGGAAACAACCTACAAGGGGAAGAGTTAGAGAAGATGAATGTTAGCTGTTGTATATTTTCTTGTAAGAGCCAGATGAGGACGATGGTAAAAAGGCAACTCCATATCAGTTTCAAAATGCTCTTGAGAGCATCAAACATAAGCTAGTCATGATTATTTATTTCATCAATGATGAGATTTGGTGTCACAAAATCATATAGATGGAAGGGATTCCAAGGGCTATATCATCTAACCTATTGACAGTGCAGCAACATACAGCTAAAACATCCCTGACAAGTGGCCATCCAACCTCTGTCTTACAACCTCCAGTTTTCTAAACACCAGGAAGCATCTGGTATGGCAGGGGTGGGGAATCTTTAGCCTGCCAGATGTTTGAACTACAATTCCCATAATCCTTAATCATTGGCCATGCTGAGTGGAGCTTTTTGTAAACTAAAATCCAAAACACCTGGTAGATAAAAGGTTTTCCCATCCATTGTTATGCTATTGAAAACATGTAATTCCTCCCTCCTGCTTAAGTAAGAACAAAGATACATTGCAAATGTGCATCCTGGCTTTAATAGAAAATCCCCAATTTGAAATTGCCCAGGGTCAATTTATACTAATAAAAATCTGTATAAAATTAAGATGTATCATCTAAACATGTCATTGTGACAATGGGCCATGAATGATTATTTTTCTCCATCTGGACACAGCCATAACCATAGAAAGCACCATGCACTAATACCATGTAGCTGTGGAATTGCTGTTCCCTAAATGCAGTGTTCAGTTATGACAGTGGTGCAATCAATATAATTCTGAAGATTTGCTTTGAAGAGGTAAGCCCTGGAAGAATAACCATAGAAGACCATTAAAATATAGGTTTTTATCAAATCTGCAGAAGCCATGAAAGTTCATCTAACATCTCTTCTATCACATTAGGAGTCTACTTACAGAGCTATAAATTACAGGAACATTCAACACTAAGGCTTAATTCTGGCATATTTGAATAAATACTGGTGCCCTAGAAAAAGCCTAGAATACATTTCTCACAGTACTCCATAAGGAAAGTTCATACCAGGGCCAGCTCTGGACTAAAAGGTGTCAATATTTATTTAATTATTAAATCATCTTTACAGCTCCTTTCCTAACTTGAATACTCAGACTACATGCATGTTTACATGTTTATTCTTTCTCCTCTGCATGTATTGCGTCTGTGGAATCTCACCCAGCAGAACTGTTTAGGGTGGTAAGGGAGCTGACACAAGCTCCCCCTGTGCAAAACCTTTTACTTAACCCAACAACAGCCTGCTGTGACGCTTTTAACAACTATTTCACAGATAAAATCTCTCAAATAAAAGCCGACTTAAATGCTGGAATTATAGCAGAAGCGACTGATGAGGTGTCCAGCAAACCCATTTTTGAGATTAAACTAGATCATTTCAAGCCAGTGAGTACCGAGAATGTGGACAAGATCCTTGGAAAAGTGAAGAGGACAACGTACTCCCTCGATCCCTGCCCATCTTGGCTGGTTGTCCAGGGGGGTGATGCATTGATGGCCTTTCTTAAGATGGTCATTAATGCATCCCATAGGGAGAGAATTGTTCCATCATGTCTAAAAGAAGCAGTCATTAGACCACTCTTGAAGAAACCCTCCCTGGACTCCCTGGATCTGAAAAGTTATAGACCAGTCTCCCATCTACCCTTTTTGAGCAAGGTGATCGAGTGAGCCATTGCCCTCCCACTCCACTCCAAGTGATCTTGGATAAACCGATTTTCTGGATCCATTTCAAACCGGCTTCAGACCTGGATATGGGGTAGAGACTGCCATGTTCGCTCTGGTAGATGACCTGCGCCTGAGCACCGACGGGGGAACGTGACCCAGTTGGTGCTTTTGGACCTCTCAGAGGCTTTTGATATGACAGATCATGACATCCTATTGGAGCGCCTGAGAGAGTTAGGAATTGGAGGCACGGTACTTCAGTGGTTCCATTCCTTCCTCTCAGGCAGGTTCCAGAGGGTGTCACTTGGGGACAACTACTCCTCTAAAATGGAGCTAAACTGTGGTGTTCCACAGGGTGCCATCTTGTCCCCGATGTTGTTTAACATCTAGATGAAGCCGCTGGGAGAGATCAGCAGGAGACATGGGGTGGGGTGTTATCAGTACGCTGATGACACCCAAATATATTTCTCTGTGTCTCAGTCAACTGCTATGTTGGCAGATGGCAGCTCTCCCCTCAATCAATGTCTTGAAGTGGTAATGGACTGAATGAGGAAAAACCGACTCAAGCTGAATCCACATGAAATGGAGGTACTTACGGTAGAGGCCCCCAAATCACAGATTGGGTTGCGACAGCCAGTTCTGGACGGGGTCACAGTCTCTGTTAAGGACAGTGTCCACAGTCTGGGGGTGCTCCTAGACTAGTTGCTTCACATGACAGATCAAGTGAATGCGACAGTCAGGAGCGCCTGTTATCAGCTTCAGCTGATATGCCAGCTGCACCTTTTCCTGGAAGTAAGGGACCTAGAAACCGTAGTACATGCACTGGTAACCTCACGACATGACTTCTGCAACGCATTCTACATGGGGCTACCCTTATACTTAACTCGGAAACTGCAACAAGTAGAAAACATGGCAGCCAGGCTGATCACCAGAACACCAAGGAGTGATCATATTACACAGATTTTAGGATCCCTCCGCTGGCTGCCTAAGTGTTGGTGGTGACCTTTAAAGCCCTACATGGCCTGGGTCCAACTTACCTTAGGGATCGCCTGCTTCCATATAATCCGCCCTGCGCCCTCAGGTCCTCTGAGAGGAAGCTGCTTCATCCGATGAAAACTAGGTTGGCGGCGACCTCCCAGAGGACATTCTCAGCCACTGCTCCCAGACTCTGGAATGCCTTGCCGGAAGAGATCCGTCAGATAAACAACTTAGAGGGCTTTAAAAAAAGCCGTCAAGATGGATCTCTTCCGGCAGGCCTACCCAGAATAAATTATCTGTTCTGATCCCCCCCCCCCCCGCCATCAGACACCTTTGCTTACTCGTGCCTCGCCCCAGAGTGCTTATTGTTCAATTTGTTTTTAAATTGTTTATTGTTTAATTAGTTTTAATTAAGATTTGTATTTAATGTATTTTTAATGGGTGTGTGTGTGTGTAATTGTATCAGTTTGTATTGTTTTGTAGGGGATGTTTTATGTACTTGAATTTAGATGTAAGCTGCCTTGATGGCTATGGCTAAAGGCGGGATAAAATAAATTATTATTAATATTATTATTATTCCTCTCCAACAGATGACAAATTTGCATGCATATATCTAAACATCTGAGAGATTATAAACACATTTCCCTTCCATCTTCAGTTTTCTATTTCTTGATTTTGTGAGGGTGGAGGGCAAACCAAATCTGAATCCTCGTGGCTTTCAACAAAGATTCATCAAAGGGTGGGTGGGAAGGATGAAACACATGGTGAATTATTCTTTGGGAGAAAGGCAGGTGATTATTCAATAAGGGATCAAAAAACAGAGAGGGAAGGTGCTTAAAAGAAATATTTTGTTGTTGCTGCTGTGCCTTCCAGTCATTGCCAACTTATGACAATCCTAAGGTAAAGCTATCACAGGGGTTTCTTGGCAATATTTGGCCAGGGGTGAGGGTTGCCATTGTCTTCCTGTCTAACTGAGATTGTGTGACTTGCCCAAGGTCATACAGTGGGTTTCATGGCCAAGCTGGGATTTAAACCCTGGTCTCCAGAGAACAGTCCAATGCCCAAACCACTATGTCACAGAAATATTATGGGCCTGTAAAAACCTAATACTATTGGAAACTTGACATTCCCAAGACTCACACAGTGTGATTACACTATTCAGTTACAGCAGTCTGACAGTTCTTTAACTGTCATGGTTCTGTCCTATCAACTCTGAGATTTGTACTTGCTGAAGTACTTAGAATTCCCTCTGCCAGAGGGCTCTGGTCCAATCTTTTCCTTGAACTACAGCATTAAAGCTCCCTAGAAGAGAATTCTAAGTATCACATTAAACTTAACTCCCAGGATTCTGTAAGATGGAGTCAGGGTAGCTAACATTGTTTCAAACTGCTCTGCACTATGTAGTATAGATACACTGCCAGTTGTTGACACACCAGCATATTAAAACCTCTGAGTTCCCATTTACTAGTATATTTTACATGACCTTCCTCTGAAGAGAGCAGTGTACAGCAAAATGATTTCATCTCTGTTTTTCACTAAATGTTATTATCACTCATCACTTTTGGCACAGCATGATTCACTAGAACCCTAGCTCCATTGCCACTCTGTTTTGAATTGGTGGTGGCCTTGTTATCTTTTCTTGCTGGCAGGCATTAAAGGCTATGAAGCATCTTTTCCCTTCCATGTTAGTTTGGTTTCTCCTTTACCAGTTTGTTACAACAGCTTCCTCAATAAAATTAAGGAGGGGAAAAATTAAGCCACGACTCTTGTCACCAGGCATTTGTGAGCTGTGAGGAAAGGCAGACAAAAATATAGAAATCTTGTGGTTTTGGTCTCATCTTTATAGTAAACATTGTGAAATATACTTTTTAATAACAATACTTGAAGTATGCCCCTATTTCTACAGCAAAGCAAAGACAGACAGGTAGGTATGCAGACAGAGAGGCAGCTGTAGATTTGTACAGGTAGATCTCTCTCTCTCTCTCTCTCTCTTTTAGAAAAGAAAAGTTTGCGGCTTACATATTTCCTAGCCAGCAGCTAAAATGTGGTTTAAGAACATTTGTTCATGAACATTTCTCCATAAAACTGACCTTGTTTTCTAATTTTTTCATTGGTTATGAATATGTCATTGCTATTCTCCCAACAGTTGAAAACCATGAGTCATGGCTGCTAAATGTTACATATGTGTGTATATGTGTGGGTAATTTTTTAAAGCAGGATGATTTTATTTGCCTTTCCATTTTTGAGCATTTATAATATATGATAGCCATCTAAAAAGCAAAACACAAAATAAGTAAAAAGGAAGAAAGATATATTTCTTGGCATATAGTTGTCCTCAGAAGTGGTTTATGATACTGAGTATTTTAAAAAAAAATCAAACCAAAAAACAAAAGAAAAAATCCTCTGTAATAACAGAATTGTAACCAAGGTGATAGAACAAGCCATCAGATTGTTCAATTTATTTTGTTCAATTAATGTTTTCTTTGTACAGTCAGCCATCTGTATCCATGGATTCTTTATCCATGGATTCAACCATCTATGCCTTCAAACTATTCCAATAAATAAATAAATAAATAAATTCTGAAAAGCAAACCTTGAGTTTGCCATTTTATATAAGGGACACTTTTCCACTATGACATTGTATTTAATGGGACGAGCATCCATGGATTTTGGTATTGTGGGGGGGGGGGGGGTTGCTCCTGCAACCAAACCCCAGTGGATATCAAGGACCCACTATATTCCTAGAGTAGGTCATACTGGTGTTTGTATGAGTATATGTATGTATATGTCAATAAATGAATAAATATTCATCAAATGATATACCACACAAGAGGAAACCATTGCTGAGACCTATACTACATTAGGCCCACTGAGTTAGGGGAACTTACACAAATGTTGAGTGCATATTTGCAGTGTTTCAGCAGGTCTATTTTAGTTAAGCATAGTAATCGGATTTAGGCCTTTATTTCCTGGTGTGTGTATGTGTGTGTGTGCGTGTGCATGTATGTGTGCATGTATGTGCACATGCATGTGCACATGCATTAAAAATTAAATAGTACAGGGAGAGAGAGGAATTGGACTAGAGCCAGAGTATTGTGCCACTGAAGTCATGGCACTGGTGTTAACATAAAGCTGTAGCTTGGGTTGGAGGTGGAGTCTGTCTTTTACACAGGAACCTAACAAAAGACTTGCTGAATTAGGCTAAAGTCTATCCAGTCCTGTGTTCTGTGCTCTCAGTGGCCAACCAGTTGTCTATGGAAAGTCCAGCAAGCAGGAAACAGGTACAGTATCCTTGAACTTTTGTTCCTGACTGACTGCTCCTGGGGGTTAATATTGGGGAAAATGTTCAAGGGAAAGGAATTAAAAGCCATGTTAGTCTGGAAAATCACATGCAAGCAGAACTTGCAACACCATTGAGACTAACTGAAAGATAGAAATTGCATGTAGGCTCAAATCTATGAAAGCTCATGCTACCAACTTCTGTCTTTCAGGTGGGGTGCAGGCAGGCGGCTCTGGGCCGCCCCGGGAAGCGGCGGTAAAATGCTGCTCCTTTTAGCAGTGGCAAAAGGGCACCCTAAGAGCTGGTGTGCGGCTCTTCTTTGCCCTTTCTGGTGCAGCGCACAGGATGTCCTGACACCGTGCACCTAGCATAACAGCGCACAGCGTCTATGCCTCCAGGCCGGGTCCTTTTGCAAGGGAAAGGAACTAACTCTTCTTTTCACAGTACCACAGCCCCGATCCAATCTACCCCTTCCTTCTCAGCTGCATTTTATTAAATATATATATATATTGGAAGATCTAATGATTGATCCTTTCATGTTGAATGCAACTTGATCTCATAAACAACTGGTGATCTCATAGACCACTCATTGCATCCAGCTTCTGGCAACAATTCTGGTCAAGATGGCCATTTGTCTTGATCCAGCAGAGCTCTTCTAGTGATCTTATTGTATTTAGCCATTCTAAGATTAAGAACATGACAATAAAAACTTGTAGTAACAGCAGCAGTTAAGTCATTTATTTATATTTAGAAAGGCACAATGGTCTGCTTTCTGGCTAATAAAAAGGAAGAACAGATTGCTTATCTGTAACTGTGGTTCTCCGAGTGGTCATCTGTGCCCTCACACAATAGGGTTTTGTGCCTGTGCACAGACTCCTTTCAGAAGCTCTAAAGCTGAGCAGATTGGTGGGAAGCCCCACCCACTCCAGTGTACTGAGCATGCCCAATCCCACCAGTCTAGCTCCACCTTCAGTTCTCTTTTGTCCACCATAAGAGAAGCTTCTTTCAGATAGTTCTCTAACTGAGTCACTCCATGTAGTCAGATTTTTTATTTTATTCTCTATTTTCTTATTTTTCTTGATATTGTGAGCTTGCCCATACAGAGCAGAGAGGTTGATTTATTTTCTGCGGGGTTTTTTTTCCCCACCTGGCTGGGTGCCTCTTTTTTGGGCCTCTTATTGCCTCCACCTCTCTGTTCAAACTTTGTGTTTCCTGGAAAAAGAAAGTTGAGCTCACTGATGGACACTCTAAGGACTTTATCACATGGCTATTAAAGCATTTTACCTGAATCAAATTTAATTTTAAATCAGGCTGCATCTAGATCCTATCACAAAGATTTTGCCACCGAAATTGCCACCCAAATGCAGCCCGGGTCCATCCTCACTTCCAGGAGTGCTCCAGCAGCCAATTTTCAAGCCAGAAAACTCCTGATTTCGAAAAGAGGCACCTTGGAATGGGGATGGACCTGGGCTGTATTCGGGTGGCAATTTCACTGGCAAAATCTTTGTAATATGGTCTGGATGCAGCCCTATTTAAAATTAAATTCAATTCAGGTAAAACACTTTATTTTAGCTATGCAATAAGTGTCTAAGTGCCTTTTTTGTCTTGGTGAAAACCACATCTCTGAGCTATTTGCCATTCTTTTACTACCCAAACACTCCGTAATAGAGCTCAGCGCTTGAAACTTTTTTGTTGGGAAAGCTCTTTGTCAATGACCACTCAACTTCCTCTCAGAATCCTTTGGCTCTTATACCAGTTTCTGAACTTCCAAGAATCCCAAAAATCTCAAAGAAAATGGCTTCTTCTTCTTCTACCCCTTCAGCCACCTTGATACCAACCCCCTTGGTATCGAGCGCCTCTACAATGTCTGCTGCAACTCCTATTGCCTCGATACCAACCCTCTCAGTATTGAGCAACTCAGTACTGACTATTTCTGTGGCCACCTTGGAATCTATGGAGACCTCTATTGTCCAAACTCCATCTTTGCAGGAGGTTCTCTCCATTTCTCAAGATAAGTAGCATCCTCATAAGGCGAAGAAAAGACCTGCAGCTACTAGGGACAAACTGCACATGGAGTGACTCAGCTGGAGCACTTTCCGAAAGAAACTTCTCTTGTGGCAGATGAAAGAGAACCGAAGATAGAGCTAGACTGGTAGGATAGGGGATGCTCAGCATACTGGAGTGGGTGGGCCTTCCCACCAATCTGCTCAGCTTTAGAGCTTCTGAATGGAGTTTCTGTGCAGGTACAAAACCCTATTGTGTGAGGCATAGAGACCACAATGGAGACAAAGGGGCTATGCAGACGGGCAAAAAGGGGTGCTTTGAAGGTGACTTTTAGGTGTGGCCTTTAGACGACGCACACCTAAAAGACTCCAGGAAAGCGCCCTCTAGCCGTCGTATGCTGAGAAAAGCCGCTCCAAAAAGCAGCCTTTTTTTCACTCCTTTGGTGAAGATGCGCACCTTTGCATGTGTGTAAGTACGCAGCACGCAGCAACACTGATGCACCAGAAAACAGCCATATAAATGTACCATCACACATGTGGCGGAAAGTGACTCGGCAGATCCAGAGCATGCGCCCTACGGTGCAAGCTTTAATTTAAAGCGCCCTATGCTTCCAGGTGTAGATGCACTGGCGCAGGTGCATTTGAATATTAGAACCCTAACCCTAACTGTAACCCTCTGCATGTGCCCTAGCAACTGTCCTCTGTTATGACAATAAATGCATTCTGTTGCATGCACGCTTGCTGTCAGCATGCACAGAAATTTGCATGAAAGAGGCGTTTGTGACCTCTTCTGTGCAGGTGTGCATAAGACCTGCACATCACTTCCTGGCATGATGGGGGTGGGGGGCTCCTGTAGTAACGTTTGTCCTTGTATTTTGTTGACCATGTCCCTTGCATGACCACCAGCTGCATATATCAAGTCTGTTCACAGAAACCTCCCTTGCTCCCCTCCCCCCGATCTGTGTGGGACATGTTTTTTGGAGGACGATGGAGTAGGTATCTTTTCAGTTGACAAACTCTTTCACCCCAAGAGTGGCACAATCAGACAGTGCAAAGCAGCTTCATTTATATACCGCTTCATATCGCACATGGGATGTCTAAGCGGTTTAAAACTGTGATACAACTGTGAGCTGATTGCCCCCCAACAATCTGGGTCGACTTGAGGGCAGTTAACAACAACAAACAAGCAAATGATGATGTTGGCGTTGGTGGAAAGAGACACATCACTTTTCCAGACTGGTCTAAACCAGTTCTTGAAATGTAACTTCTTTGTTTTTGTTGAGTTCTGCCAGGTATTTTCACCTCCATATCCACATTTTCTTTTCTTTTTTGGTGCTGTTTGTGGTGATATCTTAGATATGCACTAGGGCTCTTCCAAAGGTTTTTAAAGACTGGGACATGGCTTACTGGCCTGGTCATATAGTCTGGAGGCCACATTTTCTTCTTATTGATTTTTTTAAAAAAATCTTTGAATTGCACTGTAATGCTCAAAAATTGAAAAGAGAGCAAAAAGAAGGAAAATTTGGTTTCAATGAATCTCAAAACTGAAAAGAAACACAGCGGGAGTGTGGGAATAAAATGTTGCTGCAGAGAATCATCAGAAAAGAGTGTGGGTTGACAGAAGCATAGTCTGGAAAATCCAAAGCAAAGAAAGGAAGAAAAGGAAAACCTTTGAGAATTACTCCAATGATGCTACAAGCTCCTGCAATCTCCCAACACATTTGCCCCATTGTTACACTCGCATACATCAGCAATAAACATCCAGGGGTAGCCATGTTGGTCATTCAGCAAATCCAACCAAAAGTCCACCAAACAGTGATACCTTTATTGGCCAACCAAAATGTACAATATACATGTTGCAAGCTTTTGAAGCTTCACTGGCTTCTTCATCAGGAAAGGTGTTACAAACCAAACAGAAGAAAAAAAATGAAGACATTAGTCATAGGCCTGCATTTTCCTATTTTTGTTCTTAGATGGTATGGAAGGGCATATCTTACAGGCTGGCACCTCCTCCTTCTGGCCATGTGACAACCGGGAGATTCTCAAAGTCCAGGAAATGTAACATCCATTTTCATCACAACAAAGACACTTCCTTTGCAATCCAATATATGTCTCCATCCTTGTGAGGCCACAGGCCTCTTTGTGAAGCAGAGAACACTGGATTTCTCAAGAAGCCTTCATGCTTTTGCATCAGGAAAACTTTAGGTGGTGCTGAGGTAAGACATGCCAATCTAGTCCAAATTTAAGAAGAAGAAATTTCGTTTATCTTTGTTGAAGGTTCCATTATAGCCATAATAGGGGAATCTTAGAGAGTGAGCCAGTGGACTGGAGCCTTCCTATTTGAGGTTTGCACATTTTCGTTAGCCAATAAAGGTATCACTGTTTGGTGGATTTTTGTTTGGATACATCTGCAGTGTTAATGAGTCACATTTTTAGTTATATTTGGCTACAAAATAATTGCTGTGCTTCTCTGGAAGGCCTCAACTGGTTTATGTTCTGATTCTGGAGTTTTCCAGAAGGCACAATGAAGGTCCATTGACCAGAATATAGCCAGAAACCGAGTGCTGGCAATTCTTCAGTGTCAGATTTTTAGTTTCCTTTCATTTTTTCCTCTTCCTTGTTCTACCTGCAGCAAATATTTATGACTGACAGATTCCTGCCTAGCCTTCTGATGTATCCATGTGCTTGCAGCTATGTATTTTAAAACAAACTCATAGCCCCCTCCACAAGGATGCTTTGCTTGTACGTTACCAGAGTAACCAGGAAAGCCGCCTCCTAAGATTGCTGTGTGAGTCCTCAACCACTTTAATAGCCTTATTGGCAATGCCCATAGCCCACAATGATATAACCAGAACCTCTGTTAGAAATGGCTCCCTTTTAATGAGGAAAACTCCTGCTCACTCACAACTGTTAATGTCGTAAAGGGGCAATTTTATGGCTAAGTCAGAAATAAATAATTAAATGTTAAAAACTTCCATTTTAACATGAGGCCAACTAGACACACAAGCTTCCAAGGTTGCCAATTATTTTAACAGTTCCAACCTGCTTCTCCAGTGCACACCCTCCTTTTCCTCTCATGGGGAAATGAGAGCGTTTCTGATTAGCTATTCAGAAAAGGAAGGAAACATGTTAGGAGCATTTATAGAAAGTTGCACCATGCAATTGTCTTGAGAAAACAACAAATCATTGCCTGCAGATGAAAGATTGAACAAGTGCTGCTTGACTTTACACAGGAGCAGGAGCAACACAACAAACTCTGGTTAAAACTACTGTTTGGGATGGGAACACAAGGAGTAATACAACAACTTCTGCTTGGCCTACTGCTTGAGATTTTATCTTCCCTGTTCTTTGGTATCATGACTCTGTCCCAGCACTGTGTGTGTGCGCGCACACACTTTTTGCCCCTTTAAGTGAAGGATCTCTGAGGGCTGTATGTGCTCTTGAGTTATTCCAACCCGTATTCCCTCAATTTTGCAGGTTGCTCGTGATAGTATATGGAAACGTATTGCACATTCAGCTTCATAAACATGCCAGGTTCCCCACATTATGAGGTTTGCAACACTCTGCTAGCCCATGTGAATGTTCCTGAAGTTGCACCCCTTGTACTTTGTCCCACAGTGGAGAATCCAGGCAGTGATAATTACAGTTTCCATGTTAGGGCTGCAGTGAATCTGCTCTGGGTTTTATTCCAGCCTTTAAAGAAGATGAAAATAGAGGAGCTAGCCTTTACACCCCAAATAGGTTCAGCACCCTGGATAGTTCCTTGAAAGCCTGCAAGAAAACTCAAAGCAGATTCAGTGCACCCCTGACAAAGAAGCCACTGGCAGATACTGGTGTCCTGTCAGAGAACGTCCTTGTGAAAGAGGATATTTAGCAGAAGAGATGAGAGCAGCACAACCCATACTAGGGATGAAACTCCTCAATTTTTTCATCTGCATGTGTTAGGAGTAGTCTACTCCTCACTGTAGGGAGGGGGATCCTCTTTTACAGTGTTATCCAAAGGCTTGTGGACTATTTTTTTCTGCATATATATACTGCACAGAAAACAATTTTTTCATTGATGTGTCCTTCTCTGCAGAGTAATTCCTCTGCAAAACTTTATGATGTTCAAATGCCAGGAGAAAACTGCAGAATTATCACTAGCCTGTTATTTTGTACAATAGGACTTCTCAACTGTCAGGAAATCACTTTTTTTTTTATTTGGGAAGAAATAATTACAAATACTTTTTCTATCCCTAGCCCACACCATAAGCTCATCTGAGATGCCAGCTGCCTCTACTCTCAGCTATCAGTCACCATTTTACCTGGCTGCAGCAAAAGAAGAGATGTGACAGCAAGCCCACTTCTATCAGCAATACCCGGGGTCCAGCTGCTATTTGTCTTCTTGTGATTCTCAACTGTATCCATTCAAACTGAACATCAAAAGAACTGTTATATAACTTTAGCAACTGATGTCACAGTTTATTCACTGTGTATACTTGACTATAAGTCAATGTCATGTATAAGTTGAGGACAGGTTTTGGAGCCAAAATTATGGATTTCGATATGTCCCATGAATAAGTTGAGGGTAAAACTTAGGGGCATGTAACAAAGGATGAAAAGGGTGAAGTAAAGGAAAATATTTGTGCTCACCCTAACAGCTGGATGGATATAGAGGAAACTACCACCACCATTTTCCTGCCAGAATGAAAGAACAGAAAAAGTGCTGTGGCAGAGAGAGTAGAGGGGTTGGTGCTTCTTTTAAGTTCTCCCAGGATGTGTTAAGCTCTGGCCTTTTGCCACTGTACTCAGAGAAGGGGATGGTTCTTCCTTTTCTTTTTAATGAGAGTTAAAATATAACATTTACATTGTTGAGTCAACCCAGTTTTTTTTGGGGGGGGGTCAATTATTTGACTAACATTTCTAGACTTATATATGAGTAAATACAGTATGTATTCCTTCCTCTTCACCTTTTTTTCCTCTTGTGTCTTTTTAGGTCAGCAGGGACTGTCATGTTTTTAATCTGTACATGGAAACTTAATGCATTTTAGGCAATTACAATTAATAACAACAAGAAGAACAATGACATAATCCAGGAGATCAGTTTAATGATTAGGGAGATTATCACCCTATATTCTTAAAGTGTTGCTATTCCACTTTAACTGCTCTGGCTGCCTCCTGTTGCATTCTGGGATTTGCAGTTGAGAGAGTGGCATTTAGAACATTCATTCAGAGAGCTCTACAAACTCCAGAATGCAACAGGAGGCAGCCAGAGCAGTAAAAGTGGAATAGCAACACTTTAAGAGTGTAGTGTAATAATCTCCTTAGTCATTGGGCATACATGTTGCACTACAAATATATGATTTAGCTCAAGGTTCTACAATAACGGGATACCCAATGCAAGAATTAGAATTAGATGACTTTCTCTTGTGTGGGTCCCAGCTAATGCAAGGAAGCCTCACGTTTGGACAAATCTTTGTATTTAATTTGTCTTCTGGTCTACTTGGACAAGAGTCTGCTCCACCATAATGGATGAAACAAGAGGACAGAATCTGGAATCTTATTTTAGAACCAAACTTGTTGCTGCGAGCCATTACTATGACATGATGGCTTAGCAGTTAAGACACTGACAATTTCAAGGGCAGCAGGGAAGCAGTTCGAGACCCAAGCACCGCATGACAGAGTGAGCTCCCACCACTAGTCCCAGCTTTTGCCAACCTAGCAGTTGTAAAAGTGCAAGTAGATTAATAGGTACCACTTTGGTGGGAAGGTACCAAAGTTCCGTGCACCTCGGCATTTAGTCATGCTGGCCACATGATCACAGAGTTGTCTTTGACAATGCTGGCTCCCTTGGCTTAGTAACAGAGATGAGCACTGCCCTCTATTTGACAACCTAGTCAAAGGAGAAACACACACACACACACATATTATTAGCATTACTGTTACTTCATTGCTGTTGCTATTGTTGTTGCTGCTATTGTTGATTTCCCTCCTGCTGCTGCTGCTCTCCTCCTCCTTCTTTGTGAAGTCTTTCAAAATAGAAAAATAGTCAGACCAAGTGATCCATGAAACACAAAGATTTGCATGATGAATGAATAAAAGTTGTTTGTTATGCTCCCTCTCATACCAACTTGTTTGCTTATTGCTGAAACTGGAACGAAAGGATAGTCCAAAAGGGTATCATTGGTGGTACTATGCACAGGGCCATTTGGAACAGGGAAGAAAATAGAATGTCAGCAAGATGATTCATGAATCCTCCTCTCATACAAAGCCTGGCAACAGCAGTTCAGAACCAGCTGGTGGTGGTGGTGGTGAGATTCCATGAGGGCTGGCAGTGAGCCCTCCACAATCCCAGCACCAGCTCTCTCTCTGGCTTTTCTTCGCAAATGAAGATTCAGGAAGGACTCATCCCATGCTTTTTGCAAGCGCACTGATGACTAAAAAGGCCAATCCGAGATAAACAAGGCCAGTTGCACAAAGCACAGCAGAAGATCTCCTTGGGTGATGTTTCCAGGTTGTGATTCTTTCTGCGTTGTCATTTCTCTTCAAGACTTGTTCGGCGTGACTTCTCAAATAAAGCTGAAGCATTGTGGATAGTGCGTCTCCATGCCTCCCGATGTGAGGCCAGGGTGGACCATTGTTGGTGATCAATTTGGCCGAGCCTGAGATGTTGTTTCAGGGAGTCCTTGTATCGCTTTTTTGGAGCGCCCCTGTTATGCTGACCCATGGCGAGTTCACCGTAGAGTACTATTTTTAGTAGGCGATGGTCCTCCATCCTAGAAACGTGCCCTGCCCAGCGCAGCTGCATTTTCAATAGCATGGCCTCAATGCTGGTGATCCCTGCTTGCTCAAGGACAGCAACATTCGTCACATAGTCAGTCCAGTGTATATTTAGGATTGTGCGTATACAGTGCTGATGAAAGCGTTCAAGGAGTCGTAAGTGTTGGCGATAGGTGACCCATGTTTCAGACCCATAAAGGAGAATAGACAGTACAATTGCTCTATACACATTGATTTTTGTGCTTCGCCTCAGGTGTTTGTTACTCCAGACTCTTTTGTAAAATCTTCCAAATGCGCTGTATGCCTTTGCTAATCTGTGATCGATCTCTTTGTCAATCTTGGCGTCTGAGGAGATGATGCTTCCCATGTAGGTGAACTGCTGAACAGACTTAAGCACAGATTTGCCTACAGCGATGTGGGGATGGTGGTGTTTGTCCTGTGGTGCAGGCTGGTATAGAACTTCCATTTTCTTCAGGCTGACTTCCAGCCCAAACATTTCTGCAGCTGTGGTGGTGGTGGTGAGATTCCATGAGGGCTGGCAGTGAGCCCTCCACAATCCCAGCAGCAGCAACAGCATAACATATGTCATGTGTGCTGTAGATAATGGCCATGAAGGATGCAAGCTTTTGTGGGAATGGCAACAACTACTGCAGCAGTAAACTCTATCTGTATTTTGTTTGTTTTTTAATAGCTATGAATTTAAAAAACTTGTTTCAATTTTATAGTTAGTTGAATGATATTTGTAACTTTTGTATTTTGGACATTGTTTAGCTATGCTTCTTTTAACTGTTGTAAGTTGCCTTGAGTCCCAGATTGGGGAAAAAGTGGGAGATAATATAATATAATATAATATAATATAATAATAACTCATAGATAAATGCCACTGAAATAGCCAACTTGTTGTAGTGGTTTGGGTCTTGAACCCAAACATTATATAATATAATATAATAATAATAATAATAACTCATAAATGCCACAGAAAAAGTCAACATTTTGTAGTGGTTTGGGTGTTGGACTACAACTCTGGAAACTAACGGCCTTTGCAGACTGCCAGAAATAGTGCAAATTGAGTCCACTTTAACTGCCCTGACTCAGTGCTAGGGAATCATGGGAACTGTAGTTTATTGTGGCACCAGAGCTCTGACAGAGAAGACTCAATGTCTCAGAAAAAAAATACAATTCCCATGATTCCCTAGCACTGAGCCAGGGCAGTTAAAGTGGACTTAATTTGCACTATTTCTAGCAGTCCGCAAAGGCCGGTTCAATTCCTTCTCAGCCTGGAGACCCACTGGCTGACTTCACACACTATTAGCCCCAGAAAACCCATGAAAGGTTCACTTTATGGTTGCAATAAGTAGTAAACAACTTGAAGGAACACAACAACAACAAATGCCACTGAATCAATGGTTCTGCTATAGTCAAGACTAAAACTTAGGCTTTTGAAAATCAACTTATATAATACAGGTATTTTGGGTTTGCACTGAAAATCCATTTTTAAAGCATGCCAGCAGACGAGATGAAAATGTTCTACTAAAAGCCAAATCTTGAAACCATTCTGAAGCTGCAAGGCCACCTTTGTCATTATTTTTCTTTTAATTTAGATGCAGTGAAATAGTCTCATGCTAGCCTCTCACACACACAATGTGATAAATTGAATACTTTACAAGGAAAAACACAGACATATGACACAGTAACCAGTTGTCGCCAGAACAAGATAAATATTGATCTTTAATGTTTAGAATTCCTCTAAACATTATCATATGCAGCATTCAAAGAAAATTTTCTCTGAAAGTTTGGAATGTAGATTTATGAGCATTCTCTCCTTACCCATTTGATATGGAGAGTCAGATATCTGAAACCACTAGTACATTTATTTATGATAATCTGAATATAATCTGAGAGTTGAGAGAGTTTTAGGAAGTGTCAAGCAATGTTCTGATAATTAATTTGAAGGTTGAGAGCACTCTGGTATGAATAGGATGGCTGTATTATCCTCTTGTGTTAAGAAAGTGTTTAATTGCTGAAAGAAAACCTACTGGCAATTTTTGTCAGAACTGTGTAGTACAATATAAATACAGAATAATATTTATTTTAGAGCAGAGGCAGAAACAACTTTCAGAAGGTTACTTCTGTTAGTCTCTCCTAGCAAATTAAGGACCAATAAAATCCAAAGATTCTTGTGGTACCCCAAAACTGATTTAGAGTTCACAGCTATGAACACTAGTAAAGAACCCACCACCCACCCCAAGTTAGGACTTCTTCTTCTATAGTCAGAAAAGGAGGTCCACCACCAAAAGTCTCCAGATTATAGCAGTGGAGAGGTCCACTGCCATTGGTTCAAGGCCACTGGCTCTTTACCATGGGGGCTTGGAGTGGCACATGTCAGGGGTGTAACTAGAATGTGTAGAGATCCAAAGAAACCTAAGCCTTCTTCCAAGCCACTTCCAAGCAGTCATCGTTAATTCTCAACAACAATTGCCAGGAAGTAAATTAAAACAAGGAATGCAAGGTTGGGGAGGAAATGGCAAAAACAGCCCCCTCTCCACTTCCTACCATAGCTGCAATAAGTTGGTGAGGAGGGGAATGGTTGGTAGCTATGCCACAGATTCTTCCCTCCACTTACAACAGGGTCTAGTCTATATGATTAAAATACTCCTCATTCTGATCAAATAGAATGCGATCTGGCCACACATGATTCACAGGAGTTCAGACATTTTGCATAATTTGTGTGTGTGAAGAATTCCTTAAACTCCACAGGAAAAGGCTTCATGTTTTTTACTGGAGTGTCCATAGAAATCCACAGAAATGTACATTACTGCACGTGATGTCATACCTTGCCTGGAGGATGAGGAGGACTCAGGAGGATGAGGAGGACGGGCCAGAACTTCCTCCAGATCCTGAGCCTACAGCAGAGGGGCCCTAGTCTGGCTCTAGTAGTCCTGCTTTGCCAACTCCTGCGGACCTTCAAGCAGAGCCTGTAGCATCTCAGAAGATCACCCGTAGCCAAGCTTCCAGATGACAGAACCGTTGGACATGGAGGAGGATTGAGGGACTGTGCCTACTTTCAGTCAGCATCAGGAGAAAAGTGCTTGAGGAGGCTTTATCAAAAACACCAAGGTAATCAAGGTGATCAACCCCAGATGAGCTCTGGCAGCTTGGGGATTTAAGCAGGTGTGGAAACCTCAGATTATCTGAGCTTCCTGGCCAAAGCCTCTGTCTCTCTTTGGCCTTAACCCTTGACTCTTGGCTTATTGTGGACTACCGGAACCCTTACCCCTCAGACCGCTGACTATGCTTGGACTGCTGGAAGACTTGATCTTTTGCCTGCCTTGTCTCTCTGCTCGTTGGAACCCTCAACCTTCGGTCCGTGTTTGACCCTTTGCTGGCTGACCCTTTGGCTTGGTAACTAGAACTTGGTTTGGGACTTTCCTCGGCCTTGGCTATCAGCCCTTTGACCAGCTTTCCAGGACAGAATAATCTCTGGTGCTAACCAGGCTGATAATGACATAATGGCTGGGGAACTTGGTTTGGAGGAGTTGCTGCAGATGAATTTGCAGTTTTCCAGCCAGGTGCATCAGTTAACTCAAGAGTATAGCTAGACTCCATGGTCAGGTGAACCCTTCAGCTCCTGAACAATGCTGGAAATGCTTTGCCTCCCTTCCCAATAAGTTCCAAAGAGACAGGACTATGTTGGACAGCTTTCTCGCTAGCTGCAAGCTACATTTTAAGCTTCGCAGGGACGACTTTCCTGATGACTCCCATAAAGTGGTGTTTATCATTAGTTTGTTATTGGGCCCTGCCAGAAAACGGGCCACTCCCTACTTGAACCAGGAAACCCCTTCCTCAATAACCTGTAGGGCTTTAGTGATGAAATGAGAGCCACCTGGGGGATCCTGTAAAGGCTGAGATGGTGGAGAGTCAAATCCGAGCTCTCCATCAAGGCAAAGGGACTGTACCAGAATACTCCACATCCTTCCACCTGATACCACAGGATTTGGAGTGGAATAACAGCACCTTGCAAGCCCAATTACGTTATGACCTAGTGGCCCCAATTTTAAATGAGTTAGCTAGCTCTGAGCCTTTCATGTCCCTGGATTTGCTGATTGCACAAGCTACGCACTTGGACTGCCGCCTTGCCGCTCGCAAGCAGGCCCATTGGAGAGCCCTTCTGCCCCTTCCCAGTCCAGCCCAGTTAGCTCAGTCAGCGCCACCTGTGCTGCCCCCTTCCCTGTTGAATTTCATTGGTGTGATGTGCTTGTAAAACCAGCAGAGCCAGGGAACAAAATTCAAACATCTAAAAGTAGAGCTTTATTGTTTCAAAAGGTAAAAATAAGCAAAGAAAAATACAGTCCACCATAGGATCACATCATGCTGATGTGGTTGAACAAAAAAACTTACAAATCCATGTTTCCAGATCCAGGAGTTACATTGTAAAAGCAATATAAGCATATTATAGTCCAAGAAATAACTCCATAGTTAGATCCATTGTGAACACACACACAATCAAGAAGAAGCATGAAATATAAACAATTCTAAGCAAAGGGTTTCTCAGCCCTGCCCTTTCTCCACCTTCTGGGTGTTAACCTTATGTTGATTGGATGTTATGTGTATGCTGTTTGTTAACCCAGCCCCTTGCTGTCCATCATCCACCACGTGGTTTGTTTTCCCATCCTAACAATGTTATTGTTACTGTTATCAGTTTTCAACTGATTTTCCCAGCTAGGAATTTCTGATGTTATGACTCTCTGGCCATCTGGACTGGCTTGTTTTTGTTTGCCTAGATGTTGTTCCCATGAGGAAAATTACAGACACACATCTCTACATTTCACCTTTGACTGTATAACCCATCTATATTCTAACATTCCCAGCCTATGGTGGAATCTATGCAGCTGGGAGTAGTCTGCCTGCGGCTCACCGGGGCTGAGAAGGAACGCAGGAGGAGGGAGGGGCTCTGTCTGTACTGTGGCCGTCAGGGGCATTTTACCTGGGAATGCCCTGCCAAGGGAGGCCAGGCTGCACCACACGGAAACAGCCCCTCCCAGGTGTACAGCGGGTTCACCACCTGGGAGAGTCTCTTGATCATGCTATCTCCAGCTCGGGTCCTTAAAAAACTCTTTGTTGGTGGCCGCAAATAACTTTATGGATTTGTGTTGAACTCAGGGGCCTCAAACAACTTTATGGATTTGGGGTTTGCAAAATGCCACCGGATTGCTTTGGAGGCCCTCATTGAGTCCAGGCCAGTGGAGACCATTGACAGACAGCAGCTTCGGTCTGGCCCCATGACCCACCAGTCAGTCGCACTCCACCTCAAGATCCAGGGCCATGTGGAGGAAATCTGGTTTCTGCTGGTGGCTGTCCCTCATTTCCCTTTGGTTTTGGGAATGTCCTGGCTCTCGAGGCATGACTCACACATCTCTTGGTCTCATCAGGAAGTCATGTTCACCTCAGAATATTGTCAGGAACACTGTTGGCCAGAGCAGATCCTTGTTGCAGTAGCAGCGGAGACCCAGGACTGTCTGGTCAAGTTACCGGTGAAATATCAGGACTTTGACAACATGTTTGCCATCGACCTGGTACCAGGGTCCCCTATTCCAGCAGGGTGCCTTTACTCCTTCTCCGAGCCTGAGCTGGTGGCTCTGAGAAACTTTCTGGAGAAGAACCTCCAGAAGGGGTTCATCCGGCCCTCCAAGTCTCCTACAGGAGCACCCGTCTGGTTTATGCACAAGAAGAACAGGGAGCTGCATCTCTGCAATGACTACCATTCAGAACCTGTACACGTTGCATTGATTCCGGAGCTGCTGGAATATACCATCATGCCCTTTGGACTGTGCAATGCTCCAGCTGTCTTCCAACACTTTGTCAATTATGTGTTCCAGGACTATCTAGACTGCATTGTCATCATTTATCTAGATGACTTTTTGATTTATTCCCCTAGCCAGGTGGCCCATGATGCCCATGTCCATGCAGTGCTCCAGAGGCTCTGGGAACACCACCTCTATGCAAAGCTTGAGAAGTGCGCCTTTGACCTCTGCAAGGTGGACTTCCTGGGCTACCAGATCTCAGCCCAGGGCGTGGCCATGGATAATTCCAAGGTGGAGGCGGTACTGTCCTGGCAGCCTCCTAGCAGCAAAAAGGATGTCCAGCAGTTTCTAGGGTTCACAAACTTTTACCAGAAGTTCATTGAGGACTATGCAACCCTAGCAGCCCTGATCTCCCAACTACTGCGAGGGAAGGTTCACTTCCAGCTGTCCTATGTGCCCTGAGCCCAGAACCGTCAAGCAGATGCTCTCTCTGAGAAGCCAGAGTATGTCATAGACCTGGAGAGGGAGCTTCAGTCCACCATTTTGTGCCCAGAGAACTTCGCTGCTGCCCCAAGAGAGGCTACCTTGTTGGACCGGATCCACGACCTCCAGAGCCGGGACCTGCTAGTGGCCCAGCAGGCTGCAGAGGGGGACGCTTCTCCCTTCACATTCCAGGAGAGCCTCCTTTACCACCAAGGCCAACTGTACATGCCAGTTAGTGCTTGTCAAGAGGAGGTCTTGAGGTTGTGTCATGACAGCAAGCCAGCAGGACATTTTGGTTTCTGTAAGACTCTGTACCTCCTCACCAGGGAGTTTTGGTGGCCTCGTGTTCAGGCCAAGGTGGCCAAGTACGTTGACACTTGTCCAGTGTGTCACCATGCCAAGGACCACCCAGGTCAGCCCACAGGTTTGCTGTTGCCCCTGACAACACCCTCCAGGCCTTGGAAGGTAGTGTCCATGGACTTTATAATGGACCTGCCCATGTCTGCTGACTATACTGCCATTTGAGTGGTGGTGGACCTCTTTCCTATGCTGGCCTCCCTACAGTGAAGGAGACGGCCTGGATGTTTGTTCAGCATGTCTTCCAGCTCCATGGCCTTCCTGAGGGAGTGGTCTCAGACCGTGGCATGCAGTTCACTGCCCATTTCTGGACCAGTTTGCTGTGTCTACTGGACATTGCACCTTACCTGTCCTCAGCTCATCACCCCCTGTTGGATGGGCAGATGGAGTGCACTAATGGGACTCTGGAGCAGTACCTACAGTGCTACTCCATTTATTGTCAGGAGAGCTGGGCTGACCTGCTTCTGCTGACCAAGTTCGCCTACAATAACTCAGTCCATGCCTCGACCCAGCAGACTCCCTTCTTTGCCATTGGGGGCTTTCATCCTTGAGACTTCCCTGCCGTTGCCTCTTCTTCATCGCTCCCTGCAGCAGATCAGTGGCTCCAGGAACTCCAGCCCGTGCAGCCTCTGTTGCAGGAACAGCTCAAGGTGGCCAAGGAGGCATACAAGAAGAGAGCAGATCAGCAACACCAGGAAGGTCCCTCTTTGCAGGTGGGAGATCCAGTCTGGCTGTTGACATGGCACCTTCTGCTTCAGTGGCCATGTAGGAAGTTAGATCACTGGTTTGTGGGGCCCTATAAGATTGTGGCCAAGGTCAATCTGGTGGCCTTCCGACTCCAACTTCCTTGGATGTGGGAGATTCACCTTGTCTTCCACAGGTCCCTGTTGCTCCTGGCTACAGGGGTCCAATCTGATGCTGGCTCATCCCCACTGCCAAACCTGATTTTGGTCAATGGGGAACAGGAATTCAAGGTGGCTCAGATCTTGGACTCCCACCGTTGTTGGGGACACCTTCAGTACCTGGTGGATTGGGTCGGTTATGGGCCAGGGGAGCACTCCTGGGAAGACGCTAAGAATGTCCATGCTCCCCATCTGGTCCAGGCCTTCCATCATTGCTTCCCTGGCCTGTCCCAGCCTCCTTCGGTTGATGGGAGGGGGAGTGATGTCATACCCTGCCTGGACAAGGATGAGGAGGATGAGCCAGAACTTCCTCCAGGTCCTGAGCCTACAGCGGAGGGGCCCCAGCCCGGCTCTAGCAGTCCTGCTTTGCCAACTCCTGCGGAGCTTCAAGCAAAGCCTGTGGCACCCGCAGCCAAGCTTCCCAATGACAGAACTGTTGGAAATGGAGGAGAATCAAGGGACTGTGCCTACTTTCAGTCAGTGTCAAGCAGAAAGGGCAGGCCTTCGGCGCTCGAGGAGGCTTTGTGAAAAACTCTGAGGTAATCAAGGTGATCAACCCCAGCTGAGCTCCAGCAGCTAGGGGATTTAAGCAGGTGTGGAAACACTGCCTCAGTGCCAGAGATGATCTGAGCTTCCTGGTGAAAGCCTTTCCAGAACATATGTGTCCATCTATCTGTTTCACATTTTTGTCAGAGAGAGGGTGAATAGATGTGCACAGATGTGAATTTACATGGGAAAGAGAAGACAATTAAGTATTGATGCAAATGTGCAAAAATCTGTGGCAATGTGCATAATACACTTGCATGTGGACTAACCCTAAGATTACTTTGTTATTGCAGAAAAAGCGTTTTGTCCACCTGAAGTCTACCTGAACAGATGCAAATCATGAAGTGGACTTTACTGCACAAAGGTATATGATGTGTAATAACTCTTTCACAGGAATCTTGTTGATGTTTGTTGTTGTTGTTGTTGTGTCCCTTCAATTCATTTCTGATTTAAGGTAACCCTAAGTTAAAACTATCGTGGGGTATTTTGTTTTTGGTTTTTTGCAAGATTTGTTCAAAGGAGGTTTGCCATAGCCTTCCCAGAGGCAGAGAGTGTGTGACTTGCCTAAGGTCACCCAGTAGATTTCTGGCCAAGCAGGGAATCAAACCTTGGTCTCCAGAGTCATAGCCCAACACTCAAACCACTATGCTATGCTGTCATACACATGTGTAAATTTCCTTATACATGTGATTACACTTTCTTGGGCATCATGAAATAGATGTATTCAGTTCACGGTTGTGAAAGCAGAGTTCTACAAGTGTAACCATTTCACCTGGGCCTAAATCCTACTAGTAGCCCTGACTAGAGCAGAAGCAATAAACCATCTACATCAACCCTTGTGTTGATTCAGCAATCATCAGTTCATTCAGTAAGTCTGTTGTATTTGGGACTAATCAACAGGATTCCAGCTGTGCAGTCGCTTATTCTTGGATGGTGTGTAACTATTTGTCAGTGACTTCAGCACACTACTTTATTCACTCGTACTGCAAAAAAAGACAATGTGCATTCCCCATTGAACAATGGGACAATAAGCAGGCACACTGACAAATACACCATAGGGATGTAATTCTTTACTAATTTCATTCTTGATGAAAGCAGCAAGTAATTTTAGCAATTTTCTTCATGCTGTGAGATATTCACAGTCTGGGGCTTATTCTGCACAGTATTTTTGTACAGAAAACAGCATTTTTTGAACTGCAAAGATTCTCATCAGTTTAGTCCATCCCAGGATTCCTCTCATTAGAGCTTCCAGGCACTCAGGAAACATATTTTACAATGCTTTTTCAAATATTTGACATTAAAGTTTTGCGTTATTTCCTTCTTATCCTCCATCAACAAGTAGCCAGATAAATCCTCATAATCCAGATCCATAAAGATTCAAGGCTGTCCTTTTCATTCATGTTAGAAAAGTTACCACTGAGTGCACTTTCCAACTGCTTGAATATGTGCATATCTGGGTCTTTTAAACTTCCAGCCAATTTATGGGCCAGCCTGTTTATGTCTGTGCTACTCTCTGCTACCAGTCATGAAGCCTGTCACATATGCAGCCCAAGGAAGCAGACATGACATGGTGAAGCAAAAAAGTTCAGGTGAGAACAGTTTCAGAAGGTCAGACACAAAACCCAAAACCACATTTAGGGTTAGTGTTTTACTGTGTTGTAGTCCTTGCTGTAAAATAACCTCAAAATCAGCTCCAGCTGTTGGCAGATTTCATCCCCTTGGTCTGTTTGATATCTGGGAGAAAGGAAGGAAATAACTACTTTTAAACAGTGTTGCCTCTCTGTATTCTCTGTCTCCCACACACACACTTGCCTGTGTTCTCTTCCCTACCCTGTGCTGCAGGAATATCATGAAACCAAGGCCACAGTCCTCCCAGCCCACTAACCTGTTGTAATTTTTTAATACTTCCTGCAGGGTTATTCATCGAAAAGAGTAAAATGAACACACCATGCTGGAAAGGAGAGGCATTTCTCTCATCAAGCTTATGGGAAGGAGCAAATCAGGTGATGCTATCATATCTACATGTCATCATGATACCATAATGGAAAATCAAAGAGAATTCTGAAAGAGAATTTCATGAAGGCTGATCATTCTAGAAGGAACAACATCTGGCATAACAACATAGGGGTTGGGAAGACTGCTTTTCCAGAAACTCCTCTTTTATTTTTTTGAAAGGGAGACCTGGTTGCTAAGCTCTGATATCTGACAGCGAAACAGATCTATCTGTAATTACATATATCTAGATCCATATTAATGTGTATATACTGAGTAACAGAAAATTTATAGCTAATGAGCTATGAAGACTGTTTCAGAGACATGGAGTAAATAACTCTCAATTTTGGCCATTGAAAACACAGAGTTTTATTAAAACTCAGATTCACATTAAATGCAACCTAGCACTATATGCTTAATGACCAGAAGCAAAAATTAGTTTGCACAACTCCTTTACAAAAACACCTCAGTTGGTGTTTTGGGAAATCTTTACAATAGAGAAGTGCTGCAGTTTGGTACAGCAACCACACAACCACATTTTCATCTACCATGCATTGCTTTTCCTTTATAGGTTCATGGAAGAGATTATGACAAGAACTCTCTTCATCAATCTTAATGGGCTATAACAGTTGGAAGTAGTTTTTTTCAATATGTTGTAATCAAGCCACTAAAGGATTTTCAAGTGACAACAAACATTTTAATTATTCATAGAAAACAAAATTTACACACCAAAAGTTCACAACCAATTTTATTGGAATTTGTATTCTGATATCTGAAAAAAAAATCTTTGGTTTGGATTTTTTTTATTATTATTATTATTATTGCTATGTCCTTTTAAAAATTGAAACAGTTCTTGTTAGAAAAGCTCTACATTGTGATGCTTTCTGTACTTGAAATAATTGTATCTATTAAAGATGGAAGAGAATTTTGTTTCATTCATGGTTTCTAAGAACTCATGAAAATTCAGGCATTTCTACATACACAGGATGGAAAGAAAATTTAAAATGAAGCAATGGAGGAACAAGTAAAACAGACAGGGTTGTCTTTTCCTAATTTTCAGTAACCAAAACATGGGAGCTTTCCCACTTGTCACTGCAATATCCTTGGCTTGCCTTTCTCTAGCTGCACTTTTCTGCTTTCTCCATGGAGCTAGGTGTAAAAATAATGGATTAAGGGACTGAACTCAGTGCCAATTGTGAATTGCAACTGTGTTTTTGTTTGTGGTTTGTTTTTTGTTTTGTTTTTTTGTTTTTTTGGGGGGGTGGCCAGTTGTTCTTGCAGTTGGTCAAAATGTCAGGCATAATTCTGAATTGCAGAATATTATGCTTCTGGTCACAAAGTAGACAACCGGAGGATTCTTCTTTGTTGTTAACTGCTGTCAAGCCGACTTTGACTTATAACAAACTATGAATGAGAGACAGCCAAGTCACCCTGTCATCAACAGCCCTGCTGTAGCTTCCTTGATTGAATCTATCCATCACTGATTTTGTATTCCTGCACAAAAGGGGGTTGGAATGGATGGCCCTTGTGGTCTCTTCCAGCTCTATGGTTGTATGATTCTTTCTCTAAAGCAGTCTTCTTCTTTTCCCATTGCCTTCTACCTTACAAACATTATTGTCTTTTCTAGTGAGCTATATCATCTCATGATACGGCCAAAGTACAACAGTCTCAGTTTAGACTTCTTGGTTTCTAGAGAGAGTTTAGGCTTGATTTGCTCTAGGACCCATTTATTTGTTTTTTTAGGAGTCCATGATATCCATAGAACTCTTCTCCGGCACCACATTTCATGTGAGTTTTACTGTCTTCCTATAAGCTTTCTTCACTCTCCAGCTTTCACAACCATACACAGAAACTGGAAATATGAAGGCAATCCCAACCTTAATATTCAATTGAATATTTTAACATTTCAGGATATTGTCTAGTCCCTTCATAGCTGCTCTTTCAAGTCTTAGTTTCTTTTAATTTCTTGACTTCAGTCTGCATTCTGATTAATGACTGAATCAAGGTTTGGAAAATCTTGAACTATTTCAATGTCTTCATCATCTACTTTAAAGTAATATAAACCATCAGTGGTCATTATTTTTTGTTTTCTTAATGTTCAACTCTAAATCTGCCTTACACTTTCTTCCCTGAGTTTCTTCACTAATTGTTCCAAGTCTGCTATTTTCTACTGGTAGTATGGTGTCTGCATATCTTAAATTGTTGATGTTCCGTCCTCCTATTTTCATGCTTCCTTCCTCCAAGTGTATGCCTACTTTATGTATGATATGTTCAGCATACGTTAAATTGTTAGGGTGATGAAATAGAGCCTTGCCTGACTCCCTCCCCTTGCCATTGGAAACCATTCTGTTTCTCTGTATTCTGTCCTAACAGTAGCCTTTTGCCCTGAGTAGGGGTTACACATCAGGACAGTCAAATATTGGGGTACACCCATTTTTTAAAAGAGAGCTCCATAGTTTTCCATGATCCATGCAATCAAAAACTTTCCTGTAAGCTATAAAGCCCAGGCTGTTTTTTCTCATGAAATTATTTGGTGTGCTGCATTATCCAATATATGTTTGGATCTGGAATTCTCACTCCATATATGGTAAAAATCTTTGTTGTAGAATTTGGAGTATCACTTTGCTTGCATGGGAAATTAATGCAATGCCCTGAAGTTACTCTAATTCCTGGTGCTCCCTTCTGGGAGAAATAGAACATATATTGAGTATTTCCAATCTGCGAGACATTCTTTTGTTTTCCATATTTGTTGCCAGATTGTAGTTAGAACTAGTAGAAAAGAGTTGTGAAACAGGTCTTTTTATTTCTGCTTAGTCATGTAATAATGTGTTCCCCTGCTGATCATAGAGCATCCCTACTCTTCATTTAAATTTCCCTTAAATTTCTTCAATCCTGTGGAAGAAGTGTCTTTGTCTTCCTTTTTTGTTATCAACTTCTGCTTCTCTGCATATATTATAGTATTTCTCCTTGTCTCTGTACCTTGAATTCAGGTTTCAACAAGAAACTTGTTGAACAGTTGAATTCAAGCTTCTGATTCTATTACTGTCACTTTTTACTTGCTTCTCATCTGTTTTTAACTACTTGAAGAGTTTCATCTGCTATCCATTGAGGCTTCTCTTTCTTTTTGGCTGCTGATAGTGTCTTTTTGCATTCCTTCTTGACAATGTCCTTGGCTTCAGTCCAGAATTCTTCTGGCTCCTGATCAATTGGGCCAAATAGTGCAAATCTGTTTTTACATTACATTTAAAATCTACAGGATGTTGTTCAAGTTGCAGTTTGGCACAGTGTCCAGTTTAGTGTTTACAAATGTACAATAATTCAAAAATGCACAAATAATTCTACAGGATGTGAGAAGAGACAGGAACAAATGTTCAAATTTCTGAACTGAAGTTTTAAATTTTGAAATACAGAGCCAGGATAGGCAACATGTAATTCTCTGAATGTTTTTGAACTTTTACATCTCAAGAACTGAAGAATTTCAGTACAAATCCAACATTGGCTGGAATCCTGCTGGGGATTTACGTATGCATAAACACCATAGTTAGGATGCTACACAATAAATTTTAGCCCAAAACCCCCTCATCTCCACTCTCAACTTATTGGGAAGCAGGTCCTGTGAACAATAGGAGTTTGTTCCCCTGTTGATCAGGAAGCAGCTGGTTAATGATCCCACCCCCCCACCCCACACACACACACACACAAATTATTCAAAACCTGTTCCCCTTAAGCAATCAATCCTCAAAGGCCTGCCAGATTAAAAATGTTTTTACTTGCTTCTGGAAAGATAGAAAGGAGGGTGCCAGTCTAACCTCTTTGGGAAGGGAGTTTGAGAACTTAGGGGCAGCCACTGAGAAGGTCCTCACCTCTGTTCCCACCCAATGTACTTGTGAGGGTGGTAGGACAGAGAGAAGGGCTCCCCCAGAAGATCTCAAAACACAGACAGGCTCATATAGGAGAATTCAGTTCTTCAGAAAACCTGCATCTGAATAACAAGGTCATAACAAGAACTTTTAATTGTGCCTGGAAACAAACTGTCATCCAGTGGGGTTGTTGTAATGAGGGACTTGCATGCTCTTTGTAGCCATCCCCAGTTAACAATCTGGCTGTAGTTCTTTTGGCTAATTGAAGTTTTTGTGCCCTTTTCAAAATCAGCCCCTTGTAGATTGCATTATGGTAATCCAAAAAGGAGGTATCTAACTAAAACTTGTATTGTATCCATTCACTAGAAATGCCAGCAGCAGGTACACAAGTTTTCATAGTTAGAATGTACTCCTGGCTGCTGGTGAAAACTGAACTTTCAGATTTAGTGTTGAATCCAAGCATACATGTTAAACCTGTGTCATATATGTGCTATATCCCGCCCCTCTGCAATGCAATTGGGGTGGCTTACAACACTAAAACAACAATGGAATACATACAACCCCAAAACACCCCAAAACCCATCTACCCATTAAAAAAATTACACTTAAACAATTTAAAAAGCATTTTAAAATAATCACAACATATGCAGAAAGCATCGGAATAACAGCAGCACAGACAGGGATAGAAAATAGCTAACTCTTGGGGCCGGGATAATTATTCAGGAAAGGCCTGCCAGAAGAGATCTGTCTTAACAGCCTTTTAAAAGCTGTTTAAGGTGGTAATAAGACGGATCTTGTCCATCCATTTAGATGGAATGCAATTCCATCTAGCACAGGATGAATCTATATTTTCTGATCTGCTTTTCCACAGACAACGAGATGACAAGGACTAATTTAGAACTGAGACATCTTCCTTGGACTGAAGTGGAAAGTTGTAAAAGACCTGGGTGTCATCAGCATACTGATGGCACTGGACTCCAAAACTCCAGACAACATTTTCCAGAAGTTTCATGTATATATTAAATATGAGGGGAAGCAGATGGCGCAAAGCGCCATTTTGGGGGCAAGGAAGGGGAGAGGTAGCCACACGGTGGGCGGCCCAACCCCTTCCCGAAGGCATCGTTGGAGCGCTGGCCCCTCAGCACGGCCGGCGCTCCGACGATCCCTTCCCGCCGCAGCAGCCGCACACGCTGAAGTGGAAGAGTCGCCGAAGGTGCGCCGCCAGCCTTTTGCGGCACACCTTCGGCAACTTGTGGACTTGTGGCGACTTTATTTTAGCACTCCTTCCTGGGTGGCGAAGCCGAGGTGTGGGGATACCTGCCGCCCGTCTGCTTCCCCCCTATGATGGGGAACAAAGCTGAACCCTGAGGGACCCCATAAACCAAAGATTACAGGGTCAAGCAGGAGTCCCCCAGCAGGAAGGAATGAAGTCACTGTAAAACAGTGCTTCTGAGTCCTATCCAAGTAAATTAGCCCAGAAGGACACCATGGTTGATATTATCAAAAGCCACTGGGAGGTCCAGCAGAATGAACAAAGGCATGCTTCTCCTGTCCATTCCCTAGTGTAAGTCATCCACTGACATTAGACGGTTGGGTTTTGTTTGTTTGTTTGTTTGTTGTTGTTGTTTTGGAAAGCCCTTTATGTATCGCACCATACAGGACAAGTACTAGCCAGTTTTCAATATTCCACTGTTGGGAAAGAGTGTGGTGGCCACCCAGCTCCAGAGCTTTCCAATGAAATGGATTTCTAGATTCATTTCAGTGTCATTTCAGGCCTGGCTGCCTCCTGCCTCCTTTAGGCCCTGTTTTACCAAGACACTGACCACTCCTGATCCCTCTACCCACTCAACAAATCCACCTCTTGTTTTTTAAATAAGCCAGGAAAGGCAGAGGTTCAATACACATGTGGAGGTTGTTTGAAAATGGAATGTGAACAACCTATTTTCAAATACGGTAAAGCTATGTGCCTCTGTAACATGCATAAAACTCTTAAGATTTGGTCATGGTAAGCCAACTGCAGTCAGATGTAAATATGAATCTCCATGGCACTCTCTACTATTACTTTCATCCTCTTGAATTTATTTACTTTAGAAAGCCTACTCTAAAGTCTGCGACTTTGTATCTAATTATTATCCAACCTTAATTGCATAATTTGGAGGAGAGGTAAATCTGCAATGCTTTAGGGAGCTTCAACATTTAGACCATATATGCTGGCAAGCACAAAGTGCTCTTTTTCTGTTGTAATTCCACTAAGACAAAGAGATCCACTTTGTACACCATTAATTTCAAAAGTCTGTGCTTTAAAATTTTAATGGAATCATATTGCCACTCCTTTAGCTTCTTTCTTTTTTTTAAATCACTACAAGAATTTTTCTATTTACATTGTACCATGTACATTGACATAGTATATTTACATACACTTCCATTGCAAGTGTAATTCTTTCTAAAGTTTGCATGTATGGTTCCTGATGTACACCCAGGATGTGGGTGGCTCAATGGTTAAAACGCTGACTCTGTTGATTGCAAGATCAGCAGGTTGCCAGTTCGAGGCCCGGGTGCAGCATGATGAGGTGAGCTCCCATCACTAGTCTCAGCTTCTGTCAACCTAGCAGTTCGAAAGCATGCAAATGCACGTAGATAAATAGGTACCACTTTGGTGGCAAGATAAACAGTGTTCTGTGCAAACATGCTGACCACATGATCACAGATTAGTCTCTGACAATGCTGGCTCTTTGGCTTAGTAACAGAGATGAGCACTGCCCCCTATGGTCGGACACAACTTGATAACCTCATCAAGGGGGAATACCTTTACCTTTATGTACATTGACATTGAATATTTACATACCCTTCCACTGCAAGTGTAATTCTTTCTAAAGTTTGCATGTATGGTTCCTGGTGTACAACTTTACCATTTTCATTTAAGCCCACTTGTTATTATTATTATGGCTCCTCCTCATTTCAAGATATAATATCACTCATTTTCATCTCATTCCCCACTGCCTATTGTCTATGTAGCTGTAGGCCTTCATTTCTGAAACATGTCAGCCAACGCAGACCTCTATATTATTTATTTAAATAGGAAGGTTTTAAGAAGATGCAGCTACTGAAATGACTTTGGGCTGGGGCTGGACAGAAACTCTCTCCACCTTCTTGGAGAAGCTTTGCAGTAGATGACAGGGTTGTGGCTCCACCAGCAGGTTAACTTTAATTCAAAACTGACATTTGCAGCTGGAAACTTTGGGGCTCACAAGCCTTCTCCTTTGGTGGAGAAACAAATTTGATTTTCTTTTCCTAGATGTGCATGCCTCCAGGTGATTTGAAGTGTCGAGGGATTTTCACATAGGTGTAGCCAGGGTTCCTGCTGAGGCCCCGGTCAGTGCTTAGAATGAGTAGATGACCTGGGCAATTGATACAATCACTTCTAGAACACTCCCAAATGACCTTGATGAAGTCATATAGAATCTAAACAGTGAATGGAAGCAATGCAGCCCTCCAGATGTTGTTACACTACAACTCCTGGCATTCCTCGGTGCTGCCTATGCTGATCAGCAATAACAGGGTTGAACAACATCTGGAGAAACATACAGTTCCCACTCCTAATCAAAATGCTCCTTTGATATGCTTTGTTCAAATATTTAGTGAGCAATAATGAACTACAAGATCATTCTGCAACACAGTGTATGATCTTAAAGAGAAATGATGTGGTACAGAAGGCAGCATTGATGCTGTTCCATATACAGGGCAGATACTGTCCTTAGAAATTGCACCCACCTTAAATGCAGATCAAGAGTGGGAAATACACAGCTTTAATCTGAGGAGTGACTCCGTAGTCTGCTCAATCCTATCCATTAAAAGTTCCCTTGACTTTAGGGTAGAGTTGCCAGGTTGAAGCAGATTCTCCATCAGGAAAGTTTACCACAAAGTTCCATCAGGAGGAATGATGCCACCTGGAGCTGGATACACAGTAATGCCAGCATTCTTCAGGACCTTTTGAAAACTGTGTGAAAGTTACAGAGGAGGCCCTTTGCTGTACTACCACTGCAGGAATGAAGTGGGATGCTTTTCCATTGCTGCCCTCCCCTTTTCACCAGCCAATAAATAAGTTATGTTGGGGAGAGGGGAGGCTACATCAGCCTAAAGATGGAGGTGGGGAGATAACAGAGGAGAGATACTGTAACTCCTCCTAATGGAGCATTATAGTAAATTTTCATGATCAAAGATCAACTAAATATTAAAGCAACAGGAGCCTTGTCCTATATTCAGCCTGGCAACCCTACCTTAGGGCATGATGCATAAATTGTCCTTTCCTTAGCAGCCTAGATTAATCTAAGGGAGCTTCTCTAAATTGTAAACTACATTACAAATTCCACACACACTTCAAGGTCACATGAATCAGTTGAATCAGACCTACAACGTATTCCTTGATTACTACTCATTCTTAAATGGCCAAAGCAGAAGAATTAATCACTAATACTTTCCAGTACACAGTTATGGATATGGATGGGTGAATCTTGCCAGTTTTGCATACTTGTTCATTTGAATTTTTAAAATCTCAAATGCTTTCTGTCAAATTAATGATGATTTCCCCCAATTCGCCCACCCCTAATTTTTTTAATATTCTATAAACATGAACTGAATCTGCCCTAGCCAAAGTCAATAGGTTCAGATTTTTCCCAGTACATGAACAATCATGTTGACCGTGCCTGCTATATACTATTTAAGTGAAGAGCCTGCCGGGGCGGGGGGGGGGGGGGGAGATGGTGACCCTCAGTTTAATACAGCTAATATGGCTGAATTATTTGAAGACTTTTAAGAGCTAAGCATTCAAAGGGTTCTGCTTGCATGTGTATCTATTAGTTTCACTTTTCACCCATATCCAGTTTTATTTTTATTTTATTTTTATTTTTTTAAAAAAAACACTTTCAAGTTCTTCCTGTTAAATGTATGAAGAAATTTGCAAATATAGGAAAGTTGTTATTTAAACAAACTCCAAACAGAATTCTTACTCATCTCTAACTATGGCCTTGCAAAATGGATCTCCAAATTGAAAGAGTGAGAGAATTGAAACTATATCAGATACTTCCTCCCAAAAGGCAATAGTGGGGAAGACATGATGATGATGATGATGATGATGATGATGATGACCCTGACCCTGACCCTGACCCTGCTTTTTTCCCCCCAAGCCCTGGGATTCAAGGAGCCTTATCACCTGCTTTCACACCAATGAATATGACCATAGTTCAACCTTAGCTTCTTGGGTCTGAATTAATTTTATTTCTTTTCCTTTTAAATGAATGTCTCAAAACATTATTAAACATTGTATGCAAAGGATTTGACAAACAAGCCATGAGTCTACTTCAGTTGGATCATGTCACAGACAGCATTACCTGACTCTTTTCAAGGAGCTTTACAAATGATAACCAAGGGCCCTCTGTCTTTGTGCAGGACCAGACCTGCAGCCCATGACGCCACAAACACAGGGTGTATGTGTATGTGTGTGTGTGTGTGTGTGTGTGTGTGTGTGCGCCTTTTTGTACAGGCATCTCCATAAATCTCAGTGCATTAAGATCTTCCATATGCTGGGGGTTGAGTTGTTTAATAAATTGTTTTGTACTTGGCGGCACGCCCACTCAAAGGAACCGCTTGAGGAATCTTCTGTGCTGTGTTCAAAACCACACCCTGCTTCAGAGACGAGTGCCAGGGTAGCTGGGAGAAAACACTCCCAGTGCATTTGGGGTGCGGATGTTTTCCAGGCTTAAGTCTGTTGGACCCTTTTTAGCGCAGCTTACAACTCCTCCTTCATATCATCAGTGGCAAGTGTGCAAGTGGAAGAACAACATGATCTCTTTCTTCAGTTCTTAAAGCAAACACAAAAACTGTCTCTCACCATGGGATGAAAGAAAAGATCACAACTTGTGGTGGGAAAAGGCTATATTCAGAGACTACAAGGAAAGAATAATGTTCAGATCCGAGCATCAAGACCTTGTTAAAATGTGCAACCAGACATAAAGGATGGCATCTTATCAGTGAAATAGTTGCAGAGGGAGGAATCCACTACCCACTCACACAATGAGCACTCCTCCCCACAGACTCACCTGTTTCCTAAAGCTCCTGTCACATGGCCATGTAATGGACAAGGGGTGCTAAGGGCAGCTGAAGATCATCTGGCTACATTCTTGTAGCCAGACATATGATAACATAGGGCCTTTGCAGACTGCCAGAAATAGTGCACATTAAATTGAGGCACTGCCCTGGCTCAGTGCTAGGGAATCATGGGAATTGTATTTTTTTCTGAGACATTGAGCTTTCTCTGTCAGAGAGTTCTGGTGCCACAATAAATTACAGTTCCCATGATTCCTTAGCCCTGAGCCAGAGCAGTGTCTCAATTTAATGTGCACTATTTCTGACAGTCTGTAAAGGCCTATAGTCATCCTGCAACAGAGTGCCCCAGAGGTCTCATCATTGTCAGGCATCTCCTTATGAAAATGTAGCTGGTCAGTCCATCACTGCCTCTCTTGCCTACTACATAGCTGTGCCTGTTGCAGGGGAAGCTACAGAAAAATGGTAAGAGTCTGGGAGAGGAGAGAGAGGAGATGTGGTATAGTTCTGCTTAGAAGAGCATCCCCTCATTGCAAGATCTCAACCATTGTGCCAGTTTGTTTGTTTGATTGTTTTTTTGGAGGGACGAATGTGCAGTCCTGAAATAATAATAAAATAATAATAATAAAATTTATTTATATCCCGCTTATTGACAAACAATCTAAGCGGCTTACAATAAAACCCATACAACATATCCCCAAACCGACCCACCCCCCTTAAAACCGTATTAAATAACACATAGTTAAGATAACAATAAACATAAAATTTAAAACATAAACAATATAAAATATATCACAATAAAACATATTGAAAACAGGTTACAATGCCCTGATCAACCTCTACTGCGTTCCTTATCCATCAACAGATGATGGGGCCACGAGAGGAATGCAAGAGTCAAGGAGCCCTAGGCCGGGATAATTAATCTGGAAAGGCCTGCCGGAAGAGATCCATTTAAAGCTGTCTAGTGATGTCAACTGACGGATCTCATCCGGCAGGTCGTTCCAGAGTTTGGGGGGGACAACAGAAAAAGTCCTCTGGGAGGTCGCCGCAAGCCTTGATTTTTGAGGCTGCAGCAAATTCCTCCCAGAGGACCAGAGAGGATTGTATGGAAGGAGACGGTCCCTCAGATAGCTTGGACCCAAGCCATTTAGGGCTTTAAAGGTGATAACCAACACCTTGTACTGGGCCCGGAAGCTGATAGGCAGCCAGTGGAGGGACCTCAAAACCAGAGTGATGTGGTCCCTCCTAGATGTTCCAGAAATGAGCCTAGCTGCCATGTTTTGAACCAACTGAAGCTTCCGAACCAAGCACGAGGGTAGCCCCATGTAGGGCACATTACAGAAGTCGAGGCATGAGGTTACCAGTGTGTGCACAACAGTGCGAGGTCCCTTACTTCCAGAAAAGGGCACAGCTGGCATATCAGCCGAAGCTGATAACAGGCACTCCTGACCGTTGCATTTATCTGATTTGTCATCAGGAGCGACGAGTCAGGGAGCACCCGTCGCATTTACCTGATTTGTCATCAGGAGCGACAACTCAAGGAGTACTCCCAGACTGCAAACATAGTCACTGGAGGAGAGTGTGACCCCATCCAGGACTGGGGGTTGCAACCCTATTCTTGGTTTTGGGGCTGCTACCGTGAGCACCTCCGTCTTGTCCGGATTCAGTTTCAATCTGTTTTTCCTCATCCAGCCCATTACCACTCGAAGACATTCATTGAGAGAGGAGATGCATTGGAATTCGAGGCCGACGAACGAGACACGGAGAAATAGATTTGGGTGTCATCAGCGTACTGATAACACCCAGCACCATAACTCCGTATGATCTCACCCAGCGGCTTCATATAGATGTTAAACAACATCGGGGACAAAATAGCCCCCTGAGGGACCCCACAAGTGAGGTCCCTCTTACTGGAGCTACAGTTCCCGGCTCAATTCAGATGATTTCTTACTCATCCCCTAAGTCTGATCTGAATTGAGCCGGGAAATTATTCTGGGAAGGCCTGCCGGAAAAGAACTGTCTTTACTGCCTTTTTAAAGGCAGCAAGAGTGGTAATAAGATGGCTCTCGTCTGGCAGGCCATTCCATAGTCTGGGGGCGGTCACAGAAAAGGCCCTCTGGGAGGTCTGTGAGAGCCTGATCTTCGTGGGCTGCAGCAGATTCCTCCCAGAGGACCGAAGTGTGTGTGTGGGGGGCTCATATGGGGAGAGCCGGTCCCTGAGATAAGATGGACCCAAGCCATGTAGGGCTTTCAAGGTTAAAACCAACACCTTGTACTGTGCTTGGAAACTAATCGGCAGCCAGTGGAGGGATTTAAGCACATTCTCTTGGATGTTCCAGTAATAAACCTAGCTGCCAAGTTTTGTACCAGTTGAAGTTTCCGGGTTAGGCACAAGAGTAGCTCTATGTAGAGTGCATTACAGTAATCTAGACGTGAGGTTTCCAGAGCCTGTACCATAGTTTCCAGATCCCTCATGTCCAGATAAGGGCGCAGTTGCCGTATCAGTCGAAGCTGATAACAGGCACTCCTGACCGCTGCATTCACCTGACTAGTCATGTGAAGCGATGAATCTAGAAGTACTCCCAGACTGCAAACACAGTCCTTAGAGGAGAGTGTGACTCCATCCAGGACTGGAGACTGTATTCCCAGACCTGGTTTCAGGCCCGTAACTGTCAGTACATCCGTTTTGTCTGGATTTAGCTTCAATCTCTTTTTCCTCATCCAGTCTATTACCGCTCTGAGACAGTCATTAAGAAGAGAGATGCCATCTGAAGTCTGAGCCGATGATCTGGTAATGGAGAAGTATACCTGGATGTCATCAGCTTACTGATGACACCGTGCTCCATGCCTACGAATGATCTCACCCAGCGGCTTCATATAAATATTAAATAGCATCGGGGACAGAATGGCACCCTGGGGGATGCCACAATTAAGCTCCATTTTGGAAGAGCAACTGTCCCCGAACCTCACCGTCTGGGATCTGCCAGAGAGAAAGGAACGGAACCACTGCCAAGCAGTGCCTCCAATTCCTAACGCTCTCAGGCAATCCAAGAGGATGGAATGATATATTGTGTCAAAGGCCGCTGAGAGATCCAAGAGCACCAGCAGGGTCACACTACCCCTGTTGATGCCCAGGTGGAGGTCATTGGTCAGAGCAACCATGGCAGTCTCAACTCCATATCCTGTCCTGAAGCCGGTTTGAAATGGATCAAGATAATCGGTTTCATCCAAGACAGTTTGGAGTTGGGAAGCAACTGCCCTCTCGATCACCTTGCTTAAAAAAGGTAGCAAGGAGATTGGTCTGTAGTTGTTTCTATCCAGGGGGTCCAGGGAGGGTTTTTTCAGGAGTGGCTTAACCGCCGCCTCCTTCAAACATGATGGTACCATACCCTCCCTGAGGGACATGTTGTTTGTATCCCGTAGGAACACCCTCAACACGCCCCCACCCTGGGCGACCAGCCAAGATGGACAAGGATCAAGAGGACAAGTCATCTTCCTCACAATTCCAAGGAGCTTGTCCACGTCATCGGTACTTACAGGTTGAAACTGATCCAGTGAAATACCACCAACGGAGTTGCTGGACACCTCGTTTATGGATTCTGTCAGAACACTGGCATCCAAGTCAGCTCTTATCCGGAGATTTTATCTGCAAAGTGAATGTTAAACGCATCATAGCAGGCTGTCATTGGGTTAAGCAGGGGGTTTGGTGCAGGAGGAACCTTCGTCAACTCCCCTACCACCCTAAACAGCTCTGCTGGGCAGGACTCTGCAGACGCAATACGTGCTGAACAGAAAGATCTCTGCGCAGCATGTAAAGCTTCCCAATAGGAATCAAGATGCTTCCTATGGCAAGTTCTGTCGGATAAGAGCCGGGTCTTCTGCCATTTGCACTCTAGTCGTTGTCCAGCTCGCTTCTTCCTCCTAAGCTCCTCTGAATACCAGGGCTTACAGTTTGAAGCGGGCTGGAAAGGACGCTTGGGAGCAATAGTGTCAATAGCCTTGGTGAGATCGATGTTCCAGGTGTTAACCAAAGCTTTGACAGAATCACCAGTGTAACCAACCATTAAACCCTCTAAGGCTTTCTGGAAGCCAATAGGTTCCATTAGCCTTCGAGGGCGAACCATTCTAATAGGTCCACCACCCCCAGAGGGGCAGACAGAGGCTCTTAGTTCCATCTTGACCAGGAAGTGATCCGTCCATGACAATGCGGAGGTTTTTATAACCTCCGCCCACAGATGTCCCTGTTCCATACTAAAGACTGCATCAAGGGTATGGCCAGCACAATGTGTGGGCCCAACA
Organism: Phrynosoma blainvillii; assembly: GCA_026167975.1. Lineage (NCBI taxonomy): Eukaryota > Metazoa > Chordata > Lepidosauria > Squamata > Phrynosomatidae > Phrynosoma > Phrynosoma blainvillii. The sequence continues at coordinate 305,041,149 of JANUYF010000001.1, read as the reverse complement.
ACCAATTGGGATAGGCCCATGTTTGTCATGGTCTCCATGAACTCCCAAGCTGCACCATTTACATTTGACAAGCTGGTCTCAAGTGGAATGTTGAAGTCGCCCAGAATCAAAAGTCTAGGCGACTCCAGAAGCAGCTCAGAGACCAGCTGGGTCAGCTTGGTTAGGGAGTCTGTTAGGCAATGGGGTGGCGGGTATACCAACAGAATCCCTAAACAATCCTGGTTCTCAGGCTAAGGTACATACGGTTTCATCCAATGATGAACAATTGACTGCATGCACACTTAAATTATCCCTTTCATTTACCCATTGTGCTGAAACTGAGGGGGGAAAAAACCTTTGAACACTTGCATTGTGTCCTCAAATAGCTCATTGCCTAACATGTATGTTATCCTTTTCCTCTTGAGAAAAAACCTACCACAGCTCTGGCTGCGAGTTTTCTCAGCTGCTGCTCCTAGGGGGGAAAACCCTAGAAAACTCTATAGTCGCTTCTATTTGCAGTGAGAAGAGGCTGCCAAGTAGACAAATTTCTCAAAAGGAGCACAGCAAACATGGTGTTGCTCAGTGGGCTTCTTACTCGTGCTCAAAATAGGGAACACATTGGAATTTTTCCTGGATAGAAGGTTGACATGTGGGACTTGTATGGGAAAAGGGGGACATCTGTCACTCTGTATATGTAGCTACAGAGACATAACGGTAAAGATAAAGTAGTCCCTTGACAAGAACATCTAGTCATAACCAACTATAGGGGGCGGTGCTCATCTCCATTACTAAGTCGAAGAGCCAGCATTGTCCAAAGACAACTCTGGTAGTCATGTGACCAGCATGACTGCACAGAACGCTGTTACATTCCCACTGAAGTGATACCTATTTATTTACTTGCACTCTTACATTCTTTCAAACTGCTAGGATGGCAGAAGCTGGGACTAGTGATGGGAACTCACCCTATCATGCAGCACTTGGACCTCAAACTGTCAACCTTCCAACCTTACGATCATCAGAAAGCTATGTGATATGCATAAATCTTGTGATGCAGGATCTCAGCTATCATGCAATTTGACCTTTGTGTGGCTGGGGGATAGGAAAGTGATTACAAGGAAGCAGGGTGGGAGGAGAATGAAGAAGCTAAGTTTTCAACAGCAAGAGCTTAAGATATAAGCATTGACATATGAAACATTCAAGAAGCCCTTCAAAGCTTTGCAAGCCATGAATCATTTGAAAATCCCAATTTATTTGGGGACAATCAGCAAGGGTGAGCCAAATTCCTACTTTCCCCAGGATAAAGATAGAGATTTTAAAATGTTTTCTGCACAAACTGATTTATCAGGAGAAAATAAGGAAGATTATTGGTTGTTGCTCAGAGAACGAAAGCCTTTCAGTGTCACCAAGATTGCTTTGTGTCTTCAAAAACTAAAGAGACAAAAACAATCAACATTAGTTAGATAATTTTCTTAAACTACTGGCACCAGGAAGGCTCCTTATCTTATGTCTTCACATATCACACAAAACAGGAGATAAATTAGCATTTGGATAGTACAAATACATGGTAGCTGAAAAAGGAGAGGTCTCACTTTTTCAACAATCATTTTTAGAACATTTTTTAAAAAGAGTATTAATAGTGTGCTGGATCCTGGCAAAATTCCATAGTCTTCCAGAAGCTTCCAACAAATTTGAGGATCCCTCTCTGCCCCACAGATTTGTGGGAGTTCCATTGCCAATTTGTTGTCATTTTTTCCTAGCTCCTTCTCAGCAGAATAATTAGATAGTCAATTATCCCCTCATTTGTAATTATGCATCTGGATACTCTGCACTATTCATAACATTGCATATTAACCTTTGGCAAACTTCATGTCTTGCTTTCCTGTCATTTTATCTAAATAATTGGAATTCTTAGCCAGTTCTAGTCCCACCAAAAGATCCATTGAGTCAACTGCTGAATTCTAAATCAACACTTTTGGTTAATTTCACTGACTTGGGGGGGGGGGGTTGCAGACTGCCAGAAATAGTGCAAATTGAGTCCACTTTAAGGGTTAGGGTTAGGGTTAGGGAATCATGGGAACTGTATTTTATTGTGGCACCAGAGCTCTCTGACAGAGAAGGCTCAATGTCTCAGAAAAAAAAAAAAACAATTCCCATGATTCCCTAGCATTAACCCTAACCCTAAAAGTGGACTCAATTTGCACTATTTCTGGCAGTCTGCAACCCCCTCAGTCTCCTGTAGCTGAGACTAGCAGTTTGATTTATGCCTTAATGTTTTCCTTGTTCTTAATTAAATCAGCAAGTCTTGCTTCTTTGGAAATACTCAGAAATCACTATAAAGAATTAGGGCATGAGTAGGACTCATGTAGCCTTTCAAATAGTGTTGAACTGAAATTCCCAGAATTCCCAACCATTGGCTATGCCAGCTAGGATTGATAGGAGCTGTAGTTTGTCCTGCATGCTGCTTGTATATGTTCCTTTCAGATATTTTAATGAACAATAAAGAAGTAGCATGATGTTACTTCCTACTTGGAGCTATATGGGTAACAGAATAAGATCATCCTACAACTTAATCTAGCAGATCAAATAGAAATGATGTGTGAATTCCCAAGCCTGAGTGAGGCCTTGGATTTAGAAGTCAGAGATCAGTTGACTATGAATGGATGCAGGAAAAGGACCAGAAATAAGTTGTACTGGATAGTGAAATGTTCCTAAGTGTGGGTGTGGTGTATTATAATTTTTTCATGATTCTATTTATTTTATATTATTTAAATTTTGCATTATTTAAAGCAGACATTCAGTTCCTTACTATAAAACCTAAGGTCGATCCAGAAATATGTAGGAGTCATAGGACCAGGGCTTGATTCCCAGCTTGGCCATGGGAGCTCAATGGGTGACCTTGGCTGTGTCTTGCCAAAAAATCTTGCTAATAAAACCCTGTGATAGGTTTACCTCATGGTCGCCATTGGTCAGAAATGACTTGAAGGCACAAACAACAACAACATAGGGACCAGGACAGCAGCAGGTCATCCTTTCTGTAGAGGAAATTGAGGCCTTCCCAACCTGAGACTCTCCAAAAAGGCTTGATTACAAGTCCCACCCACCCACCCACCCATCTATCCCCCTTTTCCCAGAAAGGGATTCAATTAAGGCAGCTCAGTAATAATAATAACAATAATAGTTTTTATTTGATACCCCGCCCCTCTGAGCGCAATCGGGGCGGCTTACATCATAAAATCACAACAATAAGTAAGAACAATTCCCTCCCCCTCCCCCCCTTAAAAAGTTATTAAACCAATTTCAAATTAAAATAAAAATAAAAGATAAATTCCTCCATACAACACAAAACAATACCTACGGAGGAATAAGTACTAGCGGTGCATAACCACTGGTTCCTGTGAAAACCTGGTCACAGAGATGGGAGAGTCTCGGGGGAGATTCTGGAGCCGGAGCTGGTAAACTTAATTAGTCCGGGAAGGCCTGCCGGAAGAGATCCGTCTTGACAGCTTTCTTAAAGCTGTCAAGTGATGGCAGTTGACGGATCTCCTCCGGCAGGCCATTCCACAGTTTGGGGGCAACTATCGAAAATGCCCTCTGGGAGGTCGTCACCAGCCAGTATTCATAAATGGCACAGCTAATCATAGGAGCTGCCAGTCAATACATCTAGATCATTTCCACTGCAGCATACCCTTGGCCTGGTAATACTTCCAACTAACTGTGAGCTAGAAAGATTTTTTTCTCTGAAAGAATTCCGCTATGGCAATCTCATTTATATACACTAATTTTGAAAGGTTTTCAGGAAAGCTGATACAGAAAATGTATGAGACCCATGAGGCTTCCTCTTGCTTAACATAACCCACTATTACTGTGTAGTGTAGATATAAAAGTCCTGAGTCTCCTTATAAATCAGTAAGTGGTGACAAGTTATGGAATGGAGATTTCACAGAGTTCTAGACAGAGTGAATGGCCCAAAGTCTAGGGACCGAGGTCTTGTAAAACATCACAGTCCTCAAAGTAGAGTCAAGCTGCAACACTATGGAAAGTGAACATGTTGGCCCCCTCCCTTACAACATTGGTTCAAATCTTTGCTACTGCTGCCCACTACTATCTCCAAAGCCCTTTGAGGCATAGAAGGACTACAAGACAGCATGTCATCAAGGGCCTCGTGAAACGTGAGATGGTCCTGCAAATCACAACAACAAAAGTGTTATAGTGTTTCAGGCCTGGTTCTAAATCTGGGCTAATCTATTTCAGAACGAAATTGCACCATTTTTTGATACTGAACAGTTAAAGAGGTTGTGGCATTGTAAAACCTGTTTGGTCTAGAATTCAGTCCAACCCTTTCAGCCTGAATTCCCAATCCTTATCACCCCAGAGAATTATTTTAGAAGTCACTGAGCATGTGCCTCGCTCACTGCAGCACCACAGACATTTCTCCATATAAATGTTGACAGAACTATCTTTTGATGTGTCTTCTTATCACAGAGTTGTCTCAGTCACTTTCACTCCTTTGCCTTTGGTGGGATAAAGTAACTCTTTCTAAGAATCTTTTGATTTGAAGGCTACTCTGTCAAGGTCATAAGCTGGTCAAGAGGGGAAAAAAAGAGGTTAAAGATGGGAAGGAGTATTAAATGCTACATTATTGTGGGAAAACAGGAAATGCAGTATTATTGCATTTCCTGTTCTTTTGCATCTCATTTATCATTGACATAGATAATCTTTGGACATAGGGCCAGTTTGCCCATCTTCTTCATGGGAGGAACATGCAAGCATTCTATTGGAGAAAAGACAAGAAATTTGGAGAAACAGGAAGTACAAGCTATTTGAGCTTCCTGTTCCCCCTGCATCAGCTAACATGCATGCTGCTTTGCTCATGTCTGGAGGCCACCAATATCTTCAAGTCAAAGCTGTGTGAAGCTCCCCCACCATAGGGTATGAACTTAATTTCTTCAGAACAGAAACATCTGGCTAAAGTCAGGAAGTAGATGCTGGCTAGATTTGATGCCCTAGGGAATCCTATAGTTAATGTATTCTTACCTCATCAGTAGGTGTCACTGTAGCAGAGGACAAAGTCTAATGGAAGGAACATTTCAAAGGGGAATAGACAGATAGACAATACCAGTCATCCAACCAGAAGCAGGCTCAGTTCTGCCCAATTCTAGCCAGGAGAGCAGCGATGGAGCTTGGTTTATGAGTTGCTTATAAGGAGGTTATAGGAAATGAGAGATTAAGGAAATGAGTCATTATGTGATTACAAAGACATGTGGAGTGCACACATTTGTGGCCTATAATGCTGCTTTGAACAACCATAAATTTCTTCTACGGGGGCTTTGGGAAACGTTCCTGCTGAACTCAGATGTGGTAGCAAGTTATAGTTCGGCAAATGGAGCTGGAATGAATGTTTTCAGCATGAAATCTTTGAAATGTTTTAAGCCCTGTTCATTTCAGCATTCCTTCTCTAAATCAGCATGAGTTGCAGAAACCAGAAGGGAAATTTCTATTTTGGATGGAGAGGCATTTTTGCCTTCTTTCTCCCTCAACTTTGAACAAGATTTTAATCCTCTGGGGTCTTTTGTTTGCTGCCTTCATGAAGTCTGATAAACACAAGCTGCTTCTAAAAATGTCTTGCTTCACGAGCACTGAAGGCATATTTTCTAGTTTTAGAGAGTTCCAGCTTGCCTACTAAGGAAAGATGTGTGTACCCAGAGGAAAAGAAAAACCTGCCCCTCTTTTTTGACCCCAGTGCTACAGTCATGACAAACTTTTCATCTGGGCTATTTTTCATGTAATATTCTGAAATCACAGGAGGCCTTCTTTAAGCTATACTTATATTTAAATGCCCTGGCTGAGATCCATAGGCTCAAACTCCTCTGCAAAACCAATCAGCTTCTATGATGCACACAGTTCCCTGAAGAGAGGTTTAAGAGCAATGGAGTGATGGACCTATACATTACCAAGCTTATGCTACAAGCTGCTCCCCAACTGTGGGTAGGTGGAGGTGTGGGAGGTGAATAGTTCCCTTTCCTAAAGTGTTTCCACCACAAGTGTTGTCAATGTGTGCATCTCAGGACCACAGCTGTTGCCAATGGTCTAACTCAAACATTGCAGTTTTTTTCAGCCTGTTGTCTTGAATGGTACCTTTAACAGTATGGGCTGGAAATACAACCATTGAACCATACACAAGAATAGGCCTTTTCATGAATGTCACATGTGACCTCCCAAAAGATGATGCAACAAAAAACACATGTGAGTTCCATCAAGTGCACTGAAATCCATGAAAGACTCACAACTAGGGGTGCATCTATGCTGTAGAAACAATGTAGTTTGACACAATTTTAACTGTCATGGCTTTATCCTACAAAATCTACATCCTACAAGTTTTGTGAGGCCCCAGCACTCTTTGACAGAGAAGAACTTGTAAAAATAAAAATCCCATGATTCCATAGGATGGAGCTACAGCATTTAAAGTGGTATCAAACTGCATTATTTCTACAGTGTAAATGCACTCTATGCATGCAATTTACACCTGCAATGATCTTTAGTCCCTCCCCCATAACTTTCCTGATTATGCATCTATTAATTACAAGTACGCCTCTTTCAAACTATATAGCAAGTCCAGTATGTTTTGAAACAGGCTGGGCATAGGTTCAGAAAGGGCTTGACCCATGCAGGGGCATTGAGACCCTGATGCAAGGCAGTGACTTTTTGGCTACACTTTCAGGCAACCTAGATGACCTCTATAATTTTTAGTCTTCACCTTCCATCAGCCCTAGCCAGCGTGACCAATGGTTGGGGATGATGGGAGCTGCAATCAAAAATATTGGGAGGGTGCCACATTACTTAGCCCAGGATTAGAGTATGGGTGGCTTATATGAACCAAAGAATCTGTGAGTCCATCCCTACTATGGTACTTCCCCATAGATGTGAAAATCTCTCAGTCTTGACTTTGTTCCATTTCTGCTAATGCCTTCTGCATTTTCTGCCTCTGTTTGTTTTGTACTGGACTGTAAGAGTTTATGTCTTCTTCCCACATTGGAACTGGTGCCATTTGTAAATGCATTTTCCTAAAGCACATATTTATTCATGCAATTTACTTAATATACATCTCTTTTCTCCACTTCACCTGTGCTTCTGCATATTGTTTTTCAGTTGTGCACTTTTTAACAATTTACATTTTAAAACATATGCATTGCTTTGTGTGCACTTTATTTCTTAAAAAGCCCCTGTAAGCACCACCAATGTCCAAATGTTCAAGGCAAGGTATACATTTTCTTACCAGAAGCCTTAGGAAGTGCAAAAAGCTATATTCATCAAGTCTAATGGAATTTTGTCCCATCCCTACCCATTATGGATCTCTTCCTGGAGAAAGAAGGCATGTCTAAATTGCAATGTGAAAGCATCATGCTTCCCTTTGGTATCTTAAATTCATGCATTCAGGGCAGTTGGGCATACTAGAAGTTATAGTAATCTGAATATTTATTTGGTTAAACCCCAAGTGCCTTAATTTCATCCATTTATTCCCACTAAAGTTCACTGGAACAGAAACAACCTAAGTATGAGTTGTCCGTCTTCAGTTGGTTGTAGACTGTGCTACACATTCAACTTTGTTGTTACATAAACTGTCTACTGAAAAGCTAACACCAGAGCTAATTGCACCATGGAGACTTCTTGGCCAGGTGCCCCTGATTCGTAACCATATTGTGTGTCTTAAATTCAGATTCAGGTACTCATTACTAACAGGCATTGCATCAGAATGATACATTTAACTTAGGGTTAGGACGCAAGCCCTTTATTGTCCCTGTGGACTCCTCCCTATGTCTTGGATTTTTCCATTGTGTTGTTCACCTAATTGCTTCCAGGGTTGTTTGGAAAGTACCACAGTTTCCAAGTCTGCATTGACTTGGAGAGGTTAACTTGTAACTGTATTAAGAGATTTCTAATGCTTAGGTGTATGAAGTCATGTTGTCCCAAGAATGATAACACAATGAAGAGATAAATCAGTATGATAACACAATAAAGAGATAAATCACTCCCTCACACTTAGAATATTCTTTAGAGGCCTTTAAGAAAAAACACATGTAACATTTAAGCAAAAATTTCCCAAGGAGACTTAAAGAATGTTTTAAAAAGAAGGGGGGAAAGAAGTTAGAACTCATTGAGAACAACCCACTATATATTTCTAAAACTGCTCAATAGAGAATGGATGACTCCAGAAATCGATGGAAGGATGTTGACCATATGACTAACTCAAAAGCAGGTAAGGTAAATTGGAATTCCATATCATCTGGAAGTGGTTTTGAAGGCCATGTAATGAGAATAGGGTTGCTCTTAGTCCTGTTCCTGGGCATTGTATCAGCAACCATCTTAGGGGACATTTCAAATATAAAACAAAAAACCCTCCTTAGAATAATATAAGTGGCCCAAACAGACATCAAAACACTTCACCTGCTCCAAGTGGTATTCCAAATCATGTCTCTGTCCACTGTTACCACAACCTAAGGCTGAGAGCTTTGAAGCAGTGAATCAAATAAGTTCACATTGGAGGTGGTGAGGAGAATAAAACAGTTGCTTAGATTACCGTAGATAAAGTGAAGAGGTTGGAGAACCACTTATTCATTCACCTGTTTTAGGTGAAATGTGGACCAGAAAAATGTGGCTTCAGTTATTTTCTGTCAGAATGCTGAAGTACTCCTATGATTGCTTTCAGTATGGAAAAAGATGTACCCTACTCTTTTACTGCACAGTATGTAAGTAAATGACCCTTAAGATGTTGCTGGACTATAAGACCCATCCTCCCTGAGTATGGACCATACTGGTTGTGACAGTCAGGAGTTGGGGTCTATTAGCATCTGAAAGACCACATGTTTCACTTCAAAAGTGTGCACATTTTGCATAGCACTCAGTGCCCTACATTCATTTGCATACCCCCCTCCACTAGGCATTGTACATATAGTGGACCCTCATTGGTGGGGGTTCAGTTCCAGGGGGGTAGATGCTTAAAAAATGTGAACAATCACACCCCACACACATTATTCAATGACAACTATTTGAATGTTTGCATACTTCAGCATGGCTGCATTCACATCACCACTTTTTAATAATATGGGACACGGCAATCCACGGACAGTCAAACTCATGGATTGGAAGCCCGCTGTTAGGTAGAGCCCACTGTATTTGTTTTAGCAATTGACAACAATCTATAAAAAAGCAATCCTCCTCCCTTTCCTCTTCTGTTTGCTTTTTTGTGTGTGTGCATTTCATCAGTACTGACAAGTGCACACCCATTGATAAAATACTATACAGAAGAATCTTGATTCTATTGTGTTTACAATTACCTAAAGTGTGTTGCTTTCATTCTGTATGTGCACTTTAGAGGAAAGCAAAAATATGAAGCAACTGAAAACAGTAGCAATTTGCATGTGTACACTGTTCTACAGAAAAGTCAGAAATTAAAAGAAAATGGAAATAGACAATTTGGAATGCTTCAATTCCACTTTGGAAACTAAACCAAGTGATTCAGAGCTCTCTAATACAGGGAAATTTGGATGCAAAGAAACATTCTTAATTGATTTATTACTTGGTTGCACATACCAGCATACAGAAATGAGACACAGTATGGGTAAACAAAGCTAAACTAGAGAGCCAGATTATTACTTACACAAGATTTGGGAAATCAGATTTGTTACAGTTTTGAGATCACCAGATGACACAACAGGAGCTGTAGATAGGATGTAATGAATTTGGCAAATTTTCTCATCCTGACTGAGGATTCATCTACACTCTAGAAATAATGCAGTCTGACAACACTTTAAGTGCTGTAGCTCCATCCTATGGAATCCTGGGATTTGAACTTTTACAGGATCTTTAGCCTCGTCTGCCAAAGAGTGATGATGCCTCACCAAACTACAAATCCCAATATTCTGTAGGATGGAGCCATGCATTGAAAGTGGTGTCAAACTGCATTATTTCTACAGTGTAGATGCACTCTGAGAACTAATGTCTCAAAACATTGAGACATCCAATTGAAACAGTGTTCCGAGATCTTTTGCATCTGAGGACTTCTTCATTATTATTTTTACAACATGAATGGCAAAAAACAAACTCTTGTACAGGAACCAGTGTATTTTGTGTACATTTTGTGTACATTTTCTGCAGAAACAACCATTATATGTAGCACACACCAAAAAAACCCAAAAACATTTTTTTCCACAAAAGTCCTGAAATGTTTTTTTAAGAATCATTCAAAAATTTCCTAGAACTCATGTGACTTTACTCAACAGGGTGAAACCCTTTAAAATTAGTTGTTCTTGCATCAAGAATGAAATAAGCAAAGAGTCCTAACCTCTACTCTCTTGCAGTAGGTACTATGGATGGCCTTCCTGCATCATCCTTCCAGGTCTCAAGATCCTGAGATTTGAAACAAGTATATCTCATAAGCAACCTGTACTAGGGATATACATTTTTATGTTTCATTCTCACAGACAAGAACAATTAATTTTTCCAGATTTCTCCTCAATTCAAGAATGTTGTACTATTTTTGAAGTCTGTTCACAATTCAGGAGTTATTCTGTGCACATGCCACTTTCTATGTAGAAACCAAATACTACACAGATTCTGGACAAATAGTAATCTGTGCTAATAATAATAATAATAATAATAATAATAATATTTTTATGCCGCCTCTCTGCAGCGCAATTGAGGCAGCATACAGCAAATTAAAACAACATTACAAGTTAAAACAGTCAAACAACCCCTTCCCTAACCCACCGACACCTTAAAATTATATTAAACTATAACTGGATTAAAATACAAGATAAAATAAAACAATACAATACAAATAAATAGCAGCTAAGCAACAAAAGAGCTGGAATGCATTTCTATAGGCCAGGATGTTATTCAGAGAAGGCCTGCCGGAAGAGAACCTTCTCTACTGCTTTTTTAAAGAAGTCGGGAGGATGAGTACCAGCAGCGGCAGCAGCAACAGCAAAAACCAAGGCCCGGTTGAGGCCCTCCAGGGAGGTGGAGCCAGCAGTGAGGTGGCTTAAAACGCCGCCGAAGAGTCCTCCATTTTGGAGGACGAGTACCAGCAGCGGCAGCAGCAACAGCAAAATCCAAGGCCCGGTTGGGGCCTTCCAGGGAGGCGGAGCCAGCAGTGGAGTCCGATTTGGAAGACGAGCAGCAGCACCAGCCAAGGCTCGGTTAGGCTTTATTATTAAAAGCCTTGCGGTAGGAACTCCCGAAAGAACAGCAGAGACGGTGGAGATAGTGGTGTCTCCCTCCAGAAGTTCATGTCTATCAGTTAAGCTCCACTGGTATGTTGATATTGAAGGCAAAACAGGAAAAAATTTAAATTGAGGTAATATTGGTGATTTTCAGTGTTTATATCTTAAAGAAAAACGAACAAAGTAACATACACTGATTTCATAAGAAGCTCTGACTTATCCTATAAAAGCAACGTATCTGGGTTATAAACGACCATAAGAGAGTCGTTTACTGAAGGCTTAGAAAGGGGGTAGGGTTTTTTTGTGATTTTTTTAGTAACCCCTATACCAGATCTCTGGGAAGAGATCTGTTAGTTTGGGACCTATAGGAGGTGGGAAGAGGGAGATCAGGAATTTTGCTGAATTTCTCTATTCAACCGGTTGGGGCAGCCACACCTCTATCTAGGGATTGTGCTGATAACATCCAGCAACAGAAACCAGATACGTAAGTTAAGATCAGTCCACGTATGCAACTATATTTTGAATATCTATATGTTGTTAGCTTTTGACTTCATATGACAATATCTAAAACATTTAGCCTCTGGAAAAGCTCCAACAAAATTGTTAATAAATCTTAACCCTACAGTGATTTCATTCATCTATGCAACTAAACTACTGTATACTCCATCTGATACGATTGAAGTAATAATTGAATATTAGAAGATATTTCTAATTAGTTATTGAACACAGTAGTTAAAAGAACTTAAGGGATAGAATTTGTTAAATTAGTATGTCAATAACTACGAGGTTCCAATCTGCAAAATTGCAACAAACTAGAAGAGGCTCTATAGAGATGCCACCCAAAATACAGGATGTGTCCCAAATGCAAGCAATGTTTGAAGAATTGTTGAAAAATTTTCAAACGGAAATAAGTCAGGAATTGAAAGAACATAGGAAAGAATCTAATGATAATCTAAACAAAGGCTTAGGTAAATTTGAAAAGAAATTAGATGAAATAGCAAAAGATTTGTCCACTTTAAAATCAGAACAAAGTATTATTTAAAAGAAAAAACAACAGCTACAGGAAACAACAAAGAAGATAGAAGAACAACAGAGAAGTGCTGAGAATTTAATCTTAGTTCAAGAGCTAAGATATCGGGAGAAGTGCCTTAAGTTGAGAGGCCTAAATGAGACAGAAAACGAAGATCTATATCTAAGAATATTACCATCTCTAGCAGGCTTCATGGATATAGCTGAAGAATTTTTGGAAATGTAAGTAGATAAATTATTCCGTATTAATTTGGAAGCAGCCAAGGATAGAAAGTTACCTAGGGATATAGTTATTCGTTTGGCAAGATCAAAGGTCAGGGATGATATTTTGGAAAGAAGCTATAAAAATATTCTTCAAATTGAGGAACAAGCCATAAAAATTTTTAAAGACATTCCAATGGTTATTTTGATAAGAAGGCAGCAATATAAACAACTGACTTATTTTCTATTAAAACACAACATTCAATACTCCTGAGATAAGATTGAAGGTCTTGTATTCAAATATAAACAGAAAAGATACACGCAGAAGTAGGGAGACCAGAGATCATTCTGGGAGCTTGCAGCTTCAGAATCATTTTCAAGCTCTTTCCCTTATCAAGGAGGATGAGGAAGAGCAGCATGGACAGACTTCAAGGACAGAGCAGGGGACCCTGGGAGTTCCACCACAGGGAACAGTCACTGCTAAGCCTCGGAGGAGACGTGTGATCGTGGTGGGGGACTCCTTGCTGAGGGGGACAGAAGCAGTGATTTGTGGGCCTGACAAGATGTCTCGGGAGGTATGTTGTCTCCCTGGGGCAAAGATCCGAGATGTGACAAAGAGGCTGACAAGACTGGTCAGGCCTACCGACCAATACCCCTTCCTTTTGGTCCATGTGGGAACGAACGACACAGCAAGACACAGCCTTCAGAACATCAAAAGGGATTACGAGGCTGTAGGAAAGAAGCTGAAAGAAATGGAGGCACAGATTGTCATCTCGTCTCTACTGCCAGTTGAAGGGCACGGTCCAGGAAGAGAGAGGAAAATAGCAGATGTCAACAATTGGCTCCGTAGATGGTGTCGTCAAGAACGATTTGGATTCTTAGAACAGGAGAGGAGGAGGAATAGCATTATATGTCAGGGATATTTATACCAGTGAAGAAATCCAGGACAACAATCCTGGAAACCAGGTGGAGAGCATTTGGATAAAAATTTTAAAGGGGAAGGAAACAACAGGGATGTTATTGTGGGAGTCTACTACAGATCCCCGACTCAGGCAGAGAAATTTAATGATGCCTTTCTAAAACAGATGACCACACACTCAGAAAGGAGAAATATAGTAGTGATGGGTGACTTCAACTATCCTGATATTTGCTGGAAGTCAAACTCAGCAAAATCCTCAAGGTCTAGCAAATTCCTCACTTGCCTTGAAGACAATTTCATTGTCCAAAAGGTGGAAGAGGCAACGAGGGAGTCAGCTATTTTGGATCTGATCCTAACTAACAGGGAAGACCTAGTTAATGGGGTGCAAGTAGTTGGATCCTTAGGTGGGAGTGATCATGTCCTCCTGGAGTTTATTATACAGTGGAAAGGAGAAGACAGGCATAGTCAGACACGCATTCTAGACTTTAGGAGAGCTGATTTACTAAACTTAGAGAAATACTGGGGGTGATCCCATGGACAGAAATACTAAAACAGAAGGGAGTTCAAGACGGATGGGAGTTTCTCAAAAGGGAGATACTGAAGGCACAATTTCAAACCGTGCCAACGAGGAGGAAAAATGGGAGGTGTCTCAAGAAACCAGGATGGATGACTAAGGAACTTGCAACTGAACTATGTTTTAAACGGAACATGTATAAGAAATGGAAAAATGGGGAAATCACCAAAGAGGAATTCAAACAAATAGCTAGCATGTGTAGGGGTGAAGTCAGAAAAGCTAAAGCACAGAATGAACTCAGGCTTGCTAGAGAGGTTAAGAACAATAAAAAGGGCTTTTTGGGTATGTCAGCAGCAAAAGGAAAAAGAAGGAAATGGTAGGGCCACTGTGTGGAGAAGATGGCAAAAAGTTAACAGGGGACAGAGAAAAGGCAGAATTACTCAACACCTTCTTTGCTTCAGTCTTCTCAGAAAAGGCAAAGGGTGCTCAACCTGAGGATAATGGAGCAAAGAACAGAATAGGAGAATTTCAGCATAGAATAAGTAAAGAGATAGTACAGGAATACCTGGTTAATCTAAATAAATATAAGTCTCCAGGACCAGATGAATTACATCCAAGGGTATTAAAAGAACTGGCAAATGTAATATCAGAACCATTGGCAATCATCTTTGAGAACTCCTGGAAAACAGGAGAAGTCCCAGTGGACTGGAGGAGGGCAAATGTTGTCCCCATCTTCAAAAAGGGGGAAAAAGAGGATCCCAACAATTATCGTCCAGTTAGTCTGACATCAATACCAGGGAAGATTCTGGAGCAGATCATTAAACAGAGAGTCTGTGAACATCTGGAAGATAATTTCATAATCACAAAAAGTCAACATGGGTTTCAGAGAAACAGGTCATGCCAGACAAATCTGATCTCTCTCTCTTTTTTTTTTTTTTTTTTTTTTGATAAAATTACCAGCTTGGTAGATGAAGGGAATGCTGTGGATATAGTATATCTTGATTTCAGTAAGACCTTTGACAAGGTTCCCCATGACATTCTTGCAAACAAGCTGGTAAAATGTGGGCTAGACAAAGTAATTGTTACATGGATTTGTAATTGGTTGACTGGGCGAACCCAAAGGGTGCTCAACAATGGCTCCTTTTCAACCTGGAAAGAAGTGACCAGTGGGGTGCCACAGGGCTCTGTCCTGGGCCCAGTGCTGTTCAATATCTTTATTAATGACTTGGATGACGGTATTGGGGGCATAGTTATCAAATTTGCAGACGACACCAAATTAGGAGGAGTAGCTAATACCCCAGAGGACAGGATCAAAATTCAAAATGACTTGAACAGACTAGAAAGCTGGGCCAAAGCTAACAAAATGAAATTCAACATGGAGAAATGTAAGGTACTGCACTTAGGGCGGAAAAATGAAAAGTACAGATATACGATGGGGGACACCTGGCTGAATGAGACTATGTGTGAAAGGGATCTAGGAATCCAGGTGGATCATAAGTTGAACATGAGTCAACAGTGCGATGCAGCAGCTAAAAAGGCCAATGCAATTTTAGGCTGCATCAGTAGAAGTATAGTGTCTAGATCAAGAGAAGTAATAGTGCCACTCTATTCTGCTTTGGTCAGGCCTCACCTGGAATACTGTGTCCAGTTCTGGGCACCACAATTCAAAAAGGATGTGGAGAAACTGAAGCGTGTCCAAAGGAGGGCAACTAAAATGGTGAAGGGTCTGGAAACCAAGCCCTATGAGGAACGACTTAGGGAGCTGGGGATGTTTAGCCTGGAGAAGAGAAGGCTGAGAGGTGATATGATAGCCGTGTTTAAATATTTGAAGGGATGTCATATCGAGGAGGGAACAAGCTTGTTTTCTGCTGCTCCAGAGACTAGGACCCAAAACAATGGATGCAAGCTGCAAGAAAAGAGATTCCACCTCAACATCAGGAGGAACTTCCTGACAGTAAGGGCGGTTCGACAGTGGAACACACTCCCTCGGAGAGTAGTGGAGTCTCCTTCCTTGGAGGTCTTTAAGCAGAGGCTGGATGGCCATCTGTCAGGGATGCTTTGATTGGGAGTTCCTGCATGGCAGGGGGTTGGACTGGATGGCCCTTGTGGTCTCTTCCAACTCTATGATTCTATGATTCTATGATTTAGAATAAATTCAAAAGAAAAAGCTGATGAATTTCTTAAAAGAGCCAGTAGGGATAAGGAAAACAATCAGGATATTGGAAATATGGACAAAAATGTGAACAATTACACGATAAGAGACAAATCAAATGTAGATTTAGGACAGGAGAAGAAAGAACTGGAAGAAGCAGGAGCAGGAATAGGAAATCATATAGAGGAGAAAGAAACATAATTGGGAGTTATAAAAAAGTTGAATTGTAATATACTGTTTGAGTTTGTATTATTTTAAATTGCATTTTGGACAAATAAACAAGACATGGAAAAAATATAAATTTCCTGTCATGGAATGTTAAAGGAATTAACATGATAGGTAAAAGAAAAAAAAATCTTTCATTATCTAGAAAAGAAAAAAATAGATATAGTGTGCTTACAGGAAATTGAAATAAAAAGAATAGACTCATATTATATAAAAAATAACAGATTAGGAAAATGTTTCTATTCCCTTCATGAAAAAAGTAAATCAGGTGTGGCAATGTACATAAATAATCATATTCCAGCAAAAGAAATTTGCAAAGATAATGATGGGTAATATATAGTTGTAGAAATAAGTGTACCCCAAGGTAAAATCATGTTAGTAGGCATATATGCACCAAATGAAAGTAACTCTAAATTTTATCACAAACTGCAAGAAGATTTGGATAATTATAAATATGATAAGCTATTGTTTTGGGGGGATTGGAATGGGGTGTTGAACCCAGAATTTGATAGGCTACTTAAATATAAACAAAAAACCAATCATGGGAAACTTCCAAAATCCTTTTTTAATTTGAAAGATCACTTTGGTTTAAATGATGCATGGTCTATGATTTACCCAAAAGAGCCAGGATACACATTTTATTCAAGTCAATATGGATCCTTTTCTAGGATAGATATGTTTATGGTCTCAGTAGATTTAATCCCTAAAATTAAGGAAATTTCTGTCCTGGCCAGAACAGACTCAGACCACAATCCAATTTGGATGAGTTTAAATTTTGGCTGTAGACAATTGATTTGGAGATTAAAAACAGAATCTCTTAGTGATGAAGGTTTTATAGAAAAGATTAGAAGTAGTATTAAAAATTATTTCAAGGAAAATAAAGTAGAACAACTACAAACAAAAACGATATGAGATGCGCATAAAGAGGTTTTACGAGGAATATTTCTTAAAAAAGCAAAGGAGGACAAAATTGCATACGATAAGGAGTGTAAGGAATTGGAGAAAAAAATAAAAGAAGCAGAAAGAAATTTGATGAAAGATCCCTTTTCTATAATTATAATAAATCAAATCAAATATTATCAAAAACAATTAGAAAACATTCTAAATAAGGAAATTGAGAAAAAAGAGAGAAAAGGAAGACAAAATTTATTTGAAATGGATAACAAATCAGGGAAATGGTTTGCAGAAAAATTTAAAAAAGAGACAGAGAAAAAATTATCACGGAAATAGTAATTGATGATAGAAAAATAACATTTCAAAAAGAGATATTGCAAAAATTTCAACAATATTTCTCAAATTTTTATAAGAAAGAGGTAGTTAAAGATAAAAAAGAAAAAATATTGAGAAATTTTTACAAAATATAGAATATATGAAATTGAGTGACCAAGAGAGGAACAAATTAAATGAAGATATAACCTTGAAAGAAATTGAAGATTCCATTAGAAAACTTAAACTAAAAAAATCTCCTGGACCAGATGGATTTACTTCTGAATATTATGTAAAAATGGCAGATCTCTTAATAGAACCTCTGAAGGAAACAATAAATGACATTACAATAAATGGGATTCTAGAATCTTGGAAATGTGCGGATGTTGTCCTGATCCCAAAAGTGGGAAAAGATAATACTAAGATTGAAAACTATAGACCAATTTCATTGATGAATATAGATTATAAAATATTCACAAGCATTTTAGCGGCAAGATTAAAAAGAGTGCTAGAAGATAAAATACATGAGGATCAATGTGGCTTTTTGCCACAATGACAAATCAGACAGAATATTAGAATAGTTGTGAACATCATAGAATATTACGAACAAAATAATGATAAAAAACTAGCAATGCTACTTATTGATGTGGAGAAAGCTTTCGATGCTGTAAATTGGGAGACTATGTTTTTGATTTTAGAGAAATTAAACTTTGGAGGAAAATTTATAACATGGATTAAAAATATATATACAGATCAAAAGGCTAAACTGGTTATAAATGGTGAAAAGACGACGGAATTTAACATTTTTCGGGGGGTCAGACAAGGATGCTCTATCTCACCATTACTATTTCTGTTAATAATAGAACTTCTTACCAGCTATGTAAGACAAGATAGTGAAATAAGAGGCATAAAAATCAGAGGATCGGAATTTAAAATAAGAGCATACGCTGACGACCTCATTATATTTCTTGATGACCCCACAATTAGTATAGAGAAGTTAATGGTAATAATAGAAGAATTTGGCAAATACACAGGCTTTAAAATGAATAAAAACAAGTCGGTTATCATCACGAAAAAATTAACAAAAGTGGAAGAAGATTTCTTAGAACAAAAAATATTTTGTAAGATAGTTAAAAAAGCAAAATATTTAGGCGTCACTATTTCAAATAGGAATACAGAACTATTTGATTTAAATTTTGGGAAAGTATGGAAAGAAATAAAAAAAGATCTTGAAAGATGGTCACGATTAAAACTTTCCTTTTATGGAAAAATAACAGCTTTAAAGATGTTCATCTTGCCAAAATTCATTTTTCTATTTATGAATCTACCAATAATTCATAATAGTAAACCATTTTCTCTATGGAATAAGGAACTGAAAAAATTCATATGGGAAGGGAAAACCCCCCGAGTAAAATGGAAAATTCTGATACATAAAAAAGAAAATGGGGGATGTGATTTACCGAATCTGGAAATATACTTCCAAGCATGTGCATTATCATGGATTCAGGAGTGGATTAGCATAAAAAATAAAAGACTCTTAGATCTGGAAGGCCATGATTTAAGGTATGGGTGGCATGTTTACCTTTGGTACGAGAAAGCAAAAATACACCAAAGATTTAGCCATCACATATTAAGACATGCATTTATAAAAACATGGGAAAAAATCAAGACTAAATTTTACCGAGGAATTCCTGGCTGGATGTCACCACACGAAGCTATACTAAGCAGATTTAGAAAAGTAAAGAACTGGTTGACATATGAGAAAATAATTATACAAGACCCAAGAAATGGGCACATGAAATTAAAAGAACTAAGTAATATTCAAATTTTAGATCCAGACTTAACATGGTTCCAATATCATCAGCTCCAAAGTATAATAAAAAGTGATCAAAAAATCAAGGAATATACTTATCTAAAAATGAATTAGATAAAATTCTGTTAACAGAAAAACCAAAATTAATAACTAGCCTATATAGAACTCTAATAGAAAGGAAATTAGAGGGTGAAGTGGTGAAAGATCATATGATACACTGGGCTAGGGATATAGGTGAGGAAATATCATTGGAAAATTGGAACAAAGCTAGAAAGGTTACACATAGATTCACTAAAAACCAACTACTACGAGAAAACTATTTTAAGATGGAAACACGTTGGTATTTAACCCCTGTGAGATTAACAAAAATGTATAAAAATAATAATTATTACTGCTGGAAATGTAAGAAAGAATATGGTACATGGATACATAGGTGGTGGACTTGTCCTATTATAGTAAAATTTTGGCAAAATATCCATAAAACAATAGTGGAAATAATAGACTTACCGTTTGTGGCAACACTTGAAATATATCTATTGAATATGATCCGCGGAGTGAAAGGGTCAGAAAATAAAAAGAAATTACTCCTGTATATGATAACAATAGCTATAATTTTAATTGCTAGCAAATGGAAGACAGATGGAACACCTACTATCGAGGATTGGTTGCTTAGATTGATAGATATGTCAATGATGGATAAAAAAGAGGAAATAAGACAAGGGAAAACATATTATGAAACAAATGAGATATGGAATTCGTTATTTCTTTATTGTGATAAAATCTGGGGAATTTAAAGTAATAAGACTACATGAATAATTTTGAAAGATCACTTTGGGGAAAACGTCATATAACCAAAGGAAGTTAGAATATTTCAAAGAGAATAACAAAATAGAAGTTACAGAAGAAAACAATATGTAACAACATATAGACAGGATATGTCAGTATTGAATTATAAAGAATATTGAGAAATAGCCAGATGGAAATTAATGTATAAATCTTTACTCTGCTGTTTAAATATTATATGTAAATCTTTTTTCTAATTTTGTAATATATTTATGTTATAATAAAAAAAATTTTTAAAAAAGCAGTCAAGAGTAGTAATAAGACGGATCTCATCTGGCAGGCCATTCCATAATCTGGGGGCAGAGGCAGAGAAGGCCCTCTGGGAGGTCTGGTTTTTATGGACTGTAACAGGTTCCTCCCAGAAGACCGAAGTACATGGGGAGGATCATAAGGAAGGAGGCGGTCCCGAAGATAAGTTGGGCCCAAGCTATGTAGGGCTTTAAAGGTCATAACCAACACCTTGTACTGGGCTCAGAAACTAATAGGCAGCCAGTGGAGAGATTTCAGCACTGGTGTTATGTGCTCTCTCCTAGATGTACCCGTAAGTAACCTGGCTGCCATATTTTGAACTAATTGAAGTTTCCGAGTTAAGCACAAGGGTAGCCCCATGTAGAGCATGTTACAGAAGTCCAGACGTGAGGTTACCAGAGCGTGTATCACAGAGCGTGTATCATACAGATTGTGTATGAAAGCCTAACTAAATTTAATTTGTAATGAATCACATTCATTACAAATTAAATTTAGGGCCTAAGCAGACGGTGCTTTGCGCCATCTTCGAAGCAAGGAAGGGGAGGGCAGCCTCACGCTGGGCGCCCCAACCCCTTCTTGAACACGTCATCGGAGCGCCCGTCGCTCCGCACAACCAGCACTCCGACGACGCACTTCTGCCGCAGCGTCCGCACACACTGCGGCAGAAGAGACGCCGAAGGTGCGCCCAAGGCCTCTTGCAGCACACCTTCGGCATTTTCCAGGGCCTGAGACGCTGTGGGTTGAGGCCGAGGAGTGCGGCTACCTGGGCCCCAATCTGCAGCTTCCCGGGGCAGCACATGGCGTCTGCTCCCCGCCTTAGTTAGGCTTTCATTGGAAAATTCCCAGTTTCATTAATAACTGAATGGACTCTAATACACTGATTTCAGTCACTGCATAAGTGACATATCGGGTTTCAGGTACTGATTAAAAAAATGAAATCTTTTATTTCATTCCAGCATTTCAGGTATATAACTCATAAGGGATCCTAAACTGACAATTTCTCTGGTTCTAAATCTGTGCTCACCAATGTAGCTGTATCCAATGCATGTTAATACAAAAGTAAGGCCAAGTAACACATATACCAATGAAAAGAGAATGCATCCTTAGGTTCACTTATAGAATCATAGAATGATAGAGTTGGAAGAGACCACAAGGGCCATCCAGTCCAACCCCCTGCCATGCAGGAACTCAAAATCAAAGCATCCCCGAAAGATGGCCATTAAAGTCCTCGAAAGAAGGAGACTCCACCACACTCCAAGGGAGTGTGTTCCACTGTCAAACAGCTCTCACTGTCAGGAAGTTCCTCCTAATATTGAGGTGGAATCTTTTTTCCTGCAGCTTGCATCCATTCCCTATATATTCCATATATGGTGGAATTCAAAAACAAAGCTGTGTTATTCTGGAAAATCAGTATACAAAGGGATCTGGTAGCACTTTTGAGACTGAAAGAATGAAGATGGTAGCATAAGCTTTCGTAGACTTTAGCATACTTCCTCAGATACATGTTTGACAAAGATCCCTTTGCATACTGATTTCCCCAATACAGGTAACATTAGTCCCACTGAAATCAGGGAAGTTTAAGCTTCTCACAACTGACTGATCCCATTAATTTCAATGAAACTGAAGGCATAACTAACTTTAATCAAATTTTGACCACTGAATTATTTGGAGCATGCCACTTGGTATATGTACACTACAAACTGCACATTTCCTGAGGACTTCTAGTTCAGCAAGGGAGGGATACCATGGCTCTGTAGTAGAGAATATGTAGCAACTTGCAATATAAAGGAACCTATAAGTTAAATCATGACAGTGAAAGTGACGTAGAACCAATATTCTCTCAAGCTGCATTCATTTCAGTGTACCTCCATTACCCAGCTGGACATTCTGATTCTTTGGGTTTTTTTCTTCAGAGTTGACAGCATGCAACATGTTTCATAAGCAATGGTGCATTGTACCATGTACACCTGTGCTCTCATAATTACTTGGCTCCTGTATGCATTTCTGGAGCAGGCTTTGTTTGTTATTCTTGCTAAATCACATCTCATTTGTGCATAGCCAGAAGTGCAGTTCCCTGGAATTCTATCAACTCTGCTTGGGCATGCAAAACCCATATTAAAAGTAGGTCCCAAATTTTAATCAGATATTATAAACAGAACATCTTTATCCAGCAAACAGGAACAAGGCTATTTAGCTGTTAACTCTTTGTGTGGTACAATTCAACAGAGTCAAAGAAGCGTGCTCTGCAGAGACAAATGGGGGTTACACAAATGCAGGACTGATAGGCCTTGTAACCATAATGACTATATGAAACCAATCAAAGCTTGGTAAAGGTATTTTGGGGAATTATAATTCTCAGGATTCAATGACTCTTCTGGCTGGAGGATTCTGGAAGGTGTAGTCCCCCAAATAATAATCTCAGATTTGGGATCCAGGAGAGTCAAAGTCAGTGTGCCACTAACATAAGTTTCTGTTAAGCAACAATGGCAGAAGAGGGAATTATAACTACCATGGCCTTTTAATAATTTTTGTGGGTTTCTGGTTGGGTGACTTGAATAAAGGATGTTAGAACAGCTGAGTCTTTGGGTTTATTCAGAAGAGGTTATGCAGAAGAGGAAATGGGTGCACGTGTGCAGATGCATGTGTGTTTGGGAAGTTGGGTACTGTGGAGTGTCTATGGCTTGAAATGCTTTGGTGACATACACTTCACAACTAGGACTTCTCCAAGTGTAAGTACTGTAAGCATTGCACACGGAAGTATCTTGGACTTCCTTGTGTAATGCTTTCCTCCCAGATGTGTAACAGGAGCCAGATGATGTCTCGGTGTGGCTTCTCCCCTGCAGCCCAGCCACTGATTGACTGCAAGAGTGCTGGGAGATGTCCCTCATGTCCTCCCCAATTATATAACCTCCAACAGTTATAAACTGGCTGTGAAAGCCACACCTAGTCCTTTGCATTCCATCATTTCAGTTTGTTTTAAGGAGTCTCAGATTCTACTCCCCCCTCCCCCCTGCCCCAACAGCAGCCACTTTGTAGAACACATCATAGCTGGCTTTGCAGCCAACAATTAAGTATTTTGCACTCAGTAGTCTCTACCCACCCCATCACTACAAAGAAGAGGGGAGAAGGAAGGGCCAAATGTAAAGGAAGATATGCTTCAGCAACTGGAGCTTTGGAATGTGTCTGTGTGACCCCAATTGCTATTTTTGGTAATCAAAAAGGAAAAACACAGATATTTACTAAGTACAAGAAGGAGAGAGAGATTTACTGTCTAGTTACTTTGAGGGGAGGGGGTTGCAGAGCAAAGTTCCATTTACATTGACAGTCAGCACAAATCTACTGAAACAAGTTCCAATGAGTCCAGTGGGACTAATTCCTAGGTAAATATATATAATTCATTTCATTCCATTTATCTCCTGGAACTAGAAGTATTTGTGCATTACTCTTTCCCACCCATCCACACTTTTTATCCTATCAACAACCCTTTGAAGTACATGTTGACTCAAGGTGAACACACGAGTGCTATGTTTCAGGGAAGCAAGCATTTGACCCAATCTATAATGTGTCTTGGGCAGAGAGGGTGAGTGTGAACACAGAGTTTATACAGTGACCATGAATCTGGTAGAAAATTCTAATCTTAAGAAAGGAATGATAAAAACATTGTGTTTTCACAATAATATGCAATATATTATTAATTATGGTGTACATACTCATGAATACAGACATGGACAGTACTGTATTTATTGATTTGGGTGTTTGATTCCCCCCCCCAACTTTTTTAAAGTCAATACCTAGATTTCAGGAATTATCTATTTAATATAGTAGTTTGCATGCTGTTTCTCAATTTGTTTTGCCTTCTGGTTGTCTGGCCACACCCTTTGGATCACACTCTGATGTTCCTCAGCCACACTGGTCCTGGTTTTCATCTGCAAAATGTTGGAGGGTATGCAGCTGGCTGCCATGGCCATTGCCCTCCCAAGAAAAAGTATGTTGTCACTGGACCTCCCACATAAGTAAGCTGGTAGAAATTTATGCTCCATCAGCATTGAATAAAATCTTGGCCTAAGAGTGCTACTGCATTACTGTGATCCAGGAATCTTTAACCTCTAGAAGTAATTCCTTAAGAAAGGCTTATGAAGGTCACTGTCTCTCAGCCTCAACTTCCTGACTATGCTGGTGGCATAGGTAGGAACAAGAAAGGAAAGTTCCAGCCAAGCTAGTCCCTGCTATGCTAGATGTCTACCTTCAGGGATTTTCTTTTTTACTTGTGGGAGCATTCAAAATGCAGCTTCTAATAAGACTTTCCCTTCTACCTGCTCATTTTTCATCTTCCTCCCTTAGATGGGTATAGCTGCCTCATGCATGTATGTTTGCTTAACAGCAGACTTTATAAATCTTGTTTCCAAGACAGTCACAACTTTTATTTATGTAACCAAGAGCATTTGAGAAGGATGAGTATGTGTGTGTGTGTGAGAGAGAGAGATTTCTTTTTTCCTTCTCTGGGATTGGAATAAGAGAGTATGAGATGGATGTGTTCCAGTTATGAAGTTTTGTTACAATTGTTTTGGGGGCTTCTACTAAAACAGTGCCCCTGGAGATCCATATCTCATTTCAGCTTTTCTCAAAACATAGAAAGGAGAAGCTTACAATATGCCCTTTAGCACTTATCACTGCAGAGTAATGAGGCATGACTACTTCACATCTTTTTGTGAAACTAGAATGAACTGGACTTCAAATGTTGGTGCGATAACAGGATTTGTGATCTTTCCCACCTTCATCTGTCTATTTATGATTTTTTTAAAAAATTAGTAGCATAGCAACTTGCAATCTAAATTCAAACACTTTGCACTTTAAATGCACATGTGAACACATGCATAAGCCCTCATTAAAATAAAATTAAACCCAAGAAAAACCAACCAAAGGAAAAAAAATACCCCACACACCCACTTTGCTGGATTCTTTACAACATTCCCTTCAACATCATCACTTGGATAAGCCAGCAACTTACTTGGAAGGAGCTGTTGCTTTCTGAGAATTAGAGTTTCTAAGAGATAAGATGACCTCGGGTGAAAAGGCAGTTTAATAAAATGCATTAACTCCTGCAGTACAAACCCAGCTCCACTTTCTAACCAACTGAGTGGTGATTTGATTCCTGCCCAACAAGAATTAGAGAGAAGAGCCAAAGTCCCATTTAAGGACACATAAATCTTCTCCTTTGTTTGTGAGATCGGAACCCATTAATTGCAGCAGATTAGCCACACTTACCAAATAAGTTTGGCTTTCTTATCTGAAGATTGTTAGGGGCAGAGGAGGTGACTGCATAACATTCTGGACATAGAAATTAATTGTAAGTTTAGGGTCCAAGTGAAGATTTATATCACATATCCTTGACACATATGGCTTACATTAGGTGACAAATGTGTGACCCTCTAGATGTGCTTGGGCTGCAACCCCCATCAGCACTAGTCTGCATAGCCAATGGTGAGGGGCAGCAGGAGATGAGGTCCAAATGGGTTGCATGTTCCATATCCTGTACATAGATTTACGGCTGCCAGGTTTTGACATCCAGATTTCTAATATGCTGCCCAGAGATCCCATGATGGTGGTCCTTTGGCTCTAGGTGTGGTAGGAACCAGTCTGGGATAGAAGCAGGGGTGGAGCCCATCCCTGGAAGGCCAAGGGTTACAGTTGGGAAGCCCTATACAGCTTGGGTCCAGGCTATTTGAAGGATCGTATCTCCCTGTATGAGCCCCCCAGAGCATTGAGATTATCCGGAGAGGCCCTTCTCTCTGTTCCACCACCCTCTCAGGTGGCTACTCCCAAGCTCTGGAACTCCCTTCCCTAGACAGGATAGGATGGCTCCATCTTTGCTTTCTTTTCAATGGCAGATAAAAAGGTTTTTATGATGCCAGACCTTCACATATCGATATGGGCACTGTTTTGTTTTTGTTTTGAAGAGTTTTACATTTAAAATTTTAATAATGTCATATTTTAATTCTTTGAATTGTTTGTTTGTTTGTTTTAAACTTTGAATTTTTAATGTTTTATACTGTTTTAACATCGGGCTGATGCAGACTGGCACTTTAAGCCCGCCTGGGGGTGGACTGCACGCCAGCCGCCCTGACTCTGCTCCAACGCCACATGCCCAATCACAAGGTGTGTGGTGTCAGGGTCCCCATTGCCGCAGTGTGCACACATACGACACCAAAGGGATGCAAAAGAGCCACGGTGGCGGCAATAAGGGCAGCTTTTTGTTTCCCCAAAAAGGAGTGGCATTTGGCCGCTCTTTTTGGGGTGGCAAAAAAGAGAATCGGGTCCGTGGCGTATGGTTGCCGCAACACTGATCTGCCACCCCCAGGGGTGGCACAGAGCTACCCCTTACGGACTGCATAGGCCCTTAGACTGCTTTAATTTATTAGCCACCTTGATTCCCTGTACTGGGAGGAAGGTGGGATAATAATAATAATAATAATAATAATAATAATAATAATAATAATACATGACATATTTTCTTATGCTGTATAATTTTAAAAAGAAATTGACAAAAGAGAAATTCATTTTCCTCTTTGCTTTCATCAATTGGTCTGAAAGCAACATGAAAATAAAGCAAGCAAATAGACAGCCACATGCTGTTTCTTTTGGTCAATTAGCCATCTTACATAGATTGCCATTAGAATTCAATCTAGACTACCATTAGAGTTCAACCTAGGCCTATTTAATTATTTCATTGTTTATTAAAATATTTATTCCCTGCCCTGTATATTATGGGATGTCAGGGCAGTGTACAAATAAACTCATATTAATCCATTTAAAACAATATAAATTTTACTATAAGATTGCCAGGTGAAATAAGGGACAGTGCTTAAGTATCTTTTTATGTTTGTATAGAAGAAAGATTTCAGCAGGTGTTACTTGATTGCACCTGGTTGCCCAATTCTAATATATACAAGATGGGTTTCAGCAGGTGTTGCTTGTCATGCTATCAAAGTTACAGGACCCCGTCCCTTTTTTTCCCCCACCCGTCAATACTTATTTAAAAAAATAAAAATATGATCCCAACAGACTAAAAACATCTTAAATAATTTAATAACTTGAAACAGGTTTTAAAATGTTAAAATGGTTTGATACCAGGCGCATGAACAGTTTGGAAGAAATCAATTAGACCATAAGGCTTTAAAAGAGTCATGTTTTAATTTGGCACCAGAATGAAGTCAAGATTGGCTGGGGCACCAAGGGACACATATTCCACAAGCAGAGTGCCCCAGTGGAGAAGACCCTCTCTAGTGTCATCCCAAATAAATATAAGAAGACAGAAAAGCAAGTGCATATACATAACAGACAGACACAAGTTTGTTGTGGTTGTTAATTGCTCCCGAGTTGAACTTGACTCATGGTGACCCTGTGAATGAGACATCTCCAAGACTCCTTGTCCTCCACCGCTTTGCTCACGTCCTCCAGATTCATGCCTGTGATATCCCCAACTGAGTTTAGCCATCTGGTGTCAGTCTTCCTCTCATTCTACTATTCTCTACCTTTCCTAGCATTATTGTCTTTTCTAATGATTCCTGCCTTCTCATGATGTGGCCAAAGTATGGGCCTCTGCAGATGGCGCAAAGCACCATCTTGGAGACAGGGAAGGGGAGGGGCAGCCACACGGTGGCCACCTCAACCCCTCCCTGAGGATGTCATCAGGGCGCGTGCCATTATGCACAGCTCACACCCTGAAGACGTCCTCCCAGTGCAGCGTATTCATGCGCTGTGCTGCAAGAGATGCAGAAGAGCCATGCAGCAACTCTTGATGCGTCCCTTCTGCCAGCCCCAATAGGAGCTGCATTTTAGCGCTCCTTTCAGGGCCGGCAGAAGGGAGAATTGGGACTGAGGCATAGGACAACCTTGGCCCCAATCCTCCACTTCCCAGGGTGGCCCATGGCCACCCGTCTGCATCCCTCCTAAGACAGCCTCAGTTTGATCATCTTAGCTTCCAAGGAGATTTCAGACTTGATCCGTTCAAGGACCCGTTTGTTTGTTTGTTTGTTTTTGCTGTCCATGGTAATCTCACCACTCTTCTCCAGCACCACATCTCACATGAGTTTATTCTCTTTTTATCTCCTTTTTTCACTGTCCAGCTTTCACATCCATACATAGTGATGGGGAATACCATGGTTTTTATGATTTAGACCTGCTTTATTTTCATTTCACTTTAAGTGAAATCTTAGTGGTGACTCTATGTAAAGCTTGAATCCATCTTTAGTAGGTGATGTCTTTGGATTTACAAAGCATCAAAAACAAGATCAATATTCTCAGTAAATAAGGAAGTTCATTTAGGATGTATGAAATGAGCCTGATAACACAGGGGCTATGCAGAGAGGCAAAAAGAGGTGTTTTGAGGTGACTTGTAGGCATGGCATTTAGACGGCGCATGCTTAAAAGTCACCCGCTAGCCATCGTATGCCAAGAAAAGCTGCTCCAAAAAGAAGCCACTTTTTTCCGCTCCTTTGGTGAAGATGCGCACCATCGCATGTGTGCAGTGACACTGGTGCACCAGAAAATGGCCATATAAATGCGCTGCCACACATGCAGCGAAAATTGAGTCAGTGATCCAGAGCATGCATCCTATGATGCAGGATTTAATTTAAAGTGCCCTATGCTTTCAGGTGTGGATGCACTGGTGCAGATGAGCTTGAATATTAGAACCCGAACCCGAACCCTAATTGTAACCCTATGCATACGCCCTAGCAACTGACCTCTATTATGACAATAAATGCATTCTGTTGCATGTATGCTTGCTATCAGCATGCACAGCAGTTTGCAAGAAAGAGGCTTTTGTGACCTCATCTGTGCAGGTGTGACCATGTCCCTTGCATGACCACCAGCTACATGTATCCAGTCTGTCCAGAGCAACCTCCCTTGCTCCCCTCCCCCCTGATCTGTGTGGGACATGTTTTGTGGGGAATGACAGAGTTGGTGTCTTTTCAGTTGACAGACTCATTCCTTCACTCTGAGGGTGGCACAATCAGACAGTGGCACCTGTCTACAGCACCCACTAGTTGGAGGAAGCTGAGGTCAGTGAAACCTTGCATGATCTGTGGGTGTATGACAGGTCCTGCGCATGTGTCAAACTTCAGTCACCTTTGTACACAGAAAGGGCCTTGGCAGACGGCTAATTGTGCCATCTCCGAGGCAGGGAAGAGGAGGGGCAGCCGCACGCTCGGCGCCCCTTCCTCCTCCCGAGGTCGTCCTCGGAGCCGCCGGCCCTCCGCACAGCCGGCGCTCCGAGGGCAACCTCCCGCCACAGCGTCCGCACACGCTGCGGCGGAAGGGTCGCCGAAAGTGCACCCCACGCTTTTGGGGCGCACTTTCGGTGACGTATAAAAGGAGCGCTGATTTAGTGCTCCTTTCAGGGATGCCGATGGTGCGCCGCGGTGCGGATGCCTCGGTCCCGCGACGCACCGTCCCACAGTGTCCCAGAGCCTCTCGTCTGCTTCCCCCCAAAATGACAGACTGTATAGTACCCTATGACAGGTCCAGCGCAGGTGCACAGGTTTGCAGGGATGTGTTCCTGTGCATGTGTGCATGCATCAGAGAGAACAGCGGGGGGGGGGGGGAAGCAGCCGCTGCTCACCCATGCGGTTGCTCCGTCTCCCTTTGTGGCATCCTTGGGGCTCATGGTGCGGTTGTCGGGGCTTCAATACAGCCTTGGAAAAGCTGCATTGACTCCCCCCAGTGCGGTTGCTCTGTCCCCATTTAGGGCATCCTTGGGGCAAGTGGTGCGGTTGCTGCAGCTTACAGAAAAGGCAGCTTCTGGTCACATTTTCCTGCCCGTCTGCATAGCCCCACAAATGAGAAATTTAAGTTCTATATGTATGTTCTATACAGGTTCTGTAAGGAGCAGAGAATGCTGAATGTGAGGCATGTGTGTTTAATAGACTGCTTAACTTGCCTGTTATCAGAGATGACTACTAGCTAAAGTACTTGGGAAGAAACATTGCCTGAGTGTTCATCTCTGCATGTGGCAGTGATCATCATACTTAGAGAATATTATGGACTCCAGAGGGTTAAAGACACATATGAAGCATTTCTCTTATGTGCTTGCTCTCTGTGTTCTATAATGGCAGAGAGAAAGCTGGTCTCATACTTATTGGCCGGGAAGTGACTGTGAGTCAGCACTCTGAATAAATTCCATTCCTGTACTTCCTCTCCATCTGGCAAGTTGAGATGCTGAGAGGGAAAGGAGCTGGGTAGATAGGGGGGGGGGGGGGGAAAGACAATGTGGAATGAAGAAGAAAGTTTTCAAGGGGAATCTGGTAAGGTGAGTGAAATACAACCCATCATACACATGCATGCATACACACCAATGACTTTTCATACAGAAGGATCAAAGCTAGTACAAGGCATATTACTTCTTGAAAGCAAGGGTCAAGATGGCACTCCATCAACTGGAGTAGGAGTTACTCCTACTCCCTGGTGGTGCAGTGGTTAAATGCCTGTACTGCAGCCACTCACTCATAGACCCGAAGGTTGTGAGTTCAATACTAGCCAGGGCTCAGGCTTGACTCAGGCCTGCATCCTTCCAAGGTCACTAAAATGAGTACCCAGCTGTTGGGGGGCAGTGAGCTTACAGTTGTAAACCACGTAGACACTGCATAGCACGGTATGAAGCGGTATATAAATGAAGCTGCTTTGCTTTTGCTTTTAAACCTTACCTCGGTATTGATGATAAAACAGCATTTTTCATCATACTTGAAGGTCGCAACTTACATTAGGGAGTGAAACCAGGCTGGAGCACACAACACTCCTTCAACAGAAAGGAATGGCCAAGAAACTGCTGCTACTGCCCATATTAGTATTTGACACCTGATAGAGCCAACCTAGACAAGAATATGCTTTTTAATGATATACAAAGGAAACATCAGCCATCTCATGCTAGATTAGCTCACTGATGCTACCCATACTCTAGGATTCTCAAAATATGTCTCTTACCTCAGGTGTACAAGTTTAATCCTTTTCACACCATCTAAAATCAGCACAAAATGAAGCCTTAAAAAAAACCCACTGTGGGAAATAATTTATACCTTGCCTAGAGACCATGACTTGGCAAGAGATATACCACAGAGACTGAGCCTTGAATCATCTCTTTCCTTGCTGAATCCAAATAGTTACACATGGGAATCAGTATGAGTTCCTTCATTGTGTTTTCTTTCCATTCTGATTCTGAGCCGTATATTTGTTTGTGTACACAGGACCTGGCTTGGAATTAGCTTCATCTTGACAGGTTCCCTCTTGGCAGTCCTAATAAGCTGCATATCTACTATATGAGCTATGGACGGGTTCGCCTTTGAAAGGCATTCCCTTTAGAGCTGTTGAACGGATCTATCTCATTGTACCTTTATCGATGGTTTCATTATATGCATTTCCTTCTTCCAGTCATTACTTTTAATGGCACCTAGTGGAAATGGATCCGCCAAAAGTAATAGGTGCCAGCAGAAGAACAGGTTTCTGGATTTTGTCTTGTATTTCTAAGAGATACTTTTCAAACAAAGGAAAATAATAACATGCTGAGATCATCCATTACTGAGTGGCAGTGTGATGATGCTCTAGGTTATAAAAACATAAGAACAGCTACAATGGATCAAACAAAAGCCATATTTGGTCCAATATTATGTTCTCACAGTGACCAATCAGTTGTGTCTGAGAAGCACAGAAACAGGACATGACTATAATTGCAACCTCCATCCTACATTCCCCAGCATACTGCCTCTATTACTGGAAGTGAAATATAGCCATTCTGACTAGTAGTTATTGATGCTTCCATCCTCCATGAATTTATCAAATCTCCTTTTAATGCTATCCACATTGGCAGCCATAATTATATCTTGTGGCAGTGAGTTCCACAGTTTAATTATGCACCGTATGAAGTCCAGAGTTTCTTTCAATCACTCATCAAGTACCAAGAGCATCTTAGGGGGGAAGCAGACGGAGGCACCGGAGACGCCGCCGGACGGAGCGCCGTGGGAACGCAGCCTCCGCACCCCGGCGCTCCTGCGGCATCCCTGGAAGGAGCGCTAAATCAGCGCTCCTTCCACAAGACAGGGAAAGTGCGCCCTAAAAGCGTAGGGTGCACTTTCCCTGCCTTTTCCGCCGCAGCGCGTCCAGTTGCTGTGGCGGGAGGTTGCCCCGGAAGCGCTGGCCATGCGGAGGGCCGGCAGCTCCAAGGGCGACCTCAGGAAGAGGAAGGAGCGCCGCGCGTGCGGTTGCTCCTCCTCTTCTGGGTCTCGCAGACGACTCAATTAGTCGTCTGCCGAGGCCCCTAGTTACCATATATATTCATCTTAAATGTAGTTTCCCAGCTTCAGAGCTTCACATATCCCCACACATATTATCTTTTATTTTATTTGTTTCAAACCAAAATTGCCAAGAATAGACTCATAACATTGCAGCAGAGTTTACCTTTTCACTATCAGTGCTGATCCAATCATCTCCTAAGGAGAAAGTTTGACTCAACCTTTGAATGTGAATGATCAGTGCCCTAAACATACTCTCGGATCATTTCTTCAGGTCTTTTATTTATTATAACACGGTGTGTGGCTTGCAGAAAAAAAATTATTAAAACATAAATACAGTGTTTTCTTAGCAATAATCCTTTTGAATGGGCACCAAACTGTGACAGGGGGTAAGTGGCATTCTGTGTATTATTTTTCTTAACTGAATTTCTTTGGAAGCCACCTTGGTGCCAACATATAAATGAAATAAATAAATGAAATGAAACTTTCCAAGCAATGGATGGAGGACATTTATCCATTTGTCCTTTTGTTTCATTATTTGGGGCTTTGTTCTCCTTTTACTTCTTTTACTAAGCCTTGAGAAGTTGCACACAAATGGTCATCACTTAAGAGGCAGGGTTTCCAGAGAGCCATGTTTTCTTCACTGCATTTTGTCCAAATTTATATGTCTTCTTTCTGCATGCTCAGAAACCTTTTCCTGTCTTGTTTTAGGTTTACACTTTCCTATTTTTTAAATAAACTACACAGAATAAACACACACAAAGAGCTAACTATAGCAAATTATCCATCAAGCCCAAAGTAATTTCCTATTATTGGACCTGGCTTTCCAAGTTCTCCAGCAGGTTTTTCCTATCTGCTGCTACCAGATCTTTTGAACTGAAAATGCCAAGGACTGAACTGGGGCCTTCTGCATGCAGATCTTATGCTCTAGCAAAGAGAAGCACAGAAGCACAGCTCTACTGCACCTGCAAAGTGCAACAGAAAAGGAAGCTGCCATAGTGTTACTGGACCAGAAGCTTGCTCAAGCACCTTAAGAGGAAGTGGTCTTGCATTTAAGAAAGGCAGAAAAGTTCCTTTAGCCAGGCCAAAAAGAAAGCACAAAGCAAAAGCAAAGAATGCTGCTGAATTTCCTGGCACTAGCTCTCTGTTGTGGCCCCTCCCTTACAATATTATTGTGTGTGTGAGAGAGAGAGAGAGAGAGAGAGAGAGAGCCTTCAAGTTGCCTGTTGACTTATTGCAGTCCCATGAATTTAATAGCATTTTCTTAGGCTAGGAATACTCAAAGGTGCTTTTCCCAGTTTCTTCTTCTGAAATATAGCCTAAAGCATCTGGTGTTCCTTGGCTCTCCTCTGTGTGCCTTCAAGTCTCCTGTCGAATTATGGCTACCCCATGAATTTCATGGGGTTTTCTTAGGCAAGGAATACTCAGAGTTGACTGTGCCAGTTCTCTCCTCTGAAATATAACCCAAAGCACCTGGTGTTCCTTGACTCTCCTTTGTTTGTACGTGCCTTCAAGTCGCCTGTCAAATTATGGTGACCCCATGAATTTCATAGGGTTTTCCTAGGCAAGGAATACCAAAGGTGGTTTTGCCAGTTCCTTCCTCTGAAATATAGCCTAGAGCACCTGGTGTTTATTAGCAGACTTCTCTTCCAAGTACTAATCAGAGCTGACCTGCTTAGCTTCCAAGATCAGTTGGGATTTGGGACTTTTGTAGTATTTTACAGTGGTATTCCACTGGTCACCATTCCAATGGAAAGAATAGGTAGATGAGAGGGAGGGAAATATCAATCCAGAGGGAAGGAATCTGGAAAGGGCTTAGGGGAAGGAAAGGGTCAACTCTAAATACTCTTTGGGCCATCAGCAGCCAAATTAGTACCATGTGCTAGAGATTTTCCTCCCCTATCAATGAAGAAAAGTGTCCTGTTCTTCCTCTGTTGTTGTTTTTCCATGGAATTTTATGGGCAGTCTCATATGGATGCTTCAGACAAGATGTTTTATCCTTCTCTGTCCAGTCGTATTTTAAAATTCAACATAGTTTGAACACAGCTTGCATCTTGGGTGACAGATTCTGACATGGATTTCTGCAGTATCTCATGAAGATTGTGCACAAAATTTAGAAGAAGCATGTGTACAGACACACAAGCACAGTTTCCTGTTCTATCTGTGGAAGCCAAAATTGTTTTTAATCTTCCTCACCCTTTCAAAAGCAGTCTGGGATTCAGGGATAATAATTGCTTAAAGGGAAAGGTAGGGGAATGATATGTATATTTTGGAGGCAACTTCTGAAAAATGCATCTCACCTCAGTTAATATGTATACTTTCCCTTCTGAATCATGGCCAAAGTGTGAAAGATTGATGCTAGTTTTCCCACAATGTTTAAATATAAATAAAAACTTTACACCATTAGATGCAAACAACATCACATGCTCTCTTGCTCTCACTGTCCCTGTCTGTGTGTGCATACACAAACATACAGGGGTGTAATGAGACTATTTTCACCTGGAGGAGGCAGAGACAAAAATAGAGGGGATAGAAGAGTTGGGTCATTGGTTATAAAAGTGATTTCGGGGGGGGGGGGTGTTTTCATAGGTGATGACAAAATAAACCCAATTAATGAATTTAATATAAAAGCCCTACACCACTTGCCACACTTGCTGCCTGGTAAATCAGTATGAGTTTGGAGATGCTACTTATCTATGGACATTATCACACGGGGGTCTAAAGCAGTCCCATCCCTGCGCCATCCCTGCGCCACCGCGGTTCCTTTTCCCTTGCAGTATAGAAAGCTGCATCATTCCGGCATCAGCAAAGTAATTCCCAAAAGAACCCGGCATTCAAAAGAACGGGGATGATGCTGGGTGATGCCGGAATGGTGCAGGGATGGCGCAGGGATAGATGGGGTTTCTCTGCGACGTTGTGTGGAAACACAGGACAAGGATCGGCGACGGTGCAGGGATGGCACAGGGATGGGCGGGGTTTCTCTGCGACGTCGTGTGGAAACACGGGAAAAAACCCACGGTGGCACAGGGATGGCGCAGGGATGGGACTGCTTTAGACCCCGTGTGATAATATCCTATGTAACTAAGATTCTAGATCTAGAATTCCACCCTATGTTGTGATGCTCACCTAAAAAAAGCAAACTAATTTAAAATACAATATTTTACAAAAACAGAATAACTGTGTAAACTAAATTAACATTGACTAGGAAGTCAGTGAATAACATGCAAGTCACCCAAATCATGATTTCGCTGTTAATAAAATAAAATATGTGATTTCTCTGCAAATTTGTGAAGAAATTGTTGACATGAATTTCCTTTCACAAGCTAGGATAACTAAATTTGCTTTTTCGGCATATATCCACGCTGTTGAGAGCCAACATGGAGCAGTGGTTTGAGCATTGGACTAGGATTCTGGAGACCAGGATTTGAATCCTGGCTCAGTAAAGTAAACCCACAGGGTGACCCTAGGCAAGTCACACTCTCTCAGCCTCAGAAGATGACAATGGCACACCCCTTCTGAAGAAACTTGCCAAGAATAAGTCGGAAATGACTTGAAGGCACACAACAACAGCAACATCCACACTGCAGAATGAAAGTAGCTTGACACCACTTTAATTGCCATGACTCTATCCTACAGAATCCTGGTTTTTGTAGTTTGGTGAGGCATCAGAACTCTCTCACAGACCAGGCTGAATGCCTCACCAAACTATTTATAATTTATAAAGGATAAATTCCAGGATTCTGTTGGCTAGAGTAATGGCAGTTAAAGTGGTATCAAACTGCTGTAATTCTATAGTATGGGTACACCCTTTGATGAAGCACTGACCCCCTATATGGTGTCAGCACATGTGTGAAAATTGAAAGTTGAAAGTTACCTTGCACAATACCAAAAATTATCTCCAGACAATACAATGTAGAGGCTTCTTATGAGAAATCTTGTACAGTGGGTCCTTGTTATCCACTGGAGCTTGGTTCCAGGACCTCCCATGGATAACAAAATCCATGGATGCTCAAGTCCCATTAAATACAGTGGCATAGTAAAATGATGTCCCTTACATAAATTAGAAAATCAAGGTTTGCTATTTGAAATTTATTATTTTTTTGAATATTTTCAAGCACTGGATGCTTGAATACATGGATAAAAAAATCTGAGGATAAGGAATGCTGACTGTACTCTGTATACAAAGGAGATTTGGGCCTGAAAAGAACAAAGACAGAACTGTATCTTGAAAGAAGTGGCTAATGGGGGGGAGGGGAGGAGTCCAGCGTCTCAGCAAAAGCATGTCTGACATGGGAGACCCTACTAGCAGCACTGCTGCAGTCAATATAGCCTCTTGCCTCACAGGAGTTCACAACCCCAAAACTATGAAATGTAGTGCTATTGGGATCACTGTGGTGCATTACTATTCTGCCTGTGACAAATTATAATGAGTTCAAGAAAGGCTGACTAAACTAAAGAGCAGATTAGCTATCTTGAGGAAATAATATATTTTCTTTCTTTCTTTCTTTCTTTCTTGTCTCTGGCATTTATACAACATTTTCTGCCATTAAAAAATGCATTTTAATACAGTTAAACAATAAATATTGGCAGGAAAACAGCAGTTTAAAATGCAAAGCAACCTATTTAAAACATTTGTACATGCACAGGCCAGGATCAGTGCTGTATATCTTCTGGTTTCTGCTACTTCTGTCAGAGGAATCGGGAGCCTTCCTTTTTCACCAGCAGCCTACCTTATGCCCTAAAAACCTGTTCCTGGGGGGTGGTGTTCCTTCTATATCAGTTTTTTGTCATCATGGATGGATGTGGGGAGGATGGAGAAGAAAGTCCCAACTCTCCTGGTGGAAGCCTCCTGAGGCTGAGAGAATGCAGGAGACACATACCATTAGATCCCAACCACTGGGAGGTAAAAACTACAAATGAATGACAAGAGAAAGACATCTGGATAAGAGAGTAGGTTATGAGACTGAAGAGGCTTTTCTTCAAAATGAAATGGTTGAACTTTATACATTCCATCATCATTTCTTTTTTCTGTATGTAGATTTATTTGTTTCTCTTTATTGCAATGAATGTGTTTTACATCTTTCCTCCACATGTGCAAACAAGTTATGGGATTGAGGCCTCGAAATGGAAAATTATGTCCTGAGTGGACACGCCAAGTTTCACTGGGATATCTCACTGTTCGAGAGAGAGACTGCATGCCAGATAAAGAAACAAACCATTAAATACAATGGCATAGTAAAAAAAAAGAAAGAAATTGTCAAACAGGAAGTCAGTTAAGCCTGGGCCTCCCTCCGCTACACAATAAACTGCATTACAGCAAAGAAGATGTACGAAGAAGAGCAGGGAGTCTGCAGTTTTATATTTGATAACCACTTTAGCATTATTTGTCTTGTGCTGACAATCAACTCTCTTGTCAAATTCAAACTTAAAGGAAACTAGACAAACCTGATTTGTCTGAGAAGAGTGGCAAACTTAATCATGCTTATAATCCAATACATTTATCATCTTCTTGATTTGAGTGGGATCACTGGCTTCAGTTTTGTTCATTACCTGGTTTATTATATTAATTTAGCCATATTCTAAATGCTGAATGGATATATAAATAGAGTGGCTTTCCCCCATTATCTTCATTGTATGTAGCAATCAAATGAGTAGATCCAAAGGAAAAATACAGAGAGATCTCTGGAGAAAGACTCACTTATTGTTATCATTGCTCTATATCAGCCTTTCCTGATCTGGCCTTCATCTATGCTGCAAACACCACTTTAACTGCTATAGTTATAGAATTCTGCAGTTTGTAGTTTTGTGAGATATTTAGTTGTTTCTGTCAGAGAGCTCTTGTGCCACAACAAACTACAAATCCCAGGCTTCCACAGGATGGAGCCATGACACTTAAAGCAGTGTCAAACTGCACTAATTCTGCAGTGTGGCAGCATCCCTGGTGCCTACTGTGGGGCCTAGAGTCACTCTTGGGAAATAAAAATAATGGGCAACTGTAACACAGTGCATCATTTTGAAATGTGAAAACATGAAGGCTAGCTAGTGGGGAACACCGTGAAGGGCTGGAGATAGCAAGGAACAAAGGAGTGTTTGGTCTGTGCTGTGGGTATGTTTTGCATAGGTTTTGTTTGCTTTTGGTGTGGTATGTGTGTCACTAGTATGCATACATGTGCTCCTTTGGTTTTTTTTGTGGTGCTGGAAACTATATGGACGTTATCACACGGGGAGTCGTGGGGAGAAAGTGGAAATAAACTGGACAAGTGGAAGACTTTAATTTACGGGATTTGTCCTGTTCCGCCTTGTCTGATAACTAAATTCGAATTTAAAAGAGGGTTAATTCGAACAAAAATCTGATCTTTTCATTTCCTCAAAAATCCCGAAAATGAAAAGATCAGGTTTTCGTTCGAATTAACCCCTTTTTAAATTCGAATTTAGTTATCAGACGAGGCGGAACGGGACAAATCCCATAAATTAAAGTCTTCCACTAGTCCGGTTTATTTCCACTTTCTCCCCGTGACTCCCCGTGTGATAACGTCCTATGTTTTGTTTTAGTAATAAGATTGCCAGGTCATGACTTTATCAGGCCCTGAAATTTCTAGACCAAAATCAGACACCTAGGAATAACAACTCTTGTGATATCTTAGGGAGTGGGCCCTCCTGATATTATAATGGACAGCCTCTACCAATATCATTAAGCTTCACCAGGGTTGAACAGAGTATGTCATTTGAAAAAAAAAATACAAGTCTACCAAATAGGGAAAATATTTAATTACACAGACAGCACTCTCTCACACTGAAATTCATCCAGAGATGACTAGAAGAAAGGATCCAGCCCTGGGGAAAGGCTTGCCTGGTAATGTCCATTAGACATTTTGACTATGTGTATTTTCCTGAGCATTATCAAATTGCCTTCCACGAAATGGCATTTTTATCATGTTTTGTGGAGGCAAATACATGGTCAGGAATCTAGGGCTCAGTTCCCATCTTGGCCTTGTACTCAGGTTTTTAGCCAAGTTACTTT
This sequence comes from Phrynosoma blainvillii, assembly GCA_026167975.1. Classification (NCBI taxonomy): domain Eukaryota; kingdom Metazoa; phylum Chordata; class Lepidosauria; order Squamata; family Phrynosomatidae; genus Phrynosoma; species Phrynosoma blainvillii. Next base: position 305,001,498 of record JANUYF010000001.1, on the reverse strand, counting down.
TATTTGCCTTCTGTGAAACAGAGGATTTTAAAGGGTGCTTTCAGATTTCAGACCTACATCTGGTAATTCTGTATCCATGTTCTTTACAATTTCTTTTCTTTTCTTTTCTTTTTTTATTACAACAATCATACAAAATATAAACATAATACAGTACCGCAAAAACAGACCAACAAAACATAAACATAAACATGTTAACATCAATCCCCCTATAAATCCCCTCCCCCCTCCCCCTCCCCCTAACCTAACCCAACCTTCCCCCCACAAATTCAGACACAACAAACAAAATTATTTTTACAAAACATAAAAACTTCCAGAGCTTCAGCTGAGTCATTGAAATAATACTATCCAACCCAACCTCCATCGCAAGTTCTCTGGGAACATAATTTCCTCTTCTTATACTTTACCTTTACAAATTATTTTAATGTTAGCCTTATTATCAGGAAAATGGAGGTATTGTGACTGGCCATGTCTTAACATGACAGCCATTTTGTGAGAATGCACACGGCTCTCTTTCAAAATTCCAGTTATGCCCACCTGTCCACAACAGTTGGAGACTCCTGCTTCAGACCTTCCCTCTCAAATTTTTCCTTGTGAAGTGCTTTTAATTTTTTCCATAGTTTTTTTTTAAAAATTCTATCTCACATTTCTCTGATAACTCTTTCATATCCCATTCGTCATATTTGATAAGATTCTTCTACAGCAGCATTTTGGGTCCAAAAAATATATATATTCTGACATGTAATTTGCAGACTTCCACTAGAACAAATCAAATGTCAGGAATACTGGGCTTGTTGTTACTTATGGATACCTCCGGATCCCTGGCAAAACACTTAGATCCCTGCCCTCTCATAAATTCTTTATGGAAGATGGATGGATCCCTTTGTAGGTCTTGAGCAACACATTTAGAAGTTTGACTTTAGTCCACAGGCTTCAGTCCAATATTTAGATTCTCTTTGCAGTCTTTAATTCATTTCCACATATATAAAACTTTAATATGAATAACTGACTGCTCATGTTACCCTATCAGCCCATAGACAGCAGATATGAGGGTGATATGCTCTCCCACCCTGATGTGTACATGGTTAGTCTACTCCAGAGAAAAAGCACTTCACACATGTAGTCTACTCTCTCCTGGGTAGTCTTTATTCTAGAACACAAAAGATTCTGAATTTGACATTTTCTCCAACTGCTTTCCTTTTAATTAAGAACATGCTGTTCAATATAATGAGTTGCTTACCCTCCAACATTTTGCAGATGAAAATGAGGATACAAATAGACAAGCAACATCAGAGCTTGGTCAAGATGGCAAATGTCATTAATGGTGAAGAACACACAAGGTAGGATGCCTGCAGCAGTTTGTTTTAGTCTGAGCTACTGGGAAGGGCAAGATTCTGCCACATCCTCTTCACTCCCCAATGCTGAATTAACTGAGTACAAACTATTTTAGCACTTTAAACTAAGAGTGTATCTACACAGGCCAATAAAACAGTCTCACCGAGTATTTACAGCAAGCCGTTCAAACTACAAGTGGGATTAATCTGGCCTTTTCATCACTTTAGGGCTTTAATCCAGAGGGGGGAAATGAGGATTTATCCTGGTTTTGAGCAAAAATTCCAAATAGCTATGTGTGTGTGTGGACTGTGTTCCATAGCAATGTCAGTGCATGGCCAAAGGTAGGAGTTCAGAAATATGTACATTCACATGCATGGGGTGGACATAGGGAACAGTGCAGGCACAGCCATGAAGCCACACATATTGTGATTTATTTGACTGGGTTGAATTTGAATTGGAGCACTGTGTGGCTAATGCTTCCCAATTCACCTTGGTATGTGTGGTGATCATAAGCACAAGATTGTGGTCCCTGGGGATCACAATAACCCACACCATCGGTTTACAGCAATTAAAGTAAAGTGAGGATGAAGGGACAAAGGGGGAGGAGGAGAGAGAAACTAGGCTTCTTTAAAATCAGCTGAAACAGTAGAGGATTAATTGGGATGGGAAAGACATAAAAAGAAATACAGTCGCCCCTCTATTTTTGTGAGGGATCCATTCTGGACGCACCTGCCCCCTTGCAAAAATGGAAAAACACAAATATTCAAGCCCCATAGGCTTGAAAGGCGGCACCCACCCACCTCATTTTGTCCCCCTCCATTTGGCACCCACAAACAGGCAAGGGATGTGGACTTCAAGTCTGTGAAAATAGAGGGGTTACTGTATACTGGATCAGTTTGAACACCACACCCTCAAAGAACCTGCCAGGAAGAAGAAAAGCAGTTTCTGGGCAGCTATTTTGAGTGGAGGAAGAGAGTCAGAGACTTGCCTCCAGAATAAGGTAGCATCCAGGAGCTCTCTGTAGAGTTAGAGTTAGAAACTGAGCTCGGCTGACAGAGCTTGGTGAAAAGGCCAAGAGAACAGGGGCCGTTTACATAGGTATTTATCAGGGGACTTTTTGAGGGAGAAGCCCACAGTCCTGTTTCACTGCTTACTTAAGATTTCTCAATATGGACACTGAGGGAGTTGCTGCAGTCACTTGCAACACTTGGGGGATGTTTGTCTACACTTCAGCATATTAGGGAGCAAGAGGTTTTCCTGGACAGAGTGGAACAAACTGTCTTGGACAGGGACCACACAGAGGAAGTTGTTGAGGAGGTCACTTCATGCACACAGGAGGTAGACAGCTGGAGGGATGTCACACACAGAAGAAGGGAAACCAGGGATTGTTCTGGGAGCTTGCAGCTACAGAATCAATTTGAAGCTCTCTCCCTTATCAAGGATGAAGAGGAAGAGCAGCAGGGACAGTCCTCAGGGACAGTGCAGGGGACCCTAAGAGTACCACCACAGGGTACAACCACTGCTAAGCCGCAGAGGAGACATGGGGTGGTGGACACCTTGTTGAGGGGTACAGAAGCAGTGGTTTGTGGGCTTGACAAGATGTCCCGGGAGGTGTGTTGTCTCCCTGGGGCAAAAATCCATGATGTGACAGTGAGGCTGACAAGACTTGTCAAGCCTACCGACCATTACCCCTTCCTCTTGGTCCATGTGGGAACCAATCATACTACAAGGCACAGTCTTCAGACTATCAGAAGGGATTATGAGGCTTTGGGTAGGAAGCTGAAAGAGCTGAATGCACAGGTTGTTATCTCATTTCTTCTCCCAGTTGAAAGGCATGGTCCAGGAAGGGAGAAGAAGATAGCAGACATGAATAACTGCCTCTGTAGATGGTGCCGCCAAAAACTATTTGGATTCTTGGATCGTGGGCTGCGGTTCCATGAGGGTGGACTTCTAGCAAGAGATAGGCTGCATCTCACACCAGTTGGTAAGACCATGTTTGCCACTAGTCTCAAACATTTGATCAGGAGGGCTTTAAACTGAGTCATGGGGGGGGGGGGGAGAGAGAGTATCTTGGAAGGTATCTTGGAAGGCAGGAGTACATCATGGGCTGGAGAGAATAGTCAAAATGTGATAGAGGGAACAAGGCAAATGATGCAAGGGCCTAACAGTGGGAGGCAAAAAATCTCACATAGGCAGCAAGTGGGGAGGACCCATGCTCTGAGATGTTCCTACACTAATGTACAGAGCATGGGAAATAAACAAGATGAACCTGAACTCCTAGCACAACAAAGCAAATACGATATAATAGGCATCAATGAAACCTGGTGGGATAAGTCTCACGATTGGAATGTAGGAATAGAGTGATATAACCTTTTTAAGAGAAACAGGCTAAACAGGAAAGGAGGAAGAATAGCATTATATGTCAGTGATGTTTACATCTGTGAAGAGATCCAGGACTTAAATCCTGGAAATCGGGTGGAGAGCATCTGGATAAAAATTTAAAGGGAAGGAAACAACAGGGATATTATAGTGGGAGTCTACTACAGACCCCCAAGTCAGAATGAGGAATTGGATGATGCCTTTCTAGAACAGATGACCACACACTCAGAAAGGAGAGATGTAGTAGTGATGGATGACTTCAACTATCCTGATATTTGCTGGAAGTCAAACTCATCCAATACTTCAAGGACTAGCAAATTCCTCACTTGCCTCGAAGACAATTTCTTTGTCCAAAAGGTGGAAGAGGCAACAAGGGGATCAGCTATTTTAGATCTGATCCTAACCAACAGGAATGACCTGGTCAATGGGGTGCAAGTGGTGGGATCCTTAGGTGGGAGTGATCATGTTCTCCTGGAGTTTCTTATACAGTGGAAAGGAGAAGCTAGGCATAGTCAGGCAATCATTCTAGACTTTAGGAGAGCTGATTGCAACAAACTTAGGGAAACGCTGGGAGTGATCCCATGGTCAGGAATACTAAAGGAAAAGGGAGTTCAGGATGGATGGGAGTTTCTCAAAAGGGAAATAATGAAGGCACAATCTCATACTGTTTCAATGAGAAGGAAAAAATGGGAGATGTCTGAAGAAACCAGGTTGGATGACTAAAGAACTTTCAGCTGAACTAAGTTTTAAATGGGAGATGTATAAGAAATGGAAAAGGGGTGAAATCACTAAAGAGGAATTCAAACAAATAGCTAGCACATGTAGGGGTAAAGTCAGGAAAGCCAAAGCACAGAATGAGCTCTGGCTTGCTAGAGGGGTTAAGGACAATAAAAAGGGCTATGTTTGTAGCAAAAGAAAGAAGACGGAAATGGTAGGGCCACTGCACAGAGAAGATGGAGAAATTCTAACAGGGAACAGAGAAAAGGCAGAACTACTCAACATCTGCTTTGCCTCAGTCTTCTCACAAAAGGAAAAGGGTGTTCAACCTGAGGAAAATGGAGCAGAGGACACAATAGGGGAAATGCAGCACAGAATAAGTAAAGAAGAGGTACAGGAATACCTGGTTAAATTAAATTAATTGAAGTCTCCAGGACCAGATGAACTACATCCAAGGATATTAAAAGAACTGGCAAATGTAATCTCAGACCCACTGGCAATAATCTTTGAGAATTCTTGAAGAATAGGAGAAGTCCCAGCAGACTGGAGAAGGGCAAACATTGGACCCATCTTCAAAAAGGGGAAAAAAGAGGATCCCAACAACTATCACCCAGTTAGTCTGACATCAATACTGGGAAAGATTATAAGAGAGTCTGTGAACATTTAGAAGGGAATGCCATAATCACTAAAAGTCAACATCGCTTTCTCAAAAACAAGTCATGCCAGACTAAACTGATCTCTTTTTTTGATAAAATTAGCACCTTGGTAGATGAAAGGAATGCAGTAGACATAGCATATCTTGATATCAGTAAGGCTTTCAACAAGGTCCTTCATGATATTCTTGCAAACAAGACAGTAAAATGTGGGCTAGTCAATACCACTGTTAGGTGGATTAGTAACTGGTTGACTGACCGAATCCTAAGGGTGCTGAGCAATGGCTCCTCTTCATCCTGGACAAAAGTGACTAGTGGGGTACCACAGGGTTCTGTCCTGGGCCCAGTGCTATTTAACATCTTTATCAATGACTTGGATGAAAGAATAGGGGGCATGCTTCCCAAATTTGCAGATGACACCAAATTAGGAGGAATAGCTAATACCCCAGAAGACAGGATGAAAATTCAAAATGACCTTAATAGATTAGAAATCTGGGCCAAAGCTAACAAAATGAATTTCAACACAGAGAAATGTAAGGTACTGCACTTAGGGCAAAAACATGAAATACATAGGTATAAGATGGGGGACACCTGGCTTAACAAGACTGTGTGTGAAAGGGATCTAGGAATCCTAGTAGACCACAAGTTGAACATGAGTCAACAGTGTGTTGCCGCAGCCAAAAAGGCTAATGCAATTTTAGGCTGCATTAATAGAAGTATAGTATCTAAATCAAAGAAGTAATAGTGCCACTGTATTCTGCTTTGGTCAGACCCCACCTGGAATACTGTGTCCAGTTCTGGGCACCACAAATCAAAAGGATGTTAAAAAATTGGAGCGTGTGTAGAGGAGGGCGACTAAAATGGTGAAGGGTCTGGGAACCATGCCCTATGAAGAACGACTTAGGGAACTGGATATGTTTAGCCTGGAAAAGAGACAGTTAAGAGGGGATATGATAGCCCTCTTTAGATATTTGAAGGGATGTCATATGGAGGAGAGCGCTAGCTTGTTTTCTGCTGCTCCAGAGAATAGGACTCGGAACAATGGATGCAAGCTACAGGAAAAGAGATTCCACCTCAGCATTAGGAGGCACTTCCTGACAGTGAGAGCTGTTCAACAGTGGAACACACTCCTTTGGAGTGTGGTGGAGTCTCCTTCTTTGGAGATCTTTAGACAGAGGCTGGATAGCCATCTGTCAGGGATGGTTTGATTTTGAGTTCCTGCATGGCAGGGGGTTGTACTGGATGGCCCTTGTGGTCTCTTCCAACTCTATGATTCTATGATTCTATGAGCTCTGAAGGCACTTTATTTGGTCCGTCTTCTTTTGGCCTAGTTGCTGAGACTGTGTTTGGCTTCTCTCCCCTGAGGCTATCTGGAAAGCAGATCTGACCACAGTGGTTCATGCCTTTGTTGCTTTCTGATTAGACTACTGTAATGCACTCTATGTGGGCTGCCACTGAAAAATGTTTAGAAGCTGCAGCTAGTGCAAAATGCAGCAGGCAGATTGGTGTCAGCTGTGCATTTTAGAGACCATAGAATACCAATCTTGCAATGGCATCCAGTTTGCTTTCAAACTCAATTCAAAGTGGTGGTGTTGACCTACAAATCTTTAAATGTCTTGAGGACAAGTTATCTAAAAGACCACCATATGGGCCTGCCTCCCATATGGGCCTGCCTGAAATTTGAGATCCTCAGAGGAAAATCTATTGTGTGTCCCAACAACTCATGTAGTTAGGCTGGGGGGGGGGGGGGGTACATGTAACAGGATTTTCACCATAGCAGTGCCTCAACTGTGGAGCTCCCTAGCCAAGGAAGTTAGCCTGGTCCATCTCTTTTTAACTTCTGGCAGGTAGCGAAACCAGTACTGTTCTGCATGGCACTCAGTGTTTGAAATTTCTGTTTGAACTGTTGGAAAACTGGATTCTGGGATTTTTTAGACTGCTTTTAGGAGTTTTTGAAGTGTATTTTATTGTGCTTTTAAAATGTTTTTATCATTTTGTTGTTTTAATTGGTTTTTATTTGTTCATTTCCTCAGGAGTCCTTGTGGGCTGGGAGCCAATATAGAAATACTTTAGATAATGGTGATGATCTGCACACTGAATACTCTATTTCATTGTGTCTGGCCATGAAACTTTAATGAAAGCATCTTAGTCCCAGAGGAATTTAACACAAGTTATAATTTGTGCCAGTGTCAGTTATCCACCATTGTAACTTAACTAACAGTCTTGTTGAAATGCCTGATCCTGGTTTTTCAGTATCCCTAGGAGGTTCACTGGTGATGCTTCTTTAGTGTTGGTTGGGAAATGCTCTGATGTCATTTGCACATAAATATGCCACTTCACTCCAGATGTTCAAAGAAAAAGTTCCATGCAAGAAAGAGAGAAAAATTAAACAGATCTAACCTTTCACTTTTGAAACATATCACTTTCTTCTGGAGAGATTTCCCCTTGAAACGTGATTGTTTATTTAATATCATCTCTAGCTACAGCTAGAAACTTGCTATTTCAACACAGGAATTTCTCTCAGTGAGATATATTAAATAAACACAACCCAAGTGTCTGTTTATGTCAGCGCTATTAACTGCTGATGTTGAAGTAGAGCCATTATGCCCGGTTTTCCTCTCAACAGCCATTTGTCATTGATTTGTGTTAGAAATATACTTCCCTATGATTGAACGATGGAAAGTTTTGAGCTGTTAATTGTTGCCTCTTTGGTTAATTGCTCTTGTTATTGCCAATTCCATCCATTAATTACTGCTTGTTTCAGCTGCTAATGTTCTCATGTAAGAAAATATAACCCACCAAAAATATCATGGCTCCAGAGACCAGGCAAAGTTTTATTTCCTCTTCAGTGAGTTCATCTATTGTTATAAAATCATTCTACAGTCAACTTTAAATTAGGGTTGCAGACTACAAACAAGGAAATGAGGAACTTCACACATACAACCTGTCAAGCAACTTCCGTTGGTATGGTCTTCACTCCCTCTAGGAAGAAAGAGAGCTTAGGTGTTAATTTCTTTCTAAGCAAGGTTGCTTAATTAAAGGCACTGAAATTTTTATCATCTCAAACATGGGACTTTATTGATTTATATCCAACCTTTCTCTTAGGCAAGGTGCAAAGTGGCTTACAACTAGATTCGCAAGGAGTCACACTTTGGTCTAATCTGCACTGCAGAAATAATGCAGTTTCACACCATTTTAAGCCATAGCTCAATGCGATGGAATCCTGTGATTTGTAGTTTGTTATGGCACTAGAGCTCTCTGAAAGAGAAAACTAAGGGGCTATATAAACTGGCCCAAAGGGCCAGCCTGCTGGTGGAATCGGGGTGTGGCCACCACACACTAGCCACCCCGACTCCGCCCCAATGCCGCCATCATGCCGCATGCCCCACTGCATTAGGGCGGCATTAGACACGCTGCACCAATGGAGCACGGAAAAGCCACTGCGGCAACAATGGTGGCTTTTTGTCACTCCAAAAAGGAGTGGCATTTGCCAGCTATTTTTTGAGCAGCAAAGTACTAGATCGAGGCCACAGCGTGCAATTGGCACAGTCCCAATCTGGCAAGGAAAGGAGTGGTGAGATGCTGCCCCTTAGGGGCTGTGTGTATAACTCCTAAGTATCTCACATAACTAAAAATCCCAGAATTTCTTTGTTGCAGAATTCACACAGAATTAGATCTGGAAGACAGGTCCATTATCAATTGTCAGTTTAAGAGTTTTAGACAGTGTTCCTGAGTTTCAGTCACTTTTGTACTGTTCAGTCACTTTTGTACTGTTTAGCTATTCCTAGACATCTATTTCACATACATCAACTTCAAGAAAATGTGTTTTTGGAAATATGATCCACTTATATACCTGGCACATATTCACATCCTACGTACTTCTCTTTTACAATTTTTTCCTTATCTTTCTTTCCCACCCCTGCACCATTTTTGTACTTTCAAATTTAATAATCAAATAAAAATGTGCTATCTCTTTGACATGGAAAAAATGGCTAGGACAAAAATTGATTTGTCCCAATAAATCAACTGTTTTTTCTGCCAGTAGAATTTTTGGGGCAATGAAGGGGCAACCAATGTAATGTACTGGGACATTAGAAAAATGTTCTCTGCCCATTTTTTGGGCAAGCCATGAGGCTAAAGTTATATAACTCTGGTTGTCAGAAGGTTGGTCCCATTTGGTGGTGGAGATACTGAATTTCTCAGTAGATTTAAGAAATACAAAACCTATAATACTAACCCTAAATCTAACACTACTGCTAATGTACAATACATTGAAATTCCCATTGGATCAGTAAAGTATCCTGCAACTCATGCAATGTAAGAATATTTAAAAAAAAATAGGGTTGATTTCAAAAGTGATCCGGTCTAATTTGGGCCAGTGGAATGGCTTAGAAACAAGTTGCAATGGTGCACAAATTTTAAGGATACAACTGGATGTATAAGAACATGCCCTAGGAATAACTGTATTTAAACTGTACTAGGCTTAATTTTTTTTTAAAAAAAAAAAAAAAAGACAATTATTTTTCTTATGTACTGAGAAAATTCTTCCTTTCCTTTCCCTGTGTGTGTTGCCTTCTCACTTTTCTCTCCTAATTAATGGCTTAGGACTCATGAAATGGGCCAATAGTTCTGGGGTCCTTTTGCAAAGTGCATAGTTATGGCACTATGACATCAGCTTAAGTGCCTTGGCTGCAGCCTAAAGAGTCCTGAGATTTCCAGTTTAGGGAAGGGCATTTAGATTGCCTCACCAAACTGCAAATTCTTTGATTCCAAAAGATGTTGCTATGGCAGTTAAAACATAGTGTTATAATTCTGCACTGTGAAGTGGCCCCTGGTAAATTGATGGGCTAATCTATTTCTTGATTTCATGCCATGTAATACCTCATAATGGTTGTTACTGCATCCAATCATACCCTAAATAGGTTTTTGCTGATGTTCCTTGGGAAATCAATGGAATATAAGAACTAGAGATACCAGTGCTGCCATTGTCCAAATTAACTTACAAATCATCTGCTGCTGATGAAGGGTTGCATGCAGACTCTCAAATTCTCAACCATAATTTCAAGAAATGATAGAAAATATGAGGTGCAATTACTGCTATCCTACCTGCCCACAAATGAAAACCATCACATCCAGCTAACAGAGGATCATATTTGGCATTTACCAGTGCTCCTGGATGCAGTGGCTCAAGTGGTTAAGATGCTGACTCTGTTGATTGCAAGATCGACAGGTTGGCAGTTCGAGGCCCGGGTACTGCATGATGGGGTGAGCTCCTATCACTAGTCCCAGCTTCTGCCAACCTACCAGTTTGAAAGCATACAAATGCAAGTAGATAAATAAGTACCACTTCTCAGTGGGAAGGTATACAGTGTTCTGTACAATCATGCTGACCACATGATCACAGAGTAGTCTCTGACAACACTGGCTCTTCAGCTTAGTAACAGAGATGAGCACTGCCCCCTACGGTCGGACACGACTTGACAACCTTGTCAACAGGGAATACCTTTACCTTTTAATGCTCCTGGACATTCCACTAGGGCAGCCTCCAAGTATTTCTCATACCCAACCACCACAGCTCATGGTATAGGATTAAGCTGTAATTCAAATTGTTTGGAGGCATCAGTTGAGGAAATCTGCTCATGAGTGATGGCAGAATATAATTTCTATGGCTGCACTTTTTCATCTCTTTGCTGCTTCCTCCTGTCTTCCAGGACAGACTCTTAAACTTCACAAGGATCCCAGGATGAGAAGGAAAAGAGGAAAAGTATCTTTCACATGACACAGTTATAATACTTTAAAAGGTATAGGTATTCCCCATTGACAAGGCTGATACCACTTTAATTGTCATGGCTGCATCCTATAGAATTCTAAGATTTTTAGTTTAGTGAGGCAGTAGTATCTTCTGGCAGAGAATTCTAAATACTACAAGAACCAACAAATCCTGATAGTGCCATGTTGTGTATTGTAAAAGAGATCTAAGAAAGAGCACAATGGTGTTTCTTTTTAAATAAATTAATAAATATAACAAAATTCAACAAAATTAAATGTAAACTTTCAGCATTTCCTTAACAAAATATATAATAAATGCATATACATATACACACACACATTTGATTTTTGTAGCTTTCAGGTTAAGATGTCATTACAAAGACCAATATGAGAACCAGATGAATCTAGGTTACCTCTGTTTCTATTAATAAAAGAAATAAATGAAAAACAATCTATGATAAAGAAGTCATTATAAACCCAATGATGACTCTTTATTACAATTTGATTTCCATTTATTTCTTTTATTAATAGCAATGTGTTGAGTTATGACCCTGTTGTGTCAGTTTTTCCATGAGAGAAAAAGACCGCAATTTCCAGTTTTGAACAATCACCATACAAGCTTCTAGATAGAAACAAATCATACTAGGGTAGGTTTTTTTTTACTAATATATATATAATTTTCTTCTTTAAACAAAGAGAATAAACCCAGGCTGCTGAAAGTGTGATTTTTATTTATTTATTTATTTATTTATTTCATTTCATTGAAAACCTCAGCTCAAATGGTGGATATATTTTTTGGTCAACATTGGAAAAGAAAGGCAGGCAAAACTTACCCTCTTTCCTTCTAAGTCTTTCCTTCTAAGTCTTGTCAACAAAGAGATGAGTTTTCCTAAGAATGATCCAAAGTGCTCATACCAGTCTGGTTAGCTCATTCATCAAAATGAAAATTTATTTATTACTTTGGAATAGTGCAGAGTCACATTGTGTGAGCTGTGAAATAGATACATATATAAATTCAAATGTTCATAGGCCACTGAGGAAGACAAGAGTCGAAACGTGTCTGGCCTTGATTTATGAATTTTCATTTTACCTTTTTCTGCGTTTGCAGATCCTTTAGTGGGGTAAATGTTACCCTTTTAGTAATTTGCCTTTTTTTGAACTACAAGTGTGTTTTTTACGGGCACTGTTATTCTTTTATATATTTGGCCCTTGATTTTTTTGTGCCTTTTATTACATTTTCATTATTTAGTGGGGTACTTTTACCCTTTTAGTAATTTTAAGGGTTTTTCTGCTCCAGGGTGTAGCTAATCCTTTCTATATATCTCATACCATTGATTTTGAAGTTGGGTGGGGCATTGTTGTTTTTATTCTTTTTCAAAAAAAAACTTCTTTGGCTTTTGTTATACATCTTGGTTTTTTGCCTTTGGGACTTTTGTTGGGTTTTTTTAGCTCATTCATCAACCATGGAGAGGTAGGAGAAAAGAGTTGAATTAGAACATGTAGGACAAGTTCAGCAGCAACAATTGCCAAGTTACTTAGCCATCATCCCTGATCTGCCCATAGCAGTGCATTTTGCTTCTTTGAAACCAATGTATTTTCTTCACAAATAAAAGTATCTGGAAGCAGGCTCTCAATATTTTAATCACTTCCAATGATGAGTGACCTCACATTTCAAAGACTTCATACATGGAACAACTCTGAATCTTACAAAATGTCTGTGGTGCAAAAGACATTCTTCTTCTGATGATGAGATGATGATCCATCTCATAATCATCTCAGCACCCACAGCAGACCACAAGGCAGCATCACAAGGCACAGCACAAGTCAGTACTTGGACTATGTGATATCCTTTCTCCATCAGATAGTGATCTCACTCATCCATAACTATAAAAGGGACAAGAACATATGGTTATGCCACAAAAGGAGTGAGATTATCCCTTGTTAACCTACAACTGACATGTAATATAGTTATACAATAGTATCTGTGGGAAGAGACTAGTGTCTGGAGATACTGAAGTGGAGAAAGATCACTTAAATCATGAACTCACCCCATTGGGTATGTGGAGAAAGGAAAATATGAGTGGACCATAAGCAGAACTGTACTCAGAAAATATAGACAACAAGACAGTATGTCCTGTTCTGGTATTGAGGGCTGCCAAGGAGATGGATCACACCATAGCTTTCATTCTAGGAAGAAAGGCCATTGAATTATTTGCTCTGAATCATTTACTCACCCCATTCTAAGAATTATAGGAGATGGGCTAGGCTTCTAGGAAACAGCAAACACAGGCCTTGGTTGCCAGCACAGATGAGAAGCATCTCTGCTTCCAAACAATGAAATATCCAGGCCATTTGCAAAGCTGGCTGACTTGCACTTGGAAACCTGTCATGCTGCTTTCTGGAGTTAACAATGCTAACTAGAACCTCCTTGCCCATAGTTGTTTGAAGAGGAGGAGAATGTGCCGCATGAGTGACAGTGAGCAAACCAAATGTAATGTTTGTGGCAGATCTTTGACCTCAACACATCTCTCTCTCTGTGTAGGGTTTTTGTTTTATTTTGTTGTGTAATGTCCTGGACTCATTCTAGGTATTTGAGTTTTACTGTGTCTGTGAGAAGGCAAGGACTGTAGCCTTGAACAGATAGAAAATTCAGATTAAAGAACTATCACATTTGAAAGTATGGCTCATATGTGGTTGTTGTTAATATCTTCTTAATTTGAATTCACATGACACATGCCTCCTTCTGACCAATCCATCCTTTATTCTCATCTCAAACAGCCCTAATTTCATTCAAGAAAAAATTCTGGAAATTTAAACTACTCAGGCCATTATACTTTTTCTGAATGCATTTTCAAATCCCATAACTAACCTGCTTTCATTGTGGGTATGCCATTTCTAGTGCTGCTCTGGTGGTGACAGAAGTAATGTGTGTCCTCCCTCCTCAGCTTCTCCCTAGCTATTCCCAGAACTCTTTTTCAAACCTTCCCACTTAGTATCAAATTGATTTCTGGTCAAAGAGGAATCACTGGAACTCCACCTGTGGAGCAACTGATTGCATAGCTTGTAGTAATGTCCCCGCTTTCTTTTATGTTGCGGTTGCATAATGTAATGTAGAATGAGCGTGTTTTCTGCCACTCCAGAAGCTAGAACATGAACTAATGGATTCAAATTAGAAGAAAAGAGGTTCTACTTAAATATTAGGAATAATTTTTTTCACTATAAGATCTGTTTGACAATGGAATAGATTTCTTCAGAGGATGGTGGGCTCTCTTTGGAAGTCTTTAAGCAGAGGTTGGATAGAAATCTTTCAAGAGTGCTTTAGTTATGTATTGCCGCATCACAGGAGACTGAGCTAGCTGGGCCTTGTGGTCACTTCCAACTCAACATTCTATAGTCTTGCATAGTTGAACTTGTCACCTTATCACAATGCCCACATGTTTTGCATTTCTATGGCTATTCATACAGTCTGATTGTAAAGGCCCTTCCTGAGCAGCAGTCCACTCCGTGCATCTGAGAAAATAGACCAAGTCTACAGAAGCCTATGCTACAACTTCTTTCATGCAGTTAGTCTCAAAGGTGCTATAAGATCCCTCTCTATACTAATGCACAAAAATACCCCAGGACTCTAAGTACCCTCAAATACTGTCAGACCCCCCTTATCCATGGACTTTTTATCCATGGGTTCAAGCAGCCATGGTTTGAATTTTTTTTATAAAAATATAAATTCTAAGAAGCAAACCTTGATTTTGCCATTTTATATAAGGGACACCATTTTGCTTTGCCATTGTATTTAATGGGATTTGAGCATCCACAGATTTTGGTATCCATGGAGGGACTTGGAACCAAACCCCAGCAGATACCAATGGCCCACTATACCTCTGTTTTTCTCTGACGTCTCTCTCTCTGCAACTGTTGACAGCAAAGCACTTCCTGTGACATTTTGAGAGGAAATGATGAGAAAAATAAAGGTATTTGGATTTGCTATTATACGGTACACCCTCAGGGACTCTCGGGAGAGGGAATTGACCCTGTCCCTCACACAGTTGCTCACCTCTGTTTTAAAAATTCCTATAGAGAAGGAGCTATAGACTAATAATGGCATTACATTATTAGTCTATTATGCATGTAGGGCCCATGCGTAATTAAGAGGAAAGGGAGTTCCAAAATTGCCATAATTAACAGGTTTCCCCGTCAATGAAAATGAACACAATTTAACTGCTCTTGGGGAATACAGCAACTATGAGTCAGAGGTGATGATGTGCAATAAGTATCACTAAAGCTGCTTTTCTTCCAGGTCTAATTGAAGGCTAAAAAACATATATAGTAAATCAGGAGTGGACAATGTGATACTTGAGTCCACAGACAGTTCCTATGACCTCCTGTCCTCCACAGGAAGAAAATAAGTCATTGAAAGTTGTTTGCTGCAAACACATTGTGAAGGAGGGATTTGCCATTTAAAATATTTTTTTTGGGCAGGGGGGAGGTTTGTTTCAGATCTAAAATAACCTTTTGTAGACACTAGAAGTTACCATTAATGGAAGTGTATGTAACTAACTTCCCAACATGAGGAGGAAAAACAAACATCAGGGGGCTTTTTATTAACAAATTGTGTGCAAAATGCTAAATGAAAAATAAGTATATTTGAAAATGTGCACAAAGACATTAATCAGTGGGGAAAATGTGGATAAATCTGTACATCCAAGGAAGTATGTGCCAAAAAACTACAAATGCCCATGAAGGAAATGGGGGGAGTCTTGAAAGACACAGTTTGATTGAGCTGGTGGGGTTCTGAGAAATTCAGCAAAAATTAAATGGACAGATACTCACGTCCCCATTGAAAGTCTCCTCCAAGGTGGCTTCACACAGCATCATTTTCCTGTCAGTATTGTGAACACATAGATATTATGAGTCTGGAAAATTTGACCTTAACTGTAGATTGTCTGATTAAAATTTGGCAAAGAAGGTCAGAAACAGCTTGAAGGCCACTATGGCCTATATGTAATATTGTTGACCCACACCAGGTTTAAGAAAGTCTAAAAGCTCATTGTACAGTTTGGTATTAGCTGGGGTTTGATTCCATGACCCCATGGATACCAAAATCCATGGATGCTCAAGTCCCATTAAATTCAATGGCATAGTAAAATGTTGTCCCTTATACAAAATAGCAAAATCAAGGTTTGCTTTTTGGCATTTATATATTTCTGGAATATTTTCAAGCCATGGATAGTTCAATCTGTGGATAAAAAAATCCATGGATATGGAGGGCAGACTGTATCTTGGTTTTTATCTACATCTAGATTTTCCTTTAATGGGTTTCACCAAGTTACCATCATCCCATTAATCCAGGGGAGGGAAAAGTGTAGCCCATGGACCACATGCAGCTCCATGGCTTTTTTAAAAGGCTCTTAATATCACCCTCTTACACACAGAGAGACACAGTACCCAAGCCTATTCAGTATTTTGTACTTAAACCACACATCCATAAAAGTATCAAAAAGTTATTGTTATACTGTAAAATGAATGAATTTGGGTTTCCACCCAGAGAGAGAGAGAGAGAGCAGTAAAACACACACACACACACACACACACTGGGGTAACCAGGAAGTAAACCAAACTCAACTACCAGTTTACTCTTCAGGTATATCAGGGGCTATCATAAAACAACTGGGGTGGAAGATATGAACCTCAGAGTTGTGGGAGACCATTTTTAGCATAAATAAATAAATATTTTAAAAATCGGGGATGTGGAGTTGTGAATTCCTCCAGCTCCTGGCAATCATCCACTCCTGCTTTAACCAATTTCATGAATTTACAATCCAAACAATTGGAATGAGAAGTGTTAAGCTCTTTCGATGATGAAAAGACATTAGTAATGATGAAACTGACAATGGGTATATGTTGATGGAAAATATGTAGGCCTTCCAGGATAAATTTTAAAGGCATTGCAAAAGTTTTTATGATTAGTCTGAAGACAAATGCACTTTTCTGTGCTAGGCACAACTGGGTTACTTTCAATTGGTGAGCTCCACCTTTTTAAGTTGCTCTGCAAGAACCAGGTGTAGCTTTCTTTTTGAATTGATTACCTCAGTTATTTCAACTGGTTATATGAAAGCAGAAGAAAAGATGAAGTGTTCCAAATTCTTGGGTGGCTGCCAGTTCTAGTGCCAACTCCATCATTAACAATTACAAATTGATGTTGGCTGTCAGCACAAGGAGATTGTGTGGCACAATGGAGAAGATTTATATTCCTTTGAAGCGAGTACTGATGGAATGAATTTAAACGAGCCTGAAAATGAGTCAAGATTTACTCGTTGTTTGAAGCACTTACAGTTATAGATCCAGGGAGGCCTTCCAAAAATAACATAAAAATGTTGCACTGAGACAGAAATATATATCGCATATTTCCTGAACAAAGAGGGGATTTTGTTAAATTATCTTCATCAGCTAAGCTGCTGAATTATAGCCACCAATTTCCCCAAAATATTTCAAGGGAGTTAGCAGCAATGAGTAAGGTCTTAACAGATTGTGAATCCTTAAATCAGAACTGACCATTGGCAATGAATTATGGAATTATGGAAATGAGTTATGACAACAGCTTCCAGAAATGGGCAAGAAAAAAAGTACATACCCAGAATTGTAAAACGAAACAAGATGGGCACACATATTGAATTATTCCACCAAAGTTTCCTATGTGATAATTGTAAGGAGCAAAGAGAATTATCAGGAGAAATCTATTTTATTGAATGCTTTCCTTATTAAGATCTATGTATGTTAAGTGTTTTAATTCTTTTAAAATTTATTGCTTTCAAAAACATTGTTTTAATTTAATTGTACTGTTTAATGCTTTCTAAAAAAAAACTTGTGTGCTTCATACTGTTTTAACTACTCTGTTTTAATTTATGCTGTAAGATACTTTGAATCTCATTGGGGACAAAAGTGGAATATAAATAAAATAAATATATAAATAATAAGTAAACAATAAAATAAATCTCCTGGCACCACTATCATGTATCAGTTCATGGCCTGGATCCTGTTGCTAGGTCCCACCCAGAGTCAGCCTATTGAGTCAATGATATCTTACCTATGTAGTGATCAACAGTTGATTCAGGAGGGCTATAGTTGGTTCTGGCCAAAATTCAGGCCTATCGAGACTACAACATCTGGTATTCATTGTGCTATTGGAGTACAGTGGGCCCTTGGTATCCACTGTGGTTTGGTTCCAGGACCCCCCATGGTTACCAAAATCTGTGGATGCTCAAGTCCCATTTGATACAATGACACAGTGAAATCATAGAATCATAGAGTTGGAAAAGACCACAAGGGCCATCGAATCCAACCCCTTGCCATGCAGGAACTCAAAATCAAAGCATCCCCAATAGATTGCCATCCAGCCTCTGTTTAAAGACTTCCAAAGAAGGAGACTCCTCCACAATCTCTGAGGGAGTGTGTTCCACTGTCAAACAGCTCTCACTGTCAGGAAGTTCCTCCTAATGTTGAGGTGGAATCTCTTTTCCTGTAGCTTGCATCCGTTGTTCTGGGTCCTGTTCTCTGGAGCAGCAGAAAACAAACTAGCTCCCTCCTCAATATGACATCCATTCAATATTTAAACAGAGCTGTCATATCACTTCTTAACTGTCTCTTCTCCAAGCTAAACATACCCAGTTCCCTAAGTTGTTCCTCGTAGGGCATGGTTTCCAGACCCTTCACCATTTTAGTCACCTCCTCTGGACACATTCCAGTGTGTCAACATGCTTTTTGAATTGTGGTGCCCAGAACTGGACACAGTATTCCAGGTGGGGCCTGACCAAAGCAGAATACAGTGGCACTGTTACTTCCCTTGATCTAGATACTAGACTTCTATTAATGCAGCCTAAAATTGCATTGGCCTTTTTAGCTACCACATCACACTGTTGATTGTGGACAGCTAGGACTCCTAGATCCCTTTCTCACGTTAAGCCAAGTGCCCACCATCTTATATCTAAGCATTTCATTTTTTTTTACCCTAAGTGCAGTACCTTACATTTCTCTGTGTTGAAATTCATTTTGTTAGCCTTGGCCCAGCTTCCTAATCTATTAAGGTCATTTTGAATTTCCATCCTGTTCTCTGAGGTATTAGCTATTTCTTCTAATTTGGTATCATCTGCAAATTTGAGAAGCATGCCCCCCATTCCTTCATCCAAGTCATTGATAAACTTGTTGAATAGCACTGGGCCCATAAAAATGGCAAAAATCAAGGTTTGGTTTTTGGAATATATATATATATATATATATGCTATGTATGGTTGAATCCATGGATAAAGAATCCATGGATATGGAGGGCTAACTATAGTAACCAGAGGTGATACTGCATAGCTTCCAAAGTTAGTTGGGATCAGGTGCCTTTAGGGTATTTAGCACTTTCCACGGTGCCTAAATGCCCTAAATATATTCAATAATTTCACCTGTTCCACTGAAATCGAAAATTGCACTCCATACTTAAGAACATTGGATTCTGCCTTATAATTGAGTGAGACCTTTGTTCCATCAAGTTCATATTTGTCAACTTTGACCTGGGGGTTATTTGTACATTTTGTTTTGCAATGCTGCTATGTAAATAATCTTATGCATTTCCAATTTGTTGTTCACACTATTTTTTTATCAGATCCACATCTATGTGCATCTCTGCAAGTTCTGTTGCTCACACATGTCCGCACTGCAAATAAAGATGGGGTCAATTATTTAGGTGTATTCAAAACACATTCAAGACTTGCAGAGTTTTATCTCAGATTATTATTATTATTATTATTATTATTATTATTATTATTTCTAGCCCACCTATTTCCAAAGGGAATCAGGGCAGGTTACAAGCATAAAAATAAAAGAATACAATAAGAAAACAATAATATAGAAGTTTATCCCAGGACTATCCATATCAGTTATTCACGCAGTCAACAATGTGAATCTTTCAGGAACACTCGGGGAGGGGGGAGTGAAATTTATCTCAGGTTTTACAGAGTTTTTGTCTGCCCTCTTCCAAACTTACTCAGATGCATTTGAAATTCATGTTAACAGCACAGATTCAATCCATGTTCTACCAGGATTATTTACACTGGCTGAATAACCCCTTACTGCAACGGCTCTCCAATAGCAAAATTTTTACCTTACCCTACATGAAGGCCTCTGGTTTTCACTCCTATCCACATACCAGTCAGGCTCAATTCTGCTGAGCTCCCAAAATCTAGCAAGATTAGTGTATTTATGGTAGTCTGAAAGGTTAAATGTGAAAAACCCCTTGGCATATGGGTACAAAAGGGGGCTTCTGAAGAATGCTATATTAGAAAACCTTTAAGTTCATCTTGATTCTCTACTTTGTGGCTACATAATTTAGGATGAAGCAAAGTTGAGCCTTGTGCTGCACTTAAACAAAGTAATGCTCTAACAACAATATTATTAAAAAAACAAAAACAAATAAAAGTGGAGACTTGTGATTTTCTTTCAGCAAGAGAGGAAAAAAGTCCCAGAAATTTACTGAATGCCAAAACAGCTTGGGCAAACAGCAGCTGTTTTTAAAAAATGGAGTTGAGTGGGGGAGGTGGAAAGAGAGGAAGAAAGACAATAAGAAAGAGTTCTGCTTGAAAATACCAATTGGTAATTACTGAGTGAAGCAGATGGAATTCTGCAGAGGTTTTAGCATTGCTGCTGAAACCACAAGAGCAAATTCACTCCCTCGTGTAACCCAGTTTCAGTTGGAGAAGGCTCATCATCTTATGCTCCCACTAAATAGTTCACCCTCTAGTCAAGAATTTGTTTCATACAACACTCTTCAGAAACTGAATACATGTTTCATGCTTTGCCACAAAATAGCCAGAAATGTTTCGAGATATGCTGATTAGGAATGAAGCCACCAATGTCAGTGTTTCAAGGAAACCTTCCCTGCAGGCTTCAGCTGTCTCCAGCAGACTGAGTTCAGAGGTTGAACTTGTAATTATGGTCTCAGTAAACAAAAACAGAAAGCTAGAGATATAATAGCTCATAGGAGTTAAAGTGAACTTTGGTCCGAAGAAGTGTTGGCACCAAAGACTAGCACTTTGGGATTTTTTTTATTTTAATTTTTTTACTGCTTTCCACTTTAGCCACTTTA
The DNA here is from genome assembly GCA_026167975.1 of Phrynosoma blainvillii. Taxonomy (NCBI): domain Eukaryota; kingdom Metazoa; phylum Chordata; class Lepidosauria; order Squamata; family Phrynosomatidae; genus Phrynosoma; species Phrynosoma blainvillii. The sequence continues at coordinate 304,980,528 of JANUYF010000001.1, read as the reverse complement.
TTTTTCCACAATAGCCTTCATTTGTCCATAAACATCTGACCTTAGAACAGCAGCTCGGCAAGATGGAAAGAAAAAAAGATCCAAGCCCATTTTCTTAGAACTGGATGTTCTGAAGCACTGCCACAGGACATTGGGTCTGATATTCCAGAAAGAAACCAAATTAACTTTGGAAAGGAAGAAGTGGGTTACACCACGTACAACCAATGGATTTTAATACTGACTTTCAATGAGCCATGTTAAAGCATTTCTATGCCTGGCCAAAACCCAACTGCCCAGAAATGTTCCTAATGTCTGGGAAGATGCTACCAACAGAAAAGAACTGGTGACTCCATTGAGAGAATCCAACTGACCCCATTATTCATAACATGAGGAAGAAGTAATGGAATAGCTATTTACATTTTTATGAAGTCTGTAGAGAAGAAGGGCAGATGAGTGATCTTGGGTGCCTGTTACACATCTGTGGGAAGACCTTCACATGGATGCTCTGGAGACATATGGAGGAGGTAGCCTGAAATCACAAATCACATTTATAATCCCCACACCACTTGAACATCTGCATAACCCAGAGCTTGGAAGTAACTAGTTACCAGTAACTAGTTACTTGTGATGAGATTTCATTTTCCAGTTATGAAAATTACATTCTGTTTGTAATTTAACAATGGATCGTATCATTCCTTTAGCAATGTAATTGTACTTTTTAAAATCATGTTTATAACTAAACATAACTAAAGGCTATTGGGAGTGCCCTCAATGACTAGTAGGGAAGGAGTATCACCTGGTTCAAGAGCTGGCTTGTACTGCTGTCTACTACTCCATTGCAGATGCTAACGTACAAGCCAGATGGGTGGAAGCAAAGAGTGTTTTCTAACACAGATTTTTTTTAAGTGACTAAAAGTAGCTACAGTCATCCCTCCGTATCTGCGGACTTGCCATTTACAGTTTTGATTATTTGCAAATAGCAAGCCCATGGCTCCCTCCCTCCTTTCCTTCTTTCCTTCCTTCCCTCCTTACATTACCTTACAGCTTGTGCAGTCTTCTTCTGGCCAGCACGGCCTTGCCTTGGCCAGCTCAGCCTTGCTCAGGTCAGCGCAGCCTTCCTCTGGCTGGTGCAGCTGTTTTCCTGGCCGGGGCAGCCTTGCTCTGGCTGAGGCAAGGCCATGCCAGCTGGAAGAAGGCTGCCCCAGCTGAGGCAAGGCCTTCATCCAGCCAGTGCAGCCTTGCCCCAGGAGGCGTGGCTGTTTTCCCAGCCAGTACGGCCATTTTCCTGGCCATGCAGCCTTTGCTTGGCTGGCACTGCCATTTTCCCAGCTGCACAGCCTTCGCAGGGGGAAGAAGCCTGGGGAAAGTAGGAGGGAGGGAGATATTCAAGTCCCAGCACTGCCATTGGGGACAATGGGACTTGAATATTTACAAAATTTCATATTTGCAGGGGAGGGCAGAATAGATCCCCCATGAATCTGGAGGGACAACTGTACTCTAGTTACTTTCAAGAAATGAAATAGTCAAATTTTAGTATATAGGTATATCTCAGCTAATAAAGCCTCTGATAAAGAAGCTTCTTTTTTACAATGTCTTTCTTAAGGGACCCCAGCCCAACCCCTGTCTAGCTGGAAGGTTTTTGTTTTCATTTTCTTTTCTTTTGTTTCTGCAGCAGTGGCATTAGGAGGATGGTGAAGGAAGGATGGAGAAAGATAAACATTCAGTGCTGGGTTGCAGCAGTGTGTCTACAGTAAATGATGCAATAAACTTGACCTGGGAAAAAGTAGGATTTTACTCTAGGACAGGGGTAGGCAACCTTTCCCCTTTAAGGGCCGAGGGACTTCAGCTCCCAGAATCCCAGGAGCTATTGGCCAACATGGGACTATTGGCCAACATGGCTGAGGCTTCTGGGAGCTGAAGTCCCTCGGCCCTTAAAGGGGAAAGGTTGCCTACCCCTGCTCTAGGAGATCCTGTTGCAGCTATGTGTATAATGGGCAAGGTAAAAAGTTCTTTCCAGAATCACTTATTGAGAATATGTGAAGAGCAAAACAGAAAGAAAAGGGGGAAGCAGGTTAACCTGCCTCACTAGCTACCCTGGCATGTTGAAAAAACATCGATCTGGAAGTTTTGCCACCAAAATGGAAATCATAACGAAAGTGGAGGCTGTTGAAAGAAAGAAAAAAATCATCTTGGGATGCATTTTGTGAAAAGCTTTCAAATGGTCAATGGAAGATACAGCTCAGTTTTGGCATAATGGCTTCCAGAGAGAGTCCAGACTTGACCTATTCAAAAACCTATATGTTTGCCTTTTTGGCCATCCATGGTATCCTCAGCACTCTTTCCTAGCACCACATGCCAAATGAATTGATATTCTTCCTGTTCACTTTCTTGATTGTCCAGCTCTTACATGGTGATAGGGAATACAATGGTTTGGATTATTATAACTTTAGTGTTCTGTTGCATATCTTTACACTTTAGGATTGTGTCTAGTTCTTTCATAGCTCCCCTTCCCATTCCTATTCTTCTTATTTCTTGACTACAGTCTCCATTCTGATCAATGTTTGATCCAAAGTACAAAACATCTTTAACAGAAAATCTTTAACTATTTATGTTTAACGTTAGGCCTGACTTTGCACTTTCTTCTTTAATTTTTTTCTAAGTAATTGTTCCAAGTCTCTGATGTTTTCCACTAGTAGTATTGTGTCATCTGCATATCTTATGATTGTTGATGTTCCTCCTATCTTCACTCCTCCATCTTCTAAGTCTAAACATGCTCTTTGTATGATATTTTCTGCATGCAAGTTGAAGAAATAGGATGATAGTATGCAGCCTCGCCTGACACCTTTGCCAATTGGGAAACATTTCTGTTGTAACACTAGCCTCTTATCCTAAGTACAGGCCAATGCAGACCTGCCAAAAGGGCCAGCCTGGAGGTGGAGTTGGGGCAGGGTGCACACACTGGATGCCCCAACTCTGCCCCAATGCCACCGTCACACCACACAAAATCAAAATCCATGCTGCACCAAAGGGACACAAAAGAGCTGTGACAGAGCCACTACGGGTGGCTTTTTGCCACCCCAAAAAGGAGCAGCATTTGCCAGTTCTTTTTGGAGCAGCAAAAAGGCGGATCAGGGCCATGGCAGATTCTTTATCAGGACCATCAAATGTAGTAGCACTCCCATGTTTTTAAACACATTTCATAGCTCTTTGTGATCTATACAGTCAAAGGCTTTGCTGTAGTCTATAAAGCACATGATGATTTAGCATGTATTTCAAAATATTTTTTCACTATGTAATATCTGCAAAGAAACAGTCCACACCCTGCTTAGTAAGTGTCAGCTGTTGATTTTGTCCCACTAGAACCCTATAAGAAAGACTGTCTAAGGGGGGTTGCAGACTGCCAGAAATAGTGCAAACTGAGTCCACTTTTAGGGTCAGGGTTAATGCTAGGGAACCATGGGAATCATTTTTTTTCTGAGACATTGAGCCTTCTCTGTCAGAGAGCTCTGGTGCTACAATAAAATACAGTTCCCATGATACCCTAACCCTAACCCTAAAAGTGGACTCAATTTGCACTATTTCTGGCAGTCTGCAACCCCCCTAAGACTCCCATCACCCCTAATCTTACTCTTATTCTTCCCTCTGTTCTGCTGCCCTTTCTTCTACCATCTGCAAACCTGAGGTAGCAGAATCACATGATGCAGAACTCCTGGACCATAAGATTCTGGCTGCAGACTAGAGAAACCACCATTTTGAATACTTTCCACAACAGTTCCTGGATACAGAAAACAAGAATCACAAGGTTTTAAGGAAGGGTTCTCTTTGACATACATGTTTTCTGTTAGTATGAAAGGCTTCCTCCTTCCTGCATGGGAAAGGACCTGAATTTGCAATTTCCCCCATTCGCAGGCTGATATAGCAGTTTAGAAAAAGCCGAGTCTCTTTCCTAAATGCAGTCAAAAGACAAGGGGAGGTTAAACTGGGGATTACCTTGACAGCATACGTTTAGTAGATAAGGTACAATGCTACACCATCATTATCATCTAGAGATAATCAAAATCCACTTTCTAGAATAGAGATTAGAAAAGTTAACTTTCTGGATTATGACTCCTGGAACATTCCAACCAGCACAGCTACTGCCCAATGCTAAGTGTGTGTGTGGTGGTGGTGGAGGATTCTGGAAGCTGTAGTCCACAAAACAAACTTTCCCAAGCTAGGAATAGACATGAAGCATGAAAAGTTTGGCATAAACTAGCTGAAACAGTTACATCAAGAGCTGGAGTTCTCTTGTCTCCCTACTTTGCTTCCCCTACAAGTGTTTTGTCTTTCCCATCATTTGGCAGAAGTCCTCAGTGTCTCCAGAATGATCTCTGCTGCCCTGTTTCTTTGCCCTTGTTCCCCCTGCAGAGTCATCCTCTCATGCTATCTCCCCAGCAGAGAGAGCAGACAAATGAGTCCTCGGGGAGCCAACATTAATGAGATGCCGTGAATCCTCCAGCCCCAAAAGAGTTGCCCAACTATCTTCCCTCCTCTGGGGACTTGAATGAGCTTTGCAGCGACATGCTTAGCCTCTCTGCCAGCCCAGATCCTGGGAACGTTAGCTTGTTCCCAAGCTCAGATGTTCAAGCTGACAGCATAGACTTGAGGCTGCCAAGTAAAAAACCAAGGGAATGAATGGGATTTGTGTTTGTTTGTTTTTTTAAAACACACACACACACACACAATTAAAAATAAAAATATTTTTCAACAAGACCCAGTTCAGCAGAAACACAAACATCACCTAAAAACTGAGAACACTGAATAGCCCATGTGGACTCACTAATACACACACACTTTCATCCACATCCATTCCAGTACCTCTAATTTACTTTCTTCCTCAGAGAAAGAAGGGGAGGGCAAAGTAGGGAGGGTTCCTTGCAATAATCGAGGTATGCTGATTCCTACCCACATCCATCTCACTTCAGCTTTCTTGAGATTGGCTCATGAGTAAAAACCTTCAAAGAGCTAGATAACCAAGGACTTATCTCATCTAGCATTGTGCACACACACCTATAGAAAGCCCACAACCAGGGCATGAAGAAAAAATCTAACATCTAGAACAACAAGAAGAGATTGGCATTTGTACATTTTTCTTCCTTCATATGCAAAAGTCCATGAAAATGTAATGGGGAGGGGGGAGCTAGAGAAAAAAGTTCTAGTTCTGTTCACTTCTTCTTATGCTAGTTATAAGTTCAAGTCTCAGTTAAAGAAGAGGAAGGTTTTTAAAAGAGATTTCTTCATCTGCAGTGCAAATCATTAGCATCCCTTCTCCCACATCAGGGCTTTAATATCTAATTCCACCCTCATTCTGCTGCATGTGTAGCCCAGGTTCTTGAAAGCAAACACCCACAAGACTAGGGCTGGACTTACCATTAGGTAGAGTGAGGGAGCAATCCCAGGCACCAGATGCTGGAGGGAGGGAGGGATGGCAAGATGCTGGATGACAAAACTGAGAGTTCTGTGGGACCTTTTGGACACCCAGCCAATAGCCTTCCTTCAGGTGCAGTGGAAGACACTGTATCACATCACCAGAGCTGAACTAAGAGAAATTGTCAGTCCGGTTGGGTTCTGTATATGTAACACAACAGGCACCATCCTTGTCTTACCCTTGTTCCAGGCAGCAAAATGTCTCACTGCATAAGATAGTCTCTTCTTTTAATAAGGAAACAAAAGAATACAGTTCAAGCCACTAGACAATCTACAACTGGGGTAGGCAAAGTGTTGTTCATGAGCTGCATAACCACCCCAATGCCCCCGGTTACCAATGCAGCCTCACCCACTCCTCTCCAACTTATGTCTGGGCACCTCTGAGTGAGTGATTTGCAATTTTGAAGCAATATACTCGCATGGAGGGATGTTGCAGACAGCCTGTCAAGGGAGAGACCCACCCTAATCCAGAAGTTCAATTTGATGGAGGGTTTATAAAATTATCAAGAGAATTCAGGGAAAGTCTTATAATAAAGGTTCCACCTTCTCTCAAAATAGGATTGGGTCACTTAATGATTGACCACAGGTTCAGGTCAGAGAAGGGCAATTACTTAAACAAACAATGTATAATTAAGGGGAACTTTTGGAATTCCCTACTGCAAGACTGGAGATGGGGACTGCCTTGAATTGTCTTAAAAGGGGTTCAGAAAGGCTCAATTTGTATTTATTTTTTATTTATAATTTATTTACATCCTGCCTTTCTCCCAACATGGGATTCAAGGAAGCTTTCAACAAGGCTAAAAAGAAGGTAACTACCAGATTTGGAGTGGGGGTGGGGGTAAAACACATTTAAACAAGATATCATATTAAAATGCTATTAATATTAAAAAGTGTAAATGTCATTAAAGATAGAAAAATGCAGTGTGCACACACACACTAAAATTTTTTTTTCCCCACAACCACTTAACCATCAAATGCCTGTTAAAATTTGGTTGCTGGTGAAAGGAGAGCAGATCAGGAGCTAGACTAACTTCCCACAGAAGGGAGTTTCAGAATCTGGGAGCAGCCAGCAAGAAAGCCTCCTCCCATGTCCTCACTAGATTGAGCTGTAACTCTGGTAAGAATGAGAGAAAGCCTTCCCTTGAAGATCACTCAATAGTAAAAGCATTTACATTTCTTTACTTCTTAATAGTGAACTCAGTACTCTCTGGCCTCATTCACACTACATAATAAACTGGTTTTCAAACCAGTTTAAACTGGTTTAGAGAGACCTTGTTCACACTGGCACCAAATTTCTCCAATGTGGTTTGCAGGGGGCCCAGTGCTAAACCCAGTTAAACTGGTTCTTTCAAATCTGAGGCATTTACTGCATCTTTTAAAATGATTTGGTTCAACACAAATGTGAATGTATTGTTGATTGGATTCAGGGGGGATGCAGATCAGGGCATCGGGGACGCCCTGGGACGGTGCGCCGCTGGAGCGAGGCACTCGCACAGCGGCGCACCGGCGGCATCCCTGAAAGGAGTGCCAAATTGGCGCTCCTTTCAGAAGTCAGGGAAAGTGCTCCCTAAATGCGTCGGGCGCACTTTCCCTGACTTTTCCGCTGCAGCGTGTGAGGACGCTGCGGTGGGAGGTTGCCCTGGGAAGGCTGGCCGTGCGGAGGGCCGACAGCTCTGAGGGCAACCTCGGGAGGAGGAAGGGGCACCACTCGTGCGGCTGCCCCTCCTCTTCCTTGCCTCGGAGACGACCCAATTAGTCGTCTGCCGAGGCCTTCGGTTCCTTATAATGTGATCATCCCTGTGACGTCGCACATGGAAAATCCATTTTGAATTGATCCAATGGTTAATGTGAATGTAAAGTGGGTTAAATTGAAATGAGCAGGTTCAATCCCAGCAACCAAAGTCTGAACATGTATTTTGTGTCAAATCACTCCATCGATTCAAAATGATTCAATGCAAAAATCGGTTTATTATGTAATGTGAATGAGGCCTCTGAGTAGGTTACAATCTGTAAGCCAAGTGGCCCCAACAAGCTCAGTAATCATTTTACTGATCTACGAAAAGAGGAAAGGCTGAGACAACCTTGGAGCCCTGGTTGTGGCTGAATTACTGGCATTTAACCACTGTGCCACCAAGGGTCCTTCACTTAGGGGCTGTACAGATGGGCAAAAAGAGGTGATTTCAGGCTGAATAGGAGGCATGGCGTTTAGACAACGCACACTTAAAAGCTGATAAGAAAGTGCCCTCTAGGTGCTGTATGCTGGGAAAAGCCACTCCAAAAAGGAGCAACTTTTTTCCGCTTCTTCCAGAAAGATGCGCACCTTCACATGTGCATATGTATGCAGCAACACCGGTGCATCAGAAAAAGGGTGCCAGATATTTAAAACAGCCATATAAATGCACCACCTCATGTGCGGCAGAAATTGAGTTGGTGAATTAGAGCATGCCTATGATGCAGGCTTTAATTTAAAATGCCCTATGCCTCTAGGTGTGGATGCCCCACCACAAGTGCTCTTGAATATTAGAACCCTAACCCTCATTGCAACACTAACCGTAAAAGCAAAGCAAAGCAGCTTCATTTATATACCGCTTCATACCATGCTATGGGGTGTCTAAGTGGTTTACAACTGTGAGCTGATTGCCCCCCAACAGCTGGGTACTCATTTTAGCGACCTCGGAAGGATGCAGGCCTGAGTCGAGTCTCAGTCCTGGCTGGTATTGAACTCGCAACCTTGTGGTTTATGAGTGAGTGGCTGCAGTACAGGCATTTAACCACTGCTCCACCAGGGCTGATCGTAACCCTAATTATAACCGTACACATGCACCCTAGCAACTGTTTTCTACTATAACAATAAATACATTCCATCACATATATGCTTGCTGTCAGCATGCACAGTAGCTTGCATGAATGAGGCTTTTGTGACCTCTTCTCCGCAAGTGTCCAGGAGTGCATAAGACTTGCATATCACTTCCTGGCATGCTGGGGGGGGGGGGGGCTCCTGTGTGTCCTGTTGACTTTGTCCCTTGCATGACCACCAGCTGCATGTATCCAGTCTGTCTGCACAAACCTCCCTTGCATGTACCTCTCTCTTCCACCCTATCTGTGTGGGACATGTTTTCTGGAGGACAATGGAGTATGTGTCTTTTCAGTTGACAAACTTGTTCCTTTGCCCCAAGGGTGGCACAATCAAACAGTGGCACCTGTCTACAGTACCCACTACTTGGGGGAAGCCATTGTCAGTGAATCCTTGCATGATCTGTGGTGTATGACATGCCCTGCACAGGTGCGCAGAGATGCTGAACATCAGTCATCTTTGTACAGACAAAATGTATGCCACCCTATGACATGTTCTGTGCAGGTGTGCAGAATGTGTTCCTGCGCATGTGTGCATGCATCTGCGAGAATAAAAAAATTAAAGCAGCTGCTGCCAGCATGTGCAGTTGTTCCATCTCCCTTTGTGGCATCCTCAGAGCTGGCAGTGCAGTTGGTGGGGCTTCAATATGGACTCAGAAAAGTCACATTGACTGCCTCCCAATGTGGTTGCTCCGACCCCATTTAGGGCATCCTCAGGACAGGCAGTGCAGTTGCGTCCGCACAAAGGACACCGACTCAAATTATGGATGAAAAATTGGCCACAACTTTATTTGTACAGGGTCTGACATATTAATTATTATATCTAACAAATAATTTGTTTAACCACAATTTCAAATATTACTTAACAATAATTTATTTTGACGCATGCCCAAATGTTCTGGGTGCAAGTGCTGTAAAATTAACCTTTTCTGGGCATGCGTCAAAACTTCAAGTGAGTAAATCACATAACAATTTATAATCCCCTCCCAACCGGATATGACGTTAAAGCATTTTATGACGCAATCACTTTATGACACCATTAGCTTAATATGACGTCATAATGCATTAGTTTAATCTCAATGACATATATCCAATTACTTTTTGTTCAGTTCCAATTAATAATTTCACTTAACCTAGAAATTCCGAAAAGGGGGGAGGGTCCCTTCCCGCCAACACTCAAAACTTCATAACCATAACATTGACAGACCCAACATCCTAGTTGCGACAATTATAACCTCTATCCTCTCAAATCCAAATACATTTAACATACCATAATAATACCCAATCCCTATAACATTCTCCCACAAAGTCAAATAGCCAATAACAAGAATCATAATAAGAGTTGGTAATGTCGTTTACCCCAAGGAGGGCGAAAAACCCAGTCAACTGCTGGGAAAATTCCCTCCCGGCCCCCCTGAGGGCGACCAGCCGCAGCCTGGGTGTCCACAACATGTTAATCAACAATTAAAGGGTGGGAAGGGTGGGTTGCTTGTCCGGAGCTAAAATGGCTGCTGCCACAAGGCAGCGCGAGGCTTTATAGCCTCGCAAATCTCGCGGCGAAATCCCGCGAGACCTCCAAATCTCGCGGGACCACAGCCGCGAGATAAACCCCATTGGCCAGGCAGACAGGAAGAGGCGGGCCTTCCTGTTCACCTGGCCAATCATGCGTCGATGCCCTTTTAAGGCAGACGCAACAGAAGGCCCCCTTCCAACTCGTCGGGGGGGGGGGTCTTTGCTGCAGCTTAGGGAAAAGGCAGCTTCATGTCACCTTTTCCTGCCCATCTATACAGCCCCTTATAGATAGGTTTATATTGAGAGATAGTGTTTCAGATAGTCTGGACCTCTAAAACTGAAAGGGCTATTTGCTGCTATTAAACAGAACCTCCACTTTCTGTGGCAGTACTATTTAGAACAGCAATTCTCAAACTTTGGTCCTAAAAGTGTTTCGGGCTTCAGCTCCAAGAAAATCCTAGCCAACTTGGCCAGCAGTCAGGAATTCTTGGAGCCTGAATTCTTGAAGTCCAAAACATCTGGAGGACCAAAGTTTTGGAACCACTGGTTTAGAAAAACAGATGCCAAAGAGAAGCAGTGAGGAAAATGGTTGCTTTATTCTGGATTTTAGCTGTGGTTAAAAAATAGATATACAAGATCCTTGATATTTGATGCACCAAGGTTGATGTTCCGTTTTATCTAGCCTAATGACCACCAAAGATAGCCTGTTATCATCTTCTACCAAGACAACTTTCAAAGGTTACCTGATGACAACAGAATGGTATGTACAATTGACATTTCTACACAAAGATGGATCAGAGTAATACATAGCATGAGATGTTTGTTGATCCTTGGCCATTGATAGGGTGTTGTGTGAAATAGTTTTGGCTGTTTGACTCTATTGATGGTTCCCAAAATGTTGCTGAGTTCTAAGAGGGGTATCCTGCAGCTGCATTTGTCATGTCATATTCCACTTGATTGGCTTTTTAAAGACCATCTGGAAAGTGGAAGCTGGGTGGAACAGAGTTGGAGGTGACGTGTTAATAAAGGACAAAAGGACAGGAGATTCCAAAGAATGTGACCAGCACTTAACAATCCATACAATCTAATCCATGCTGTTAGTATCTAGGTGCAAAGTATACTGCACAGTTTTAAACTGGAAAGTCCTAAGTGGTTTTGATTTGGCAATTTTTCAGAGTATCTCAGGCACTTCAATATATAAGAAGGCCTGTTTAGGAATAGCAAGATGCATTACTATGTCAAAAGAGAGAACTTGGCATTCATTCATGGGTTACAATTCATATTTTGTGTCTTTTTCACCCCATGCAAAAATAAACTACTTGTCCTCATTGCACCAAATTTCTCTCAGGTTTACTTAGTTCATATGCCTAAAGAGACATATTTATTAGACATGTGCAATATCTAGGACAGCTTGGCATCTGAAAGAAAAGGTATACTATACTGGAATTTCAAAAACTTATTTTAAAAAATAAACAGAACCATCAGTAAGGCTGTGTCCACACTACAAAAATGTTCCAGGTTGACACAATTTTAACTGCCATTGCTCAATGTTATGGAATTCTGGCAACTGTAATTTTGTGAGACATTTAGCCTTCTCTGTCAGAGTGCTCTGATGCCACAACGAATTAAAGTTCCCAGACTTCCATAGTGTTGAACCATGGAAATTAAAAGTGGTGTCGATCTGGATTATTTCTGTAGTGTGGATGTAACTGAAATCTAAATGAGCACATAGTCCAAAATCTGCTATGTAGCCCAGTTTCAGAACCTAGGCTTGATACAGTATGGTGTGAAAGTTGAATATGAGAGTTAGCAGGAAGGATTGTTGTGAAGATCTGCTCCATATAACTTCAGAACATGAGAGTCAGGGTAAGATTCCATTCACCTAACTTCTAAAATTTTCATTTCCAGTCTAGAAGTCTGCTATGAATATAGTTCCTCAAATATATTTTAATAGAGGCTGTATTCCCTTACCTCATTCATCAATGCCTACAGTGCCAAAAGCTATAACCTCCTTACATGCTTCATCTGGAATTCATGGATTGTCTTTTGTCTCATACAGCAAAACTGTCTTTCTCTTATCCATTCACACACAAAGCATCTTAACAGAGGAATATTACAGGGTTCCATTCACAACATAGGTGTTTTTAGTTTACTTTATAGAGCTGAAATTAAAATGAAGTGAGTAGGAAAGCAGTGTCAATAAAAGACTTTAAAAAACACCCTGCTTTTTATAAAATATGGCATGGCTTTATTTTATATACAGATCAGAAAGATCTCCAACATCCATCGAGGTCCTTTCTCAGACTATGAAAAACAGGTTAAGTACAAACTAATATGAAAAATTATGACAATTACTTTCAGGACATTAACAGATTTATTAGATATTGGTGACTGAAAATTAAATGGAGAAAATATGTTAAAATACAATTTGTCAATAATTGATTTCTACATGGCTTGGGCCCAGCTTATCTCCGGGACCATCTCCTTCCATATGACCCTCCCCGCACTCTTAGGTCCTCTGGGAGGAAACTGCTACAGCCTATGAAAATTAGGCTGTCGGTGACCTCCCAAAGGGCCTTTACTCCTGTTGCTCCCAGATTATGGAATGGCCTGTCAGATGAGATCCGTCTTATTACTACTCTAGACGCTTTTTAAAAAGCTGTCAAGACTGATCTCTTCAGACAGGCCTTCCCTGAATAATTCCTCCAGCCCTAGGATCCTGGCCAGCTTTCCTTGGAACTCCTTCTGGACTATTAATCTGTGGTGCTATTTATTTTGTTCATTGGTTTTTACTTTATTTTATTTTTATTGTATACTTGTTCTTAATATTGCTTAGTTTAATACTGTTTTATGGGTGGGTGGGCAAGGGAATGATTGTTTGGATGTTTTTAATGTTGTAAGCTGCCTCGATTGCATTGCAGAGAGGCAGGATAAAATAAATTTTATTATTATTATTATTATTATTATTATTATTATTATTATTTCAGTTTTATGCATTTTCTTTTCTTTAGGGTTCTTTAGGGTTTGTTTCTTTTCTGTTTTTCTATTTGTTTCTGTTTTTGTATTCAGACAATTAATTCAATTCTATCAAATGTAATACTCTCTGCTCCCACCCAACTTACCCCCTTTTACATGTTATTGAACTAAGGCTGTAACTGCACTGCAGAAATAATGAAGGTTGCCACCACTTTAACTGTGATGCTCAATGCTATGGAATTCTGGGATTTGTAATTTTGTGAGATACTTAGTCCTGTCTCTCAGGTAGCTCTCATACCACAACAAAATACAAATCCAAGGATTACATAGCATTGAGCCATGGCAATTAAAGCAGTGTCAAAATGCAGTCTAACCACTCAAAACAGTGTGAAAAATACTGAATTTTGCTCACTGCTCAAAAGAGTATGAAAAATCCTGAATTTTGCCAAGTGTACATTTTAGATTGTAATTTTTCATCAAAACTTTAAAAAAGTCACACACACCTCTGGTCAGAAAAGAAAAATCCTGAAAAAAGTTTGCAGAATTGAACTGGATTATAAAAGTTGCATCTGGGGAAATGTTGACTGTTGTTTTAACTTTTGTTCTTTTCACTTTCTTGGGAAAGTGGGAAATTTCTTGGGAATCAATGAGAAAACAAAGCACTTTATGAAGTAAATGTATTTAAACCTCATGTACCAAATAAGGAAAGAATATTTCAAAACATTCAAATTGTGATTGAAAGGCATGTTTCTGGGATGTTAGGAAACCCTGATGTCAACAAACCTGGACTTGCAAGAATCTTTGCAGTTTAGGATGTTTTTCTGGTATTTTTCTACAGAATATAGATTTTATACAGAAAGATGCCCCCCCCCCCGACATGTCGGGAGGGGGTCTTCTGTTGCATCAGCCCCATAAAAGGGCATTGACGCATGATTGGCTGAGCAGACTGGAAGGCCCGCCCTTTCCAGTCTGCTCGGCCAATTGGATGGAAATCTCGCGAGACTATGAGTGAGATTTCTGGGGCTATTTAGCCCCAAGCTACCACGTGTCGGCAACCATTTTAGAATTGTAGACGAGCAACGCACTCGTCTGCTCATTTTGGCTCCAGGGCTTTTCAGGCCTTAAAAGCGGCCTAGCCCTTGGATAAAGGAGCCGGAAGAGCGGGGCACAAAGCGCGGTTTGGGGAAGCCAAGCCGCTGTGCACCGTTTCCCCATGAAGAGGACCAGAGCACGGCCTTGGAATCCAGGCCGAGGCTCATTGCAGGTCACAGTGGGTGGTAGCAGTGGCCTAGCCCTCCTCAGGGGAGCCTAAGGACGGAGCGTTGAAGGGGAGTGGAGCGTGGTGTTAATTTAAAAAAAAGCCGCGGATCCTCCGCTTGGATTTGGGCCTAGGCACGGCCTCGAGCGGCTGCAGGCCTAAGGCCTAGGTGGCCTATTGGGGCCAGTGGTGGCCTAGGTGGCCTATTGGGGGGCCGGTTGTGTGGCGCTAATTAGTGCATGTAAAAAGAACACCAAGAAGGACAGGCCCCAAGCGGAGCGGACGGCCCTGGGGTACAGGGTCCGTTCCCCCTGCTGTTGGGTGAATTAATACAATCAGGGGTCGGAGGTGGCTGGCAGTAACGCCCCTACCTCCCCCCTCCCCTCTTTCCCTTCACTAACCAGCATAATCATAGGCCTTGCTGACAACCCAATCAACCTAGTCACGGCCTTAAAATAATAATAAAAAAATAAAAAAATGGGGGGGGATTCTGGCACCACCTGTTGGGAGTTGGGACAAGGGCCTCCTCTGAATTGGTGGCTAACCTAAATTTCAGGTGGCAATACTGATTTGGGGCACATGCCATTACATGACCGCACAGTTGTGCGTACATGCAATTTCCACAATTGGGGATTGGTTTTAGCTAGGAAGGGACTGCTATAATAAAAAAAAAATTAATTGATTATTATAACTCAATAAAAGCAAAGTTATACAGTACTGGAAGGTTGGTTATTTATGTTATTAGTACTTAATTGAACATATTACCTTGTAAAACTGTGACACAGGTATAGCCTTAACAGGAACACTATATCCTGTATTAAATAGGGTGAATTGGCATTTCCATAATTTTGGCAAACATCCCATGAAGTAAGGCCCAGTCCAAGTGACGTGCAGCCTCAGCTGGCCCTAAAACTGGCCAGTCAGCACCTAAGCGGGCTACTAATACTCAAAGTAGGGATGATATTACTGCACATTTGGAGCAGATAGGTCGCACAATGCAAGCATGCGCAGCAGTGTGTGAGCAGTTAGCTCAACAGGGTCTGCAGAGGGACAGTTTAGGGTCTCAGGTAGTTACTTCTGCTACAGTTGGCCGAGCTATAAGTGCACAGCCGAGTCAGGTACAGCCGACTTCTGTGCATTCACCTTCTTTAGTGGACATGGCATGCGGTTCCCCAGGTACATCAGGTTCCACAGGTACATCAGCTATGGAGGTTGGGCATCCAACCGTAGCTGATGTAATGGAGCTTTTGAAGAAAGTTCCGGGTGTGGGACAACAGGGTGCAGCTGCCCCTGTGTCAAATCAACCCACTTTGGCTGATCTTTTTAACTTTGTTCAAAAAGTGGTTGTTTCAGGTCAGAGCAATGCACTGACTCCTGAGACTGCGGAGGCTTACAGCAGAGATATACCAAGTGCTTCTGTGAAAGAAAGAAAAAGAAAGAAAAAAAATTATTTATACCCCGCCCAATGGATACCCAATCAGGGCGGCTTACATCATTTAAAACACAATATACATAAAACATAATACAGAAACCCCCCCACCCCCCCTTAAAAAATTATTAAATCAGGCAATATATAAAAAATTATTAAATCAGGCAATAGACAACACAACTCCCGAGCAGCTACTGCGATGCTCTCGGTGGGAGCTCTGCAAGCATCAGCTGATGCTTCAAGTCAAGCGATGAGCTCAGGTTTGTCTCACACTTCCAATACTCAGACAACATGGCCTTCATCAGTATGGGCTACAGGTGGGCAGACAGGGTTATTCAGTGCCCTATGCCTGCAGCAGTGGCGGCACCTGTGACAAATACTGGGCTTGCTCAGGTTATGGGTGGACGTTATGGTAGGGGCCTCCCCTTCGAGCCGATGTGACAATGGGTTCGTACCTATGGTCACACAGCCGAGAAGGCAATATACAAGGCCTGGCACAGGGGAGAGAAAATAATTCAGACTGTGCTGGGACTTCAATGCAGGTAAGTGCAGGAGACAGCCCTGCAGATTTGATCATAAATGTAATACCTGCAGAGGTAATCACCCAGGATCATCATGCCTTAAAGGTAAGAAAGCAGAAGGAGGGGGCCCCTCCCAGCAGTCACCAATGGGAGGAGAGAGCACCAACACCAATTAAGTTGGATGTGTTGGCTGCTTGGTTGCAGATATACCCTAAAAGGGATGCCGCACAGTATTTGTTTGAGGGTTTCTCACAGGGTTTTTGCATTCCTTATGCGGGTTTAAGGGTGCATCTTTACATACCTAATGCTCGCTCGGTCAGGGATTTGCCAGGGATTGTAAAGGACAAGCTGGCTAAGGAAATAGCGGCAGGTAGGATTTCAGGCCCCCATGATCAATTGCCAATACCAACTTTGTGATTGTCTCCCCTGGGTGTCATCCCTAAGAAGGCACCAGGGGAATACAGATTAATCCATAACCTATCTTACCCTAGAGGAGAATCAGTAAATGATGCTATTGATCCTCAGTTAGCGTCAGTTAAATACACCTCATTTGATTCAGCAGTAAAAATGGTTAAGAAATTAGGTAAAGGAGCTTTATTGGCAAAATGTGACATTAAATCTGCTTTTAGGTTATTACCAGTTCACCCAGAAGATTTTGATCTCTTGGGTTTTCAATATGAAGGGAAGTATTATTCAATAAAGCTATGCCAATGGGGTGTTCCATTTCTTGCTCAGCATTTGAGACATTCAGTACTTTTTTGTATTGGTGTGCCACTATGAGTTCTGGTAATCAGGCGATTACTCATTACCTCGACGATTTCTTATTTGTTGGGGCCTCTGGGACGACTGGTTGTGTAGATACATTGTTGGCATTCCAAGGACTAATGAAGGAAATGGGGGTGCCTTTGGCTGAGGAAAAGACGGAGGGCCCTGATACCCATCTTACTTTCCTTGGAATTGAATTGGATACTATGGAAGGTATATCTCGCCTCCCATCTGATAAGCTTGTTTCTATGAGGCTACAGGTGAGGATGATGAGAAACAAATCTAAGGCCACACTACGTGAATTTCAATCCCTGGAAGGTTTATTAAACTTTGCTTGCAAGGTCACAGTACCGGGGCAGGCATTTTGTTCATGTTTATATAACGCCACCAGGGGTGTGAAGGCCCCCCATCACCACATTAGAATTACTTCTGGAATAAGGGAGGATTTAAGGATCTGGGAGTCGTTTTTGGAACAATTTAATGGTGTTTCCTTTTGGTGATCTGAAATGCTCTTAAGGGCTCACTTTCAGGTACACCCTGATGCTTCAGGGGCTCACGGTTTTGGTGTATATTTTAATGGTCAGTGGGCAGCTGAGAGATGGCCGCAATCTTGGGTGGAAAAAGGGTGGACACGGGACCTCACATTTTTAGAACTTTTTCCTATTGTGGTTGTGGTCCATTTGTGGCCTGAACAATTTACAAACAAAACGGTGTGGTTTTGGTGTGATAACCAAGCTGTAGTCCATGTAGTGAACTCCCAGACTTCTAAATCCACTAGGGCAGGGGTAGGCAATCTTTCCCCTTTAAGGGCCGAGGGACTTCAGCTCCCAGAATCCCAGGAGCTATTGGCCAACATGGGACTATTGGCCAACATGGATGAGGCTTCTGGAAGCCGAAGTCCCTCGGCCCTTAAAGGGGAAAGATTGCCTACCCCTGCACTAGGGTAATGACACTGGTTAGGGAAATGATAGCTCAATGTTTGAAGTTTAATGTTTTGTTCCAAGCTCAGCACGTTCCTGGTTTACTAAATCCGTTGGCGGACGCCTTTTCACGTTTTCTGTTTTGCAGGTTCCAGCAACTGGCGCCAGAGGCAGCAGCCCAACCATTGGAGGTACCAAAACATCTTTGGAGCCCTGGAGAATAGAAATTGACAAGGCAATTCTCCAGTCCGTCACCCCGTCGACACACAAGTCTTATCAGCTCGCGTTGCGGGCATTTAGATGTTTCTTGTTAAATGTCAGGGAGGTGGAGGTCTGGCCCTTGAAGGTGGAGGTTATTCTCAGTTTTGCAGTCCACCTTAGGCAATCAGGTTTATCTCCAGTCACCATCAGAGGCAGAATAGCAGCGCTGTCATTTTATTCTAGAGCCGGAGGTTTTAATGACCCTACAGTTGGTTTTAGAGTCCGTAGGGCTTTGGAAGGATGGGCTAGGGAGTCTATAACGTTACAGGATAATCGGTTGCCAATAATAAGTCCTGTCCTGATTAAAATTTGGCAAAACGTCCCATCTACATGTTTTACACCCGAGTAGGTGATATTGTTTAGAGCAATATTTTCGTTGGCCTTTTTTTGCGGCCTTGAGAATAAGCGAAATTGTTCCTGGTTCCCATAATGACAAATCTGGCCGGGCTTTGTTATTCTCAAATATCCATATTTCTGAATAGGGGATACAAATGACTATTAGACAGTCAAAGACCGATCAATTGGGGAAGGGACAATCAGTATTGTTGGCTAGGGCACTTGATGGCCATATTTGCCCAGTGCTGGCATTATCTGATTACCTCAGAATAAGGCCAGGAGTAACAGGATATTTATTTTTACATCTATCCGGCCTTCCATTGACGCAGTTTCAATTTAGGGCTGTGCTGCAAGAGGTTTTGAGACATGCCGATTTGCCAGCGGCTCAATTTTCTTCTCATTCTTTCCAAATTGGGGCAGTGACAGCTGCAGCAGCACATGGTTTAAGTGATACTGCAATTCACAAGATTGGCTGCTGGCATTCTAGAGTGTTTAAATCTTATGTTCGCACCTAAGAAAAACTGTATTGCTAACTCTCTGATTTGTTCCGATTATATTTAGCAGAACTGAATGGTCGAGATGTATGGATACTTGGCCACAGCCTGGTCTTTTGGGCCGAGCGGCACCTCATCAAGCATTGACGGGATCCAACCATGGGAGTGAGAGACGCCGGAACTGTAAGGTGGTTCAGTCATAGAGGAATGCTGTGGGGAGCTCTACTGCCTAGAATTATTGAATTGCTGGCACCTTTCACACACCCCAAGATCTTGCTGGTCCATTTAGGTGAGAATGATCTTGCAAAACTGACTTTTTTACAGCTAGCCAAAAGAATTGTTAAAGACATGCAAGAAGTTAAGCAAAGGATGCCAAATACTGTGCTCATGTAGGCAAAGTTGCTGCCTCGGCGATCTTGGTATGGTGCTCGGAGTGATGCGGTCCTCAACAGAGCTCGACGTTGGTTGAACAGATCTGTGGCCAAGACTTTGGGGGGAATGGGAGTTGTTATTGTGGAGCATGAAGGAATTCAGGTTACATTGCCACATTTGTACAAGGGGGATGGCGTACATCTCTCCCCAGAGGGGAATGACATATACTTGACTTCCTTGGAGGCATACATTAAAAGAACGATTTTGTGGGGGGGGGAGGGGATGCCAAGCTAGGCTGGCCCCTCCTGTGGTGGGCAGGGACCCCCCCTCGGGGAATAATAAGGTTAATTGAAAAATACTAATTGGGTTAATAAAAAAAATCTAAATTCAGTATATGTCATTAGGTTAACCAAATTCGTATGATGTCATTTTAACCTTGGCTGATGTCATAAAGTTATGGTGTCATAAGAATACTTATGACATAATATTTGGTTGGGGGAGGGATTAGTTATTATTGTTATATGTTGCATAAACTAATGGACCTGACGCATGCCGTTAAAAGCAATTAATCAATAGCGCTTGTGCTTAACTACACGTATGCATGCGTCAAGAACAAATTCTGGTTTAAGAAAACTGTTTGTTCAAATGTTTAATTGATTGGTATCAAGACCCTGTACAAATAAAAGTTGTGGCCAATGATTTACCCAAATAATTGCGTTCGGTGTCCTTTGTGCCGATGCAAAGACACCCGCTTGACACGTCGGGAGGGGTCTTCTGTTGTGTCAGCCCATAAAAGGGCATCGATGAGTGATTGGCTGAGCAGACCGGAAGGCCCGCCCTTGCCAGTCTGTTCGGCCAATTGGATAGAGATCTTGCTCACTGGTCTCACGAGAGTTCAAATCTCGCGAGACAATGAGCGAGATTTCTGGGGCTATTTAGCCCCAAGCTGCCACGTGTCGGCAGCTATTTTAGAATTGTAGACGAGCAACCCATCCCTCCCACCATTAATCAATTGGTAAACATATTATTTACTCTCAGGCTTTGGCTGGTTGCCTTCGAGGGCCGGGAGGGAATTTTCCCAGAGTGGTAATTTGGGTTTTTTGCCCTCCCTGAGAATAATAATATTACCAATCATAAATTGGATTAAAAAAAAGGTTTTAGTAATATGGTGGTTCGGAGTTAATAGGGGTGTAGGCACAAATACTTGTTGAATTGTTTGGGGTGAGAATTTTCAGTTTGATAATGTATAATTTTAGTCACAACAGGAGGTTCAGGGTCTATTGCAGGGGTAGGCAACCTAAGGCCCGGGAGCCGGATGCGCCCCCCCGAGGCCTTTGGACTGGCCCCAAGCCAGTCCTGTCGCCGCCACCGCCGGCCATAATGATATTGATTATTGCTGTTATTACTTGTTCTTGGGGTTTTCTTGGCAAAATCTCCACAAGGGTTTTGCCATGGCTTTTCTGGGGCTGAGAGAGTGTGCATGCATATATTTTTAATTTTAATTTTTTAAAATTTATTTATTTATTTATTTTTGGTGCTTCGGCCCCCCAATTGTCTGAGGGACAGCAACATGGCCCCCAGCTCAAAAAGGTTGCCTACCCCTGGTTTATTGGGTTTAATGATATTGTGAACTTTTGCTGGTGAAATTATCCTTGGTGAATAATTAGGTTAATTGAAAAATACTAATTGGGTTAATAAAAATTCTAAATTTGGTATATGTCATTAGGTTAACCAAATTCGTATGTCGTCATTTTAACCTTGGCTAATGTCATAATGTTATGGTGTCATAAGAATACTTATGATGTCATATTCGGTTGGGGGAGGGATTGGTTATTATTGTTATATGTTGCATAAACTAATGGACTTGACACATGCTGTGTTAGAAGCAATTAATCAATAGTGCTTGCGCTTAACTACACGTACACATGCGTCAAGAACAAATTCTTGTTTAAGAAAACTGTTTGTTTAAATGCTTAATTGATTGGTATCAAGACCCTGTACAAATAAAAGTTGTGGCAAATGATTTACTCAAATAATCACGTTCGGTGTCCTTTGTGCCAATGCAAAATAGATTTTCTGTATGGGAAACTTTTTTTCTGTGTAGAAATATCATGTTCTGGTTTTAAAAAGCTGTTTCGCTGAACAAAAAAGGCTGTTTTTGCATAAAAACATCACATATGGTGAATGAAATATCCAAGAATTAGATCCTTAATACCTGCAAAGCAGAATGTCACAGTTTTCGCCCAATATGCTGAGGACCATTATATGTCTGTTGCTTTTATTGTGTAACTTCATTTCCAATCGATGGCAACCCAAAGGCAAACCTATCATGGGGTTTTCTTGGCAAGATTTGTTCAGCAGGGGTTTGCCATTGCCTATCCCTGAGGCTGAGAGAGTGCAAGTTTCTGAAGGGCACCCAGTGGGTTTCATGACTGAGCAGGGAATTGAATCCTAGTCTCCAGAGTTGCAGTCCAACACTCAAACCACTACGCCATGCTGTAGGTTACAGTAATTATTCGTATGTGCATGTGTGTGTGCATATATGCATGTATGTGTGTAAATACATGCACTTTATATGTAAACTGCATATTCTCTTGACCCTGGTGGGGGTGGGGCTACATTTCTTCTCTTGCTAATACATATATGGCCACTCTAGTCTTGAGTAGTTAGGATGCCCTTTTCACTTCAGTCTCTGCATATTCAAGTTTGTGTAGGCAAACATAAACATGCCTTAGGTCTTATCCAAAATGGCAGAGTCTGAGATAACACCCACAATCAATATTTAATAGGGGATTTTTATTAGCACAATTTAATCTGCTGAGAAGGCTTGGGCAACTCAAAGCAGGGATCATGACTGTATATACCAGTTTCGAGAAACAGACGTCCAAAATGCAAGGTCCAAATGCAGTTTTATTTGTAAAAGGGAATCACCACTCACACAAAAGCACAGTCTCACACACAATCACAAGAACTAATGATGCAAAAGGTAGTAGCAAATAGCAACTTTAAGGATTTCAGAAGATACTTTATTCACTTTTTTACATAGCTCCGTCGAAATCAAAAACATATCGATTCTTGACCAGGACCGATGAGCTGGCGAAAAAAAAGTGTAATCCTTTGTATTTCTATAAAGTATTCTCCAGATATCTTTAATTGACATTCTCTCCTGTAATTCAAAGAAGCTCTTAGGTAGTTTACCTTGCGTACTTTTTATATTTTTGAGTGATTTTCTATCTAAAATAGGGTCAATCACCCCGTTCCAATCACCCATCGAGATGATCCTTTCTGGGTTCATAGCTTCCAACTTATTTAATAAGTGCTCGTAAAACTTTCCTTTATTTACCAATGGTGCATAGATCCCCATTAATAAAATCTTTTCACCTTCAAGATTAATTTTTACCAGCATGCAATGGCCATTGTCATCCGAGAAAACTTCTTCTGGGTTTAGTCTTGGGTGTATATACATTACTACACCTTTTTTCTTATTTTTAGCAGATGATATAAACTCTACCCCCAATTTCTTATTCTTTAAGTATTTAATGTCTTTTTTCCTTATATAGGTTTCCTGTAAACAATAAATGTCAGCGCCCAATTTTTGCAAGTAGTGATTTATTTTTCTCCTTTTTTGTCGTGTATTTAAACCTTTAACATTCCAAGATATAATTTTTAAGGTATCCATTATGTTATTGTTACAAATATATTTAATAAGATCTAGATTATTGCTATATCAAAGGTCAGTCTACAGAAAAGGCAACATCTTAAACATTCTATACTCAGTTAATATAATTAATTCTATATTATATTCCCGTGTTCCCCTTTCTCTATATTTCTATATTATGTAAATTTATCCTAAGTAAATAGTCAATAATCAATACTCCAACAAACAATAATCAATAATCAAACAAAAATAACAAATAGGAGATTATTTTAATATCTACCTTGACCCTATCTCAATTATTAATTTCCGACCAAATACACACTATTACAGCTATTAATTTCAGCCTTCCCCCTGGACCCTTTCTCCTCCAAACAGTTCCTCCTCTCTACTCCTTTGTAAATCTTCTGGATCAGTTAAGAGATCGTCTTCCGACCTATCCTGGTCTTTCCTATATATCCTGTATCTCCAATTCTCTGCTCCCTGCACCTGGTTTTCGTCCTCTTCTTCTAATGAATCTCTTCAATTATATTCTTTATTTCCCTCAATAGGTAAATTACTATAATCATTTTCATCTGTGTTTTTCCCTTTAGAATCTGCTTTCCCCCGTTGTTTTCTACAAGCCTTTCTCCTTTCTTCCTCCCTGTCCCAAAATCTCCTTGCTTCTTCCACCGTTCTAATCACTATTCTCCTTTTCCTTATCCAAAAGGATAAGCCTTCCGGAGTCCCCCATCTGTAAGCAATGCCTTCTTGTCGGAGGAAGGATGTGAGAAATGAATATTCCTTTCTCTTCCTCAATAATCTTGTTGGGACATCTTTCAAAATCTGAACCTGGACACCTTTAATTTCTAGTGGAGATTCATTGTGTTTCCTTAACAATAAGTCCCGAATTTGTCTCCTAACAAAGTAGATAACGATATCTCTGGGGAGGTTTTTCTTTTTTGCTGTAATTGAATTTAATCAAAAAACCCTATTGATTTCAAATTGGAATTGACTTACTTCCTTATCCCAAAAAAATGCCAATTTTTCAATAATAAATTCCAATAAATTTTCCTCTTTATCCTCCACAACCCCCCGAATTTTAACGCATTTATCTCTCAATTTTTGATCCCAGATAGCTTTCTCATCGAGATCCTTTTCTCTAAATTGTCTAACTTCATCCAATTCCTCCCCGAATCTATCATTTCTAAATTCAAGATTATCTACTCTTTTATTAACTGCTGATAACTCATTAGTGATTTTTTCAATGGTTTGATTGATCTCCTGTAGCTCTGTCCGAATTTCCTGATGGATTTCCTTTTTAAAATCGGTCATCTCTTGCCGAATTTCATATCTCAATTTTTTTATCTCATCGATAATGCCAGTGTTTGAATCACTTGATCGTTGTTGATCTACAGAGGATCTCCTAGGTAGTTGAGATT
This sequence comes from Phrynosoma blainvillii, assembly GCA_026167975.1. NCBI lineage: Eukaryota > Metazoa > Chordata > Lepidosauria > Squamata > Phrynosomatidae > Phrynosoma > Phrynosoma blainvillii. The sequence goes on along the minus strand of JANUYF010000001.1, from coordinate 304,956,310 downwards.
GGCTCTGTGCTTTGGCTGTCTGATTTCTTGACATCATTTTTTCTTTAATATAACTTAAATTTGATTAAAGCTTTTTATTGATTTAGTATTTAAATTTATTACAAGAATTTTCAATAATTTCAAAAATAACAAATTTCGAATTTTCATAAAATCAAAATTTCAAAAGTTTCAAATTTACCAATTTCCCCCCTTTTCTTCCCTTTTTTCCCTTACTTATTTATCAAATACAAAAGTTCCAAGTTTTATTATTTACAACGTGTCAATACAATTTAATTTACTTAATAGTATTATTATTGTTATTATTATTTTCTCCCCTTTTTAATTTTATCCCTTATTTCTTGCTTCTTATATCTAATTTAAATTTTGGAATTTCTTATTGAAAGTTGGGCAGCCAGCACAGGTCAGTCTCAATACTAATTCTTTCTTGAGATTATTCAAAAATAAAAGAAATCCAAATGCACCCCTTACAAAATATATCTAAATTGATAAATATAAATCAAATAATATTAGGACTATATTCAATCTCTATAGTCTCACCAGACACCTAGGGAACCACTAATCATCCAAGCGATGAATTCCTAAACCAATCCAGTCCATTAATCAATGCAACATAGCTCCTATTGCCTCTCAAAAGAAATTTTTTCTGGAACCTTGAGATGTTTCCACTCCTATCACCTCGGCTGAGCTAGAGAGTCCTGGAGGACTTTCTTCCTCTTTGAATGTCCTACAGTGTCCTAGAGTGTCTCTTTCCTTCCTGACGCTGGATATTAAAGCGGGGAGAGGTCGTTTCCTGCTATACGTTGTCGCCATTCTAGGACCTCGTAGATCTTGACTCGTCTCCTCCACACTCCACACTCCCTGCTTTCCCTGGTTTCTCCATCCGCTGTGTTCTCCACCCACCAAGATACTTTGTCCTCCAAAATGCAACTATCTCCAAGCCGAAATGCCAACTCCCCCAAGTATTCAAGGACACAGCCATCGCTCCTCCAGTTCAAACTCTTCACTGCAGCAGTTAGTAAGTCCAGATATTTAACTATTTGTTTTCCAGAATATTATTCTTTTAGTAGAGAAAATGTGAACATAAAAATCCTTTTATAAACAGATAAAGTCGGGGAGCAATGTAACAGATGAAAAAGACTAATATCTCCACAGTTCATTTGAAAAAGCCAAATATCTGTTTCAGCCCAAACAAAAAGCCAATCCCATAATATAAAGTTCTTATTTTCTGCCCACTTTTTTTTTCTTTTTCCTTTCCCTTACTAACACTTCTTCCTTTCCCCTTTACTCTTTAATCTCTCGTTGTTCAAACATAGAGAGGGGAAAAACAAGAGTAGATTGATCCAATTCAATCCGTTGTTTATCTTCTTGTAAATAGGTAGATATGATGGATAAATGTCTTATAATAAGCGTATAATCCTTTTTAATATCTTTACTCGCTATGTGAGACTATAAATGCGAAGTAAAAATCTATAAGCCCTGGTCCGCCTTCCGTAGCTTCTATAATTACCACGCAAATACAGAGTAAACTTACTCTTTTCACTGATTATTGTGGTTGGTGGCACCTTGTCTTCTATCTGAAGATCGGCAAGGTGGCTGTGTCTCTCTTGATCCTCTGGCTCTAGCCCCTAGGTCCGGACGGGCTCGGTTTCCATCAGGTTTTGAGGCGTACGAGTCGGGATATGGATCTTCTATGAAATCAACTGAACCCCCAATACCATGGGGGTGAATTCAGACCGCTATTTTGATCACTCTATGCGGTCTAAAGCCACGATGCCTGAGAAGTCCCCTCAGAGGCTATTCAAGGCTCATCTCAAATCAACGCCATAACAACCGGAAGTCCTCAAATATTTTCAAAATATTCCAATTTTAATTAATGATAGCCCTTTTAGAGGATGGCAGAGAGACTTATCTAAATTTTTATGGAATAAGAAGAAACCGAGAATTAATATGAAATCATTACAAGATGTTACTGAGAGAGGGGGATTAAATCTACCAGATTTGAAACTGTATTATTATGCCTGTTCCCTTTATTGGATTTTAGATTGGATAAAATTAGAAAATGATGATAATTTGAAATTAGAGGGTTACGACAATGTGTATGGTTGGCACAAATATTTAATATATGATAAAGTCAAAAAGCATAGTGGGTTTAGAGACCATTATCTGAGGAGAGCCCTTTTAAAGGTGTGGAATATAATTAAGATTAAATGGGATGATAAAATTCCATTGTGGACTGCAGTAAACGAAACACCACTGAGAGAAAATAAAATGGGTAAAACAAAATGGCTAACCTATCGGGACTTCCTGAAACAGACTTGGGAACCCCTGACGATAAAGACACAAGATCAACTTAATTTAGAAGGTTATAATTGTAACTGGTTTGCTTACTGGCAGATAAAGGAGCGTTTTTTGATAGATAAAAAAACAAAACAAACTGGCTCAATGAATAAAGAATTTGAACAGATAATAGATTCAGTACAAGACCATCACATATCAAAAATATATAAGATGTTATTAAAATTTAATCTAGTTAGTGAATTGGTAAAACCACAGATGGTCATATGGGCCCAGGATATTGGATGTAACATTGAACTAAGCCAGTGGGAAAAGTGTTGGACGAGGAGATTAAAATATACACTCAATGTGGATATTAAGGAAAATTTTTACAAAATGCAGTACTGTTGGTATTTGACACCAGTAAAATTAGCTAAAATGTCAGGTAATTATTCCCCAAAATGTTGGAAATGTGGCAAAAAAAATAGGTACATTTTTTCATTTATGGTGGAGCTGCAATAAAGCTAAAAATTACTGGAGATGTATACATAAGGAAATCACGGATATATTTTCAATCTCTATCAGTTTGGATCCTCAACTTTTTTTATTGAGTATAGTTAAAGATGATAATCTAGAAAAGAAATTTGTTAAATTATTATTTTACCTAATATCAGCTGCAAGAATATTATATGCTTCCAAATGGAAATTAACAGTTACCCCTACCATTTTGGAGTGGAGACAAAAAATTTGGGAGATAATGGAAATTGAAAAATTAACGTTGTTATTCAAAAATCAAGATTATGACACTTTCCAAATAGAGTGGAAGCCTTTACTGGATTATTGGAAATCAGAGAGTGGTCTACAGACGATAATGAATTTTGATTGATCTTTCGCTAATAATAGGTGGCTTGTGTTTTTTTTTTTTCTTATTATTATTGTTATTATAAATTGGATTTACATTATTCTCTTTTTTCCATTTAAACATTATATGTTAGGATTAATTAATTATAATTTAAAGATAGATCTATTTTAAATGTGGGATATAAGAATTAAAAGGATACTAATAAGATAGGTAACAAAAATATCGGGCTGTTTAGTAAACACTGGTCAACCTAGGAAGTCTTTTTAATTATTAGATATATGTTGTTGTAAGTAGTTGTTGGTTTTATTGTTTTCTGTTTGTATTCATGTATTGGGGTTTTTTTGGTCTGTTTGTCTGTTTTTGTTTTTGTCTTTTTAATGCTAGTAAAATTTATTAAATCAAGGATTTCAGAAGATAATATTGTACCTGTTCCAGGAGTAAAGGTTCCAGTCAGGGGAGTCTGTGAAGTGAAATGGCTCAGCAGTTGCCAGCGATGCTGAGAAGTCAAGACTTGGTTTCATGCTTAAAACATCCCCTTTCATATCAACTTGATATGAAAAAAGAGGAAGGGTGCAGGGGTCTAGACCTTGGCATAATAAATGGACACCAGAAATATCCTCAGCAAATCTACTTCACTGTTTTCCTTTTCCAGATTTCCCCCTTCTATTAGTTTTTTCCTTGGGGAGCAGTTTTAAAATTTGTCTTTCTGCATAAAGTTGTATGCTGAGGACATGGGTAGGTGTAGATTTCATTTGGCTTGTTTGTTTTTATTTTTTAAAAAGCTTTCCAATTTTTTAAAATGTAGTTTGATGAAAAGAACCTTTAATAAAAGGTTAAAGGAACATTTAATTAAAAGAACATTTAATTAAACATTTTAAACATTAATTGAAGCTGGTTTCTGATTAATTAACAATGGTGCCTAGTCAGTCATTGATCAAGTGATTGGTTAATTAATATTGGTGTAAAAGTGAGTATTAATTGTCTAGTACTAATACAAATACTAATGTTGATAATATTTGGTAGAATTACTTTATTGATTGATTTTTAAACATCAACCAAACATTTAAAGACTAAGGGCCAATGCAGACAGCCCATTTGGAGCTGCTCCGGGCTGCCCCTGGGAGCAGTGGATCAGGGCCGCAGTAACCACACACTGCGGCCCCGATCCTCCTTTTTACTGCTCCTTTTGGTGGTGGCAAAAAGCCACCCTTAGAGCCGCCTCCACGGCTCTTTTGCACCCTTTTAACACAGCGCATCATGTGGACAGGCACGCGGAGTCAGGGCAGCTGGCATGCGGTTGCCCTACCCTAACTCCACCCCCAGGCCAGCTTTAAATGCCAGCCTGAATCAGCCTTAACTAAATTTAATGATCAGCTCAACATTAAAAGGACATTTTATGAAAAGAACCTAAGACATTTATATTTTTTTTAGTGTTGGATGAGGACTCTGGAAGACAAGAGTTTGATCCACCTTAAACCAATCAAAGCCACTCAGTAGCGTTGAGCAAGTCATATTCTCTCAGCCTAAAAGGAAGGGCATAGCAGTAAATGTTTGAAATAAATCTTGCAAAGAAAACCCTATGATAGGTTGTCATAAGTCAGAATTAACTTGAAGGCACATAATACACAACATACACAATTCAAATAGGGGAAAAAATTAAACTGGCAGATTCAATGATCCAGGAAGAGAGCTCTGAGTGCTTACCTCTTAAACATCTTTAATTCCTCTGTATATACCATATATTTGTAGTGTAGAATTAAATTAATTTCTGACAAGCTTCTCTTGTTTAACAGCCGCTTGGCAAGTCAAATGTTTTGATTTTAAAAAATCATGTTTAACTGCAAAGATTTTAACAAATCTTTTTAAAATGTCATTTCAAACAAGATTTTTTAAAATTCCAGAATTGGGAGAAGAATAAAACTAGCATGTTCATCCAGAGGAAACCCTATATGTTCAATACTCTAGAAAAGACATGCTTCATTCATGCAAGCAACTGGCCTGGCCATTAAAGCCTAAATGTTTTTCTGAAAAGTGATCAAACAAAAGTTTCCTTTTCCCACAAAATTCCCATTGCATATTTCACGGAAAGACTGGTGATGGTGAGCAAAATGTCCTACAAGAAAGCTTTTCTGCTGTTTGGATCTTATTGAAAGAATTCTGATAAAACTTCTAAAGACCACTATGATTTCTTGAAACTCACCTTGGATACATTCTGCACTTCAGTTGCAGAGGTACACATCTTGCGAAAGTTCACAGTGATTGAGTCTGCATTGGCAAGGGTGAGAATACCTTCTTTCTAAGCTGGTGTCCTCTCTGAGTTCACTAACCAGAGCAGGGAACGTTTTGCAAAGTCAGCCATCCCTAGCAGTGCACAGCATGGCTACGAATAATCCAAAAGGTCTGTTTTCCTAGCATGGAGAAACAGTGAAGCCAAGCCAAGACGTATGGATTATGTTTAGTCTACATGTACTTTTAACGACTCACTCTCCCCACAAATCCCACCCCACATTGACAAGAAAGAATAATTTATAGACTAAATGTGGTATTGAAATTAACTACTTTTGTGCACAGATTTAAATATATGTAACCCAACAAGAATCAAATCACCTCTTTTAAAAACAAAACAAAAAACACTGATGTGTCAGGAATGACACCAAGCTCCTCAGCCAACATGGCTCCCTCTGCAAAGCCATAACTTGTTTCCTGTGTACTAACAGCAGAAGATTCAGTACAGAACACAGAAATGTTATTGATGTTGACTGTCAGCCAAATGACCAATATTGCCACTAGGGACCCTCATTTCTCTAAAGCAAATGTGTAAAAAGATAAATGTAGCCTTGTCTTGATCAATAGAAAATCAAAATCTACAGGTGTATTTCAGTTCACCCTATCTTGTAGGGAGAAAGGGCTTTGTCTGAGATCACACATCCCTTTCTGAAGATCTATAGTCTTCTCATGTCAGAAAACACTGTTTTGAAGATAACTGGGCCAGGCACATTTTAACAGCAGTTTTTTCTTTCTTTCCTTCTTTCTTGGCTTCTAGGTCATTGCAATCATTGGTCCCAATTCCCAGAGAAAAGAAAAATTTGAATCAGAAAGACACATAGCAGCATTCAGTTGACAGGCTTAACCTTTTTTCTTTTTTGTTTTGTTGATTTTGGGTTTTGTTTTTTTTTAAATTTGTGGAACTAATGGGGGGGGCAAAAAAGTGGCCTACTGAGGCAGTATCAGCCCCAGTGTGTACAGCTGTGGAAAAAGTCTTTGCGAGTACAGCTGTGTGGATGCTTTCTTTGGTCTTATCTTAATAACAGCCATAAATATTCACTGTTCCACTCCCCACTACCATCACTCTTTGTTGCAAAGGGACTAGGGCTTTCAATGAAAGCAATGGCAGGAAACTGCCTGGGGTGATGCAAAGACCTTTTTTTAATGTCAGTCTTGTGTTTTTCTTTGTAAAGGGAAATTCCCTACAAAAGCCTTCAACGTTATAAATCATAAATCCAGATGATCAAAGTGGTTGGGGGTGGGGTGAGATAGAGTGTTACAATAAATGATGGGATCTTTAAAAAAAATGGAGCCATTGAAATAGTATATCCTCTGGGATACTAGAATGATTAATAGGAGGTTTGGTTAATTGGATTAATTACTCTCAACTACTACCTCCACTCTAAATGAATTTTTAACTTAAAACACAATAGGTGCTTGACATGACTTCAGGTAAGGTCAGGAGGTATGATAAAGCTATTGTCCTTTTCAAGCTAGAGTACACTTTTTGTTGTTATATGCCTGCAAGACAAATGTGAATTATGGCACACCTATCATAGTTTTTTCTTGGCAATAGTTATTCAGAGAATGTTTGTCATTGCCTCCCTCTAATGCTGAGATAGTGTGGCTTAACCAAGGTCAAACAGTGGGCTTCCATGGCTGAGCAGAGATTAGAACCTTGGTCTCCTGGAGTCCTAGTCCAGCATTCAAAAATCAATGCTGGCTTCACAGTACATTTGTTAAATATAAACTCATGTATGTCTTCTATCATCTCTAGTCAGTAATGCAGTACTAGTTGATGAACTAAACCCAAAGGGTGCTCACCGATGATTTATCTTCATTCTGGAGAGTTCTGTCCTGGTAGAAGTATAGTGTCTAGTGTTGGGGTACGTAGACAAGCGGGATCTAGCATACAGACAAGCAGAGTTGATGCACATAGGCAGGAACGCCTAGAAGGTGATCTCTGTGAAGAGTCTTGCTCCAGAAGGTACAGGAAAAATCCTCCCATACACAGGCTACTGCTTTCAGGTTGGAGAAATGAATCGCTGGACAGTGAGATTTCACTCAATGAGGGCTTTAATCTTTGTTGCAAATATTTACAAAGATACATAGAGTACCAGACATCTATCTTGAACACTCACAGCTATACAGATCAACAAAGTGCGTCGCCAACCACCAACCACAACTAACCAACAATGGAGATTCTGACCATCTCCCATATATAGGTGATCTTCTTGGGAACATGTGGCAGCCATACACTAATGAGACCTGGCTGGTTTCATCCCCAGTGCCTTTTGCATCAGACCTCCCATGATGCATACCTAGCTGGCTTCATCCACTGTGCATGTTGCATCAGACTTCCCATGATGCCCAGCTTACCAAATGCTGACTCATACTCCTGCCACTTGAACTGTAGTAGCCTGTTACCATTGCTCCTGTTCCTTTCAGTGCCACATCTATGTCATTTTCCAGACCAGGATGCAACAGGGTTTTGACATCTAGAGCATGGGAAGTGATAACACCACTCTATGCTGCCTTGGTCAAGCCTCTCCTAGAATACTATGTCCAGTACTGGGCACCACACTTCAAAAAGCATGTTGACAAACTGGAGTGTGTCCAGAAGAGGGTAATTAAAATGGTGAGGGGTCTGGAAGCCATGCTCTATGAGCAGAAACCTAGGGAGCTGGGCATATTTAGCTTGAAGAAGAGACATTTAAGAGGTGATATGATAGCCATGTTTAAATATTTGAAAGGATATCATACTGAAGATGGAGTAAGTTTGTTTTCTACAGCTTCAGAGAATAGAATCCAGAGCAATGGATTAAAACTACAGGAAAAGAGATTCCACCTCTACATTAGGAAGTACTTCCTGATCGTAAGAGGTGTTTGACAGTGGAATATGGTGGATTCTCTCTTTGAACATGTTTAATCAGAAGTTGGATGGCCATCTGTCAGGAGTGCTTTCATTGTGTCTTCTTGCACTGTAGTGGGTTGGACTGGATGGCCCTTGAGGACTCTTCTAATTCTATGAGCAGGTGTCTTCCAGATGTTTGACTGCAACTCTTTCTGGCTGAGATTTATGGGAGATGTAGTCCACAACATTTGGAGAATGCTAGGTTGCCAACCCATGTTACAGTATATTGAAGTTTACATTCTACAGAAGCATAAGGAATTTAAGTCCAGCCCATCTGTTATGTGTGAGGGGAAGCCTTCATATATTTTCTGTAAGAATATGAGGCAGGATTTCAAAAGGAACCATACCACTTAATCTCAAATGGAAGAAAAATAGCTTGAACCATGCATTCAGGGTCTAATCTTGCAAAGTTCTGGTGCATTCACACTGTAAAGTCTGCATAGGGGTGAGTTGCAAATGTAAGTGTCCTCTGTTATCATTAATAGTGTTCCCCCCCCCTAATATTTTTGTTTCTTATATTGTGTGGTGAACGAAAGAAGGCATTTTGTCATGAGCACATGTTCCCACACTACTGCTACTCCCCTACTGCCTCAACTAGGCAGTCAAAACCAATCTCTCTTTTCTGAGAAAATCAGCTTTCTGGTTCCATACCATACTCTCATCTTTGAGGAACTAAATGCTGGGTTATCACTGTTGAGGGTGCATACTCTTGCTGATGTCTGAGCCAAGCAACTCATAGCCACAACTCCAAGCGCCTTATCTTAGCAAGCAAAATAAACAAATGTTAATGTTTGTTATGGATTCTCACACGCACATAACAGAACAGGAGCTGGCTGGAGCCACAAAACTCACCGTGTATGGTCTTCACATCCCACAAGCCTTCCAAGAATCTTGAAGGACTGAATCTGAAAGGGGCAGATCCTGGGCCCAATCTGGATGAATATAAAAAGAACAGTAAACCCAGCCCCCTAGCTGAGGGCCAGAGGACCATTTGAAGAAGGAAATACCAGAAATCTGAAAAGTCAGGAGACCTAAAACTATGCTGGAGGGGGGGTATTAATTTTGGATTTTTTTTAAAAAAATGCACACTGCTTTCTCTTTAAAGAAATCAAAGCACCCCACAATAACAGGTATCAACAAAACAATCAAACCAACAAAACATTATTTTAAAATAGAAGTGCAGAAAATAATAGTGTCAAAATGTTGTTCTACTGAGAACTGTTGTTTTTTGCACAGAACACATTTCCGCACAGAAAATGATATTTCTGTACAAACACTCTACATGGAAATTTTTCATGGAATAAGAGGCAGATGTGGAAACTTGCCCTTCCCAGTAGATTCAGGCAAAAGCACATGGCTGCATCCTCTCTTAGCTAGCCTTGTCATCATTATTGATAACTGCAGCCATCTTCACTACATTCTGATAGAACCATAGACGCATAAAGTTGGAAGAAACCACAAAGGCCATCTAGTCCAACCCCCTGCCATGCAGGAATACACAACACTCCTGACAGATAGCCATCCAGCCTCTGACTCAACACCTCTGAAGGAGACTCCACCACTCTCCAAGGCAGTGTGTTCCACTGTTAAACAGCTCTTACCATTTGGAGGTTCTTTCTAATGTTAAGCTGGAATCTCTTTTCCTGTAGTTTGAATCCATTGCTCTGTGCCCTATTCCTTGGAGCAGCAGAAAACCTTGCTCCATCCCCAATATGGTATCCCTTCAAATATTTAAACAAGGCAATCATGTTCTCCAGGCTAAACATACTCAGCTCCCTAAGTCACTCCCTAAGCTTCCTAATTTCCAGGTGAGGATCAAAGCAGAATAGAGTGGCACTATTATTTCCCTCAACCAAAATGCAGCCTAAAATTGCATTGGCTTTTTTAGCTGCCACATCACATTTCTGACTCATGTAGAGTTGGAAAAGACCACAAGGGCTATCCAGTCCAACCCTCTGCCATTATCCTGTTTACCTCTTCTAAGGACAGCACCACAGAGGAGTAAGTGAAGAAGTAGTCAAGAATCCATTCCAAAAGTCACACAATAAGAGTCCAGTAGTTAACAGCAAAGGGAGAAGTAGAAGCATAGACACACAGTAGTTCCAATGATCAGAAAACAGGAGCCCGATAGCAGAGAACATGATACACAGCAACTAGGGAGGCTACAAGACTGATTGTCAGCTGCAGGGAATCATATCAGCTGGAGCTTTTTTAAAAGCCTCAGCATGCCTCAGTTGATCACGATTAGCTAAGCCTCAGTATGACTCAGCTGATCGCAATTAGCTCTCCTTTTGGTTTCTAGCCTAGATGAACGCCTCAAGGATGCCTTGGCTTGTTAGTTCCACAGGACCTAATACCAGCAGCATAGAGTCTGTCTCTCCCTCTGCAGCCTCCTGCATCTCCTCTGAGACTACAGAGCCTCCAAGTAACCCCAGATCTGTCTCCTCCTCAGGCTCAGAGTCTGCCTCTGCCTCTACCTCTAAAGTAAAGTCAGACCCAGGGCAGTCCATGACAGAGCCATTAGTGAGCACCTCTTGGGTTCAGTCAGTCAACCAATTACAAATCTGCCTAATAGCTGCATTGTCTAGTCCAGTGGTCCCCAAAGTGGGTGGTAGTGCCCCCCTTGGTGTGTTGGAAAGCTCAAGGGGGGCACTGAGGGGGATAAGAGCAGCAGAGGACACTGAAGGAGAAAAGGGGGTAGTAGGGAATTGTGGGAATGGGAGTTGCAATTAGGGTTGCCACTGCTGCTGAAAACCGTGAAAGTCCTGGATTGAAGTCTTTGAAAAGCAGCATGTCTCAGATTCCTGAAGGCAGGAGTGGGACCTCAGGAAAAAACTCATCCAGATCCCACCCTTGAGGCTCTAGGTGGTATTGCACAGGCTTGCAAGACCCAGAACCAAGAGGAGGGAAGGGAAAGGGGGCTAGCAGAAGCTTGGAGAAGAGAGGCTTTTTTTCTGTCCTGGTAAGTGTGTGGTGATGCTGCATACATGGTGGAGCTTTTTGCTTGCTTGGGACTGGAGCTGCCCTTCCCTCCAGCTCCCACCCACCCCCCACAGATAAATGTTTGTGTGTGTGTTTGAAAAAGGAAGAAGTCCCTCTTTCCTTTTAGTTGCAGGAAATAAAATTTGCAAATAAATCTATTAGCAACACAATGAGAAACCTCTTTTCTTTTTCTCTCATGAGTGAAAATACCAGCCCCCCTCCTTTGGCAGATAATACTGAATTCTCAAGAAGTCTCTGTGTTGTTGCATCTTTCTAAATGCTGCTTAAAGCACATCAAATGCAATCCCATTTTTTAAAAAAAAAAAATCTTTGACTTTTGTTGGAGGTAAAGACCTCAAAAAAGTTAAATCTCAGTCCTTTGTTCCCTCTTGTTTAGGATTCCCCTGTTGTGTCCAAAATGCAATATCCAGAAACCTAGAAAGCATATCCAGGAGTAGCTATGTTGGCCACACTGCAAACAATAAAACAGTGATACCTTTCACCTGTTTGATTTTTTAACACCTTTGCCCAATGAAGAAGCCACAAGTGAGCTTCAAAAGCTTGCTTCATCTATTTTGTATGTTTTGGTTGGTCAATAAAGGTATCGCTGTTTTTTTTTTAAAAAATTAATTTGGATGTTATTGCACTTTGCTATATGGGCTGGCCAACATGACAACCCCTGGATTTGATCCCTAGAGTAGGAGTCCCTCTTAGGGCCTGAACAGACCAGCATTTTAGGCCAGCCTGGGGGCAGAGTGGGGGCAAGATGACCGCACGCTGGCCACCCTGACTTTGCCCTCACACCAGCTTCATGCTGTGCACCCCATCACACAGTGGGAGGTGTCAGAGCGCTCCCTTGGTACAACGTCCACACACGCTATGCCAAAGAGCACAGAAAAGCCGCCACAGCAGCAGCAAGGGCAGCTTTTTGCCACTAAAATCCTCCTCTAAAAAGGAGCAGGATTTTGCCAGCTCTTTTTAGAGTGGCAAAGCACCGGATTGGGGCTGCAGCATGTGGTTGCCGCGGCCCTGATCTGACAAGGAAAGGGGCGGCTTGCCACTGTCCCTTAGGAACAGTCTGCCTACCCCTTAGTCTCATAGCTGTTTGGGAGATTTTCTCCCCCCCCCCCCCCCCACACACACACTTAGAAATGAGGAAAAACCGCACCTTTGCTAAGTTCTCTTCCAAATGGCTAGAATTCAGGGACATGGGTTTAATTTGCATTGCAGAAATAATGAGGTTCAATACTGCTTTAACTGCCATGGCTCAATTCTATGGAAATCTGGGATCTGTAGTTTTGTGAGCTGTGTAGTCTCCCTCAGGGAGCACTGGTGTGACAACAAATTACAAAGCCCAGGATTCCATAGCGTTGAGCCATGGCAGTTAAAGCAGTGTCAAACTGCATAATTCTGCAGTGTAGATTCAAACATAAGTCATGTTACTCTGGAATATCAGTATGCTAAAGGATTTTGTAGCACCTTTGAGACTAAAAACTGTGTGAAAAAATTGTAGCATAAGCTTTCATAGACTTGCATCTCAGGTTTTGTGGAAGAGACTTATGGTAACCCTAGTTGCAAGAAACGTCTTTTGTACACCATTCTAAGATAGGACAGAGGGAAGCTGAATGGAGAGCTGCATGGGAAACAAGTTGTGTCTGACCAGACTAAGAAGCAAGAGGTTTAACATGGCTCCTCCATCTTGCCTCACCTTGGAACAGAGCAAACAAAATCTCTGTTTTCCCCTACCTTTGCTCCCTCCCCTTATTCAGTACCAAAATACTTGCCATGCCCACCTTTTTCCTGAAAGTGCTCAGCTTTCCCCTACAAGGAGCCCAAGAAGGAAAGCTCCTTTGGGTAAGAAAGACACCAGCTGATTCCAAGGCAAAAGGGATGAGGGGCAGGCATGCAGTCTTCTTTCCATTTTGCCTTGGTTATCTAGCTCAAGCCAGCTAGCCAAAGCAGAAGGAATAAATAAAACTTATTATTATTATTATTATTATTATTATTATTATTATTATGGAAGGGAAGGGAGGAGGAGAAGCTCTTCTTCTGTTCCCCCTTGCATTGGAGTCAATGCTCTAGTGATTCCTGGATTTCCTGTTCCTCCCCTCCCCTCCCCTTTTTTTCTTTTTTTCTTTTATTCCCCTCTTCCTCCATTTGCCAGGAGAAACCAGGAGAAGGAGGGTGGCTACTGGGACATTTCTTGGCATGGGCTGCCCAGGTGGCCATGCAACCCTTTTTTCCTCAAATGGAAATCCTGCTGATCTTACCTGAGCTCAACAGCCCCATCGCCAGGATCCTATTCAGGCAACATTGTTCCTTCCATAGAAGATTCTCCCTCTTACCCTTTCCCAAGCCACTCCCCAGCCTCACCTTCCTTCTCCCAAATACAAACTTTGGGGCTCCAGGCTCCCTTCAGAACTTGGGGTGGCTAGCAGCAATTAATAATAATAATAATAATAATAATAAAATTTATTTATACCCCACCCTCTGGAATACCAATCTGGGCGGCTTACAGATTAAAACATATACATATCCATGAAACATATATATACAACAACCCCCCTCCCCCCCTTAAAACAGTATTAAATCAGATAATTTTTAAAATAACATACACAATAATCACATACTAAATTAAAATACTAATAGTAATACTAAACCCAGAGTATGTGCCCAGCCACAATAATCCAACCATCAATGATGGGGCCACGTGAGGGTCACTGGGGGAGGGTTGTTTTTACCCGAGGCCGGGGTAATTAGTCTGGAAAGGCCTGCCGGAAGAGATCCATCTTGACAGCTTTCTTGAAGCTGTCAAGTGATGTTAACTGACGGATCTCATCCGGCAGGTCGTTCCAGAGTCTAGGGGCAACGACTGAAAAAGCCCCCCGGGAGGTAGCCGCAAGCCTCGATTTTTGGGATTGCAGCAAATTCCTCCCGGAGGACCAGAGAGCGCAGGGAGGATTGTATGGGAGAAGGCGGTCCCTGAGATAGCTTGGACCCAAGCCATTTAGGGCTTTAAAGGTGATAACCAACACCTTGTACCTGGCCCGGAAGCTGATAGGCAGCCAGTGGAGGGACCTCAAAACCGGAGTAATGTGGTCCCTCCGAGATGTTCCCGAAACAAGCCTGGCTGCCATGTTCTGTACCAGCTGTAATTTCCGAACCAGGAACAAGGGTAGCCCCATGTAGAGTGCATTACAGAAGTCAAGGCGTGAGGTTACCAGCGCGTGCACAACAGTCTCAAGGTCCTTTACTTCCAGGAAAGGGCACAGCTGGCGTATCAGCCGAAGCTGATAACAGGCGCTCCTGACCGTCGCATTAACCTGATTCGTCATCAGGAGCGATGAGTCAAGGAGCACTCCCAAACTGTGAACACAGTCACTGGAGGAGAGTGTGACCCCATCCAGGACTGGAGGTTGCAACCCAATTCTTGGGTTTCGGGGCCGAGACCATGAGCACCTCCGTCTTGTCTGGATTCAACTTCAATCTGTTTTTCCTCATCCAGCCCATTACCGCCCCAAGACATTCATTGAGAGAAGAGATGCCATTGGAATTCGAGGCCGATGAACGAGACATGGAGAAATAGATTTGGGTGTCATCAGCGTACTGATAACATCCAGCACCATAACTCCGTATTATCTCACCCAGCGGCTTCATGTAGATGTTAAATAATGTCGGGGACAAAATAGCTCCCTGAGGGACCCCACAAGTGAGCTCCCTCTTACTGGAGCTACAGTCCCCGAGCAGCACCCTCTGGCACCGATCCGAGAGGAAGGACCGGAAAGCAGTGCCTCCGATACCTAACCCTCTCAGGCGGTCCAAGAGGATGCCGTGATCTATTGTATCAAAAGCCGCTGAGAAGTCTAGGAGCACCAACAGGGTCACACTACCCCTGTCGATGCCCAGACGCAGATCGTCGGTCAAGGCAACCATGGCAGTCTCAACCCCAAAGCCTGTCCTGAAGCCGGTTTGAAATGTTCATCCAAGACAGCTTGGAGCTGAAGAGCAACCGCCCTCTCGATCACCTTACTCAAAAATGGCAGAAGTGATACACGCCTATAGTTTCTCATGTCCAGGGGGTCTAGAGAAGGTTTTTTCAGGAGCAGCCTAACAGCCGCTTCCTTAAGACAAGATGGTAAATGTCCTTCCCTAAAGGATGCATTGATAATATCCGTAAGGAGACTCCTCAGTGCATTCCCCCCCCCCGGATGGCCAGCCATGATGGGCAAGGGTTGAGGGGACAGGTTGTCTTCCTCACCTTACCAAGCAGCTTGTCCACATCCTTGGTACTCACAGATTGCAGCTGATCCAGTATAACTACATCGGCGGAGTCGCTGGACACCTCGTCTATCGACTCTGTTCAATGGTGGCATCTAAGTCGGCTCTTATCTGAGAGATTTTGTCTGCAAAGAAGTTATTAAATGCGTCACAGCAGGCCGTCATCGGGTTAAGCAAGGGATTTGGCGCAGGGGGGACCTGCGTCATCTCCCTCACCACCCTAAACAGCTCTGCTGGACGAGACTCTGCAGACGCAATACGTACAGAGGAGAAAGCTCTCTTCGCTGCACGTATTGCCTCCCGATAGGAACAAAGAAAGTTCCTATGGTGAGTTCTGTCGGATATGAGTCGAGTTTTCTGCCACCTGCACTCTAGCCATTGTCCAGCCCGCTTCATCCTCCTAAGCTCAGGTGTATACCATGGCCTACGATTTGAAGCGGTGTGGCAAGGGCACTTGGGAGCGATCATGTCGATAGCCCTGGTAAGGTCGCTGTTCCAAGTATTAACCAGAGCCTCGACAGGATCACCGGCATTTCCAACCATTAACCCCTCTAAGGCTTTCTGGAATCCAATTGGCTCCATTAGCCTTCGAGGGCGGACCATTCTAATAGGTCTCCCACTCCCGGCGGAGCGGATATTGGCTCTCAGTTCCACTTTGACCAGGAAATGATCCGTCCATGACAATGCGGAGGTACTTACTACCTCCGCCCACGGATATTCCTGTTCCGTACTAAAGACCGCATCGAGTGTATGACCTGCACAATGCGTAGGCCCGTTGACCAATTGGGATAGGCCCATGTTTGTCATGGTGTCCATGAACTCACGAGCCACACCTGTTAAACTGGTCTCGAGCGGAATGTTGAAGTCCCCCAGAACCAAAAGCCTGGGTGACTCCAACATGAGCTCGGAGACCAGCCATGTCAGCTCGGTCAGGGAGTCTGCTAGACAACGGGGTGGTCAGTAGACTAACAGAATCCCTAAGCTATTCCTGGTCTTCAAGCTAAGGTACATACACCCGAAGTGGACCGTGTTCCGGACAGGTATCCTGGTCAAGGTCAGGGTATTCTTGTGAACCAGAGCCACTCCGCCTCCGCGCCCACTTCCCCTCACCTGCTCACTAACAGAGTACCCAGCTGGGAGGGCCTGCGCCCATATGGCTGCACTATCCTCCCCCAGCCAGGTCTCTGTGATGCAAGCCAGGTCGGCATCCTCATCCAGGAGAAGATCCTGGATGATATGAGTCTTATTCCTTACCGACCTGGCATTGCAGAGGAGCAAGGTGAGGTTCTATGGAATGGTTGGTCTGCTCCCCAACCCATTCTGGGAAACAGAGGGGACTGAAGCTACTAAACAGCGATCCCATCTTCTTTTGTAACATTTGTCCACTCTGTTCCAGCCATATCTCCCTTTCCCCAACGCAACTCCTATAGTCGCCCCAGCCTCTCCTTGTGCCTCGGGAGAATTCACTTGGCCAGAGGGAGTGTTATAACCCTTACAAGTGTACTACATCCTTGTCAGAATGTTCCAAATCCTCTCAATAATAAAAAATTAAAGGCCAAGGAGTTGGTGAATGATGGTATAGGTCATCTTCATTTCCAATAAGTCTAATAACAGCTAGTTCTTAAAAAAAAAACTTCCCCCTCCTAGGTTATCGATCCCGTGTGTCAGTTTTTATTTTTTTCCCCCTAACAGGCTCTGTTCTTCTTGGCAGGGCTTAAAATAGTCCTGCCCTGGGTCTCGGGGGCGTGGTCCTGCCGCTGCCGGCACTGCGCCCAGGTGGAGATGGAGCCGGGCGTGTAAAGGGGCCAACGCCCTCCCTCCCGCGACACAGCCTCCGCAGCTGCCGCTGCCGCGTCCTCCGAGACCAGTTCTTCTTGGCAGGGCTTAAATAGTCCTGCTCTGGGTCTCAGGGGCATGGTCCTGCCGCTGCCGGCGCTGCGCCCAGGTGGAGATGGAGCCGGGCGTGTAAAGGGGCCAACGCCCTCCCTCCCGCGACACAATTATTATTGTTGTGTGCCTTCAAGTTGTTTTGACTTGTGATGATCCTAAGGAGAACCTATCATGGGGTTTTCTTTAAAAGGTTTCTTCAGAGGGGAGTTGCCATTGCCTTCCCCTGTGGCTGGGAGAGTGTGACTTGCCGAGGGTCACCCAGTGGAATTGCATGGCAACTGCTTCTATTGCTTAGGATACTTTGGGGGGGTGCAGACGGATGGCCCTGGGCTGCCCTGGGAAGCAGAGAATTGGGGCCACTGCTACCACATGCAGCGGCCCCAATCCTCCCATTTGCCGGCCCAGAAAAGAGAGGCAAAATGCCACTCCTTTGAGAGCCAGCAATAAGGCACCCTAAGAGCCGCCTCACAGCTCTTTAGTACCCTTTCCAGCGCAGCACGTCAGGACGCTATGCCAGAAGGATGTCTTGCGTAATGGTGTGCAGTGTCACAACATCCTTGGCATGGGATTGGGGTGCCCAGCACGTGGCTGCCCTTCCTCATCCCTGCCTCCAGGCCAGCCCTGTTTCTCTTCCCCCCCCCCCCCCACCAGTAGAACAGTGGACCTAATACCAAGAAATAGGTATTGGGGTTGCTAGGGTTGTTACCCAAGAGGAAAGGGGGCAATAGCCTGAATAAGTTTGGAGACCACTGATCTAGATCATATTTTACTATCTTTTCTACAATGATATTATGGGGGTCCTTGTCAAAGACCTTACTGAAATTTAGATACACTACATCAACAGCATTCCCTTCATCCGCCACGCTTGTGACTATCAAAAAAGAGAAAAGAATAGTCTGACATGATTTGTTTTTGAGAAATCCATGCTGATTTTTAGTGATCACAGTATTCCTGTTAAGAGCTCATGGACTGTCTGTTTAATGATCTGCTATAGAATCTTTCCTGGTATTGATGTCAAACTGACTGGGCAGTGATTATTTAGGTCCTCTTTTTTCCCCTTCTGTGAAGATGGGGACAACTTTGCCCTCGTCCACTCTGCTGTGTTCTCTCTTTTTCTCCAGGAATTCTCAAAGATTATTGCCTGTAGTTCTGATGTTGCTTAGCCACACATATTACTCTTTTCTTCTGTGAAATGTTGGAGAATAAGCAATCAATTTATATTCAAGAAATGATGCAGTATAGGGCACATGGAAAACACCTCCCACCTGCAACTTGTAGAATGGAGGCCAAAAATGTCTACGTGACACTATAGTGTCTGCACTGAGTATGTGGGCTGGTGGATAGGCCAAGTAGACTTGCAAATGATGTCACAGATAAGGATGGCAACAGCCTGTATACTAGCTTGCTCCCCCACACATACACATACACACTGGCAACATGATGTTTAATGTAATGGAAAAGACCTATAACTTCTTCCTGCTAGATGAATAATGAAAAACCCCATGGAACAACTGCCCATAACTCATTGGTCCAGCAAATGCTTCTGTAAATGGAAAAAGGAGGGAGAAGTTCTTGCTAATGGCTGTAATTGGTGTGTAACTGTGGGGGAATAAGGACATTGACTCCAATAAGAATTCTGCCCCTCCCAAAGAAATTTTCCTTCAGTCTCCAAATTTCTAGCATTGCAAAGAGTAAGATGTTTAAAAACATTTACCGATACACCTAGAACTCTACATTCCCCTGATAATTGCCTCTTCTTTTTCTTTGGATCCCTAAACTGGATTTCTTAAATGCTCAACTGATGTTTCGAATTATTGCAATGTTAGAAATTTGGGGATTGGAAGAAAATTGCATGGAACAGGAAGAATTCTTATTTGGTGGGTCAATGCCCCCATTTTGCCTTCACCCCATAGCTACGCATATGGACATACTCTGTCTTCCATCTCTCTGCTACCTAGAGGGTGGTGAAACTTCTTGTATAGTGCAAAAAAGAGAAGTTGTGGGAGATAAATGGTGGTGGGAGGAAGAAAAGGGGGAAATTATTTTTAAAAGCTTTTCTCTCACCCTTCTATTCATATATGCTGCTGATGTAGCAAGGAACCTTCTGTAAATGGCAGGACAGCATTTCAGTGCAACCCAACAAGTTCAAGATTTGCCCAGCTAACTATTATATTTGTGCATTCATGAAGAGCTGATTAGCTGAAGGCTGAACACTGAAGAAGAACAATTCTAGCATTCTGCTTTTTTATTTTCTTTAATTAAGGAAAAACAAGAATTACAATCTATGGGAGACTGCAGAAAAGTTTTGACATAGGTTAGATGTGAAACTGGCCAAATAATTTCCAGAAAATTAAAATAGAAATGAAGTTGGGCCTGAAATTAAGATAAGAAGTTTGCAATACTGCCCCACAATATATTCTAATTCATGTAGTTCCTGTGTGCTGTTTTACTTCTGCCTCTGCTGGTTCTGTGCTAGCCTGCATGTCAGGCTGGGCTGATTTCAAGGTGATCAAAGGACAGATAATCTGCCTGGCAGGATTCATCTGATCAACAATAGAGAGAATTATTAAAGCACTTCTTTCTTTAAAAAGCCTATTTTCTTCATAAGGCTATTTGAATTCAAAAATTATGTTAATCTTCAGGAAATTGACAGATGTTCATAGCATGACCAAACCAGGCACTAGAACAGTCCATAAGTGGGCAGATTGTGGCTTCCCAGATATTTTCAACTTCCTTCTTTCCTAGCTAGCATAAGCAATGGTGAAGGGAATTTCATCTGCAGGATCATAATTCACTCATCCTGGCCTATACTAATCAGTGGAGTGCTCATTACAAAACATTGACAGTTCCCACACACCACTTTTGAAAACTCTGCAGACTTATTTTATGGGCAGGTGTTTTCATTCCTAATCCAAGAACTTTGAATTTTATTTGTGTACAAGTAGAAGCATTAGATAAGAAAACTTCCCATCTGTAAAGAGGATTAGTCCAGCATTGTTAGGAATATAAGGTCCCCAACACAGGAATTTATCACACGGGGAGCCTCGTGCGAAATCGCTCTTTAAAGTGAAAAAAAGCCGCAAAAGCGAAAGCTTTTAATGAACGGGATTTCTCCCATTCTGCCCTGTGTGAAATGTGAAAGCACTGTTAAAAGGAGGTTAATCCAAACAGAAACCCCTCATTTTTACTTTCGTTTTTTTTTCCAAAAGTAAAAAGAAGCATAAATGAGGGGTTTTCATTCAGATTAACCTCCTTTTAACATCAATTTAACAGCAACATCATGTGAAATCATGACTGCTTTTGCGGGTTTTTTTCTAATTTAATGTCTCATTTTTGCACAGGATTTCCCCTGTGTGATAAACTCCACAGAGGAAAGAAGCTGACCATCTATTTTCTTGCTTATTGACATTTAAAATTTGACTGTCTGTACATATTTAAGCTACCCCAAGTTGTCAGTGACAGAGACAGAACACACATCAAGACAATCACAGTTGGTGTTCCAGATTTAAGATGAAGCTTGAAGGTGCCAGTTACTTTATCTGCTGCTTTATACTGGAAGCATGGTCCAAATACTCAGAAGGTTACAATATAATACCTTGAAAATGTGTGATCTTCCTATTTGACTCTGTTATTTTTTTTCTGCTTCACTTACACAGATAAAAAGTGCACTTATGTAGCTTTTTGCTTAATTGTCATTGTCATCACCAAGAATGCACAAAAGATCTTGAAGCTTAACCATCCTGAAAACAAAAATGTGTATATTTACCCACTGACTTAAAAAAAAGTAGAAGAGTATAAGGAAAAATAATCTGTGGGTATCATTACAATGTACAAACCCTATATACCTTTGTTCCAGGCTATCTGACAGACTGAATCTGGCCAGACGTTGATATCCACAGGAGTGGACTTTTCTCAGCCTTACCGGTATGGTTGATAGGAATATGAGAGAGGGCCTTCTCAGTGACTGCCCTAGACTTTGAAACTGCCCCCTTAGGGAAGATAAAAAGGCCCCTCCTTGCTTTTTATTTCTCTTAGCATATAAAAATAAAACCTTTTTATTCAAAGAGGCTTTTGGAACAAAAGACTTTTAACAAAAGGCTGCAAGTGGTGTATTGTTTTAAATTGCATTGTAAACTTTTAAAATCATTTTTAAAGTCTGTGTTCTTAATATGGCTAATATTTTCATTTGGTTTTGATGTTGAATTATTTATGTATGAGGTGGTATTGTAAAGTTTTAATTATCACCTTTTAAAAAATTGACAAAGTTTGTTTTGATTTGTAGTTGTTAACATTTCTCTACATAGTCACCATCCAGATTTACATGCTTTTCCAGCATTTCTTGACTCTCCAAATACTGTTATTGTAGAAGTATGCAGAATGTCCCTCACACCACTCTTCCACTTCATAAATGACTTCATTTATGTTGTCAAATCGGTGGCCCCCAAATTAATTTTTCATTTTTGGGAAGAAAAAGTCAATTGGTGTGAGGTCAGGAGAATAAGGTAGATGTTGCAAGATCTCAAAATTACATGCTCTTGCTTTGTTAACTGCAACTTCAGATGAGTGAGCTGGTGCATTGTCAGCTAGGAGATGAATGCCTTTGGAGAGCATACCACAGTGTTTCTTTTTCAGAGCATCTCGCAATGTCCAGAAGATTGCTGTAGTATGTGCCAGTGATGGTTTGCCCCTTTACAAGGTAATCTGTAAGAATGACTCCATGACAGTCCCAAAAAAGTGAGAGCATGGCCTTCCCTGCTAACTTTTGCACCTTTCCCTTTGTGAGAGGAGGGGAATCGGCATTCTTCCACTCCATGCTCATGGTTTTGGTCTCTGGATCATACTGATAGATCCAAGATTCATCCATGGTTACCAGGTGACCAAAACTCCCTCTTCATGCTGTTCCAATAGCATCAACATCTGTCTTGAAACATCATGTCATGTTTGTTTCTGGAAAGAAGTTAGCAAACATGGAAACTAGTGTGCAGACACCTTAGACATGTGCAGTTCATCATGAATAATTTTCCACACACTACCATAACTGAGACCACTTTCATTCATGATCATGTGGATGGTTGCTTGTTTGTCTTCCAGGATTAAACACTCCACTTTCTTCACTATGGCTGTATTGTCTGTCAGTGATGGTCTTCCAGGTTTTTGCTCATCTGTGAGTGACATGAGATCAGTTTGGAAGTTCCTTTTCCACCTCACAATAGTGCCATAAACTACCACTCCATCCTGAATGTGCCAGGCACTATTACCCTTCAAATGCAGGAATGTTGGGGCTGTACAGACTGCCTGAAAGGGGTGGTGGCAAGCTGCTCGTTTGCTCATCGAATCAGGGCTGCAATCCAGTGCCTTGCTGCTCTAAAAAGAGCTGGCAAATGCCACTCCTTTTTAGAGCAGCAAAAAGCCGCCCTTGCTGCTGCAGTGGTGGCTTTTCTGCGCTCCTTTGGTGCAGCACCAGGCAGTCGGGTGTGTAGCATGAAGCTGGCAAGAGGGCAGAGTTGGGGCAGCTGCATGCATTCACCACACACCCCATGCCACCCCCAGGCTGGCCTAAAGTGCCGGTCTGTTCAGCCCTTTAATCATGCTGCGAGCCTCAATCTTCTCCATCTTACACTTTAGTCACTCATGACACAACCTGTAATAAAAATAAAGGACACAAAATTTTCTCAACATCATGCACATAGGGACCAATGATGACACTGACAAAATTTCATCAATATATCTTAATAACTTCTGGGTGATAATTATTACTTTATGATACCCCCTCATAACTGCATGTTTCACCAGGAGTAGGAATTATCAGTCCCTTCAGATGTAATTGGACTGTGACTCCTAGCAGCTCTAGACAGCATAACCAATGCTGACTAATGCTGAGAGCTGTTGTGCTATGGCATCTGGCAGCCCACATAATCCCCAGTCCTGTATTATACATCAGTAGTTAGACCTTCACTTCTGTTGCTTATTACAGATTACACTGATAATTTAATGCAATGTCTGTAGTTAAATAAAGCTTAGGGTCATCTTCATTTCATAGATTTTTTTTTCATACTGAAGACTCTACACTATATCATGGGGGGAAGGCATCTTGTGGTGGTTTTAAGACTAAGGGGCAGAATAGACCACCCCTTTATGCCGGCTTCAAGGCAGCTTCAGAGTGCGGCAGCTTCGGGGAGGCTTCACAGTGTGCTGCATGCTCTGACTCCACCCTGAAGTTGACATCACATTATCTGCTCACCCATATGGTGGACAGCTTTGTGGTGCTCTGGCAGCACAGCCTTTAGACACTGCACACCGCAGGAGTGCCACAAAGAAAGCATGGTGACGGAAAAGCCAGCTTTTTGCCAGCTCAAAAAGGAGTGGCAAGTTGCTGCTGCTGCTTTTTGTGCCAGCAAAAAGCCAGATTGAGACCATGGTATGTAGTTGCTGCAGTCCCAACCAGGCAATCAAATGGACAGCTTTAAGCCACCCCTGTTCCAGACCTAAGAGTTCAGTGTGCACTCTTAGGGGTTATTGACTTCTTCAAATGCTCCAAGCATCTCAGGAGGTGGATTACAATCTTTTCAATCTCTTTATCATTAAATTGCCAAACACAGCTACTTCTTTAATAATTGCCACAAGGGTAGAAAAAAAGTGTACGGGGTGTTTTTTAAAATAATTTTACAGTGTTGACAAATTCAGCAGCAATCCTATAGGTAAAGACGCTTTCACCAAGATGGACATGAGGATGCTCAATCTGACCAATCAGAGATAGTTCCCTTTGCAGTTCATAAAGGAATCATCATCAAAAACAAAGTGAAGAGGTGTACATTTTGGAGGGAAACCATGGAACAGTGTTACATACAAGAGTCAATAGAAACCACATGGATTTAAATGGTTACAGCTGGATGTAAAGAGGGTTCCAAACTTGTCTCACAAGCTGTGTTCACATGGGACCCACGTGTCTTCAAAATGCTTGTGATTACATTGTACTGTGATGTTAAACTGATGAACAGATAGATGCCAAACCTCCCACCTGAGCTAGAATTTTTTTTGAATAACATCATTCAAAGCCCCATGTTCTCTGAATGCCTATGAAGGCAAAATGGAGTATGTGGTCCACTAAAACAGAACTCCTAATATGTTTGTCTGCTTGCTTGTTCATGCCTAAAATGTTTTTTTCTGCCTTACTGCCATTGCCTTGTAGTACACAATTAATAAAGAAAGATCAACCAACTACCAACAAAAGACAACAAAAATGTAAAGACAGCGGGGGGGGGGGGGAGAGAGAGAAAGAGAATAACTCAGTAGTACCAATCAACAAATAGCCAGTAAATTTAGGAGGGATGCAGACAGGCAGACCTGGGCCATCCCAGGAAGCGGAGGATCAGGGCCGAGGCGTCCAGCAGAGCACCAATTCTCTGTGCTGCCAGAGCACCAATTCTCCCTTTTGCCAGCCCAGAAAAGAGCTGCGAAATGCTGCTCCTTTCAGAGCTGGCAAAAGGGCACCCTAAGAGCTGGTGCACAGCTATTTAGTGCCCCTTCTGCTGCAGCACATCAAAACACTGTGCCAGAAGGATGTCCTGATGCTGTGTGCCTAGCGTAATGGCTCGTGGCGTCAGGATGCCACCGGCATGTGATTGGGACACCTGGCATGCAGCTGCCCCTCCCCATCCCAGCCTCCAGGCCAGCCTTTTGGGCTGGTCTGTAGAAGCCCTTAGTTAAGAACACAGACCTGTGATCAAAAAAGCTTTTTTAATATTGTAGCTGTTTTTAATGTATTTTTGGATGCTGCATTTGAAAAACACAATAAAAAATGACCTACTACACACAGTTCTTTCACAAATTTGATATTTTTATCAATTCAGTTGTTACTCAGCTTTGATTAAGTGTGGATGCTGATGTTCCAGTGCAATTACTTTTAGTAGTAGGAGAAGCTGAGAAATCCATTTACCAAGATAACAAGATAGTAAAACACAATGCTTAACAGCCCTTCCTGCACAGAGGAATCGGTTTGTTGAAGTCTGTGGGCTCTGGAAACTCCCCCTCTGCAGACCAGGGTGTCGGGGACGCCCTGGTCCGGAGCGTCGGCGGAGCTCAGCCTCCACACCGCGGCGCTCCTCCGACGACTCTAAAAGGAGCACCAAATTGGCGCTCCTTTTAGATGTCAGGGAAAGTGCACCCTAAAAGCGGCGGGCGCACTTTCCCTGACTCAAACGCCGCGGTGCGTCCGGTCGCCGCAGCGTGAGGTCATCCCCGGAGCGCCGGCCGTGCAGAGGGCCGGCGACTCTGAGGGCGACCTCAGGAAGAGGAAGGGGCGCCGCTCGTGCGGCTGCCCCTCCTCTTCCGGGCCCGGAAGACGGCTCAATTAGCCATCTGCCGAGGCCCAAAGGCTTTATCATAAACTCATGAACAGGCTACAAAAATGAGAGCAACAGTTTCACAGTGATGGCAAACAAACTTATCATTGGCTCTGGGGCTCAAGTACTGAAAATAGACCAGAAAATGCCAATATGAGTTACATGTACATTCTCTTCACATTTGGGGTTGGGGGCTGGCAGGGAGTGGGGGGGGACAGAATAAAATATCTCTCCAGCACTTCCCATCCTAGGTACCCACTCAGCCAGTGTTGCTAATGCATTCAAAAGCCAGGAAACCCACACAGCTGTTTTTGAAGACAAAACAGAAGAGGTTTCCTTCTGCCAGGACACACACTGAGTGTTCCCAAGAAGCAAGTGTATCTGTCGATTCTAAGGCAATGTGGTTTTGGAGGCGCTCTAATTTAATCTGAAGTTAAGAAATGCAACCCTCCTAACTTGGCTGTTCCATGCTCTGTGCCCTAAACAGTTATGACAGGGAAACAGCTATTATTCATCTACAAATGGCTCTGGAATCTCAACCCACAGCACCCTTCTAGTTCTATTAATTCTACTGCTGAATCCTGTTCTCTTTTCCTCCTTTGCTTCCCCTAGTTCACTTCTCTGCTTTCTCAACAATGATCTATATTTCACATTACTCAATTAATTGTATTTCTACATCATTAACAGTGTACCCATAACAGAGCCTTGAAGTGCACGTCCATCTGAATCACAATTATTGGTATAGAATGAAAGTTTACAGATAGCACTTTTTTGTGGGGAGGTGTGGACGGGCTTCAGAAATGTGCCCAATTCTTATCAGAAAATCAGCTCAAGAGATTGTTCTCTGTAGGCAAATGCTCTTCCCTACTTATTTCTGTTTCTACTATCTTTTGTGTAACTCACATGGTATAATGCTATCAAGACATACAGTGTCCCAGTTTGGCAGGAATGGTCCTTATTAATCCTCTGACATCCCACCTATCCATGAATAGGAGGAAGGGGGAGGAAAGAAAGGGAGAAGAAATGTGGTGGCACCTTTAAGACGAACTGGTTTTAATTTGCACATGAGCATTTACTCACTTTTTTGGATGTAGTCCCAACTGGGACTTTTCAGACTGCTTTTCAACCATCCAAGTTTCTCTCTCCTCCTCCCACTTTCCCCTCCACTCACTTGAATTGCTGCAAATTTAATTCCAACTACAAAAGTCGTTTGCAGTCAATTAACTCAAGAGGAGGAAGAGGAAATGAAGGACAAAGTTTTGACCTTCCCAGTAGGCTCAGGAAAAAGCAAACTGCTGCAGCCCCTCCTAACTTGTGTGTTCTTCCTGTTTAATAACTTTTGCTGTCTTGACCACACTCTGATGTTGCTTGATCTTGTTTTCATCTGTGAAATATTGGAGGGTATAAGAACATATGTGTGAGCTACACAGCTTAGCTAATGTATGAACATACACACAAACCATAATACAAATAAAGATTAAACAACAGTCTTGTATACCCCTAATTTCAGTCGTGTTTTGAATGTAAATTATACTTAGATGTTGTGAGGACAGTCTATACTGGGATGGTCTGCTTGTGGACCTCTCTTGTTAGAAAACAGTTTCTACCATCTTGAACCAGTGATTTTGCTGGCCAAGATGGATGGCAGTTATAATCCATTAATGTCTGACAGGGCACATTTTGTCCATCCCTGGTCTAAATTTTCATAAATAATTATTTGTATGCCATATTGTTGTACTTTCCTGAGCAAGTTCTTTCAGTGCAGCACTATAAAAAAGAGTATTAAAAGCCAACAAATGAATTGCTAAGGTGAGGAACAGGAAAAAGTGGGCAATTTCATCAGCAGCAAAAGTTGGCATCACATAAATGCTCTCTCTCCACCTGTCTTGCCCAAAATGGACAGTGGAATGATAGTACCATCATTATCTGCTGTATTCATACTCATCCTCCTACTCTCTTACTCAAGAGTCTTTCCTTTCCTACTGAAACATGATAGATAACATGCATTCAAGAATTGTAAGTGGACTTCTGGAGACAGGTTTCACCACTTACTTCTGTATGGACTGCATCTAAACTAAAATAAAGTCTCATATCAAATATAAAGTGTTGTTATTCTTGTTCTTGAAGTGAACTCTAATTTATGGCAATACTATCATAGCAATTTCTTGGCAAGATTTCTTCAGAAGAGAGTTATCATTGTCTTTCTGTTAGACTATAAGAATATTATTTGCCCAAGGAAACTCACTGGGTTTCACAGCTGAGCAGGGTTTTGATTTTAGTCCAATATTCAAATAACTACACCCTCCAACTCCCCACCACTTCATATTATCATCTATCTATCTATCTATCCATCCATCTATCTATCCATCCAGATCCCTCAAGTCTTTAGTGAGCATACTCACTTATAGCACAGCTTGGATGTTAATAATCAGAGTTAGGCATTTCCCTCCTGGACATCTCAGATATTGAGATGCCAAGCAAGCAAGCCAGTCTGTTCTCATTTCTAAACCTCTGTATAACATTATATGTAAATGAAATCTCTGTTGTAGCTGTACCACTCCTAAGCATTCAGGAAACTGTGTTCCTTTTTGTTATGACTGGGGTAGAAGTTTGTGCTATTGGCATAGGCTTTCACTTGGAAAAGAAAAGAAATTGGATTCCTTTTAAAAGAACATTTCAGCTATATAAGGACTTTTGCCAACTTTTTAAAGGAGAACCGGAAAGTCTCCTTATCATCATTATTGTGGATTTATGTAGTTCATGTACCTGCCAGTAGTATCATCTACTCGTATGAGCCAGAGGTGAAAAGAGGGAGGAACACTTGTGTATGACATCATATTCTTGTCCCCATGGATCACTACCTGGTCTGCAACATCCCTTCTTCCCCATCCTCCCCACATTACACATTGCTGTTTTCTGCTTCCCCTTTTTAAAAGAAAAAAAATGGAATTGTTTCTTGGAAATAGCAAACACTGCACTGATTCAAAAGCAAAGGAGTTTGTGTGTGTTCTGTTGGTTAAAAATATACTACGAAGACATAATATCCTGTTGCAAAACAGTTCAGGAGACATTGTGTGTGGAATGGCAGACTATGTGCTACAAAGAAGCTTTTGTATTCATGATGTGTACACTAGTATGTATGTCCAGTCAAGATCTATTCCCCACCATTGCAACCCATGTATATAATGTCCACACATTATATGGAATTTACTACCCACTAAGGAGCCAGCGTGGTATAGTGGTTTGAGCATTGGATAACAACTCTGCAGACCAGGGTTCAAAATCCCCACTTGGCTATGGAAATCCACTGGGTGATTTGGGCAAGTCACATTCTCTAAGCCTAAGAGGGAGGCAATGGCAAACCTACCCTGAAGAAATCTTGTCAAGAAAATCTTGTAATAGGTTCATCTTATGGCTGCCATAAGTCTGAAATGGCACACAACAACAAAATGTAGTGAATGGCCTTGGATGTCTTGAAGAGGGAATCTAAATTCACTATAGGTATTCTGGAATACTAATCCCTGATTATGTCCCATATGAAAGATTCAGAGTCCTCTCAATAGGTGTTGTTACTTCATGTCTTGCTTGTGGGCTTCCCTCTAGTTCAGGGGTAGGCAACCTTCCCCTTTAAGGGCCAAGGGACTTCAGCTCCCAGAATCCCAGGAGCTATTGGCCAACATGGGACTATTGGCCAACATGGCTGAGGCTTCTGGGAGCTGAAGTCCCTCGGCCCTTAAAGGGGAAAGGTTGCCTACCCTTGCTCTAGTTGGTCACTATGCTTAAAGAACATAGACTGAGAGTCAATAGTATGAAATCCAGTCAGTGTCCATGGCTGAATCCAACACTCTAAAGCAGTGGTTCCCAAGCCTTTTTATTCCAGATGTTCTGGACTTCACACCCTTGACTGCTGGCCAAGCTGGCTAGGACCTCTGGGAGCCAAAATTCCTAAGACCTGCAGGACCAAAGTTTGGGAACCACTGCTCTAAAGTAACCACTACACCAGTGTAGCTCTCAGTTTACTGTAAATACACTGCAAATATTTACATTTACAATATAAATATTATAATGTAAATTACAATATACTCTATATCATTTCCCTATTTGGTAAATAATTCCACTATTGCTTCCCTCCAAATTCACAAAGGAAGCCATCTATCAACCTAACATGTTAGTTCATATTCTAGAAACTTAGACTGAATCCTTTCCTTCTGTTGTTTCTCACCTATTCTGTCTGTTATTTGCCTACCGAGCATCTACAAGATGAAAAGTATGTTACTATAAAATATCTCAGGCACTCCCACAAAAGACAAAATCAGTCAGACACTGAAAGGCGCCTGGTGCTATCTTGCTCCAGTTTTATCTCTCCCTCTCCCTCATCCACAATTCTCCAGATTGCTGCTTTAAGTTTTGTTTTTGTTAATTTGTTAAGATGAAAAATTACTATAGGTCAGCTTGACAAATATGCATTTTACTTTCAGGTCTGGACACAAGAAATGCACAGTTCTGTGAGCAAAATAACTGTGTTTGTTTGTTTGTAGAAATGTATATACTGGGAGATCTCAACTGTATCATTACTATTATAGGCTGTTAAAAAGAGGTTGCATAGGTATCATTTTGGTTTGCTTCACCTGTACGTTTCCTGACTCAACAGGGGATTGGGCTAGTTGATCTTTGGGATCTGTTCCAACCATATAATTCTTTGATTTTGTTTTGATTTTAAAATAGCAAATAAAACACTTAAGATAACAGAATACAACAATCACTAATCAGAGTAGTCAATAGTCAAAACCACATTCCAATTTAAAACAGTGATATGACAGTTTAATAATCCCAGTCATCATTTCAATAAAAAGTGAAATGAAATAAAAAGTATTTTAAACCTGATTAAAATTAGATCAAAAGGAAACCACACATACTTACTGGGTGGGGGGATCCACATATGTGCTTGATTTAATTTTATTATGGTTTTTAATACTTTTATTGTACATCATACTGATGGTTCTGTGACTGATGGGAACACTATATAGGTGTGGCATACAGGTACATTTGTACACACACACACACACACATGTATGTCTCAAATTGTTACTGTATGCCTTAAAGTCATTTCTGATTTATTGTGAACGTTTCATGGGTTTTGGGTTTGGGGGTTTGGCAATGTTTGTTCAGAGGAGGTTTGTGCTTGCCTTCCTCTGAGGCTAAAAGAATGTGACTTGGCCAGGTTCACCCAGTAGGTTTTCATGGCTGAGTAGGGATTCAAATTTTGGTCTTCCAGAGACCCAGTTAAAGATTCAAGCCATTACACCACACTGGCTCTCATGTCTCAAGTAGATAGGTTCAAATCCAACATCATGCTAGAGCTGGAGCACCAGCAGAACAAAACATTATTCCACTCATTGCTCGCTGAAGTTCTCAGTGCCAACTAAAAATTATTTATTTAATTTCATTTCATTTCTATTCTGCTTTTCTCCCAGAAAGAAACTCTAGGGAATTCATAAATAAAACCATTTAAAAACTTTACAATAACCCAAAATGCGACTGTATCCCATTGGGGATAAGTTGCATTATTTCTAATGCAATAATCTCCTAAAGCACACTCCCCATATAAAATTCTCCCTGACCAAAGAAAAGAATATGCCTAGAGATGTGATAATCTCCTTCACCAGGATAAGAACCAAGGATCTGATTTTGCAGAAAAATTATCAAAAAGATTTCCTGGTGGAAGGTAAAGCAGTGAGAATCTATAAAGATGTCCCAATGGCAATAATTAGGAAATGTCAGGAATACAAATTCCTTACACAGGAGCTAGTGAAAAGAAGAATAAGATTTGCATGAGACAAAATTGAAGGTCTCTCGCTGACATACAAACAAAGACGTTATAGAATAAATTCTGTAATGAAGGCAAAAGAATTCTTGAAGAAATTACAAACAAGGAAACAGGAAGAAGAGCAAGGAGACCTAACACAAGAAGATAGGACGAAGATGAGAGCCAGAACCAAAATGGAACATCAACAGGAGCAGCAGGAACAACAACAACAACAAGGAGCATGTGTACTATTTACAGAAGAAGAAGATCTCCAACAAGACCTAGATAGTGAGCTAAGTGAGGATGAGAATGGAATACAAAAACAAACACAAGAAGAGGAAGAAGGCCTAGTAGTTGAGATGAGTTAATTATAAAATA
Source organism: Phrynosoma blainvillii (assembly GCA_026167975.1). Lineage (NCBI taxonomy): Eukaryota > Metazoa > Chordata > Lepidosauria > Squamata > Phrynosomatidae > Phrynosoma > Phrynosoma blainvillii. Next base: position 304,924,319 of record JANUYF010000001.1, on the reverse strand, counting down.
GAATAAATGATTAATATAAAAACAAACATGGCAATGAAGATTATTTCATGGAACATAAAAAGTTTGAACTCAAAGCATAAAAGAAGTAAAACGTTTCATTTTTTTTTTTTTTTACAAAAAAGGAAGCCACAAGTGGTTTGCTTGCAAGAGATTAAAATTAGGAAAAATGAAGTAAAGTATTTAGAAAACCAGAAACTAGGCCAAATGTTTATATCTGCAAATGTAAAAAGGAAAAGCAGAGTGGTTTTATATGTGCAAAAAAACTACAAATCGACAGAAGTATTGAATGATCAAGAAGGACATTATATAGGGGTAGAGATGCAGACTGAAGAAGGTAAATATTTATTAGTAGGAATATATAGCCCCAAGGAAAAGCAAGTAGAATTTTACAACAAATTAAAAGATGCAATACTAAGGGGGTTTGCAGACTGCCAGAAATAGTGCAAATTGAGTCCACTTTTTGGGTTAGGGTTAGTGCTAGGGAATCATGGGAATTGGTTTTTTCCTGAGACATTGAGCCTTCTCTGTCAGAGAGCTCTGGTGCCACAATAAAATACAGTTCCCATGATTCCCTAACCCTAAACCTAACCGTAAAAGTGAACTCAATTTGCACTATTTCTGGCAGTCTGCAACCCCCCTAACTCTGCAGAAAGATGATCATAAACTAATCCTACCTGGAGATTGGAACGGAGTGATAAATAGAACTTCAAAGAAGAAAATTAAGAAAAAACCAGGGAAAACTCCCATCATCCTTCTTTGACCTTAAAGAACAATTAAATTTGACAGATGTGTGGACAGACCTTTATTCTTGCATGGATGGATACATCTTTTTCTCAGAATCTCATAAATCATCTTCACGAATAGACATGTTTTTGATACCAGAGGATCTCAAAACAAAATTTAAAGAAATGGAAATATTACTTAGGACAATTTCCAATCATAATCCAATTTCATTAATAATGAACAAATTGATGAGGAGATATACATGGAAGTTAAATTATTATTTGTTAAAAGATAAAAAATTCATAACAAAACTAAAAACATCATTGAAAGACTAAAAAATTACAGACCAATATCATTATTAAATATGGATTATAAAATATTTGCTTTAATTCTTGCAGAGCATTTAAAACAGATATTAATTTCAATAATTCAAGATGATCAATCAGAATTTCTTCCTAAGAGACAATTAAAAGATAATATTACAGTTATACTTAATACAATTGAATACTATGAGAAAAATAATTATCAAAAACTAGCTTTAATGTTTTTGGATGCAGAAAAAGCCTTTGATAATGTGAATTGGACTTTTATGATAAAAAATTTTGAGAAAATGAACATGGGGGCTCAATTCTGTAATTGGATTAAAGAAATATACAGTGAGCAAACGGCACACTTAATGATCAATGGCAACAAGACAGATAAAATAAACATCTCAAAAGGAACAAGACAAGGATGTCCCTTGTCACCACTCCTATTTATCACAATCTTGGAGATACTATTAAATCAGATAAGGAAAAACTCAAATATAAAAGGCATGAGAATAAAGGGAAAAGAATACAAACTTCGGGCCTTTGCAGATGACATTGCTTTGATTTTAGAAGACTCTATAGGACAGATGAAAGAATTGTTCCAAACACTAGAAGATTTTGGGCAAGTGGCCGGTTTCAAAATTAACTATGACAAAACAGTGATTATAACTAAGAACATGACTAAAAAAGAGGAAATGAACTTAGGAAAAATAACACATTGTGGGGTTAAAAATAAAGTTAAATATCTTGGAATATGGATATCAAAGAAGAATGTAGACCTTTTTGAAAACAATTATAAAATAAAATGGAAAGAAATTAAAAAGGATCTATTAGAATGGAGGAAACTGAAGCTCTCAAAATCTGGCAGAATAGAAACTATAAAAATGATGGTCCTTCCCAAGATGAATTTCTTATTTCAAAGCATCCCAATTATCCATAATAAAAAAATATTTCAGGAATGGCACAAAGATTTGAGAGATTTTATCTGGAATTACAAAAGACCAAGAATAGATTGGAAAACAATGGTAAGAGAAAGGAAAGATGGAGGTAGAAATGTACCAGATTTAGAATTATATCATAAAGCAAATGTTTTAGATTGGCTGTCTGAATGGGTGACTTTGGAGAAAACTAAAATTCTAAACTTAGAAGGCTTCAACAATAGATTTGGATGGCATAGCTGGTATGAAAAAGATCAAATCCACAAAGAATTTTGACATCATGTGGTAAGAAGGGCTTTATTAAAAGCATGGAAGGAAATTAAAAAAGAAACATACAGGAAAATTCCCTTATGGATATCTCCCCATGAAGCCTTCTTTGGAAAGTGGACGGCAGTCAAAACATGGCTAAGATACAATGAAATTTTAAAGAAACATAGACGACAATATGAACTTAAATCCATGGCAGAACTTGGACAACTCAACTCAAAAACGCATTGGTTGTTGTTTACTCAATTAAATGAAAGATTTAAAATAGTTAATAAATTACAAGGATTTGAAGAGGAGCTTACAGACTTAGACAAAGTTCTATTAGAAACACGAGAAAAAAGCAGCTTTGATATTTTTAGATGCCAAAAAGGCCTTTGACAATGTTAATTGGAACTTTTTAATGGATATCTTGAAGAAAGCAGAAATTGGAGAAAATATGGTAAGATGGATCGGAGAAATATATAAAAAACAAGAAACCAGAATACTGGTGAATGGAGAATGGACTGCTAAATGTCAGATAGAGAAAGGAACACAACAAGGATGTCCACTATCGCCCTTACTCTTCATTATGACTTTAGAACCACTGTTGGCGAATATGAGAAGAAATGAATCGATAAGTGGAATAAAGACAGTTAAGTTTGAACATAAAGTAAGGGCATATGCAGACGACTTGGTAATAACAATATCAAATCTGGTGAAAAGTATACATCCGTTAATTGAAACAATAGAAGAGTATGGAAAGCATTCTGGTTTCAAAATTAATGTTACAAAAACTAATATGTTGTTATTGAATTTGAACAAAATGGAAATGGAAATGCTTCAACAAATATCAAAGTTTGAAGAACGGAAAAAAATAAAATATTTAGGAATATATTTGACTACAAAGAATTCGGACTTATTTAAGAATTATTATGAAAAAGCTTGGCAGGAAATAAGAAATGATCTTCAAAGATTGTCAAAAATGAATCTATCATGGTCTGGAAGGATTTCCTCAATCAAGATGAATATAACCTCAAAAATGATGTTTCTGTTTCAAATGCTCCCCATCATAACCAATGATAAACCATTTAAAGAATGGGAGAAAGACTTAACTAAATTTATTTGGAATAATAAAAAACCGAGAATAAAGTTGAAGATTCTTCAGGATGATAGAGAAAGGGGAGGTATGAATATCCCAAATTTAAAATTATATCATCATGCCGCTTGTTTAGAATGGATAAAGGAATGGGTGAACATTAAAGATGAAAAGACATTACAACTAGAAGGTCCAGACTTACCATTTGGATGGCACGCATATCTGATTTATGACAAGGAAAAGGTGAACAGGGACTTCAATAATCATATAATTAGAAAACCCTTGCTGAAAGTTTGGCAAAAATATAAACAGGTATTTTTGAGGAAAATCCCTGGATGGACCTCAGTCAATGAGGCTTTTTATAGAAGAGAGAGAATGAAAGATGATAAATGGATTACTTATAATGATTTATTGATTTGGGATGCTGAGAAACCAAAGATGAAAATGATGGAAGAATTACTTAAGGAAGGTTATAAGTGTATTTGGTTTTTATATAGACAGATTAACGAAAGATTTAAAATGGATCAAAGAAATATGCAAATACAAAAAGAGGAGTTGGATTTTGAAAAACTCTTAACACAAGAATCCCAACATGTTATTTCAAAATTATGCAAGTTATTACTGAAAGTAGAGCTGGAGATGGAGACAGTTAAACAATATATGATAAACTGGGCACAAAATGTAAAAAGGTCAATTATGATGGAGGAATGGGAGAAGAATTGGAAGAAAAGAGTGAAATATACTTTAAGTTATGAGGTAAAAGAAAATTATTATAAATCACAATATAGATGGTATTTAACACCTGAAAAAATATCGAAGATATATCAAAAAAGTAGCAGCGACTGTTGGATATGTTCTAGAGCCAAAGGTACTTATATACACATGTGGTGGGAGTGTGAGAGAGCACAGAAATTTTGGTCTCAAATACATAAAGAAATAGAAAAGATCTTAAATATTACAATTAATAGACACCCAACAACTTTTCTATTGGGAATAATAGATGAAGATTTAGAAAGAAGATTTGGCAAAGTTATATTTTATATGTTATATACTGCAAGGAATATTCTTGCTAAAAAATGGAAATGTAAAGAATCCCCTACCTTGAGAGAATGGCAACACAAATTATATGATACAATGGAATTAGATAAATTAACATGTCTTTTGAAAGGTCAAACGAAAAATAAATTTGAAAGAGATTGGGCCCCGATTACAAACTATTTGAAAACAATATGGGGTGAAAGTGGTGTGATTGCTTTGAAAGATTGAATAAATATTATCGGATTGGTTACAATTGTTATTTAATATTATATTGATAATATATTGTTTATAAATATTAACTCCAGTCAATAGAGACAGATATAGAAAACTCATATTAGGATGAGTAACGAAATTAAATATTATAATTGAATGATTAAAATATGATAAACGGATTTATTTAAGAGTCAATGATATATATAGTGAATATCCTGAGTAAAGGAGGGAAGTCATTTTATGTAATTTAGAGATAGGTATTAGTGTTTTGTTAGATAATGTTATGTATGTTTGTAAAATAGATTATGTTTGTATTTGTTGATGTCATATGTTACATGTTGTTTTAATAAAATAAAATTTGGAAAAAAAGAATAAGTAAACTTTACAAGATATTAATGCAACAGAAACAGGAAGCGGAAAAAATATCTAACAATATGATCAAGTGGGCAATGGATATTGGAAGAACGATAAAGCTAGAATACTGGGAAAGAACAAGAAAAAGAACAGAAAAATTTACACGCTCACAAGATCTAAAATAAAACCTATAGAAAATGGAACAACAATGGTATCTTACCCCAGCCAGAATAACAAAAATTTATAACAAAAAGTCCAATGAATGTTGGAAATGCAAACAGAATGTAGGATCTTGGTATCACGTATGGTGGAGATGTCTAAAAATGAAAACCTACTGGGAAAAAATACACATTACAATCGAAAATATACTAAAATTCAAGTTTGAATTATACACAGAGCTATATCTACTAAACATGACAAATAGAATAGACCCAAATATAGAAAGGAAATACTGGAGGATCCTCCTCCATATGGTTTCGGCTGCAAGGATACAGATTGCTTCAAAGTGGAAACAAGAAGAGATTCCAACAATTGATGATTGGCTTCTAAAATTAGATGAAATGAAGGAGAGGGATAGACTAACAAGAATATTTAATAATAAAGATTCAGAATCGATTAATGGGCTCCAATAGAAGAATATTTAAAATTAAGATGGAAATAAATTGGCAAAGGCAGCAAGTAAAAACTAATCTAGATGGATATAGAAATATAATTGTTTAAAGTTATGGTTGTTGGATTTTTTTGACACTTATAAGAGTATCAATTATCAGGTTAAGAGATATAGAAAGGCAACATTCACAGGGAAAAAGAAATGTGTATTTACTTTTGAAGAACTACGGAGAAGTGTATAGAAATGGATATAGGTATTAGATTAAGAAGACTAAATTTTTTGTATAAGCAGTATTTTATGTATATTTTTAAATTAATAAAATATAATTAACAAAACAAAAAAAGTCTCCCTGACATGATTTTGAAACCCTGCTTGAATAAAAACACATTTGCCAGCCAGTGAAATGAAAGCAGGTAAGGGGCCAGCTTAGGCTCCTATGGGAGTAAGTTCCATAGGGTGGGAACAGTAACTGAGGAGGCTCTCTCTTGTGTCCTCAGTTCTTAGGACCCTTGCAGGTTCAAATGTGAAGGTAAGTCTTTCAGATAGTCTGGGGGCCTTTGCAGACTGCCAGAAATAGTGCAAATTGAGTCCACTTTAACTGTCCTGGCTCAGTTCTAGGGAATCATGGGAACTGTAGTTTATTGTGGCACCATAGCTCTCTGACAGAAAATGCTCAATGTCTCAGAAAAAAAGACAATTCCCATGATTCCCTAGCACTGAGCCAGGGCAGTTAAAGTGGACTCAAGGCCTAAGCAGACTGCCAGAAATAGTGCACATTAAATTGAGGCACTGCCCTGGCTCAGTGCTAGGGAGTCATGGGAATTGTATTTTTTTCTGGGACATTGAGCCTTCTCTGTCAGAGAGCTCTGTTGTCACAATAAATTACAGTTCCCATGATTCCCTAGCACTGAGCCAGGGCAGTGCCTCAATTTAATGTGCACTATTTCTGGCAGTCTGCACTATTTCTAGCAGTCTGCAAAGGCCCTGGACCTAGGCTGTGTAGGGATTTAGAGGTCATGACCAATTGGCTCCAGAGGGTTTCCTTGGAGGGTTTGAGAGGCATTGGGGGCTATAATGGACATCAAACACTCCTCACAATTAGAATTGCCAGACCAGGGTTATCTAAACCCATGTTATTTGGGATGATACTTTGTGATGTTATGAGGACAGGTCCTGGTAGTGTTGTAAAACATGATAAACTAAGCATCCTCTGCAGCTGTGCACCCTCTTTTCAAATCAGTGATCAGTGAATTGCCCTGAACTGGAGATGACGAACTGGAGATGATGAACCAGGTCCTAATATCTGAGGAGCTCAATGCATCTTATTTCTGAAGAAATATGCAGAGGATTGTGTCAAACATAAATGCATAAAGAGAGGATTTTGGTGGGTGTAGCTTTTTATCCATGGACAGATACAGATTGTGTTATACAGATATGAACTGTATCTGTCAAAAGCATGAGATAAAAACATAACCAATACATTTAGGACTATTTTTTTCTTTTAAAAAAAGAGAGAAAGAAGCATGATATAGACAAATAAAGCATTAAAGTGTCACCTTTAGTTGTCTTGGTTTGACTGAGCCACAAATTATGGTCATTGGATATAAGCATATCAAAGAAAGAGCATACCCTTCAACTGTCCCAATTTGGCATGGATGATCCCAATTAATCCTCTGGTGTCCCACTCTTTCACCTGCTTTCAAAATGTCCCAGGTTCTCTTTCCTCCTCCCATTTTCACTTTTTGTCCTCAGCTTTCTTCCATTGCTATAAACTGAGTGTGAAACCCAGTGAGTTTCCTTGGGCAATTGAGTGTGACATTAATTTGCACACAGTTAACTCACTAGGAGGAAGAGGAGAGGGCAAGAGGAATCTTGCTCTTTCCAGCAGGCTCAGCAATAGCAAACTGCTGCAGCCTCTCCTAGCTTGTGTGTTCTTCCAGTATTTTGACCACCCTGTTGTTGCTTGACCACACATGTCCCAGTTTTCATCTGTGAAATGTTGGAGGGTATGAAAGAAGAGCCAAATACTCCTGCCCTTGAGTTTTTAAAATGCAGCATATATGGAGCACATACCTATGAATATTTCCAAGTTGCTATGCAGCTGGCACAGCAGTTACTGAAGATATAACCAAGGCAGTGTTAGCCTTGAAAATGACTTGAAAGACAGAGTTGAAAGGAGATATTAAAAATTAGCTAATGCTGCATATACAGGACTAATCTTTTAGGCTTCTTTGCCAGGAAAGCCTCTGTGAGAAATCTTTAACTATTTTCCTACTGCTACATTAGGAGAAAATAGTATCCAGCAGTTACCTAGAAACAATATTTTCTACATTTACATTGAAAGCAAATTATAGCTTTAAAGGAACCCAACAGTGATAATAAAGAGCAATAAATGCATTAACAGGGAAAAACAGAACATAGATGTTCCTTGAAGAAAAATCTCTGTCTGCTGTATCATCTTATGAAGAATTCAGTTTTGGGATTCTGCAGAACAGTATCTCAGTTACCATAAATCAACAGATGTATAGTCCTGTAAAATAAAGTGAAGTGACATTGAGAAGCAAAATGACTTCTGTTAAAACTAAAAAAAAAAAATCTGAAATAGCTCCCCCTCAGATATGAGCCTGCTCAAAATTTGACAACTGTAGCAGAGGTCATGTAGCATTTCCTACTACGTTGCAAGGTCTGGTTGGTAAAGCAGACAGAACCCCGTCGCATCCCCGTCCCATTGCGGTTCCTTTGCCCCTGTGTTCACATGACATTGCACAGAACCCCGCCCATCCCCGACGCATCCCCGTCCCATTGCGGATCCTTTGCCTGTGATCACACAACGTCACAGAGAACCCCTTCCCATCCCCCTCCCATCCCCGTCGCATTGCAGCATCATCCCCATTCTTTTGCATGCCGGTTTCTTTGGGAATTACATTTGCGCGACCAGAAGCATACCGGAATGATGCTGCTTTCGTTCATTCCGGAATGATGCTAGTTGCTAGAGACCCGTGTGTGATAACGTCCTGTGGGTTTTTTGCATTATCTTTAAAACCAAGAGTGGCTGCTTGGGGTGTTTTCATTGTCTTTGGTTTTATTGCTTTAGTCTATATTTTAAAAGGAGCAAGCAAAGTTTGAATGTTGAACAGAGATTCTAGAGGCCAAGATTCACATCCCTAGCCAGCCATGGAAAGTCACAGTGACCTTAGGCAAGTAACACTCACTCAGAGGAAGGCAAAGGCAAACCCCCTCTGAACAAATCTTGCCAAGAAAACCCTATGATAGGTTTGCCTTAGGGTCATCAATAGTTGGAAACAATTTGAAGACACATAAAAACACATTTTAAAGTTTTTATTTAATATTTAAATATTTTCAATGTTTTAATCTGTTGTATAACTCTGCTGTTGGGCCAAGAGGCAATAAAGAAATAAAGCTCATGGCTGGACCACTAGTTTTAACCACCCAGATAAGTTGCCAATCCCTGTTTCTGGAGCTTATGTCAAAATTACCCTGGTTCTTAAATAGTTGTTTTGTCCACCAATGTAAAGATTACCAGTTCTCTTCTCCATAACATGCAGACACTTGCAAACCTGTTATTGTTGGAATAGTGAGGGAGGTAGGATCCCATTCTGCAAATTGCCATGTGGTTATACTATTATATATGTCCAACCCTTGGACAGTGTTTGGATGGTTTGAACAATGACAACCCACACATCCATGTGTAAATTGTCAGGGATGATGGGAGTTGTAGCTCTTCACCTCTGGCTCTAACTCACCACCTTGTTATGCAGCAGAGCTGACCAGCTTTGATCAGTGGTTGATGCTTCTTTCCCAAGCAGCAGAGTTTCAGAGAATAGGCTGAAGACCCTGACAAACTCTCCAAGCCTTCTCTCTCTTCTTCCTGAGATGTCTCCAAACTTCTCCAGGATTCTTCTGGCTCTTGTATCTTCCCTCAAGACACCAGACAACTCAGTAGTCTTATATAAAAGATCTACTTTATTCTACTATATATAAATACTATATGCCCTACAAATCACAATATCTCCAAACAACTCCACACTACTCCAAACTACTCCACAATGTACATTAGCAAACATTGCAATTTATAGCCATTGTTAGACACCACCCACCAGTCAGTTTCCACCCAGTGGGTGTGTACATACATCTTGATTGGTCCACATAGATCATCCCATACCTAAGACCAACCCAAGTGTTTCATCACTTTACCTTGACCACTTAATGAGTCTCAGGTGTTTGCAATCTATCACAGGTGTTCTCAATATACCTTCTATAACTTTGTCCTTGGCTCTCAAGGCTTCTTAATTATATTATCTTTTTCACCTGTGTATCTTCCCGATTGCTCCTGCTTAGTCACTTTGACATTCACATAAATATTTTTATTTCTATTACTGTATATCCCATGTTGCATTTTCCTTAACATAAATGGCCCACCATAAGTCATCCTGCAGAGATAACTTTGATATTGCTATTTCAGATACTTTATTTGTGAAAGGAGGCACTTTACATATTCAGCTGCCAAACACAGTGAACAGTTATCTGATCCAGAGAAATCAAGTGCCATATGAACCAGGCCCAGAGAGTTCCCCTGAGTATATGGCCCACCAGACCAGGTACCAATGGCTATACCATTGTTTTTATTGGCCTGTAAACCACTTTAGAGGCCTCTCCAGATGAACAGCAGTGCATAGAGCCTTTAAATAAGTGAAGAATTTTGATGCCGCTCTGTGAACAATCACATCAAGATTGGTGAGTACTTGTATGTTTTGTTTACACTGTTGCACATGAGATCAGTGATTGAAAGACTGGATATGCATATCTCTCTACAAATTTTGAACTACAAAGTATTAAACAAGAAACTTTGTGTTGTCTTTTGTTTTATTTTGGGGACAAGATCTATGTAAGATCTACTCAGCCAAGGAAGAATGAGATTTTGATAAAGAATTTAGGACTCTACAAATTCCCATTTTCCCAAATTCTTCATTAGGAACGCCTGAATATTTTGGGCTCTGCTTCACATGTCATATAAATAAATATTATTATTTTACATAAATATTGTTGTTGTTGTTGTTGTTGTTGTTGTATCATGGGCCAAGTAAACCAACCTCCCCCTATCCTCTTGGTGGGGATACTGGACAATAGAAGGCCCAGTTCCTGAGCCTGGCACAAGCAGTCTGGATGACATCCAGGCCATTCAGCACCAAACCTAGGGTAAACTCCTCTTCCCATGGATTTTAAAAGGGCTCCATTTGCTCTACACCTTTCTAGAAGATCCACAACTCTCTTTCAATTGCCAGACAGCTATTCACACACACACACACACACACACACACATCCTACTGTGCCACCTGGCGCAGCCACTGTCACTGTGGGCCACTTTCCTCTGAGGTCAGAAGGAGCTGCCCAACCATGTGATCAAGGCTGGGCATCTAGTTCTAACCTCAGAAGTGAGCAACTCACCATAGCAGCAGCTACACCAAGCAACACAATGGGATGCATGTAAAAACAACTGCTTGGCACCAGAATGGAGAGCCAAGGTAACATAACACAGTCGTTCCAGGACCAGGATACTCTGGGCTGCTTCTGGATTAACCTGGCCAGTGCAGAAAGGACCCTGGTCTAGAAGGCAAAAAGTTTTACTAAGGGAAAATGTAAGATGAAAATTTTGAACAATTATTACAATGGAGAGATATTTCTGGAATTTCATTTGGCCATTTCCTTAAGCTGGAAAACTCCCAGCTTCGAAAAAAGCCACGCTAAGCAGCCCTGAGAGCGGCGATGGACCTGGGATGCACCTGGGTGGTGATTTTGATGGCTAAATCCTTGTGATAACATCAGGATGGCACCCATTTTGAATTTTAAGCCAGCTCAAGTGAGCCGCTTTAATTAGCACTGCAATAATCTCCTTAGTTTTTTATTAGTCAGGGATTCAGGTTTGGATGAAATGATTATCTTTTTGTAATTAATCCTTTAAGTTTGTGCCAGGAGGATTAGTTGTCCTCCATGTCTTAGGGCCTTTACAGACTGCCAGAAATAGTGCAACTTGAAGCCACTTTAACTGTCCTGGCTCAGGGCTAAGGAATCATGGGAACTGCAGTTTACTGCGGCACCAGAGCTCTCTGACAGAGAAGGCTCAATGTCCCAGAAAAAAATACAATTCCCATGATTCCCTAGCACTGAGCCAGGACAGTTAAAGTGGCCTCAAGCTGCTGTCTGTAAAGGCCCTTGGTCTTTAATGTTTGTTACTTATTAATAAACCTTTCCATCATTACTCTGCCTCTTCTTAATTCCTTTTAACAGCCTTAACTCGGCTACTTCTTGTTCTATTTATAGGTTATTAGTAGAAGGCTCCAACAATGTCCCAATGCATTGCTGGGATATGACAGATTAAATCATTGGGTAGTGGCAGCAAATTGTTTATTATGGGATTAAAGTGGTCTTAAAGGTTCCCCATCCAGCTCAATGGAGTAAAGTGGGACATAGAGAACCATCACACCTTCATTTAGACTGCAACCCAATATGCATTTACCAGAATGTAACTCCTTTGAAATCAATGGAATTTTCTTTTGAATAGACATTTACAAGATTTGACCACTAGAATTTTTGGTTTCAGTGCTGGCAATGCCTGGAAATGGGAATTCTGTTTTGATCAGCTAGAACTAAGGCAGAATGTACTAAGGGGTTTACAAGAAAAAGATGTTGGGGTGCATGTAAATTGAATTCAACATGTGCAGGAAACTTATGCTGGAACAGACACCAAAGATCAGTCTTCACTGTGAAGTTCTATGCAGGCTTCAAATGCTGCAAGGAAAAAACCTCCCACACAAGCAGCTGTCTACAGGACACAAAACTGTTGGACTCTCTCTTGTCTCACAAAAGAGGTTCTTTATTCTTCCATTACAGACTATGTACAGATGAACAAAGTGCTCCACAAGTATCTCTATATACAATCACCCACAAATGAGTATCCAACTTATATACGGTATCCCCTTCTGGGATATTGGTCCAGCCCACTCCTGGGACATCACTCAGTTTCCAGTCACCTGACTGATGTGACTCTGCAGAATTGAAGTTTTCTGACTCAACCCTCTGCCTAGTGTTGCATCAGCCCCCTGTGACTCAGGACTGTTCAAATGTTGAGTCATCATGGATCCCAACTGTACTAAGGTAACCCTCTCACCTTTGTCCCAGTTTCTTTGCCCCAGTCAAATCTATGGTGCAGTTGCCACGGTCCCGATCCGCCGCTCCCCAGGGCAGCTCTCTGTTGCCCCAAATGGTCCATCTGCATTGGCCGATAGTTGGGAATTACACTTATATATGTCCCTCTATCAGCTAGCAATCAAAAAGTAAGCCAAGAGGGCTTTTTTGCCTACACTTGTTCTCCTCCCATTTTGCCATCTATTCCTAATGCCCTAGTTTCTGAAATAGTTTCCATAGTGCCACAATTATGATTGGTTGAGTCTATCTTAATAGGCCTGGACAAGATACTATGGTTTCATTTACATTTTAACCACTGACATTCTGACCCAGGTTGCTTTGAAACCAGATCCTTTTACAGTGCTACAAATCCACAGGCAGTCTTACAGAGGTTATGGCTTCCTGATATGACTTTTTCATGGCTGAGATTTTCTGCAGGAAGAAGTGTGTGAAAGACAGTTCAGACAAGGACACAGTGCTTTTTTAATATATTTGATTCTTCTTTTAGCTAACTAGCATACAACAGGCTAGATTCTGGCCTTGAAAGCCAAGGAATTGGCACAGAGATTTGAATCAATTTTTCTGCTTCCTGTGTTCTTCTAACCAGCAAAGACAATAGGAGATGGAAAATCCATGTCAATTCTGGCCTGTGTCAGCTTGCTTTTACAAATTCTACCATCAGATATTCTGTAATTTTAATTTTTTTATTAGTACTCTGGTGATACAGCAAAACTGTAGGAATAAAACCTTCCTAAGAAATTTGCCCAAGGTCACTCAGTGGGTTTCCATGGCTGAGAGGAGATTCAAACCCTGGACTTCCTGAGTCCTAGTCCAGTGTTGATTTTTTTTTATTGATTATGTCTTTCATGATCCAGTACATGCTTTTTGATTTGATTTCTGAAGTCCTATAGGATCTCTCTCTCTCTCACACACACACACACACACACATACACACACAGACTCACACATCTCTATCTTCTATTCTTCATTTCTGATTACTTCCCTACTGAGAATCATTCTTCTATTAACTTTACATGTCAGTCCAACTAAGGATTTCCTTTCTTTACCCCAGCTTTGTCCTTTCTCTCTTGCTGCTTCATATTCTTGGAACTGTTTTCCCAAATATTTGTGGACTACTTTTTAAATTAAATTCCAGTTTAATTTTACCTTTACAATTTGATATTTTCATATTATATGTAGATGGACAACTTGTATTTATATTATTAATCCCTTCTGTCCCCTATGTTTTTGTTTTAAAAATTTGAGTGTATATATTTGACAGGGCTGTCTGTTTTACTTTGATGGTATTATTATACTGATGACGATGATGATGCCTTATTCCTACTGCCAAGCTTCAGAGAAGGGCTGGGGTTCAGCATGCTTGGCTGAGAGGGAACAGATGCCTACTTTGGTGAGTAAACTTGTGGGTCCTTGCCCATTTGTCTCTGAATCACATTCTATATCTAAGCCCAGTGATATCTTCAGAAAAGACTTGCATTATTGTCACAACATCCAGTGGAATAAACCATTTTTTTAAATTTATTTTTTGTAGTTTACTACTTCTCTCAAAGTTTCTGTATCTGACATTGGAGTGTTATTTGTATTAAGAGCTGGAGCTCAAGCCTTGGCACGAAGTGGAGGAAAATCTGTGTAAGTAGTCTCTGCTTAAGTAAGACTCATAGGTTAGGAGAGAGAGGATGAGGAATGGCTTTATTTGTCTCTGAGCAGCACCTACAATTTGGATAAGAAGCACATAACCGTCAATCTCCCTGGAGACTAAAAGTCAGGTCAGACTGGTTAAGGCAGGGGTAGGCAACCTTTCCCCTTTAAGGGCCAAGGGACTTCAGTTCCCAGAATCCCAGGAGCTATTGGCCAACATGGGACTATTGGCCAACATGACTGAGGCTTTTGGGAGCTGAAGTCCCTCGGCCCTTAAAGGGGAAAGGTTGCCTACCCCTGGGTTAAGGAGTTTATGACATAGGACGAATGCCGTGCAGAAACTAGATTCAAAGTAAAAACAACCCACTTTTGCCGGTTGTTTTTCACATGATATTTGGGATTAACCCAAATAGAAAGCAGAAAAAAACTGCAAATGTGGGTTGTTTTTCAGACGACGTTTGCATGAAAGAGAAATAACTTGAAAATAATCTGAATGGAAAGCTGACCAAGCCAGCTCTTTTTTACTTTCAGGAAATTAGTGGATTTTAAAATCCCATTTCGGCATGGAATTTGCCTCCATGTGCCTCTGTATGACTCCTAAGTCACTTAACTACTATCTTGTCTGTGAATATAAATGGCCAGGACAGAAGGGGCAGTAAAGACAAAGGATAACATACCCAATGTGAATAAAATAAATTGCTCAACTGTCCAAGATTGATTATGAGGTAAATCTATATGATCAGAGTGTGGTTGTCACTTAAAACACACTACTGGTGGTGGGTCCCCTTATCTTGGTACATGCAGAAAGCAGAATTGTGCCCAGGTGTACAAACTGGCAGAAATATGTCATACTCATCCCAGTGTGTAAGTGCATGTCAATTTGTTGGAGTGGCATCTCACCATGGATTCAAATAACAATGTGAACTGGCCTATAGTTTAGTTATCTTTTGTGGGGGACACATTTCTGTATATCAAATAATTTTGACAAGTCTTTCTTCAAATGCTCTGTCCTGGTACTACTGTGTGGAAGGGAAAAGCACAGCCAAGTAGGAATTGAAATCAAATATTTAACACCAATACTATACTACACTATCAAGGGACCATGTTTGTTATTTTGTATGCAAAGCAGATGATATATTGTGTGCATGAGTAGCCTTATTTTATTCTGTTCTGTCATGTGAAGGCTTCCTCCATGTCCCAGCAGCCCAGTTCATAACCTGAAATCGTAGGTTAGCTGAGCTGGGAGAAGAAAAGCAAATACCATACAATAATGGAGTCCCCCCGAGTGAGATAGGAGAAACTTAGGGATATGAAAATCTTTCCATCTTGATTTCTTTGCAATGCATTTACATTCTCTTTCCTTCCTTGCTTCATGCTGAGCTGCAAGACTCTTTGTGCTGTTTATTTCCCACAAGAAAATTTTGTTGTATATTTTAATACCTTTTCCCTAACAGAAATATTTTACCAAATGCAGAGGGTTTTCCTCACTGATTAAAATATCTTTGTGTGTCAATTGTGTACATGGTAGCCATTCCTATTTTCAAATGTGCACTCGTTATGTATTTCATTTTATGAGATTCACAAATATTTAAATTCTTGGATGAAGTGCATTTCTTCTCACAACATCTCTTGAGGAATATAGGATGAATACCATGAATAAGACTGGAGAAGCCAAGCAACTTGCCACACCACACCTCACCCCAGCCATGCCTACACCACTCCTTCTTTAGACATGAGTAGAGAAGATATATGAAAAATAAACATGACTGCCCTGTCATATTTAGATTGTCCTTAAGGCTAGATCAGATCTTCAACAACTATTGCTGAAACAGAAGCACAAGGTCTAGGGTCAAATTGACAAAATTGTCTATGATGAGAGAAAGGCCTGTTTTTCTTCTCCACAATGTGGCCCTTTATGAGTCACTCCAACCGCACAATGTGGGCAAAGCCATTGTCTTATTAGCTTAAATCAAGAGCACCGACTTTGTTCTTTGATGTCTTACTGGTGAAAGAATTTGCAAAGCTTGCAACAGTTATTCCAAATTACAGGAAGTTACAAAAAAACAGAAAGTTTGAAGAATCATGCACAAAAGGGTCCAGTTGCCCTTTGACTCCAATCAAGACAGGTTATGCAAGCTTCCTAGCATCCCCCTCATCTTCTCTTTTTTCCACCCACCCTGTTCTGCCCAAAGCCCTGATCCATGCCAATCTATTGTTATTATTTTTGTTTTTGAGTCACGCAGGATGCTCCAAAGCTCCAGAGCTGCTGTCATCTTCCCTTGAGAAAATGTACAGAAGAGGCACCATGCAGATTATCTGTGTTGCAATTTCTCTTAAATTGAAATCAGTGGTTTATCTTTTTAATTGACAAAAAACAGACTAATAAAGCACAGCTCATTAAATGTCCCAGCAACTGTGAGATAGTACAACTAGGTTGTCCCCTTAAGTCTTTTCAGAGTGGTTAAGAAAGAAAAGAAAAGAAACTGTGGTATTTAAAAGTTTACAAGACACATGATGCTCTCTGGTTTTACATAAGAACTTTTTGGATAACCAAGATATAAACAAAGTAATTAAAGGGACTGACAGAGAATGGCATTGTTCTTGGGTTACAAGGAGCTATTAGTCAACTCTCCACAACTCAATAATAGAAGTAAAAGAGAAGGTATTATTGAACATGGCTGGAGATCTCCATAACAAGGGTTTTTTGTAAAATACAGGGGTAGCCATGTTAACCAGTACTTTGGCAGTACCTTTATTGGGTACAAAATTCATTATAGTAGCTTTTGAAGCCCACTACCTTCTTTCTCAGGGAAAGATAGAAAGAGAAATGGTATTAGAGTCACAAGTCTGCATCTTGCTTCAGGCTGAGGAATTATTGAGGAAGAGTCTATATGGAGAGAAAGGTGGTAGTAAAATAAAACAGTGAAGGCTGTTTTAATTCTCCATTTGCCATAACAAAGCCCCTCATTTTAAGGTCTTAATTTTGCTTTTATTGTTGTTAACTGCTGTCAAGTCAACTTCAGCCTATGGCTGAGAGACTTCCAAGTCACCCTGCCATCAATAGCCCAGCTCAGATTTGCAGATTCAGGGCAATGGCTTCCTTTTTTGAGTCTATCCATCTGTAATATGGTCTTCTTGGAGTTCAGGCTTGATTTGCTCTAGTAGTCATTTATTTATCTTTTTGGCAGTTCATGGTATCTGCAAAACTCTTCTCCCATGCCTTATGTCAAATGAGATGATTTTCCTCTTATCAGGTTACTTCACTATCCAGCTTTCACAATCATATATAGAAATGAGGAATACAATGACATGGGCAATCAGCATTAGTAGTCAAATGCTGCATCTTTTTATTTCAGGATCTTGTCTAGTTCCTTCATGGCTGCCCATTCAAGTCCTAGTCTTCTGATTTCTTCATGCAATTTCCAGTCTGATTAGTAGTCAACAGTCTGATTAGTAGTCAACTGAGCCAACGTATGGAAAACCTTAAACTATTTCAGCAACTCCATTTTCTACATTAACATTATGTAAATCAGCTGTGAGCATTATTTTTGCTTTCTTAATGTTCAACTGACTGTTACAGACATGCTTGGCCTGTTATATGCTTAATTTTATCTCCAAATCTGATCATTAGAGAAGTTTCCTAACAGGTTTACTGCACTCTGTGAAGGAATCTAGGGCCTTGCACATGTCAAGAGATTAAAACAAACCCAGGTCTGAAAAGACGAGGAAAAATATTGTTCCATTAAGCCATGCACTTTCTGTTAGAGTTACCAATCTTTGCATGATCATACTTACTAATAGCTAATTTGCATGTTTGCTGATTTCCTGTTTGTTTGCTATACTTTTTATAAGTTTTTCCAAGACTAAGGATGATTATGATTATGATTATGATTGTGATTGCGATTGTGATTATTCTGCTAGACTCTAGGGGTGTGGGCATGAGTTTAGTCATTGTTCAGCTTCTGCCTTGCCAACTTACCACATATACTTGCTTATAAGTCTATAAATTTATGCCCCAAAAGTGATCCTAAAATCCTGGGTTGACGGGTCAATACACTAGAACTGCTTAGAAAGGTCCTAAAACAAGCAAGTCTGATGCCCCACTCTTGGTGCCTCAAGGCAGGTGTTTTTCTGTGCGTGCGTGCATGCATGCATGCATGTGTGTGAAAGAGGTTCCCAGTCCAATTTGCAAGTGTTTTCTTCCCATGGAAAAAAACTCCCCATTTAACACCACTTGCTCCCTCCCCAGTCCAATTTGCAAGCCTTTTCTTTCCATGGAAGAAAGTCCTCATTTAACACTACGTATTTCCTCCCCAATCTGATTTGCAAGCCTTTTCTTTCCATGGAAATAACTCCCCATTTAACACCATGTGCTTCCCTCCCCAGCCCAATTTGCAGGCCTTCTTTTCCCATGGAAGAAACTCCCCATTTAACACCACTTGCTCCCTCCCCAATTTGATTTGCAAGCCTTTTCTTTCCATGGAAATAACTCCCCATTTAACACCACTGCTTCCCTTCTCAATCTCATGTTAAAATCTCTCCTCCAGCACCTGGGAATCGGTGTTAGGGGGTTGGGAGAGGTCCAGAGAAGGAGAAGGAAGGATGGAAGTGGTATTTTCCTCTTTACATTTTTCCTTATATCCACCTAAGTTTTACCCTTGGCTTATCCACGGTTCATATCAAAATCCATGATTTTAACCCTGAAACCTTCTCTTGACTTATACACAAGGTCGACTTGTACACAAGTATATAAGGTAGTTATTCTGGTTGAGGCATCCGCTACTACCTCTCACATTTCCCAACATATATTCAGTTTAATATGAAGCCAAGCCTTCAATTTCAGCTCATTATCAGACTTTTCTATCACCAAGGTCTCTACTTTGGCTTTTTTCAATGCAGGCATTATTTTTACAAACACCCAAAGTGGGTGGGTGGGTGGCTAGCCACAGAGGAAGAAGGGGTCACTTCTGGCTCTTTTCCAGATCATCTCCCCCTCAATCCCACAGATCACATCTATCCATTCTTTCAAAACTAGGAGTGACCAAATGACTACTTCTGATGGGGGGGCAGGAGAAAAAGCCATTTCAGACTTCCAAAGGGTCCATGCTTTCCCCAAATAGCATTAAAATGGAGAATAATATCCTCTCTAAAACTCAATATTTTTGTCATGGGCAACACAGGGGGGAAGCAGACGGGCGGCTGTAGGCCACCCCGGGAAGCTGCACCGTGGGGCCAAGGTATCCCCACACCTTGGTCCCACGGCGCAGCTTCACCGCCCCAGGAAGGAGCGCTAAAATAGTGCTCCTTCCTCAAGTCGCCAAAGGTGTGCCACAAAAGGCTGGCAGCACACCTTCGACAACTCTTCCACCGCAGCGTGTGTGGCTGCTGCAGCGGGAAGGCATCGTTGGAGTGCCAACCGTGCGGAGGGGGCAGTGCTCCGACGATGCCTTCAGGAAGGGGTTGAGGCGCCCACCATGCAGCTGCCCCTCCCCTTCCTTGCCCCCAAAATGGCGCTTTGCACCGTCTACTTCCCCCCACAAGCAGAACACACAAAGGGGCCAAGTTGAAGGGGCATTGGCAGTGTGTGGGCTGTTCAATTCCCTCCCCTGTTTAACATATATATCTATTGATGGCTAAGATTGGCTGCAGTCATGCAAAGCTTCTCTCCTAGAGCAGAAATACGGGAACCATACATTTTTACTGACTTTCTTCCTCTGGACTTTAGCTCCTGAATGGTTAGTTTCTAAAGAATGACTCTAGGATTTAGATCCCATTGTTGTGGAAAGAACAGTAAAGAAAGAGCTCTGAGTTAACAGCAAAAGGTTTGCATCTCATGGTATCACTCAACTGACCAAAGCATGTTTGATCTAGGAATGCTATCTGTTAGCAGAAAGAGAGGGAGGGATTTTTCCCCAAAATTCCGTCTCCCACCTGAAGTTCCCAATCACCCCTACCCAAATTTACTGGAGAGGTTTGTGGGACACTTTATAATAATAATAATAATAATAATAATAATAATAATAATTCGAGAGCATCCTGGCAAGTGATAAAGAGGGCTTTGGGATAGCTAGGGGTTGCCAAATATCACCTTCATGCTTGTTCCATTAATGTAGACCACCTCCTGTCAAACTATGGGATAGAAAATCCCCCCCTTTTAAGCTTATTTCATCCTTTGTGGTAAGCAGTATTTATGAAGTATCATATTTTCTCTGACAACCCACACCCACTCATTTAGCAGATATCTCCATAAATATATAGATATAGATAAATAGATATTCACACATCCTGTGTGATGTGATACCCACACTATCCAATGGTAGATTTTCTCATATTGAATGTTCCCAATGTGGTTTTGGGGCATGGGAGGTAGAATCAGACTCAGGTGCATTAAAATACACTGAGGAAAGAAACTAATATTTTCTTCACATGTCATTTGCCTAAGGAACCCACTTCATGAGCAATAGAAACAGATTTTATTATATTACATTGTCTTGTATTTAGAAGAAGGACAAAGAGAAAATATCACAATTTTTATATTGGCTAAATATACATGCAATGTGGTTTTGATTTTTTGTTAATTTCAGCTCTTAGAATCATATCCCTAGCATGTGAAGGCTTTTATAGCAACACCAAGCAATTACCTTTGACACATAGCTGTGTGTGTGCGTGCATGTGAGAGAGAGAGAGAGAGAGAGAGAGATTAAGATACCATGTTTTCTGTCAGTGTTTTTCACTTATACATAAAATTTATTAATATATGCAGCATTTTTCTTCAAGAAAATGTATTTTGGAAAATGGAAAAGCAACTTCATAAACTAAAATAAGCTTTTCATTTATTTCATATGCTAATTCATTTCTTGATTGCATGTGTGTGTTTTCACATTCATGTCACTGTCTGCAGAAGGCAGAAGACCTTGAGAAAAGTGAAAGAAGAAAGAGGAGTTAGAGGCCTTATTGTACAAAGCCTTGGCCAGAACACTGTAGGAGCATTACTCTTGACACATTTCAAGTTTGCATACTTGAAAATTATTTTTATTCCACAACTCTTGGCTTCATGCCACCCAGAATCACATCCTAAAAGACTTGCTTGTTTAGCACATGGAGTAGCTGTCTATTTTGTTTTACTGTCTCCATTTTTTACTTACTGGGCTATCACGTGCATGTGCATGCTTGTGTGTTTTAAGTTAGGATGAACTATTGCAGTTGTCCGCAGCTCAACCTTCAGGTTTCTCACCAGGATGTCTAGACATACTTTCACACTACCCAAATACAGCACTTTGATTCCATTTTAAATGTTGTGGCATAATTCTATGGAATCCTGGGGTTTGTAGTTGGGGTAGAGGCACCAGAGGAGCTCACTGGATGAGAATTGCTAAAGCAGAATCATAGTACTATATTTGTAAAATGTAAAGGGCTCCTGATTGAATTAAAATTAAAATTAAAGAGAAAAAAACATTGATGACAGAAAAAAACACTACAAACAATAAAGAAAAGAAGAGAAGAAAAATAAAAGGAAATAGGAACAAACTAAGAATTATGAATGCAACAGTACAATGGCTTGTGCGGACAAGATAAAGAAAATAACTACAACAACCAATGCAGAGAAATAGGAGACAACAACAAAAAGGGAATAACAAGAAATCTATTTCACAAGATCCAGGAAATCAAAGGAAAATTCAAACCAAGGACTGGGATGATCTATGACAATAAAAGTAACATAATTCAAGATCAGGAAGGAATAAAAAAACATTGGATGCAATACACAGAAAAAGAGATGACAACGTTAAGGACACATGGAATGAAGAGCCATATGAAGATGAACCCCAGATTCTGAAAAGTGAGGTAGAATATGCAGTAAGAGAAATGGCAAAAAACAAATCACCAGAAACAGATGATATTCCAGTTGAACTGCTGCAATCCACATTGACAGAGTCAACTCTAGCGCTAACCAACATATGTCAACAGATATGGAAAACAAAACGAAAGCCAACAGATTGGAAGCGATCAATATACATCCCCATCCACAAAAAAGGAGACACAAGAGACTGCAACAACTATAGGACCATACTCCAAGAATGGAAAGAGAAATCCCAGAGGGCCAAGCAGGGTTCAAGAAAGCAAAATGGCTAATAGAGCGCACCAGAGAATTCCAAAAGAAAATCAGCATGTGCTTTATAGACTATAGCAAAGCCTTTGACTGCATAGGCTATGGAATGTCCTTAAGGATATGGGAATGCCAGCACATCTGATAGTCCTGATGAGGAATCTGTACTCAGGACAAGAGGCCATTGTCAGAACAGAACACAGAGAAACAGAATGGTTCCCAATTGGCAAAGGGGTCAGATAAGGCTGCATCCTTTCACCCTATCTGTTCAACTTGTATGCAGAACATATTATAAGAAAAGCAGGCTTGGACTCAGAAGAAGGAGGAATGAAAATAGGATGAAGGAATATCAACAATCTAAGATATGTGCAAGACACCATAATATTAACAGAAAATCTCACCTACAGAACACCTACTAAGGAAACTCAAAGAAGAAAGTCCAAAGGCAGGCTTAATGCTGAACATAAAGAAAAAAGAAAAGAAAAGAAAAGAAAAAGAAAAATAATGACCACTGAGGACCTTCACAAGTTCAACCTAGACAATGAAGAAATAGAAATAGTAAAACAATTCCCATACCTGGGATCAAACATTGATAGACATGGGGACTGCAGTCAAGAAATCAGAATAAGGCTAAGATTGGGGAGGGTGGCTATGAAAAAACTAGAAAAGATTCTAAAATGCTAAGATATACAACTCAGCACAAAAGTTAGAATCATACAAGCCATTCTATTCCCTATTACCATGTATGGATGTGAGAGCTGGACAGTTAAGAAAGATGCTAGGAAGAAGATCAATTAATTTGAGATGTGGTGCTGGAATGAGTACTGAGGATCCCATGGACAGCCAAAAGGAAAAACAAGTGGGTCCTAGAGCAGATCAAACTGGAAGCCTCTCTGGAAGCCAAGATGACCAAACTGAGACTGTCGTACTTCAGACAGATCAAGAGAAGAGAGGACTCTTTGGGGGAAAAATAATGCTGGGGAAGGTGGAGGGAAGTAGGAAGAGAGGAAGGCCACATGCTAGATGGATGGACTCTATTAAGGAGGTCAGGGGTATGGGGTTGCAGGATTTAAGCAGAGCAGTGGAGGACAGAGGGTCTTGGGGATGTCTCATCCATAGGATCACCATGAGTTGAGATCGACCCGAGGGCAGTTAATAACAAACAGGTTCCTGAAGAAGAATCTCTTAAGTAGAATAGTCAAAATGCCATCTTGGATCTAGCACACATGTATTTAAATAAGAAGTAATAGTCAAAAATCTATGACCCAGCTTTCTTCAGCAATTTGTGTGATTTGGAGAGGCAGGAACAATGCTCCCATAGACTAGGTTTTGTCAGGTCCAGCCAGGCTGAGGACATGGAGGACTCAGAGGATGAGGATGCTGAGCCAGATTCTAGCTTGGTTCTACCAGCTCCAGTGGACTTAACTGAACCTGGACCTAGCTCTGTGGGACCCACTGAACCACAGCCCCTGCCTCAGCAGCCTAGCCTCCCCCCAGTAGAGGTTCCAGGCCTGGGAGATATAGAGGAGCAGGACACGGAGGTACCTACCTTTAGTCAGAGAAGGTCAGAAAGGGTGTGCCTCCGACGTTCTCCCAAGTTATATGAGAAACGTGCAGCTAAGTCCAAACAGCTGTGAATGGGAGCTGGGCCATATAAACAGCTGGGAGAAGCCGAGCTCTTTGTCAGAGCTTATCTGAGTTTGCCGGTGGAAGCTTTGGACTCTTGACTCCCTGACTGACTTTGGACTGACTTGGAATTCGTGACCTTTGGACTGGATTGGATGACCTGCTTGCTGGAACCCTGGACCTCAGACTGTATTCATTGATTTGCTTTATGGACTCTCGAATCCCTGTTTTGGGTTCTTGGAATATTCAGACTGGTACTGTACTTTGCAACTGCTTTTGTGCTCGAGCCTGACATTGTTCATATCAGCTACTCTGTTGGCTGCTTTCCCAGACAGGTTTGCTTGCATGTGCGAGAATGCCTATGGCTCTGAGAGTACATCATGACATAGTGTTATGCAGTCAGGGCCAAGAGGCTGCCAAGAAAGCATCACATCTACAAGAAGTACAATGGGGCCTTCTCTTTCTTTCTTTCTTTCTTTCTTTCTTTCTTAATGCACAATGAGGGAGAAAGCCATCTTGGAAATGTCTCATTCACAGAGTCACTATGGGCCAAAGTCAACTCAAAGGTGGTTAACAAACAAAACAAAATTTAACTAAAGTAAGCTACCATCACTCAGTTGGGAAACTTTTAATTCTCATACCAAATGAAAGCACGAAGCCCCTCCCCCTTTTCACTAAGAGTGTTTGACATTGTCCCATGGTTGTCCACCTCTAACAATATAAGAGTGACTGTTGAATGCCTGCTGTATCATTTTGCATGCCATTGATGCTCATTTTGCACTGCTAAACATCAATTCCAGGACATTTATGGGTTTTGACTATATTGTTAGTAAAAAACAACAACAACACTCCCTTGAGTTTTAAATCAGCACAGAAATTGATATTTTTTAATTAAAGAAATACAAGAGTTGGAACAGAGCCTTAAAAAATATCACTGGCCTCTGTAACTTGTTGAAAAACAAGATTTCAAACAGACAAAATTGGAAGCCGAATGATAAAAATAAAAATAATTTGGATATAGGTACTTGGAAGTTTTTTATTAGAAATAATGAAAACAGTATGTTTGTTTATAAGATTGTGTGAGATGGACAATATGTAATGAATGGATTTTATGTATGTATATGTATAGTATTGTTTTGTTTTTAACAAGAAAATTCAATAAAGATTAAAAAAAGAAACACAAGATTTTGAGGGGGGATGAGTAGGAGGTTCTTCCATCTCCATTCATTTCCCCCCTCTTTTAAGAATTTTTTTTTTCATTCTTGAAAAACCCACTCTCCTGTAATAAGAAAAACTTGAGTTTATCACATGGCACTGTCAGGAACTGGAACTGAACAGAATGGAATGGCACGGAATGGAGTGAGAACGCAAGTTACTGCAGAGAAGAATGACGCCCAACCCATTCCCCAGCTGTTCCTGGCAGCCGATTGTTAAACGCTGCCAGGAAGATCTCCTCCCGGCCATCGCCTTCATTGCCTTCAGCTGTGGTGGTGAGAGAGAGCTGGGAAGGCTCAGGCGCCCCCCGCCCCAGTGGCAGAGGGACTACCACCTGGGCCTGCCCCTGGCCCCTGGCCCCAGAGGGACTACCACCTGGGCCTGCCCTTGGCCCCAGCGAGCACCGGCCCTGCAAGGCCCAGCGGTGAGCGGTGCGAGGAGGAGGAGGAGGGCAGGACCATCTGGGCCTACAAAGGCCCCATCGAGCCTTTCCTTCCCCCCCCCCCCCCCAGCGGCAGAGGGACTACCACCTGGGCCTGCTCTTGGCCCAAACGCTGCTGGCCTTGCTCCACCCATTGGATGGCCTTGAGGAATCACCTCCCTCTCATATCTGCTTGGCTCTCCATGCAGCTGCATCTGGAACTTAAAATTGGAGTCAGCCGGGCACTCATCTCTCCCTTTGTATGTTGGAGCTGACCCTAATCTGGGAGCGGACATTCAGGTGGTGTGGGGGAGGGGGAGGTATGGCGGTAGCAGAGCCAACAGATGTTACAAAAGAAGGAGGGATCGATGTCTGATATCTATCCCTCCTTCAGTTGGCTCTGTTTCCCAGGATAACTTGGAGAGCGCTCCAACCATTCCATTGACCCTCAACCTGCTCCTTTGCAATGCCAGGTCGGTTAAAAATAAAACACACATCATCCACGATCTCCTGGTGGATGAGGCAGCCAACCTGGCATGCTTCACTGAGACCTGGCTAGGGGATGCCAGCTCCGCGACCTGGGTACAGGCTCTCCCAGCAGGGTACTCAGTTAGTGAGCAGGTGAAGGAAAGTGGGCGGGAGGGTGGTATAGCCTTGGTCTATAGGAACACCTTAACCATGATCAGAAAGCCTATACGGAAAATGACGTACATCGAGTGTATGTACCTTAGCCTGAAGACCAGGGATAGTTTGGGGATTCTGTTGGTATACCGGCCACCCCATTGCTTAACAGACTCCCTGACCGAGCTGACTGCCCTGGTTTCTGAGTTGCTGTTGGAATCGCTCAGACTCTTGGTTCTGGGCGATTTCAACATTCCACTCGAAACCAGTTTACAAGATCTAACTGGCGCGGCTCGGGAGTTCATGGATACCATGACCAACATGGGCCTATCCCAGCTGGTCAACGGGCCCACACATTGTGCTGGTCATACACTCGATGCGGTCTTTAGTACGGAGCAGGAATATCTGTGGGCGGAGATCAAAAACACCTCCGCCCTGTTATGGATGGATCATTTTCTGATCAGGGCAGAACTAAAGGCTACTATCCACCCTCCCGGGGGTGGCGGACCTATTAGAACAGTCCACCCTCAAAGGCTAATGGAACCAATTGGTTTCCAGAAAGCCCTAGAGGGTCTAATGGTTGGTAACGCCGGTGATTCTGTCGAAGCCTTGGTGGACACTTGGAACACCGATCTCACCAAGGCTATTGACATAATCGCTCCCAAGCCTCCTTTCCAGCCCGCTTCGAATCAGATGCCCTGGTATACCGAGGAGCTTAGGAGGATGAAATGACTCGAGTGCGAATGGCGAAAGACTCATCTCTTATCCGACAGAACTCGCCTTAGGAAGCATCTTGATTCCTATAGGGAGGCTTTGCTTGCAGCACGGAAATCTTTCTGTTCTGCACGCATTGCGTCTGCAGAGTCTCACCCGGCAGAGCTGTTTAGGGTGGTGGGGGAGTTGACGAGGGTTCCCCCTGCGCTGAACCCCCTACTTAACCCAACGACAGCCTGCTGTGAGGCCTTTAATATCCACTTTGCAGATAAAATCTCTCGGATAAGAGCCGACTTAGACACCACTGTTTTGGCAGAATCCGCAGACGAGGTATCCAGGAACTCTGTTGATGGCACTTTATTGGATCAATTACAATCTGTGAGTACCGATGACGTGGACAAGCTGCTTGGAAGTGTGAGAAAGACGACTTGCCCCCTCGATCCTTGTCCATCTTGGCTGGTCGTCCAGGGGGAGGACGCGTCATTCAGGGAGGGCAATGTACCATATTGTTTAAAGGAGGCGGCAGTTAGGCCACTCCTGAAAAAGCCTTCCCTGGACCCCCTGAATAGAAACAACTACAGACCAGTCTCCTTGCTCCCTTTTTTGAGCAAGGTGATCGAGAGGGCAGTTGCTTCCCAACTTCAGGCAGTCTTGGATGAAACCGATTATCTCGACCCATTTCAAACCGGCTTCAGGACAGGATATGGAGTGGAGACTGCCATGGTTGCTCTGACCGATGACCTCCGCTTGAGTATCGACAAGAGTAGTGTGACCTTGTTGGTGCTCTTGGATCTCTCAGAGGCTTTTGACACTATAGATCATGCCATCCTCTTAGATCGCCTGAGAGAGTTAGGAATTGGAGGCACTGCTCTTCAGTGGTTCCGTTCCTTTCTCTCGGGCAGATCTCAAAGGGTGAGGCTCGGGGACAGTTGCTCATCTAAAATAGAGCTTAATTGTGGTGTCCCTCAGGGCGCCATCCTGTCCCTGATGTTGTTCAATATATATATATGAAGCCGCTGGGGGAGATCATTCGGAGGCATGGAGCACGGTGCCTTCAGTACGCTGATGACACCCAGATTTACCTCTCCATGACCACATCATCGAGTCAGACTTCAGATGGCGCCTTTCCTCTTAATGACTGTCTCAGAGCGGTAATGGGTTGGATGAGGGAAAACAGATTGAAGTTGAATCCTGACAAAACGGAGGTACTTGCAGTGACAGGCCCGAAACCAGATCTGGGAATACAGTCTCCAGTCCTGGATGGAGTTACACTCTCCTCTAAGGACTGTGTTTGCAGTCTGGGGGTGCTCCTTGATTCATCGCTTCACATGACTAGTCAGGTGAATGCGGTGGTCAGGAGCGCCTGTTATCAGCTTCGGCTGATACGCCAGCTGCGCCCTTATCTGGACATGAGGGACTTGGAAACTGTGGTACATGCCCTGGTAACCTCACGTCTGGATTACTGCAACGCACTCTACATGGGGCTACCCTTGTGCCTAACTCGGAAACTACAACTGGTTCAGAATATGGCAGCCAGGCTAATTACAGGAACATCACGGAGGGAGCACATAACACTTGTGCTGAAATTCCTCCACTGGCTGCCGATTAGTTTCCGGGCGCAGTACAAGGTGTTGGTTTTAACCTTTAAAGCCCTACATGGCTTGGGTCCATCTTATCTTAGGGACCGCCTCTCCCCGTATGATCCCCCCCGTGCCTTGCGGTCCTCTGGGAGGAATCTGTTACAGCCAATAAAAACTAGGCTGTCTCAGACCTCCCAGAGGGCCTTCTCTGCTACTGCTCCCAGACTTTGGAACGGCCTGCCGGATGAGATCCGTCTTATCACCACTCTTGCTGCTTTTAAGAAAGCAGTAAAGACGGATCTCTTTCGGCAGGCCTTCCCGGAATAACTCGCAATCGAGAGATGAGGTTTTAATCTCGTAGCCTCCAACTCCTGTTTTATTGTTAGTATATGTTTTTAACAAATTTTAATTTAATTAATGTGGCACTTTTTAATTTGATGGTGGTTTAATTCTATTTTAAGGGGATGGGAGGGTGGGATTATGGGGTGAGGGAACTTTTTTTAACTCTGTTCGTTTTTAAACTGTTGTACCCCGCCCCGATTGCCACGCAGAGGGGTGGGTTATAAATAAAAATTATTATTATTATTATTATTATTATTATTATTATTATTATTTTGAAGAAAAATTAAAATCATTCTTCAAAATCAGCTGCCAAGAATGGCTGAGGAATGGTTTGGGGACTCCTGGCAGCATTGGCGGGATTCTCCTGTGCGGTAACTTGCATTCTCACCCCATTCCATGCGGAGGACACGGCGACAGCGGCGGCAGTCAGGCAGCACCGGGCAGCGCCTGTGAGAGGGGCGTGGGCCCTGTAACGCCGGCTCCCTTTGCTTACCATCACCTGGGAGCACCAGCAGCGTTGGAGGCGTGGTCCCGCGGCCAGGGCAGGACTTAAAAGCCCTGCAGGAACATCGGGCCGCGGAGGATGCGGCGACAGTGGCAGCGGTCAGGCAGCGCCGGGCAGTGCCTGTGAGAGGGGCGTTGGCCCTGTAACGCCAGCTCCCTTTGCTTACCACCTGGGAGCACTGGTGGCATTGGAGGCGTGGTCCCGCGGCCAGGGCAGGACTTAAAAGCCCTGCAGGAACATCGGGCCACGGAGGACGCGGCGACAGCGGCGACGGTCAGGCAGCACCAGGCAGCGCCTGTGAGAGGGGCGTGGGCCCTGTAATGCCGGCTCCCTTTGCTTACCATCACCTGGGAGCACCGGCGGTGTTGGAGGCGTGGTCCCGTGGCCAGGACAGGACTTAAAATCCGGTCAGGGCAATTTGCAGCAACGTTGGGGCTGCGGAGGACTGTCTTGGCCTGCCCTGCAGCCCTCAGAGGACCATCTAGCCAGCCAGAGTCCACCTTTCCCCCAGCATCTCGCAGCATGTTTCGGGCTGTGGAGGACCGCGCTAGCCCACCCTGCAGCCCCAGAGGACCATTAAGCTGGGAGGACCCGCTTACACAAATTGGGGTCATATACTAGTGGGCTTATTGTTCCTGCATAGTGTGTTGATTGAAACTGGGGGCAGATATTCAGGTTGTATGGGGGCGGGGAAGATATGGCGGTAACAGTCTCAACAAATGTTGCAAAAGAAGAAGGGATCGATGTCTATTATCTATCCCTCCTTCAGTTGATTCTGTTTCCCATGATAAGTTGGAGAGCAAACTCACCATTCCACTGACTCTCAACTTGCTCCTTTGCAATGCCAGATCATCCACGATCTGTTAGTGGATGAGACGGCCGACCTGGCTTGTTTTACTGAGACCTGGCTGGGGGATGCCAGCTCTGCAATATGGGCACAGGCTCTCCCGGCTGGGTACTCAGTTTGTGAGCAGGTGAGAGAAAGTGGGAGGGGGGGTGGCATAGCCTTGGTCCATAAGAACACCTTGACCCTGATCAGGAAGCCTATCCAGAAAATGGCGCACATCGAGTGTATGTACCTTAGCCTGAAGACCAGGGATAGTTTGGGGATTCTGTTGGTATACCGGCCACCCCGTTGCTTAACAGACTCCCTAACCGAGCTGACTGCCCTGGTTCCTGAGTTGCTGTTGGAGTCGCCCAGACTTCTAGTTCTGGGCGACTTCAACATTCCACTCGAAACCAGTTTACAGGATCTAACTGCCGTGGCTCGGGAGTTCATGGATACCATGACAAACATGGGCCTATCCCAGTTGGTCAATGGGCCCACACATTGTGCTGGTCATACCCTCGATGCGGTCTTTAGTATGGATCAGGAACATCCGTGGGCGGAGGTCACAAAAACCTCCGCATTGTCATGGACGGATCACTTTGTGATCAGGGTGGAACTAAAAGCTATTGCTCGCTCTCCCGGGGGTGGTGGACCTATTAGAATGGTCCGCCCTCGAAGGCTAATGGAGCCAATCGGCTTCCAGAAAGCCTTAGAGGGGTTAATGGTGAGTAATGCCGGTGATTCTGTCGAAGCTTTGGTTAACACATGGAACATCGACCTTACCAAGGCTATCGACACAATCGCTCCCAAGCGTCCTTTCCAACCCGCTTCGAATCATAAGCCATGGTATACAGAAGAGCTTAGAAGGATGAAGCGGGTTGGACAACGACTAGAGTGCGAATGGTGAAAGACTCATCTCTTATCCGACAGAACTCGCCTTAGGAAGCATCTTGACTCCTATAGGGAGGCTTTATGTGCAGCGCAGAAAGCTTTCTGTTCTGCACGTATCGTGTCTGCAGAGTCTCGCCCGGCAGAACTGTTTAGGGTGGTGGGGGATTTGACGCAGATACCTCCTGCGCTGAACCCTCTACTTAACCCGATGACAGCCTGATGTGAGGCATTTAATATCCACTTTGCAGATAAAATCTCTCGGATAAGAGCCGACTTGGACACCAGTATTCTGGTAGAATCTGTAGACTAGGCGTCCAGTAACTCCGTTGATGGCACTTTACTGGATCAATTTCAATTTGTGAGTACCGAGGACGTGGACAAGTTGCTTGGAAGGATGAGGAAGACAACTTGCCCTCTTGATCCTTGTCCATCATGGCTGGTCGTCCAGGGTGGGGACGTGTTGAGGGTGTTCCTTCGAGACACAATCAACGCGTCCCTCAGGGAGGGCAGTATACCACCTTGTTTAAAAGAGGCGGCAGTCAGGCCCCTCTTAAAAAAGCCTTCCCTGGATCCCCTGGACAGAAACAACTATAGACCAGTCTCCTTGCTGCCATTTTTAAGCAAGGTGATCGAGAGGGCAGTTGCCTCCCAGCTCCAAGCTACCTTGGATGAAACCGAATATCTCGATCCATTTCAAACTGGCTTTAGGACAGGATTTGGGGTTGAGACTGCCATGGTTGCTCTGACCGATGACCTCTGCTTGAGCATCGACAGGGGTAGTGTGACCCTGCTGGTGCTCTTGGACCTCTCAGCGGCCTTTGATACTATAGATCATGCCATTCTCTTGGATCAGCTGAGAGAGTTAGGAATTGGAGGCACTGCTTTGCAGTGGTTCCGTTCCTTCCTCTCTGGCAGATCCCAGAGGGTGAGGCTCGGGGACAGTTGCTCTTCTAAAATAGAGCTTAATTGTGGCGTCCCCTAGGGCGCCATCCTGTCTCCGATGTTATTTAACATTTATATGAAGCCGCTGGGGGAGATCATTCGGAGGCATGGGGCACGGTGTCTTCAGTACGCTGATGACACCCAGATTTATTTCTCCATGACCAAATCATCGTCTCAGACCTCTGATGGCATCTCTCCTCTCAATGACTGTCTTAGAGCGGTAATGGATTGGATGAGGAAAAACAAATTGAAGTTGAATCCAGACAAAATGGAGGTGCTCACGGTTACAGGTCCAAATCCGGGTTCGGGATTACAGCCCCCAGTCCTGGATGGGGTCACACTCTCCTCCAAGAACCATGTGCGTAGCCTGGGGGTACTCCTTGACTCATCGCTTCACATGACTAATCAGGTGAACGCGACAGTCAGGAGTGCCTGTTATCAGCTTCGGCTGATACGCCAGCTGCGCCCATACCTGGACAGGAAAGACCTGGAAACTGTGGTGCACGCGCTGGTAACCTCACGCCTAGATTACTGCAATGCACTCTACATGGGGCTACCCTTGTGCCTAACCCGGAAACTTCAGTTAGTGCAAAATATGGCAGCCAGATTAATTACTGGAACATCCAGGAGGGAGCACATATCTCCAGTGCTTAAATCCCTCCACTGGCTGCCAATTAGTTTCTGGGCGCAGTACAAGGTGTTGGTTTTGACCTATAAAGCCCTATATGGCCTGGGTCCATCCTATCTTAGGGACCGCCTCTTCCCGTATGATCCCCCCCGTGCCCTCCGTTCAGCGGGGAAGCACCTGCTTCAACAGCCAAAGGTAAATCTCAGGCAGACTTCCCAGAGGGCATTTTCTGTTACTGCCCCTAAACTGTGGAATGGCCTGCCGGAGCAGATCCATCTTAGTACATCTTTGACGACTTTCAAGAAAGCAGTCAAGATGGATCTCTTCCGGCAGGCCTTCCCAGAATAACCTCCTTGCAGGGATAATATATTTGGATCTGCTCTGTCCCTCGTCCCCCCTCTGAGTGGCCAAATTGCTACATACAGTGGCCATTGTTGTTATTCTATTACAGTCATATGTTTGATTTTAAATTTAATTTGTTTAATTCTATTTTAAGGGGTGCGGGTCGTGGGCGGGGGGGGGGGTTGTAGGAATCTGGAATGTTTTTAATTGTTGTATTTTAAATTGTTGTAAGCTGGCCCGATTGCTCTGCAGAGGGGCGTGGTATAAATAAAATTTTATTATTATTTATTATTATTATTATTCTGTTCTGTTCAGTTACCATTCCTGAAAGTGCGTGCGATAAACCTAACTGTTTCCACTCTCCTGGAATAAGAAAAACAAGGTGGGGAGAGTTGTCTCACACACCATCCTTTCTACTTTAGGGAAGACAATATATCTCAGGGTTCAGCCAGGTATCAAATATTTTTATGTCAAGAAATGATATCTTAAAAACTAAAGACTAAAGAAAGCAATATAGGGGGGAAGCAGATGGCGCTTTGTGCCATCTTGGAGGCAAGGAAGGGGAGGGGCAGCCTGACGCTGGGCGCCCCAACCCCTTCCTGAACATGTCATCGGAGTGCCCATTGCTCCGCACAACCGGCACTCCGACGACATACTTCCGCCGCAGCGTCCGCACACGCTGTGGCGGAAGAGACGCCAAAGGTTTGCCCAATGCCTCTTGCGGCGCACCTTCAGTGTCTTGCAGAAGGAGTGCTATTTTAGCGCTCCTTCCAGGGCCTGAGAACCGTGGATTGGGGCTGAGGAGTGCGGCTACCTCGGCCCCAATCCACAGCTTCCCGAGGCGGCCCATGGCCATCCATCTGCTTAGGCCCATAGTTGCCATTTGCAAACTGGATTTGGATGCAGCCATTCATTTCATTTTCATTAACATTCTAATTTTATCAAGCACAGGCTCATTCTGGCCTATTTCTTCTCCAGTTGGCAAATATGGGGCTTTATAGACTGCCAGTAATAATGCAGATTGAGGCCACTTTAACTGTCCTGGCTCAGTGCTAAGGAATCATGGGAACTGTAGTTTATTGTGGCACCAAAGCTCTCTGACAGCAAAGGCTCAATGTCTCCCCCAAAAATACAATTTCCATGATTCCCTAGCACTGAGCCAGGACAGTTAAAGTGGCCTCAATCTGCATTATTTCTGGCAGTCTGTAAAGGCCCTATATATATTTTAAAGATCCACATAAAGGTTTTTATGTATGCATTTTTGTATACTGTGACACCTATGACAAGCAATCCTGCAAGCAAATTTCCTTTATATGTTTTTTTTCTTTCTATGTTCCCTTCTCTAAAACAAATTTTGCAGTTTTTGATCAGAAAATTGCATTTGCAAAATTTGGAGAAGTGCAAAAAACAAAAAAGGCTAATTGCATTCTACTTCATATATTAGTTCAGAAAGTGTGAATTAGGTCAGTTAGTATTAAAATGCAAACCAAATTAATTTTTGTTCCATCTTTAATAGAAAACCTTTTTAGTAGCTCCAAGCATGTGAGAGCATTTCCATGCAAGCAGAGCACCTCATAAACCAGAGTATTTTCTCTCCTTTGAACAACCAATTAGTTTAGATGGCATATCCTCCAATTGTCTGATTTGGCAGAGACAGTCCTGAGTAATTCTCTATCCTCTCACTTTTTCAACTGCTTTCAAAATGTCCCAGTTTCTCTATCCTTGTACTTTCCCCTTTTATCCTCCGTTTACTTCAGTTGCTGCAAACTAAAGTATAAAAGTAGTTTGCACTTGGTTTAGTCATCAGCTGGTGAGAGTGGAGGTGCAGGAAGGGCTGTAGTAGTTTGCTTCTGCCTGAATCTATGTGTTCTACTCTCTGGAGCAGCAGAAAACAAGCTTACACCATCTTCAATATGACATCCTTTCAAGTATTTAAGCATGACTAACATGTCACTTCTTAACTATATCTTTTTCAGATAAACATACCCCGCTTACTGCTTCTCCTCACAGGACATGGTTTCCAGACCTTTCACTATTTTGGTCGCCCTCCTTTGGATACCTTTCAGCTTGTCAATATCCTTCTTTAATTGTAGTGCCCAGAACTGGACATAGGACGTTATCACACGGGGATTCGCGGGGAGAAAGTGGAAATAAACCGGACGAGCGGAAGACTTTAATTTATGGGATTTGTCCAGTTCTGCCTCGTCTGATAACTAAATTCGAATTTAAAAGGGGGTTAATTCAAACAAAAACCTGATCTTTTCATTGCCATTCCAATTAACCCCCTTTTAAATTCGAATTTAGTTATCAGACGAGGTGGAACGGGACAAATCCCGTAAATTAAAGTCTTCCACTTGTCCAGTTTATTTCCACTTTCTCCCCATGACTCCCCGTGTGATAACGTCCATAGTGTTGCAGCTTGACTCTACTTTGAGGACTCTACTTTGAGGATTGTGATGTTTACAAGACCTCAGTCCCTAGACTTTTGTCCATTCACTCTGTCCAGAACTCCGTGAAATTCCCACCCCATAACCTGTCACCACCTACTGAATTATAAGGAGACTCAGGACTCTTATATCTACACTACATAGTAACAGTAGGTTATGTTAAGCAAGAGGGAGCCTTATGGGTCTCATAAATTTTTTGTATCCGCTTTCCTGAAAACCTTCCAAAATTAGTAAAATATATATCTGAAATGAGATTGCCATAAGGGAATTCTTCCCAAAAAAATTAATTCTATCTCACAGTCAGTTGGCAGTATTACCAGGCCAAAGGTATGCTACTGTGGATATGATCTAGATGTAATGACTGTACCCATTATGAATGCTGATCTGCCTTGATTGAATTCCTTTCTGGGAAAATGGGATATATATATATGATGGATAGATGCATGCATGCATGCATGCATGGGTGGGACTTGTAATCAAGCCTTTTTGGAGAGTGTCAGGTTGGGAGGGCCCCAGCTTACTCTACAGAAAATATGCCTACTGCTGCCCTGGTTCCTATGTTGTTGTTGTTGTTGTTGTTGTGTGCCTTCAAGTCATTTCTGACTTATGGTGACCATGAGGTAAACCTATCAGGAGAATTTCTTTGCAAAATTTCTTGGCAAGACTTGGCCAAGATCACCCGGTGAGTTCCCATAGCCAAGCTGGGAATCAAACCCTGGTCCCTATGAATTATGGAATCATAGAACCACAGAGTTGGAAGAGACCTCAAGGGCCATCCAGTCCAACCCCCTGTGATGTCTGACCAAAGCAGATTGGTACTATAATTTCCCTCTATCCAGACACTATACTCCTATTCATGCACCTGGAATTGCATTGACTTGGCTTTTTTAGCTACCACATCACACTGTTTTCTCATGTTCAGCTTGTGAACCACAGAGACTCCTAGATCCCATTTACATGCACTATTGTCAAGTCAGGTGTCACTCATCCTAGAGCCATATATTTCATTTTTTTCCTGTCTAAGTGTAGTACCTTACATTTCTTCCTGTTGAAATTCATTTTATTAGTTTTGGCCTAGCTTTCTAATCTGTTAAAGCCATTTTGTATTCTGATCATTTCCTCTGGGATATTAGCTACCCCTCCTGATTTACGGTCATCTGCAAATTTGAAAAGGATGCAGTCTATTCCATCATCCAAGGGGCTCTGTAGATGGCGCAAAGCGCCATCTTGGAGCCAGGGAAGGGGAGGGGCAGCCAGATGCTGGATGCCCCAACCCCTTCCCGAGGACATCATCAGAGCGCCCGCCATTGCATACGGAGAGCGGTCTGATGACGTCCTGGTGCAGTGTTCAGACACGCTAGGCTGGAAGAGACGGGGAAGAGATATGTGGCGTCTCTTTGGGTGCCCCTTCTGCCCGCTCTGGAAGGAGCGCTATTTTAGTGCTCCTTCCATGGCCAGCAGAAGGGTGGATTGGAGTTGAGGCGTGGGGCAGCCTCAGCCCCAATCCTCCACTTCTCAGGGCGGCCCATGGCTGCCCATCTGCAAAGCGCCCAAATCATTGATAAAGATGTTGAAGAGCACTGGTCCCAGAGCAGAACTTTTGGCACTCCAGTAGTCACTCCCCTCCAGGATTAACAGGAGCCATTGCTGAGCACCCTTTTATTTTGGTTAGTCAACCAGTTACAAATCTACCTAACAGTAGAATTATCTAACCCAGATTTTACTAACTTCTTTGCAAGAATATTATGGGTGACCTTCTCAGAGGCCTTATTGAAAGCAAGATATGATGCACCCACAGCATTCCCTTCATCAACCAAGTTCGTAACTCCATTTTTTAAAAAAGAAAAGATTAGTCCGGCATGACTTGCTTTTGATAAACCCATGTTGACTTTCAGTGATCTTAGCATTCCTTTCTAAGTGCTTACAAACTGTTTAAATATCTGCTCTAGAATCTTTCCTGGTATTGATACCAGGCTAAGGGGGGAAGTAGATGGCGCAAAGCGCCGTCTTCAGGGCAAGGAAGGGGAGGGGCAGCCACACACTGGGTGCCCCAACCCCTTCCCGAAAACATCGTCGGAGCAGCCGGCCCTCCGCACAGCCAGCGCTCCGAGGATGCCTTTCTGCTGCAGCATCTACACACGCTGCAGCAGAAGAGGCGCTGAAGGTGCGCCGGCAGCCTTTTGCGGTGCACCTTCAGTGATTTTAGCGCTCCTTCCTGGGGTGGCGAAGCTGAGCTGTGGGGCCAAGGAATGCAGATGCCTTGGTCCCGATCCGCAGCTTCCTGGGGCAGCCCCGTGCCGCCCGTCTGCTTAGCCCCTAACTGGGAGGTAATTGTTTGGGTCCTCTTCTTTTCAATTTTTGAAGATATGGTCAACATCCCCCCCTCCTCCCTGAGTCTGCTAGGACATCTCCTGTTCTCCAAGAATTCCCCAAAATTCTTGTTGGTAGTTCTAAGATTATGGGCTGATGCACATGGGCATGAAAATGTGACCTGAAGCTGACTTTTCTCATCCTGCCCCAAGGATGCCCTAAATGAGGATGGTGCAACCACACTGGAGGGCAGTCAATGTGGCTTTTCTGAAGCTGTATTGTAGCCCCACCAACCACATTGCAAAGATGCCACAAAGGGAGACAAAACAACCACATTGCTTTAATTTTTTTCCGTTCTCTCAGATGCATGAGCACGTGCATAGGGACACATCCCTGCACACCTGCAGAGAACACATCATAGAGTGACATACAGTCTGTCACTCTCTGTGTACAAAGGTGACTGAAGTTTGGCATCCCTGCGCATATGCACAGAACATGTCATAGGGTGGCATACAGTCTGTCATTTTGTCTGTACAAAGGTGACTGATGTTCAGCATCTCTGCATACCTGCACAGGACCTGTCATACACCCACATATCATGCAAGGATTCACTGACCTCGGCTTCTCCCAAGTAGTGGGTGCCGTAGACAGGTGCCACTGTCTGATTGTGCCACCCTTGGGGATAAGGAACAAGGTTGTCAACTGAAAAGACACCTACTCTGTCATCCTCCACAAAATATGTCCCACATAGATCAGGGTGGAGGGGAGAGTCCATGCAAGGAGTGTTTGTGTGGACAGACTTGATACATGTAGCTGGTGGTCATGCAAGGGACATGGTCAATAGAACACATAGACAAATGTTACTCCAGGAACCCCCCCCCCCCCCATCATGCCAGGAAGTGATGTGCAAGTCTTATGCACACCTGCACAGAAGAGGTCACAAAAGTCTCTTTCATGCAAACTACTGTGATGTTGACAGCAAGCGTACATGCGACGGAATGCATTTATTGTCATAATAGAGAACAGTTGCTAGGGCACATGCATAGGTTACAATTAGGGTTAGAGTTAGGATACTAATATTAAAGTACATCTGCACCAGTGCATCTACACCTGGAAGCATAGAGTGCTTTAAATTAAATCCTGTATCATGGAGCACATGCTCTAGATCTCCGACTCATTTTCCACTGCAGGCGTGGTGGTGCATTTATACAGCTGTTTTAGATCTCCAGTTCCCTTTTTCTGGGGCACCAGTGTCACTACATACATATGCATGTGAGAAGGTGTGCATCTTTGTGGAAGAAGCAGAAAAAAAGCTGCTCCTTTTTGAAGCGGCTTTTCCCAGCATACAGCACCTAGAGGGCACTTCCCTGCCAGCTTTTATGCATGTGTCATCTGAACACCACACCTTCAAGTCAGCCTGAAAGCACCTCTTTTTGCCCATCTGTATAGCCCCTATGTCTGCCAGTTCTTTTAATATACTTGGGTGTAGTTCTTCTGACCTGGAGACTTGAATTCATTTAGACTAGCCAGGTATTCCTATACTACTTTTTTATCTATTCTGTGCTGGATTTCCCCTATTGCATCATCTGCTCCATTTTCCATAGATTGAGCACTGTTTTCCTTTTGGGAGAAGATTGGGGCAAAGAATGTGTTGAGCAATTCTGCCTTTTCTCTGTCAGCATTTCACCAAGTTTCACATGCAGTGTGGCCCTACCATCTCCCTGTTCTTTCTTTTGCTAGGGACATAATGAATGAATAAATAAATAAATAACTCCCTTTTATTGTTTATAACCTTTCTACCTAATCTGAGTTCATTCTGTGTCTTCACTTTTCTGACTTTCTCCCTACATATGCTGGTTATTCATTTGAATTGTTTGGTGATTTCCCCCTTTTCCATTTCATGTACACATTCCTTTTAAATCTTAGCTGAATTGAAAGTTTAGACACTGACACTGGTTTCTTTAGACACCTCCCATTTTTCCTCCTCACTGGAACCATTTGAAATTGTGTTTTAAGAAACTCTCATCAATCAACTCCCTTTTCTTGTAGTATTCTGACCACAAGGGTCCTTGTTGATATGCAAATGGATTTTAAATTTTCTAGACTTGGAAAATCTCCCTATAGGCACATGGTCAAGAGGAGGAGGAACTGACCTGTAAAAGATATCCTCCCCACCATATACCATCTTAACTCAAGACTGAAACAACATGTAGGCATCTGACTACCAACTCCAATTGTTTTTCTCCTGTTTGGTTTGTAACATTTTGCCTGATGAAGAAGCCCATGGAGCTTTGAAAGCTTGCAAAAACTATATTTTGCATTTTGGTTGGCCAATAAAGGTGTCACTGATGGATTTTTGTTTGAATTTGCTAAATGGCCAACACAGCTACCCCTGAATGTCCTCTCCTTTCTTGTTTGATCTATTTTTCTGAAATAGGTCATGCCCCTCTATTATTACATTCTAATCATGAGACTCATCCTACCAAGTTTTAGTGATGCCTATTATATCATATTTGCTTAGCTGTGTTAAGAGTTCAAGTTCATCTCTTTTTTGATTTCCCATGCTCTATGCCAGGGGTAGGCAACCTTTCCCCTTTAAGGGCCGAGGGACTTCAGCTCCCAGAAGCCTCAGCCATGTTGGCCAATAGTCCCATGTTGGCCAATAGCTCCTGGGATTCTGGGAGCTGAAGTCCCTCGGCCCTTAAAGGGGAGAGGTTGCCTACCCCTGCTCTATGCATTAATGTAGAGACATCTAAGACCATGGGTCATTTCTCCTAGCTACTTATTTAAGTTTTTTCTCCTCCCACTGTTGGGTTCTTGTACTATTCACCTAGTTCTCGCTATAAAATTTAGGCTAATCTCCAGCAATTGATGAACTCCTGCCCTCAAGAATACTGTCTCTCTTCCCCACATAACTCAGTTTAAAGCCCTCCTGATCAGGTTTGTGAACCTTTTAACAAAAATGTTCCTGCCAAGTGTTATGGGATGCCAGAAGTCCCTCTTCATGACCATGGTCCAATGAACCAAATCATTCCTAGCATCACCATCCATGAAGCCAGTTGTTCACCTCTACTACTCTCCTCTTTCTTCCTGGGCCATGTCTTTCAACTGGAAGAAGAAACAAAATGACAACCTATCCCTCAAGATCCTTCAGCTTCTGACCCAGAGCCTTATAATCCCTTGTGATATCCTGAAGGTTCCTTGCAGTGCCATTGGTTCCCATGTGGGCCAAAAGGAAAGGGTAATGGTCAGTGGGCTTGATGAGTCTTGTCAGCCTCTCTGTTACATCACAGAATTTCTAAGTAAAGTTTCTAAGTAAAAAGTAAATCTGTTGTAAATACAATGAAAACGTTCTCTGGAAATCTGTGAATTTATACAGCTTGAATCCCTAGGATACCAGTTTGACTTAAATACAAGGAGTGAAGTGAAGTGGTTTAGATGACATTTTAAGTCAGATCAAAATCTGTTGCCTTTATTGAGGGAATATAGCCACAGCTTTATTGAGATAAACAATGGTAAAGTGATTGGGAAAGCTTAAGTTTAGAAAGGACATAAAAGAAAGACCATCAGCTAGTATAACTGAGTTCCTCAGGAGCAGTGTGGAAGGAAGAGATTGCATCAGATGCACTGCTTGCATCAGAGATTGACTGCCAAGATGATTTTGAGCCTAGAATATCAATATATGTGTGTCTCAGTTCAACATCTTGCTAAAAAGATGGCAAAACTTTGTTTTAGATACTTCGGCACTCTAAGCGTGGGAATGTGCAGGGAAAAGTTCACACTGATAAAGTAACAGGCAGAAATTTGAACTGTCCTCCCAAGTGAGTCTGCCAACATATACTGCAAAGCTTTTTATGACTGCCCCCTCATAAGATGTTTTGATCACGTTAATAAGGAGCCTTCTGCTCTGCATAGGTCAAGGACAGAGAAGAGTATAATATCTAATGGGAACCATTCCCAAGGGATTCAGTTACAACGTTGCACCAGCAGCTTCCTGGAATCATCTTGGCACTACTTCTGGGAAAGACAACTCCCCAGCCCTCCACCCCCAATAACCAAACAACAGGCATGAACAGGGTGGGAATGGGAAGGGAAAGAGGTTAGTTATTGTGGTTGGCACTAAGTTCAACACCCACAACAAACAGGGTTAATGGAGATACAAAAAAGGTGCCAGTTCCCAGCTTCCCAAATTCCCCCGCCTGCTCCCCTGAATGAGCCAAGGGATGGATGCAGGAGCCAGAACCAGATTAGTTCCAGTAAACAGGCTGCTGCTTTCCTCTCTCTGGGAAGA
This sequence comes from Phrynosoma blainvillii, assembly GCA_026167975.1. Taxonomy (NCBI): domain Eukaryota; kingdom Metazoa; phylum Chordata; class Lepidosauria; order Squamata; family Phrynosomatidae; genus Phrynosoma; species Phrynosoma blainvillii. The sequence goes on along the minus strand of JANUYF010000001.1, from coordinate 304,882,123 downwards.
AGCAAAGCCACTCCAATGAGGAAGAAACAAGCAGTTGATTGCCTAGTGGAAGAGACTGTACCATGAAGTAGTAGTGTCCAATTAAGTTTCCATAAAGCCAAAACAAGGGTCAGGGTAGAGGATTGCTCTACTATTACACTCACACAGCATCTTGATCTGCTTGTGGTAAAATTACTTTCCTATGTAATCTGTTCTACTGAGGATGGCCCTGGGTTCTTTCTGATAGAATCCCAATCTCTGTTCACTGGCTATTACAGGCCCTGTTCTTTTGCTGGCACTCTCTCATCATGGACCTCCAGGTGGTGATTATGATGTCATTGGTCATCTTTATTCCATATCCCTTTTCCAGGCAATGAACTCCTCCATGCAAAACTTCTTAACAATGAATGTTATGTCAGTTTTGCTTATGGCATGGATGACATCATTGCTGTCTGCTCCTTTGATTTCTTATGGCCTGGTCAGCCCATCCTGCTTCATTACTCTCACAGACCACGTCTGTCTCTGTGAGGGACAAAAGTCAAGGCTTCAAAGTAAGAAGCACAGGCTCCATTTGCACACTATATTACAAACTTATCTTATGAACTAAAAAAACAGATCTGCAATTCTTCAGTGCTATTATCTACCTACAATTCCCAGCTGTCCCACAGTAAACATTTTTCTAAACCTTTTTTCCCTGCAATTCCGATAAATATCACTACTGCTCCTGTGCGTGACTTTAAGTCGTTTCTGACTTATGGCAACCCTAAGACCAGCCTATCATGGAGTTTTTTTGATAAGTTTCTTCAGAGGAGGTTTGCCATTGCCATCTTCTGAGGCTGAGAGAGTGTGACTTGTCCAAGGTTACCCATTGAGTTTACATGGCTGAGCTGGAATTCAAACCCTGGTCTTCAATAGTCCAATTCTCAAACCACTACACTATGCTGGATCTCATTGTTTACTCTACATCCAATGTAAAAGACCATCTCCCTCTCCTTCTAATATCTTGATCACCCCAAACCCACAATAATCTAATCTTTGTGGCAATGGAAGACACAGTCCATAGTACTGTGAAATAGTTACCTATTACTATCATTATAATTATTATTTCCTGCCTTCTTCCCAGTCCAGGACTTAAGGCAGCTTGCCCCCTACTAGTGTCAGATACAACGTTAAAGCTCATATCATGCAAAAATTAAAAATACAATTAAACAAACAATAGCATTAAAAACAGTTAAAAGTAAGACCATTAAAAAGAAAAAATAGCCTATAAACTGTATAGTACATTATGAAAGGCCCTTTTCCCTCTGAGCAATCAATCATCAAAGGCCTAAAACAGAAAGATCTTCTCCTACTTTCAGAAGGATAGCATGAAGAATAAAAGTCTCACCTAAAGAGGGAGCTCCAGAGATTGAAGGGGGCTGCAGATGGACAGCTCTAGGCCACCCCAGGAAGCAGAAGATCGGAGCCACTACTGCTGCTGCACGCTGCAGCCCCGATCCTCCTTTTTACCATCCCAAAAAGAGCGGCAAAATGCCGCTCCTTTCAGGGTGGCAAAAGGGTGCCCTAAGTGCCAGCATGCGGCTCTTTAGCTCCCCTTCTGGCACAGCATGTCAAAGCACTGCACCGGAAGGACATCCTGATGCCATGCGCACCATCAGGACACCACCAGCGTGGGGTTGGGGCAGCTGGCATGCGGCTGCCCCTCCCTATCAGCCTCCAGATTGGCCCTTTGGGTTGGTCTGTAGAGGCCCTAAGAGTCATCACCAAGAAGGCTCTCTCCTGTGTTCCCACCAGAGTTACCTGTGAGAGTAGTGGGACAGAGAGAAGGACCTCACCAGGAGAATATGTGGTTCTTCTTACTTTCCAGTGGCAGGATTTAACTACACTTTTCCTGGCTCCCTTCTTGGATTCCAGACTCCCTAACCCAACACATATTCCTCACCTTAGGAATGCATCTGAGCATCTTCAGCTGTAGCTGCACAACCAGGAAAAAGAACAGCTGGGAACTCCATAAGTGTGCCAGTGGAGATTTACACTTTGGCTATTGGATCTTGACCAGGATGTACCAACACATGTAAGAGCAGCAGAAATCTGCTTCATGCCTTCTTCAGAAAGCCCCCCCCCTCTTTTTTTTAATGCCCCAGACTATCTGGCATGTTTTTCATAGAATTACAGAGCTAGAGAGACACAAGGGTCATTCAGAACCCTTTGCTGTACAGAAATACACAATCAAAGCACTCCTGACAGATGGCTATCCAGCCTCTGTTTAAAATCCTCCAAAGGAGAAGAGTCCACCATACTCCAAGGCAACTTAGGGGGCTGCAGATGGGCAGCTTTAGGCCACCCCGGGAAGAAGAAGATTGGGGCTGCTACTGCTGCATGCCGCAGCCCCGATCCTCCCTTTTGCCACCATTTCTGTACAGCAAAGGGCAGCAGAAGGCTGCCCTAAGAGCTGGCATGTGGGTCTTTAGCACCTCTTCCAGTGCAGCACATCAAAATGCTGTGCCAGAAGGTCATCCTGATGCCGTATGCCATGCCGTGCACCCTCCTCCAGACATGCTTGATGCCTTTTTTTTTTTTTTTTTTTTTTTTTTTTTTGGTATGACTGTTCATAACAGTCTAGCCATCCTTGTTTTGAGCTTTCTTTTGGTTCTCCCATTTTGGAATAATTTCTAATGTTCTTTAATTTCCCCCCTATTTGCCTGTCCTTCATCACTTGCACAGATTGAATCCTGCTTACAGGCTCTCTCCCAACAATTCAGCCACCATTATAAGTTTAAGTCCTATTGTTCTCAGGTCTGTATCATTTGACATGTTGCATTTGGAATAGTTCCAGGCATAGCAACATCAATTCTTAGTGGGAGCTTTTTGTATTTATCTTACAAGTTAGCACCCCTAAGATATCCTAACTGTGCCTAATTATCATACCCTTCACTCTTTCTGTTTACCAAACATGAGGGTAGGCCCCATCCAGCAGCTGTTCAAATGTCTTCTGTTTGCTAAAGCAACCTGACAAAGCTAGAAATTCTGATTTAGTGCTGTTTGTCCATATTTATTTGGTAATTCTGTGAGGCCTTGCCTCCTGTAGGTTGCTTCTGCTGTGATAAGGATGGCTTCCTTTGTGCTGTTGGCTCTGTGATTCTTGGTCACCTGCAGAATTACAAAAGAAGGAAATACCTCTAGGCATCTCCTAAGCAGAAGGCAAACTTAAATCTCAATAGAAAGAGGATAGAACCTTAAATCTCATACAACATGAAGGGTCAATTTGTCTGGTCAGCCCACATAACCTCCTCCACTATACTACTCCCCAAAATGGCTTTCACAGTGTTAAACAAAATATAGATTGAGCTAATCTGATTATTCCTCTTCCCACTGATGGCATTGATTCTTATTATTTTCTCATTGTTTAGAGGTAAACTCTCAGAAGTGAGAGGATTTTAGTGCCTGCCACTGAAATTGTAATTTCACTGCAAGTCAAAGTAAAAGTTGGGAGTTATCGTAAATATCTAAAATATTTTGATGAAATTTTTTTTAAAGTATCAGTTAAGAATACTGTGTTTCTTAGAAAGATGGTGTCTATCCTTACCTTCAGTACAAGAAACATGGAGGGAAAGACAGAATTCAACCTACATCACCTAGTAGCAAAGGTCTAAATATGTCTAGATATAATAAATTAGATTCCGTGCATAATTCTGGAAATTGAGGGGTGCAGGGTAGAAATTCCATGATGGTTGAAATATACTGTGAATTTTTGGAGACATTAGTTTTTATAATTTGCCACCAGCACCACCTCTTTCTGTAAAAACTCTCTTGTCACATAAGCTATGTTAAACCTATGAAGAGGCTCCTGGGAGCCAGTATGTGGATATGGAGTCTATATGCAATTCAACTGATTATATTAGGCCTGCCACACCATGCATTGTGGAGGTGCAAATAGGATCCTGGATAGTTCTATACACCAGATCCCTAGCTCTCAATTGGCTGCATGAATTTGGTTGTGCAGTTAGGATGACTGTGTGTGTATGTATGCCTACAAGTCACTTGTTGAATTCTTATGATCACATAAATTTTATAGATTTTTTTTAAGGCAAGGAATCCACAGAAGTTGTTTTGCCAGCTCCTTCCTCTGAAATATAGCCTACAACACCTTGTATTCTACATAGTCATAAAAGAGGAAATGCATCACCAGAAATGAGGGTGCAAATTTGCATAACATTTGTATAGGTTTTCATGTATATACATGAAAATTTGAAAATAATGACTATTCTTTAAATAGGAAGCAATATATCATACCATAGTAGGGAAAACAAAGACCTGGGGCCCTTTCACATTACCCACTTACAGCACTAGGATTCCAGTTTAACTGCCAATATCCTATGGAATGCTGAGACTTGCAGATTTAGGGGAGGGTATCTAAATTTTTCAGCTGGAGAGCTCTAGTGCCTCACCACACTACAACTACTAGCATCTTGCCATGGTAGTTAGTGGAATTATAGCACTATAATTATATAGTGTGAAGGCGCCCAAAGTGATTTGTGTGCCTGCTCACTCTGCTGTCCAGGTGCAAATTCCAGCTCTGATCTCCTTTCCTCTGGTTCTTTATCTCTGAATCATACCTGGACTGGACAGCCCTTCAAACAGAGGATACTTTAGAATACAAAAGTATTTTCTTACAGTGCTTCACTTGTTGTTGTTGTTGTTGTAGTTGTTGTTGTTGTTGTTGTGTGGCTTTAAGTCATTTCTGACTTATGATGACCCTAAGACAAGCCTACCATGGAGCTTTCTTGACCAGATTTGTTCAGAGGGGGCTTGCCTTTGCCTTCCACTGAAACTAAGAGGGGATGAAGACGGGTGGCCCTGGGCCATCCCAGGAAGCAGAGGATCGAGGCCAAGGCTGCCAGACACCTCAGCCCTGATCCTCCCTTTAGCCACCTACAAAAGGAGCACTAAAATAGCGCTCCTTCCACAAGCTGCAAAAGGGGCACTGAAAAAGGTGTGGCACGCCTCTTTGGTGTCTCTTCTGGCTCAGCGTGTGCGGACGCTGAGCCGGAAGGACGTCATCGGAGCACCTGTCATATGGATGGGCCATCGCTCCAATGATGTCCTCAGGAAGGGGATGGAGCGCCCAGCATCTGGCTGCCCTTCCCCTTTCTTGCCTCCAACACGCTGCAAAAGGCCCGTCTGCAGAGGCCCTAAGAGAGTGAGTTTCCCTGCTGAGAGGGGATTTGAACTGTGGTCTCCAGTATCATAATCCAATGCTCAAACCACTGCCCATAAAGGATTATAAAGTAGGACACACATGTCCTAGGAATGTGCAGAAGCATTAAGGCTGTGCTGATGGCAGTAACACAGGCCTTCCTTATTGCTTTCATTCTTTGAAGATGTTTTAGAAACTGACTAACCAATACAATGTAGGTTACATTCTATTGGAGGATTCTTCATGTAAGCACGCACCAGTGATATCAATGGCAAGCAACACTTCCAGAAGCCTCCACAGGCAACAAGATAATAACAGAAGAGAGGCTTCCACGATTCACATAGAACCTCCCAAGTTTTAGGCAAAATCTACCACTCCAAATACACCAGTGGTGACTGATTGTTTCCATGTGGTGAATCCATTCTGCAATTTGGCCCAAGCTTTTAAAGGTGATCCAGAGTGTTGGACCTATTTGGGGCATAGGGTCCAGAGCCCTTTCTGGCTAAATCCCACATGGATCCACCACCCCACTGATATGGGGCTGGGTGTTATCAGTACGCTGATGACACCCACATCTATTTCTCCATGTCTCGATCATCGGCCTTGAATCCAAATGGTGTCTCTCTTCTCAATGACTGTCTTAAGACAGTAATGGGCTGAATGAAGAAAAACAGATTGAGATTGAATCCAGACAAAACGGAAGTGCTCACAGTAGCAGCCCCGAAACCAGGAATTGGGTTGCAACCTCCAGTCCTGGACGGGGTCACACTCTCTGTTAAGCACTGTGTTTGCAGTCTGGGGGTGCTCCTGGACTCGTCACTCCTGATGATCAATGAGGTGAATGCAACAGTCAGGAGTGCCTCTTAATAGCTCTGGTTGATACACCAGCTGCACCCTTTCCTGGAAGTAAGGGACCTTGAGACTGTGGTGCACGCACTGGTAACCTCTCGTCTGAATTTCTGCAATGCACTCTATATGGGGCTACCCTTGTGCTTGGTCCGGAAACTTCAGTTGGTACAGAACATGGCAGACAGAGTAGTCTCGGGGACATCTATGAGAGACCAAATAACACCGGTATTGAAGTCTCTTCACTGGCTGCCTATAAGTTTCTAGGCCCAGTATAAGGTGTTGGTTATGACCTTTAAAGCCCTAAATGGTTTGGGTCCAACCTATCTTCAGGACCGCCTCCTCCCATATAATCCTCCCCGCGCACCCCGGTCCTCTGGGAGGAATTTGTTACAGCCAGTGAAAGCAAGGCTGTCTACAACCTCCCAGAGGGCATTTTTGGTAATTGCCCCCAGACTATGGAATGGCCTGCCGGATGAGATCCATCAGATTACAACCCTAAGCAGCTTCAAAAAGGCTGTGAAGATGGATCTCTTTCGGCAGGCCTTCCTTGACTAGATTCCCAGCCTAAGGAGTTTATCAGGAGCTTACCTGGATCTACCTCTTCCACCTTTAGTTCTTGTCACTGCTCCAACTCATCTATGGTCTCTCTAGTTACTTTATTTTTATCATGTATTATTTTTAATGGATGTCTGGTTTAATACTTTTTTAAGGGGGGGTGGGATGTTTATTCTGGGTTTTTGTACTGAATTTTGATTGTTGTAAGCTGCTCCGATTGTTTGACAGAGTGGTGGGATAGAAATTATTATTATTATTATTATTATTATTATTATTATTAAAGTCACCAGCAACCACTGAAATTTACCTACAAATCAACTGTTAATATTTGCAGAATGTCTCTGTTCTTTGTGATAAGCTAAACTCTGAACATGAAAACAAAATCTGTTCATTGAACATGTAGTATCAAAAGGTAGTCTGTAATAAAAATGAAAGCATGCATGTGAGAAAAGGTGCCAAATACAATATAGCTCCAGTAAACATTAGATCATCCACTTTATTCAGTTACAACAGTATACCATTTTAACTATCATGGCACCACTTTACAGAATTCTGGGATTTGTAGTTTCATGGGAGTTAGAATTCTTTGCTAGAGAGCTCCTCCAGTGCTACATAGGAGTAGGTATGATTGAGTTCTCTAATAAATTCAAAATACTTCACAAAACTACAGTTCCCAGAATTCTATAGGCTGGAGCCAGAGCAATTAAAGAGGGATCACTGTACTCAACGATGTACTATAGATACAGTAAAAATATCATAATGCACCAGACTGCTATAATTGACAATTCCCTTTCTCAAAATATCCCTGACAGATTGAATTTTCTTCCCACACCCAAACTGTCTCAATTTTTTTCTTACAACATTCATTGTCACCCAAGCAGATTCATATGCAACAAGGTCATGCAATATCTTAACCCATAATAATTCAGAACAGAAACCAATCATTTTCATTATTTAGATAGTATATTTTGGCAGGAAGATGTGCAACATGAACCTTTGCATGTTTACTTGAAGTAAGTTTCATTGGCTCCGATGGGGTTTATTCCCCAGTAAGAGTATACAGAATTAGCACTGTACATCTACTCACAGAATGAGGATTTATGATCTCTGGAATCCTCTAATATATGATTCAGAAAGCATTTGACTATATTTTTCCCCGTGTGTGTGTGTGTGTGTGTGTGTCAGCAAATTTTCCCCCTTTTCTGCTGAACTTTGTTGTTTTATAAGCAACTTGTAGTTCACTGTAACTAGTAACAATCCCTAATCTTGGTATCAAACACAGTTTTTGATATATGTAATAAAAATCAAGTAGCGACATGCCAAGGTAAATTAAAAAAATGTTCATACAGATCTGAAACTTACATCTAAATAAGTCTGATATATTTGAAGTGAAAAAAACATGTACCATCTCATCCATTATCTTGATACTTCCATAGTTTCAGGATCTAAGGAGAGGAATAGCAAGATGTTAGACCTCATGAAAAAAGACTAACAAATATGAAGTGAACATTCTCCAATACACAGGTATAAGATATTACCTGGGTGAATCTGGGGTTTAGCAACTGGGGGAGCAACAGAGTATCACCCTTGCTCATGAAATTTTCCTTCATTCATGAGCATTTCAAGCATTGCAGAGAGTGTCACAATGAATGTTCACTCCTAGAACATGCATATTTGCTTTGTTCTCATTCCCTTGGGAACTTTGCCTGCCCCTTTTCTTTGGATGACTAAACTGTAGATCCTAATTCTCAACTGATGTTTTATTGCAATGATAGAAATTTGGAGACTGAAGGAAAATTTCATTAGGAGACAGACTTCTAAATTGGGGTGGAAATGTCCTCATTTTGCCTCTTCATGGAAGCTACATTCCTTTACGTCTTTCTCATTTGCCATAGTCTCCTGTCTCTTCAGTGAGACTGTCTTCTCTCTAACATACTACAGCTGCAGCTGCCATGGTTAAAAATGTTATGGAATCCTGGGATATTCTCAGGTTTGGAAACCTCAGTGTCTGGGACAAACCAAAACTGACAGTTAAAACCATAGTAGCTAAAGCAGTGTCAAACTACATTATTTCTGCAGTGCAGATGCAGCCTACATTCTTCCCATCCTGATACTTGATACCTGCCAATTGTTGTTCAACACATCTGGAAGACTCCAGGTTCATGAAATCTTGCATCATGATTATCATATGAATGTAATTCCTGGTTGCTCCCATGAACAATAATTACTGTCTCTCTATTTATAACCTCTTATATTTAGATTTTTGTTTATTTTTAAAGAAAGACTTACACAACAGAAATGCTAAAGACTTATGGCAAAACATTTTGGCTTCTGCTTTCTTCACCTGCACTGATATGAATCAAAGGGTATTGTATCTAATATGCAGATATCTTCAAAATAACTCAATTTACATCACTAAAATTTATGAAAACAGAGAACCCATGTCAGGCTGTGAATTTAATAAAAACAGACAAGGAGTATTTATTAGAATCCTAATTCTGGATATGACAGAAGTATTCCAGGATAGAGATATATTCAAAGATACCAAAGAATGATGACTAATTAAGATTTAAATACTGGAGCTTCTCCTAAATTAGCTTTTGTTTTATTCCTCTAGTACTATCCAATATTTCCACAACAAGCTATAAGCAGGAAAAGAATTCTTTAAAAGTAAATATTCATGATTTATTGCCATCATTAAGAGGGTCACGGTGCATAAGGGAAAACTCAACATGTTTATAATCCCGCATAGTCCCATAGCAGTAAAGTTGAAAAATGATGGCAGCACTGGACAATGTTTGTTCAGCCCCAACCGCTTCAGTGGCATCCTGGTGTTGGCTGCAAAAAGGAGGCAAATAAACAGATGACCAAATTGAGAGCCCCTATGGTTTTGCCAGACTCCAGGCACCTTACACTTCCAAAGGATCCAGCTGCTTTCCTGCTTGTTGAATTTCACGGATCAGAGCCAAGCATTTTCACTGCTTCCACACTCTTCTCCATTGATAGCCACTGATAATACAGGTGATCTAGGCTTTCTTTTACAGAGGTTGTGTAAGTTGTAAACAGAGGGATCTTTCAAGAACCAAAGCCCATCAAGGACACAGGATGGTGTCCCCTGGATGAGGTATGGCATTAGCCTACATTCATGCAATCTCAGTGAAACAAACCCACTTCTGGTGTATAAGGAAACTGATCAGAACCCTCTGAAAGAAATATCAGGTAAATATTTGCAATGTCAAATTTTAAAAGTCCCCAAATTCACATTAATCATTTAATCACACATTTAGAAAACATTTTCTCTCAACAATATGCATTTCTAAGTGTATTTTCTCTCAGAAAAAAACATTGCTAAATGGATTTTGATATGTTTTTGAGCTGAGGATTGCACCAGGACATACAGGAAGTTTGTAAGCCAGTGAACAATGCCCAGATATGCACATTAGTACATGATGCATGGAGCTGGTCCAGCACATATTGGGATGTATAAAAACTAAATTACTTAAATAGATCTAGCAGTGCATGACCTCAGTAACCTGTAGTTTATAGCAGAGTTAAGAACAATCCAAGCCAGCATGATGTAGTAGTTTAACATCTGGACTAAGGTTCTGGGAGACCAGGGTTCAAATCCCCACTCAGCCCTGTAAACCCACTAACTGATCTTTGGGGAAAATGTATGAGAGGGTTGCCTTAGGTCACCATAACTCAGAAATGGATTGAAGGCACACAACAACAACAACAACAAACAACAACAACAGGAATGATGCAGCCTTCCAAATGTTGCTACACTGCAAATCCCAGTAGCCTTAATAAGCCCAGTCAATGGTAATGAATACTGGGAGTTACAATCTAATCGCATCTGGAAGGCCATATGATTCCCACCGTTGTCTTAGTATCTCAGCTTATGTGGGATTTAAAAGCATTGTTGGGATGCTATTGGGCTTTTCGAACTTGATAGTTTAGGACAGCAATGGAGACTACATGGCCCTTCAGACGTTGTATTGTCAGTCCCAGCTTTCCTCGTGGTTACTCTGGCTAGAACTTGTAGAAATCTCAGTCCAATAACATCTGGAGAGTCATGTGATTCCCACCTCTGTTTTAGGGCCTCAGCATATCTTAATCCAAGTGTGAGTCTAGGAAATAGAGAAGGCATATCTCAACTATTATACACCCTTAATGTATGGGAGCTGGCAATTTGCAGCTTTGACTGCCCAAGGATTGTCACATCCCATTTTATTCAATAATGGCATATGTACATGAATGCACTGATGCATTCACTTACAAGTTGCTGCCATTGAATAATATGGGGCACAACTATCTACATTTGGAGCATAGTAGTCCACACTTTTTACCATCCCAGCAGGTAGGGATGGGAAGGGTCCACTGTACCAAAAAGTGGTGTAGAGTGTGTATCCACATATTTGTCACTTCACAGTGTTTGCTTTCTGTTGTTCCTATAAGGGAAGCTCTGCTTAAACCTCTTTTTAAGGTTCAGAAGCACTAAGCAAAGAATGAGGGGATGAAAAGATCTCTATTCCTCATACATACCTCAAGCACTGTTTGGCTGTCATCAGTTCCTCTCATGCACTACAGTGGGACATTTTAGTTCTCCAGAATCATCTTTTCTTGCAAAATCTACAGAGAACTAGACTCACAATGTCAGAATTCTGGGCCACCTGAACAGTTGTAAACAATTTCCTCCAAATTTTACTTTCTTGCCACATACCTTTTTTCCCCCAGAACAAAAAAACCTCCCCAAAAGAAGTCCAAAAAGCTATCACTTTTTGCCATTGGTGTTTGGTTTTTCTTATCCCAGCCAATGCAACATATAACAACCAAAATATCCCATGCCTCAAAACAAAACCATGCATAACAGAGCCAAAGTAATAACACTCTGCATGTTAGTAAATCATCTTCATTTGAGGAAAATCTAAATCTCTTTGACTGGGAATGGCAGATTTCTCTCTGCCTGCACCCCCTTTGTGGGAAACCCTCCCCCTAGCGGCCTGACTGGTGCCAACACTGGTGTCATTTCAGCATCAAGAGGGGGGAAAAGGCTTTTTATGAAAGCTTTTGGGGCTTAATTGATTCCAACAAAATCTGCACACATGAATGGGTTTAATTTTTCTTAAACTGTTTTTAAGAAACTGTCTTGCTTCAAGTTGTTAAATGATTTGCTTTTAGCCCTTTTAAAATTATTTTTGTCATTTTAAACTCTTCAAATTGATCTTACTGTATGCTAGTCTCAGATTTTTGTATATTGGAGACACAAACACACACACACATACATGTACACATATTATGTATGCATATACACACAGAGGCATTTCGCTCTCTCACTCTCACACACACACACACACACTATCTGTCTATCTATCTATCTATCTATCTACTTACCTACCTCCTCATTGGGGTCAGAAAATATATCATAATACATGCAGTGTAGGTTATATGTTAGCTTTAACCAAATCCTAATCCACAACACCTTGGAATTTTCATTGATTTTGTTTTGTTTTGTTTTGAAGCTCCATAATTCACAGGATGCACCTAAAAAGCATCCAAGGGTGTGACAATTAAAAAAAAAATACTGACTTAAGATGATTTACTGACAAGCAAAGTGTTATTGCTTTGGCTCTTTAATGCATGGGATATTTTTGGTTGGTACATGTTGCATTGGCTGAGACAAAAAAAATACACCAATAGCAAAAAGTGATAGATTTTATCAGCTATCTCTGATCCTGAGTCAGAATATGAGCACAATGAGAGAAATCAAAAACAAAAGGAAATAGCAGGAAATGAGTCTGTTCGGAAATTACAACAGAAGTAAATTTAGATCTCTCCTTTCTCTTTCTGCATTCCAAAGTAAATTGCTGTGTGTTGGACAACTTTGTAATACAAATAAAAAATGGCAGAAGGCAGGAAGAGGACTGGAGTTTTATGGATGAATCCAAAGAGGGAGATGCTAGTTTTGCTAATGATATTTTAGGAGTATTGAGGTTCTTGGATGCAAGCAGTTCCCTCAGGACATGCCTTGTTTTCATGGAACAGCAAGTCAGAGTGACCCAGTGATTTCATAGGAGTGCAATTCAGTATCAGCTGTTCTCTTACCTGTCGGGTAACCCTAGCCAACTCATTTTTTCTCATCCAGCTGTACTATTTAGGGTGGATCTGTTTCTTGATTCTGGCCAGGATTCCAGACGAGTCTAATGGCAGGCAAGCCCATGCTAGATTTTCAAATGTTTTTGGTTACTAGTCTCTCCAAACTTCAAAGTTGCAAGGGCACATTGTAACCTCTGAACAATGGACTTCGTGCTGTATTTGGTGCAATGGTTTCCATGTCACCCTAAAAGCTGTTCTAGGAATGTGACAAGAAATGCTTTTGATGTGGTTAACTGCTTTCCCATCAAACTCAACCCACGGCAACCCTGCTGATGAAACATCTCCAGACTCCCCTGTCCTCTACTGCTCTGCCCAGCTCCTGCAAACTCATATTCATGGTCTCCTTAAAAAAGTCCATCCATCTAGCATGTGGCCTTTCTCTCTTTCTACTTCCTTCTACCTTTCCTAACACTATTGTTTTTTCCAATGGTTCATGCCTTCTCATGATGTGTCCAAAGTACGACAATCTAAGTTTTGTCATTTTAGCTCCTACGGATATTTCTGGTTTGATCTGCTGTAGGACTCATTTGTTTGTCTTTTTGGCTGTCCATGGAATCCTCGGCACTCTTCTCCAGCTCCACATCTCAAATGACCCCCTTTGCAGACGGAGCTTTGCGCCATCTTGGAGGCAAGGAAGGGGAGGGGCAGCCTCACACTGGGTGCCCCAACCCCTTCCTGAGGATGTAATCGGAGTGCCCGCCCTTCCACATGACGGGCGCTCTGATTACATCCTTCTGGCTCAGCGTCCAGACACATTGAGCCAGAAGAGGCACAGAAGAGCCACATGGCGGCTATTCAGGTGCCCCTTTCACGGCTTGTGGAAAGAGCACTATTTTAGTGCTCCTTTCCCAGGCGGTGAAAGGGAGGATTGGGGCCGAGGCATGGGGCAGCGTTGGCCCCGATCTGTTGCTTCCCAGGGCGGCCCATGGCCGCCCGTTTGCACCCCCCTTGAGTTGATTTTTCTCCTGTCATCTTTCTTAACTGTCCAGCTCTCACATCCATACATGGTAATAGGGAATACAATGGCTTGTATGATTCTAACTTTTGTGCTGAGTTGTATGTCAGTTCTTTCATAGCCACCCTCCCCATTCTTAATCTTCTTCTGATTTCCTGGATGCAGTCCCCATTCTGATCAATGTTTGATCCCAGATATAAGAACCCTTTTACTATTTCTATTTCCCAATTGTCAATTTCGAATGCATGTAAGTTCTCTGTGGTCATTATTTTTGTTTTAGTTATGTTCAACAGTAAGCCTGCCTTTTCACTTTCTCCTTTGATCTTCCTTAGTAGTTGTTCCAGGTCTGTGAGGTTTTCTGCTAGTATTATGGTGTTATCAGCATATCTCAGATTATTGATATTTCTTCCTCCTATTTTCACTACTCCCTCTTCTGTGTCCAAGCTTGCTTTCCTTACAATATGTTCTGTATATAAGTTGAACAGGTAGGGTGAAAGGATGCAGCCTTGTCTGACTCCTTTGACAATTGGGACCATCCTGTTTCTCTGTGTTCTGTTCTGACAGAAGCCTCTTGTCCTGAGTACAGATTCCTCATCAGGGCTATCAGATGTGTTGGCACTCCCATGTCTTTAAGGGCGTTCCATAGCCTTTCATGATCTATGCAATCAAAGGCTTTGCTATAGTCTATAAAACACATGATGATTTTCTTTTGGAACTCCCTGCTGTGCTCCATTAGCCTTCATATGTTTGCAGTGTGCTCCTTAGTACCTCTTCCTTGCCTGAATCCTGTTTGGACCTATGGGATTTCTCTCTCCATGTATGGTTGGAGTTTATGTTGCAGTATTTTGAGCATAATTTTGCTTGCATGGGAGATCAGTGCTATGGTTCTATAGTTGCTGCAGTCCCTCGTTTCTCCTTTTTTGTGGATGGGGATGTATATTGATCTTTTCCAATCTGTTGGCCATCGTTTTGCTTTCCATATCTGTTGACATATGTTGGTTAGCACTAGAGTTGACTCTGTCAATGTGGATTGCAACACTTATATTGGAATATCATCAGTTCCTGGAGACTTTTTTGTTTGCCATTTCTTTTATTCCAGCTTCCACCTCAGTTTTTTGAATTTGGGGTTCACCTTCATATGGCTATTCCGTGTGTCCTTCATGTTGTTATCTCTTTTATATAACTCTTCTGTGTATTACATCCAATGTCTTTTTATTCCTTCCTGATCTTGAATTATGTTACTTTTATTGTCATAGAGCATCCCAGTCCTTGGTTTGAACTTTCGTTTTATTTCTCGAATCTTGTGGAATAGGTCTCTCATTCTTCCCTTTTCGTTGTTGCTTCTATTTCTCTGCATTAGTCATTGTAGTAATTTTCCTTATCTTTGCACACTAGCCATTTTACTGTCATGTTAATGGTTCTTAGTTTATTCCTATCTTCTTTTTGTTTTGTTTCTCTTCTTTCTTTTATTGCTTGTAGCATTTTATCTGTCATCCATGGGTTTTTTTTAAATTTTCCTTTCATATTTTGGCAGTGCCTTTGTGCATTTCTCTTTTATTATGTCCTGAACAAGGGCCTGAAGACAGATGAGAGAATAAATTAAAGAAGGACATGAGGAGGGAAGGGAAAGGAAGGTGGAAGGAGGAGAAGGGTAGGGAAATGATCAATTCATGGGGGGGGGGGTGACATAGGAAAACAACTACTGAGTAGCAGCAGTAGTGGTGGATGTCACTAAAGTGAAAGAACAGCAGTAGCTAACACTTGTTAGCACTGCACACAGGGAGGTGTAGGTGGTCCTCCTTGTATAACACCCCCACCTAGAAAACCCTATGATGAGACATCAGAAGTGTTACACAGGCAGGACAAGAGCACTAACAGAGAGACAGATAGAAATTAAAGGAAAACACACTTGCAAGAACAGCTAAGGGCAGTCAAAATGACGAAGCAAGTAGCACTCTCAGAAAGACAAATCCCATCAGAAGTAGCATCATACATAAAATAGGGATGTGGAATGTGAGAAGCATGAGCCAAGGGAAACTAGACATAGTAAAAATGGGACTGGAATGTATGAACATAGCAATACTGGTGAGAGAGTTAAAATGGACAGGAATGGGCTGCTTTGAATCAGACAACCACACAGGGAATGAAAAGACAAGAAGAAATGGGCTGACTTTCATACTAAGAAAAGATGTTACAAAAGCAGTCAGAGGATACAATGCAAAATCAGACTGAATAATCTCAATAAGGTTCCATGGGAAGCCTATGAATATGACCATAATTCAAGTATGCCACTGAGGCAGAACAGGAAGAGATTGATAGATTCTGTGAAGAAGTACAGGAAGAAATTGATGACACATCAGCATAGGATGTCAAGCTGATCATTAGATATTGGAACACAAAAGTTGGAAGCAAAGAAGAAACAAAAACAGTAGGCAGATTCAGATTAGGCCAGAGAAATGAAGCAGGTGAACATCTGATAGATTTTTGTGAAGCCAACAGCCTATTCATTGCAAACACATTTTTCATACAACCAGAGAAAAGGTTATAGACATGGACATCACCAGATGGTCAACACAAAAACCAAATAGATTATAACTGGAAGTAAAAGATGGTGAAGCAACATATTGGTGGCCAGGACTAAACCAGGTGCTGATTGTGGTACAGATCATGAATTACTCATATCAAAATAAAAGTAAAACTCAAGAAGAAATGCTTTAGGCAGCCTAAAACATGCTGAGAATATGTCTACATTGCACATGAAAGCAGCTTAAAATTGGAGTTAATTGTTATGGCTTTCCCAAAATTGCCCTGGGAAATGTAGTTTTGCAAGGGTGCTCTGGATACAGGACAGACAATTCTCTGCCCCTTTCCAAAACTGCATTTCTCATATTCCTGAAGGGATGCCTTGTGAATTTAAGCCCAATTTAAATTTGTAGTGGATGCATGTCCACAATCTTCTACTGCTGCCTCTCTCCAACACTAATTACATGTGTGGGAAGGTGATTTGAAGACAAAAACATGCACCTTGTTAAACTGCTGCCATCACACACATTTTCCATCTCTGAAGGCCATGGGTTTGGTAATATGCATATATACCATTGCTGAACCAGAAGCAGCTGATGTTCTAAAGAGTTGATCAGACATTAGAAGGAACTAGTCATGGCAACAGAAGCATCAGACATGGTGGCAATGGCATGAGAAATAGAATCAGGAGGGCAGGACAGGGAACTGATGCCCTTACTGTGAGCTGAGGTGGTCAAAACAAAATTGGTGGTGGCAATAAGCAGCCATGAAGGCAAGTGTGTGAATGCAATCTATATACCAGAGCTGTGAACTTGTGGGTCACCAAGTGTTATGGAATTTAAATTCTTGTGAAGCTTAATCAGCCTGGCCAATGACATTATTCAAGACAAGTTGGTCCCAGTTGTTTACATTGTCTAGGACTACTTATAGGACAATATATAGGCAACTGAGGTGGGCCTTTATTAAAGATAAGGTCATTTGGTGGAATCTCTCCAGTGCACACATTATATAGCACTCACCTCTTGGCTATGTTGTCTACACAGTCAAAGCAGTTATTTGGAACACCATGCAAAATCTTTCCAAGAAAGAGGAATACATACATTCACACACATGCAGAGTAACTTTGTCAAGATTTGTTTCCCTTGTCTGAGGTCGTGGAAACACTCCTCTCTCCACCACCCCTTTGCTAACCTTTCACTGCCTTTTCACACTCACTTGGGGGATAGTAAGTTTATTTCCCAGCCTGAAGGGGGAAGATTTGTGTGGGATCCTTTTCACTGAAACACATTGCTACCTCCCAGGTCCATTAGGGATGCTTTCTTATTGCTGGCCAGAAATTTACATCTGGTTAATGAACTTCTGGGGCTTTTGTGATTTTGCTTATTTCTAATAAAACTGAGTGTTAGCCTCATGTAACTGATTCTCTTTTGAAGTATTGGCAACTACTATACATATTCTGTAATGGTTTTGGAAAGATCTGGTAGAATATGCATCTCTGCTCCCTCTGCTCTAGACAATCTGAACATAGGTTGTTGTAATGCCCTAGTTTTCCAGTTCTCTGGGAAAGATTTTGAATCCAGAGGACCATATATGCCTTTCTTGTAGCTGAACACACAAAGTTTATACTGATTTATACTGTTGACCTCAGTAGTCCCCAACTATTAGTCTGCCAGATCTTTTTCACTTCATCTCCCAGAATCCCCCACCAGCATGGGTGATGGTCAGGGATTCTGGGAACTGAAGTTCAGAACATCTGGAAAGCCAAAAGATGAGAGTTACTTGCTGCTCTTCTCTCTAACAACAGCTGTCCAAATTGTCAGGCACAGAGTTTCCCCTTACAACCACTACCTGATCCATCTAACTGGAGATGACAAGAGTTGAACCCTGAAATCTCTTGCCTGCAAAATGTGCCCTCTTCTCCTCTTTTAATGGTTTATCTTCCCCTGTTTTCATGGGTTTATCCAGCAACTTCTTCCTTTAGATTCACTGGAAATTTGCAGTTTCAAAATCTGAAAACATATCAAACCCAGTAAGTAGATGGATTGTATGGTTAAGTATTAGAGTAGATAGTCCCTGGTTTAAATCTCCCCTCAGCTGTGAAGGTTATCCAATAAACTTAAGTGTTAAGGACTTAAGGAATTGAATTGTGGGGCACCTTATATCCAGTGACTGAGAGATCTGGCTAAGTAAGCCACATTGCTCCCAAGCTGCAGAGTCTTTTTTGAGCCCAAAAGAAAATACCAATGTGCAGCATTGCTCTTTCTGATTTTGGCGTTCTTGAGGGGCCATGTCTGGTACTCTGTGAGATACAAATGGACAAGATGGGGTACAAAGCAACAAAAGTTCTTTTTTCTTTTTCTTTTTTTGGTGGGGAATTCAAGCCACATCCCAGGATTGGCCTTTGATTTCTTTTCACACAGATTTTTAGAGTGCTGTCATATTGTATTTCACCTGTCCAAAATGCTTTTTAAATCTAATACTTCAAGGGTTCTAAGCTATACCGTGGACATTTGTTGTTTGTTGTTGTGTCCCTTCAAGTAATTTCTGCCTTATGGTGACCCTATGGTGAACATTTCATAGGGTTTTCTTGGCAAGCTTCTTTAGAGGGGGTTGCAATTGTCATCCTTTAGGGCTGAGAGAGTGCAACTTGCCCAAGGTCACTCGGTGGGTTTACATGACCAAACCAGGATTTACAGGGTTGATAAACTGTGTATTAAATCTGCATTAAACCCTTTTTAATGCATAGCAAAGTAGGCAATTCCTATATGAGCTAAACTGTTAAATGTAACAATGATTTAGCCAGAAATGAAAGGACAGTGTTCAGTATAGCAAAGGAAATCTGCCAACTGAAACATGCATCAAACAAATTCTTTCTATATTTACTGACAATTTTTTTAAAGCAGAATATAATATGAGATCAACACAATTTCAGTTGACTTAAGGAAAAAGTTGCAGTTAGGATAGATATTTTCTGATGTTTAGTTTTTTTTCTGCTCAAACAGTTTGGTGGGTTGTGCCAAGGGAATTGAACTCACATCTATGAAATAATTTGTTGAACTTCATGACAGGAAGGTAAAGGAACATTTCAGAAAACTGACCCACTGGGGCTAATCTAACAGGGAACTTATGAGAGGAAACATTTTGTAAATCTGATTCCGGAAATTTGATGAACAGGAAGACCTGGAGAAATATTCATGGGGTAATGAACTGAAGAGGAAAAAGTCAGAGATAAAATGGCCTCTGTGCACTGTGTCAGTGTAGACAGGGAGGGAGATGGAGGGGAGAAGAATAACATAGAAAATAATTAATTGTGGGTTTCATTTGTCTGGGGAGGTTTCAAAACTTCTGTGAAGGCAGTCATACAGGCCAAGCCCATCTGCTGAGAATAGTCCTGTTTCTCAAACAGCCAGCAAGAGAGGCCTGAGGTTACAAATGCACATACTGTAGTGCAATCCTGTGCATGTCTAATTATAAGACTCCCTAGTAAGCATAGATAAAGTTGCAGCTTGAGACACTTCTGAGAGATGAGATTGTGTAGGAAAGGTCTGGTGTATGTGAGTCAGAATTTAACAGGCTAAAACATTAATCTAGATGCACATCAAAGCACCTAGATTACATCATAGGAATCCAGCCTGTACAGCACCATGGTCAATAGTATGAGGAAATCAGGCTTTCCAGAATAAAAACTGGAAAGGGATTCAGTACTTTTAAATGTTGTGTAGAAAAGGGAATTTCAGCAGCTGTTGCATAATGCATCAGGTACAAGAGTCATCTCCAGTTTTTGGTCTGGAAACCCTGGAATCTTTGTGGTGTTGTGTGAGTGAAATGACAGAAGACCTTCACACTGTATACATTTTCTGATAGCAAGTGCTTCCATGTAGCAAAAAGGAAGTGCCTAGCATTTGAGCTGGAAACATATTGCCCTTGAGATGTCATACTAAAGTCCCCATCACTCTTCATTACTGCCTATGCTGCCTGGAGCTGATAGTAGCTGTAGTCCATCAACATCTGGAGAAGCATGTATTGCTGACTGTTGGCTGAGACTACCGCATGCACCTATCACACACAGATTTGTGTGTACTTATATAGTTATCACAAGATTTCAGTGTGGTGTACAAAAAACCCCACACAATTTAAACAGCTACAGGTGAGAAGCCCTGGGGTGTCATGCAATTATGCAACCCTTCCTGTTACATTTTGCAGGAAGCAGTCTATTGTGTTTAATGGCCTGGAGTACTTGGAAATAAGAATGCCAGCTAGGGTGCAAGTTTTATTCTTCCCTGCCCCAGGTCACAGTTCTAGCCTTCCCAAGTAAACAATAGAAAACCTTGGTTAAGCTAGCTATGTTTAGGTCAGGACATTATTACAAAACTGATTGGATCAAGGAATGGATCTGCTGCAGACACTGCAAGGGGGCACCACCACGAGGCTAGAGGTGTAAAATTTCTGGAAATTTTGAAGCCATTGGTAAAATCCGTGGAAGTTTTCCCAGAGCAAGGGGCAGGAGAAAAACCTCCGAAATTTTAGGAAAAAATGGGGGGGGGGTGTTATAAGTGCCCTTTACAGACTAAAAGTTATTTTTTTTAGTGCAGGAAAATAAAATGTATTATATATAACTTGGCTTGGCATAAAAGTATATTAATAGTACCCTTCTTTCTGAAATAATTACAAAATGAAGTTACTTTTTAAAATGTTTATTTATTCATTTATTGTTATAAGTGGAGCAGTAAGGACCTGAACTTGAAGGAACCTCTGTGTTTCCCAGTTTATGAGCAGTTGGCAAATAAATAAATAAACAGAGACATCTTTAACAACAGTAAAACAAAGAAAATTATTTTGTCACCTCTAGTCTTCTATAATGTTAAGAACACTCATCATTCTCATAAAAAGAACTGACAGAAGGTAAGCCAATAGCAAGAATGGCAATAATTTAAGATAATGCACATGTCGAGAGACCACAGGCAAATTAGAACATTGGCAACAGATAATGGGAGATAACCCAGGAAAAGGTGGGGGCAGCTCCCAAGAGTGACTATAAATAGAGGGACAGAAAAGTGTTTGGGGTTAGTTAAGAGAATTTTATTTTACCTTGAGGGGTTTAGCAGCTGAAGAGGCTGAGGGAGACTGCTATGAAGTGCAGTTAGAAGGGAGTTTATGTACCCAAGATAGGGAGAGATGTTAATTATACCTCGAGGGGTTAAGAGCCACTGAGGCTAGGATAGGCTGCTGTGAGGAATAGTTGGAAAGGGATTTTAGGTACACAAGACAGGGGTGAGGAAAGTCTTTAATTACATTGTTGTGATAACATCCTGCGGGAGATATACTATACAGGCTGCCAGAAATAATCTATCTTGAGATCACTTTAACTGTCCTGGCTCAGTGCTAGGGAATCATGGGAACAGTAGTTTATTGTGGCACCAGAGCTCTCTGACAGAGAAAGCTCAATGTCTCAGAAAAAAACTACAATCCCCCTGATTCCCTAGTACAGAACTAGAACTAGGACCGTTAAAGTGACCTCAAGCTAGATTATTTCTGGCAGTCTGTATAGGCCTATAGTGCTTGGTGACTAGTAAAGTCACAGATAACCAGAAGGGTTAAAAGATACAGAACATAGATAAAGGTTCTGTGAGAACTTAGACTGAAAAGGACATTTATAAGGCTATAAAGAAACAATTGCAAAGAAAAGCAAAAGAAACTGTAAAACTGTGAAAGTACTACAATATTTATACACTGTATCCATCTTGAATGCCATCCACTGAGAAAGATACTGTAATCAACCTGATTTGTAAATAAAAGTCTTTTTGTTTGTTCAACAAGCAGTTGTCTGAAGTGCTTAAAGAAACATACGTATTCAAAACACCACCAATAGGGAGAAAAATCTTTTAGGTTTGGGACACATCAGATAGTGGATATGTGGTTATCAATGAGTCATTGGTGCCAAGCTGGGGAGCAGTGGATTTGAAGACCCAGAGGGCTGGCATCTAGAGAGAATTCTAGTGTAGGTGGCACTAGAGGTGAGAACTCAGTTCAAGTGTCTCATCACAAATTAGGTGGTAAACTGGTGGGATAGTTGTCATCCCATGACATATCAGTGTCAGAGGTGGGATCAAAAAGACCCATTGGGCTGTCCTCTGAGAAAAGAAGTTGTGTGGGTGAGTCCCACCATGACAAATTGATGGCAGCAGTGGCACACAATGAAAAGGAGTGAAAGGTTTTAAGAAATTTTGGCAATGCCACGTTGTCACCTTGACAGCACATAATCTTAAATAAAACTTTTGCTGCTACATAGCTTTTTAGAAATAATATTGGAGGAGAAAAATAGAAGAAATCTTTGTCTTAAGTTATCTTATTCTTCATTCTAAAACAGAATATTCTTTTTTTTAATTTTAATTTGAAAATTTTATTAATTAAAACAAAAGGAAAAAACACATTCAAACACATTATACACATGACAAACATAACAGACAATGCACATACACTATAAATAATAATAAAGACATAAAATAGACCAACATTTAAAAACACTTCCTTACTTGATATTACTTGCCATTCAGCCCGATTCCCTCTCACTTCTATTTACTACAGTTATTTTAATACCTCAAGTCATGCATTATATTATTGATTATGACCATATTGTTATCTCTTAAGTTGTAGCTTATTATACTCTCTAAATTCCTAACTTACTTCCCACAGTGCATATACTTGAGTCATATACTTATAGTTTATTCCAGACCTATAGTAATTTTTAAACATTCATTTTGTTTCCAGTAATCTATCAAAATCTTCCAGTCTTTTTTAAAAACCTCCTCACTAACACCTTTAATTAAGCCTGTTAGCTTATCCATTTCTTTTATATCAAATACCTTTATAAACCAATCCTGAAGTGACAGAATCTCCTTTGTTTTCCATTTTGCTGCATATATTATTCTAGTGGCTGATATTAAATTAAAAATTAATTTCCCGTACTTTCTTTCCAAATTTTGATCCTCGATGATACCCAATAGAAATAATTGTGGGTCATTTTTCAGGTTAATTTTCAAAATTTCAGACATTACCTGCCTTATATTTCTCCCAAATCCCTTTGCTTTTTTACAGTCCCACCATAGGTGATACATTGTTCCAATTTTTTTTCTTACATTTCCAACACTTTTGGTCCTGGGTTTTTTTCATTTTGGCTAATTTGATTGGGGTCAAGTGCCATCAATATTGTAATTTGTAAAAGTTTTCTTTGATGTTACAACTTAAAGTGTATTTCAGTCTTTTTCTCCAACATTTTTCCCACTGAGCCAATTCAATGTTATGTCCGAAATCTTGGGCCCATTTTATCATCTGAGGCTTGATCAGCTCCTTTTCCATTTCAATAGTTAATGATATTTTATATAATTTTGATATTTTGTGTTGACTATTGGATTCAATTATATCCTCAAATTCCTTATTTAATACTCCGATTGTTTTGGACTTTTGATCTAATAAAAATTGTTCTCTTATTTGTCTATGAGAAAACCAATTACATGTATAACCTCCTGATTTAATTCCTCTTGTGTCTTTATGAATATTTTTTGCCCTTTTTTCAATATCAAATCATTATGGGTTAACCATTTTTCTTTGCCTAATTTATTTTCTTTCAATACCACTTCACCAATTGCTGTCCAGTTAGGTATAACTTCTGGCCAATTTTTCTTGACTTTATTCCAGATTCTTAGTAAGGCACGTCTTAAGTAGTGGTTGCTAAAATTTCTATGATATTTAATTTTATCATATAATAGATATCTGTGCCAGCCGTAAATATTGTCAAATCCCTCCAATTTCAAATTCCTTTCATTTTTTAGATTTATCCAATCCAACAGCCAAAAGAGATTTTTAAATTTTTAAATTGGGTAAACCCAAGCCTCCGCGTTCCACCACGTCTTGAAGAAATTTCATCTTCACTCTTGGTTTTTTGCCATCCCATATACAGTCAGAAATATCTCTATTCCACTTAAGAAAGGGAGAATCATTTATCATGATCGGAATATTTTGAAAAAGAAATATCATTTTTGGTAAAATGCTCATTTTAACTGTGCCGATTTTGCTCATCCAGGATAGATTTAATTTTTTCCATCTGATCAGGTCCTTTTTAATTTCAGCCCATTTTTTTTCATAATTGCTTTTGAATAATTCAGAATTTTTTGTATTAAAGTTAATATCCAAGTATTTGCCATTTTTGCCTTTTGAAAATTAGTTTTTTCTTCTAATATTCCCTTTCCCTCCTTTAATAGATTCAGTGTTAGCATTACCATTTTTTCTTGATTAATTCTTAAATTTGTCAGTCTACTGAATTCCCCAATTTTGTCAAGTAGCGAATCAATCACTTCACATGGATTCGAAAGCAAGACCATCAGGTTGTCTGCAAAAGCTTTCACTTTAAACTCCACTCCTTTAACTTTAGTCCCTTGTATCCTAGCATCTGTTCAAATTTTATTCATTAATACTTCATAGCTCAAAATGAATAATAAAGGGGATAAGGGACACCCTTGCCTGACGCCTTTCTGAATTTTAAATATCTTTGAAGATTCACCATTGACCAAGAGTTTTGCTTCCTGATTTTGATAAATTGATGTAATCCATTTTAGGAAGTTTTGACCCATATCCAATTCAGTTATTATTTGACACATAAAAGACCAATTTAAATTATCGAATGCTTTTTTGATGTCAAAGAATAATAAAGCTGCTTTTTTATTTATATTTTTATTGTAATATTCTATCAAGTTTATAAGGTGTCTTGTGTTATTTTTTATCATTCTGCCAGGAAGAAATCCTGCTTGGTCTTCATGAATCCAAATAGAGAGCCATTTTTTAAATCTATTTGCTATAATATTAGCAAATATTTTATAGTCATTGTTAAGAAGTGAAATTGGTCTGTAATTTCTTGGGTCTGTTTTGTCTTTGTTTTCTTTGGGGATTAATGTTATGTTTGCCTGCAACCAAGTTGGGGGGATATTGCCAATCAAAATTTCATTCATTGTTTTTAATAGTGGGCCTGCCAATTGATCTTTAAATTTCTTATAATATTCTGAAATGAAGCCATCCGGTCCTGGAGATTTACCTGATTTTAAATTCATTATTGCCTCTAGTAACTCCTGTAGTTCAATTTTTTTAATTAAGTTATTTTTTATGTTCTTCTGTCATTTTAATAAGAGTTTGTTGTAGATATAATTTAATCCTTTCTGTCTTGTCTTGGCCTTCGCTATATAATTTGGAAAAATAGTCTACTAAGATTCTTTTTATCTGTTCCTGAGTTGAAAAAACTTTTTCCCCTTCTTTCAATTCAATAATTGTTCTTTTTTTCTTGTTCTTTTCTTAGTTTGTAAGCTAACATTTTCCCTGGTTTGTTTGAAAATTCGAAGTTTTTCTGACAGACATATTTTAGCTTCTTTTGGATTTCTCCTGTTAATATTATGGATATTTGTTTTTGTAGTTTCTGTATATCTAATTTTATTTTATTTTGTTTGGGATAAAGCTTCAGTTATTCTTCCTTTATTTTTATTTCGGACTCCAAATGTTTAATTTGTTTTTCTTTTGTTCTTTTTAATTTGACAGTTTTCTTTAAGAAATATCCTCTCATGAAGGCTTTTGCTGCATCCCAAACAATGTTAATTGGAGTTTCTTTATCTAAATTTTCTTGGAAGAAAAACTGAAGCTTTTCTTGAGCTTCTTTCACAATTCGATCATTTCTCAACAAATTAATATTAAGTTTCCATCTAAATTCTCTATAACAATTTTTCATGGTCATTACAATCAAATTATGATCCGACCAAACTGCCAGTAATATATCTATTTTAGATATTCTATTACATAACATTACAGAGGCTAAATACATGTCTATTCTAGACCATGAATTATGTGAACGTGAAAAATAAGTATAATCTTTTGCATTGCCATGTATTACTCTCCAGAATCTCTTAATGATAATCTCTCTTGAAGTTCAAAAAAGCTTTTAGGGAGTTTGCCTTGTTTAGCTTTAACCTTTTTATGTGAGCATCTGTCTAATTGGGGGTCGATGACCTCATTCCAATCACCCAAAACAATTATTGAGTCATTATTAAAAATTTCCAATTTATTTAATAGAATTTTATAAAATTCACTTTTATTAGACAATGGGGCATATATCCCGAAGATTATTATTTTTTCCCCTCTATGATTAATTTCCACCACTACATAGTGTCCAGTTGGATCGGCTAATAATAATTTTGATTCTAATTTACTCGCAACATATAATACAACACCTTTTTTTTATTTTTGGCAGCCACAACATATTCTTTCCCCAGTCTTTTATTCATTAAATATTTAACATCGTCCTTCCTTATATGTGTTTCCTGTAGACACAGGATATTCACCTTAAATTTTTGAACATAATGGAAGATTTTTTTTTCTTTTCTGTGGGGTATTTAACCCCTTTACATTCCATGTAATGAATTTTAGGTTATTCATCGGAATGCCAATGTATACTTAAATACACTGTGAGTTGGTCAAAGTGAGGAGGAACCAGGGGAAATCACCTAATCTCTTACTCACCTTCTGTCTCTCTGTCTTCTAAGAATTTACCTTCTCTAAGGTACTGTCTATCTATTGGGTCAATTAGCAATTCATCGTCTACTAAATCTCCTTCCCTATCATTTTGCCAATTAACTGCTCCTGTTTCTTCTTAGGTATCACCCTCATAAACACTTATTTCTTTTCTTGTTTGCTTTTTCATTGCTTCCTTGCTAGGATCATCTGGTTTACTTTCTTTTCCTTCCCTCTCTCTCTCTCTATCTTTCACATCTCTTTTTTTCTTCTCGATCCCAAAATCTCTTTGCTTCCTCTAAGGACTTCAATACCACCCTTCTCTTTTTCCATCAGTCCATCTGGCATACCCCATCTATATGGAATTCCCTGTTGCCTCAAAAATATCATAAGGAAAGCATATTCTTTTCTTTTTTTCAATAACCTCCCTGGGATATCCTTCAAAATCTGGACCGACATACCTTCAATTTCTAATGGACATTCATTATGCATTTTTAGTAGAAGATCTTGAACTTGTCAATGTACAAAATAGATCACGATGTCACGGGGTTTTTCTTTTTTGCCACTAACGAGTTCAGACGAAAAGCTCTATCAATTTCAAATTGAAATTGATGTTTGTCTTTATTCAAAAATTTTGCCAAATTATTTACCATTAATTCTGTTAAATTTTCATTTTTATTTTCCAGGATCCCTCTAATCTTAACGCATTTTCCCCTTAATTTTTGGTCCCATAGGGCCTTTTCGTCCAAATCATGTTCCCTGGTTTTCCTTATATCATCCAATTCTTCAGCCAATTGATCTCCTTTATTTTCCAGATTTTCTATTCTATGGGTTTCTAAAACAGAATATTCCATAACCCATTTTTCCCATTTATCTGGTAGGAGGGAAATTGTCAGGGGGAAAGGTTAGAAAAGACCCAATTTTTCCAGGATGTTCCTGGGCCTTCACATCTCCATTCTAATAGAAAACCACAGATATTGAATCTAGAATGGATGATACAAAGAAATGGTGCAAACTGAAAATCTTGTTAATTAATTTACAGAAACATCCAGTTACATAGAATTTCACCTTGTTTGATGTCCAGCTGCAGTGAAATGAAGCCAATGGCTGAAGTTAAGAATTCATCCTACCCAATACATCATAGCAATCCAGCATTTGAAACACTTAAGGAATTAGATTTAGCAGAAAGCACTGTACTGAAGGCAGACAAATGTTATGCAAAGCCAACCACTACCTGACTTATTAAGAAAAATCAATGGTCTCTGAGACAGTAAATCTCTTGTGATGTCTATGATGACATCCTTTGTTGCTGTATACCTTTAAGTTATTTCCAAGTTATGATCACCCTAAGGGCTATCATGAAATGTTTTTGGAAAGATTTTTTCATAGCGGATTTGCCATTGCCTTTTTCTGAGGCTGAGAGAGTGCTTGCCCAAGATCACACAATAGGTTTCCATGGCTGATTAAGGATTTGAACCCTGGTCTCCTGAAGTTCTAGTCTGATACTCAAACCACTACACCATGCTGATCCTTCATTAATTCCTGCAGCCCAGAATCAGTACAATTGTAAGATGCAGAGCATTAGTCATTATCTACCATATTTTCCGGCGTATAAGATGAGCGGGTGTATAAGATGACCACCAACTTTTCCAGTCAAAATATAGAGTTTGGGATATACTTGCCATATAAGACAACCCCACCTTCCAACGCACACCAAATAAAAATTAAAAAACAAAACATCAGATTTAATTTCAGTATGGTAATTTTAATTCAAATGCATTGCAGAAATTTATTAAAGCAATTTGACACCGCTTTAACTGCCCTGGCTCAAGGCTATGGAATTCTGGGATTTGCAGTTTTGTGAGATATTTAGCCTTTTCTGTCAGAGAGCTCTGATACCACAAAGCAAACTGCAGATCCTAGTAGGAGTCCACAGTATGTAGCCATGGCAGTTAAAGCAGTATCAAACTGCATTATTTCTGCAGTGCAGACTCAGGCTGCATCCATACTGAAGAACTGATGCAGTTTGACACAGCTTTAACTGCCATGGTTCCATATTATGAGAGCTCTTGGATTTGTAGTTCGATGATTTACTTAGCCTCCTCTTTTCCAGGACATGCCCTTCATGCCAAACCTCTCTCCATTTTCTCTCCTCTTTCTCGTCCCCTTTTCTTGCTGGATTCCTCTGTTTTCTTTCCTCTTTTGCAAACCCTTCTCTTCCTGGGATCCCTCCATTTTCTCTGTCCTTTTGCAACCCCTTCTCTTGCCTTCATTGCTTTCTCTCCTCTTTTGCAACCCCTTCTCTTCCTGGGATCCCTCCATTTTCTCTCTCCTTTTGCAACCCCTTCTCTTACCTTCATTGCTCCATTTTCTCTCTCCTTTTGCAACCCTTTCTCTTGCTTTCATTGCTCCATTTTCTTTCCTCTTTTGAAACTCCTTCTCTTCCTGGGATCCCTCCATTTTCTCTCTCCTTTTGCAACCCCTTCTCTTGCCTTCATTGCTCCGTTTTCTCCTCTCTTTCTCATCTTCCTCCTCCCTTCTTCTCCCGCCCTCCTGGTTCTCCTCCTCCTCCTCCTCCTCTACCCGACGTATAAGACGACCCCCAACTTTTGAGACCCTTTTCCAGGGTCAAAAAGTTGTCTCATACGCCGGAAAATACGGTACCCAATGAATATTAAAATATTAAAATTAATTAATTTTAAGTGGATTCTGCTAATCTGGATCTCCCACACCCTTGTTAACAGGGGTGGGCTACAGGGAGTACAATACTTCCTTGTTAGAGCAGCACCACTGACTATTGATCTGTTTTCAGCACAATTCAAATTGCTGATTATGACCCTGTAAGCCCCTGTAAGCAATGGCTAAGTGGTTAAGATGCTGACTCGGTTGATTACAAAATCAGCAGGTTGGCAATTCGAGGCCTGGGTGCTGCATGATTGGGTGAGCTCCTGTCACTAGTCCCAGCTTCTGCCAACCTAGCAGTTCGAAAGTATGCAAATGCAAGTAGATCAATAGCTACCGCTTTGGTGGGAAGGTAAACAGCGTTCTCTGCAATGCTGGTCACATGATCATAGAGTAGTCTCTGACAATGCTGGCTCTTTGGCTTAGTAATGGAGATGAGCACCACTCCCTATGGTCAAACACGACTTGACAGCCTTGTCAATGGGGAATACCTTCACCTTTAAGCCCTTTATGACTTCTGTATCTTCCTATAAGAGCCTGTCTAATATCTTTGGAGAAGGCTCTTCTCTCAGTCCTGCCAAACTCACAGGCAGAATATGAGAGAGGGTTTTCTTTGTGGTGGCCCCATGGTCTGGAACACCTTTGCTAGAAAGATCAAATGGATTCCTTCCATTCTGTCCTTTTTTGGCAATTATCACATAAGACTTTTACACCAGAATGAAAGCATCTTTGGCCATACTTATCACATGACATCCCACCTCTCTCCTTGCTGCTTTGTATTTCAAGTGTTAGTAAAGTGCACCTTTTCATTGATGGGAAAACCCATCAATGGCTCCCAATATCACTACTTTTCCAATATGGCCTCAGGTCCCATTCACTGCAGTTTCAATAGGCAAGCATTCACATGGCATCAGTGGGCATTATTCTTCCCCACCCCTTCCCCCTCACTATTCCCTAGAAAGCTGTTTTCTATTTCTTCTTTTTTATTACCTCACATCACCACAATTCCTGAATTGTATTAAAAATTAAAAATAAAAACTAAAAGGCACCTTGGGTAAGGCATTGGGCAGGAAGGTGGGGTAATGAAGGCCATGCAGGAGAGAGAGCATGGAACCATAGATCACCAAAGTACCATCTTAGCGCCATAACAAAGAAGTGGGCTAATGAATGCTGCAGATCAGTATGTTCCTGCTTCCTTTTGTTCTTGCTGTTAACTGCCCTCAAGTTGATCTTGACCCATGGCAACCCTGTGGATGAGACATCTCCAAGACCCCCTGTCCTCCACTACTCTGCTTACTTCCTGTACATTCATACTCATGACTTCCTTAATAGAGTCCATCCTTTTAGTATGTGGTCTTCCTATCCTTCTACTTCCCTCCACCTTTCCTAGCATTATTGTTTTTTTCCAGTCAGTCATGCCTTCTCATGATGTGTCCAAAGTACATTAGCCTACTTTTGTCATCTTGGCTTCCAAGGAGATTTCTGGCTTGATATGCTCTAGGACCTATTATGGCCTCTGCAGACAGACCCAAAGGGGCAGCAGAGAGCCGCCCCGGGAAGCGGCAAATTGAGGCGGAGGCTGCCAGACCTCACAGCCCTGATCCTCCCTTTTGCTGCCCAGAAAAGAATGGCAAAATGCCGCTCCTTTTATGGGTGACAAAAGGATGCTCTAAGAGCCAGCGAGCAGCTATTTAGCGCCCCTTCTGGTGCAGCATGTCAAAATGCTGCACCGGAAGGACGGCCTGATGCTGTGAGCCATGCGTAGCGGCATGTGGTGTCAGGATGTCCTCAGCGTGGGGTTGGGTTGGCCAGTGTGCAGCTGCCCCTCCCCATCTCTGCCTCCAGGCCGGCCCTTTGTTTGTCTTTTTGGCCATCCCCAGGATCCTCAGCACTCTTCTCCAGCACCACATCTCAAATGCATTGATTTTCTTCCTAACTTGTTTATTAATTGTCCAGCTCTCACATCCATACATGGTAATAGGGAATACAATGGCTTGTATGATTCTAACTTTTGTGCTGAGTTGTATATCTTTGCATTTTAGAATCTTTTCCAGTTCTTTCATAGCCAACTTCCCCATTCTTAACCTTCTTCTGATTTCCTGATTGCAGTTCCCATTACTATCAATGTTTGATCCCAGGTATAAGAACTCTTTTACTATTTCTTTTTCTTCATTGTCTAGGTTGAATATGTGTAGATTCTCTGTGGTCATTATTTTTCTTTTCTTTGTGTTCAACAGTAAGCCAGTTTTTGCACTTTCTTCCTTGATCTTCCTTAGTAGTTCCAGGTCTGTGAGGTTTTCTGCTGGTATTGTGGTGTCATCTGCATATATTAGATTGTTGATATTCTTTCCTTCTATTTTCACTCCTCCTTCTTCTATGTCTAATCCTATTTTTCTTACAATATATTCTGCATATAAGTTGAACAGGTAGAGAGATAAAATGCAGCCTTTGCCAATTAGAAACTATTCTGTTTCTCTGTGTTCTGTTCTGAAAGTAGCTCTTTGTCCTGAGTACAGATTCCTCATCACGACTATCAGATGTGTTGGCACTCCCATGTCTTTAAGGGCATTCCATGGCCTTTCATGATCTATGCCAGTGGTGGCAAACCTTTTAGGGACCAAGTGCCCAAACTAAAAGGCATTCCATCACTGGATGTTACCCAGTGCTGGGGGGTAGGATTTCTGGGATAATGGGATGGGACTTCTGCCTTCTGGGGATGGGACGTCCCCCTTCTGGGGTGGGACGTCTTCCTCCTGTCATCCCAGGCCTTCAGCTGCCTCTCCGAAGACACCTGAAGGCCCAGAAAGAGCACGCACCTGTTCCTCCTCTTCCCCACCCTCCATGTGCCCTGAAAAATGGCTTTGCGTGCCATCTCTGGCATGCATGACATAGGTTCACCACCATGGCTCTATGCAGTCAAAGGCTTTGCTATAGTCTATAAAGCACATGTTGATTTTCTTCTGGAATTCCCTCTTGCACTCCATTAGCCATCATATGTTTGTAATGTGGTCCCTACTACCTCTTCCTTTTCTGAACCCCACTTCCTTACACTAATGCAAGTGGAGAGAGATAGAGGGCTGGTGTGACAAAATCTTCTGTTCCAACAGACTTTTGAGAACTGACTGTAAAGGCTTTCACTACTGTTTTTGTTTGTTTGTTTGTTTTGTTTTATTTTCAATGGTTTTAAATTGATTAGATGCTGTAGATTGTTCAATTATATGTTTGCAATATTGTTTTTATTTGAAGGAGGGTTGCTCATATGTTTAAATCTGTGTCTGTTTTAGCTTTTGTAAGCTAAGTCCCAGATCTGAGGGAAACATGGGACATAACAGTATAAAATAAATGAAATAATATAATATAGAATGCAACTTCTGAGTTGTGATAGGAAATGTAATTAATATCTATCTATGTCCTTTAAAACAAAGACATTTATATCCACCAACTTACAAAGACACCACAGCTGGTCATACTGGCTAGAGGATTCTGAATGTTGTCCCCTTCCCCACCAACAAAGAATATTTTTTTTTTATGTCTCTACATCAGGATGCAGAATTTTCCTGTGCCTTTTTGGTGAAATTAATTTGGATTGAGTGTCCTGACCATTTAATAGACTTGTTAGGCATAGCACACTACAGCAGAATTGTGGTAAAGAACTTTCACAACCACCACTGATTTTTGGAATTACAGGTTAAAGGAATTTGGTATATTATTTATTAGGGTTGCCAAGTCCCCAGCATCTTGTTCTTCAAACTCACAGAGCCAAAATCTGAGAAAAGAGTTGGATTCTTATGATGTTTCAGATGCTGGGCAGGCAAAGTTTGGGTATGCAGGTTAGAACTATTTCCAGGTCAAGAGATTGTGGAAAAGGTTTGAGGGCATGAGGAGAGACTGGAGTCACGAAATCAGAAGAAGACTAGGACTTGGAAGGGCAGCTATGAAGGAACTAGGCAAGATTCTCAAATGTACAAATATGTCACTGAGAGCTAAAGCCAGGATTGTCCATGCCACCATATTTCCCATTTCTATATATGGTTGTGAAAGATGAACAATGAAGAAAACTTATAGGAAGAAATCAATTAATTTGAAATATGGTACTAGAGAAGCATTCTACAGATACTGTGGACTGCTAAAAAGACAAATAAATGGATCCTAGAGCAAATGAAGCCTGAACTCCTTAGAAGCCAAGATGGTTAAACTGAGACTGTTGTTCTTTGGACATATCATGAGAAGACAGGACTCACAAGAAAAGATAATTGTGCTTCATAAGGTAGAAGGCAATAGAAAAAGAAGAAGACCACATTCCAGATGGACAGACTCAATCAAGGAAGTCACAGCCCTCAGTTTGCAAGATCTGAGCAGGGCAGTTAAGGACAAGGTGACTTGGAGTTCTCTCATTCATAAGTCAAAGTCAACTTGACAGCAGTTGTGTGTGTGTGCATGTTGTTTGCCTTCAACTCATCTCCAGCTTATGGCAACTCTAAGGCAGGGGTTTTCTTGGCAAGTTTCTTCAGAGGAGGTTTGCCATTGTTAACAACAGCAACAAATAAACAACATATTCAGGATTAGTGTTGTGGGCCATAGAACAAAATAAAACAATATCAAAAATGCACAAAACCCATAATGGAAGATTTCAAAGCTCCACTGGTTTATTGAGACTGAAGGGTGACTTCCAGTGGTATGGCAGCTCAAGAAGCACCTCAAAGGGAATAGCTGCGTGGGGTGCTGGCTTATTGCGGGGATAAGTTTGATCGGAGAGAAAAAGAGATCGAAAGGAAGTGTCCCCCAGGCAAGGGGGAAGCAGAGGGGCCCATTGCCGGTTTTGGGCTGCTCCCGGGCATCCTGACTTAAAAGATTTAAAGAACTTTAAGATCCCAAAGAAGCAAAGGCAAGAGGGATGCGGAGGAGAGCAGGAGATTGGGGCAAGCCACGTCCGCAATAAGAAGCCGTTTATGCAGCACAAGCGCCGCCAACACTAATTTTAACTTTACTTTAAACTATCGATTTAACATCTAGCAAGTTATGAAATGCTGGTGAGTCCATTTGTATCAACTGTCTCGAATGACCTGTTAAGTAATGGTCGTGCTGTATTGGGAAAAGCAGAAACAGCGGAGAATGGAGACTGTGGAATAGAGAAAGTAACGAAAGTAGAAATAGAAACTGAGAGCAGAAAGCAGAGAAAGTGAAAATAAACATTGTTACAGAGCTAAAGGCAGATATACAGGAAAACAATTAAAGGACTGTTTAAAGGGAAAGAAAACTTAAAGCCCTATGTTTAGATTCTGACTTCTACTTTCTATGATTTGGATATGATTTAAAGCTACAAGGGACTGAAGTGTTGAAGTGGTGGAGAACAAACAACAGAATTTTACTTATATTAACTGGGGGGAGAGATAAAGAACATTTATTTGTTTGTAAGCACTAAGAAGTAAGGAGTAAAGATATTAACGTTTATTAACTATAAAGTGGCCTTTTGATGGTGGATTGCTGTGGATTCTAAAGAGAAATAACAAAGTCTAAAATGTGGACTGCCATAATGGCTCTGAAAAGCATGGTACTGTAAAGATGTGAAGCAGCTGAACATCAAGGACATTTTTTTTCTTTTTCTTTTTGGACTGAATCTTTGATTTGCAAAATAAAAACCAGAAGAAACTTTAACTAAGAAAAGTCGAATTTATAAATATCTGCAAAGGGATGGACCTAAAGAATAGACTCTGACTTTGACTCTGACTCTGATTCATTTTTTTTCTTTATTATTAAAACTACATAACAATCATACTAAAGTGGGGGGGAAAACCTTAATTTAAATATCAGGTAATTGATATTGTATTTTGAAATATCTGCAGAAGGGACAATTTGGATAAAAATCTACAGGGAGAAAGCTGCTTTAGAAGATATATAAAATAAAGAAAATTAAGAAGAAAAGAAGAAAGAAGACCCCATTGGAACAATAATAAAATAAATGAATATTGTCTATGATATAGTGATTTAAAAAATATAATGCAATAATATAGATAAGTAGTATAAGTAGAAATTGAAGTGACTAACTATTTTTAAGTATAGTAGGTTTAAGGTTTGATTGGTTGACTAGAATAACTTACTGACTGTATCTATTTGCATATAATAGTGGGAATTTATGTAATCCAATAATATTATTTTGCTATAATAATTTGTTTATACAATTAGGAAGACAGTTTGAAATATTGAGATATTGCATGGTATGAGCAATATTAATATCATTGTATAGCTACTAAAATATAGTGCATAATAATTCATTTAGTGTATGTTTGACTAAGAAGAAAGAAAAACTGTGATTAAGTATTAAGTATTTCATTATCTGATTTGTTACAGCGAGTTGCTAATAAAGGGGGCTGTTGGGGAAAGGGTCGGTGTTAAAATAATTATATAAGAATAAGTAGATAAGAATTTATAAGTATCTGGATTGTTTGGGAACAGAATAGATCTGTTTGTATTAAATTACACCAATTGTATAGTATTTAGCGAACTAGAAGAACAGAACTATATTATTTATAGGTCGCACAAGATACAAGCTGATAGAGATAAGTAATTAACTGAGAGGCTTTTTTTCTCTTTCTGGTGGCTGTTGTTTTCATATATATATATATATATATATATATATATGGAATGTCTCTTTAGAGTTGTATAAATTGATTTCTTAATTCTCTATTTGAATATTCCATATAGTAAATC
Organism: Phrynosoma blainvillii; assembly: GCA_026167975.1. Lineage (NCBI taxonomy): Eukaryota > Metazoa > Chordata > Lepidosauria > Squamata > Phrynosomatidae > Phrynosoma > Phrynosoma blainvillii. The sequence continues at coordinate 304,845,974 of JANUYF010000001.1, read as the reverse complement.
AGTTTAATATATGCATTAATTTGACAAACCAACCTTAGATTAGGCTAAGATGACTTGTAAAAAATTCCCTTCAAGACTCTGAGAGCAAAACAAAGACCCATTGGTAGATACTAAGGAAGAACTTAATATTAATTAATATAACAATTGGGCTAACTAAGCAATAATACATAAGTAACTGTTGTTATAATAAATCATAGAAATTTTATTAGCATTAGTATTATATCAGCACTAACTAAAAATATTAAAATATTAAAATAAGTCAGGGCAGGATTCAAAATTCATTAAATTTGATTTAAAATTTGAGATAAACCTTGAAGAATAGGATATGATGTCAAGGAGGGAGAAAGCACAAGCTCAAAACACCACACAATCGAGCCAGAGGAGACCCTCTCTAGAGTCAGTTGGGAAAGGAGCAGATCAGAGTTGTTTAATCTTGGAAAAAATGAAAAGATTACATTTGGAACTGAGAAAAGAAATTAGAGAATCAAAAGATGAAATGAGACAAGAGATTAGAGACTCCAGAGAGGAAAAAAAAAAAAAAAAGAGTTGAAACATGAATCAAATCTAATAAGGCAAGATCTAGATAGGATTAATAAGGATATAGAGAAAATGACAAACAAAGTAGATAAATTAGAGCAAAAAACAAATAAAATGGAAAATAAAATGGAAGAAGTAACTAAGGCACAACAAGAAGACCAAACTACATTATTGAGATTTGAGTTAAAACAAAGAGAATGTTGTGTAAAATGGAGAGGATTGCCGGAACAGGCAAATGAGAATTTATACGAATATCTATTACCGCATTTGGCAAAATATTTAGATAAATCAATTTCACAAATGGAAGGGGAGGTTGATAGGATGTATAGATTAAGCTCAAGAGTGGCAAAAATAGGAATGCTGGACGTACCAGATTTAGATTGGTTAGAAATGGGGGGAAAAGAGATAGATATGAAAATAGAGGGGGAAAATTTAAAGAATTTAGTAGGAAAGGAATTAAAGAAATTGGAAATCCATTTATGGAAAATATATTAGAAATTTGGAACAAATATAAAAAAGGATTAATGAATGAAAACTCAATAATAACACCAATAATAATGGAAACATCTTTCCCAAAAAACATAAAAGATTTATTAGATAAAGAATTAAAGGAAAGGAAAATAGATAAAATAGAAAATTGGATAGAATTAAAGATAGGAAAAGAAAATATAAAAGAAAATTTTAGGGGATAAACATGTCTTGGTTACATTTTATGCAAATAGAACAATGGTTTAAGAATTGGAAGAAAAAAATATAGAAAGAGGGAAATATACACAATTTGAACAAATAGTTCAGAAAGGAAAAGGAATGGAGGAAAATGAAAATATGAAAGGCATAACTAGCAAAATTTATAAAATATTAATGGACAATAAAAGGGAAAAACTAGATCAAATTATTTTAAAAGAAATATGGGAAGATGAATTGAAATGCAAAATCTCTGACAATGAATGGAATAAGATTTGGGAACAAAGACATTTGAAAAATTTATCGGTGCGAATTAAGGAAAATTATTATAAATTGATTTGGAAGTGGTATTTGACACCACTGAGATTACATAATATAAATAAAGAAAATTCAAAATATTGTTGGAGAGGTTGTCAGGAAGTAGGGTCATATCTACATATGTGGTGGCAATGTAAATATGTGCAAAAATTCTGGGAAATAGTAATATTAGAGATAGAAAAGGTTATAAATATAAAGATAGATAGAAAACCGAATATAGCATTGTTATCAATATATAATGAAGTAGAATGGAAGGAGGAAAAAAACCTTGTAACAAATTTGTTTACTGCTGCGAGATTAATTATAGCAAGAAGTTGGAAAACAAAAATAAGTGTGAAATTGGAGGATTGGTATAAGGAAGTTTGGAAGATAGCAATTAATGATAAATTAACATGTAGATTGAAAGTGAAAAAAAGGATTATTGAAAAGAAATGATTTTGATGAAATATGGAAAAAAATTATTGAAAATGTATTAAGAATGGAAGATGGGAAACTGCCTCCACGGGAGGAGTTAAGATTTTGGATGGAGTATAAAGATGGAAATGGCTCCAGGGGCGGGGTGCACGGAGGGGATATTTAGAGGTTTTTGTTTAAAAAAAATGTATGGAAGTTGATTAATTGTTTTATGCTTGTAAAATTTTTAAAAAAATAAAAAAAGAGTGGCAAAAATGAAGAAACTGCCATGAGATATAATAATCTACTGGGTTAGGAAACACATGAGGGACCTCTTCCTACAAAAAAAAATTACAAAACCAGATTCGTTATACATGGGAATGAAATTCAAGTGTTTAAGGACATCCCGGTTAAGATTTTGAAAAGAAGGAAAGATTATCAATTTTTAACAGAACAGTTGAGAGTACATCAGATACCATTTAGATGGGAAGACGTGGAAGGTTTATCTCTGTCATGGAACCAAAGGAGATATAAACTGAACACCATAGAAAAGGCATGTGAGTTCTGGAGAGAACATAGGAAAGATATAGAGAAACAAACACATGAGAGAACAGAACCAGAAAGAGAAGATAGAAGAGACAAGCCAAGGACTTTTTACAGGAAAAATGGGGAAAGCCATACAGATGAGGAAGAGGAAGAATATGCATACAATTATGGGAAAGAGGGGGGGAAAGCAAAAGGAGACAGAGATATATAAAAGTAAGAGAAAGAAGGAAAAACAGATAAGGAAAATGGGTGATAGAGGAAGGAAAAGAAGATGTATCAAAAGAAAAGAGAAGTAGGGAAGGGATGCCAGAAGAAGAAGAAGAATATAGTACAGAAGAAGAAGAAGGAAATATTGGTTAAAAAAAAGAAAACAAACCTATTGACAAATATTTGATTTAGGTGTCCTCATTTTTCTTACTCCTGGTCTAAAAAGGATCTATTATTTAACTGATTTGTATACCAATGAAAATCATAACTTGGAATGTAAAAGGCCTAAATTCACCTATTAAGAGAAAAAGAATCTTTCACACATTGGAAAAGGAGAGGTATGATGTAATATGTTTGCAGGAAACGCACATTAAACACTCAGAAAAAAGATTAATCAGAAATATAAAATTAGGAAATGATTTTATTTCCTAATTTCCCTAAAAATCGTAAAAAAGGAGTAGTCATATTTATCAATAAAAAGATTGATGCAAAAGAGATAATAAATGATCCTTCAGGACACTTTATTGGGGTAAAGGTGAATTGGAAGGAGAAAGTGATATTTATTATAGGAATTTATGCCCTGCAAGAAAATAAAGGTTTTTTTTTTCAAAGATTACATTCAGAGATCTCTCAACTTAATTATGAAAATTTTATAATCATGGGGGATTTTAATGGAGTTGTAAACCCTAACATAGATAGAAAATCAGACAATAAGATAAAAGCCAACCAGGGCAAGTTACCAAGATCTTTTTTTGAATTGGGTGAAAACTTTGCATTAATTGATGTTTGGAGACACCTACACAATGATAATAAAAAAATACACGTTTTATTCAAACAGACATAACTCATTTTCAAGGCTGGACATGATTTGGTTTCCCACTATTTGGAGTAAATACATTAAAACGGTAGATATATTACCCCGTACAATATCAGATCACAACCCTGTTACTCTTATGCTGTATGAGGGGAAAAAACATAATAATATTTGGAGGTTAAAGGATCAACTATTACAAGACCAAAAGTTGGTTATTAAAGCAAAAGACACTATCAGACTATTTTTTAAAGAAAATATGACAAAGGATGTTAAGATGTCCTCAATTTGGGAAGCAGGGAAAGCTGTGTTACGAGGTTTTTATATCAGTCAAGAGGCTTACAAAAAAAATGAAAAAGAAAAAAGTCAAAAATTACAAAAATTGATATTGCAGAAAGAAAGTGAACTTAGAAAAACACCATGAGACAAAAATATAATAGAAGAGATAGAAATACTTCAGAAACAATTAGCTAGGAAAGATACAACTGAAATAGGAAAAAAAATTAAAGATCTTAAAGCAGGAAAATTTTGAGCAAGCGAATAAGGTAGGTAGATGGCTAGCAGAAAGATTAAGGAAAGAGAAAGAGAAGAAAATTATAAATAAAATTAGGGAAGAAGAGAAAATAGTAACAAGACAAAATGAGATAAAAGGAGTATTTCATAAATTTTATTCAACACTATACCAAAACCAATTCATAGAGACAAGCAAAATTAGGCAATACTTGAACAGGCAAAAATTTAATATCCCAAACGAAGATCAACTTAATAAGTTAAATAGGAACATTTCAACAGTGGATGTAAGAGAAGCAATTAAAAATTGTAAAGAGGGTAAAGCACCAGGGCCTGATGGGTTTACATCACTCTATTACAAAACCTTCATGGAAGATGAATATGATATTGCATGAAGGATTACCAACTTCATGGACAGAGGCTGATATAGTACTTATCCCCAAAGAAGGAAAAGATATAACTGACCCAAAGAACTTTAGACCAATTTCTTTATTAAATACCGATTATAAAATTTTTACTATTATATTGGCTAACAGATTTAAAAATTACTTGAAAGATTGGATAGATGAGGATTAAAGAGGCTTTTTACCTCAGCGTCAAATGCGGAAAAATTTAAGAGTTGTATTAGTTGTATTGGAATAATATGAAAAGCATAATGAGAGGAACTTAGGATTAGTGTTTATAGATTTAGAAAAAGCTTTTGACACAGTTAATTGGTCAGTTTTATTTGAAATTTTAGAGAAAATGGAATTAGGCCATAAATTTATTAAGTGGATAAAAGAAATTTATAAAGAACAGAAAGCCAAGATCATTATAAATGGGGGACGTACAGAAAAAATACCGATCAAAAGAGGTACTAGACAGGGTTGCTCACTCTCACCCCTCTTATTTTTAGTTGTAATGGAAAGGTTAATTAAGGAAATCAAAGCAGAAGACCAAATACATCGAATTAGAATTAAGAAAAATTGTTATAAATTAAGAATTTACGCTGATGATTTGGTTATTTTTCTAGACAACCCATGTGAATGCGCAGACAAACTGATGGAAATTCTTTATGATTTTGGTGAAATATCAGATTGTAAAGTTAACAGAGGAAAGTCAGTAATTCTCACCAAAAAAATTGGCTAAATCAAAAGAAATTGAATTGAGTAATAAAACGGGTATGACAATTAAAACAAAAGTTAAATATTTGGGAATAATAATACCTAAGAAAACTATTTGTTTGTATGATGAAAATTATAAGGTTTGGAATGAAATTAGACAGAACATGCATAGGTGGAATAAAAAAAACAACTGTCATTGCTAGGTAGGATCTCGGCTATAAAAATGCTTGTACTACCGAAAATGCTTTTTCTTTTTCAAATGATCCCCATAATAACTACAGATAAACCCTTTAAAATTTGGCACAGAAATCTTAGTACTTTTATTTGGCAAAAGAAAAGACCAAGGGTTAGACTAAAGATTCTATAGGAAGTTAAGGAGAGAGGAGGATTGGGAGTGCCAAACCTGAGATTATATTTTGAATCATGTTGTCTCTTATGGATTAAGGAATGGATACTTCTGAAAGATAACAAATTATTAGAGCTTGAAGGAGAAGGACTATATTTTGGATGGCATGCATTCTTGGGCTATGATAAACTGAAAGCTAATAAAGACTTTAGTTCCCATTGTGTAAGGAAAGCTTTATTCCGCATATGGAAAAGATAAAAAGCTAGAATCATGCCAAAACTTCCTCTTTGGTTTTCGCCCCAAGAAGCAATTCAAAGAAAAGAAACAGCACAAGAGACAAAATGATTAACTTATGAGCAATGAGCAACTGTTAAAAATAGATAGTAATGGAAAGTATAGTTTAAAATCCCAAGAAGAGCTAAGCAAAGAGGGACATAAATTAAATTGGTTCCCATTTAGACAAATTCTAGAACGTTATAAAACAGATACTAAATTATATGAAATTAGTGAAAGCAATACAGACTTTGATGAAGTAATCATAAATGGTACAAGTAAATGGATTTTAAAAAAAATTATGCAATACTCCTGAAATGGGATCTAGAGGAAGAGATAGTGAAAGAAAATATGGTATTGTGGGCAAAAAATATTGGACATCCATTGGAATTGGCTAGGTGGGAAAATACCTGGACTAAAAGAATGAAATATACCTAATCTCAGAGTCTAAGGGAGAACTATTACAAGTTGTACTTTAGATGGTATCTTACACTAGAGAAACTATCTAAAATTTATAAAAGTAAAAATAACTTATGTTGGAAATGTGGTGAAAAACCCAGTACCCTCTACCATTGTTGATGGACATGTAAACCTATAAGAAATTATTGGATTAAAGTGCATGAAATAATAAGCTCCATCCTTCAGATAAAAATTCACTTCTGCCTTGAATCCTTTCTGCTTAACATGTGGGAGGATAAATTAGAGAAAAATCATGGAAAAACTCTTTTTTACCTGGTGACAATGGTCAGAATGACTTTAGTGCAAAAATGGAAATCTAAATATACTCCAAGTATAAAGGAATGGTTTAAAAAATTATATGATGCGATTGAAATGGATGAACTGACTCAATTTTTAAGACGACAGAAGAAAACAACAGAAGAATTAAAGCCAGTGTTAGCATATTTAGAACAGATATGGGGGGAAATAGCCATAATTGGCTTTTAGGATCACCCAAAGAAAACTGCAAATAACTCTGACCCAGTACGGAAAATGTAATTGGTGTAGAGGGAGATTAAGATAGATGAGGACACCTGAAGGAAGTAAACACTGAAAAAGAGGAACATTATATATGTGGTAATAATAAATCCAATACAAATGAAACATGGAATAACAAGTTTAGGATTTTGTGATTTAAGATTTAAGATAGGCCAAAGAGAGGAAGCTTCTCTTTGGCTAGAAGTAGAAAAGAAGGCCGAATAAAGTACAAGGAGCCAACCAGTATTAGTAAGAAGGAAGTTTAGAATGAAAAGATCGGAATGAAAGTAGAGTAGAATGATTGTGAGTTTGGTTGGAGATGGGTGGAATGGAAAGGAGTAGATGATGAAAGAAAGTTGAAGAAGATAAGAGAATGTAGATGAAGGTGGGATCATGTAGATAAGGAGAGAGAGATAGAGGTGTAAGTAGGAGGAGGTTAGAGAAGGGTAAGAAATGCATATGTGTCAAATAGAAGGTTTAAGAAAGGATAGAGGGAAAGGAGAGATGAAAGGAAAGATATAGGACAGAAATGTAACTGTAAGTTGAGGGAAAGGTAGTAGAGTAGTTACTTTAGTTAGAGAGTGTAGAGAATAAGGAGAGTATAGAAGGAGTAAGAAAGAAAGAGAATGGAAGATTCATTGAAGCTGGATAGATAATTTGGATATTATTCATGTATTTTTTTTAGATAATGTAAGTAGATGTTAGCTAACATGATAGATATGTTTATTTGTAGGAATGAATATGTAATGTGTGGTATGTTGTATTGTTTTATGTGAATGTAAGGTGTCTGTCTTTGTTTTTATATATAATAAAATTTATTTTTTTAAAAAAAAGCTCCACTGGTTTCTTCAGTGGGCAAAATATGTTTTAAAAACCATACAGGAGGAAGGAAAAAAACGTAACGATGTTGGAGTCACAAGCCTACATTTTGTACGGATGTTGCCTCTGCTGTAGTTCAATTGGTTTGGAGGTCTGCACAGGTCAGAATACTCTGTTAGCAGCCCAGAGTATTCTGGCATCAGAGCTGCCCGAACTTACCCCCCATCACCTGAGGCCCTCTGTTGTGACACAGGCCAGTTGTTCACATGCATATCCTGCTGTACCACCGAGTGTGGCTGCCCCTGTGGCAAGCCACTCACTCCGAGGTCAGTAAAATGAGACCAGCATCTCATGGCTAGGCACCTTGTTCTAACCTTAGAAGGAGTGACTCACCACAGTGGTGGTTGTGCCAAGTTCCACCATGGGGTGTGTTGTAAAGAGCAACCCAGCATCACAACAGAGGGATCTGGATCTTGCCGGAAGATCCAGAGCAAATAGCTATTTTTTAAAAACCATTTTAAGAGGGTATATGGCAGGTTTGGTCTTGAATTAGCTGGGCAGCATCTGGATTGTCACAGCAGAACTGGGGATTGCCCTGTATCCTCCAGACTGGGGGTGGTGGGTAGAATGTTTTATTTGGCCTGTAGAGACATCCCTCAATGTGAACAGAGGTCATGCCTTTCTTGGTCATGTGATCTTGATACAAAGGACTATAAAATTTAAACCCTATTAGTAGCAGTAAAGGAGTTAGTGGAGTGAAGGAGTTAAAGGAGCCAGTTGAGCTTTGAAAGAATGCATTATGTGTTTTGCACATTTTGGCTAGCCAATTAAGGTAGCCCTCTTTTGTGGATTTTGGATTTTGTTTTATTTAACAAATAAAAAGTTTTAAAGAAGCTATTAGATTCCCTTTTTTTCCTATGCTTCTCCTTTTTTTCATACTTTTATTAATATTTGTTTTGAGTCTTAAATGCATCAACACATAAAGAGCAAAAAAAGATAGCATTCAAACAGTGAAACAATGAACAAAAATACAGCAACTACATCACTTCTAACTGTTCCAATTTGGCAGAGACATTCCTGATGAATTTTCTGTCATCCCACTTTTTCAGCTGCTTTTAAAATGTCCTCGTTTTTCTCTGCTATTCTCATTTTTCTGCACCATCCTCATCTTACTTCATCTGCTGAGACTAGGTTCAAAGTGCAAAAGTTGGTGGTGCACAGTTAATTGGGGGGGGCAGTTAGGAGGGGGCACAGGAAAATGTTTTCCTATGGATTTAGGTAAAAGCAAATTGCTATAGCCTCTCCTAGCTTGTGTGTTCTTCCTCTTTAATAACTTAGCCATCTTGACCACACTCTGTTGTTGCTTGGCTTCATATGTATGTGAACATTTTCATCTGTAAAATGGAGGGTAAGCAAATGACAGAGGTCATAGTCATGTGAAGCCTATAATGTAAACATCTTGTAAAGATAATTAAGAATTATAATTTGTGAGTTAACATAAAGGTATTGTACCAACCAGCCTATGATACCTTTCCATGGAAATCTGTGCTGAAATGGAGGTCTGTTCTTGCTGTTCCTTGTGCTTTCTATAAACACTTTTCCTCATGTCCCACTTCAAAACATAAAAGCCAATCTTTGGGGCCCACTTGATGTGCAAATCAAACATGCTTTCAAGGAATCCCTGCAAGAGGCTATTGAGGTCTGAGCTCAAGACAAGAACTGAGGTTAAATTTTTGGCTAGAATATGATTACACAAAGGGATTTACTGAGTCATGGGCATGTGTGAAGACTGTCAGCAGCTCTGCAATGTTTGTAATATGCAACCACAAGCAGCACCAAGTCTATGAAGGCTCTCTGACCATATCATCCATCACAGGATGGATTTGGCTGTGCTCACTAGACAATTAATGAAGTGATATTGATAGGGCAGTGGAGGGAATAGATTTGACATTTCAATGGGCCCACACAGACCTAGCAAAAGAGCAATCAGGCCCTTGAAAGATTCAGACAGCTATGCAGTTGAGCACTGGGAGATGGAATTGAAGCTTTCTCTGATGCCACCTGATCTTTTGTGAGTCTTGCTGCCCACGTGGCATAAATGACTCAGTGAGTATGGTTTTAATGAGTTGCACAGGGTGTAGTAAAGGGAGGTTCAGTTCCATCCTTGGCTGTGGATGCATCTGATGGGCAAAGATTTTTATGTGAAAAATGAGCTGTGAAGGCATGTCCTGGGATTCAATGTTTAACAGTTTACAGAATGGAAAAAAAGAAAACTCCTTAAATTAAGCCCTATTACAGTCAATGGGAATATTCCAAAGAAGTTGGCTTAAGAATTGGGATCTTAAGCATTTGTTTACAACACCAAGTGTTGATCTTTGTGTCAACCCATGTCACCTCCGAATCCTTAGCTCCTTGACCTCTAACCCTTAACCCATCAACCTTATGTTACACCTTAGCACTCAGTCATATTTTCTAATAGCAAATTGACATAGGGTGGAGATGCTAGCCCCTATCTTCCCATTACAATTCATTAGACTCTGCCCTTTGTGACCTAGGCAAGTTGATGACACAGTTCAATCTAGAGTAATCCTATTAAAGCAAATGAGATGACCCTAGAGAAAGGGGGTTACAGTTGGCAGCCTGAGAGTGAATGGGGTGAGCATGTTGGTTTGCTGCAAGGCACTGAATTTATATAGCTGGGGGGTGGGGGTGGCAAAATTTATGTGAAACTGGAAAAACATTGCATACAAGCCTTCTTCCACCAATATAATATTGTGACTCATGTCATAAAGACATGTTTGCCAAGATTTGACAATCTAGAAAGCAAAGAGGAAAAGTAAAACAGAAAATATTATCTTTGTACAGATAAAACTTGGTGTTCAGTGTTAGGGGGGGATTTTAGAAAGTATCCTATTAAGTATTTCCTTTATCAAACTGACAAAGGAAACAGGTAAAAAGATAAAAAGCCCTGATAAATCTAAGATGAGTCATTGGTTAAGATGAAGGGAGCTGTGAAACATTTCTCCAGACAAACTGGCTATGGTGTTTAGGGATGATATGATAAGGTGAGCAGTTATGCTAATAGAACCTAATGAATGACATACAAAACTGAGCACTAAAACCCTGGAAATGGGCTCCACAGGTTAGACTGCCACAATGACTCAGCACATTGAAAGTTGGGAGATAATAATAAACAATGGGGCAAAGCACAGGTCCCTATTTCTAGCCTAAATGCACTAGGTCCCATCTGATTTTGGAAGCTAAGCAAGGTCATAGCCCTGGTTAGTGCTTGGATGGGAAACCACCAATGAATGCCAGGTGCTTTAGGCTATATTTCAGAGAAAGGAACTGCCAAAAGCATCTCCAAGCATTCCTTGCCTAAGAAAACCCTGTGAAATTAAGTCGACAGAAGACTTGAAGGCACACACAACAAAAGAGTGCCAAGGAACACCAGGTGCTGTGGTGGAACAGCCAAACTACCTTTGAGTATTCCTTACCTAAGAAAACCCTACGAAATCCATGGGTACACCATAAGACAAGAGGTAATTTGAAGGCACATGCATACACACACACACCCTATTTCTATTATTGGTAGGTAAAGTGGCCTGATGTTGTTTACATATTATGTACACTCACCTCTCCATTTTCATCCCAATGAGGCTTCAATATTGGTGAGTTTCTGTTTTCACAGGTTGTCTGGAATGGATCCCCTACCAAAATGGAGGGATGTGTGTGTGTGTGTGTGTGTGTGTATTTGTTTAAACATTTTGTTTATAAATTCTATCTGTGGAAGTATGTTGGCTATGTGATTGTATTTTGTAAACCAATTTCTTTTGTCCTGTTGAGGGCCCTTGGGTACCTAATAAGTGTGGACCCAAACCATTGAAAGTTCATTGTAACTGAGTCCATGGAAACAGCTCACTAGTCATTATCTGTGGTTACCTACACATGGAATAATTACATAAGATGTGTGCTAATTAGGGCCAGTTTTATTTTGCTTTAGCACAGTAAGAGTTACCATCATCCTGATATCATATTCCTGGGGTGGACAAAGTGTTACTCTGGGGGCCACAAAGAATCCCTAAGCCTATTTTAGCAACCCATCATTTGTCCCCGGACTCGCCTAGACCATCCTTACTCTGGGAAAAAAAAAGGGGGGGGGAGGTGAAATATCTTTCCTGGAAATCTCCAGGAACCATAATTCACCTTTACTCGAGACTGCAGGACCTCATCTCACATGCTGGGTGAGATCCTACATCAAATAGACAGAGTGCAGTGCTCCACCCATGCACTACTGTGTCTGTGCCTTTTTTATTCTTTTCATATCTTTTTGTATATCCCTTTTTCATGTAAGGAGCTCTCCTCTAGCCCCATTCTTCCCATCTCAAACCTCCTGCAGGTCTCAAGCCCTGGGAGGAGCCACTGTCAGTTACCAATAGGGAGGCAATTCAGATATTGTCAAACTGGTTCATCTTGGCTTGGAGGGGGAAGGAAATGGGAGTGTGCTCACAGACAGAGTGCACTCTCCTATTCCTTCCCCTTGAAGACACATTGGTTGAATTGCCTCTCCCTTCTGGGGAATGACTTCTGTATTTGGAGGGGAGTGCTTCAAAATAAGATCTTGTGTTCCAGACAAAGTGGACAAATGTGCATTTAAGCCACACTTTCAGACATTCATGTCATTAACAGGATTCCAGGTGCTGTTTGGCATCAAAAATTACCAGTTCAGCTACTACAGGTTGAATTTCCCTTATTCAAAATGCTTGGGACCAGAGGTATTTTGGATTTTGGACATTTGGGTTTGTTTTTTGTGGGTTTGTTTTTGTTTTGTTTTTAAAAAATAAAATCCTGTATTTACATATATATCCATAATAAGATATCTTGGAGATGGAACCCAAGTCTAAACACAAAATTCATTTCTATTTCATATATATCATGTATATCAGTTCATTTATATTTCATATTTCATATAGTCTGAAGGTAATTTTATACAATTTTTAAATAATGTTGTGCATGAAATAAAGCTTGTATACATTTGTTGTTGTTATCATTATTGTTGTGTGACTTCACGTCGCTTCTGACTTATGGAGACCCTAAGGTCATTGGTTTTTTCATGTCAAGTTTCTTCAGAGAGGGGTTTGGCATTGCCATCCTCTGAGATTGAGAAAGTGTGACTTGCCCAAGGTCACTCAATAAGTTAACATGGCTGAACCAGGATTCAGATCTTAGTCTCCAGTCATAGTCCAATACTCAAACCACTACATCATGCTGGCTTCTATACATTAAACTATCAGAAAGCAATGGTGTCACTGTCTTAGACACCCATGCAAAAAATGTTGAGTTTTGGAATATTTTGGACTTTGGAATTCCAGATAAGGGAGGAAAAACCTGTATATGATCGGGGTGGGATCAGAAGTAAACTGAGGGCAAAGGAATACATGACACTAAATTGTTACAGTGACAGAGTGGCAAGTTGTAACAAAGAAAGCAGAGCTGCCACAAAACCTTCAACTTAGGATGCTTTAATTGGAAATGATCTCCAACATTTCCTGCTCCTGTGTGTTGATGTGCTTTGTCTGCAGAAAGGTGTCAGTTCAATTCAAGCAGGGGCTGTTTGTCATCGGGCATCCTTTTTTTAAGTCAGGCCAGTTTAATAGAGGACACACCTCCTGTAGTGGTAACGACCTTGAAGGTGGAAAAGAAAAATGTGAAAACATCAGTCCCTTGATGATTCTCCCAAGTCACCTATCAGTTAGGCACATAGTTATTTTTTTTTAAAAAAAAAAAATGAGGAAATTATTCAAACTCTACAGCCACACTCCAGAATTTAGCCAATATCTTTCTTTTTCCTTTTTTTACTAGGTGATCTTATGGCATAGGATCAGAGCAAGGGGGAAGGTAACAACAATTGTGCCAAACATGTATTCTCCCACAAAGTTTTACAATTTAACTATACAATAAATCATTAAATAGGTATAAGAAAGTGACACAAAACTTTGTTCTACAGTTAAATATGCCCTTTGTCATCCTGATGTTCGTATTTTAAATTCTGCAGGTCAATTCCACCCACCCCAAAAAAACAAGAGTTATATAAAAAATGTTAACATTATCACCTAGCATTACATAGTTGCTTTTTGCAGAATTAACAGATATAAGTAGCAATTGTTTTCTTCAAAGAAACTGCCATGTTAGTCTTTTTCAGTATAAAAGAAAGGGGGGGGGGGAATAAAGGTGTGGATGGACAGAAAAGAATCTAACAACAACAACAATTTTTGTTTCCCATCTCTCCTCAAGGCACAAGGCGGAGTACAGCATGTTAAAATACAAAATACAAATAAAAACACATAAACTCACAGTTAAAATACAATACTATACAATCATTAAAATATGTTCATAAGAGCACATTTACAAATTAAAAAGTAATTATTTAAAATTGACTGGGTATCTAAGAACACCTTTTACACTGATGTGTTTTAGCATGAGCTTCCACAGATCTCAATCCACTTCTTCAGATACAATGAAACAGTGATATTAAAACCTCAGGTGTTTAAGCACAGTTTCATTCCCTTTCCTTTTTCTTTTTTCTTTTCACATGGTTGCTTGTGAACATGTTACCTTCCAAGCTGTGCTTAGCAGTGTTGAAGCTTGTCTCCCTGCTTATCTGTTGCTAGCAGGGCCTCCTGCATCCCTCATGGGTCAATATGGGCAAGTACAAAATAAAGTTGACTGCAACCCCCTTTATACTTAGAGTAGGTATACTTGAGCACCAGTTCAAGAACAAATGCATTTCTCTCCCTCTCCCCAAAAAGGAAAAATTCTCAATGTACATCAAATTAGTGGGCAGAAGTGAACCAACAAAAATGGAAATAATGATGGAATAGTTTCTATCATATCATTCTTGATGCATTTGTGATGGCACATAAACAGCTCAGCATATTAACATTCTTCATGTTCTTATCCAAATACTCCACTGAAAGGGGTGTGCAACCTTCTGAAACCAAGAACAGTACTCTTAGCCCTTCACTGGAGTTTGGGTCCATGACTCCTAATGGATGCAAAAATCTGTAGATGCCAAATCCCATTAAATTAATTTGTACAATAATATCATGTTCCTTGTATAAAATGGTAAAATCAAGATTTGATTTTTGGAATTTGTCTGTTTTTTCAAGCCATGGATGGTTGATACATGAATCTGTAGATACAAAGTTCATGAATATGGAGGGCTAACTGTACTGCCTTCCTTCATGTGAGAGTGGTTAAATGTCAACTACCAGTGGCAGTGGAAGATGGGGTCAGAGCCCAAGTTGGTAAGACCAAAGTCAAAGTGGGCAGGAAAACTGCTTCTTTCTGGCATCCCTTCTTCTCTCTTTCTCCCTTTCACCATTCATCCATCTATCTATAATATACAACACATGCAACCCCATCTATCCATCATTCCTTCCATATAGCCACTTGTTTCCTCTCTCACACACACACACACACACACACACATCCCTCCATGCATCTATATCAACCCTATCTGTCAATCATAGCATTGATCCATCAAATGGCCCCCAAGATCCTTTTCAAATCTGCCTGCCTACCTGTAGGATCTGCTTTTTAGTCAAAAAGAATTAGAGTGGTCCATGAAGCTATGGTTTAAAAACTTGAAGATCTTCAAAGCTGAAGGCATTGTGCCTAAATAATAATTCCAAATTGAACAATGCCCTTCTAGTCACTGTGCTCTGGGACTGAGTCACCATAGAGCAACATGATGGTTTGGGGGACTGAACAGAGAAGATCAAAAGTTTCATGTAGGCTACCAACCATGGTTGCCCTTCTCCACTCTGCTTGTTGTCATTAGGCGTTTTGGTTTATTCATTTCATGGACTTCAGGAGAATATACTGAATTCTAAAGGAAGGTGCAGCCCATAACATGTTCTTGCCCTCACAGTATAGCTTGCCAATTGAATATAATATTGTAGCCAGATTATCACCTTGTTTTCTTGTGCACCGGCCTCCTCCATGTCCTCTTTTCTTGCCTCTTCTCTTATGCCGTTTCTGCCCATGCCCTCTACGGCGACAGCTCTTTCTGCTACGATGTCTGTGATACCGTCGGAATCTTGACATTTTCTTTTTATTTTACATCTGTGTGCCAGATTTCTGCCCCAAACGGAGCCAAATGCCTGATTTGACTGGTGGTGGTGATCTGCTTCAGATGATGTGTTAGAAGTTAACATTGTTGTCCACAGGCTAGCAATTGTCTAGAGGACAATTGTGACATATGAGTTACTTTGCATGTGATGTGCTACATCATAATGGTCACTTCATGATGTGCCACCTCTTGATTTCTTCAGCCTTACAAATATTCTAAATGATACAGGTAAGTGTTTAATTGTCCTTACAACTATTGAGCCTTCTTCATCTGTGCACCTTGGCCAATAAATTCTGGTCTTTTTAATCTCTTTTTATTCTGTAGACTAACCAGAAGCATTTGAAGGGATTTTAACCAGACATTTGGAACCTTTTGTATCTAGTGTCCCATACAATTTTGGGGAAGCTAGCTTGTTCTTTGTGATAAAGGAGGGTTATTCAACACATGGTGCATGCCAAAATGGTATCTGTAGATTCTTATATAGGCTCGTTTCTCCTTTGCAAGTATTCAGACCTGGAGGCACATTCATACAAATGAAACCAAGCAAATATACAGACAGCCTGTCTCAGATCCATGTTTGTCTGTCCTGCCTTTGAAACTGTTTTTTATGGGGGATGAAGAAGAGGATAAGACTTTTTAACTGATGTCACTTTGAATTTGGAATTGCCGCACTAAAGTGTCCCTAAAGAAAGCCACCTGCTGCCCAGTTTGAACACTTTATTGGTGGAGGTAGAAACTTTCTTATATTTCCAAACTTTTCAATTTTTCAACATATTTGTTATTGGGTTAGTAGTATCATTATGTGGTTTAGTCATTAAGTAGTTATGAACTTGTTTGATTCTAAAAGTCTCATGTTGCTGTTCTTACATGGAACAATACAGTTCTTTCCTGACAGGTGTGTCCTTTAAGCCTTCCTTGGTTGTTATCATCTGGTGGTTTCTATATTTTGCTCAAAGCAACTCCAATAGTATATCTGAACTTTGAAGGGATGAATGTATATCTAAATAACAATAATGAATGCACATATGCAGACATCCATGAATAAGAACTGCCCAGCCCATGCTAGGATGCGATGAAGCAGCACCCAGGACATCAAGATGTTGTGATCTACTCTTGGCAAACCTTAGATAATAGATACACATACCCCTGAAATGAAAAGTTTAATGTTTGAGGTCATAAGATAAGGAAACCACACAGAGATTTTGCCTTAATCTCCCAGTATTAAACCTTAGATGGAGTAGCCTACAATTATTAGTCAACATTAAACTAGACACTGATATCAGAAGAACTGAAAGAACATGTATGATTCCCAGAATTATACTCAGCTAAGCATCTTTACAAGTTCGACAAGGTTCTGTGCTGAGGAACTTGAATAGAAGGAAGCTACTGACATGTCTTTTAGGAAAGACTTCTCATAGGCATCCAGTTGGCCATGGTGCAAATAAAATACAGGGCTATTTAGTTCTTTGGTTTGACCCAGGAGGAATCTTATGTTCTCGCATGCACAGACCATTATGGTTGCTTTGCATATTTGATTACTGTGCAAACAGAATACTGGACTAGGTAGGCCAGGGGTAGGCAACCTTTCCCCTTTAAGGGCTGAGGGACTTCAGCTCCCAGAATCCCAGGAGCTATTGGCCAACATGGGACTGTTGGCCAACATGGCTGAGGCTTCTGGGAGCTGAAGTCCCTCGTCCCTTAAAGTGGAAAGGTTGCCTACCCCTGAGGTAGGCCTTTGGTCTGATCCAGCAGGGGTGGTCTTAGGTTCTCATGTACACAGGAATGTCATCACAGTTGCTGTTTAGAATTGTCATCTTTCCTTCACTCATTTTTTGAATGATACTACTCAAGGCTTTTATCACACTAACACCATACCGTATTGGCTGAAATTTATGGGGATTTCAGATGGCAATAACCTCCACTCATAACCCTTCCTTGTTTTTCCACTGCTTCATTTACTCTGTTTGTTTACTATTTCTTGAATTTATACTCTGTCTTTGTCCTGGAATGGGATCCAAGGCAGGAAAAAAATCTGTTTAGGGACCTTATCACACAGGGGAAATCCCATGCAGAAATGGGATTTAAAAGGTGGGGAAAACCTGCCAAAGTGGGTAGATTTTCACACACATTACTGTTAAAGTGTGATTAACCCAAATGGAAAGTAGTCAAAAGCCACTCCTTTTTACTTTCAGGATTTTCTGAAAGTAAAAAGAAGCGGCTTTTGACTACTTTCCATTCAGGTTAACCACACTTTAACAGCGACGTCATCTGAAAATCTACCCACTTTTGCAGGGGGGATGTTTCTATTTAAAACCCTGTTTCTGCATAGGATTTCCCCCATGTGATAAGGTCCAAAGAGAAAAGGATGGAGTAACCACACAGTAGTTGTCAGTGAGATGAGCCCTCCATCTGAAAGTACCCCTTAGGAAGATTTCAGATCACTTCATGACCAGTCTCGTGAACAACACAATGAACTGTGCCTTACATTCCCTCTCATCTTTTATTCAAACCTGATTTGTGCCACCACCCCCACCAAATTAAAATAGCAGCACCAATCTGTCCACTGTGCCCTGGCTAAACACTTTTGCAGTTCTTTGAGAGCTATTGTTCTGTGAATTAGAGGTTTCCTCTTTAGGGGAAACAGTGTTTCATCAGTCTTGAATTGCTTCCTGTTCAGCACAGCAGGTAACTGGCAGACTGCCCCTTAATTAGTTCCTGGCTTTATCCCATGTGTGTGTGTGGTGGGGGGCTTTTATTAGTAGTTTCCTCTAATTTTAGAATAGTTATGAAAGGCTATTAAATCTGAGAGATCCTAATGCTGTCATATTAAATGTTAGACATAGGAAAGAATAAAGTGATAGTACGAACTATGAATTCAGCCCAAGGGCTGCGTCAGAAGCACTGGAGAGATACAAGAAGATATTTCTCCCTGACTCTGATTGTTCTGCAGCCCTCGGTTCTAGGACAAGCATAATGGCATGCATTGTCTTGACTAACAGCCACTGGTAATGATATGCCTAAGCACCATAAATTCCAACTTTATAAAACTCAGATATACTGTTATCATCATCAATTTTATTTGTCTGTAGCACAATGTCCATTACAAAATATTACAAAATATATTGCAGGAAAATTAGAATAATGCAGCCAGCATGCTTCCCAGAAAAGTACTTACAAAATACAAGGGGAATACAGGACTAAAATCAATTGAAATTACAGGGGGAAATGTCAAGGCAACAATAAGGCTACAACAACTGGTCCCCTTTGCAGTCTACTGCTGATGTTTTCAGAAATTTGCAGATATACTGTTATCTTAAAATACCATGTCGACACTTTTAAACTGTCCTCGTATTCTAAAATGAAGCTGTAGACAGATCCAAACATGTTTGCTGTGAATGCATATGTGTCTTCTTTGGCAATCTCAGTCAGGAAGAATGTTAAAAGATTAGGGATGGAAAATGAACTCACATTAACAGATTTTGAAAAATAAATTTATTCAATCCCTTGTCTATAAGACTATTAATGGAAGCATGCACATCTTTTCATCTTCCATGATCTCAAGGAAAATATCATCTCTTTCATCCCTCCTGTCTTTTGAATTGTGTACAAAACTAAAAATGTGTATTTTTTAAAATGTAGTAAATACAGTTTGGGAAAAATACATAAAATGCATACATAAAGGGAAAATGTTTTAAAAATATTATATTAGAAAAAGATTATATCAATATATTCACAAATTTCCCTAAAGAAAGAAACAATTCGAAGTATTTTTCTGAAGTCTTCCAGCACCAGTTGGCTGGCATGGGATGTTACTAAGGGGGGATGCCGACGAACAGCCCTGGGCCACCTTGGGAAATGGAGAATTGGGGCCAAGGCTGCCAGATGCGTAGGCCCCAATTCTCCCATTTGCCGCCTCAGAAGGGAGTGCCAAAATGGCGCTCCTTTCCGAGGCGGCAAATAGGCCACCCCAAGAGCTGTGTCCCTTCTGGCACAACATGTCAAGAAGCTGCCCCAAGAGGACGTTCTGATGGTATGCGTGCGCTGTCAGAACATCCTCAGAGAGGGGTTGGGGGGGCTGACATGCGGCTGCCCTTCCCCTTCCCTGCCTCCAAGATGGCACAAAGTGCCATCTGTAGAGGCCCTCAAACTATGCAAACTTATCAGACCTCATATATCAGCAGTCTTTAATTAGAAAATCAAAGATGAATAAAGAGGTGAAATTGTGGAAAAAAAGATTTGCTGCATCACTTCTTGGAACCACAATTTAAAGAAGGTCATTAAGAAGCTGAAACATATCCAGAGGCAGACAACCAAGATGGCCAAAGGTCTAGAAAGCCTTATGAGGAACAGTTGAGAGAGGTGGGTATATTTGTCTTGACACAATTGTCATCTTCAAATATCTGTAAGGCGTTACACAGAAGAGAAACCTGTTCCAGAGAGTAAAATCTTGATCAATGGTTTCAAATTTATGCTCCAAAAAAGTATTTTTTTCTTCTTTTACATTTACTACCTAAACCTATTCTTTCTGAAAATCTCTTGATTTTGTTGTGGGTCAGTCAATCCTGTAGCCTTACTTTCCAGAGTATGAGTCAAATGCAATTTGCCTTTATGTAGCTATGTGGGTCCATCAATAGAGAGGACAAGTCAAAATAGAAACTTTACTGGGCCTCTCTCTAGTACCACCTATAGTTATTGAGGCTGCTGTCACACTGCAGAAATAAAGCAATTGACACCACTTTTAACTTCTATGGCTCAAAGCTATGGAATTCTGGGATTTGTAGTTGGTTGTGGTACCAGAGCTTTCTGACAGGAAAGACTAAATATCTCACAAAAATAAAAATCCCAGAATTCCATAGCCTTTATTTTCTGCAGTGTATTTCTGCATGGAAGGCTAAGATAAACTACCATGGAGTAAATGAAGAAATAAGAGAGACTGGTGTCCAGTATCAGTTTGCAGCCTGGATCTCTTTTTACTCTCTTCTGAAAGATGTAGGAATATCCAAAACTATTGTAAATATTTTAAGTGAGACCAACCAAAGTGTCTCAAAGTCATTGGAACAATCTTTCAGTTTTTTTAGACCTGTAAAATTGAATGTTAAAAAAAAAAAGAACCAGTAATAGAAATGGGTGCAATGCTGTTGTTCTATTGTAAATCACACAGATAAATTATTATAAAGGACTCCTCACGAGCAAGATACTACATTTTCTATGATATAATCACACCAGTTCTACATTTTATAAAGAATACTAGCTTTGAGATTCATGATCAAAATGGGCATGAATCTCAAGGCCAGGTGCATTAATTGATGCCACTTTCCACTCAGCTTTAATGTTCTACTGCATTCAGTCTGTAAGCCTAGTGAACATTTTGTTATTGTTGTTGTTGCATTAGGAGATTGCTAAGGTCCTGTCTGCACTAGCCAGAATACTCTGGGGGCAGCCCATTACTTCCCCCCCCTCCATTACCTCAGGCCTTCCATTCTGATGTGGGGTGGGCTGTGTGAAATGCATCCTGCTGTGCCACCTGGTACAGCCACCACTGTGGCACATTGCTCACTCTGAGGTCAGCATGAAGCGCCCAGCATTAGTCACATGGCTGGGCACTTCATTCTCACAGCTAGTGATGTGTAACAGCAGCAGCCATGCAGGGTGGCACAGCACAACAGGTTTCAAACAGCCTCCTACTGGTGAAAAGGACGGCTCTAGATCTTCTAGGATGATTTGGAACAAAAAGGGAGGTTTTTAATATGTTTCAACAGGGCTATGCCCTGGATTCAGTGCTCAATGGGCCAGACATTGTCCAGTCCATTTTCGCCAGACTTGGGGTTTGGCCTCTGCTTTGTCTGGACTCACTGTCAAGAGAATGGTGAGGGAGGCCAGTTTAACTTGCCTATGGAGACTGTGCCCGAGGAACCATAAGGATCTCACACTTAATTTTTCAATAAACAGGGACTTTATTTTTAGTTTTTCATGCAATGTTGACTTGATTAAATCAAAAGAAAAGGAAAGACATCAGCAAGAGCTGAGGATAAAGAGTTCAAGGCTATTTTTATCTGGAAGAGCTAACTTTGCTACTTCCTCATGTTGACCAATTATCAAGATGACCTACACAAGCTATTGCAAGCAGCAGTTAATTCTTATCATATTTATCATGAAGAAAATAATCCTGCTGATGACTGTGGAATACAACAGAGCCAAAAAAAAATGAGGTCTTGGAAAACTCAAGTTGTGTCTTATAGAATCCCTCCAGCTTTCTTTCTTACAATTAATTGCTTCTTCCATTAAACATTTTATTATTATTTAGGATTGTGATGCATAGCATTCATTCATTGATCTGTACCTGCATGTCTTTTTAATAACAAGTATGAAAGAGATAGAACCCTCAAAATGGAACTGGAGCTATGGTACCACTCCTGCTGATTCAATAAAGCAAATTCTGTATAGAGAGTTAAGACTTCCTAAAATTGGTTTTCAGCTGTGTTCTGCTGTGTTTGTTGCACAAGGAGGTTTGTGCAAGGGGAATTTTGACCTCACATGGACGGGTCTGCCAGATATGGAATCTCTAGCATAAACTGCAAGGATGGGGAATATTTGGGGAAAGATTTAAATATTTGATTCCTAGCTCAGCCATGAAACCCACAGGATGACCTTGAGCAAGTCACACTCTCTCAGCCTCAGAGGAAGACAATGGCAAAACTCCTCTGAACACATCTTGCCAAGAAAATCCTGTGATAGGTTCACCTTAGGGTTGTCGTAAGTCAGAAATGACTGGAAGGCACACAACAACAATTAGTTTAAGTGAAAGGTCCAGAGAAAGGAGCTCTGGGCCTTCTATTGATTTTGTCTACTGTTGAAATGAAGGACATGTGTAGAAAGCCACATCAGTGCAATTGGTCTTCAAAATCTTTGAAGTGTTGTGAAATCCAAATAGGGAATAGATCTATCTGACAGGAAGGGGTTTTATACTTTAAACTAAATAAATAAATAAATCCAACTTGTATTTCTGCAAACCTCAGTGGCAGGAAGCTTGTTTCAGACCCCTAATGGCCTGACTTCAACCACAGCAACTTTCTGAGCAGCTTGTCCAAAAAAATAGCTTGGCAAGATTGTGATTGTGAAATGTGCTGATGCAAACACTTTTGATGTGCTAAATGTGTTAACATTTTTTAAAATGCAGAATGGAGCCATTTAAATAAAGAGACTGTCTCTGGAAATCATTGCTTTCAGTTAGTAAGATGCAAAGTTGGCTCTTTGGCTTTTCTGTAGCAACAATCCTGTGGGCCATAGGGTTTAAAGCAAGCATATCCAGCCATCACTTCTGGTTCAGAATTAGAGTGTCCAGGTGAGAACAAGGCCGTGTCCTGAAGAAAACTGAGTTATTTTATGTAGAGGCATAGCCTATATTCATTTACTGTTGGACATCAACTCACAAAACCATGCAACCACTTGGCCATGTTTGGACCACATGGATCACTGTGGATTTAAGCTAGGGCTGTGAGATCAGCAATTTCCCATTCTCTGAGATTTCAGGCCCTAAATCAGAGGGCAGGCCCTTGTGTAACAAATTGTAAAATAAAAAATGTGTGCGTGCATGTCAAAAGAAAGGAGGACAGGAGAAAAGGGAGAGGACAAAAATGAGTTCAACAATGCCAGAACAATGTGGTGACCTGAAAAGAGGCATTTATATCTGGTTGGGAGCTGAGTTCATTTCCCATAACTTGCTTATTTATTTATATAATTTACATCCTGCCTTTTTCCTAAACGTGGACCCAAGGGAGGTCACAACAATTTTTTTAAACTTGATACCAGAGAGACTATAGAAGCTGTATAAAGGTTACACTAACATATGTTGGAAATGTAATCAAAAAGACGGAACTTTTTATTGTATGTGGTGGACATGTGAAAAAGCAAGAAAACACTGGACTTATTATTGAAGATATTTTGAAATTTAAATTCCAGATGAATCCAGAACTTTATCAGGGTTGATGGGTGAGCAGATGGAGAAGAAACATGGAAGAATCATTCAAAACATGGTTACAGCTGTGAGAATATTCTACATGCAGAAATGGAACTATGTGGATATTCCACCACAAGAAGAATGGTTTATAAAACTGTATGACCTTACTGAAATGACTAAATTGATTATAGAGAGGCCTTTTAACAACTTTAAAAAAGAATAGGAATTGATAATTGATTTTATGAGAAAAATTGGAGGGGGTGAAATAGCAATGTTAGGAACAGTTTATGGAATAATGTAGATGTGCATTTTAAATATATATTTAGAAGAAGCAGAATAACTTGATTTATATAATCATCAGTAAGTTGGAAGTCACATGTATTTCCAATTTCTTGTAATGTTTTTATTTTGTATAATATGTTAGTTTATGTAATTAGTTGTGTAAGTTTGTATATCTAGTTTACCCTTATATGTTGCTTTATTATATTAAAAGTTATGTGTTAAAAATATTTGTTGTTGTTGTTTTTAAAAAAATACTGATAAAGATACAGTAAGGGTTCATCCAGAAGAGGAATGGTTTCTGGAAGTATTGGGTTTCTAGTTCTTTTTCAATTGATTTTACCTACGTATTTCCAGGTTTGCATTGTATACTTCATGTTCAGTACTGAACTGGCTACCTGTATATACTAGAAGTTAGTAAATAAGCAATAATAATAAGCTTTAGAATAAGGATTTTCCTCTGGACTTTAGCAGGAAGAGGAAAG
The DNA here is from genome assembly GCA_026167975.1 of Phrynosoma blainvillii. Lineage (NCBI taxonomy): Eukaryota > Metazoa > Chordata > Lepidosauria > Squamata > Phrynosomatidae > Phrynosoma > Phrynosoma blainvillii. The sequence goes on along the minus strand of JANUYF010000001.1, from coordinate 304,821,597 downwards.
TGTTGCTCTGTCCCTACTAATTACCAATCAACATTATTTGCATTTTTTTAAAAAAATGCAGATTTTAAAAAAAAACTACAGATCAAAGATACAGTTAACATTATGTCTAGCATGTCCCTTAGACTGTTGAGTGTATCCCTGTTGGAAGAGTTCAGCAAAGTAACTCTGTATATGAAGACTATTCCTTTTTAACGAAGAAACACAAATTTAAATGGTTTTCTTCCTCCTCCCACCCCCATTAAAATGAACAATATTATAGTTTTTCCCTCCCTCAAATACATCAAGCTCCATTAACGATCCACCCATTTGTTCAGCAGAATTTAATGTCCTTGACTGAACAAATACTGCATTGGCTGGATCATCTAAAGTGGTACCCATAAAAGTCTTGGCAAGGTTTTCTCTTTTTTCCCCTTCTTCATAAACTTTGTAAATTACAGTTTATGCAATGGAATCTCCCTAATCAGAGTTCAACAGAAATACATTTTATTGTGGAAGAGAGGAGAAAAGCAAAAAGAAAAGAGATTTCAGCTTAATGGCTGGGCTTTTTTCTTTTTTAATGGGGATCTGACAGCTGGAATTGATGGGACCAGATAGTTCTGAGCATTTTTATAGGTGCTGCAGAAGGGGGGGGGGGCTTTCTCATTTTGGAAGATTAAGATTGCTGTCTTAAGAGCCAAATTGTACATATTGATGTCCTACTGTTCATGACTTGCCTGATCTCCTTATGTCTGTTTAATGGCAACATGGAATTCTCCAAGTTGTGTCAGAATTTCTAAATTCACAGAACTCTAGAATCTTCCAGATTGACAGATGTGTGTATCTTGAAATGAAATTTCAATGGAAGAAAAAGGAGGTTAGTCTGATGCTATGGTTTTATTGCCATGTATGGATCAAGCTGCCCTCATATTTTCCAGTTCACTAAATGGAATAGAAAATGCAGAAAATACAAGACAAATTGCTGGAAGTCCATATCAAAATGTACATTTACTTATTTATTTATTTATTTATTTATTAAAAGCTTGATAATAGCCTTTTTGTCTCATTATCCTGATATATAACATTTTAACCATGAAACCATCTGAAATAAAAAATATTCCAGATGCCTAAGATATATTCTGCATGAATCGACAACTTTGCACACACAGAGACCAAAATGGCAAATATAAAAACTAGGGTAGTGAATAACAATGTGTTATTAGTTGTGATCAGGCCTTGTTAAACACTACCGTGAAAGCTTATAAAGGAGACTTTTAAAAAGAAGAAAAAAAAGAAGTTGTTGTTGTTGTTATTGTTAAACAATCAAGCTATAGACCATTTAGCATGACTGGCCTTATTTATATTTATCCAGCCTTTTTACAATTGCCACAGTGAAAACTGGAGAGGGCTCCTGTACTTTTAATGGTTCTTTAGAAGAGGAAATTTCAGCAAACAGGTATGGCTTGATACTGGGTTTCATGACAAACAACACCTCCTAGAATTCTGTCTTCTACACAACCATTAAAGGTAAGGAGCCATTTCCTTTTTTCAATCTATGGCTTTCATCTTCAACCAGGATCCAAAGTGGCTTGATTCAAAAATAGGTACAGACTGCCAATACATTTTTAAAAAACAGCTACAAATAAAAATACTGTAAGTTATAATACTAAAAACCTGTTGGTAAGTCTACACTTAGGAAGAAAGTCTGAATGGACTCCCCATGTTTTCAGCCTTGTGCTTGCCCTGGAGTCATCCTGCACCTGTTTCATCTGCAGCAGTTGTCAACACTGTGGATCTTGCTGTGCTCCTCTATCAACTCCTGACTTTTCCAAAGCTCTTGGACAGATCACTGCCAGCCACCATTTACCTTCCCTGCCTGGAACAAAACATTTCCTGCTTGTGAGGCACCTGATGCTTTGTTGTGACCTCAAAGCCAGTGCTAGGAATATTGCAGAGGACAGGGGAAACTGCCTGGAATAATGTTTTTCCCTCCTCCACACCAGTAGTGTCAGTAGGGTTTGTGTCACACACACCCATTGACACCACACAGAATCCTTAGTAATGTTTTTTGTACTAATGTTACTCATAAATCATAATGTCCATATATCACTTAATGTAATCGTAATAGTTGTGACATAAACTACTAGCAAAATTAAAATTATACCATTAAATTGCAATATCATATGCACAGCCTAAATGTATTTACATGTTTGGTAAGATATCTTGTTTTAAAGAACATTTTAAAAGAATAAAAAAAATTAACAGCACTGTTTCCCATATGCGAAATTCCCTTCTATCCAGCTCTTACATGGGTTCTGTGTCCAAAGTGTCATGAGTAGATGAGAAGTATCCCCAATCTCTGCCCCAGAACATCACCACCTATCCAGAGGAATTTGTTTCCCTCAAGGAACAACTGGACAGTGGAGTTGGCCATGTAAACTATCTCCCAAGAGGGAAACATCCTTTTCATTAATTCATTCATTAATTCATTATCATGCACTTCATTTGTGTCCCAATTATTTCCTAGAATCAGGACCAAAGCAAGATACAATTTAAAATAAATACAATATATATTCAATTGTACAAAAGTTTATTATTAAAATGTAGTTAAACTGTAACTACATTAAAACAATTTAAATCATGGATTAGCCCTGCTCAGCCTTGGAAACCTACTAGGAGACCTTGGACAGGTCACAATCTCTCCGCCTCAAAGGGAGGCAAAGACAAACCTCCTCTAAACAGCCTTAGGGTCACCATAAGTTGGAAATGACTTGAAGGCACACAACAGCAGCAGCAGCAGCAGCAACCACAACAACAACAAAGCTGTACAGAGTTCTTTAGGTCAAAACAGTCAATTTGAACTATGCTGGGAATCAGCCCAGTAGCCAGTGGAGTTGTTGTAACAAGCAAAACATGTGGTCTCTATAACCACCCTTCATACACCTCTATCCACACATTTAAAAGCTCTCAAAATGCTTTTTAGCAAAGGTGTTTAGCAGCCAAAATGATGAGTGATTTGAACAGATCATGGTCTACAAGCTCTTTAAATGTGCATTTGGATAAGTGTTAATTGACTTAGGAATCTCAGCAAACTCACCAAGAGATCAGCCAGATCTAGGATAATGCATAGCTGGAGGAGAACCCCTCCCTCAAGCACATGTAGGTGAAGGCTGATCATGCAACACCTTTAAGCTCAGCTGCTCTGCTGTGTTTCTATCATCAGTCACTATTAATAGCCATGTTTTAAAACACTGCTAGCACTGATAATGACATACTAGAAATGAACAGCCTACCTGATGGGAGGATTGACTGCTGGTTATTGTAAAGGATGGAAGTGAGCAAGACTCTGAATAGGTGGGCACATGTAGGAGGATTATAAAATGAGGAGGAAGGTTCTAAAATGAATAATTAAGACCAGATATGACAAGTGTGCTGTAGTGGCTTGGGCACTGGCCTGTGACTCTGGAGACCAGAGTTCGAATCCCCACTCAGCCATGTAAAAACACTGGGTGAGCTTGGGTAAATAATACTCTCTCAGCCTTAGGGTTGTCATAGTCAGAAATGACTGGAAGGCACACAGCAACAGCAACATGGGTCAGCTATGGGTGTATCCCCAATGCACAAATATTGGGCAATAATACAGCTTTAACTGTTGTAGATTCATGTTATGGAACCCTGTGATTTGTAATTTAGTAAGAGCCTTAATAATTTTCTAATGCACTCCCCTGAACTATAGCACTAGTGCTCTCTGGCAGAGAATTCTAAGTTCTCACAAATCATGAGTCCCAGCATTCCATAGGATGGAGCCATTGCAGTTAAAATGATACCTAAGTAGTATAAATGTGTAGTGTGGATTCACCCTAAATTATCCTAGGAAAAATAAGGAAACAAATGGAAAGTCTTTGTGAATTCTACTATGAACTGGTCGTTCCACACCTCCTGGATGAATACACATATCAGAACATTGTTACCCTTCTGATTTCACAGATTTAAAGATTTTATGATCTTGCTCTCATCTCATAAAAGGTATCAGTAGATGATTGCCAGGGAGGGGTGTGGGCCACACTAGGTGACATTCTAAGGAGGGGTGATACTACCGCTCTCCAAATAATTGCCTTTTCGCAGGAACAGGTTATGGCATTCACCTGCATCCCATAAAAATGCTGGAGCTAAGCAGAAGAGATGGGGTGAGGCTCAGTAAGAGGAGAAAAGAGAAGTCTCAGGGGTTTAAAAAAAATTAAAAATTAAATATTCTTTAAAAACATCACACATCTTTAGGTTGTGCATTGTAATTTAAATGTATAAAATTTAATTTTGCTAGTTGTTTATGTCACAGCTATTTCCAATGCATTCAGTGATAGAATTACGATTTATGAGTAAGATTAGTACAGTACAAAAAAAAAATTAACAACGATTCTGTAGGATGTGGTGTGGGAAGAGGTTAATGGGGGCTTGACACCATGAGTTACCACACCTGGTGATGCAGATCCTAGTGATGCCATTGAAGAGAAGAGGAGTAGGAGGATAAGATTGTGTGAATTTCCTCTGTCATATGTCAAAGTAAACTTGATGCTTTGTGGTACTGTGTATTTTGAATTGCATGGGCAAAGGGTGCCATATGCTGCTCTACTTCAGGCAGCAAAACCTTGTGGGCCAACACTGGACCTTAGGACTGAGCAAGAGTAGGGTATGGCAGAAAGTGAAAGGTCATACCCACATCAGGGAACAATCCAGTGCCAGTGATAACAATGATGGATCAGAGTCATGGGTTTAACTGAGTTCAAAGTCAAGTTTATTGCATTGGACCAAAGGTCTTTGCATGGTTTAACTGAGTTAAGGAAGGAAGGAAGGAAGGAAGGAAGGAAGGAAGGAAGGAAGGAAGGAAGGGTGCACAAGTATATAGGCAGAACCAGAGAGAACAAGGGATCTCTGTGCATGCCTGCAGTTAGAAGGGAAGGAACATAGAAAAAGAGGAAGATAAAGTGTGTGTGTGTGTGTGTGTGTGTAGGAGATGTGTTGTTGTTGTTGTTGTTGTTGTTGTTGTTGTTGTTATGTGCCTTCAAGTTATTTCTGAATTATGGTGACCCTAAGATGAACCTATCATAGGGATTTCTTAGTAAGTCTATCCATTTCTTAGCAGAGGGGGGTTGCCACTGCCATACTCTAAGGCTGAGAGAGTGTGACTTGCCCAAGATCACCCAGTGGGTCTACATGGCTGAGCCAGGATTCAAACCTTGGTCTCCAGAGTCATAGCTGAACATTCAAATTGCTACACTATGCAAGGTAAAATTATCAGTGTGGTCATTTAACAAAGAAAGTGTCCTCTGAAGATGCCAGCCACAGATGCTGGTGAAACGTCAGGAAGAAACTCTTCTAGAACATGGCCACACAGCCTGAAAAACCCACAAAAAACTATGGATGCTGGCCATGAAAGCCTTCGACTTCACATTGTTCTTGTTCTGCTGCAGGGGTGGCAACTGTGTGGCCCTACACATATTGTTGGATTACAGCTCGCATCAGCCAATGGTAAGGAATGCTGAGGGTTGTAGTTCAACAACACCTGGAAGGCCACACATGCCCCCCATCTCTGTTCTATTGAACACATAGCAAAGAAGTAGCATCAAAATAAGAGAATTATTGTTATTAATATTATTTAATGAAATGGAGTCCCAGCCAGTGAGCTTGAGAGCAAGTGCTTTGGGAAATCTTCCAAAGAAAAAGGACAGGATCAATGAAATTTCAGGTCTAAAAATTTATTTCTTCTGAAAATGCAGAAGGGAGAATTATTAAAAGGGAGAGTGATCTAGGATGGAGAGAGTAGTTTTTGAGCCTCTAAGAACTGTTACATAGAGAATTGGCGGGACTTTAGCAACAGGAGATGAGGAAACAGGAATTCTAAAGACATGAATCTTTAACATCTATATGAAGCCGCTGGGTGAGATCATTCGGAGTTATGGAGCTGGGTGTTATCAGTATGCTGATGACACCCAGATCTATTTCTCCATGTCTCAATAGTTGGTCTTGAATTCTGATGGCGTCTTCTCTCTCAATGAGTTTCTTAAGGCAGTAATGGGCTGGATGAGGAAAAACAGATTGAGACTGGATCCAGAAAAAATGGAGGTGTTCACGGTAGCGGCCCCGAAACCAAGAATTGGGTTGCAACCTCCAGTCCTGGACGGGGTCACACTCTCTGTAAAGGACTGTGTTCGCAGTCTGGGGGTACTTCTTGATTTATCACTACTGATGACAAATCAGGTAAATGTGATGGTCAGAAGTGCCTGTTATCAGCTTCGGCTGATACGCCAGCTGCACCCTTTTCTGGAAGTAAGGGACCTTAAGACTCTTGTGCACACACTGGTAACTTCCCGTCTAGATTTCTGTATGCGCTCTACATGGGGCTACCCTCATGCTTGGTCCGGAAACTTCAGTTAGTACAAAATATGGCAACCAGAGTGGTCTCGGGAACATCTCACAGAGACCACATAACCCTGGTGTTAAAATCTCTCCACTGGCTGCCTATCAGTTTCCGGGCCCAGTATAAGGTGTTGGTTATTACCTTTAAAGCCCTAAATGGCTTGGACCCAACTTATCTTTGGAACCGCCTCCTCCCATATAATCCTCCCTGTGCACTCCGGTCCTCTGGGAGGAATTTGCTTCAGCCACAGAAATCTAGGTTGCCTGCAACCTCCCAAAGGGCATTTTCAGTAATCACCCCCAGATTATGGAACAACCTGCCGGACGAGATCCGTCAGATTACAAGCCTGAGTAGCTTTAAAAAGACAGTAAAGATGGATCTCTTTTGGCAGGCCTTTCCTGATTAGATCCTAGCCTCAGGAGCTGCACCTCTTGTCTTCTCTTATTCTCTGGCTTGCCTGCTGCTTGGTTTAATATATCCTATGTTATTTTTAAGATTTTTGTAGATTTTATGGATACTTAGTTTAATACTTTTTTAATGGGGAGGGTGGGGTTTGGGGGGTTTTAGCTTGTAATTTGATGTAATTTTAACTGTTGTAAGCTGCCCTGATTGTTTTTAACAGAGGGGCGGGGTATAAATAAATTTTATTATTATTATATTGTTATTATTATAATATACACCCACATGCAGTTACAGGAGCAGGAATATTATCACACTGCAGGATAAGGAATGTTATCCTTCTTTAGATTTTTCTTGTCTCAGTAAAAGAAAGCAAAAAAGATCAAACCTGCAAAGGATTCTAGGATGCAGACTGTAAACATTCATTTAGGTCAAAGCTAACATCATGTTTGTTTGTTTTTCAGATCCACTTCTGTTTTCTTTTTTTCTCTATGCACCCAGCAGATCCTGTGTGATCCTGAAAGCTAAGCAGGGACAGCTCTGGCTAGTACATGGATGGGAGTCTGCCAAGGAATCCCAGGTTATTATATGTGCTGCCGAAGCAAGCACAGGGAATCCCAGGTTATATATGTTTCAGAGGAAAACAATGGCAAAAGTATTCCTTGTCTAAGAAAACCCTATGAAATTCATAGGGTTGTCAGAAGTCAACAGATGACTTGAAGGTACATAAGCACACATCCAGCAAGCAGAAATCCAAAAGATGCAAATCATTCCACATCATGAAGGTGCATTGATGTTGGGTGAGGTCCATGTTTAAGTTCTTCCTCTCATGCTGGTGTTCATCCCCCAGAATCCCTGCCAGAAAAGAAGCATGCCAGTCCTATTTTAGGGTTAGAGAAGTCAGGCAATGGACTATCCAAGATTAATCCCAACTGGAAAAGTTCCACTGAATAAGAGGAATTTATAGAAGTCTTGATTTAGCAATCTCCCATTGATCAGTGAGTTTACTCTAGTGGGGACTAACAACTGGATTTAGTCCATTGATTGTAAAGTTAATGGCCATACTCAATTTTTCAATAGCAACTGTCCTGGAATTGGATCACAAGTCTGATGACTGCACTTAATTTGCATACTTTTCTCACCTGACACAGTTTTCCAAAGGCTAGAAATAGGATAGTGAAGTAGGTAGAACAGGGATGGGAATTGTGAGGCCTTCCAGTTGTTATTGGGCTACTAATTGCAGCAGATCTACCCAACAGAGTCAATAGTGAGAAATGCTAGGAAGTGTCATCCAACAACATCTGGAGGGCCACACAACTCCCACCTTCAGGTCAGAGTATTAGCCTGAGACTTTGGAGATTCAGGCTCTTGTCCCCAGGGAGTTGTGAAGTTCATAAGATCACACTGGACAAGTCTCTCTCTTCCACTTTCTTTTTTCTCTCTCGCTCTCTCCAGATGTTTGGGGCTTCAGCTCCCAGAGCTGTCTGAGGCTTTGGGGAGTTAAAGTCTAAAACATCTGGAAGGCAAAAGTTTGGGAACCCTACCTCACATGGTGGTTGTGAGAATAAAATGATGAAAAAATAAGGTCACTTATTTCCTTGAGGTCACTGGAAGAAATATAGGATACAGACTGAATAAAATAAAAAAATAACTTTAAAAGAAAACACTAGGTAGAAAATACATAGTCAGAAATTAATCGTAGAATTTTCCAGCTGGGAAGTCAAATATAAAATTTATGCTTGCTCTTTGAGGATATCATCTTAAAACTCCCCCCACTTCCATAATGCTTTTTCAGATTTACTGGCTTGGAAGGAGACTTTTGAGACATAAATAGCTGCATGCACATGCACACACACATCCTTGAATTTGCAAGCATGACTTCTTCAGAGATTCCCCCAAGAGATAATCAATTGTTGATGTAGACAAAGAGCCATTGCCTGATCCAATGTATCCCGGTCACAGAGTCCATGTTGAAGATGCGGAGCCTGATAAGGCAGAAATGGTTCCACAAGCAGAGGCAAGTGCCAGCATCCTGGAGAATTGCAACGGAAATGCTGACATTTATGAAGTCAAGCATTCACAAACAATGAATCTTACAACCCTGAAGAAAGGAAAGGAAAAGGAAGGACCAGAATGGAAAACCCTGTCTGTGGCTATCCTGTATCAAATAGAGAAGTGAAATGTAAAACATCCATTAAGTCAAAGATGCTCTCAATTCTCAGCATTTTTCTACTAGATTGGAATTTCACTTATCAATTTATGGCCATAAACAAAAATAATAGTTGCTGTGCCTTATTTTATTTCACATATTCCCTTGTGACAAAGTCAGACAATCCGCTTCCATGTGATGAATTCATTGTTTGTGTGGAACTCAAATTCTAGGTGAGACATAGGAGCTATGCAGACGGGCAGGAAAAGGTGACCTGAAGCTGCCTTTTCCCTAAGCTGCAGCAACCGCACTGCCTGCCCCGAGGATGCCCTAAATGGGGATGGAGCAACTGCACTGGGGGGAGTCAATGCAGCTTTTGCAATGCTGTACTGAAGCCACAGCAACTGCACCACCAGCCCCAAGGATGCTGCAAAGGGAGACAGAGTGACCGCATGGGCCAGCAGCAGCTGCTTTAATTTTGTTTTGTTTTCTCAAATGCATGTGCACATGTGCAGGACCATCTCTCCACACCTGTGCATCTGCATAGGAAAATTTCCCTGCATACCTGCACAGGACCTGTCATAGGCTAGTATACAGTTTGTCACTCTCTGTGTACAAAGGTGACTAAAGTTCAGCATCCCTGTGCACCTGCATAGGACCTGTTATAGGGTGGTATACAGTCTGTCATTTTGTATGTACAAAGGTGACTGAAGTTTGGCATCCCTGTGCACCTGCGCAGGAACTGTCATACACCCACATATCATGCAAGGATTCACTGATTTCCGCTTCCCCCCAAGGAGTGGGTGCAGTAGACAGGTGCCACTGTCTGATTGTGCCACCCTTGGGGTGAAGGAACGGGTTTGTCAACTGAAAAGACACTCCCATCGTCCTCCACAAAACATGTCCCACACAGATCAGGGAGAAGGAGAGAGGTACATGCAAGGGAGGTTTGTGTGGACAGACTTGATACATTCAGCTGGTGGTCATGCAAGGGAGATGGTCAACAGGGTACAAGGACAAATGTTACTCCAGGAGCTCCCCCCCCCAATCATGCCAGGAAGTGGTGTGCCGGTCTTATGCACACCTGCACAGAAGAGGTCACAAAAGCCTCTTTCATGCAAACTGCTGTGCATGCTGACAGCAAGCGTACATGCAACAGAATGCATTTTTTGTCATAACAGAGGACAGTTGCTAGGGCACATGAGTAGGGTTACAGTTAGGGTTCTAATATTCAAACACACCTGCGCCAGTGCATCCATACCTGGAAGCATAGGGCGCTTTAAGTTAAAGCTTGCATCGTAGGGTGCATGCTCTGGATTGCCGTCAATTTCTGCCACATGTGTGACAGTGCATTTATACGGCTGTTTTCTGGTGCATCAATGTTGTTTCATACATACACATATCTTCACTGAAGGAGCAGAAAAAGGTGGCTCCTTTTTGGAGTGGCTTTTCTCAGCATACAACAGCTAGAGGGTGCTTTCCTGGAGACTTTTAGGCATGTGTTGTCTAAAGGCCACACCTACAAGTCACCCTGAAAGCACCCCTTTTTGTCCGTCTGCATAGTAGACACTGTTCTTCTGGCTGGAGTCTAGTACCCTTAACATCTAAATGTCAGAAATGCAGTAGCTGACCTTTCCCATCACTGTATCCCCATGCTTAAAGAAGCTTCACCCGATCAGTGCAGGGTTAGAAACAAATGTAGGTTTTTTTGGACTACAACTCCCAGATCCTCTTAGTTAATATGGATATCAGTGAGCAAGATTCCAAACAAAGTACAGGATCTTTTTCCGTGTTCTCAGTGTCATGCTGCTATGAAAGAACAGCAGTCTTGGCCTCCCCAGTCTTTTCTAAGCCAGTTTCCATGGGGACTGAGGGACAATGAATCTTCATTCCCAAAAGGGCATCTTTCCATCCACACCCAGTTAAAATTTATAAGGCACAAGAAATGGATCCATCCCAAGTTTAAACAGAGGATAAAGTATAGGCTTTTAACAAAGACTGCCAGGAAATGCAAATGTTTTCTCTTTGTTCCTGCTCTTGTATGGGCAACAGTCCAGAGCAAATTAATCATACTTATGCCCTTTTAAAATCAATCAGATGCCCCATCTGAAGCTATGAGAACTACACTAAATGTAACCCCCACATCAGAGGCTATACCAGTGCCTGGGGATGGGGGGAACAATGTGGGTGGCCTGTTAGTTTCAATTCCTGGTTATTGTCATTATTATTATTATTATTTGTAACTGCCTCCCAGAATCCCTCATGCTGGCTGAAGGATTCTGGGAGATGCAATCCAAAAACGTAACCTGTAGGCTCTAGCTAAAAACGGTATGTTTGACTCAGTAAACTGTGGCTTTCATCCAGCAAGGCTCTTTGGTTTTTTGTTTTGGTTTTTTACCATTTACTATGACTAGCTTGTACTGTTGATTCCAACAAGGATTAGGTCTGACTAATGTTTGCTGTTTGGAGGCTGTGTAGGTTATGAGATTTTATTTCATCCTCTGTTTCTTGCAAAAATTGTCAATATTTTGGTAGAAATTGAGGGCAAGTTTCAATACTGGAGCATTATTAATTCACCAGTTAATTACAGGTGATACTTATGTATTAAGATATATAATGGCCCTAAAAATAGGGTTCACGGATCTCAGGGCCTCGTCCTGATTCTTCATTTGCATGGGAAGGGGGAAGAATCTCATGTGGTGATGATAAATTGATTGAGAGAGAGAGATTCTTCATTTGCATCTGATGAAGTAGACTCAGGGCCTAAGCAGATGGCTTAAAAGGCCGTCTTGGGGGCAGGGAAGGGGAGGGGCAGCCGCACGATCAGCACCCCATCCCCCTCTCGAGGTCGTCCTCGGAGTAGCCGGCCCTCCGCATGGCCAGCGCTCCTAGGAGGACCTCCCGCCGCAGCCTTTCCATGAGCTGCGGCGGAAAAGTCAGCGAAAATGCGCCACAGCCTTTTGCAGCGCACTTTCACTGACTTGTGAAAGGAGCACTAATTTAGTGCTCCTTTCAGGGACGGTGAAGGTGCGCTGCAGGATCGAGGCATGGGGATGCCTCAGTCCCGCGGCGCAGCTTCCCAGGGCGGCCCATGGTCGCCCGTCTGCTTAGCCCCTCAGTATACAAAAACTTCAAAATGCTACAAACCTCTCTCTCTGTCTCAAAGGTGCTACAATATCCCTTTTGCATATTCCTCATTTATTGGACTTAGTGGCTATTGTTTTTCTTATTTAAATTACATACTCTGTGTAACTATGATTGATGATCATATTGACAACACCAGTCACTGCCTCTTCTGACATTGCCCTTGTAAAATCATCAGGGCCTTTCCCCATGACATTATCAGCAATTATCTCCACACCCTTCAGCATTTCACGGATGAAAACTGGGACATGTGTGGTCAAGATGGTAAAAGTTGTAAGTGAAGAAGAACAGACAAGCTAAGAGAGGCTGCAGCAACTGGCTTTTGCCCTGAGCCTACTGGGAAGGACAAGATTCCACCCTCACTACTGAGATAGTTGAGTGCAAAGTACTTTAGTACATTGAATTAGGTTTACAGCAGCTGAAGTAAGCTGAAGGCAAAAGGAAGAAAGTATGAGGTGGCAAGAGAAACTGGCCATTTTAAAAGCAATTTTTAAAATTTAAGAATAATTTGGACTGTTCCCACTAAACTGGGACATTTTGAAGTTATGTATGTCTAGCTCTCAGGTTTTGGCCCTAAAATCTCCAGGCCTGAAACAGTCTCAGCCTTGCAACCCTACCCAGGATCCAAAGATGGGGGACACTGAAGCCCATGATAGCAATAGCAGCTTCATTTATATACCACTTCATATCACGCTATGCAGTCTCTAAGCATTTTACAACTGTAAGCTAATTTCCCTCAACAAATTGGGTACACATTTTAGTGATCTTTGGAGGATGTAAGCCTGAGTTGAGCCTGAGCTCCTGGCTGGTATTGAACTCATAACTTTATGGTTTGTGAGTGAGTGATTGCAGTACAGGCATTTGACCACTGAGCCACCAGGGTAGATAGGGTCAGAAACAAAAGGAATCATCCACTTCTTTTCAAGTTTTTTATTACTCTTTTTCCCCACTCTGCAACCCCCTTCTCTCACAGTCTCTCTTCCCCTCTCCACCTAGGAGATTATCACACTTCATTTTTCACCCAATCTGGGCACGGGCTGGGAATAGGCTTGAATGGGTGAAAATGGATGTTATTGCACAGCAAAACACTGCCAATGCAGCTAGAAGACCAGCCATACTTAGCCCACCTATTTTGAAGTACGGAAGCTTTCTGTACTTCAAAATGGGTGGGCTAAAGGTGTCTGGGTGACGGCTTGTAGTCTTCCAGCAGCATCGACGGCATTTTGCAGTGCAATAACACCCATTTTCACCCATTCAAACCCATGCCCAGCCCATCCCCACATTGGGAGAAAAATACAGTGTGATAATCTCCCATGTAAGCTGCTGAAGAAGAAACAAAAAAAAGAGACTGAACTGATCACCCTACATGTGACTTTTGATATTACTCCAAGGGCCACAGGAGATCAGATGGAGGGTTGTTCAAGTTGGCCGCCTGTGCATTATATTAAAATCTGTTAGTGCAGAATGGTATATACTATCATGAGACCAATGAGTTTTTGGAAGGTTTGTTTGGGTTTTGGCCCTTCTTGATCTCAGATTTCACTGGAAGCATGTGGGATGGGTGGCATAAGGAGCTAAACAGCCTAATAAATGTTTGTATTCCAGTAAACAGTCCAAGCAAGGATTATGCAGTCTGTTGGGGGAGTTTCACTAAGGCAGGGAGATAGATGAGAATAGAAAGAGATGTGTTGGACAAGACCCAATAGCAGGGGAAAAGGTTTTGATGTGTTATCAGTATCTAGGCTCCAGATTTTCTTTCTGTAAACAGAGAGAGGAAGAAATAAAATGGGTATTAAGCAAAACTATGGAAGTATTTTCTCTTCTGGATATGCTTTGTCACATATAGTTAAGAAAATGGGCCTTTGTGTGAGTAACTGATTCCCACATGTGTTTCAAAGCAAATATCCAATGAAAACTCCTTTAATGTGACTTGTGGCTATGACTGGTGATTCAGAGCTCAGTCAGTACTAATGATTGTGCACAAACTACTAGTCATTGACTTTTCTAGTTGCATGGATTTTTGCAGAGGTTGGCAATCAGGAATACAGAACCTCTAGACCACAGGCCTAAACTGCCCCACAAATCTCTCCAACCCGGGCTGCAAAGGTTTTTAAAGGAGGCAGAGACTCTTTCTCCTACCAAATCTAATTGCTCAGGTGGGATATTTTTGTCTAGATTGCCTACTTGCCTTTCTTTTCTTTTGAATTTTTCTACATCTTGCAAAAGTGATTTCTTTAGACTGCAGATCAAATAATCTATCAGCCAACAAGACCAGTAGCCATACTAGCTGAGTGATTCCGGAACTGTTGTCCCAAAAAGTCACTTCCCCTAAGTTCTGTATTTTTTTAGATAGCCAGAAGTTGATCCATAATTTTTTCACATGTTCTGACTTGTCCTGATCTCTGATGTCCATCTGGATATTTTCTTCTGTTCTGCAAAACTTCCAGAGCTACCTGAGGTACACTAACAATTCTGCTTGTGAGGAATGAATCCTTTCAGCTACTCACATTCTCCATCTTTCTTTTTAAAGATTGTTGTCATGCATGTTTTTTCCTCTATCCTAGTGCCTCATCCTTCTGTACCTTTTAGTAGTTGTTGTTTTTGTTGTCTGCTTTCAAGTAGACCCAATTAAATGAAAGCGAGGAAGGGAAAGATGGTATGGCAAACAAAATGTGTGGCACTATGACAGTGCGGTGTGGCAATAAACCCTGTGAAAGTTATTTCTTTAGAACTAATATAATGCTATCTGGAGTAGGAGTTTGTAGGAAGAGATGTATGAGGGGATAGGATGTAAATGGAAGACTGGAACTGTGGGTTTCTGAGTGCCAGTGGATTTACTTATGAGAAGATATTTGCTGTGCACTGTGTTTTCCTAACTAGCAAATTTAACTCTTTGATGTGGCTTGGATTTTCCTGCACATCTTTTGAAAATTGACAATAATGGCATGCAGTCCTGCCAACTTCAGTTTTAGTCCCATTGAGAGTTGGAATGCCCCCTACATCCTTTGTACCAAGATTGTTCCTAAAATAGAATTTGGTCATTGGCCTGAAAAGGGTTTGACCATAGACTGTATGAACAATGTTAGGCCATCACTGTCTTGCAGCAATGAATATCTTGACCACTCAAAAACTCCAAAAAAATCTAATTTACAAGATAATCTATAGTGAGGAATGTATGGTAGAACAAATTATTCCACTCATGTGAAAGAATTATTCTTCATGATATGTAGCCACAGGTCAGCTGAACACTGATAGGCAACCTACCTGTATGACATCATGGTTGCTTTGAATGGTGTGCTATTGTGGTAAATTGAAGTAAAATGTATTTACTACAACAATCAGAAAAGGACTGTAGCTCAGTGTAAGGACATTATCACACGGGGAGTCGCGGGGAGAAAGTGGAAATAAACGGGCATGAGCGGAAGTCTTTAATTTACGGGTTTTGTCCCGTTCCGCCTCGTCTGATAACTAAATTCGAATTTAAAAGGGGGTTAATTCGAACGAAAACCTGATCTTTTCATTTTCGGGATTTTTGAGGATTTGAAAAGATCAGGTTTTTGTTCGAATTAACCTCCTTTTACATTCGAATTTAGTTATCAGACGAGGCGGAACGGGACAAATCCCGTAAATTAAAGTCTTCTGCTCATCCCATTTATTTCCACTTTCTCCCCGCAACTCCCCACGTGATAATGTCCTAAGAGCACATGCTTTGCCAAGATTCACCCCATCACAGAGGTGGTCACCCTCCAGGCCTGCCCTCACATGCAGCCCTCAATCCAATTTCATGCATCCTTCAACTGATATTCAAAAGCCTCACCAATGGAATTGTGTGACTTTCTTGTCAGCAGAGTGGTGAATCTACCTTTTAATGCAAATTTTACAGGAACTATCCAAGTTGTGCATGTGTGTAACTGTTGAAGTTACCTGTCAACTTATGGAGAGCTCATTAATTTCATAGGATTTTTTAGGCAAGAAATATTCAAAGGTGGTTTGCCATTGCCTTCCTCTGAAATAGAGTCAACAGCACCTCATATTCCCTGGCTGAACAAAAAAGATTTAGCATCTTGAAAAGCTCTTTTAAAATTCAGGTTGAGGCATGGAGTGGATTCACTGGCCCACTGACACCAGTGCTACCAGCTTATAGCTGATGATCCATTCAGACCTCTGGCAACTATAGCCTGACTTTCTCCTGGCAGCTCTCTGGTCAGGAAACAAAATGATGTGTGTGGGGGAGAAAGATGTCATAAAGGAAGACAGGTGGTAGAAGAATAGCCAGCTTTATGCCCACCTTCTTCTATTTTCAACTCAGCCCTCCAGCTTGCAGGACAAATTACCCACAAAGTATTGTTGCCCTCAAAAAAGAACAGAAAAAAGAAATGAAAGCTGTCCATTCTTGCCCCAGCATCTCCTAGGATCAAAGTACACAGATATAGCACTTTGATTCCACTTGAACTGCCATGGCAACATCCTAAGGGATCCTGGCATTTGGCAACTGAGTGGGGGTATTTAGAATTCTCTTCTCGTGCCTCTGACCAAACTACAAGTTCCAGGATTTCATAAGATGTTGTCATAGCAATTCAAGTGGAATCAGTTTCATAATTGTGGCATACAAAAGACTCCTTTTTGAACCTTGGAGGGCCATTGCTCATCATTGTAGGCTATACTGGGATTTTCCCATTCTTAAAAAGATGCGACACAAGCCCGGAGATGTCCAGGTTGCATTTGGGCTGCATAGTGCCCGGTGATGGGTGAATGTAATAAGATCTGCCTTAAGAAAGTTACATCCCCATTGATTACAAATATATGCTTCAAACCTGGCTAACAGACTAAAAGGTTTTTTTAAAGAAACAATAGGAGAAGACTAGAATGGATTTTTACCAGGACATCAAATTAAAGATAATTTAAGATATGGTTTGGATATATTAGAATACTATGATAATCATAATGATAAATAGATGGGAATCTTCTTTTTAGATCTGAAGGAAGTGTTTGACACAGTTAATTGGAATACACTCGCCCTTCCATTCTCACAGACTTGAAGTCCACGGTTTTGCATATTCATGGAGGGGCAACCTCGATTGAACTTAATGGGGTTTAAATATTGGTGAGTCTCTATTTTTGTGGGGTGGTGGTGGTGGTCTGGAATGAATCCCCTGCTAAAATGGAGGGCCAACTGTACTTTTTTTAGAAATATTGCAGAAAATGAATTTAGGAAATAAATTTTTAAAATGGATTGGTGAAATTTATAAAGATCAAAAAGCCCAAATTTGTATTAATGGTGATAAAACAGAAGTAGTAAATATTGGTAAAGGAACTAAGCAAAGATTCATGTTCTCCCCACTCTTATTTCTAGTAGTGATTGAACTTTTGATTGTGTGAATTAAAAAAGATAAGGGATTGAAAGGAAGAAGAATAAAAAAAAGTTGAGTACAAAATAAAGGCCTTTGTGGATGATTTGGTGATAAATTTAGAGGACCCCCTAAACAAAGCAGACCAACTTTTAAACTTACTTGACTCATTTGGAAAGGTGACAGGATGTAAAATTAACCTAAGGAAGTCAACTAAAAATATGACCTCTTTATATGAATCTGAACTACAAAACAAAACAGGTATAGAGATAAGGAAAAAGGTTAAATATCTGGGTGTAATGATCGCTAAGAAAACAAGTGAATTGTTTGATAATAACTATGGGGGGAAGCAGATGGCTTAAAGAGCTGTTTTGGGGGCAGGGAAGGGGAAGGGCAGCCGCACGGTGGGTGCCCCAACCCCTTCCCCAGGTCGTCCTCGGAGCACCTGGCCCTCCGCACGGCCGGCGCTCCGAGGATGACCTGCCGCTGCAGCGTTCACACACGCTGCAGCGGAAGAGTCACCAAAGGTGCACCGGCAGCCTTTTGCGGCACACCTTCAGCGACTTGTGGAAGGAGCACCAATTTAGAGCTCCTTCCAGGGGCGGCGAAGCTGCGCCACGGGGCCGAGGTGTGGGGATACCTCAGCCCTGCAGCGCAGCTTCCCGGGGTGGCCCACGGCTGCCCCTCTGCTTCCCCCCTATATTAAACAATGAAAAGATATCAAAAAAGATGTAACAAATTGGAAGAAACTGCAGTTATTGTTTCTAGGGCAAATCGCAGCTGTGAAAATGGTCATCTTACCAAAAATGTTATATTTATTTCAAAATCTTCTGATTATGATGGCAGGGAAAGTCATTAATGAATGGCAAAAAGATGTTATGAGTTTCATTTGGCAGAGGGGAAAAGCTAAAATCAGATTTAAAGTCTTACAAGATACAAAAGAAAGAGGGGGTTTGGCAATACCTAATTTAAAAGTTTATTAAGATGCTTGTCATCTGGCATGGGTTTAAGAATTGGATACTATCAAAGGATAAAAGAAAATTAGAATTAGAGGGTGAAGGGTTAAGGTTTGGATTCCACGCCTTTTTATTATATGATAAAGAAAAAGCAAACCAACTAGTAAAGAATCACTGTATTAGGAAACCCCTATTATACACCTGGAACAAATATAAATATAGAATTATCACAAGTATACTTAAATGGGTTTCACCCAAGAAGCAATATATCAGAAAGAAATGCAGAAAGATGAAGACTGGTGTAAATATAGAGATATTTTAATAGATCAGAAAGGTCAGTTTTTAATCAAATCATGTGATCAGTTAAACCAACAAGGGTTTAACTTAAGTTGGTATGAATATAGAAAGCTATATGAAAGATCTAGAATTGATTTTAACACTTTTGAAGGATGAAATCAAAATGGGACAATTACTAATGGAGAAATGGGACAATTACTAATGGAGAAAGAATATAGAAAAGGGACAATTGGTAAGGTATACAATATGTTGTTGAAGTGGGAAATGGAGGAAGAGGTTGTTAAGGACAACATATTAGATGGGCCAAAGATATAGGACAACCAATATATTTAGATCAATGGGAAAAATTGTGGAATAAGGGATTAAAGTATACAGTTGTGCAAAATCTGAAGGAAAATTGGTATAAGATGTACTTCAGATGGCATCTCATCCCAGACAAAATAGCCAGAATATATAAGAATACAAGTAATTTATTCTGGAAGTGAAAGAGAAACCCAGATTATACATTCATTGCTGGTGGTATTGTAAAAGGGCTAAAAGTCATTGGAGATTTGTCATCAAAGTTATAAACAAAATGTTAGGGATAAATCTATAATTAAAATCCAAATGTATTTTATTGGGAATGTTCAAAGGAGAATTGGATAAAAGGTTTGGTAAGATATTGTTTTATATGGTTACAGTAGCTAGAATATTTGCTCAGAAATGGAAATCTAAATCAATACCAGATGTAAAAGAATGGTTATTTAAACTTTTTGATATTATGGAAATGGATAAATTAACTAATATGATTAACAATGACACTCAAGAAGACTATAACATGGAATGGGAACCAGTGAAAAAATTCATAAAGGATTATTGGGGGGACTCTATTTTGACAAGTTTATAGCATTAATTTTTTTAATCTTTTTTCTTTTCTTTAAATTATAAGTATAAGATAACTGTAGTTAGTATGATCTGAAAATTGATTAATATTGATAGTATTATGCTAACTCATCCCTTGTGTTTCTTTCTCCCTTTTTTGTATCTACTACGATCTTATTTTAGTCATGTTTATATCTTTCTAGAAAAGTTCTTAAGGTTTAAGTATTAAGATTAGGTTCATATAAGGTAGTAAGTAATAGTTAGATAAAATGTATAATAAGTTGATGAATATAGGTGAATATAAGAAAGACCATTGAATTTAACATTTAGGATGGTGGAAGTTGGGGATGACACAAGAACTCCTGATACTGAAAGACAGAGAAGTTTTTCTCAAGATGGAAGTAAACAAAGGAAGATTTTTAGTTGATGATGGAGTTATAAATGAAATCTATTGTATTGTAATTGTTTTATTGGAACTCAATAAAATCATAATAAAAAAAACTTCACCCCAGGTCTATCCAAAGCAGCAAAGCTAATGTTATAATCTCCTAAACTAGGCCTTTCTCCTTGCTTTCCCTTTCATACCAACATAGTTTTGCATGCTCCTTCACACTAAGAAAAACCGGGGGGGGGGGGGAGTCTGCCTGTTCTCAATTCTGCAGCATTTGATTGGTGGGACAAATTTATCTGGATGAGATGACCCTTGAGTTGTGGCTGCAGTTCACTAATTGCTATTCCTTATTGCAAGTTGGACTTAAAAGGCATGGATAAATCAAAAAGGAATTTGACCAGTATGATAGAACAACTGAACATTGAACTCAGCTGAAATCTACTGCCAGTATTAATTACTCAATCATAATATCCTAGAACCATATGCTTATGTTGGCAGGTGGGGTGGGGGGTGGGAGAAAGTGACAGAATGAGACGGTGTTGGAGCTAAGTATCCAAATCCAGGCCTGAAATTTGTCTTATTTGGATCAGGTTTACAGAGATCAGATAAGTGGACTGGAGTACCATAGACAGAGTAAGTTTTTTTAAAAATAAAAATAAAAGCATACATAGATGATTGTCTGTTAACCTCCACATTAAGTTCATTGGGTGTTAAAAGTAATTAGCCTGTATATGTTCTCTTCTGTGGTTAGAATTTCAGAATAGTTTGGAAATATTCTTATTTCTGAAAAGCTGAAATCATCTAAACTGAAATATTTCCATGTGAGTTTGTCCAGATGTGAAGTTCTTCTTCTAGGGTTCTTCTCTTGTCTTTGGAGGCGAGGTGAATGGTGCTTTCAGTCAGGGCCATTTTAATAGTGGGAGCCCATCTCTAGAATGGTGTCCTAGGAATGCTTATCTGCTGTTGATTTTGAGATCCCTTCAGAATGAGACATTTCAGCTTTTTGTGTACAGTTCGAATTAGCTGGATAATAGTCTTGGTAAAGCGCCTAGCAGAGACTGCTAGTGGGTCTGCAATTGATACCAGCAATCCTATTCTTCTAGATTGTCATGGAAAGCAACATGTGACCATGTAAATAGTCACTAAACTTATCATATTTAACCATGGCCTTTTTGTCCTCTTTTCCCTCTCTGCTCTTTTTTACTTTGTTGTTGTTGTTATTCACCCTTGAGTTGATCTTGACCTATGGTGACCCTGTAGGTGAGACAACTCCAAGCCTCCCTGTCCTCCACTGCTCTGCTCAGTTCCTACAAATTCAGACCTGTGACCTCTTTTATAGAGTCCATCAGTCTAGCCTAGCATGCAGCCTTCCTCTCTTTCACTTCCCTCCACCTTTCATAGCATTATTGTTTTTTTTTTTCTAATGAGTCATGCCTTCTCATGATGAGGCCAAAGTATGGCAGCCTTAATTTAGTCATCTTAGCTTTCAGAGAGATTTCTGGTTTAATCTGTTCTAGTACCCATTTGGTTGCATTCTTGGCTGTCCATGGTATCCTCAGCACTCTTCTCCAGCTCCACAATTTTGTGGATGAGAGATTCTCTGGACAGGATATAATCCAGGTCAGTATTTAACTCAGTGCCATGAAGGCATCTTCCTCTGTGGAGAATGTGTGCTTTATATATGAAGGCTGAGGTAATGACCAACTACAATAATTTGTTCAATGGCAGTCATCATTAAAATGGGTATTTCAATGCTGTTTTCTTATTTTATAGACTTTGAATACACTTAATGCATTAATTCTATGAGTTAAACAAGACAGGTTTTCATTCTTTCACAATCAGTTGCACATGAAACCATGCTTCCACTGGACTATTAACATCGCTAGTCATTAGTTTCTTGCACTAACTTTGGTTTCCACAAAAAATGCTACATAGCTATTTCAGCAATATTACACATTCATTCTACTAAGGACTTGAGGAGGCTTACATATTTCTTTTCATTGTGACAATTGTGTTAGGTAGGTAAGAGTGAAAGACTTGAACAGATTTATTCACTGAGGTCCATGACTGGGAGGGGATTTGAAGCCAAATCTCTTTAGCCATAGTACAGTTCTAGTCTAACTACCGTACTACACAAAGCATTCATCTTCTGCCAGTTTACAAATTTACTACTTAGACTAGGCCTTGGGAGAAAACATAGTTTATCACAGCAAGAAATAAAAAAATATGCACATATACCACCTCATGATATGATACCCTTGGTTATGCAACCAAATATTCTAGTGAAAACTACATGGATGAGACAAAGGTTGGGCCAACAGTATAAGTCATAGAAGGAAGCAATTAGGGTACCATTGTTTGTAGGGGCACTCATGAAAGCAGGGTATGACCAGAAAGGTGGGTCTTTTATTTAGCTGTTGGCAGGGCTAGCTATAGATGGATCAGTCAGTTTCACTTTGGTCCAAAACACACTGCAGAAATAATCTAGTTTGAGACTGCTTTAACTACCCTGGCTTGGTGTTAGGGAATCCTGGGAATTGTAGTTTATTGTGACACCAGAGCTCTCTGACAGACAAGGCTCAGTGTCTCACAAAACTATAGTTCCCAAAGTTCCCTAGCATTGAGCCAAGGCAGTTAAAGCAGTCTCAAACTGGATTATTTCTGAAGTGTGCTTTGGACCTTTGTTTCTCCCACTTTGTTTTGTTTTTTTAAAACAAATCTCAACTTCTCTTTGTCAAGCTTATGAAGACATTTGCTAATTTCCTTATATCTAATTGACTATTTGGTATTCACAGTCCCTATATATTCCCTAGTTTAGGGGACATGTAGGGATTGTGAAAGCCCCCTAATCCCCACCTGACAGGCAGCAGTCACTGCAATCAATGGGTCCTTTCCCCTGTTGCCTTGGAAACAACTGACATGTTCTCACCCCCCACTCCCTATGAAGGGGTAGTGCAACAGCAGCCCTGCTCCTGCCTGTCACAATGGAGATTGTACATGGGACCTGGTGGGAACATCTATCAGCTGCATCCCAAGAGACAGGGAAATGGACCCCCATCGATCACAGTGGCTGCTTCACACTGCAGACTGGGGGACTGGGCTGCAAGTCACTGCATAGCCATGCAACTACAGTGGTTACACATTTGTAACTCACAACATGATGCTGGCCAGTGTTTGTGGTTTGCTCATTCCACTAGAATTTGCACTTTAAATCTGTAACAGATTAAAATAAATTGTTATTAAACTTTGAGACAGTCCTCTTCTCCCAGGGTGTGGCTGACAGACTAGCAGCATAGCAGATGTTAGAGTTCAGTAGTGCAAAGACACATTTAAAGCTGTCTAGATAACTTTATGACTAGTAACAAGGTTTGCAGAGTAGCTGCTCTGCTGTTACCTGATAGGGGTAATCAAATTTCATGCCTGGGGGTCCCAAGTCATGATAACAATTAGCTCTTACATCAGACTTTGGGATCCTAAAACACAAGGCACAAACATGCATGCATGAATTAATGAGCTGATTACTGGAAGGAAAAAAAATCTCCCTCTTGTCTCTCAGAAATACTACACCACTGGCAAAGTGTGACCAAAAGAGAGAGAGAGAGAGAATCTTATATTATTAGCATATAAAAATGGCAGATGCAAGATACAATGTATATGTATATAAATCTCTGCTGCTGGAGGGACTGTGATAATTTGCTGATCTTGATAGATTTATTGGTCTGGGATATTAAGAGTTTTTAGAGGGAATGCTCATAACTGGCAAGAAGTAGCAATGATTCAATCAAAACTGGTAGAATTGTCACAGTAATTCAAGAAAGGAGTTCATGAAATAATGCACACATTCACATTCACACACACACACACAGAGTCTTTTTTACTGTTTCATTTTGCTGATTCTTTAGTATATTTATTTGAGAGTTCAGTTAACCTCCATGGATCTTATTTCTTATTAGATATATTTCATACGATTACAACATTAATCTCTGATTCCCACAGGGATGGATGGATGGATTAGGAATGGGACTCCAGATGTTGTTGAACTATAACTCCTGGCATTTCTTGCCATTGACTATGTCAGTAAGGACTCCTGGGAGTTGTAGTCCAGCAATATCTGGAAGGTGACCAGATTGCTCTCCCTGACATATCATAGCATTAATAGTGAGAAAAGACACAGAAAAAGCAGTCAAAGGATATAATGTAAAGTTTGACCACATAGTGTCAATAAGGCTTCAGGAACACCAATAAACCACCATAATCCAAGCACATGCACCAACCACAGAGGCAGAAGAAGAGGAAATAGAAGATTTCTATGACAGAGTCCAGGAAGAAATTGACAAAACACCACAATAGAACTGCTTGGTAATCATAGGCACTAGAATGTAGGAAAAAAGTAGGAAGCAGAGCAGTATCAAAAACAGTTGGGAGATTTGCGGTCAATTAAAAAACCAAGCAGGCAAATGGCTGGTGGAGTTTTGTGAGGCCAATAATCTATTCATCGCAAATATCTTCATACATCTGAAGAGGAGACTGTACATGTGGACACCACTGGATAGTCAACACAAAAACCAAGCAGATTGCATAATAATGAGCAACAGAAGATGGAGAAGCCCCATTCTTGGCCATATCACGAGAAGTCATAACTCATTAGAAAAGACAATGGTGCTAGGAAAAAGTAGAGGGCAGTAAAAAGAGAAGAAGACCACATGATTAGACTCGATCAGGGAGGTCATGGGCCTAAGCCTGCAGGACCTGAGCAGAACTGTTAATAATGGTCTTGGAGATGTTTCATCCACAGGATCATAATGAGTTGCAGTTGACTCGAGGTCAGTTAACAACATTTGCCTTTAAACAAATATTTAAACAAATACTTACTGGCTTTCTTCGAAGAGCTTATTATTTTGCCACTTCCATACTACACACACACACACACATCTCTGTTATTCAAAACAGTCTGTTTTAATGTGAGTGGAACAACCTTGAAACAATAGTTGCCATTTAACAAACCTTACCCTGTAGTTTATTCTGTGCTTAAATCTGAAACAGTATAATTTAAGGAGCCAAGAAAGTCTAGTCTAGTGAATGTGCATGTATGTCCCTTCAAATCACCTGTCACCTTATGGAGGCACCATGCATTTCATAGGGTTTTCTTAAGTAAGGAATAGTGAGATGCAGTTTTGCCAGTTCCTTCCTCTGAAATATAGCCTACAGTATTTGGTATTCCTTGGCAGTCTCTCATCCAAGAACTAACAAGAGCTAACTTACTTAGCTTCCAAGATCAGCCAGGATCTGGTGTATTTAGGGTATTTAGGTCCACTAGCCCCTGAATACTCCTTAAATAATTGTAATACAGATAAGAGGACAAATGGAATCCACACTCCAGGCCCTAGGCTTACTAACCCAATAGATTTCAATGATTCTTCCAAGTCAAGATTTAAGAACGGGAGTCAGCAACTGCTTCTGTGTCAGAAAGTAGTAAGCATAGGACAAGAAAGGGCATGCCTGCCCTACTAGATATTTGTGGAATGCTGCTTCAGCTATCACAGTGGCTGTCTGTGATCTGCAGTCAAATCATGACAACAATTCAAGATTAATAAAGCCTGGAATAGTTTACCCTGGTGTGCTTTCTCACACAAATGCTTGGATTGTGGTCACATTACAATGAGAAAAAATCAGAGAAAACACAAAGGAGTTGCTGCTATACTGCAGAATTAATGCACCTTTAACTATCATGGCTCCATCCCTTAGAATTCTAAGATTTGTAGTTTGCTGTCACGCCTAAGCTCTCTGTCAGAGAAGGGTAAATATCTCACAAAACTCCAAATCCCAGAATTTCATAGGATTGAGTCATGGCAGTTAAAGCAGTGTCATACGGCACTAATTCTGCAGTGTAGATGCAGCCTGAGAGGCACTGAAAGTCAGCATATGAAGAAAGAAAAAAGCATAAAGCAACAAATATAGAGCATTACAGAATCGCCCTGGAAGGGTTTATCAGAGCTATAAACCTTGAGAATATAAGACATACCTATATTAAAAACTGCAAAGGACTGGAGTGGCTTGCTAAATGTTTGTTAAAAGTATTTGGTATGTTGCAGTTGTAGAAAAAGCAAGCAATGATCATTTTCATCTCCATTTTGTTACCTAATGGATTACAACATGGGAATATTTCAGAATGGATATTCTATACTTTTGTTTATCTATAACTCTTGAGGTTTTACAAGTCCCACTGTCCAGGCCAAAGAATAGCTAGTGGAATGCAGGTAGCTAACAATGAGGGTGGGGTGGAATCTCCATAAAGCTCTTCTAGGACCTTTCTGCCAAAGTAGGTGTGGTGTTAAATGTACTACTACATTAAACATGCCTATTTTAAAAATCTGAAGAGTTTTCATGAGGGAGCAAGCAAGACAAGGGAAGGGTGGGCAAGGAGTTTAACCTTTGCTTCCATGCTATGTCCCAATGAACCTATTCTTCCCTGTTCTTTGCATCTCTGGGGAAAGCTCCCACTGGTATCTTTGTGAGGCAACAAAGTATAGTATAGAATTAAGGAAAGGTGGTTTCAGAGAGTACAGAACTTGGAAATTTACTTCTAAAAAGTAACTGGCTATTGTTAGAAGCCAAAGTGTCCTAAAGATAGTTAACATATCCAGGGGTAGCTGTGTTGGTCATATAGCAAATTACAATATCATTCAAAATACACAAAACAGTAACACCTTTATTGGGACAATCAAAATGCACATTATATATTTTGCAAGCTTTCAAAGCTCCACTGCCTTCTTCATCAGGCAAAGGGGTTAAAAATCAAACAGGATAAAGGGGGGAAATGATGATGTTAATCATAGGCCTAGATGTTGTGGTTGTCCTCAGTTCAGATGGTATGAAATAAGATATATATTTCACAAGATCTGGGAAATCAAAGGAAAATTCAAACCAAGGACTGGGATGACCTATGACAATAAAAATAACATAATTCAAGACCAGGAAGGAATAAAAAGACATACAACTCAGCACAAAAGTCAGAATCATACAAGCCATCATATTCCCTCTTACCATGTATGGATGTGAGAGCTGGACAGTTAAGAAAGATGATAGGAAGAAAATCAATTCATTTGAGATGTGGTGCTGGCATAGAGTGCTGAAGATCCCATGGACAGCCAAAAGGACAAACAAGTGGGTCCTAGAGCAGATCAACAGGAAACCTCCCTGTAAGCCAAGATGTCCAAACTAAGGACGTTATCACACGGGGGAAATCCTGTGAGGAAACAGGGGTTTAAACTGAAAATAACCCGCAAAAGTGAGTATATTTTCAGACGACGTCGCATTTAAAAGCAGGTTAATCCGAACAGAAAATAGTCAGAAACTGCTTCTTTTTATTTTCGGGGATCTTCCAAAAATAAAAAGAAGCAGTTTCTGCCTACTTTCCATTCAGAGTAACCTCCTTTTAAATGCGCAAGAGGTTTTCACACGGGGAAAGCCAGCTAATTAATTGCTTCCGCTTTTGCAGTAGCACTTTCACTTTAAAGCCAGCTTCTGTTCAGAGCTCCCCATGTGATAACGTCCTAAGATGACCAAACTGTCATACGTTGGACACATCATGAGAAGAGAGGACTCTCTGGAAAAAACAATAATGCTGAGAAAGGTGGAGGGAAGTAGGAGGAGAGGAAGGCCACATGCTAGATGGATGCACCCTAACAAGGAGTCATGGGCATTAAGAGGTTGTAGGAATTAAGAAGAGCAGTAGAGGACAGAGGGTCTTGGAGATGTCTCATCCATAGGATCACCATGAGTTGAGACTGACTCGATGGCAGTTAACAGCAAAGTTAGTTACTGCCACCATTTTTAAAACTAACTCTTTACATTCTTGTTTTTCAAAAATCTCTGGCATAGTGCTGTTATTGCTTGATTTTCTATACCATTCTCCCTCCCTAACTGCAAAACAGGTATTATGTGTCCATTTTTTAAGTAAACATGTAGTCTCAAGTCTACAAAAACTCATGCTACCAGCTTCTATTCTTCAGTTAGTCCCAAAGGTGCTGCAAGATCCCTTTCCACACTAATTTTCCAGACTAACATGGCTATGTCTTCGAATCCTACCTATTAAGATGTGCTTATGAGATCTGTGCCAGATTCCATCACTGAGGATGGTGCTATTCACTTCTATAAAGAACAGGGATTTTGTTAGAGGAACTCCAATGCTAGGAAAAGTCAAATAACCTACTTCCTCAGACAAGGGCCCATCCAGACTCTTCCACATTTCATGTAGTTTTATTTCTCACTATCCCAGTACTTGTCTTTGCACATTTGTGGCTTCCATGTTCTTGCCCACAACTGTAGACTCAGTTGGCTTAAATTTCCTAAAAATGTTACTTGATGTTTTATTGTAAATGTATGTTGTAAACCTAACAAAGGTTTAATAAAGATTAAAAGACTAAGTTTTTAATTTTTTAAAAAAACATTATTTTAATAGGTGCCTGACTCGTACAGCAACACCCTAGTATGAATACACACATACGTTCATGCATGTGTGCACACATGTTTTATTCATTGTGCCCACAGTGGATACACAGTGGAGACAATAGGGAGAAATCATAACGTAGTTGCATTCTAAAAGCATGAAGTAATCAAGTTTCATTTCTGTTAAAAATAAATTATCAAGGTCCCTAACTGCACCGGGCAATTAGGAAATTGCCTTATGCAAGCTTAAACTGTTGCCCTACCTAGATCAGCATTCCTAGCCTTACTTGGAGAGGCCAGGGATTAAGCCAGGGATGGCTGGATGTGTTTTACCACATGAAATCAGGCTCTTCTCTAATTGCTCACATTCGCTTAAAGAAGTAGTATAATTTTGTTTTTGTTGTTTTTAAAAAGAGCAAAAATGTAAACCAAAAATCAAAATTTGGAAAACTTACCTTTCTGAACCACAACTCCCAGAAACCCAACAGCTTAGAATAACTGGGTGGTTCTGAACACCATAGTCCAAGCAAGTAATTTTTCCAAGCTCTTCAAAGAAAGCAGTGTGGATTCTTCCACCTCCTTGAAAGTTCTTCTGTTCCAGTTTTTCTCCCTCTCTCTAAAATGTGATCAACATAGTCATTCTATGTACTTCCAGTACATACTGGGATTCTTGCAAGGTTGAAAAGATGTAGAAATAGGTCAAATAGCTGTCACCTTCAAACACATGGTTGTTTTCAGGATAGGTGTATGTATGTGTGCCTTCAAGTCACCTGTTGACTTATGATGAGCCTATGAATTTCACAGCATGTTCATAGGCAAGGAGATGGTCTTTCCAGTTCCTTCCTCTGAAATATCCATTCATTTGCAGTTTTTATACCCCACTCTTCTGCCAGAGCAGCTTTGTTTTTGTTGTTAGCTGCCCTTGAGTCAGTTCCGACTCATGGCAACCCTGTGGATGAGACATCTCCAAGAATCCCTATCTTTCACAGCCTTGCCCAGATCCTGCAAGCCCTGCCCATAACCCCCTGATCAAGGGCCTGAAAAGACTGCCAGAAATAATCCAGATTGGGACCACTTTAACTGTCCTGGTTCAATGCTAGGGAATCATGGGAACTGTAGTTTTTTTCTGAGGCATTGAGCCTCCTCTGTCAGAAAGCTCTGGTGCCACAATAAGCTACAGTTCCCATGATTCCCTAGCAGTGAGCCAGAGCAGTTAAAGTGGTCTCAAAATGGATTATCTCTGGCAGTCTGTTCAGGCCCCAAGTCTATCCATTTGGTTTGTGGTCTTCCTCTCTTTCTTCTACCCTCTACCTTTCCTAGCATCATCATCATCATCATCATTTATTATTATTATTATTATTATTATTATTATTATTATTATTATTATTTTGTCTAGTGATCCATGCCTTTTCATTATGTGGCCAAAATACAATAGTCTCAACTTGATCATCTTAGCTTCCAAGGAGAGCTCTGATCTGATCTGTTCAAGAACCCATTTGTTTGTCTTCTTGGATGTCCAGGATATCCTAAGTCCTCTTCTCCAGCACATTTCTTTTTTTAAAAAAAAATAAATAAATAATAATTATCAAAACAATTACAAACATCCATACATACAGACAAACAAAACATTTAAAACACTAAAACATACACATAACAAGTTAATCATACAGTACAACACATTTAGAAAGAGTTCCAATGACCGACCTTTCACCTATTCATACACTCATTCTTTACCTCTGTATATCCCATTTCAAATCAGGCTCTTTTAATCAGTTTACCCATCCTATTGTTACATGAATTACATTGTACTATTGCTGTAGAAATAACAGGTTATGAGCTATTCAACCAACAGCATCTAGGGTTACTTGCAGAGCAAAAGTGAGAGAGAGGACCTTGATAAGTTTGTAAAGACAGTTTATTATGCTGGCAGTCCCAAAGGAATTAGCATTCCAAAATTTTGGGCCAAGAATAGATGAAAATGGCTTCATTTTATACACCATCAAACAAAGAAATCCAATTCTCACACTTCATTGGGCATTTCAAACTCTAAACATATAGAATCTCAAGCAATGAGAATAAAGATTTCAGAATATATTATAATCTATTTAAAGCACATTCCAAACTCCTTATCAGCAAGATGCTACCAGGAATCCCTTTACACAGAGTGTCTATCTTTGATTTATTATGGCTCTGCCATACCACTCTGGTGGCATTTAATGCATTTAGGGTCCTTCCAAAGGTCATCTGCCTCTAAACATCCTGAACATTCCTGCAGCTAAAATCTTCCAGCATTACATTTTTTCTCAGGGCCTCAACTCCCAGAATCCTCTCTGTATGTCGCTAACTTGACATCTATTTTCTACATTTCTAACATAGATGGCTAAAATATATTGATTATTGAAACTCTTCCACCTCACTATGATATAAATTATAGATATAAATTTTCCCCATTTCCATATATTTTGCTTATTTTGTCTGGTGAGAGATGTCATCTACATAGAATTTTATTTAAAAATTCTTTTACATCTTGACTGGCAAAATATTTTAACCTTTTATTCCAAGATCTCTCCCACTGACATAGGGCCTGTACAGACTGCCAGAAATAATCCAGTTTGAGACCACTTTAACTGCCCTGCCTCAGTGCTAGGGAATCATGGGAACTACAGTTTATTGTGGCACCAGAGCTCTCTGACAGAGAAGGCTCAATGTTTCAGCGAAAAAAAACTACAATTCCCATGATTCCCTAGCACTGAGCCAGGATAGTTAAAATGGTCTCAAGCTAGATTATTTCTTCCAGTCTATACAGGCCCAAAGTTTTAATGTATGTCCAGAATTTTTCACCCATTGGATCATATTTTCTTTTATTATGTCTTCTTCCATATACATTTCTAATAATTTTTATACATTCTTGAGAGAAGGGCAGGTTTCTCCAGCAAAATAATTTCTTCTAGTTCAGTTTTAACGTTAGCTATGCCCACTGTTTTATTGTCCACTATAAATCTTGATTCTGATAACATCCTTCCGGCTCAGCATCCAGACACACTGAGCCAGGAGGAGCATGGAAGAGGCTCTGAAAGGAGAGCTATTTTAGCACTCCTTTTCAGAGGTGTCATAAGGGTGGATCGGGGCCGAGGTGTGGGGCAGCCTCAGTCCCAATCCATGGCTTCTCGGGGCAGCCCACGGCCACTAGAGGCCCTTAATCTGTCTCTATAGTCCTAATTTCCTTGTTTCTCCAAGGTTTTTTTTTTTTTTTTTATCTTTTTACTACATTTTCCCATAAGGCTTTAGCCTTCTGTATTGAGTTCAGTTTATACCACATTGGTTTGTAAAGGACCGAGATCCCTTCTAGTTTTTCCCATTTATATATTATATCATTCTTGGTTAATAGGGAAGTCAGAAATTTATAGTCCTCTCTTTTCCTTAGTATTCTTTTGAGAATGTCTTTGAATATTTTTGCCTCTGTCATAAATCATAAAGACTTTTTTGTAACTTAACTTTAATATTTGTTCTCTTGGTTTTTTTCCCCCCTCAAAAATATATTAATATGTCTCAGGGCCAGTCTTTTTCTCTAGCCATTTGTGAATTTAGTCTATACATTTTGTTGATTTCCTAACTCAAATCCTGTAATGGTATCTCTGTATATTCTGAGAGTATTGTAAGGAAATGGTCATATCAATTTTCTCCTTTTATTTCTTTCACTCCTCTAATTTTCAGGTAGTGTTCTCACTTTGTTTTAAATCTTCCAATGCCTACTCATTCAATCTTCTCTCAGTTTCTTATCTTTCAACATTTTTTTATGTTTGCAATGCCTTCTTCCATATTTTCCATATTTTCTTCCAATTTGTCTACTCTTTAACCTTGTTCATATCCCTTGTTACTTCTTCTAGAGATTTTCTTATGTCCTTAAGTTCCAGTTTCATATCTTGTTTTATGTCTGCTTTTAGCATTTTTATTTTCTTTTTCATATTTTGTTCTATTTCTATCTTCATTTTTTTTATTTCCTCCAAAATAAGTACTTGTTCTGTTCATTGTCTTCTGTATGTTTTTGGTTGCACTTGTGTAACCACAGAAGCAGCTGTGTTTCTTGAAGTTGCCATCATTTCTTTTTTGTTTGTGTCTTGTCTCACTTCTTATGCCACTTAGCAAATTAGATATTTTAAATAAATCAGGCCTTGTGTCATTCAATTAGTTGATTCATTCAATTAGTTGATTCAATAGAATTAAACTGATTCAAAACAAAATTGATCACTTAAATCAGTTGCTTCAAATTAAAGCATAATTAAAGCATATAATGTCTTTGTATTCATTGGTTTGATCTGTACCAAATTGTGATGGTTTTAGCTATTAACAATAAAGTTATTACTTACTTACAACTTACTAACACCTTTCCAGAAACGAACATGGTGTGACCTTTCCAGACAGATGTTGATACTGTTGGAACAGGATGAAGAGGATTTGTTTGGTTGCCTGATAACCATGGATAAAGCTTGGATCTATCAGCATGATCCAGAGACCAAAACCATGAGCATGGAGTGGAAACATGCCAATTTCCCTCCCCAAAAAAAGGCATGTGCAAAAGTCAGCAGGGAAGGTCATGCTCTCAGTTTTTTGGGACTATCATGGAGTCATTCTCTGAGATTACCTTGCAAAGGGACAAACCATCACTGGCACATACTACAGCAATCTTCTGGACAAGTTGTGAGATGCTCTGAAGAAGAAACATCACAGTAGGCTCTCCAGAGGCATTTGTCTCCTGGCTGACAATGCACCAGCTCACTCATCTGAAGTTGCAGTTAACAAAGCAAGGGCATATGGTTTGAGATCAGCAGCATCTGCCTTATTCTCCCAACCTCACACCAAGTGACTTTTTCTTGTTCCCAGAAATGAAAAATCTGTTGCGGGGTTCCCAATTTGACAAAACAAATGTTGTCATTCATGAAGTGGAAGAGTGGTTTAAAGCGCAATCTGCAGGCTTCTACAATAACAGTATTTGGAGGGTCAAGAAATGCTGGGGGAAATGTATAAATCTGGATGGTGACTACGTAGAGAAAATTTAACTACAAATCAAAACAAGCTTTCTGTCAAACTTATTTTAAGGTGATAATTAAAACTTTGATACCTCCTCATATCTATGCTTTCAACCTTAATTTCTTCTTTTTTTTTCTTTCTCCCTCTATCTTTCTCTTTCTCTCTCTCTCTCTCTCTTCTCTTTCTCTCTTTCACTCCCTCTTCAATCCTTTGATTAATGGCTTTCAGCCTCCTCTATTTCCATTGTTTGCTCTCCGTAACCAGCTTTCTTCTTACTGTCCTCTTTCCTCTCACTATCTGTCAGGTTCTCTATTGCTGGTAACTCAGTGTCTCAGGATCTTAGAGTGGTCTTCTCCTGATTTTCTGTGTTGCTTTTGCTCTTGGAAAAAGCAAAGGGTTGGCATCTGGCGTTTTGCAGTGGCTGCTGCTGCACTACTGGGTTTCTCCCCATGGCTTTCCCTGGCTTTATCTGAGCTCATCTCCAGTTCCCACACAAAAGGGTCTGGATAAACTTGCTCCCAGCCAAAATATAAGCCTCTGTGGGGTGCCTCTGAATCCTCTATACCAAAAGGATTTGTTTCCATGATGCACAGCTGGCTTTCGGTTGGGAAAAAAGGGGGGGGACAGCACAGAGCAGTTTTTCTCCAGAGCACCTTCAAAATGTAGCTCACCCTTTCCATGCCAACTTTGAACATTTCCAACATTTCAAATGCATTCATTTTCTTTGTCTGCTTCTTTCACTGTCCAGCTCTCACATTCATACATGGTAATTGGGAATACAATGGCCTGAACGATTATGACTTTAGTGCTCAGTTGTATGTCTTTCTCTTCAGTAGCTTTTCCAATTCTTTCATAGCTGCCCTTCCCATTCCTAGTCTTCTTATTTTATAACTGCTGTCTCCATTCTGGTCAAAGTTTGATCCTAGATATGGGGATTCTTTAACTATTTAAATTTCCTCATTGTCTAGATTGAATTTGTGCATTTCTTTTGTGGTCATTATTTTTGTTTTCTTTATGTTCAGCATAAAGACCCACCTTTGCACTTTCATATTTGACTTTTCTTATTAGCTGTTCCAATTCCAATTTCTGCTAATAATATGGTGTCATCTACATATCTTAGGTTGTTAATGTTGCTTCCTCCTATCTTAACTCCACCTTTTTCTGATTCTAATTCTGCTTTTCTTATGATGTTTTTAGCATATAAGTTAAACAAGTAGGGTGATAGGATGCAGCCTTGCCTGACCCCTTTCCCAATTGGGAACCACTCTGTTTCCCTGAATTCTGTTCTGATAGTGACCTCCTGTATTTGATACAGATTTTTCATCAGGACTATCAATGTAGTGGCACCCCCATGTCTTTGAGTGCATTCCATAGTTTTCTGTGATCTATACAATCAAATGTTTTGCTGTAGTCTATGAAACACATGCTGATTCTTTTTTGGAATTCTTTTGTGTGCGCCATTAGCCATCATATATTTGCAATGTGGTCCCCAGTGCCCCTTCCTTTTCTGAATCCTGCTTGCGACTCTGGAATTTCTCTCTCCATATATGGTTGGAGTATATGCTGCAGAATTTTGAGCATTATTTTGCTTGCATTTGAGTTTAGTTCTATTGTCCTACAGTTGCTGCAGTCTTTTGTATCTCCTTTCTTGTGGATTGGTAGGTATATCTAGCATTTCCAGTCTGTTGGCTACTGCTCTGTTTTCCATATTTGTTGATATATTTCAGTTAGCACTAAAGTTGCATCTGTCTGTAAGCAATGTAGCAGTTAATTGGAATATCATCTGTTCCTGGTGATTTATTTTTCCCCGTTTCCTTTATTGCAGATTCCACTTCACTTCTTAGAATTTGGGGTTCGTCTTCATATGTTCATCTTCATCTTCACAGTTGTGTTCATACATTCCAAATGTCATTCATTCCCTCATCTCTTTTGTATAAATCCTCTGTGTATTGCCTCCAACATCTTTTTATTTCTTTTTGTTCCTGTATCATCTTCTTTTTTTCTCCATAGAGCAGCCCTGCCCTCGGTTTGAACTTGGCTTTAATTTCTTAAATGTTTTGATACAAGTCTCTCATTCTCCCTTTTTTGTTGTTGTTTTCTATTTCTCTGCATTGTAGTATTTCTCTTTATCCCTGTGTGTCAGACATTATACAATTGTGTTCATACAGAGCAGCTTACAAATTGTTAATTACACAGTTCCCTGCCCTCAAGCTTTCAATCTTAAAAAGATTGAAGCCATTGAGAGAGATTATTCAGAGTCATGGGGCGGGGTGTTATCAGTATGCTGATGACACCCAGATATATTTTTCCATGTCTCAGTCTTCAACTTCAGATGGTGTCTCTCCTCTCAATGACTGTCTTTAAGGCAGTAATGGACTGGATGAGGAAAAACAGATTGAGATTAAATCCAGATAAAAAAGAGGTACTTACAGTAGCAGCCCCAAAACTAGGTATTGGGATACAACCTCCAGTCCCTGGACAGGGTCACACTCTCTGTGAAGGACTGTGTTCACAGTCTGGGGGTGCTCCTGGATCCACCACTCCAGATAACTAATCAGGTAAATGCGACGGCTAAGAGTGCCTGTTATCAGCTTCAGCTGATATGCCAGCTGCAACCTTTCCTGGAAGTTAGGGACCTTGAAACTATGGTGCAAGTGTTGGTAACCTCCTGTCTTGATTTCTGTAATGTGCTCTCCATGGGGCTACCCTCATGCTTGGTCCAGAAACATCAATTAGTAAAGAACGTGGCAGCCAAGAAGAGACCATATAACACCAGTCTTAAAATCACTTCACTGGCTGCCTATTAGTTTCTGGGCACAGTACAAGGTGTTGGTTATCACCTTTAAAGCCCTAAATGGCTTGGGTCCAACCTATCTTCAGGACCGCCTCCTCCCATATAATCCAGCCCATGCACCCCGCGGTCCTCTGGGAGGAATTTGCTGCAACCAAATGCATCCTAAGTGCATTCCTATGAACCAGAAGCAAAACACACTGTGTACATTGGGACTTACTCCCTGGTGACAAACCACCTC
This sequence comes from Phrynosoma blainvillii, assembly GCA_026167975.1. Lineage (NCBI taxonomy): Eukaryota > Metazoa > Chordata > Lepidosauria > Squamata > Phrynosomatidae > Phrynosoma > Phrynosoma blainvillii. Next base: position 304,785,153 of record JANUYF010000001.1, on the reverse strand, counting down.
TAAGTATTCCTTTCCTAAGAAAACCCTATGAAATTCATGAGGTCACCATAAGTCAACAGGGGCCTTGAAGGTGCACACTCACAAAAGTGTGTAGAACATTGCAGCTATTGATAAGGTAACAGTGTATTTTTGATACAAGATGATCCCTAAGTAATCTACCCAGAACCTTTTAAACAATAAAGTAGATAAGGATAGCAATACCCAACCTTAAATATTCTGCAAAAGTTTAACAATCACTGTTCTTGGAAAGTTTGCCTAAATTCTCCCTATAAACTTCAGTAACACATTTCTTCTCTTTCCCTAGCATTGTTCACTGTTCATTTGTACAATTATGACATTTACACACAAGACATTTTTTGTTTGAAGCTGGAGTGAATCCCAAGCATAAATGTTTCTAAGATCTTTGTCTGAAGTACTCAGTGAGGAAAAGTACCAGGCCACATATTAGATGGTCACATGGAAGTTCTAATAAATGCTATAATTCACACTGACAGTGTTCTCCACATCCGGAGACAGAGAGAGTGGAAGAGGATGAGACAAGACAAAAGTGATAAATCCACAGAATAAAATTTATATTGTTACTTTCATTTCATATTGGCATTACCTTGAAAAAGAAGGAATTTGAAATACTTATACCACTATTCCACATGTGTATACTCAAAATAAGCCCTATAGTGCTCAATGGAACTTATGCCCAAGTATAGATCTGTAATCTTAAAATCAGGAATGTAGCTATGGGGGTTGGGTGGGATGAGTGCTTTGCCTCTTCAAGGGAGAATTCTGCCACCTCTAATTGATTTTTTTCTTCCCAGAAGTCTAACATTACAAAAAGTGAGACATGGAAAATCATTCATACCTACAACTCTTCTATTTGCTGTCTTTACATTCTTTCATCACCTTGCCTGCCCCTTTTCTTTGGATGATTAAATTGCATACAGTGAACCCTTGCAAAGAGGAAAGCAACTGGGGGGAGAAGTACAAGAATTTTAGGAGGAAATGCACTAGCAAGGGAAGGGTTAAGCACTCCTTCCACCCTTCTCCTGAAGCACTTTGTAAAGGAAAAACATCATGGGATTCACATTGCAAGTAGCTCCATCTAAACATCCAGTTTAGTCTTCCTTTGTGTATGGCTTGATAAAAACTCTATTTTCATTTAGCCTTTCTTTAGTGTATTGTTGACTTTGTTTCCTTGAATAATTTCCTATTTTATCAAGCACTTCATCTTTACCCACACTCCTCCACCTCCCTCCAACTTAATATAAAGTACCAAACATAATCTGCTGGGCATCTGCCAAATGGCGGACACACTTCAAAGCACCCCGTATCATTTGGAAGAAGCAATTCCTCCCCTACATTCTTGTATTAAACATCCCATGGTACCACCAGATGATAAGCCACCATGTGGGTAAACATCTGCATCTACACTCATTCTTCAACCACTAACTACCCTCTTTTCCTCTTGTGAAATTGGTTCCTGGGCCTTGATGTGGAAGATGACCCTTCCCATCAAATCTGTACAGATGTACTCTTAGAATTCTGAGAGGATATTCGAAAAATGATTGAGTGAACAGTAGAATTGTCTTCCTGTCTTTTCTTTTTTGACCAACCATACTGGTCCTATCTTTTGTTGTTGTGTGCCTTCAAGTCATTTCTGACTTAGGAAGACCCTAAAGCAAATCTATCTGGGTTTTCTTGGCAAGTTTCTTCAGTGAGGGTTTGCCATTGCCATCCTCTGAAGCAGAGAGAATGTGACTTTCCCAAGGTCATTCAGAGGGGGGGGGGTTGGCTCAACGGGGATTCATACCCTGATCTCCAGAGTCCAACACTCAAACCATTACACTACACTGGCTCTAATACCAGTCAAATCCAATGATATGTAACAGGGAAAATGGTAAAGAACTTACGCTTAGCCTCAATAAAATTTCTGATTTTATCCTTGACTTCTTGTTCTTGTTAAATGCCCTTGAGATGACTTTGATTCATGGTGACTCCATTACTGAGACACTTCCAAGGCCTTCTGTCTGCAATGCTCTGCTCAGGTCCTGCAGGCTTAGGGCCATAGCCTCCTTGATTGAATCTATCCATCTAATATGGATTTCTGCTAGGAAGGAGAAGGAAAGCAGTTCCTGGGCAGCCATATTGAGTGGGTGAGTGTTTAATTTAAAAAAAAAACACTTGGGGGGAGTCTAACTGTTGCTGAGCAGGTGGGGCCTTGGTGAGTGACATTTGTGAGCCAATAGGGGATGGAGCTAGCTAATTAGCTCTATACAACTACTCCCAGGGGCTTTCCAGGTCAAGTTCTGCTAGGAATGAGAAGGAAAGCAGTTCCTGAGAAGCCATATTGAGTGGGTGAGTGTTTAAATCCTTTTTAAAAACACTTGGGGAGAGTGTGACTGTTGCTGAGTGGGTGGGGCCTTGGTGAGTCAAATTTGTGAGTCAATAGGGAGGTGGAGGTAACCAATTAGTTCTATACAACTATTCCCAGAGGTGCATGCCTAATGGCACACAATTTTTTTTCCTAGGACAAGGGAAAGCACAGCACAGGTAGATGGGGGACTTTGACCTTTCTCTTTACAGGTTCTTCTAATAATAATCATCATCATCATCTAAAAGGCTTTGAGGTTGTTGTTTTTTGCTCAGAAGGAGAGAGACAGAGACTTCCCTCCAGAATAAGGTAGCATCCAGAAGCTCTCTGTAGAGTTAGAAACCCATTTGATTGAGCTCACTGACAGAGCCTGGTGAAAAGACCAAGAGCACAGGGCCCTTTACGTGGGACTTTTTGATGGAGAAGCCCACAGTCCTGTTTCAGTGCTTACTTCAGATTTCTCAATATGGACACTGAGGGAGTTGCTGCAGTCACCTGCAACACTTGTGGGATGTTTGTCTTCTTACCAAGAGATGTGGGGAACTTCACCTGCACCAAGTGCAAGTTCGTAGCCCTCCTGGAAGAGAAAGTCAAGTAGCTGGAGGCCTGGGTAGCTACGCTTCAGCATATTAGGGAGCAAGAGGTTTTCCTGGACAGAGCAGAAAGAATGGTCTTGGACATCGATTCTGTAGCTGCAAGCTCCCAGAACGATCCCTGGTTTCCCTACTTCTATGTGTGACATTCTTCCAGGTGTCCACCTCCTGTGTGCATGAAATGACCTCCTCCTCAACAACTTCCTCTGATGAGAAAGTTGTTGAGGAGGAGGTCATTTCATGCACACAGGAGGTGGACACCTGGAAGAATGTCACACATAGAAGTAGGGAAACCAGGGATCGTTCTGGGAGCTTGCAGCTACAGAATCGATTTGAAGCTCTCCCTTATCAAGAATGAAGAGGAAGAGCAGCAGGGACAGTCCTCAGGAACAGTGCAGGGGACCTGAAGAGTACCACCACAGGGAACAGCCACTGCTAAGCCTCAGAGGAGGCATGTGGTGGTGGTTGGGGACTCCTTGTTGAGGGGTACAAAAGCAATGGTTTGTGGTTCTGACAAGATGTCCTGGAAGGTGTTTTGTCTCCCTGGGGCAAAAATCTGTGATGTGACAGCGAGACTGACAAGACTTGTCAAGCCTACTGACCATTACCCCTTCCTCTTGGTCCATGTGGGAACCAATGATACTGCAAGACATAGTCTTCAGAATATCAGAAGGGATTATGAGGCTTTGGGCAGGAAGCTGAAAGAACTGGACACACAGATTGTTATCTCATCTTTTCTCCTAGTTGAAGGGCATGGTCCAGGAAAGGAGAGGAAGATAGCAAATGTGAATAACTGGCTCCATAGATGGTGCCTCCAAGGACGATTTGGATTCCTGGATCATGGTCTGCGGTTCCATGAGGGTGGACTTCTAGCAAGAGATGGTCTGCATCTTACACCAGTTGGCAGAAGTGTTTTTGCCAATAGTCCCAAACATTTGATCAGGAAGGCTTTAAACCGAGTCATGTTGGGGAGGGAGACAGTATTTTGGAAGGTATCTTGGAAGGCAGGAGTACATCATGGGCTGGAGATAATAGTAAAAGTGTTATAGAGGGAACAAAGCAAATGATGCAAGGGCACAACAGTGGAAGGGAAAAAAACCTCACACAGGCAGCAAGTGGGAAGGGCAAATGTTCTTAAATGTTTCTACACTAATGCACAGAGCATGGGAAATAAACAAGGTGAACTTGAACTCCTAGCACAATAAAGCAAATATGATATAATAGGGATCACTGAAACCTGGTGGGATGAGTCTCATGATTGGAATGTAGGAACAAAGGGGTAGAGAAATAGGCCAAACAAGAAAGGAGGAGGAATAGCATTATATGTCAGGGATGTTTACACTTGTGAAGAGATCCAGGACTCAAATCTTGGAAATCAGGTGGAGAGCAGCTGGATAAAAATTAAAGGGGAAGGAAACAACAGGGATGTTATAGTAGGAGTCTACTACAGACCCCCAAGTCAGACTGAGGAATTGGATGATGCCTTTCTAGAACAGATGACCACACACTCAGAAAGGAGAGGTGTAGTAGTGATGGGTGACTTCAACTATCTTGATATTTGCTGGATGTCAAACTCAGCCAATACACCAAGGTCTAGCAAATTCCTCATAGAATCATAGAATCATAGAGTTGGAACAGACCACAAGGGCCATCCAGTCCAACCCCCTGCCATGCAGGAACTCCCAATCAAAGCATCCCTGACAGATGGCCATCCAGCCTCTGCTTAAAGACCTCCAAGGAAGGAGACTCCACTACTCTCCGAGGGAGTGTGTTCCACTGTTGAACCGCTCTTACTGTCAAAAAGTTCCTCCTAATGTTGAGGTGGAATCTCTTTTCTTGCAGCTTGCATCCATTGTTTCGGGTCCTCACTTGCCTCAAAGACAATTTCTTTGTCCAAAAGGTGGAAGAGGCTACAAGGGGATCAGCTATTTTAGATCTGATCCTAACCAACAGGGATAACCTGGTAAATGTGGTGCAAATGGTAGGATCCTTAGGTGGAATTGATCATGTTTTCCTGGAGCTTCTTATACAGTGGAAAGGAGAAGCTAGGCATAGTCAAATACTCATTCTAGACTTTAGGAGAGCTGATTTCAACAAACTTAGGGAAACACTGGGAGTGATCCCGTGGTCAGGAATACTAAAGGAGAAGGGAGTTCAGGATGCATGAGAATTTCTCAAAAGGGAGATAATAAAAGCACAATCTCAAACTGTTCCGACAAGAAGGAAAAATGGGAGATGTCTCAAGAAAATGGGTTGGATGACTAAAGAACTTTCAACTGAACTAAGTTTTAAACAGGAGATGTATAAGAAATGGAAAAGGGGCAAAATCACTAAAGAGGAATTCAAACAAATAGTTAGCACATGTAGAGGTAAAGTCAGGAAAGCCAAAGCACAGAATGAGGTCAGGCTTACTAGAGAGGTTAAGAACAACAAAAAGGGATCTTGGGGTATGTTTGTTGTAGCAAAAGAAAGAAGAAGGAAATGGTAGGAACACTGCACAGAGAAGGTGGAGAAATTCTAACAGGGGACAGAGAAAAGGCAGAAGTACTCAACATCTTCTTTGCCTCAGTCTTATCACAAAAGGAAAAGGGTATTCAACCTGAGGAAAATGGAGCAGAAGATACAATAGGGGAAAGGCGGCACAAAATAAGTAAAGAGGAAGTACAGGAATACCTGGTTAACCTAAATTAATTGAAGTCTCCAGGACCAGATGAACTACATCCAAGGATATTAAAAGAACTGGCAAATGTAATCTCAGAGCCACTGGCAATAATCTTTGAGAACTCCTGGAGAACAGGAGAAGTCCCAGCAAACTGGACGAGGGCAAACATTGTCCCCATCTTCAAAAAGGGGGGAAAAGAGGATCCCAACAACTATTGCCCAGTTAGTCTGACATCAACACCAGGAAAGATTCTAGAACAGTTCATTAAACAGAGAGTCTGTGAACATTTAGAAGGGAATGTCATAATCACTAAAAATCAACATGGGTTTCTCAAAAACAAGTCATGCCAGACTAATCTGATCTCTCCTTTTTTATATCAAATTACCAGCTTGCTAGATGAAGGGAATGCGGTAGACACAGCATATCTTGATTTCAGTAAGGCTTTTGACAAGGTCCCCCATGATATTCTTGCAAACAAGATGGTAAAATGTGGGCTAGACAATACCACTTTTAGGTGGATTAGTAACTGATTGACTGACCAAACCCAAAGGGTGGTCAGCAATGGCTCCTCTTCATCCTGGAGAGAAGTGATCAGTGGGGTGCCACAGGGTTCTGTCCTGGGCCCAGTGCTCTTCAACATCTTTATCAACGATTTGGATGAAGGAATAGAGGGCATGCTTCTCAAATTTTCAGATGACATCAAATTAGGAGGAATAGCTAATACCGCAGAGAACAGGATGAAAATTCAAAATGATCTTAATAGATTAGAAAGCTGGGCCAAAGCTAACAAAATGAATTTCAACACAGAGAAATGTAAGGTACTGCACTTAGGAGAAAAAATTGAAATGAATAAATATAAGATGGGGGAGACCTGGCTTAATGAGACTACGTGTGAAAGGGGTCTAGGAGTCCTAGTGGATCACAAGTTGAACATGAGTCAACAGTGTAATGCCACACCTAAAAAGGCCAATGCAATTTTAGACTGCATTAGTAGAAGCATAGTATCTAGATCAAGGGAAGTAATAGTGCCACTGTATTCTACTTTGGTCAGGCCCCAGCTGGAATAATGTGTCTAGTTCTGGGCACCACAATTCAAAAGGATGTTGAAAAACTGGAGCTTGTCCAGAGGAGGGCAACTAAAATGGTGAAGGGTCTGGAAACCATGCCCTACGAGGAACGACTTGGGAAAGTGGGTATGTTTAGCCTAGAGAAGAGATTGTTAAGAGGAGATATGATAGCCCTGTTTAAATATCTGAAGGGATGTTATATTGATGAGGGTGCTAGCTTGTTTTCTGCTGCCCCAGAAAACGGGATCTGGAACAATGGATGCAAGCTGCAGGAAAAGAGATTCCACCTCAATATTAGGAGGAACTTCCTGACAGTAAGAGCTGTTCCACAGTGGAACACCCTCCCTCGGAGTGTTGTGGAGTCTCCTTCTTTGGTAGGATCTTTATATCAAATCAGTTATCGTAACAAGACCTTAAAAAGATTTCGCCATTCAGAGTACCCACTTGAGTGGGGTCAGAAATAAGGCTTGGAAAAAGCTTCTTTCTGGGACAAGAATTCCCCAAATCCCACAGCCAGCATCAAGGATGAGGCTTTGGGGAGAGCTTATAAAAAAAAAAAAAGTCAGAGTCAAAAAAGCTTGGAGTCAGAAGGTAAATCTCTGGGTGATTTTCAGGAGACCTTTTTTCCCCCCTGTCACCAAATAGAAGCACAATTTTTTCTCTTCTTCTTCTCCCTTTAATTATACTCCTAAACTTGAAGAAGGCTAACTGGCAGTGAATCATTTTTAGAATGGACTGTGAATTCTGTTTGGTTCTGCTACTTAAAATAATGGATGAAAATAAGGATTCAGGATTCTTTAATTCTAAATTTATCCTGCCTGCACCCTCCACCACTGCCAACTTCAATTCATGAATATCAAGGTTTCAGTAAAAAGAGGATGGGGGAGAGTGAGGTCTACTCTATAGTACCGAGCTTGATTATTAAAAAGTGTGGCTAGGTATAAGGTACTTCTTATGTCAATAGAAGAAGGGTGGGTTTTTTCCTCCACTGCTTACCTCCATACTAGGAAAGCCTTCGTTTGCTAATTTTTGTGTGTCAGATTGTTATCACTGAAGCTGTATGGTAAGAGAGAGAGCTGAGATGCAAAGAAACAGATATAACAGAGAGGATATTTGGTACATATTGCCTCAGAGATGAGGCCCATTTTACATGCAGATTTAATTTTCTAATATTGTGTCTCTGGTAAGGAATCTATCCAGAGAGAAAGGCAGCAGATTTCATATTCTCAAATCACCCCAATTTGACAATGAGAGTCCCAATAAATCCTCTGCTATCCAACTTTTTCAACAGCTTTTAAAACATCTAGTTTCTTTCTTCTCCTCCCACTTGCCCCTTTGTCTTCAACTTACTTTGAGTGCTGCAAACTGAGTTCAAATAGCAAAAGTAGTTTGTATTCAGTTATCTCTTTGGGGGTGAGAAGAGGGGTCAGAACCTTGTCCATCACAGTAGGTTCAGGGAAAAGCAAACAAAAGCACATTCTAATGTTGCTTGCTCACACTTGTCCCAGTATTCATCTGTGAAATGTTTGAGTCACTTGTGTAGAAAGGTGGTTAAAGCTTTGCAAAATAAAAGAGGGCAGGATGTTTCATACACCCAAAGTTATGGGTAAATGTAGAGCACAGACAGGCAAAGTGTGGCACTTGGCTTGCATATGGCCCCTGGTGCTGTTCTTTTGGCCCTAGGGACCATAGTATACCTTCCAGAGCTTCCAAAAACAAAATTTAAAAAATCTATGTCCTGAATATCCTCTGAAAACAATTTTGCCACATTCTGTTGGCTCTCCTCTGTGTCCTGCAGGTGTGCAGTGACCAAAACAAACAAAAACTAGGGCCAAACAGAGGTGCCAATGTTCAGCACTGTCCTGAGGTGCTTGACCTCAACAGTAGCTCACAGCAGAGTGTAGAAGCACAACCCAGTATTTGGCAATAAAGCACTGGCCAACTTGAAATAAGGCACAGACACAGTTGACTTCTTCCAGAGTCCTTGGAGGCTTTTATCTTCCTGTTGCAAAATATATACAAAGTATGTACCACAGAAGCTCTGACTTCTGTCAACATACACTGTCTACTGCAATCCACTTCTCCAAGAAACACACTCTACAAACTCTCCAACCCACCAAACCAACTCCTTTCTTCAACCCACACCTGTCCTGCGTTCCAGAGTCCTTATATACAGTGGTGATACCATTAGGGTTGACACCTGATGTTTTTTAACATTTACAGCCATAGAAATTATTTTACCATTTCTTAAAGGGACATTTTACCCAACAATCCCCTCCAAAAATAATTTGTTATGGCTAATGATACAAAAATAGAACATAAACATGTACATTACATCAGTTTACACAGTTACAGGATGTAACATTATTATTTACAGATTATTTTTCACATAGTCCTAGTAAAGCAACAATCTCCCCATGTTTCTGCACTGACAATGCCTTTGTAAATATGTCTACACCTTTTCTTTGGATTATAACTTTTTTCTGTTCATTGTGTACCTCCTTGGACCTTATATTACTCTGGTCCCTTGGCATGTTACACTTTTCAGATATATTTCCAGCACCCAATGGTTCACACCTTACACTATTACATACAGCATTACCATTTGGTACAGCAAAAAACTCAGGGCCTAAGCAGACGAGTGGCCGTGGGCCACCCCGAGAAACTGCAGATTGGGGCCAAGGTAGCCGCACTCCTCGGCCCCAATCCACAGCTTCTCGGGCCCTGGAAGGAGTGCTAAAATAGCGCTCCTTCCGCAAGGCACCGAAGGTGCGCCGCAAGAGGCGTTGGGCGCACCTTTGGCGTCTCTTCCGCCGCAGCATGTGCAGACGCTGCGGTGGAAGTACGTCATTGGAGCGCCCATCGTGTGGAGTGATGGGCGCTCTGATGACGTGTTCGGGAAGGGGTTGGGGTGCCCAGCATTAGGCTGCCCCTCCCCTTCCTTGCCTCCAAGATGGTGCAAAGTGCTGTCTGCTTCCCCTATCCGTTTCCCAAGTTTCTCCCTTGCACAACTTGGGGATTAGGTAGAAGAGATGAGTGTCCTCTACACTGTCAACCTCACTCTTTACTTCTTGTTTCACCTTTAATTCTGTTGTGGAGGTATCAGATGGGTGTTGTGGGGTGCTTGCTTGCTGTTGCTGTTGGGGAATTAGGACATTAGCAAATTGTCCAAATATTCTCAGGTACTTTAGACATGGTTCTCTACCATATAACATAAAATATGGCAGCTGGTTGACACTTGAGCTCCAGACTCTATTTAAGACATGGTTTGCACATACCACAGCCTCACCCCACAAATTATCAGGTGCTTGGGCATCAACCAACATACAGTCTTCCATAGATTGCAAAAGTCCTATCCTTTGTTCAGCTAAGTCATTCTCAGCCAGGCTGTAAGGATTTGTAGTTTCATGTTGGATGCCCTTAGTCCTCAGCCAATTCTGAAATTATTTCCCCAGAAACTCCCCACCCCATCTGAAATGAATGTTATCACACTAAATTAGAATTTCCTTTCCACCATGGCCACCCAATCCTTGATCCTTGTATATGCTTCATCTTTGGACTTCAGCAAATAAACAAAACTGTATCTGGTGTAGTGGTCCACCAAAACAAAAACATATCTAGCTTCTCCCTCACTTGCCTTAAATGGTTCAGTGAGATCTCCATGAATAGCCTGGAAAGGCTGCTTGGTTACTCTCTGGCTTTCCTTTGCCACAGGAAAAGCCTTGACTTTTTACCTTTTTACAGACTGTGCAGTTCAAGAATTTTTGACAGGGCTTCACCTTCAGTTCCAGACACACTTTTGCCAACTGTGCCAATGTAGAAAAACTGGCATGTCCAAGTATCCTGTGCAGATAATGCACATGCTCATTATGCAAGGGCACATTAGAAATAATTTGGTTTGTCTGACTGAGGATGCATGTAATACAGCCCATTCTGTTTCTCACCCCTGGCACAGACTCTACCATTCTTTGATGCAACACATTCATTTCTCTCAAACATAACTTTGTAACCATCACCAGTCAATACAGAAACACTTATAAAACAAGTCTTTAAACATGGAGCTAACAAAATTTGGGAGAACTGTTTCCCTAAGTAGGGAATGAATGCAGTTCCCATTCTGTCCACCTTCCTTGAAGCTCCATCTTCCAAGTCCACTTTGGAGACTGTTGAAGGCTTACATTCTGTAAAAGCTCCAAACAGTTTATGTGTGGCTCCAGAGTCCAGCAACCACACTTGCTTGGCTTCAGCTTCACCAACAGCTGCAGTCCAGCTGCCTGTGAGGACTTGCTTGTAGGTTTCTACTGCTGTTGTCTTTGCACCCCCTTGTGGCCAAATCGAGAAGGACAATTTTTCCACAAATGTCCTCCCTTCCACATGAGTAGCACCTTCTCACTAGGCTGCACATAGCCTTGCCTTGTTCCTGTGATGCTGAGGGCAGGTGTTGCTCCTTGTCTTTGCTGGCGTGCTGCTGACCAAAGCTTCCAGCCTCAAAAGTCATCCATTCTTGTTCCTCTAAGATACAGGCTGAGACGTAGGGCCTCGGCAGACGGCTTAAAAAGCCGTCCTGGAGGCAGGGAAGAGGAGGGGCAGCTGCATGCTCGGTGCCCCTTCCTCCTCCTAAGGTCGTCCTCAGAGCCGCCAGCCCTCTGCACGGCCGGCGCTCCGAGGGCAACCTCCTGCCGCAGCGTCCGGACACGCTGCGGCAGAAAAGTCAGCGAAAGTGCGCTGCAAGCTTTTGAGGCGCACTTTCACTGATTTGTGAAAGGAGCGCTATTTTAGCGCTCCTTTCAGGAGCGGCGAAGGTGCGCCGCAGGATCGAGGCGTGGGGATGCCTCGGTCCCACGGCGCACCTTCCCCGGGCGGCCCACAGCCACCAGTCTGCTTAGGCCCTAAGTTCAAAGTCAGCTCTGCTTCAGACAAACTTTGCAGGCTATGAAACAGAAAGTCCCAAATCTCACTCATGCTTCCCAGTATAATGTAAGCCTTCTGTGCCTCAGGGAAAGCCATACTTCTGTTTTGTAAATCATTAAACAAAGCCCTGAATTTGTCCAGGTGACTTTTAACATCCTCACCATCTCTTAACTTGGTGTTGTACAATCTTCATGTCAAAATCATCTTAGACACATAGGAGTCCCACTGGGAGACATCCCTCAAGCTCTGCCAGCACTCCAATGATGTAGTGGTATTGGTAATGTAGGCAACCTGGTAAGCTTGTAGACACAAAATTATGGTCACTCTGGCCTTTGGGTCAGCAAGCTTCTGTCTGCCATTCCATGGTCTTGGTGGTGGGTTAGTTATATAGTTAACCAAGTTATCTCGCACAACTAGGCTGTGTACCATCACTGACCAAGTAGCATACTTGGTGTCATCTAACTTGGCAAAGTTCATTGTTGCCATGACTCCAGCCACTTCTGCAGGCTATTTCCAAACAAGTCACACAAAAATGAGAAAAACTTGGCTCTGTGGTGTGTATCTTTGGTTAGACACAAAATCAATATAAGCCAAACACTCAGTGCTTGTTCCTTGCAAATACTGGAACAAAAGCCAAAAATTTAAGCACTGGTCTAAACTGGCACAAACTGGCACAAACTGGGCCCATAACATGTTGTTGGCTCTCCTCTGTGTCCTGCAGGTGTGCAGTGACCAAAACAAATAAAAACTAGGGCCAAACAGAAGTGCAAACTTTCAGCATTGTCTGAGGTGCTTGACCTCAACAGTAGCTCACAGCAGAATGTGGAAACACAACCCCGTATTTGGCAATAAAGCACTGACCAACCTGAAATAAGGCACAGACACAGCTGACTTCTTCCAGAGTCCTTGGAGGCTTTTATCTTCCTGTTGCAAAATATATACAAAGTATTTATAACAGAAGCTCTGACTTCTGTCAACATACACTGTCTGTTGCAATCCACTTCTCCAACAAATACACTCTACAAACTCTCCAACCCACCACACCAACTCCTTTCTTCAACCCACACCTGTCCTGGGTTCCAGAGTCCTTATATACAGTGGTGATACCATTAGGGTTGATACCTGGTGTTTCTTAACATTTACAGCCATAGAAATTATTTTAACATTTCTTAAAGGGACATTTTACCCAACACATTCCTCACACCAGTTTAGACTCAGACAATATCTTTGCTTAAAAGAGAAAGTGAACAGGCTGTGACTTCCTTGTCACTTCCTATTATAAGAAAGGCCTCCCCTGGGCCTAATATGGTGGGGAGGGTTCAGTGTGGTAAAATCACTCACAGAGGGCATGTTTGCCTGTTTACCTCCTATTTAGAGCAATAGTGGCCACTTTATGCAGCCACTGCTACCTTACATGGGACAGGTAGAAGCAGTATGAGGTGAGGCAGATGCTTAAGGGAAGGGAGAAAGGGTGAGAGGTACTGCATCAGATGCAAGGTAAAAAGGATGGACACATAGCACAGGTGCAATATGAGGCAAGCTGGCTTCTTTCTACAGTGAAGATTCACCCTAAGAAGTATGGTGTGGTTCTTGAACTACTGACTCACAAATGTCCAACCAAGTTAAGAATGGGCTTCCAAACTCACCTGCCACTCTGTGTATGGACTATGGGAACATGCAACAAGCTGGAATCCTCCATCCTGCATTTGATCTCCTTCCTAGAGGCCTGCACACTGTTTTGAGGGCTTCTGGGAAGCCAGTTGGATGCTCTGATGTGGATTCTTTCCCCAGTGGACACTTGATGGCCCAGGTTTCAGTCCAGTCTGCATAGGCATTTCTAGCACTTCAGTTGGCCTTCCCACTGACCCTCTCTCAAATGTGGAGCACTTGAAGAAAATTGGCATGTTATATTGTTAATTGGTATCTTTATATTCTTTTGATATTGCTTTTCTCACAACATTAGCCACAAGTTCTGTCCCCTCCAAAACTTGATCTAGCCTTATGGTGCATATGGCTAACATCATGAGAAAAGCAGTATCAAAATAATACAAAGATAACAATTTGTGGATCCTCTTAAACACCTTTTGTGATGCAAGCTAAGAAAGTCAGGTCCATCTTGGCAGGGAGATGTTTGGCCTCCTCACTTGCAGGTGGCAAGGAAACCACAAGGGCCTGCATCCATGGGAAGCCCATGGTTGCTACTGTATGGTTGCTCCCTACAGGTGAGTTAGTATGGGTGCCCATTGGGCAGTAGATGGACTTTGTGATATCTGGATATATTGCCCATGCTGGGTCAAGTCTTATCTGGCTATAAATAACAAAACTGTTGTCTTATTTTCATTTACTAATGTCATATTTATTGCCTGTTTGCCCATTTAGTTGGGTGTAATACCCATTTGAGGACCTAACAATAATTGGATGGGCAGAGGAAGCATAGGGGATTCATATATATGTATTTAAAATAAATATGTATTTATTAATAATCCCATTCTTTTTCCAGTGTAATTATGGCAGGGAAACAAAACAGAAGCTGCAGGGCTTAGAATATAGGATGGATTTATACTGAGGAGAAGCAGAAGTAAAATATTAGAGTATGATGTTAAGGGCATGACAAATCTACCACATTGGATTGGCAATTACTTTGATTATTATTTTTTCTTACACCTTGAATGTTTTCACAAGGAGGTAGCTCTGCAGTGTGTTGCAGAAAAAACAAGAATTGTGCCTCCTTAAAGGTTAACAAGTCTTATTTGGCATAGGGTTTCTGGACTCTTGCCCATTTCATTAGATTCATGGAGTGCTGCCTCCATTGCTTGGTGGGGAGAGTATAATCAGTGCAGTGAGAGGAAAATGAAATGCAAAAAGTACAAATAGTTAACATTACCTTAACCACTTTCCTTAACAAGCAATAGAGGTGCAGTAGCACAGACATTCTGCCATAGATGAGCTGATTAATACATGTATTCTAATAAAAAGTTGAACAATGTTATCTAGACTATGTTCCAGTTGTAACATAATATTAAATCTATATCTGAAGAAATCACACGTTGCTTTCCCCCTCTGCATTTTATCCCATGCATCAGATGGCAACATTATTTATGGAGACTCCCTGTTGGTTCCATTAAAAATCTAATGGAGGAAAAATGCACTGATCTGATCAGAATGCCACTAGGAGCATGACAAAATGGTGTACTACACCAGGAATGTATATGGCTACTTTACATAGATCTCCTGTTGTAAGGTTTAACATATGTCGCAGAAAACTGGGATTTTCACAGATTGGAGAGTCTAAAAAATGTCCAGGCTGGCTGGGCATGTTTAAAACCACAAGTCCAGGCCACATTATGTCAGTCTTCAGTCTTTGCACTGAAACTCTCTTCCCCTCCTTTTATTTTTCGGAGCAACAATTAAAACAAAAGCAGGGTGATAACAGTTCTATTAATACTTGACTACTCTTGGCAGGGATAATTAGAATGTAATTCCAAATCACTGCTTTGATGGACAGTGAGGTTGCCTTCTCTCCCCCTTTCCTATTAGATTCTCTTTCTGTCTCAGAGACAAACAGAAAAAAGAAAGAAGAAGAAAATAGAGGTGTAAGCAGGTAAATATATTGGTCCAATACACACTGCAGAGATAGCCCAGTTTGAGACTGCTTTAACTGCCCTGGCTCAATGCTAGAGAATACTGGAAGTTGTAGTTTTGTGAGACATTTAGTCTTATCTGTCAAAGAGCTCTGGTGCCACAGCAAACTACAAATCCCAGGATTCCAGTGTGTTTTGGACCTTAGTATTATCTCCAGTTCAGATGGCTTAACTTATGGAATGGTGGTTTGGATTTTAGATGAAAACTAGCAGCCAGGGATGTACGGGAATCCTGAAAGGGGATAAAGAAAATAATGGGGAGGATACTTCAGGATCTGGTCTACCACCTGTTTTTTTACACTGTCTACCTCCCTTCAGAATGAACAAATGAATAAATACACCACAATCCTATGTAGGTCTATTCAGAAGCAAAATTCATTGGGTTTCCTAGGACTAGTCTCAGAGGATGGCAATGGCAACCCCCCTCTGAAGAAACTGGTTAAGGAAACCCAGATAGGTTTGCTTTAGGGATTTGGATCTCTCTGTTCCAAGTCCAGCATTTTAAACATTGGTCTGTACTGTTTCTGTCAGATCAGTTCTAACTTTTAAAATGGTATGAAGGTTAAACATAGTGGAAGAAAAAATGCAACCATTAGTGTGTTGAATTTGCATAATTAGAATGTAAATTACAGTGATTTGCATAACTGGAATATTTTCATTATATGCAAATTAGGTGGCCGGATTTTAAAAAGTCAAATATGGCAACCCTATCCTGTTGTCTTGATCCATTTCAAACTGGCTTTAGGACAGGATATGGAGTTGAGACCACTATGGTTGCTCTGCCTGACGACCTCCACTTGGGTATTGACAAGGGTAGTGTGACCCTGCTGGTGCTCTTGGACCTCTCAGCAGCCTTTGATACAATAGACCACTCCATCCTCTTGGATTGCCTGAGAGAGTTAGGAATTGGAGGCACTGCCTTACAGTGGTTCCGTTCCTTCCTCTCAGGCAGATCCCAGAGGGTGAGGCTCAGGGACAGTTGCTCTTCTAAAATAGAGCTTAATTGTGGCGTCCCTCAGGGTGCCATCCTGTCCCCGATGCTATTTAACATTTATATGAAGCTGCTGGGAGAGATCATTCAGAGGCATGGAGCACAGTGTCTTCAGTACACTGATGACACCCAGATTGAAGTTAACTTCTTAGAAGGAAAACAACTAATCGTAGCAATCTATGCCCCATTGGATAAAAAAGATGTATATTTTGAAAAACTAAATGAAGAGTTGAGAAATCATAATTTTGATAAAGTGTTGATAATGGGGGATTGGAATGGAGTAATAAATCCGGAATTGGATAGAAAATCGAGTGTAAAAATAAAGAAAACACAAGGAAAACTCCCCCAAACCTTTGAGAAATTAATTGAAGAACATGCATTGGTAGATGCATGGAGATTTAAGTATAAGGACTTAAAAGATTTTACTTATTTCTCAGAGAGACATAAAAGTTTGTCAAGAATTGACTTTTTTATGGCATCGAAAACACTATGTAAAGATATAATTTTAATAGATTCTCAACCAAGGACTATATCAGACCACAACCCAATTGAAATGACAATAAAGTTAAAATCAATGGAATTTTCATGGAAATTAAACACGTCACTTCTGTCCAAAGAAGAAATCTTGGAAAAGGGAAAAGAAACATTGAAACATTTCTTTAAAGAAAACATAAAGATATAGGCTTAGAAAACACAGAGAGAGGAACATTATAACGGAAATTAGAACAAAAGAGGGAAGACTAACAATGAATCAAGAAGAAATCAAACAAGAGTTCAAAACCTTCTATATAGAATTGCATAAAAAACAACAGATACCAAAAGAAAAAATAGATCAATTTCTAGAAAAAGCTGGACTACAGATATTCAATGAAGAACAAAAGAATATGTTGAACAGTCCAATGAGTGTAGGAGAAGTAATAGAAGCCATAAAGAAGGGGAAAAAAGGGAAATCACCAGGCCCAGATGGACTGCCAATAGAATATTACCAGGAATTCCAGGATGAATTAATACTACCATTAAAATCAACCTGTAACGCAATAGGGAAAAGTAAATTCCCTGATACAAGGTGTTGGTTTTGACCTTTAAAGCCCTACATGGATTGAGTCCTTCTTATCTTCGGGACTGCCTCTTCCCATATGATCCCCCTCATGCACTTCGGTCCTCTGGGAGGAATCTGCTGCAGCCTATGAAGACTAGGCTTTCACAGACCTCCCAGAGGGCCTTCTCTGCGACCGCTCCCAAACTGTGGAATGGCCTGCTGGACGACATCTGTCTGATTACTACTCTTGCTGCCTTTAAAAAGGCAGTAAAGACGGATCTCTTCCAACAGGCCTTCCCGGAGTAATTTACCGGCTCTTCCTTTAGATCAGGGGTAGGCAACCTTTCCCCTTTAAGGGCCGAGGGACTTCAGCTCCAGAAGCCTCAGTCATGTTGGCCAATAGTCCCATGTTGGCCAATAGCTCCTGGGATTCTGGGAGCGGAAGTCCCTCAGCCCTTAAAGGGGAAAGGTTGCCTACCCCTGCTTTAGATGGTTTGGCCTGTTAATTCACTCCCTTACCCCCAGCTGCTACTGTTTTTGTTTTGTTTTTATGGTTTTATTGCTTGAAGCTGTTTTTTTTAATACTATTCTAGTTTAATCTATTTTTAAGGGGTGGGAGGGTTAGGGTGGGGTATTTGGAGATGTGTTTTACTCTTGTATTGTTTTAACCTGCTGTACGCCGCCCCGGTTGCTTTGCAGAGGGGCAGGTTAGAAATAAAATTTATTATTATTGTTGTTGTTGTTGTTGTCATTAATATCCACAGTTCCTCTCTAAGGTGGTTTTACTGAAAGATAGTGGCAAGATTCCTGTTGTTTAGGTCACTAGAGTAATACCTGTTGAATTTTTACTTTTTAGTGTTTTAATTAGGCTATTTGAATTATTTTTAAAAATGTTGCTTTAATGTGCTTTATATTGTGAGCCCCCTTGGATTCCTTTTTGGGAGAAAGGAAAGATAGAAATAAAATAAAATAATAAATAATAATCAATGATGGAATGGTGAATTAACAGGTAGGTAAATCCAGTTGATTCAGTGGCTGTACACTATTTGGGATTAACAATAAAATTTAGACCAGTGATAAGCCATCTTGAGATCTTTTTGATATAGGGTAAGGTATAAATACCTTTTAAATAAATATATAAGTGCAATGACTAAGCAAAGATTTGGACTTTGGTTGTCCAGTTCCAAGTTCAGTCCTCTAACTGTGGTCTAATCTAGACTGTAGAAATAATGCAGTTTGATATTGCTTTAATTGCTATGGTTCAATGCTATGGAATCCTGGGATTAGTAGTTTGTTGCGGCTAGTGACAGAGAAGGTGAAATATATCACAAAACTACAAATCCCAAGATTCTAAAGGATGGAGCCATGACAGTTAAAGTAGTGTCAAACTGTGTGGTTTCTGCAGTACAGATTAGACCCATGACATGATCTCAGTTCTAATTATATAAACATCACAAAGGATTAAACACAGCTATAGGAAAATAATGCAATAATATGCTTAATTTCCTTAAAAGCCATTTTATCATAATATGTAAACTGCCTACCCAGATTTGAGAAATGTTAATATGGCAACCCTAATGAGGAGAGTTCTGAAAATCCACTAAAAGCTTTGATAAAGTTTGCAAATAAGTCTAGTTCACAGGAAACTGTTCTTGAAACTCTCACTAAGGAAAAAACAGGCACACTCAGGATTTTTGTTGTTGTTGTTGTTTTCTTTTTTTTTTCTAGATGGATCTCAACTGAAAGCTATGAACTTGCATAATGCCAAGCTGTTGGTTGTTACAAATATGGCCTTACTTGTTAGCAAAAGGAACATAGCATTGGCAGCGACTACATAAAAACACAGCCCCAGGATATATGACAGCAAAGTCAGCATGGACTGAAGCAGAAGATGAAAAGGTTGTGTTTTTATAGAAGACATGTTCCCATCCCACAATTCAGGTCACAGTAACATTGTAACCACAAAGTCCTTTCTCCCAGCTAAAGGGAAAATATCCATTACAGTTAGCTGTAACTTAATGATATGTCAATGGCTAGGAATCCAAAAGCCTCAAGTGGAAATCAAATTATGCACTGAGAATGGGTTGGACAGAAATTTGCAAAATGTTGTGCTTATTGACAGACTCAGAGTTGCCACTAGAGACAATTAGTACTAATTGTAATTAGTCTTCATTAATTTAATCAGCAAGGATGCATATTATGAAAATTATACTCCCAATGAAATGCACATGTACACACATTCACACACTTTTCAACAAAAAGGGGGGAAGGTAAGATGAAGAAGGAACACATCCAGTTATCCAGATAATCCTTCACTCATGTTAATCAAAACTAACTGTGCAGTTGTAAATCAACATGTGCATTCTATTCCAACTAGGAATGCCTAACTATACATGGTTAGCATTAGATTGGGATGAAAGGCTTTCACTCATTGCTCATAGACAATAAACATTTGTAGGGGGGGGGGGGGGAGAGAGAGAGAGAGAGAGAACATTTTCCCAGTTGCCTGAGCAAGGAAGTTCAGAAGAAAGATACTGATTCTATTTGTATGTCACAACAAACTATAGTGTGGTTTGTTAACATCAGGATTGTTAGGATATGTGAGCTTGCCTCAACTAACAAGGTGGCACTTGTTAACCACCAGCCACAAACCACAATCTGAATGGTTTCTTATCGGCTTACAAGCCCTACTTTCTGTTAACATGGCTTGTCCACAGCCATACAGTATCACTGACTTCTCTTCCCAATTGCCTTCCCTGAAACGGCGGATGGCAAAAGGGAAGGAAAGGAAGAGGAAACAAAAACAAAATAGAAACCGGGAGGTTAAGCCACAGTTTGGTTCATCATTTGTAGAGCAAATGACTTAAGCAGCAAGCCATGATTAACATAAATCAAGGCTAATTGTGACACACATGAATGTGCCTACTGTGAGGAATCTTTTTGACCTAAATTATGTCAACATGTTGCCATATGATTGGTTACCTGGTACTGTAATACCATCCACATTCACAATGTGATTAAATGAAATACAACTATAAAAATTGTTTCCTTCTGTGAGTCCCCTTAGGTCCCACTCTGGGGGAAAAGTGACATAAAAATAGAATAAAATAAAATAAAATAAAGGTTGAAAAAAAAACTGGAAGAAAAACAATGGCAGCAAACAACTACTAATTTACAAAAGAGAGTAGGTAAGAAGATATTATTGTTTTTTAATTTAAAAACCCCATATGATCACACCCATCTGAAATAGTGACTTTTGTTGTTATTGTATGCCTTCAAGTGATTTCTGTCTTGTGGTGACCCTAAGGTGAACTTGCAAAGGGCTTTCTTTGCAAGATTTGTTCACAGGACAGTTATCTTTGCCTTTCTTTATGGCTGATAGAGTGTGATTTGCCCAAGGTCATTGGGTTTCTATGGTTTAAGCAGGGTTGGAACCCTGGTTTCCAGAGTTGCAGTGCGCTACACCATGCTGGCTCTTTTAGTGACTTTCTGATAGAATATCAAATAACACAAACATTCAAAGCAGTTCTAGCCAGGACAGCACATATTCAAAAGTAACACCCAGGATTTTAGAGAATTGCTAAGAGTTTGAGAATTGGTCCATTTAATTTTAAAATGTGTCTGGGGGTGGGGGCGGGGTGTTTTGTTTTCAACAGTTGTCTCTGGAAAATAGTTTTCTGATCCTGGCTATCTAGAACTATTGCTGGGTTGTTCAGTTGCTGCCTAGAGGTTCCCCCCTAATTTTCCAGTCATAGCATTATTTCTGATCTGACTCAGCCTATCAGTGGTCAAACACTGTTAATGATGCTTCTGTGCTCTTGATTTACAGGCCATGCAAAACCAAATAAATGGGAAATATAATAAAATGCAGTATTTACAGACAAGAAAGAAGAAAATTGAAAAATTTAGAGTAGTCAGAAATTTGTGCCCAAAGTACAAATTATATTGAGTAGCAGTACATGGCTCAAAACAATGGCTTCTACATGGCATCCCTAAACAAAATTATAGTTGAAATGGTTTGATGTTGTTCTTCATTTTCATTTATGAAGAAAAGATACTCCCATCTTAACAGTTACAGCAAACTTTGACAAGTGAGCTCTAGAAATGGGGAGAAGTTCTGTGGTTAAGACAGTACAGTCATGGCTATTACAGTAGACCCTCCTTATGCATGGATTTTTTATCTACAGATTCAAACATCTATGGCTTGAAAATATTTTTAAAAAAGTATAAATTCCAAATAGCAAACCTTGATTTTCCATTTTATATAAGGGACATCATTTTGCTATGCCATTATGTGGACTTGAACATCCACAGATTTTGTTATCCACAGGGGGTCCTGGAACCAAACCCCAGTGGATAACAAGGACCCACTATAATAAAATGTTGGCAATATAGGGAGCATAAGAGAGACAGATCTCTCACATAATGTATAAGTTGAAAGCAATGTGATGCAGTGTCACTCAGTTGGTACCTTTTCTAGTGGAGTAGGCAGAAGAGGTAAATAACTTTGGTGTCCTGTTCTGGATAGGCCAATTCATCTTTGACTGCTTTGGAAGCATTCTCAGGTTCGGAACTATTATCATTATTATTGTTGTTATCATAATCATTATTATCCTACTTTTTTCCTAATTCAGTACTCGGCATGGTTTACAAAAGTTAAAACAAATACAGCTGAATATTCACATCATAAAAAAGTTTAAAATGTAATTAAACTATCAATAACATTGAAACTAGTTTAAAACATAACTGTTAAAATGTAAACAACCAATAAATAATACAACACATTATACAAGGTTCTTTCCTCTTAAATGATCAGTCCTCAAAGGCCTGCTGGAACAAAACCACAGCCTTCGCCTGCCTATGAAAGCACAGGAAGGAAGGCATCTGTCTAACCTTTCTAGGAAGGGCATACCAGAGCCTGAGGGAAGCCACTGAGAAGGCCATCTCCCATGTGCCCACCAGATGTACCTGTGAGGGTGGTGGGACCAAGAGAAGGGCCTCCTGAGACAATCTTAAAACACTGGCAGGCTCATATGAGAGAACATGGTGCTTCAAAATACTTGGACCTGAGTCATATAGGGTTTTATAAATCTTAATAGGTTTGGAAAGACAGAAGCTTCAGATGTTTCTCCATTGACAATACAAGAGCAATAAATGAATGGGTGGTACTTTTTAATGATCTGTAAAAATTGTACAATTTTTACTGGCATGGAGGGAAAAACAGTGCCACATTTCAGACAATTTGAAAAAAGAAAATTTTGTGTTGGGCTCTTTTAAGTTTAAGGATGTTGTCAGGGAGGAGAGATTAAAGAAAGACCCAGGTCTTTTCTATTGGGGGGGCAATTTCAGATAGATAGGTGGAGGCTTGTTTTGTTTTATTTTGATGCAGGGAAAAAAGTGATCCTCTATTCCTCTGGCTCCCAATCTAGACACTGTCATCGAGCAACTCTGTTAGAACATTGCTTTGCAGAATTTTCTTTGCCTAATCTGCAACTTCAGTGCAATAATGTCACTGGCGGGTGTGGGGCATGTGGGCCACACTGAGTGACACTCCAGAAAGGGGGTGACACCCGTTTGGACTACTGCCCCCATGGGGGCTTCCCAGGGTCTTGGGAACACCCTCCCAGCTGCCACAGGGCTTTCTGGCCCAGTGTGCGGCTTTCAGGGCCACCAGACGTGTGCAGGGTCTGCTCCCCCAGCCACCGTGGGGCTTTCTGGGCTGCCGAGGGTGCATGGGGCCTGCCCTCCCTGCCACTGTGGGTGCTCAGGGCCCACGCTCCCAGCCACCACAGGGTTTTCTGGGCTGCTGTGGGGCTGTACACATGATTTTCCATTGTGCACGCATGTGCACATGCTTCTGTGCAGTGTGTCACCAGAAGCCCTCCCCCAGAAGCCTCACCCCCCTGCACCAGGTGACATCAAGTCAGGGTACGCCACTGCTTTAGTGATGTCATTCAGTCAGCTAACATTGATCTGTCCAAAGCAGTTAGTAAAAAGTGTTGGGTATGCAGAAGGAAGAGGAGAAAACAGTCAATCATCACCTTGCAGGCAGTCCCTACTGGGATGGAAAGGCAGGCAGGAAAGAAGAATTGAAGGAGAGTGAGAATGAATGACTGAGAGACAGAGGACTGGAGGAAGGGCCATTCAGAAAGCACCTGGCCCTGATCTCTCCCCTTCCCTTTGCTGCAAGCAAGTTCACAACCCTGCACATTTCTCCAATAGTGAATCATAAAACAATTGAACATTTTTGGATAACATATATATATATTGGCAAAAGAAAAGAATAGACAGAACCTTTTAATTGTAAATTATTTTGAATGAAACCAATATGCAACTTTGTTTTGTGTTGGCCACCATTTCCAAAGCAGAAATGCTCAGAGCACTGTGGAGAATACAGACTTGAGGCCAACTTCCAACGGAGTTGCTTGGCGAAGAGGATCTTCTAAACTCAGGAACAAGCTGTGCTACTGCCATAGCTAATGGCCAATCCATCATCCCCAAAAAATTGTTAGAGAATTACTCTTCCACCTAGAGATATACAGTGAAATGGTTCCTCCCCTTGTATTTCTTTGCCGAGAAATAGAGTGGAGAATTTTGAAAGGCCAGTTCTGCATAGTTCTACATATATTTATTCAGTTACTGACAAGAATTCAGCCGTTAAAAGCAGAGGAGGAGTGTTGCCAGGAAATAAAAGGGCTTGTTTGGAAAAGTAGGATATAAATATTTGTAATAAATAAGTTAAAGCAAAATTAAAATAAAACAATAAGCTATTGAAGAGTATTTGAGGAGAAAGATTGTGTCATCAGATAGGATATGTATACATCAATAAAATGGACAGGAAATCAGTAATTTGAATCATTGGTAGCAGAAATACACAAGGAAGCTGCACTGTATTATTCCAAACTATGTATGAAATGAAAGAAGTTAAGATGAAGAAGGTCTGGAAGGAAGCTTGACAATGGCAAGCTAAGTCACTGTAAGATCACTGTCATTTGCATGGCTGCCTTCAGCCTCTCTTGTCTTGCTTGGGAGCAGAGGTGAAATTAATATGAGAGAAGGAATTCTTGAGCATTTCATTCTAATTCAAATATGCTTGCAAAATTCTGAACTACTTTTTTGCCAAATGGAATTTGGCAGCACATCCTGAGGAAATGTAACCTTGGCAAAAGAAAAAAGGTCTTCAACTTTGCCTTAGAATTTAGCAACTAACCATATTCCAGACACCCACCATGAGACAGGATTCCTGTAGGAGCTTGGTTGAGACTTTCCCATTCCTTCCTTCTTTTTTCTTCCATCCTCTTTTCCTCTACAGTCTCTCACTCATGTGTTGTATCACACACACACACACACACACACACACGCCAAGCCATGCATGTGGCCAAGGAACATAAAAGTTTGGTCAAAATGGCAACAGTAATTAATGAGAAAACCACACAAACAGGAGAGGCTGCAGCAGTTTACCTTTGTCTAAGGAGTTTATCACACGTAATTTAATGTGACTTACCACATTAAATTCTGAAGCTAGATCTTATCACACACACTGGGAGCCAGGCGAGTGCAACCCAGGTCCCAGCTGTGCTTAGCCAGCATCTTTTCAAAACTGGGAGTTTTCCGTTTTTGAAAAGATGCCGGCTAAATGCGGCGGGGGTCAGGGATGCAGCTGAGTTGCAGGAACCCTGGTGGCACAGTGATTAAATGCCTGTACTGCAGCCACTCGCTCACAACCACAAGGTTGTGAGTTCAATACCAGCCAGGGCTCAGGCTCGACTCAGACTTGCATCCTTCCGAGATTGCTAAAACGAGTACCCCAGTTGTTGCAGGAGATTAGCTTATAGTTGTAAACTGCTTAAAGACTGCATAGCACAGTATGAAGTGGTATATAAATGAAGCTTCTATTGCTATTGCTAAGTCACATTTAATGGCATGCTCTAAATTCCTAAGGGCCTCGGCAGACGGCTAATTGAGACGTCTTCCGGGCCCAGAAGAGGAGGGGCAGCCGCACGAGCGGCACCCCTTCCTCTTCCTGAGCTCGCCCTTGGAGTCACCGGCCGTCCGCATGGCTGGCGCTCCAGGGATGACCTCACACCATGGCGACCGGACGCGCCACGGCGTTTGAGTCAGGGAAAGTGCACCTGCCGCTTTTAGGGCGCACTTTCCTTGACATCTAAAAGGAGCGCCAATTTGGTGCTCCTTTTAGAGTCGCCGGAGGAGCGCCGTGGTGCGGAGGCTGAGCTCCGCCGGCGCTCCAGACCAGGGCGTCCCCGACACCCTGGTCTTCAGAGGGGGTAAGTCTATTAGGAAGGGCAACACTCTGCCTCTCTCCCATACCCAAGCTAACTGAGTTCAAACTACTTTTGCCCTTTGAACCCAGTTTGTAGCAACTGCAATAAACTGAAAATAAAGGAGGAAAATGAGAGGAAGAGGGGGAAACTGAGGGGGGTTGCAGACTGCCAGAAATAGTGCAAATTGAGTCCACTTTTAGGGTTAGGGTTAGTGCTAGGGAATCAAGGGAACTGTTGTTTTTTTCTGAGACATTGAGCCTTCTCTGTCAGAGAGCTCTGGTGCCACAATAAAATACAGTTACCATGATTCCCTAACCCTAACCCTTAAAGTGGACTCAATTTGCACTATTTCTGGCAGTCTGCAACCCCAATGAGACATTTTTAAAGCAGCTGGGAAAAAATGGGGGCCAAGAGGATTAACTGGAACTGTCCCTGCCAAATCTAGACAGTTGGAGAATATTATCTTCACAATTGACTTAGAAGTATGCAGAAGACACTTTCATCTCAGAGACACATTATGCAATCTACTCATGCTGGAGATTGAGATCATGGATTTTCTCTCCTTTGAATATTTTATGTTGTTGTTGTTGCTTAAATATCTGTTATCAGTTCTGATCTTGTGTGTATGCATGCCATGTGTTGAATCTGAAAAAACAATAGTTCAACACTCTGAAAGGCTGCTTGGATGGATGGCTGATTTAAAAGTGTGTGTCTCACTTCACCAGCCCACTGCTGGTTTAGTTAAAGCAGGGGCTGGCAAATTGTGGCTCTGGGACAACATTACATACACTCTGAGGCTGTTTTGCACCCATGGGCTCACTTTAACCACCCTCTTTCTGACAAAATAGGGTGAATTGCCTCTCACAGAAGCTCCTAGGGGAGAAGTTATGTCTTTTAAATGTGTTACAGGGCCCCACCTCCACTGTTTAACACCAAAAATGCAACTTTTTAAAAAAAATATATATAGAAATTGCTCTTTTCCCCTCATTCTTTTGGGCATTTGCGGGTCTAGAAGGTTCCGGGGCTAATATTTTCCTCTCAGGCCCACCCAAGGTACCCACTGCACAAGTCTAAAGATCAGCTCCAATGCATACTTACCAGGAAGCACGCGCCACCAAATAAAATAGAACATACTACATTATGCTATAAATCTCTAACAGCAACATACGAGAAAGTATTTTGCTAGCTTTCCATGTTTGCTATGTAGCAGCTGTCCCAGTATTTTGAAAAACCAAATTACGGGACACCAGGGGCAAATCCATTCCCTCCATCCTGTTGAAAAGGATGAGCTTCCCAGAAGACCTTCATGCTTCCAGGCTTTCTATGTTATTAATACGATGCCTGTGTTTATGAAGCTTTCAAATGAAGTTTAAAAGTAAAGTGAAGCTATGATTCAATGGGGTTGGATTTTGCTTGGTTCCAGTTGCTCTCAGCCCAGCAGCCTTGCACATGTTTGCATTGGCAGAGGCCAGCCTTATTCGTTACCATTCCAGCTTCCATTTATAGGCATATGTGCCCCCATGTTATTCCTTTAAATCACAACACTTTGAAGGGCTGACAAAGAAAATCCAGCACTATGCACAGCAACTCAGCCTTTGCTAAGTCCTTGAATGCTTGACAAAAGCCAAGTTTTTTCATGCACATCTTTGTCTCTCTCACCTCACCCAGCAAAGGCTTTCTTTTCCCTGTTGGCATGTACAACAACAGAGAAAAGAAGCAATACACTTCTTTTAAAAAAAAACTAGCTTAAAATCAGAGACAGAAATCATTGTCATCCAGATGTTGTCAGCCTTCCAGTCCCACTTGCCTCAGCTAGCCTAACCAATGGTGAGAATTGCTGGGAACTACAGTCCAATATTCAGGGGGCTGTAAGATTACCATCCTTCATATAAATTCTTTCAGGGTAACAACTGTGCTGGGATGTCCAGAGTTTGGAAACATTCTTTTGGGACTACAAACCCCAGAATCCCCCAGCCAACATGACCAGTAGCCACGCCCTAGGTGTACAAAGTTATCCGTAACATATATGGATTCTTAGGTTTCGCACCATATTTTTATCATGGCCCATATTGCAATTGCAGCAAGACTGTTTGGAAGATTCATGATTGTTACACAGGCTGCATCTACAAAGCAGAATTAATGCAGTTTGACACTGCTTTAACTGTCATGGCTCAACACTATGGAATTCTGGGATTTGTAGTTTTGTGAGAGATTAAGACTTGTCTGTCAGAACACTCTGGTGTCACAATGAACTACAAATCTTAGAGCTCCATAGGTTGGGTTCATGGCAGTTACAGCGGTGTCAAACTGCATTAATTCTGCAGTGTGGCAGCAGCCTTAGTCTGGGATTGAAGTCAATTTTGTAACTATAGTTAACTCACCATCTCCAACCTAAGTTTACTAGGCATCGGCAGCATGAGGAGAAGGAGGTTCATTCTGCCTGCTATTGAAGCACATGTGAATGATATTTCCATCAGGGTTGAGGTTAATGGGCCAGGAGAGGTTAAGGGCCTTTGGAGACTGCCAGAAATAGTGTACATTAAATTGAGGCACTGCCCTGACTCAGTGCTAGGGAATCATGGGAATTGTATTTTTTTCTGGGACATTGAGCCTTCTCTATCAGAGAGCTCTGGTGCCACAATAAATTACAGTTCCCATGATTCCCTAGCACTGAGCCAGGGCAGTGCCTCAATTTAATGTGCACTATTTCTGGCAGTCTGCAAAGGCCCTAAGTTAAGATAAGATAGAGGATATAGGCCATTACATTTTTGAACTCCAATTTCCAGAATCCCCCAGCCAGCAAACTCAGCATTTTAGTCCAAGAAGTAATGTTTCCAAGCACCTCACAGACTAATGATTTTGTATCAATATTCTATTGTTTTAAACAATTTTCAAAACAGCAGCTCTTCTAAGCTCTGCCTGGATCTTTCTTCCCTTTACTGCTGTCACCATTCAAGAGAAGCATCGCTGACTGTAGTGGTTGAGCATTTGACATTTTGACTATCATTAGGCTTAAAAAGTGGTCAAATATTGCAAAGTACTCAATGCATATATGTTGTTCCTGTATATATTTGTATGTGTGCATGGACATTTGCTTACATGAAAAAACCTACAGTACTTATATCCAGTTAGTATGTAAGGATTTTGACTCTACATTGCTATGATACAAATCTTCAGAAAATATGCATATGCTAATCTTTATCCATATTATGCATATAAGCATAGATCCAGAGTCCTGCAGAATATATTCACAGCTGTGGGCTCATTATGTGGGATACTCATGGTGTCAGTAGTCAATATGGGGCTCTCTTACCTGAGCCAGCTTAAAATTTAAAACGGGCAGCATCCTGATGTTATCAGAAGGATTTAGCCACCAAATCTGCCTCCCGGGTCCATCCCGCATCCATCCTCAGTCACAGGGGCACTCTGGCGGCCATTTCCTTAAGCCAGAAAACTCCCAGCTTTAAAAAGAGGCATGCTGAGCACCCCTGCAAGCAGGAATGGACCCGGGTGGTGATTTCGACAGCTAAATCTTTCTGATAATATCAGGATGCTGCCCTTTTTAAATTTTAAGCCAGCTCAGGTAAGCCGGTTTTATTATCAGTGCGATAAGCTCCAAGAAGTGCTATACCTAACACTTCTATTAGTATCAATAAAAACCTACAGTTAATTTTTCCCAGCAGGAGAAAATTATTAATTTAGGAGTTGAACAAGAAAGTAAAATTAGGAATTTTGTATCAGGGCTAGGTAGCATTTTACTGGAGATGGATAGCTAGCTAAGGCCTTGTCTGCGGTGGCCAGGATACTCCAGGAGCAGCCCAGAATATCCTGGCACCACAGCTGCCCTGCTGTCCACCCATTACCTCTGCCGCTATTCCCACACCATGACATTTGTCTGCACAGGTGTCACATGCTGGGCTCCTCATTCTCACCTCAGGACAAGCAATTCACAAGTGACTCCCAGGAGGCTGCCCATGCAGAGAGCTGCTGTGGCATGGGTATGGAAGGCCCAAGGTCTTCCCAGAAGATCCAAAGCAACCAGTAAGTTATTTTAATGAATTTTAACCTTGTTATGCCACTGTTCTGGTGCAGGACATGCTGGATGTGATCTGGACTGCTCACACCAGAATTGAGGATTGTGCTATCCACTATCCAAAAGGATGACACAAGAATAGGGGGAGGGATGGGCCTTTTAGCCCACACAGACAATGCCTCAATAATTATATATGTTAAATTTGCATGCTCACTTTTACCAGAAGTGACTTAACAATAGATACATTTGTACCTTAACAAGACCCAGACGAGGCATATATGAGTATCCTGTTGAAAGCATGATCATGTCCACATCAGTTTATATTGGTCTTTGCAGACAAGCTTAAAAACCAGAGGGCATTGATAAGTGATTCAAAGCAGCAAGAAAACAGTGCAGAGAAAGCTGAATATTTACCTTGCTTTTATAAAATGAATTTCTGTATGATTTCATTGTCATAAGCACACCTTTCCATCAACATCTCAGGGCTGTAGCCAATATGGTGGAGTAAATTCTCTTAGGTACAGTTTTTAAAGGGAGGAGAAGGGGAGGATAACAACAACAATAACAAAAGAAATATGTAATTGAGCCAGATATCTGGATGATGGCATCGTTGTCATTTTATATAATGATGGACATTTACAAACTCAAACTACACTAAAATATTGGAGAAATCCAGAAGGTGATCATTCCCCACACTTTGTGGTAACTTCTTTCACTTATCTGGAAGATTTCCAAGACTTCTCTACTGCCTTAGTCTACTGAGCCAAATATGATCACTGGTCATAAATCAGCCTTCTACCATTCATAAACTGGAATCATTAGTCATTTTTCTCTGAATTCCCTCCAGTTTGTCGACAACAGTTGCAGAAATGAGCAGGTTCATCCAGAAGCTCCATCTCTCAGCCAACACTGCCAGATTAATATTTCACACTTAAGAGATACTCTTGGTGATGTGGCCTTTGAAGTAAAAAACAATGAGACACTGATTATGCTCAGTTTCCTGAAGCAAGAGATATGTGATCATACTGATTCATTGACTCAACAAACTTGGCAATAAATGAGGTCTGAAATGAAATGATGAGAAATATGAACAGGCAGTAATACCTCTGTTGATATGCAATAATTGACTAAACTTTGTGTTAAGCATAGCAAAAGCAACACATTGCTTTTATCAAAGACATTATTAAAGACAAAACAGCCTCCATATGGTGATATCCTCAAGGCCTTGCTTAACATGTAATGAAATCATCTTGTGATTCTGCTAGAGATGTTGGTGAATGCAGATACAATCTTAGACCAAGATCCTACATCACAGATGTAGTTACAAATGTGTGACTGTGTATCAGCTCATGTCCTGACTCCCTAAATCTACCCGAACAGCCACCAGCCACACCAAACAACAGAGGTCTATTCTCTTGGCAATTGGGGTTCTGTGGAATGATGTTTCTAGTTCCATCCCACTAGTAAGCTGTGCTGCAACAAGGAGTTTCTAGTTCCATCCCACTAGTAAGCTGTGCTGCAACAAGGAGTTCTAACAGGTGCCCTGCTTCTGTTTGTTGCACTGAAGACTGCTGGTAGTGGAGGGCTGGAAATGTCATCCTGTTGTATCCTAATCACCAGCAGAATAGACCTCCATTGCTCAGTGCAGTTGCTGGCTCTTTAGGTAGGCTTGGCAAGGCATTTGCACTTGTGGCAATAGTGCCACAATACATAAAGCCAGTATGGTGTAGTGGTTTGAGAGTTGGACTATGACTCTGGAGACCAGGGTTCAATTCCCAGCTTAGCCATGAAACCCACTAGGTGACCTTGGGCAAGTCACATGATCTCAGCCTCAGGGGAAGGCAATGGCAAACCTCCTCTGAACAAATCTTGACAAGAAAACCCCATGATAGGCTTACTTTAGGGTTGCCATAAATCATAAATGGCTTGAAGGCACACAGCAACAAAAAGGAAACATGAATACTGAACAGTTACAAATGTGTAAGTCTAGTTTATGCATCTGTAACTGTTCAACAAGATGCCAGGCTGGATTTTTAACTTGATAGTTGGGAGTCTTTTGGGAAAGGACTTATTTCAGACTGGATAGAACACCCTTTGGACGTAGTCCAATGTCACAGAGCTCTCCCATCTCCATTTCACAATTTTAATGGCAGAAATCAGGTGCTCCTGGTTGTACTTTTTGATTGCAACAAACAGTTCAAAATTGTGCCTGTGGAGTTTTAGGGAGGATATAACCATAAAGTCTAAATAGTATCTGAGAATTTGGAGATCTTAACATTTGCTGTTGTGACAGTCATGGAAAAGTGATATCACAAGCAAACTCTGTGGGTTCTTTCTTTCTTTCTTTCTTTCTTTCTTTCTTTCTTTCTTTTTTAACAAAGCTACATTTGATCTCTAAAAAAAGTGCCCCCCATTTTCAAGGGGTCCCTGTTAAAAGGGCAGAGATGTGTTCAGAGAAGGATAGGAGAAATGTCAGTGTGACCCTGACGTTGCTATAAATGGGCAGAACTCCATATTTTGTGGGGCTCTGCTCTTCTGTGCTGAACAATACAATGAATGTAACTTCAGCTATCTCTAGAAGCCTTTGCTGGGTATGCAGGAATAGCAAAACAAGGAGAAAAGAGAGCACATAAGCCTGCCTCACCAGCCACCACCACCACCCACCCCCCAGCACAAACAAAAAACATAGATTTATAAGTTTGGCTATCACAACGGAAATCATAAAAATGATTGGTTAAAGAAATAATCTTTCTTGAATGCATTTTGGAAGAATCCTTCAAGTGTGGTCTCTAGGAGGTTCAAAATGTTGTTGTTTTTTAATTATTATTTATGAAATCTTTGCCTGACCTGGATGTTTCATTTCCCATGTGCATAATGTTCATTTTGAATTTAAAAGCTGCAGAAACATAGCAAATCACATTTTTGTGGTGTAGGCAGAGCCAGCTTTGTGTAATGATTTGAATGGTGGACTACAGGAGGCTAGGGTTTGAATCTCCATTTGACCATGGAAACCCACTGGTCAAGTTCTCTCTTGGTCTCAATGGAAGGCAAAAGAAAACACTCTTCGAACAATACTGCCAAGCAAAACCTATGATAGGTTCTCCTTAGGACTACCATAGGTGGGAAATGATGTGAAAGCACACAGCAAGGAACCTGTCCCTATTCTCTCTATGTTATTTCTACATCTAGTTCCAGATTATCTGTTGAAGAAATAATGTTCAGAAATGCATCTACTTTATTAATGGAAGTATACTTATTAATGGATGTCCTGCATTGGGTCTCCTGTCTGGGCATATTTCTGCAAAGACAGAATCTGCTGGCTTGGAACTACCTTGTGATAATATAGGTTTTCCATGGCCATCTCAGTTTTACTGTCAGGTGAGTCATTCGTTGTACTAGTTCATACCCAACAGCTTCATCTACCTATATTGTTCAGTTTCATTGCACACATCTAATGGTTTGCACTGGGACTTTTAATTCTTAGGATCAACTCACTGAAATCAGTGGGACTTCTTTTAATCATGACAGTCACTCCTCATTGATTTCAATGGGTTCTAATCATGAATGAAGATGCACCTACATCTACACTGTAGATATAATGTAGTTTGACACCACTTTAAGTGTTGTAGCTCCATCTTGTCAAACCCTGAGGTTAGCAGTTTTGCAAGGTCTTTAGTTTTCTCTGTCAAAGACTCCAGTGCCTCCCAAAATTGAAAATTCCAGGATTCTATGGGATGGAGCAAATGCAGTTAATGTGATGTCAAACTGTATTATTTCTACAGTATCAATGTACCCCAAGTCTGGATCCAACCTGCAATATATGCATCCCTGTAATATTCTGCCTCTATATGGAATATATTATTTCTAGCATGTAGCCACCTGGAATTAGGCATTTGGTCCTAATTCTGTATCCTTCTCCATGTTCCAAGTACACAAGGCTGCTCAGCATGGTATTTGCTCAATCATCAGAGGTACTGAATTCATTTTTGGAGATGGAGCTCCCTCACATCACCCAGCTATATATACTAAAGCCAAATTCTGTGCACAAGAGGTGGAGGAACCCAGATGTAGTGGGGATGGGAAATTAATGTGATGAGAAGTTGTTGCATTGTGGAAGCTAGATATCCAAACTATTTTACTACTTCAGAAACTACACTGGCATAGAAGGTTTGTTACTATCTCAGTAGAAAGATCATAGAATTATAGAGTTGGAAAGGATCCCATAGGCTTCTCTCCCTCACTTGCATTACTCTCTGAATCACTATCCAAATGTTTATGTAGATTCTTTTCATCCTTAGCTGACCCACTCTATTGACATATGCTTGCCTATAGTATTTCTTTCTTCTCTTCATTGTCCTTCCTGTGTATACACATGCTCCACAGCTTACTAAAAACCCTCCTCTTTAAAAGCATCTGGGCATGAGGCACAGTACCAGCCAGGATTCCAGCTGTTTGTCATCTTGGTTGTTCCCTAGCAGTGCTTAATTTGCACCACATTGCTGAAGGCTGGCAAAGGTATTTCTGCTTACTAAGTTTGTACTTAGAGCTCCAGTGTGGTGTAGTTTGAATGTTGAGACTACGGAGATTAGCACATTGGCTTTAAGGCACCCTATCTCTGATGGGATGAAGGCACATTTAATTTTCAAAATGGGTGTTATGGCATTCAGCTGTGGCCGGGCAAAAGAAACCTGTATACAGCCTGGATGCCAGCCGGGCTTTTCCTGCAACTTTTCAAGAATGGATTGCATTCACCAAGCTACAGCTGAATGCAATAACACCTGTTTTGACAATTAAGGGGGGGATGCAGATGGTGAAAAGCTCCATCTTCAGGCCCAGGAAGGGGAGGGGCAGCCAGACACCAGGTGCCCCAACCCCTTCCTGAGGATATCATCGGGATGACGTCTTTCCAGCTCAGCGTCTGGACACGCTGAGCCGGAAGGAGCGCAGAAGAGGCACTTGGCACCTCTTCCAGTGCCCCTTTTGGCTCCTCTGAAAGGAGTGCTATTTTAGCACTCCTTTTCAGAGGCACCATACGAGTGGATCGGGGCCGAGGCGTGGGGCAGCCTCGGTCCCAATCCACAGCTTCTTGGGGCGGCCTATGGTCACCCGTCTGTAAAGGCCCTAAATGTGCCTTTATCCCACCAGGGATAAGGAGCTTTAAAGCCAATGAGCTAATCTCCTATGACTCTGGAGACCAGGGTTTGTATCCCTGATCAGCCATGGAAAGTAATCCATTGTTTACCGAAGATCTTAAACAAATGAAGTGGTTTGGACAATGACTAAAGTGCCATTGGCTGAAATCTCAACTCTTATCTGATAAGACACTTCATTGGACCTTTCTTAGGTCCTACCAAGTGGTGATAGATGCAGCCAAGAAATCTTTCTATTCTGCATCTATCGTATCTGTAAAATCCCATCCAGCTGAGCTGTTCAGGGTGGTGAGGAATTTAACTCAATTGCCTCCAACCCAGAACCCTCTATTAGAATGAACTATAGCTTGCTGTGATGCTTTTAATGGTCATTTCACAGATAAAATCTCTCAGATAAGAGCTGACCTGGATGCCAACTTTAAGTCAGTAGTAACTAGAGGGGTATCCAGCGCCTCCGCCATTACTGTTAGACTGGATCAATTTGAGTTGGTAAGTACTGAGGATGTGGA
This sequence comes from Phrynosoma blainvillii, assembly GCA_026167975.1. Taxonomy (NCBI): domain Eukaryota; kingdom Metazoa; phylum Chordata; class Lepidosauria; order Squamata; family Phrynosomatidae; genus Phrynosoma; species Phrynosoma blainvillii. Next base: position 304,749,910 of record JANUYF010000001.1, on the reverse strand, counting down.
CAAGGTCCTTAGTGGTTTGAAAAAGACAACCTGCCCTCTCAACCCTTGCCCAACTTGGCTTGCAGTCCAGGGGGGTGATACTATCAAATTGTTGCTGAAAAACACAATTAATGCGTCCTCCAGGGAGGAGTCCCTGCCCTCTTGTCTTAAGGAGGCAGTGGTTAGACCACTCTTTAAAAAGCCCTCCCTGGACCACCTGGACAGAAATAATTATAGACCTGCTTTGTTGTTGCCATTTTTGAGCAAGGTGATTGAAAGGGCATTTGCCAATCAACTACAAGTTGTCTTGGAGGAAACCAATTTTCTGGATCCATTTCAAACCAGATTCAGGACAGGATATAGAGTTGAGACTGCCATGGTCACCTAGGTCAATGATCTCCTTCTGGGCATTGACAGGGGAAGTGTGACCCTGTTGGTGCTTTTGGACCTCTCAGTGGCCTTTAATACCATAGACCAGGGGTAGGCAACCTTTCCCCTTTAAGGGCCGAGGGACTTCAACTCCCAGAAGCCTCAGTCATGTTGGCCAATAGTCCCATGTTGGCCAATAGCTCCTGGGATTCTGGGAGCTGAAGTCCCTCGGCCCTTAAAGGGGAAAGGTTGCCTACCCCTGCCATAGACCATGGTATCCTTCTGGAACGCCTGAGAGAGTTGGATATTGGCAGCACTGCTTTGCAGTGGTTCTGGTCCTACCTCTCAGGTAGGTTCCAGGTGGTGTCACTTGGGGACAGTTGTTCTGCCAAGAGGGAGCTCAAATCGGACATTCCTCAAGGAGCGATTCTGTCCCCAATGCTATTCAACATTTACATGAAGCTACTGGGCGAGATCATCCGGAGGCATGGGGCAGGGTGTTATCAGTATGCTGATGACACCCAAATATATTTCTCTATGTCTCGGACTGATGCAGTGACTAAGGATGGCATCTCTCCTCTGAATGCTTGTCTTGGGGTGGTAATGGACTGGATGAGGGGAAACCAACTCAAGCTGAATCCAGGTAAGATGGAGGTACTTGTCATAGGAAACCCGAACCCGGGAATTGAGTTATGTCAGCCAGTTCTGGATGGGGTCACACTTCCTTTGAAGGACTCTGTTTGTAGCTGGGGGTGCTCCTTGACTCGTCGCTTCAATTGACAACTCAGGTGGATGCGACAGTCAGGAGCCCCTGTTATCAGCTTCAGCTGATATGCCACCTGCACCCCTTCCTGGAGCAGGGAGACCTTGAAACAGTAGTACATGCACTGGTAACCTCTCGACTAGACTTCTGTAATGCACCTTACATGGGGCTACCCTTGTACCAAGTTCAGAAACTTCAGCTTGTACAAAATATGGCAACTAGGTTGATTACGGGTACTTCCCATAATGACCACATAACACCGGTCCTGAAGTCCCTTCACTGGCTGCCAATTAGTTTCCGGGCAAGGTACAAGGTGTTGGTTATTACCTTTAAAGCCCTACATGGCTTGGGACCAGAATACTTAAAGGATCACCTTCTTCCGTATTGTCCATCCCACACACTAAGGTCCTCAGGAAAGAATCTATTACAGCCAAAAAAATCTAGGCTAACATTGGTTAGCCAGAGGGCCTTCTCCACGGCTGCTCCAAAGCTGTGGAATGACCAGCCAGAGGAGATCCATTACTTTGCTACTCTTACAGCCTTTTAAAAGGCTCTTAAGGTGGATCTCTTCCAGCAGGCCTTCCCAACTTAACTCCTCTCCCCACACAAGGTGATCTACGTCACTCTGTTCACCAATTATCTCCCTTTTTAAACTTTTGTATTTTTGTTTTAAAATTATTTTTGTTTAATTGTAATTTTAGCATTGGGTTGGGGTTGGGAAGTGACTAATTTTTGAATGGTATTGTATTTCCATGTATTTTTATTGCTGTATCCTGCCCGGATTCCTTGTGATTGGGCAGGCTATAAATAAATTATTATTATTATTATTATTATTATTAAGCACCCTTGGACAAGACACACTCTCTCAGCCACAGTAGCAAGCAAAGGCAAACCCCCTCTGAACAAATCTTGCCAAGAAAACCCCGTAACCTTAGAATCCCCATATGTCAGAAATGTTTTGAAGGTATGTGACAACAATACTTGCATTTGGTTTGCTCTAGTTTGAGATGCCTCACTGAGAAAAGTGGCAAAACTGCTTTTATTCTTATCTATAACCCTATTCAGGTGTTACCTCACTTCATTCAGCTCAGTTCATTCAAGGGAATACCAAGTTGCATGTCCTCTGTTATTACAATGCCTCTGAAAGAGGAAAAATACCTATTTGCATGGAGGGTTTCCATGTGACTGAAATTACTGATTTTCCAGAGATCTTCCACAGCATGGAATACATCCAAAAATATGGTTGTTATTCTATGGCAGGCCATCTAATACAAGGGACCCACTATGCATATTTCTAACCCCATAATTTTCTTTTTGATGCCCAGAGACTGAGGGCATGAAGTCAAATGGACCTCTTGAACATAACCACCATCACGATCTTGTCTGTCAAGGCAAGAAATGGGGACAGGGCAGACAAGACACCCAGTGGAAATGCCTTTACCAGTCCAATGGTCATTGTGCCCCTGCAGGGAACTATGCTCCAACAACATTTGGAGAGCCATATGTTTCCCATCCTTGTCTTAGCAGAAAATGAAGAATGTGTTCTATGGTCATTACTAGCTAGTCATGACTATCTTTACAGGTTCCCACTGACCTTGACACCAAGCTGGAGTTCCTGCAAACACAGATAATCTTTTCCCCAAAAAAGGCCTGGTCACCGTGTTCTCTAATTTACACCATGGAAGCTGAAATGCACTGTGAAGATGAAGAACAGGATGAAACATTCTTTAAGAAAAAAAATTATTGTAAACACAGTCTTTGCAAAGTGAAAGTTTAGATAATCCATCTCCAATGTTCCAGGACATAATATGATCTTCAAGATGATAGGATGGGCAGCCAATTTGTGGCTTAACAAGCGCTTGGAAAGAAGATCAGCTTTGACGGGACAAAGTTCCTGTTTATTTATGCCTAAGAAAACTAGATAGCTTGTAATTTTGGGAAGGGAGTATTGCACGCTTCTGCAGAACACTCTTCCGTTGGTTACAGTTTGTGGGTAGTGATTGCTGTGTGTGATTCACAAGCTGCAAGCCAGTAAGCTGACTTATCCACATAAATGTCACACAGAGGCTGAACACAAGAGTCAAGATGCCAGTACACACACCATTCCCTCTGCTTCCAGAGTTCAGAGATGATCAAGAATCCTCATGTAGCCAAAGTACCACTGTCTATGCAAGAGGAAGAAAGTTTATCAGCAGGCTCAAGGAATCACAAACCTTGCAGAAATATGAAAATATTGTATTCTTCTTTTTGTGGAGGAGTGGTCTTATGGCAAAGCACCCAAAAGGAGACTCAGTAGCTGTTGAGTGGAGGAGAATTGCAAAATCAGATGGGAGGGGAAATGGGATGGAATACAAAAGGCAGCATCTCGTTTATTTAAATGGTCATCAGAGGACTGTCCCATAGTGTAGTTTGAGTGCTGGACTAGGATTCTAGGAAACCAGAATTCAGACTCCCACTTAGCCATGAAAACCTACTGGGCAAATCACACTCTTTCAAGCTGAGATGAAGATAATGGGAAACTTGTTTTGAATAAATCATGCCAAGGAAACCTTATGATAGGCTCACCAGAATTTGGAATCAACTTGAAAGCACATAACAACAAGAGCCCTCATTCTGAAGATTCCTCTGTTTGAAGGACTGTCCAATTCAAGTTTGGTGGTAACGATTCAAGAGCAAAGCCTTTGGACTTCCCACTCTCATCACTCATAACTTTCACATTCAAGTCAGGTCCAGCCTTGTATGAAAGTTATAACTGATGAGAGCAGGTAATCCTAAGTCTTTAGCTTTGCCAGGATCACTACATTCAGGAAGTGTTTTGTTTACTGCAGTTGTAAACCTAGCAGCTATCTCAAGAAGACAGTTGGATAGAGTCGGGGGGGGGGGGGGGGATACTGGATGGCAGAAGATACCAAATGCTTGGGGCTATATTTTAGAGGAAGGGAATGTCAAACCACCTCTGAGTCTTCGTTGACTAACAAAAACCTATGAAATTCATGGGGTCACTGTAAGTCAACAGGCAACTTGAAGGTATGCACACACATGACAAATAAAATTTAAAAGGGAAATGTGAAGCAAGCAGAAAGCAATTTGCTCTGATTAAAATTCAACAAGTCAGATACTCCTCCAGCCCCAGAGGAGGAAGAGCAGCCAGGTCCTAGCACTAGTAGGATCCCTATGGAGGCACAGCAGCTTAGTGGTAAGGATCAGGAAGAAACAAGTGTGGAAGTGCCTTCCTTCAGACAACGGAAGGAAGTGAGTGCTTGCGTGCGTCAGTCAAGGAGGCTTGCAGAGAGGCAATTGACTAACAAGCCTCAGCTGGCATGGAGGAGGGAATCTCCTACTTAATCACCTGGGAGAGGACCACTCAGTGCCAGAGTTTATTGCAGTTTCCTTGTGTGATACTTTCAGCACTGGCTCCTTGCTCTCTGGAACCATTGTGTGCCATGAACCTTTGACTTCGGAATGGACTGGATGCTTGTTACCTTCTGGCTGCCCCGACCTTGGACTGAACTGACTACTGCGTACTCTGGAATCCTGACCCTGGCTTTGGGAATTAACAGAAAGGTCTGTAGCCTGCCTTTTAGCTCCTTTCTTGCTAAACCATTCTTATCAGCTTTTGTTTGGACTGGTGCTGGCTGTAGTCCAGGACAGCTGGTCACTGCGAAAGAAAATGGAATATCACAAAAGGCTTTCCAGAAAAAGACATATTTACGGTAAATCAGATGTTCAAATAACCTTATGGTTAGATTTAATGTTTGTATTTCCTACATGAGCATGACAGTGCTCTCTACCATGCACAAATATTAACATCTAGCAACAGTTAAGGAGATTTTGGCACACATAAGGAGGCTTCAGCACTTGCCAGGCCAAGAACTATGGATGTAATGCTAATCAACATCCAACCGTCCAATGCATCAAACACTATCTGTATTTTGTTGCTTTCAAAAGTTTTATTCCTTGGTGAAATGACTTGACATGACTTCATACATAAATGAGAGAAGGCAGATTTGGCCATAGTGAATCATGCCTTAATTACCTACTATAGTGCACTTTGGGTGAGGTTACCATTGATAACTGTTTAGAAGCTACAACTAGTACAATATGCGGCAATTGGGGCCACCCAACTTACTTGGCCTGCTCAGTTGGTGTGGGCGTGAGCCGGTAGATCCACGCTGCCCCTGCCATGTGGCCCCGGCCCTATCCCAGCAGGCGCTGGGGCCATTTGCAAGGCTCTGATTGGTTTCTGGGGCCTCGGGCAGATGGGATTTCTGGTTCCAACTGGGGATTGCATTTCCCAGTGTGCTTTGGAGGCCAAAAGTGTCTCCTGATTGGCTGGTGCTGATGGAAGGGGCCCTTTTGGATTGACTGGGAGGTCGGAAGAGGTGGGACTTCCGGAATCCCCTTTATCTGATTGGTTGCTGGGCCTATTTAAAGCCATGTGCTGAGATGATCATTCCCATTTTCAGCTTAGCTCTCCCCACCCACCCTCCCTTGGTTGCAGGGGGTTGTGGTTTGCTGCCACAACTTTTCAGGGGCAGTAGAATGGATTGTGCACCTGGTGGGTATGGCTTCCAGTGCTGAGAAGCACTGGATCTGAAGTCCCTTGGAGCCAGGGTGCTTGGAATGTTGAGGTGTTGCCATTGTGGAAGCAACTCCAGATCAGCATCCCCCAGTGATAAGGAATGGTGATGTGAACATGTGATCAGTCATTTACCCCATTTGTCATCCAGAGGCCAATGAACAGGTAGGTTGATCGATGCCAGATCCAGACCTCATGCATTTGGGCCAACCCTACCTGTAAGCTGTACTCAATAAAGTTGCAGCCTTTTTCCTTCGAATTTTATATCCTGGTGTTGTTTCTTTAAGGTGCCTCCCCCTCCACAGGAACCAGATAGTTGTCTAATGCATGCTTTAAGAGGCTATACATTATCAGTCCTAAATAACCTGATGGTTTCCCTTCAATGCACAGTGCTGGTTTTGACCTACAAAGCCATAAAGAAAGAAGTATTTAAGCAAAGCAAAGCAAAGCAGCTTCATTTATATACCTCTTCATACCACGCTATGCAGTGTATAAGCGGTTTACAACTGTAAGCTCATTGCCCCCCAACAGCTGGGTACTCATTTTAGCGACCTCCGAAGGACGCAGGCCTGAGTCAAGCTTCAGCCCTGGCTAGTATTGAACTCACAACCTTGTGGTTTATGAGTGGCTGCAGTACAGGCATTTAACCACTGCACCACTAGGGCTCCTGAAAGAGTGTCCCCACCCCACCCCATCCCTATGAACCTATCCAGAATTTGAGATCTTCAGTGGAGGTTCTGTTGCATGTCCTATCACTCTAAGGCTAAGAAGCACAAAAGAAAGTGGAGAAATTCCCTACTAAAAAAACCTAGGCCAACTCCTTCCTTGCTGCACTATTCTGTTTGGGCTTTGATTTTTGGGAAAGTTTTATGGTTTTCAAATTTGGTGGTGGTGTGTGTGTTTTACATATTTTATTGTACATTCCTGGTGGGCAGAAACATGATTAATAAGTATTTATTAACATGGTGTAGTGGTTTGGGCATTGGATTAAGACTCTGGAGAACAGGGTTTGATTCCCCACTCCATGGGGTGACTTTAGGTGAGTCACACACAGAGAGAGAGCCCAAAAAAACCCCATGATAGGTTTGCCTTAGGGTCACTATATGTTGGGAATGACTTGAAGGCACACAACAACAACAAATAAATAAATAAATAATGGATGAATATATTCTTAAAGCACAACTAAGAATTGGTAGTTTCTCTGCCCTTCTGTCAGACCTGGAGAAGAACAGGGAAAACTTAGCTGATTTAGCACTGAGTTTCAGAGAGCAGAACATCTAGCTCTTTTCTGGGACTCAGGGCTTCACAGATGACCAGGGAGGTCCTCCTGAGCTCTTCCAGAACAGTTAAACAATGATAACAACAGCACAAAGAAAGAGAAAACACAGAGCAAGAGAAATGGAATGTCTTGGGTAGTGGCTGGCAATCCACTTTTAGGAACAGGATGCTGAAGTCCATGGCTCTTTGGTTGTGCTTTATGTTGTTTTGCCTCACTCACTAATTTTAATTGTAGCTCTTGGATTTTATCTTATTTATGGCTGCAATCTCATGTTTATTGTTTTATGATGTGAAGTTTTTAATGGTATTTTTATTGCATATTGCCCTAGGCACCTATTAGTTGGAGGGTGTGATTCATAATTGTTTTTTTTTTTAAAGAAACACATTATTATTTTTTCAAAAAAATTAATTAGTTTTTTAATTAGTCATGATAGGAGTGGAACAGCCATGTTCAGAATCAGTATCCTTTTAATATCAGCTGCAAATATTTGAGGTTGGATAGGCTTGTAATAACAGACTTCACTCAATGTTACAGCTATATTAATTATTTGTTATTCATATGTGCCTTCAGGTCAACTTCAGCTCATGGTGACCCTATTATAAGGTTTGCTTGGCAAAATGTATATAAAGGAGGTCTGTCATTGCCTTCCTTAAAGGCTAAGGAAATGGGACTTGGCCAAGGTCATTGAATAGGCTTCCAATGCTAAGCAGGGATAGACTCTTGTCTCCCACAGTTCTAGTCCAACACTAAAAACACTACACCACACAGTCTCTTTCATGTTAATTATATTTATTGTTATTTTATTTTTCAGGAGTAGAGAATCATATGAATATCAGGTGCCACAGGCTATGTTTCAGAGGAAGGATTGGGGGGGGGACCACCTCTGAGTATTCCTTGCCTTAAAAAACCCTATGAAATTTGTGGGGTCACCATACATCAACAGGCAACTTGAAGGCAAATGTGCACACAAACATAGAACCATTTGTGCACATTTCAAAGGGCATGTTTAATTGATTTATTAATTGATTCAACCCAGGGATTGACAATCGTTTTTAACCAGATGGCATCCCTTATATAAAAAAAAAAATTTACACACACACACACACACACACACACACATATTTCAGGCAAAAGTTATTTGCTACAATAATCTCCCTTTCAGTGATACAAGAGTCTGGACTAGGCCCAAAGATAAAAGAGAGAGACAGATAAAAATGTTTTTGTCTGCTATTGTGACACAACATGTATAAATTGTGCCTTTAAACCTTCCAGAAGGTTTTGTCACTAAATAAATTGTTCCTGAATAAGAACGCCCTGCCCTTTGCCTCAAACAGCAAAATGGTTGAGCGAGCCCTATTAAATAGCCATGACTCTAGAGGCTGTGGTTCAAATTTAAAAGGGTTAGTATGTTTCTCTTGTGCATACTGTATAAACTATATAGACATATTTGCAGGAGGAGGGGGGAGAGCAGAAACAAAATTCATTGCTTTTGCAGAGACCAAAAAAGAAATTTCAGCCTTGCAACCTAATGTGAGCAGCCCATGATTCCACTAGTGCCTTAATGCAGCCATCTTGTTCAAATGCCTCACCCTGTCTTGTATCAATGTAAACCTCAGTAATAAGCAGGACAGCCCCACTTGCCCCAACACAGGCTCCGCTTTGTGTAAGAACTGCCAACACCTTGAGAAAGAAACATTTCTGGCTTTCAGAATTTTGGGGGGTTTTAATGGACTTCCTGAGTCCATAAAAAATAATGGCCCTATTACATCTGTGAGTTCCCAATGAGTGTAATGGTTCAAAACTCACATGTAAAGTGAGAGTTAAGTTGGGAGATTTTCCTTCTCTCTCCCTTTAATAACCTCTTTCTCTTTCCAGAATCAGTATCTAGGAGAGAAATGTGATTTTTTTCCCACTGCAGGTAGGATTGAAAAGTGGATTGAAAAGTATTAAGGGTCAGAGTTTTCAAGGGCCAAAAAAAGGGGGGGGTTAACACACTCAGAGAGACATGTGCAGTGAGAGGCAGGAATACATTGCAGGCAGATTCTCTCTCTCTCTCTCTCTCTCTCTCTGTGCATCTGCACTGTAGAAATAATGCAGTTTGTCAACACTTTAACTGCCATGGCTTCATCCTAAATACAGACATTCCTAAATACAGTGGGCTCATCCTATCTGTAGGGGTTTAGTTCTGGGGCAAGGTCCAAATGCCAAAAAATGTTGATGGTTGTACTCATTATTTAATGGCAGAGTGTGGATCCATCAGTGTGTCTGCATGTACATACCACCATTGAATAGAAAGGGGTGTGGTGATCCGTGGGCAGTCAAATCCACAGACTGCCAGCCCACCAATATGAAGGGTCCACTGTAGAGAGCACAAGAAAAGTTACATCTCACAATTAAGAATTTCTCCCATATCACACCCCATGTTTGGAAGCATATTCAGAGCTAATGAAAGGGGGGTTCTGCTGAGTTCAGATGAAAATGACAAATGTCTGAGAAAGGTCCAGCCCATTAATCTCCCTTAGATTTAGATATGCTCACTGCAAGTGAAAAATTATTCTTTGTTTAAGAAGAGAACACAATACAGATATCCATTAGCCATTTCATCCAAGGCTAAAGCAACTCAATTCACCACCATCACCACTGAAGTTTTGTCAGAAAATTCTTGAACTCCTTATAACCACTTTTCCTCATTGCTGGAAAATGTTGTGATGAATTTTCTGGCTCAGTGTTAGTCAAAACACATAAAAGATGTCCATAAAGCATATCCTGGTTTATTATATTTGCATTTTTAAAACTTATTTTTTATTCTTCATGATTTGTTGAAAGTTTCCCTGGGCTCTGTGATCATAACAAGGTGCAATTTTTAAAAAATAATAAATAAGGTAGCTACATTTTTCCCCTGGCATGGCTTTTGTGCATTTAACAACTACAAAACAAGCAAATACACTCTTTCTAATTGAAGGGAAAGGTTTTCTTCATCATTTCATTCCTAAAAGTTCTTCCCCCTTCCCCTCCCCACACTTTTCTCTTATTTGTCCATTTGCACACATGCGCACACACACATACATACACATACTGGAATGCTCTTATGTTCATAGTCAAAAAGCAAATGTTTTTCATAGATCATGAACATTTTAAACAAAGGTTTCAGGTTAAATGGGGAGAAACTCTTGGAGGAAAGAAATGCTTTTATGCTAGAATATATTGGCCTCAGAATAGAAAAGACTGGTTTGAGTAGATCTCATGAATTCTGATTCGGAATTTGGAAAGTTATTAGCCAAATTTTAAATTCAGTGTTTGAAGAGCAACTTTTTCAGCCTGAGGAGGGAACTTCTTTCTGCTGAGGAAATATGTCACTTCAGCACCAGCAGAACAAGTACCACATCCTATGCTCACCCAGTCTGAGAGAGGAGGGAAAACACATTCAGAAGATCAAAAAATGGCAAGAAAGTTGGCAGATACTTCCCCAACTTCCTTGGAAACTTCACCAGTCTATGCCAATGAAGGCTACAGCCAGTAGTGTTGCCCAAATACCCTAGGGCAGGGTTGCTCAGTCAGAGTTCCCCAAAAAGTCTCTAGGGGTTCCACGACATAGTGCAATGTAGGGGAGGGGACATTTTAGAGCTACAGATATAATAATTTTTATGCAGGTTTTCCCTGAGACTTGAAAATCCTTTCTAAGCTTTCTCCAAGGTGTACAAGGCCCCTTCAAAAAACCCCGCCCTCCAGCCCACAACACCGGCACCCTTGGAGCACTATCTGAGTGGCTTGAGCCGCCGCACCTATGAGGCAGCCGGGAGGGGCACCGGCGGACTTAAAACCTGCCCATTTCCATCTCCCGCCGGCACCACATGTCATGCGGCAGCGCTCTATGGCCGCGAAGGACTGTTTTGTTTTTTGTTTTTTTCCATCTTGCAGCCCTTGGAGGACCACAATGACAAGAAAATTATGTATTTTAAATTGTACATTTTTATTATTGTTATTTAATTTGTTTTGTATGTTTTGGGGGGAAGGGTGGGTGGGCGGAGGAGGGATGGGATTCAATCTATTTATTGTTGTGAAGTTTTATATTGTTGTACGCTGCCCCGATTGCTTGGCAGAGGGGCGGGATATAAATAAAAATAATAATAATAATAATAATAATAATAATAATTATTATTATTATTATTATTATTATTATTATTATTATTTGTCGTGTTACAATGCTCCCTACATGCAAAACAGTACAGAGAAACAGAGGCAGAACCATAAGCAAGAGTTCCTTGAGGATACTCTGCTAAGAAACACATATCCATATGCTTTGAGGGTAGTTGGTTCAACACTCCTCATAGGTAAAACTTTTTCTGCCCACACCACAGCCATAGGTAAAGGTAAAGTTTTTTCCTTTGACATGAATGGGTGCAGTGCTCATCTCCATTACTAAGCCATTACCACAGCCATATTGTCCACCATTTCAGTTATTCCACCAACATCTCATCTCTGGTTAAACAGCAAGCATGTTCCATCATTTGTTCTGACAGTGTGCTGAGAACTGTGGTAGAAGCACATGTAGTAATCCTTCAGTTTAGTGGGGCTTTCAGTGAAACCTGATAGTCCCTTGACTGGCAAATCTTCAGTGAAGAATTAAGCTCTGAGTTAATTCTCAGGTGTATTGTCTAAATTTTGAGCTGAAGAGACAGTTGGTGCTGCTGAAAAGATAAATAGGCACACTATTATTATTATTATTATTATTATTATTATTATTATATTTTAAAATGATGTAATAGCCATTCCAATAGCTGAAACAAAGATGCAGACTAATTTTCAACACCACTCATGTTTTAAAAATGTATGTCATATGTAATTATTTCAGCATGCAAAGGGATCTTATAGCATCTTTGAGACTAGCTGTGTGAAAGAAGTTGCAGCATAAACTTTCGTAGATTTGGACTACTACCTCAGACGCATGCACTCCATGCATCTAAGGAAGTAGATCTAGGGTGTAAACTCATTGCAGAAATAAAGCAGTTTGACATCACTTTAATTGTCATGACTCTATCCTGTGGAATCCTGGGATTTGCAGTTTGATGAGGTATTCAGCCTGGTCTGTCAGAGAGCTCTGTGCCTCACCAAACTACAAATCCCAGGATTCCACAGGAGTGGTGTAAAGCTGCTTTATTTCTGCAGTGTGGATACACCCCTAGTCAACAAAAGCTTATATTACAACTTCTTTCACACAGTCTCAGAGGTGGTACAAGATCCCTTTGCATACCAATATTCCAGACTAATATACTGTACAAATTAACACAGCTATGTCTCCTAGATTGTGAGGGGGGGGGGGAGGGCATTTCCAATCAATCCTTCTGCCAGAGACTCTTAAACATTTACTGAGATCCCACCATAGTTTGGTTTCTTTGTGAAGAAAGACCATATTGCCTATCACAAGCTTCCTCAAAAGCTTTGTGGCAACATTTGCTTTGTGTCCTTTGCATGGCAGGCTGGCAGGCAGAGGGCATGGGGAGCAGGGACAAAACCAAACCAAACCTCATGGCCTTGTAAGCATAACAGTTTAGTCTGCTTTCAGGGACATAAGCTGGTGTTGCTTTTGTAGTAACCCACATGACAACAACAAAAACTCAGGAGTAATTAGACAAAATGATGATATAAATTCAGCCCCCTACCTCCAAACTACCCGGCTCCTCCCGCAATCAACTCATTTGGAAACAATGCATCTTTTGTGGCCTCCAAGTTGCTTTTTAAAAAGACAAACAATTTCTTTCTTCACTGCGATAGAAAAGAATGTACTGCTTAGATAACCAATGTTGACATGTCTCTTGATGGGTGGAGGGCAGGGGGACTTCTCTGACTGTTTCTTATGTGTCTTCTGCCAGATAGCAGCCACCCCTCTTCATACCCTAGGAGGAAATCACTTCATGCAGCTTTAAATGCTCTCTGTTGTGCCAGCCCCACTGCTTTCCCAGTATCCCTGATTGTTCAGCTGCTGGGAGACGTACATGATTTAGACTTCATGCTTCTTGTTCCAGGACTGTGGCTGGTTATGGATAATTGGTCATGCACTATCCAGAAGATCAAACAGGCACATGAAATGTTCCCTGCTGCCTCTCTCTCTTTGGGGTATGAATGCTGGGTGGTGCTAGTGGCAAGGGTGTTGATGTGGCTTGGGGTTGGGGACAATGCTGGATTTATATGGAAAATTATCTAAGTGTGTGGCTTTCCCCTTCACCCACTTTTGCAAAAGAGTCTGAAATTCAATCGTGTATACTTTAATGAAGGGGAATAGTGCTAAAACGCAACCATTAGAAAAAACAAAAACCAGTGGCTTGTGATCTTGTTTTTTTTCCATAATAAACAAAATCCCAATAGTGTATATTTCTGTATTGAAGATCTCACAGAATGGAGGATATTTCCACCTCCTGCCCTAACATTAATATATGCCTATTGCATATACTGCAAGAATAATTAATGTCTGGTCAAAAGCTTGAATAAACATGAGAAGTCAGAAAGTGCTTTTAAGGTGGAAAGTAGAGAAATCATATTAAATAAAAAATTGAATTAAATTAATCCCAAATGAATTGAAAAGGCAAAACCTGTGAATACTATAAAATGGTAGAAGTGCTACAAGCTCACTATATTGGGCTTGGCCTCTTTATTCTCAATCTCAGCTTTCCCTCCCTCAGTCTCAGGACTTTATCACACTAAGGACTTTATCACACTAAGGACGTTATCACATGGGGGAAATCTGTTGGTTAATCCACACAAATCCCAAACAAAAACTGAATTTGTGCCTCACAATTTCACACGACGTCGCACAGAAACTGGTCAGGAACTGGTATTATCTGAGATCTTTTTAATTTCGGGAGTTTAGAGGAAATGCATTTGTGAAATTACAGTAATTTCTCATTTACTGTATTGTGAAAAGCAAATACACACAGACAATTCTCTTTTAAAACATGTAGGAGGGCCAAGAGGAGGGGGAGGAGGAGGGGCCTCCAGGGAGGGAGAGTCCTTGGCTCCTTCTCAGTGCCAGGGAAGGGAAGGGAAGGGAAGGGAAGGGAAGGGAAGGGAAGGCAGCCCAGGAGAAAAAAGTTGGGGATGGAGGAGAAGTTTGGCATTTGGGATAGAGAGAAAAGGAAGGGAAAGAAGGCTTCCCTCACAGCAGCAGCTGTGGGTGGATGTGGGTGCAAGTGTGGGGTGTGCTTGTGGAGCAACTTGGAGCTCCATCTCACCATGAAGTTCTGCCCTGCAGGTCCTACAAAGGGGAAAGGCTTATGGGGGGGCATGGGAGCTACCTCCAGTTTCCCCCTCTCAATTCCTCCCTTGCCTCACCTTGCCTTGCCTTTCCAGCCGCCGCCTCCTCCTCCTCCTCTGCTCTCTTGAGAGGTCCTAATCCCAACAGAAGGAGGTTAGGACCTGTGCAGGAGGACATGACCCCAAATGGAGGACAGTCTGACATTTCCTCCTGGGAAATTCAGGACCCGCCCTGGAAAAAGGAGGAGTCTGGTCATGAAACACACCCATTTCCAGTACATGTACGGGTTCTTTTCACTTGTGTATGAAAGTTAAAAACATCTTTTTTCGCTTTTAACTTAATTCCGTCATTACTGTAATTACATGTGAAAAGCTTTTGCGTAATTAAGTTCTATTTTCGCTTTCTTTTCGGGATGCTTCATTTCCACTTTATTATCTCTTTAACAATGAAACTGGCCCACATGTGATAACCTCCTAAGTTACTGAGAGGCCACAGGCACATTGGTGTAGGAAATGCAAGCATACAGGTTTGGAGACCGTCATTTCTGCTCTCTTCAAAAGTGCCATGGTAATGCTATAGCCTTGGGCTCTGTCTTCTGCACATCACCCTTCATAACCCTGCCTTCCTGTCCTATGCCCTTCCTAACATGCCTTTCAGTCTGTTTTGTTTTTCCTTTTTTCATTTTCAGTTATAAAGTCACAGCAATTGATTAAGTAAACAAAAAAAAGGAAAAGAAATTGGAGGGGGGGGGGGGAGAGAGAGAAATAGCCTGCTTGAATATAGCAAGGAGAGGAGGGAGAAGGAGCATAATCCTGTCCAATCACATCATGTGACTGCCTACATAGCAGAACTGCAGCAGGGAACACTTATCACATGTGAATCAATAGTGAAATAAGAGTGTGATTGCAAGGCAGTTTTGCCCATCAGTCAAAAGTAGGATTCCAGGAACAGATGGAAGACGAAGCAGCTACAAGACAGACATGGTGCTGTGTGATGTGGTACAGTCACAGATACTACTATCCTGCTGCAATTCTACTTTGGCATGATGTTCATTTATGTTTCATATATACCTCATACACATAGCCTGAAAGTAATTTTATACATATTTTTTGAACAATTTTGTTCATGAAACAAAGTTTGTGCACACTGAACCATGAGAAAGCAAAGTTGTCACTATCTCAGCCACCCATGTGGAAAACTTTGGATTTTGGAGTATTTTGGATTTTGGAATTCCAGATAAGTGATATCAACTTGTAGTGAACATGTCTAATCTGCGGGGCATTGTTTTGTTCTCCATATTTGTTGGCAGATTTTTGTTAGAATTTGAACAGATTCCATCTCTACACTTGAAACAGCTGTATTGGTATGCTGTCTGTTCCTGGTGATTTATTTCTTCTAAATGCTTTCAGAACACCTTTCACTTCACTTTCTAAAATTGTAGGTTCTTCATTAAAAGATTCCTTCTTGGAGAAAATGTTTGTATTTCAATCCCCTTTCACCTCATCTAATGACAATCTCTCACAAAACTATATGCATTTTATTATTATTATTATTATTATTATTATTAAGGTAACTGGAGTAACATTTCTTGAACCTGATGAAGTGAGCTGACATCCACAAAGCCTTATGTCAAATAAAACTTGATAGTTTTAAAGGTGCCACTGGATACTATTGTTTTTGCCACATTTGACTAACACAGCTACCCAAAAGAAAACCTTGAAAGTTATTCACATTTGTGTAAGTTGTTTGGGGGGTTTTGGCAAGGAAAATGCTAGTCCTTTGTGGCAGACCTTTTTCCTTCCCTAAATACCACCTTTCCAAGTCTCACTTCCATTTCTCGTTGATACATAAATCCTTTCAACATCCTCACCCTCATTTATCTGTTTTGTTTCCATGTACTTGTTTCCTAATATGCAGAAATATCTAAAACTCCCAAGTACATTTCACTATGGACGTTATCACACGTGGGCCAGAAAGCGGAAATAAAAGTGGAAATGAAGCATCCTGAAAATAAACAGGAAATAACCCTTGTTTCCGCATACGTCACTACCTTCATTGCACATTTACAGTAAGTGTATCGAACATCCACACACAAGAGAAAAAAACCTGTAAATGTAGCCGAAATGAGCCTCCTGCACATGTGCAGAGAGAGGAATGCTCGCTGGAACCATGGCAACAGCGTGGACATGCACCACAATATGTATTTGGTTATCAGACCTACGGTAAATGCGAAATTATTCCCGTCGCGCAATTGCAATTCCTGAAGAAACCGAAATTCAAAAGATCTCGGATCATCCCACTTTCTGTCGGGGTTCTGTGCGACGACGTGTGAAAACACGGGCCAATAATACATATTAGGTCAGGATTTTGTTTGGACTGGGCCCCGTGTGATAACGTCCTAAGTGAGGCTCATACAACATATGTATAAATAAACCATTCAGATGCCCACCGATGCCCACCACACCCACATCATGCAACTCCAACTTTTCCTTTCCAGCTTCCATGCAGTTGGGATGTTCAGTGATAGATTTATTATATGTACATCTCACCTTTCCTCCAAGGACTTACATGCAAGTAGCATGTATGGTTCTGCTCCCTCTCCTCATAACAAGTCTGCAAGGTAGCTAAGCCAAGAGAGAGTGAGAAGGCCAGGATTACCCAATTAACTTTGTGGCTTAAGGCAGGTTTGAATTTCAGGATTCCCCCTGCAGAACATCAGACAAATAACTGCTGAACTTCATTTTGTATCTAGCCAGGTTGACAGGTTAGTGCCTGAGTTTTGTTGTGATAGGCACTTGAAAGACTGCTAACTCTCCTGATCTGTATTTCCTAGGCACAAATTATTTTTGCTGGCAGGGAGGGAGAGGGGAAGGATGGAGGCTGAGAGATTCTACAAGTTCCATTGTATGCTCTTTTTCATATCTGTTTTCTGCTTGATGTCTCTCTCAATAGGTGATGCATGGAAAATGGTTACCTGATTCCCTCTTCCCTCCATCTTGGTCTACAAATGCAATCTGGATTGATTAAGCCCTGCTTAGCTTCTGTCTTTCCACTCTGTCTGAGCCTTCATGAACTCAGTGATGTCAGTGGTAACTACTCTCTCCTGGGTCCATGGAGTTAGTCTGTCTTCTTATTTCCTTATTCATTAAAGCAGACACCTTAGAAAGGCTGGAAAGTATTACAAAAAGCTCAAGAGAGCTGATCTGCAGAACAAGGAATGAGTATCACAGCCTTGGAGCATGAGTGGCATGAAATATGGCTGAGCCTGAAAACAGGTCTCTCAAATGAAGGAGGATGGAATCTATTCAGTGCAATTTCTTTTCATTCTAATCCTGAAATCTTGGTTAAAGTGTTCATTGAAGTATCTGTCTCTCCAAATGCATTTTTTCACAGTCACTTGAAACTTTGTGCAAACCACAACACACAAAAACACTATCTTCTTGGCTAATGGCAACTTCTAGCACCCAGTCATGTACTAGATTGGTAATGTCCAAAGCAATTGTTATTCAAGGGCTGTGGGATCTGATGTCTTTCATGTTAGAGGGGTGGCGAATCATCTCTGGGTTTTAGTCTAAATTGTAAAAGAACTATCCTGGGTGCTGAACCTATTTTTGGAATAGGATTCAGCACTTGGTTAACTCTTCTAAAGTTCTGACTAAGGGAGGATTCACTGCCCCATGAACACAGAGACCCCCATCCACCACTGTTTAAGGTTAACAAAGGCTAAGCACCTCACACAGAGAGCATCAGAGGACTACTCTTGAGTGGATGAGATGTACAAAGATTAAAATGTTCTCAAGAGTCTGTTCATTAATGGAATGCAATCCTATGCCTAAGTAAGTAAGTCCCACTAAGTTTAGTGAGATCTAGTCCCAAGGTCATTCATAAGAAGTGCAACCACACTGCTTTAAAATTGAACACATTATTGCACAAGGCAGTTAACTGAAATTAAAGCAAAATATTAACACATTTGGCCAGTAAATCACATGCATTGTGATTATTCAGTTGCAGCTTTGCATTTCCTTTGTTTCTGTAGCACAACTTTTCATGAATGGGGAATACACATCAATAGGCTCCTAATAGTCCATTGGTCCCTTAAGTGTGATAGGTGCCTTCCATGGTAGTAATGATTGACAGCAGTCACCTGGTATGATGGAGGTAATCCTCTCCCTTCTCTCTCTCACAATTCTCAGGGAGATCAAAGCTCTTTTTACTTTGTCACCAAAGAAACACAGAGGGTCTCAAAAAGAAAACTAAGGGGGGGCTGCAGACAGGCGGGTCTGGGACGCCCCGCTAGCCACAGATTGGGGCCACAGCTACCTCATGCCGCTGCCCTGATCCTCCCTTTTGCCACCCCTGAAAGAGCAGCAAAATGCCACTCCTTTCAGGGGCGGCAAAAGAGTGTCCTAACAGCCAGCGCACAGCTCTTTAGCGCCCCTTCCAGTGCAACGCATCAGAACGCTGCACCGGGAGGATGTCCCAATGCCACGCACCATGCATAATGGTGCACGGCATCAGGACACCATCAGGCTGGAGTTGGGGCAGCCAGCATGCAGCTGCCCCTCCCCATCTCTGTCTCCAGGCTGGCCCTTTGGGCCAGTCTGCAGAGGCCCTGTGCCTAACAAACTCAGGGGAAACCATATAGGTACCAAATGCAATAGAAAAAAAATGAACAAAAAAGTACTGAAGAACATACAGAGAGTAACTACTAATAAGATATTGAACTGAAATTATACAAAACAAAAAATATCAAGGAAGTAACTAATAATTATATAATCATATAAAGAAAGTAATAAACAGTGTTTTACAAAATCAACTATAGTGACAAACAGTACTCACTATACCAGTACTTGACTAAACTGGTAAAATACAAAATGGAAGTCCATCAAAAGAACTGTCTCTATCAAATATTCAGTTTATTATATTATTAGCAGTTACTCTCTGTATGTTCTTCAGTGTTTTTACTCTGTGCTTTTCTGAGTTTTTCTTTTTTGAATGTGTAATTACAGCAAAAAAATTTAAAAAATCAAATGGAGTAAAAACAATCTCAGCAAAGGAACACATGTGCTGAAAAGCATGGAAGGCAGGGTTACATAGCTAGTGCAGAAGGGGCCATGGATTGCCACTCACAATCACAGCACACTCACATGATTGCAGAGAAGTGTGATATTCAAAGTTCCAATTTGCTTCAGTAACATGGCTGATCTGAGGGGGGGAAGCTGGTGTGATAAAAATCCTGACTCTCCCTCTTTGCAGTCAGTCAACATCTTTGGAACAATTACCTTAGTTTGATTTTGTGGCAACCCAGAAATTATGCTTAGCCCTTTTCAGCATTCTTCTCAATATGATTACATGTCTGAGGAAGAGAATGGGACCATATTGTTCATCCCGCCCCGCTGTCATGTCACCACAACCATCTCTGTGCATTGGAGGGAGAACACCACAAGCAAGAATGCTGGCTACCTAGCTATCTGTATCACCTAGCTGTCCAGTTTAGAGCCCTGACTGCTGAGTGCTGTTTCACATGGGAAGCCTGAAAATATTTGCAATTCAACACTCCAAATGGGGAACTTCCTAGAAGGGAGAGCTTCACCACAATTCATTAAGATACAAGAAAGAGCTTTTGGGGGCCTTGCTATTAAGATTTTCCTAAGGCAGGAAAACAGGAGAGGCTTAATGTTCTTCTATTATGATTCCTGAGGTTTAAATGGAAGGATGGGAAAGGGTTCTCTCAGTTACTGCTGTTAATATTCCAGGGAAGTTTTAAAAAAATAGGGTGCAGGAAAACAGGAGGCCCTATAGTCCCCCTTTTTGGGATAAAAGATACCTTGAGAGCTAAAACAAGAGAGGGTTAAGGGACTGGTGTGAAGTTTCCTGTGGTTTAAAAAAGGTGGACAGGTGGGATAAAGACTTTCTGAGGTGCCTTTGTAATACTTGTAAGCCCTATGATGATGGTGGTGGTGGTGGTGGTGGAGAGACTGGGAAGCTCTATAGACCTCTTTGATAGATTTAGGTTTAGGCTCTAGCAGTGTTGAATACTCTTCAAGTAGAGAAGAAAAAAGGGCCAATAGGACCTGACTTATTTCTACCTTTTTGCAGTGGTTTGACCACTGGACTGTGACTCTGGAAACTAGGGATTGAGTCTCCAATCAGCCATGGAAACCCACTGGGTGACCATAGCCAAGTCACACACTCTCAGCCTCAGAGGAGGGAAAAGGAAAAGGCAACCCGCTTCTGAACAACTGTTGCCAAGAAAACCCTGTGATAGGCTTGCTTTAGGGTCACCATAAGTCTGAAATTACATCAAAGCACACAACAACAAAGGATCTGACTCACAAAACTGGTAAATAAGAACCAAAGTGTCAGGAAATAGATATGTAAAATTATGTATGTATAGATTTTAAAAGTCAGTTTCCAGTAAATTTACAGAAATCAATGATCCCTATAATATAGTTAATAGATTTTTGTAGCAGTAAAGGCACAACGAATCTGAAGATCCATTGGGTATGAATCTTTTCACTGGAAGATGATTAATGACCCTTGGTGTAAACAAACCAACAATATAACAAAGGACAGATGTGTTTTGTCTTTTCATCAATGACCAATATGGAAGTCCAGTCCTTTTTAACTTCTAATTTTTCTCATCAGTCAGGCCAAACATATAAGTGTAGAATTCCTCATGCAATAAGAAAAGTGCCTCTTGCCTTCACCATTCTTAGACAAGTGGAAGGAAGGACTAGACTTCAGCTTTGTCCACTGATGACCAACTCTGGTCATTTTATTTCTGACTTGTTGTTGTTGTTGTTGTTGTGTGCCTTCAAGTTGCTTCTGACTTATGGTGGCCCTAGGGATAACCTATAATGGAGTTTTCTTGGCAAGTTTCTTCAAAGAAGGTTTAGCATTGCCATCCTCTGAGGCTGAGAGAGTGTGACTTCCCCAAAGTCACCCAGTGGGTTTCCATGGCTGAGCTGGTATTTGAATCCTGGTGTCCAGAGTCCTGGTCCAGTGCTCAAACCTGCTGGCTTTCAATTTTGACCTTCATTATATTGTTGATTCTTTTATACCAATGGTCATTAATCTTCCTCCAGTATTCATACCCAAGAGACCTTCACATCTATTGTGCTTCTAGTGCCACAAAATTGTATGCATCACCGTTATTTCTGTAGATTTACTAGAAATTAACTTTTTAAAATATATATGTACAGGTTGAGTATCCCTTATCTGAAATCTGTGGGACTGAAGTGTTTTGAATTTCAAGTGGTGTTTTTTTTTAAATTTTAGAATACCTTTATTTGCATATATATACTTAATGAAATATCTTGAAGAGGGGTCCCAATTTTAAACATGAAATTTATTTATATTTCATATACACCATATATACATAATATGAAGGTGATTTTATACAATCTTAATAGTTTTGTACATGAAACTAAGTTTGTGTACATTGAACCATCAGAAAGCAAAGATGTCACTATCTCAGCCAACCATGAAAAAAGTTTTGGTTTTTGGAGCATTTTGGAATTTGGAATTCCAGATAAGGGAGACTCAACCTGTACATGTCTACCTATTTATTTCCTGATTCTGCTTCTTTCTTTATTTTTTTCTTTTCACCAAATAGATATGTATATCACTATTGATTTGTAGTCAACCCACCTCACCTCTTCTCAGACTTATTTATCCCCTCCTCTCCCCCCCCCCCCAGCAAATTAAATAAAGTAACAGACTTGTCTCTTTTCTTTTTCCACTGTCACATGCATTCATCTATAGAAAAAATGGAATGGATTAGGTGCCAAGTGAAAATGAAAGTGGAACATTGTCTCTTTGCTACTCCTAGGCACAAAAGCTGGCATTCATCTCAAGTGGCAAGCCCAGTGGTTATGTGATTCAGAAAGTCCCAGTGGTTATGCCCAAGCCAGTTATGGGGAAACCAATTTTATCTATTTCTTTAGTTCTAATTCCAAATTAGAATTCTGTCCTCCAGTGTTTGTTTGTTTTTTCAGTTTCTAAATTTCTAATAGTTCAGTAATTTAAAATTTCATTTGAGTTTTCAGAAACAGGTCACTGGTATCCAAAGAAAAGAGGCAGGAAAAGTTGCTAGTGTGGTGTATTGATTTGCCTGTTGGAGACGAAGGTTCGATTACGAGTTCAGCCATGGAAACCCACTGGATGACCTTGGTGAGTCACACCCTTCTGCCTCAGAAAACCCATGATAGCTTGCCAGAAATGACTTGAAGGCACACAATGACAACAAGGTTGCCAAGGGAATATATGAACACTGCAAATAGGGGAATTCTAGATATGATTTTTAATGTGTCACTTTCTGCAGTTCTAGAAATGTGGGAAGTGAAGGAAAAATTCATAGGAGGGAACAGTATTCTTACCGTTAGAGAAGGCAATGCCCTTGCAGCTATACCCCTGGGGAGCACCCAATAAATAATCACCAAGAAGTATTATAAAACAGCTGAAAGAGAAACAGCTGAATTGGAATACAATATATCCACAAACTCCAATCCAGCAATAGTGGAAAGAATAGAGACAATGGCTTCCTGGTACACCCCAGCCTCATGAGGACACTCTTGGCTAATTCATCACATCACCTTTCTGGTCCCCAGCCTCCACAAACTACATTCCATACCTCACTCCACCATCCATATGGCCATCTACCCACCCTGGCCATTCCTCCTGCCTTTGTCCCTCAACAACCATAGCTTAAAATAAATTTATCAACTCATTGCTAGTTTTGCATTTCATTGACTATTTATACAGTCTGATTATAAAGGTTCTTCCAGAGCACCAGTTCATTCCATGCATCTGAGGAAGTAGACCATGTCTACAAAAGCCTATGCTACAATGTCTTTCATTCATTCTCAAAGGTGCTACAGGACTCCTTTGCATACATACTGATATTTCAGGCTAGCACGGCTATGTCTCTGTTATAAAGCTGTAAACATATGAAGCTGCTCTATACAAGACAAAACTATTTCTCCCTTTAGTTGAGTATTGCCTGTTCTGAATTCCAGCAACTCTTCACCACAACCTTTTCCCACCACCTGCTTTCTGAGATTGTATGTTGAATCCACAATCTTCTGCATGCTAAGATTGTAATCACCTAGCAAGTATGTGCCAAACTAAGCACTTATTGTAACATGACCTCTGGTCCATACTGGCTGCAGCTCTCTTGAGTCTCCTGCTTGGTATTTTTAACTGAAGAAGTCCGATTAAATTTGGGACTTCCTGTGTGCAAAAAATGAACTCTGCCAATGTGTATAGTTGTTTGATTTCCTATTCTTGGTGGCAAATAGTGAATATTCCATAGTGTAGTGACTGTATTGCTCTGGATTGTGGTTGGATGTTGTTATTATTTACAGCTGTTTTAAGCCTTTCAAACAGTATTTATGGTATTTTCTGGTATTCTTACAGAATTGTTCCTGTCTCTATATTATATGAAAGTGGGATGGGAGGGCAATTCCTAGAGAACAATAGATTGCTTGTGGCCAACCTAATGAGTTTATAACTAAGCCATGAACTGCAAAGATGTCCAGTGCCAATTGTCTACCATCGTAGGTAACCAGATATGAACTCAGCATGTCCCTGGCTCACAACTAACACTTGTAGAACATTTTCTCATGTGAGGTTTAACAATTCCTAGAGCCCCCCACTTATGTTCATGGCTACTTTCTGTGAGGAAGTGAAAAAGGGAGAGCAGCTTTTGTAATGAAAGTGAATCTTCTAGCTGGTGCAAAGTTTACTATGGAATCATTAATCCATTATGAGGAGGGGAACACAAAAATAACTGCTCTAAGCCTATTCTACCCCAGCTCCATTTTGTATAATGCTGAGGACTGGACAGTTGGTCCATTAAAGAGATAAGTTTCAGTTATTATGACTGGCTCGTGCTCAATATCCATTACTGAGCTGCACTGAAAAGCTTTGTATCCCATTACAGATTCCCAGAAACATTTTGTTGCCCTGCGTCACTGCAATTTCTTAGCATCCACTGTTTGCTAATAGCTTTGGTCTGCATCTCATGCACCAGCTGCTAACGGTTAGCGCCGCTTGCATTGCATTCCCAGTGTAGGTCAACTGCCTTAAAACCTCACTAACTGGACAACCTAGTTGACACATCTGCAGGGAGCAGAACACAGCAAGATATCTATAAAATTCTTGCAAGGAAAGATGGCTATAGAATTCTATCCCACTCTCAGTGATAGCTCTGCACGCTCCACTCCCTTTGCCCCACCAACGCCACCCCAACCCAAAGGAACCTGGCTGTATCCCCAGACCACAGCAGGGTTGGCAGCTGTTTGGCAGCTTCAGAGGTGAATCCAATTTGGCATGACTTTCATACAATTTCATTTACGTCTACATTATCTCCCAAACACATAGCTCAGTTCAGAATCCCAAGCTGTGCTATGCAATGAAAATGCTTTACTGTCTGGGAATTATTTCTTGCAGAGGAAAATATAATGGAATGGCGATTTCATTTTCATAAATGTCCAGAAGATAATAATCCCCAAGAAAAAGAAGGCCTTCACTTTGTTAGATGTAAATAATGCAGCTTTCCTCAGCCCATAGTCTGTAACATCCCCAGGCAACAGGAAGATGTGGGAGATGTTATTCAGCACATCTGGAGGACACTAGGTTATTGTAAACTGGCATAATGTCGTCCAGGACAATGGAAGATATCTGATGCAAGGGACTAAAATGGGGATTTCTCCAATATGCCGATGACTGGTACCATATTTGTGCCCAATGACCACAGCTGTTTCTTTTTCCCCCCTGAAAACCTGTGACCATGGACAACTGGTCGACACTCAAAGCTACCACTTTGAGTAGCACAGTTCCAAGATATTAACAAGAATCCTGATGGCTGACACAGAAAACTATCTCTAGACTCTAAACCAGAAACCCCCAAGAAAGAGAATATTTATCAAAACTAATAGGGAGCCCAGGCAAAACTATACATAGCTATCAAGATTCAAGCAAAGCTCCGACTTATAGAAGTCACCAGAACTAATGTTCATGTCAGGATATGTGGTCTATATTCTGTGGTTTCATGACCAATCATATGATCAGCCGAATTAAGTGGTAGAGGTTTTCCTGGATTTTATGACTGCAGGGTGTGGGTGTATATGTGTTCTAATACCACAGGAAATGATCCCTGTGTTGTTCAGATAGGCTGAATCCTTCTCTTTGACATGCTGTGGCATTTTGTGCATTCTTCCATGGTGCTCAGTGTCCATCTGATTCATCACTACCATGCCCTGATAAATGCCAGATATAGGGCAGACAGGGTGGTACTACAAGACTTTCCCAGTTTTCCTGGCATATAATGTGAGTACCATGTTAACGATAAAAGGCAAACAAATGTCATACAGCAGCACCATTGGAAAATACTGTCCTAAAGTGAAATGGGAAGAGTTTTTGTTGATGTGTGTCTCTGCTACCTCTGAGGAAGACACTGATACTCTGAGATACTTGGAGTGACAGGCAAGGGAAAATTTGTATGTCACATAAATATTATGCCACAGTGAGGCTTCATCTGTGTAAAAACGTCATCTATGCTTCAGGAGTTGCATAAATAATATGTGGTGGTCATGGTGAAGCATAATAAAATGTAACTTTTACTGGCCTCCAGTGTTTTGCAAAACTCTTAACTTCAGATCCAGACTTTACCTGTCCAACTCCACCAAGCCCACAATGTTTTTTTCTTTCATTTCAGTGCATTCATCTTCAGATTGAAATGTTACTAAAAAGATCAACTTCAGGGCAGGGTTTTCTCTTCCTCTCTCCACTGCTTTTACTTGCATTTCCAGCTGCATGAACTAAGGTCAAGCAACACACTGAAGGTCATACACTGAATCTGGGAGTGCAAAGCATCTGGAGTCTGATGGATTCCAAACTTTGACAGACCACACAGCCTCTAATTCCAAGGGTTCCCTTCACTGCAATGCTGACTTCTCTGCCTTCTCTTTTTTAAAGGGAAAAAAATAGGGCCACAAGAATGGCAGGTAACAAAATCTCCAAGTTTCCCTGGTGCCAAGAAACATTGACACTGGTTTTTTGCTAGGTTGGGGCAAAATTCTCCTAGAAGTGGTATCACATACATTTGTCCTGCTTTACTCTTCAGAGTTCAAAAGGATGACCCAAAGTATTGTGATACTATAATGCAATGGAAAACAATTAGGAAAAGTATATGGCATGACCTTCTCAGTCTAAAGCAGTGGTAGGCAACCTAAGGCCTGGGGCCGGATGCGCCTCCCCCCCTCGAGGCCTTTGGACCAGCCCCAGTCCGGTCCTGACGCCGACGCCGCCCACCATGATGATATTGATTATTGTTGTTATTACTTGTTCTTGGGGTTTTCTTGGCAAAATCTCCACAGGGGTTTTGCCATGGCTTTTCTGGGGCTGAGAGAGTGTGTATGCATATTTTTTAATTTTTAATTTTTTTAAAAAAATGTTTTTATATATATTTATTTATTTATTTATTTATTTATTTATTTATGGTGCTTCAGCCCCCCAGTTGTCTGAGGGACAGCAACCCGGCCCCCAGCTCAAAAAGGTTGCCTACCCCTGGTCTAAAGAATGTAGGAGAAAGGAGGAAAGGTAGCAGAGAATAGAATGAACAATGGCAAAAGACATTTGCTGGATCTGTCCAAAGTCCTATTTCATCTGCCACCATAAAGCATACACTCCAAAATTTCACAGATGAAAATTGGGACACATGTTATATCAGAGGCTGTGGTTGACATGACAATAGCTATTAATGAAGAACAGACAAGCTGTCAGGGGGTGCAGTAGTTTGTTTTTGCTTGAGGCTATGGGGAAAAGCAAGATTCCACCCCTCCTCTCTTTTCCCCCCTACTGAGTTAACTAAGTATGAACTAGTTTTGTACTTTGAACTCAGTTTACTGCAATGGAAATAAGCTGAGCACAAAGGGAGGAAATGGGAGGTGGAGAAAGGAACTGGGATATTTTTAAAGCAGCATAAAAGACAGAACAGTAGAGGATTAATCAGGACTGTCCCTGACATTCCCCTCCAACCTGCAATAAGGACATAATACATTGGTATTTGCATATAAATTTGCATTGGCAAGGCCATGACTAAATATGAAAATATTAGCACATATAGTTTTTCACACAAAATTAGCCCTGAGTTAGAATGAACAGGGTGTTTTGATTTTTTTTGTTCTTACCTTTCCATATTGAAGATGGTAACTTTTCCACACCTATACTCACATATTGATAATCTGCATTTTTGCAGACTTCTATGTGTTTGCTTTTCCATACCCACTTTCTTCCTATATCACTCTAACTTGTAGCTATTTTTTTATTCTCTCTCCTCTATTACACCATGTGTTTAACTATAAACTAATTAGTTAGTAAAACTACTTTATATGTTTTACAAAGAAAACTAAAGGCCTAAGCAGACTGCCAGAAATAGTGCACATTAAATTGAGGCACTGCCCTGGGTCAGTGCTAGGGAATCATGGGAATTGTATTTTTTTTCTGAGACATTGAGCCTTCTCTGTCAGAGAGCTCTGGTGCTACAATAAATTACAGTTCCCGTGATTCCCTAGCACTGAGCCAGGGCAGTGCCTCAATTTAATGTGCATTATTTTTGGCAGTCTGCTTAGGCCCTAAGCTTGTTTCCTTTTCTGCTAGAGCCTGTGAAGGACAGGAATGGGACTGGTTGTTTTTCAGCTTCTTCTTTGATTACTTTGCTTGAGATAGCCAGTACTATCTCTCAAATTTTTCAACATCATTAGAGCTGGAAAATTTACTTTTTTAGACTAAAGCTCACTAAATCCCTGTCTGGAATTTCCCCAATCACTCAGTAGATGGCAAAGGTAGATTTACAACACATGCTTTTGAAGAAGTGGGTTTATATTCATGAAAGCTTGTGCTAAAATAAAAACCAGTTAGTATTAAAGGTGCTGCCATATTCCATTTTTTTCTCCCCCTCCCTTTCTCTTTCACATGCTTTGACAGTTATTCAAGTATATTCTTTCTTGCATTATAGACTAGGTACAACATAGGACATTATCTCTTTGGAAGTGCAACTGCTTCAGCTGTTATGTAAATTCAAAAGAATATGTGGGAATCCTGATTCCAAAATGCCTGCAACGTGAAATCACACTAAAAGTACAAACAAGAGGTAAATTTGACAGACATAAGATTTCTCCCTGACTCTCTGTGTCTTTCATCCACTTTGCTGAATTTTTGTTTTATTTTGGGGTTTTTTCCTGATTCCCAAAGGCCTTGTTAAACTGTTCTAATAAAATATGATAGAGGCTATATAAAATGCACAAACAGGAACAACAGAAAGCCATAAACATGTTTCCTGCTGTTATGCTTAAGATGAATAGCCTTGTATTCCAGTGAATGCTTTAAACAGTTTCCCTACATGGCTAGAAATGGGATTGTGGGCAAATGGGATTATAACCGTTCTGCCATTTTGCAAAGCACCTAATTCCTTCTTCACACAGTACCCATTTTCTGAGGTGAGCATAAACAAAACAAAATTCTAGAGAGGTATAATTGCTTAAAAGAATCAAATCAAATGCTTGATCTTAATTCAACATGATTGCCTTCTTAATGGTAGCTTGTTTGGGGCAGGCTGATACAAAAATACATGTCCATGGGAGACAAATTCAGCACCAGGGTACAGAACCAAAAGGACAAGAAGGAATACCAGGAATGGATGCTGCTTTCGACTAGTTTTGTGTCTTTTGCCATGTTAGTTTTCTTGTTGGCTGGTTTTATTTCTTCCTGTACAATCTATGAACTAATGAGATGCTAGTGTTGGATAAGCAGCACACCCATGAAATGGATGGGTGAAGTGTGTCAATAAAGAATGCCAGGCCTAACTATTACTACAAACCATCCTGAAACATTTGGCACCCTCCAGAATTTACTGATCACATAGCTTGACCCTTTGCATAGCTGCTTACAAGGCTCTCAGGAGATTATTGCACCCCCCCCCTTTCCTCCCGTGCTAGACACGGTATGTAAATTTCAGTAGATGGATTTTATCACACACATCCATAACCAGGCAGTAGGCATCCCATACCCGATCTGGGTTTCTCCCGTACCTTGCAAAGAATGGGAAAATTTCATTCTTTGCAAAGTGCTGGAGAAGCCCAGATCAGGTACGAGATGCCTGGATTAGGTACGGGGTGCCTACTGCCAGGACACAGGGATGTGCAATAAGATCCACCTATTGAAGTACATATCCCATGTCTAGCATAGGAGGAAAGGGCAATGCAATATTTTCCCTAGTTTCTCTGTCTCATCTCAAGGTTGGCAGGTGCTGCTTTGCCTGAGCAGAAGCATCAGAGTGACAAGAGAAAAAGGAAATGACAGCTGTGGCACTATTTGTGCTTAGCATGTAGGCAGATTTTGCATGCTGGGCAGATGAAAAGCTTTGGATTGCTCTCAAAGAAATGGGAGCACCATTACAATTGATTGTCCTGATGTGTAACCTATACTCAGATCAAGAGGCTGCTGTCAGAAATGAGTACAGAGAAGCAGAATGGCTCCCAGTAGGCAAAGGGGACAAAGTGCATGCTATCACCCTGTCTATTCAACCT
Organism: Phrynosoma blainvillii; assembly: GCA_026167975.1. Lineage (NCBI taxonomy): Eukaryota > Metazoa > Chordata > Lepidosauria > Squamata > Phrynosomatidae > Phrynosoma > Phrynosoma blainvillii. Next base: position 304,720,099 of record JANUYF010000001.1, on the reverse strand, counting down.
GCAGAAAATATTGTACACAGAAGAAGCCTAGAATCAAAGGCAAGGGGAGTGAAGATAGGAGGAAGGAACATTAAGAACCTAAGATATTCGGGCAACATAATACTACTAACAGAAATCAACAAAGATCAGGAACAATTACAGAAGAAGGTCAAGGAGGAAAGTGCCAAGGTAGGCTTAATGTAGAACATTAAGAAAACGAAATAATGACCATAGAAGATCGTCAAGAATACATCAGAGAATGAGAAAATTGAAATATTTTATAGGGGTAGGCAACCTTTCCCCTTTAAGGGCTGAGGGACTTCAACTCCCAGAAGCCTCAGCCAAGTTGGCCAATAGTCCCATGTTAGCCAATAGCTCCTGGGATTCTGGGAGCTGAAGTCCCTCGGCCCTTAAAGGGGACAGGTTGCATACCCCTGAGATCAAACATTAACCAGAACAGAAACTCTAGTCAAGAAATTAGAAGAAGACTTGGAATGGGAAAGGCAGCAATCAAATAACTAGATAGGATTCTAAAGTGTAAAGACATCACTCTAAACTCTGAAAGTGAGATTCACCCAAGCCATCATTTCCCCTATCACTTTTTACAGATGTGAGAGCTAGACAGTAAAGAACGCCAATAGAAAGAAAATAAACTCATTTGAGATGTGGTGCTGGAGAAGAGTACTGAGGATACTATGGATGACCAAGAAGACAAACAAACAGGTTCTAGAACAGATCAAGCCCAAACTCTCCCTGGAAGCCAGAATGACTAAACTGAGGCTGGCATATTTTGACCACATCATGTTGATGTTGTTGTTAATTGCCTTCAAGTTGATCTCAACTCATAGCGACCCTATGGATGAGATATCTCCAAGACCCTCTGTCCTCCACTGCTCTGCTTAATTCCTGCAACCCCTTAAAAGAGTCCATCCATCTGGAATGTGGCCTTCCTCTCTTCCTACTTACCTCCACCTTTCCCAGCATTATTGTCTTTTCCAATGAGCCCTCCCTTCTCATGATGTGTCCGAAGTACGTCAGTCTCAGTTTGGTCATCTTGGGGGGGGGAAGCAGACGGGCGGCACAGGGCCACCCCGGGAAGCTGCGGATCGGGGCCGAGGTATCCGCACTCCTCGGCCCCGAGGTGCAGCATCCCAGGCCCAGGAAGGAGCGCTAAAATAGCACTCCTTCTGCAAGACGCCAAAAGTGCACCGCAAAAGGCCTCCAGCGCACCTTCGGTGCCTCTTCTGCTGCAGCGTGTGCGGACACTGAAGTGGAAGTGTGGCGTCGGAATGCCGGCCGTGCAAAGGGCCGGCCGCTCCAACGACGTTTTCAGGAAGGGGTTTGGGCACCCAGCGTGAGGCTGCCCCTCCCCTTCCTGGCCTCAAAAATTGCACTTTGCGCCGTCTGCTGAGGCCCTCAGTTTCCAGGGAGGTTTCCGGCTTGATCTGCTCTAGGACCCATTTGTTTGTCCTTTTGACTGTCCATGGGATCCTCAGCACTCCTCTCCAGCACCACATTATCTCAAATGTATTGATTTTCTTCCTATCATCTTTCTTAACTGTCCAGCTCTCATATCCATACATGGTTACAGGGAGTACAATGACTTGTATGATTCCAACTTTGTGCTGAGTTGTATATCTTTGCATTTTAGAATCTTTTCTAGTTCTTTCATAGCCACCCTCCCCATTCTTAGGGGCTAAGCAGATGGCGCAAAGTGCCGTCTTCAGAGTAAGGAAGTGGAGGGGCAGCCACACACTGGGCGTCCCAACCCCTTCCCCAAAACGTCCTTGGAGCAGCCGGCCCTCCGCATGGCCGGCGCTCTGAGGATGATCTCCCGCTGCAGCGTCCATACATGCTGCAGCAGAAGAGTCACCGAAGGTGCGCCAGCAGCCTTTTGCAGCGCACCTTTGGCGATTTGTGGAAGGAGCGCTATTTTAGCACTCCTTCCAGGGGCAGTGAAGCTGCGCCGCGGGGCCGAGGTGTGCGGGTACCTCGGCCCCGCAGCGCAGCTTCCTGTGGTGGCCCTGTGCCACCCGTCTGCTTCCCCCCATAGTCTTCTTCTGATTTCCTGACTGCAGTCCCCATGTCTATCAATGTTTGATCCCAGGTATGGGAATTCTTTTACTATTTCTATTTCTTCATTGTCTAGGGAGTTTATCACATGGGGGAAATCCCATGCAGAAACGGGGTTTTAAATTGATAAAAACCTCAAAAGCGGGCAGATTCACTGTTAAACTGTGGTTAACCCAAACAGAAAGTAGTCAGAAACCACTGTTTTTGACTACTTTCCATTCGGGTTAACCCCATTTTAACAGCAATGTATGTGAAAATCTGCCTGCTTTTGTGGGTTTCCCCCACCTTTTAAATCCCATTTTTGCACAGGATTTCCCCCGTGTGATAATTCCTAGGCTGAACTTGTGAAGGTCCTTGATGGTCATTATTTTTGTTTTCTTTATGTTCAAAATTAAGCCTGCCTTAGCACTTTCTTCTTTGATCTTCCTTAATAGGTGTTCCAGGTCTGTGAGGTTTTCTGCTATTACTATGGTATCATCTGCATTTCTTAGATTGTTGATATTCCTTCCTCCTATTTTCACTCCTCCTCCTTCTGTATCCAAGCCTGCTTTTCTTATAATATATTCTGCATACATGTTGAACAGATCCCACATCATGGGAAGGCATGAATCATGAGAAAGCATGAATCACTGGAAAAGACAATGATGCTAGGAAATGTAGAGGGCAGTAGAAAGAGAGGAAGACCAAATGGTTTGACTTGATCAAGGAATCCCTAGCCCTAATCCTGCAGAACCTGAGCAAAGCAGTTGAGGACTGGGGCTCTTGGAAATGTCTCATCCACCATAAGTCAAGGCAGATACAAGGGCAGCTAACAACAACTTTTCCACCTGCTCCAAATTGAATAGGAGTTCACCCAGAGCTGGACCCTGTTTTTTCAGAGGTTTACCACTTGTAGAGATTCACCATTCCTTGAAGGAAATATGAGGTTAAAATATGAAAACAGCAACAGTGAATGTGCCCAAAGAAATTGTTTGTTCATGTGTCAGCTGTGCAAAAATTCTATTCTCTAATATGCTAAATTGTGAGCTTGACCAACCTGTTCCAACACTAGTATTTCTTTCCTCCCCAAGTTTTTATTTAAGTGCCAACAAACTGCAGCCATCAAAAAAGGTTCCCAGACATTTAATAGATGTGCATTCATGGAAGTATATCGTATTTCCTTCCAGATACTGTGTCAAAAAGTAGGCAGACTCTTAGCCAGCATTCCCATGATTTGTCTGACCTTTACAAGTTTGCTTCTACATGATTAGCCAGCCCCTTAACTGGCAGCTCTGGCACCATTGTGAGAAAGACTGAAATGGCTGTTGAAAATACCAGGAGCCCATCTAGATGATAATGGAAGGACAACAGGTACAAGGGTTTAATAGTCAAAAGGATGATCTGTGTTGCCTAGCAATTCAGCAGAAAATTGTTCTTCCTTTTCTTTTAAAAATGGCATTCTACAAGGTAGGATTTCCTTCCTCAATAAAAGAAAAGAGAAAAGAAAAGAAAAGAAAAGAAAAGAAAAGAAAAAAGAGGAGTTTCATATCATCCTCTCAGTTCTATGGCCAGCTTAAATTCCCACCACATCCGGTAATTGTTACAGAAATTCCTCCTCAGCCTCTATGTCATAAAATGTTTTATAGGCACTCTGACTTCAGGTCTGCTATTGTATGGCTTCATGAACTTATGAAATGTGCATTCACTTCTCTTTCAGAGATAACACACACACACACGTGTGATAGCCCATATGAAAACACCTGGTCCAAGCTTCTAGGGATGAGGAGGGAGCATTTAGCTTCCCATTATGCCTACACTTCTGAGATGATGGTCAGATTCAAATATTCCCAGATCTCTGATCTGGGCTGAGCTATTAAGTTCATTGATGCTAATGGCCAACACTCCAAGATCCTGAACTCTGAATGGATATAATCAGCAGATACTCCAGCTGTCTGTTAAGGGAGGGGGGTTAAATAAAACCAGAAGGCTCTCCTCTTGCACTGCTACTATTGTAAAACTTGCCTTCCCTGGTTGCACAGAGAAGCTTTGTAATGCAAGGTAGTTCACCACCACAAAGCAGTTGTGTTTTTTGGAGGTGAGAGCAGGGAGTTTAGATATACAAATGTCTAAGCTCCCAACTGTGTTCCTGTAGCAGGGGTTGCCCCATTTATTTTAGTCGAAGAAGGAGAACCATTAATCTGTAAATGTTCATAATCAAAGACGGAAAACCATTAATCTGTACATGTTGATTCCCATTCTGGGCCTCTAGACTGGAAAGTCTGTCTACTAAAATCTCAAAAGCATGAAGGAGTGGAGCCACGTAAGCCTTCTTTGATCAATGGACAGAATGGCTGGGATCAGCAATGTGCAATGATTATGTATATGTGCTATTTTGCAGAACACAGTCCTCTATTTGAAGGTGCCCCCTGTTGAAGGAAGTCCTCTTTAAATATAAATGGCTAAATCCAAAAAAGTAAAACCTTTAAATCAATTGGAACTTGGTGAGTCAATAGTTATATAAGCTTCATTGATTCAATGGGTTTACTTTGATTAGGAATAGACTGGATTTAGCCCAAAGAACCATAATACAGGAGAGCATGGCAGGGTTTTACATTTGTCCATCAACAACCCGGACAACAGACTGAAAAGCTCATGTGAGTTCATGTGATAACAGTAGCTCTTCCTCCTGGAAAGAAGTGACCAGTGGGATGCCACAGGGTTCTGTCCTGGACCCAGTGCTATTCAACATCTTTATCAGTGACTTGGATGAAAGAACAGGGGGCATGTTCATCAAATTTGCAAATGACACCAAATTAGGAAGAATAGCTAATACCCCAGAGGACAGAATCAAAATTCAAAATGACCTAAATAAATTAGAGAGCTGGGCCAAAGCTAACAAAATGAATTTCAATATGGAGAAATGTAAGGGCAAAAAAATTAAATGAAATGCATAGGTATAGGATGGGGGACACCTGGCTTAACGAGACTACATGTGAAAAGGATCTAGAAGTCTGAGTAGACCACAAGTTGAACATGAGTCAACAGTGTGATCTGGCAGACAAAATTCTAGACTGCATCAATAGACGTATAGTGTCTAGCTCAAGGGAAGTAACAGTGCCTTGATCAGGCCTCACCTGGAATACTGTGTCCAGTTCTGAGCACTGTGGTTCAAAAAGGATGTTGACAAGCTGGAATGAGTCCAAAGGAGGGTGACTAAAATGCTGAAAGTTTTGGAAACCATGCCCTATGAGGAGCAACTTAGAGAGCTGGGTATGTTTAGCCTAGAGAAGAGAAGGTTAAGAGGTGATATGATAGCCCTGTTTAAATATTTGAAGGGATGTCACATTGAAGAGGGTGCTAGCTTGTTTTCTGCTGCTCCGGAGACTAGGACACAGAACAATGGATGCAAGTTCCAGGAAAAGAGATTCCACCTCAACATTAGGAGGAACTTCCTGACAGTAAGGGCAGTTCAACAGTGGAACACACTTCCTCAGAGAGTAGTGGGGTCTCCTTCTTTGGAGGTCTTTAAACAGAGGCTGGATGGCCATCTGTTGGGGGTGCTTTGATTGTGAGTTCCTGCATGGCAGGGGGTTGGATTGGATAGTCTTTGTGGTCCCTTCCAACTTTATGATTCTATGAGATGTATATTTTTGTTATTGGTTGCTTGTTTAAATTGACTGCATTTTTAACTAACCAGAGTTTTCTGTCATGTTGTTATTGTGTGGCTTCAAGTCATTTCCAACTTATTGTGACCCTAACGTGAACCTATCATGGGGTTTTCTTGGTAAGAAGAAGGTTGCCTTTGCCTTCCTTTGAGGCTGAGTTTGACTTGCCCAAGATAATCCAGTGAGTTTCCATGGCCAAGCAGGGATTTGAACCCTGGTCTCCAGAGCCATGGTCCAATGCTCAAACCACTACACCAGTCTGTTAAAAATATAGAATATAGCAAGCAAACAACAATACAATGAAACAATGACCAAAGGCCACAGAATATGAAACCACAGCACTTGTATAACCCTTTTCATCAGCATCCTGTTTTGTTCTACCTGAATTTGTTATGTGATTATGTTTGATTTATTAAACTAACCATTACATGTTACATTTGTATCATTTTACATAAAACCAAAAAAACATTATACACACACACCACATTAAATTAAATTAAAACAATTAGCAGGGCAAAAGATATGGAACATGAGAAACTATTGTAAGCCTCTTTGGGCCTTATATTTGGATCTTGAATTTGGCTCCATATTGGAAGAAATGTGTGATATAAATTAAATAAATAAATATATTTAAAAGTGCTCCATTTGGTGATGGAAAGACCATAATTTAAATACCAAGTAAGCCTGTCTGAGCTACTATCACTGAAAAGGCCTCCCCTCTTGTAGCTGCCCACCTTACGTCCTTTGGTGGGAAAACCTGGAGGAGAAACTTTGTAGGTAACCCATTCCTAAATTGTTTAGCCTTTGAATGTTGGAATCGGCACTTTGAAATTGGCTGGGAAAGGAACTAGCAGGCAGTGCAAATTTTATAACACCACCACACAGTAATATGATCATATCATATTGGCCAGTGCCAGTCAACAGTCTAACTGTCAGTTTTGGACTAATCTCTGTTTAAATTATAGCCACTGTTTCTAAATTTGCAACTGTAAAAATAAATTAGGAGATGCACTTTTTGTTGAAAATGTAGTTGTTTTCTTTATGCACTGCCAAAACAGATGATGCATTTCCATTTCCTCCTCCTCTTTGAGGGCCATTCCACCTCGATGTCAACAAAATGGAAGTTATATTGGAGAGTGGATAATATATTTGGGAAAGTAATATTCATCCTGCTTTTGAAGATCTTGCACTAAAACCGGGGAGGACAACTTCAGAGGATCTGGGTGCTATTTTCTACCACACCTGGAGCTGTAACTAACCACACCGGCACCTCCCAACAAAGCTAGATGTGACTTTTTTGTATACTGCTGCAAAGTGTTCTCAAGGTACATTATGCCATTCATGAGTTATGTGATTTCCTCTTCCCTGAAAGCCACCTTCATAGTTTGGGAGTGCATCTTGATCCAGCTCAGACACTGGATGTCTAGGTGACATCCATGCTGCCAAAACCATTCTAGAAGCAACAGTATAGCCATAGTGCACCAACTGTAGTCTTCTTCCTGAACAAAGAAAGCCTCTAATCTGTTTTATCCAATATCTGGTAACCTCTGGACTGGAGATCATGGATGTAATTGCTACAGTTATCTACATTCTGCTAACTGCTAGGGTGGATTATGGCAAAGTGTTATGTGGAGGCTGTCATTTAAAATGTCCTGAAAACTTCATTTAGTGCTGAATATGCAGTTTCAAAGCTCTAACATATTTCCATAAGCACTTACTGTGGTTATGAGCTTACTGGATAAGCATCTCTATCTTAGTCCACATCTAAATGTCATTATTCACATTTAAGAGCACCTGAGAGCCAGAGTGGTTTGAGCATAGGAATAGGACTCTGGAGACCATGGTTCGATTCCACACTCAGCCATGGAAACCTACTGGGTAACCTTGGCTAGTCACACACTCTCAGCCTCAGAAATTCCTGATAGATTCACCTTAGGGTCACTATAAGTTGGAAACTACTTAAAGGCACACAACATCAACAACAAAAGGACACCTACTTCCACATCAACATATTTTTATGCTGTGGTGTTGAGAATGTATTCTCAACTCGTCTTTGGAATTTGTGATGAATTATACAGTCAGCTTTCCATATCCATGTATTTTTTTTAAATCTGTGGATTGAAAATATTTTTAAAATATGTGCATGCCAAAAAGCAAACACTGATATTGCCATTTTATATGATGCCATTGTATTCAATGGGACTTGAGCATCCATGGATTTTGGTATCCTGGGGGGCGGGGCGAATATCCTGGAACCAAACCCCAGCAGATACCAAGGGCCCATTGTAATTGTTCACATGCTGAGTGAACAGTAGATTAATGTGGTGATAGACCATGATCTCTATAAAATACCAGTAATGTTGTGCTTTGTATCCCTCAACCTGCCTCCCAGTGTTCTAACTTTTCTTTCAAAAAAATTTTTCAAAAAAAAAAAAAAAAGCTTGCCTCCAAATACCAACAAATATTCTCTAAAAAGGCATGGGCACATTTTTGTCACATTCATTCTCGCCACCCTGGACTTTTTTGTGCCCAGGAAAATGCTTTTTTAAACAGGAGGTGGACCAGAAATGACTTTGGGTGTCACTTCCTGTTAAAAAAAGGCCTAAAATGACCCAGGAGGCCCCCCTCAAAGAATGGCAAAACACATCCTAGAAAACTTGCTTGCTTGCTTATTTATTCATTTATTTAGCAAGCAGGACTTCTGTGGTGCCAATGCAGCCTTCAGTCCCCTGACAGGGCTACAAAACAGCTGCAAGTAAACAGTCCAACTGAAGATTGTAAATTACAGAAGCAGAGAATTATGCTTCTTTTTCCCTTTTGTTAATCTCTCCTATATTATGTATGTTGATGCCACTTGTCAATCAACCAACTGATCAGTGGTTTACTTTATCAACAATGGGTATCCCCTAACACGACTCCTGTTGTCAATGGGCAAGAATGTTTTCTTTGCTCTAAATACACAGAATAGGGGTAGGATTCAAGCAGCCCACCCCCCCAGATGCAATACCAAACATTCTTTGCCATTGATGATTGCTGCTAAGAGTTGCAGAGAGCAACATATTCCCACCTGTTGCATAAAGCATGGCAGTACTATGAATTAGGAAGCTTGTGTGACCTAAACCCTTGTGTGTACACCTTTAGGAAAGCTTACTGGCCCAAGTTTCCACGTACAGACATATGACCTTATTGCATGCAAAAATAAAGCAACTTACTCCTGCCAGGATACAATCGGGATACGGGATGCAATAGGCAATTATCACATTCAAAATGCTGCCAATGCTGCTGGGCATCCCAGCTGCATCCCAGCTCCCAGCCACTTGTAGCCTGCCACTTTTCAAAAATAGGAGCTTCCCATGTTAGCAAATCAGCCAGCTGAATGCAGCTGGGAGCCGGGATGCAGTCACCGAGTGGCATTGGTGGCATTTTTAATGCAATAATTCACGACTGCATCCTGTAAACAACTGTATCCCAGCAGGAGTTTTATTTTTGCATGCAATAAGGTCCAGAGAGATGTTGAAATATGTGTGTATGTTTTCTTTCCTCACTTTATGATACAGTGCATGAGATCACAATGTAACCCTTGAAAATATGACTAACCTTAAGGTTTTTGGCTTTCAGTGAGGCATTGACTGCAATCATACATATGCTTACCTGGAAGTGTGGGGGGAAGCAGACGGGCGGCCATGGACCGCCCCAGGAATCTGCGCTGCGGGGCTGAGGTATCCCCACACCTCGGCCCCGCGGTGTGGCTTCGCCGCCCCTGAAAGGAGCGCTAAATTGGCGCTCCTTTCACAAGTCGCCAAAGGTGTGCCGCAAAAGGCTGCAGCGCACCTTCAGTGACTCTTCCGCCACAGCGTGTGCGAACGCTGTGGCAGGAGGTCCTCCTCGGAGCGCCGGCTGTGCGGAGGGCTGGCTGCTCCGAGGACGACCTGGGGAAGGGGTTGGGGCGCCCACCGTGCGGCTGCCCCTCCCCTTCCCTGCCCCCAAAATGGCTCAATTAGCCATCTGCTTGCCCCCCTATGTCTCATTGCTTGATTAGGCTGCAACCCTATGCACACTTAGAGCAAACCCAGTTGAGTTCTAGGGAATTGATTTTTGAGTAAGCAAGTTTAGGATTGCATTATAAATCTTAGGCTGGCTGATGACAAAGAGGTCTTTAATTGATTGGTGCTTTACTTTTTTAAATTTAAAGTTCTTTCAGGTGTTTTTTTAATCTCAGTAGCTTATTCATACTACAAATTGTTAGTTGCTTTTAGTATTATACCTGTTTTTATCTGCTTTTGACCAAGATCCTGTTACACAGTGGGTGAGATTACACAATTCCAGACTATTTCAACAGCCATTTGTGGTTGCAAATGGTCAGAGCTGTGGTCACATACCAGACCAACCATTAAACTGGCCCACTGAGCTGCATTTGAATGAGGAACTGCTTACATAAAGGAGTACTAGATAGCTCCTTATGCATGCATGTAAAAAGTGCAATCTTTACCATAACCCAGAGATACACCAGTTACATTCACTGTTTAGTTGTAGGTATTTTAATCTTGATTTTGAGTCCAAGTTCTAGAAGAAATGTGAGATATGAGTATGATTAATTAAGCAATCAGTCATGACTTGCTTTGAGTGCAAGATTGCCATCCTAGCACGAGAAAGTTCAATAGCAGATTGGCACTGGTGCACCATAGGCTCTTCAGGAAAGAAATTGGGGGGGGGGGGGGCAGAATCAGGCAAGATCAACTCATAGAAATGCTGAGACGTGGGTAGGAAGCTGATTTATATGCAGTCAAAACCAAGCTGTGGGGCTCCTGCCAAGCCATATAGATGTGGTGGCAAGACAAACAGAGAACTTGCAGAGCAGCCCATGTAAATATAAACATCAGTGCACATGACAAAGTTCACAGAGTTTATGCAAACACTTTAGAACAATGAGGAGGCAAGTGTAAAGTTTAAGCCACCCTAGTGATGGATCCAGTAAAAGAGAAAGGTTAACAAAGATGGCAGAGGGGGGAGGAATTTCTTCATGCTTCTAGCCATTTTGTCATAGTGAGCAGTATTTTAATAAGCCACACTTTGCTCACAATTACATAATTAATGGAAGCAGATGAAGTGTGGCTTTTTCAGAGCAAAAAGCTGCAAACTTGCAACTCCTATTTTCATGCAAAACACTCAAGACTGATCTAAGGGGTTTCTTTTGTTGCTTCTTCACAGCTGCTGACACACATTTTTGCTTTTCCAGCACAAATCTCTGGAGACTTTTTACTTTTAGTATTTTACAAACATAAAGTCAATGGTGACTTTTGTGAAGCTATGTGAAATGGAGCTTTTGTGGTCAAAATACTTAGAGATCCTCATTCTGCAAAGAAGCACGGCACCAGTTGTTTGTCTACATCCAGATTAAGGCCACAATCCAAAACATCCAGGGAGATGAAGAGAAGAAGAAAATGTGTAAAGTTGAAAGTATTTTGAAAGTGATTTTCCACCTCCTTCAGTCAGATTGAAGGAGCAAGATGCTTCAAAAATGAAACAAACAAACTACATACCTATCCAGCTGAGTCTTGGATGACTGGCTATTTCTTTGGTTATAACAGCCAACACAATTGACCATATATACAGTAGGCCCTCCACATTTGTTGGGGTTAGGAATGCAGGATCCCCCATGAAAGTAGAAAAACCACAAATAAAAAGACCCTGTTTTTTTTTACCTGAGATAACACTTCTCTAGGGATCTCTAGGTCCTCCAGTGCTAGACTGTGGTCAACATCTATGAGATGTTGACCATAGAACTGCACACCAACAAATGCCTAGAGAAGTGTTCTCTTTACGAATCTTTAAATCCTCCAGCATAACTTCTGGCAGACATTGACCAAAAAGTCGTGCTGGAGGACCTAGAGATTCCTAGAGAAATCATAGTAATCAAATCTGTGAATAAACAAATCTGCAGAACTCAATGACACAAATGTGGAGGGCTGACTGTACAGTCAAAGCTAAAAATGGGAGAACACATTGAACCACAAAGCAATCATTTTGTTTGAGCCATCCAAGTAGCATAATTTTCTGTCTTCCATTGCAAGGCTTGGAAAGGGTACTTTTTGTGTGACACCTTCCAACATTTCCCAGCCAATACTGCCCTTAGGGTAGGTAAAGTCTGTGAGCTGTAGTTTAAAAAATAATTTTTCTGAGCCCTGCACCACTGTAATTTGCCACCTATTGGAGCCAATTTTTTTTATACACTTATGTTACAAAATGAATTTGCCTTTTCCAAAACAAAAGGATAAATAGATTGTGGTTCCCATAAATATTTATGCCTAAGGTTCATGGCAGTGGGTATGGTGGTTATGTAAATAGGCTTAGCAGGCTGCAAATTCAGACTTCTGACCTCTAGAGTTTCCTTCATCCATGCTTATGACCCAGATTCCATTCAACTGGGGGGCCGGGGGGGCATTCTTGGGAGACTATCACGCGGGCCACAAAGCGATAAGAAAGCAAAATAAGAATAAATCCAAGAATAAACCGAAAGAAACCCCACAATACGTAAATGGCTATCAGACGCAACTAGCATCATTGCGCAATTAAGGAAAGCACGATGAAGCGCTCCCGGGAACTGTATTTGCTGTTCACACACAAGTGAGAAAATCCCAGACATAACCAAGCAATGATGCCCTGCACATGCTCAGTACAGCCGCGGCTGTCACTTGCCGCGGCTGTCAAACACACACCTTCCCAAGCCGGCTGTCCCCCAAACCCCTTCCCAAGCTGGCACAGGGTCTGCGCTCCGAGGAGAACGTCCTCAGAGAGGCGCCTCTCTGAGGACATCCTCCTTGGAGCTCGGATCCTGTGCAGGGCCTGAGCTCTGAGCAGAACGTCCTCGGAGAGGCGCCTCTCTGAGGACATCCTCCTTGGAGCTCGGATCCCACGCAGGGCCTGAGCTCCGAGCAGAACGTCCTCAGAGAGGCGCCTCTCTGAGGATGTCCTCCTTGGAGCTCGGACCCTGCGTGGGGCCTGAGCTCCGAGCAGAACGTCCTTGGAGAGGCGCCTCTCTGAGGACGTTCTGCTCAGAGTGCCAACCCTGCGCAGGGCCTGGGCTCCAAGGAGGACATCCTCAGAGAGGACGTTGGAGCACAGGCGGGGGTGGGGAAATGCTCCACAATATGTATTGGGGAAATGCTCCCCCATACGTATTGTCTTTTCAAACTGATAAGGTCCTTACGGTAAAAGCGAAATGATTCCCGTCGCACACTTGTACTTCCTGAAGAAACCTAAATACAAAAGATCTCGGTTCTTGCCGCATTCTGTCGGGGTTCTGTCAGAGTTCTGAGCAACGTCATGTGGACACACGGAAAAATAATATGTATGAGGTCAGGATTTCGTTTGGGTTCTGACTGCTTTGGGCGCCGTGTGATAAGGTCTATGACTAGGGAGGCACTATAAATCAGAAACAAAGAATCCAGTCACTGGCATCTAAAGGATCTCAGCTTTCAGGGCTGGGGAAACAGAGACAGTGGAAAAAGGCTGCCAGTCAAAGCAGACAATACCCATAATCAGTGGTCAGGCAGACTGACATGTACATATATACGTCCTGGTTCTTATAGATTAAATTTAAGGTCATAGCTGGGATTAAATCAATAATGAAGTTGGGTATGATGAACACTGAGAACATTTCAGAAATGCTCTCATCACAGGTCTCTCTGCAATCATTTTATAAGTTACTGTATAAAACAGATTGTTACACAGCATCAGAAAGCAGCTTCCAATATCATGAGGAACATTTTTCTTAGGAACTGCTCCTGTAACATCAGGGCTAGTAATCCCCTCCCTGTATATTTTGTGTGCACATGTACACACCTGAATGCACACACACAAATACAATTACCACTTGGAAGGGGGGAGAACCCTGGCTGAGACTTGGCAATCAGTATCCACCATAAAAACTAATAGATTTTAATGAGTGCCTGCTTCATGCACATATTTGTTGTCAAATGAGCATGTTATCATACAACAGCCTTCCAGCTCCTTCCCCTGAGGTTCATCAAAGGTGGCTGGAAACTTAATTTATTGCAAAGACAGGTGCCACCAAAGGCAATCCAAAGTAGAAAATAAAAATCTTCAAGCAGAAACTCAAAAAAAAAAAAAAAGAAAGAAAAGAAAAGAAAAGAAAAGAAGATCTGGTTTGGCTGAGTTATACATCAGCTACTTACATACCTAGGCTGCCTGTGTTGGCAACATTCAAGGACTTTAGCAGTAGCCAAAACTGTAAACCTGCTGCAAAAGAAAAAAGAAAAAGAAATGGACATTTTGCCTCCTTCTCTCCCTTTTGCCCCTAAAAAATCTGGCCAGCAGCACCCTCCTTAGGCTCATGTACAAGCATTTGGACCATTTCTTCACCATTTGGCCAAAGCTTTTTGGAAACAAAACAATAACCACACCAAATTTTATTAAACAATAAAGCAGGGGGGGATATGATGTCTAAAGTGATTTTTTTTAAATTAATTTATCAGTTGGGAGCAAAGCGTTTGAAGAAAGGAATGTCATGATGTCAGTTTGATGATATTCATTCAGCTATATTTACATTTCCCCCTCCTTGCTTTTTTTTTTTTTTTTTTTTTTTTTTGGTATTGTTTTCAGCTGAACAAACATTACTCTTTCTTTTCCTCCACACCCATTGTTTCTTTTTAGCTGGCTGGTAAACTGTCACGTACCTGGGTCACCAAACACTTTTTTGGTGAGAAAAAACATGCTAACAAACAAAGTTCCATTGAGAAGAATGGGGACTTACTAGAATAGAATGCATTTTCTAACTGGAGAATTAATGACAGCAGACCCATTGATACAATGTCCGTGAAACACAAAGTTTTTGCTGGTGAAAATCCTCTTGCTTCAACAGTTGGGACTAGCTACTGGATTTAAGTCAGAGTCTCTAGAGAGGGAAGATAATAAGCATATAAAAATTCAGGATCAAACCAACGATTACTCTCTAGCTCAACAGACAGTTTTCAACCAGCACTAAAGAAACATGGAGCTAATTGCCATCCACTGTTTCTTGCAGAACACTGTCTCTGTAGATACTGGTTCCTAGTTTGGCTGACCCATTTTGGAGTCTCCTTGTTTATTTGCTTTAGAAGATATGCTTGAAAGCCCCCTTCATGCACTGCTGGTTGGGTGGTATTTCTTCATGGTATGATTCCATGATCACACCATCTCCATAACCAAGAGAGTGGAACTGTTTGTTCACATCTGACTCATATGACAGTATGCTGCTCCAAACCAAAACAACTATTGGAGGTTAGCGGGGCAGGGTATATTGGGACTCCAGGGGACCTTTGAGGGGCCCTGCCTCACCCCTGAAAAAATGCAAAAACCTTGTTTACTCCAATGCTTTCCAATGCCTCTTGGGGCACTGGGAGCCATCTCACTATGTTTTTGCTCCCCTCTGTGCCATTTTAGATCCAAGACGGACTTTTGTTTAAGAGAAGTGGTCCATAAACCAACTTCTGCATCACCTCCTAATGGAAGAGGGGCCTTTCCTGGGCCTAGAAAGGGTATGAGGGGGCCCTAAAATTCTAAAATTGCATCTTAAAAACTCAGGGGGCATTTGGGAACATTTTGAGGCAAAAAAAATGGGGGGGGGGTTAAAATGTGGCGAGTTCTGAGGGGAGAGCCACGCAGCTAGTGGGTTGCACTTGCCTACCCCTACTCCCAACAACTGTGCTGGGAAATCTGAGAGTTCCAACCTAGGTTCCCTGGACACAACACTTCTAAGGGTGAAACACAGTTCTTGGAGCATGTGCCACTGTGCACAGTCTAAGAGGAGGGACCTGGCATTCATTGAAATATTTCAACAGGCTCTGAAGAACAGTACTCACATCTGACAACACCTTTGCTGATGCCCATAAAACTATTGCTTGAGCTGAGCTTGAGCTGTCAGAATAGTGATTTGAAAGCAAGATGCACTGTTCCAGTTTACATGGTTTCAGCAAGTATGTAGGATCACTCCACAAAGGTTGTGGTCAAGTATGCAACTGAGCTAATCTAGTGGTATCTTGTGGAAATGAATTAAGGGCCTTTGCAGACTGCCAGAAATAGTGCACATTAAATTGAGGCACTGCCCTGGCTCAGTGCTAGGGAGTCATGGGAACTGTATTTTTTTCTGAGACATTGAGCCTTCTCTGTCAGAGAGCTCTGGTGCCACAATAAATTACAGTTCCCATGATTCCCTAGCACTGAGCCAGGGCAGTGCCTCAATTTAATGTGCAATATCTCTGGCAGTCTGCAAAGGCCCTAAGACTGTATCATGAATGCTGCCTTGGATTGCTGTTGAACCCACAGAGAATTGTTTGTCCTAAGGTCGGACAAAATTACTGCAAGGATTACTCTATTAATCCTTGCAGTAATTTTCATAATGTCATACAATATCATTCTAGCCATTAGGCTGCATCTATACTGCAGAATTAATGCCGTTTGATACTATTTTAACTGCCATGTCTCAATGCCATGGAATTCTGTGATTTGTAGTTTTGTAAGATATTTAGCCTTCTCTATCAGAGAGCTCTGGTGCAAAAACAAACTTCAAATCCTAGGATTCCATAGGATGAAGACATGACCATTAAAGCAGTGTGAAACTGCATTAATTCTATACTGTGACAGCAGCCTCACTCAGCATCCCTCGCCCAACTAAAAAGATTTTAAATGTTTTAGTCTTTAGGTGGGGGTGGGGGTGGGGGTGGGGGAACCAGCCTCCTGATCATTCCCGTGGACATTTCTGAGGCTTGTAAAAATGTGGTACATCTCCATTTCCCATATGGTTCTCTTGCTGAAAAGCCAACATTCCCCCAATCACCATAATAGGCTTCATGAGCTGATGCAGTCTTAATGACCCATGTAGAAATCCATAAGTCTTTAGCTAGACACAATAAGGTGGGGAGAGGCCTTTCTTTGGGCCCTGTTGTGAATGGCTGGAAAGGTATCTGGGGGCTTTGCCAGTTGGATGTGAGCATATATATTCTAAATAATGCTATATACTTTTAACATCCTGGACCTTGCCAACACTTACTTGGAAGTAAATGCCATTGAGTTCATTGGAGCTTACTTCCAAGTAAGTGCATGCATAGCCTGAGACAGAAAGATTGATTGTATTATTTTAAAACTTTCTGCGTCAATACCTCCTGTCACTGACACAAAACTTCATCTCATCCCCTTAGAGACTCTATAACCTAATCTGGCTGAGTCAGGGTACAGAGTTGCTGAAAGAGGTCCTATAAAAACTGAGTGATGGAAAAAAAGAAAAACTACTCCTCCCTTAACAGACCTCATTATGCCCCCAACCACGCAACTTGTTGCAGCAAGGAGATCTGGAGAGGGAGAAGGCTCAAACTACCGTAATTGATATATTTTGCTTTCCAAATACCCCCAAGCAAAGCTCAATTTTTTTGTTGTTGTGTTTGGAGCACTGCTAGAGAAGCAGGGCTTGTTCTACTAGCAGGGCTATGGTGAAACAAATGTGTAAGTTTGGGAGGAGATGGGAATTGTCTGTAATATAATTTAACTTTCTTCCTACCATGGCACTATTTTGGCTTCTTGTTCCAAGCACTATAATGCCTTGGGATATTTCTGGGATGTAGTTGAGCCACTGTCATTATGCATGCTGTTGTTGTTAATTGCCCTCGAGTGGATCTCAACCCATGGTGGCCCTATCCATCATGCATGACAAGTCAAGGGGATGAGATGAAATTTTGCAGAAGACTGTGGGAAAGCTAACAAGGTCTATATAATGAAAGGGTGGTCCTTTAGATGCCTTGTACCTAAATGCCTAGAAGCCAAAAACATTGGTTATGCTAGTTGAGCTGATGGGATATGCAGCCCTAAATAGCTGAATGGTCAGATGTTCCTCATCCCTGAGTTATTATTTCCTTTCCACTTCAACCTAACCTACTTTAGAGAGTGTCTTAATGTAAGAAATGGGATAAGAAATCAAAAACAAATTGTATTAAATGTGCAGTAGAAGGTAACATAACACAGAAAAAGAATGTCTTCTGCGTCTTTCATACCTGAAGCCTTCCACAATTTGAAACATCACCCTAGTTTCATTATCTCATCTCTCAATAGCTAATCAAGGACTTGGAGCAATGTCTGACTTTACCTGAAGTGCCACCAGCCAAAGGTAAGAATGACTTCTACAATTAGTTGGTGACATTTTTTTTCTTTGATAAAATTTGAAAAGGAACTCAAAGCAAGCAGATTTGTAGTCTGTCCATAATGGTAATGTGGTTCTTGGGACAACACTCAGCAAACTATGATACACAAATATATCTTTATAGAGCTGAGTGTTGTCTTATCTTTTTAAATACTATATTTTAAGTGTATTTATATACCGGTATGTTTTAAGCCCCTGAAGAAGGCCTAGTGTGGCTGAAACGCGTTGGGCTTTTAAAACACTAAATAAACAATTA
Organism: Phrynosoma blainvillii; assembly: GCA_026167975.1. NCBI lineage: Eukaryota > Metazoa > Chordata > Lepidosauria > Squamata > Phrynosomatidae > Phrynosoma > Phrynosoma blainvillii. Next base: position 304,701,960 of record JANUYF010000001.1, on the reverse strand, counting down.
ACCATCTCTGAGCATGTGGAACTTGTCTCCTCTCTGTTTGCTGCTTGTCTATGGGGGGGGGGGTGCAATAAAGAGCAATGACCTCATATATAGTTGCCCTCCATGGTTTTGAATATTCATGAAGGGGTGACCATTAAAATCAATGGGGCGCACCCTGTGGGCACATGCCCACTCATGCTCATGGGGGTGCACCCCACTCAAGCCTATGAGGCTTGAATATTGGTGAGTCTCTGTTTTTGTCGGGGGTCCAGAACGGATCCCTCATGAAAATGGAGGGCTAACTGTACTATAAGGCAAGTCAAACTGAGGAGTTTCTCAGATGGGGGGAAACTGAAAGTATAAACAGTGGTTAACCCATGATTAACCCACAATTGCACAAATGGTTTTCACACATAAAGTGCTGTTATCTTGTGCAGAATCTGTGATTAACCCACACTTGCACACAAATGTGCAAATGGTTTTCAGACGATGCTGAGATGAAATGTGATTAAAGTGCCATTATCCTGTGAAGAACCAGGCAAGAAACAACAGTAACTGATTCACAGAATTTTCCAGTGAATGCCTTTTTGCTGTTTCTTGCCTGATTATTCCCTGGTTCTTCACGGAATGACATTTGTGTTAATGTTGTTTTAAGCATGTTTTAATGTCAATTGCATGCTTCTCATGGTTTAATCATTGTTTAAACTCCCAGTTTCCCATGTGTGATAAACTCCTAAGAAAGAGTGTCTTGGGACTTTATCATCCCAGCTGTTGGGTCAATGCAATTGTGTTAGTTTACAGAAATGGAAAGATATCAGTTTGGGAACATTCATTATCACACTTCTCTGAAATAGTGCTAAGTCAATGCACTCTTTCTTCTGTATGACTTCCATAACATTGCCTTCCTGCTTTATGCTCTATTCGCCATGCCTTTTGAGTTTTATTATTTTTATTATTATTATTACCACAATTGCACAGTTATGGCAATGTGATGAAATAAAAATAAAATAAATAGAAATAGAAAAGGAAAAGGAAAACAGCCTGCTTGGGAATAGCGAGGGGGAGAGGGACAAAGGAGCAGAATCTCATGCCACATGACTGCCTGAGAAACTGGACTGCCATGAGAGGGATCTATTGCATGGAAATCTGTAATGGAAAAGCAGCATGGTTGGGAAGTGTTGACAACATTTCCTTCATGAAAAGATGAAAAGCAAAGCAGCAGCATTACAAATACGATGTTGCATGATAAGTACTGCCAAAGATGCTTCTGTCCTGTTGAAATTCTGCTTTGTTAACTTTGTGTAATAAAGTCCTTGGTCAAAGTCATCCAGGCACTGTTGCGGGAGAGATTACTACAGAATTTGATCTGGTTGTATTACAGTATGAATGGATCAGACATATATCCTACACCCCCAGGACTAATGTACTGATTAGGCAATCACTGTTGGATTTTGCAGCTCTCCAAATATTGTGATGCTCAATGAAATATAACCTTTTTAAAAAGTATGTGTGTGTGTATTCAGAGAAAATATATTTAGAAATGCATATTCTGAGAGAAAATTAATTCAAGGAAAACATGGGAGGAGTGGATGTGGTAAGGATTTCTTTTCTACATTGCAGAAAAATAATGGAATGGGCTTCCAAATGAATGCATGAGAAACTGACATGGACCATATACAGTCAGCCCTCCATATCAATGGATTTCTTATCCATAGATTCAAGCATCCATAGCTTGAAAATATTTTTAAAATATATAAATTCTGAAAAGCAAAACATGATTTTGCCAGTTTATGTAAGGGATACCATTTTACTATCCGTTGTATTTAATAGAACTTGAACATCCACAGATTTTGGTATTCATAGAGGGTCCTAGAATCAAACCCAAGCAAATAACAAGGGGCCACTGTATACTCTGATGTCCATTGCTGCTTCAAGGCTGAGCAAGGAGTTGAAAGTAGAAAACTAGCCTATTGGTTTCAGATGCCCCATTGTCAGAATTGAGGATTAACAGCTGCTAACCTAGGACCTTATCACACGCGGGCCACAAAGCGATAAGAAACCGAAATAAGAATAAATCCAATACTATACCGAAATGAACTGAAAGAGCCCCCACAATACGTAAATGGCTATCAGACGCAACTAGCATCATCGCGCAATTATCGCGCTTCCATAAAAGTGCATCCTGGATACATATTTGCCGTTCACACACAATTCAGAAAATCCCGGACATGGCCCTGCGCCGGCTTGGGAGGGGGGGGGTTGGGTGACAGCTGGCTGTCAAACACACGCCTCCTTTCCAAGCCGTCGCGGGGCCGGGACTCTGAGCAGAATGGAGCCCATGCCGGCTTGGGAAGGAGGGGTGCGTTTGACAGCCAGCTGTCAAACACACCCCTCCTTCCCAGGGTCCCGGCCCCGCGCCGGCTTGGAAAGGAGGGGTGTGTTTGACATCCAGCTGTCAAACACACCCCTCCTTCCCAGAGTCCCGGCCCCGTGCCGGCTTGGAAAGGAGGGGTGCGTTTGACAGCCAGCTGTCAAGCACACCGCTCCTTCCCAAGCCGGCATGGCGCAGGCGGGGGCAGGGAAATGCTCCACAATACATATTGGGGAAATGCTCCCCAATACATATTGTGTGTACACATGTATTTCTGAGACTCGGGCATTGCGCAATGATTTCGGAAGCGCATTTGTACTTCCTAATTAAACCGAAATTCAAAAGATCTCAATCCGTTTCGGATTAGTTGTGGGTTTTTAGCGGTTCTGTGCGACGTCGTGTAAACACACGCAAAATTAATACGTATTAGTTCCGGATTTCTTTTGGAAGCTTTCTGCTTTGGACCCAGTGTGATAAGGTCCTTAGTCTGGCCAGATTTTACACATAGAATTGGAGATGGTTCTCTCTTGTTCTTTGGTTTCAGGTATAGCAGCAGAGTAATATAAATTGCATCTGCATTGCAGAAATAATGCAGTTTGATATCATTTTAACTACCATGGTTCAATGCCATGGAAGTTTGTTATGGCACCAGAGCTCTCTGACAAAGAAGGCTAAATATCTCACAAAACTACAAATCCCAGAATTGCAAAGCATTGAGCCATGACAGTTTAAGTGGTTTCAAACTGCATTATTTCTGCACTGCAGATGCAGCCTCAGTTAGTTTCCTACCATGAAAAATGGAGAGGTAGCTGGAACCCGGAGCTAGAGCAAAACCAATTGGTTTAGGCCAGTGGTTTGAGTGCTGGTCTATGACTATGACAGAGTTTGATTCCCTACTTAGCCATGAAAACCCACTGGGTGAGTTTGGGCAAGTCACACACTCTCATCCCCCAAAAAGGGTCACCATAAGTCAGAAACAACTTGAAGGCACACTACAACAAAATATAGTAACAACAGAGAATGGAAATATGTTGGGGTTAGGCTTCTAGCAATGTATAGTGATACACCTATGATGTTTGCTGGGAAAAAAGGGCAGAACATTATTTGGGAAGGCAAATAGTGGGTTTGATCCAGATTTAGTCATACGTAGAGTTCACCAACTAAAATCAATGGCATTTATGTTCTTCATGACTAATTCCAATCTCATTCATTTCAGTGGGTCTACAGTAAGTACAGTCTGAATCAAACCATCTAAGATGAAGACTATAAACATAATCAATAAAAAGACAAGGAGGTGATTCATAACACAAAGATCTAAAACAGGAACACTTCCACAACTGAATTCCATCATAATAGTTTTTAGCTCAATAAATGTAGTTTGTACTTGTTACTGTAAAAAAAACAAAAATCCTGAGAATTTGTACGTTCATTGTTGTTCTTCTTGTTGTTGTTTATTTCAACTATGAAACTGAATTCAAACTACAAAGGTGGTTAACTCAGCAAGGAGAGAGCAGAGGAAAGGACAAAATCTTGCCCTTCAGTGTAACTCAGGCACCTATGAACATCCTGACCATATTCTAATGTTGCTTGGCCACATGTCTCCCAGTTTTCATCTGTGAAATGTTTGAGGATATGTAATCTCCCTCAAATTTATGCTTCTGCAGCAGAATTTCACATTCTCCTAGAACTGGAACCAGTTTATTATTTCTTATTCAAAGAAAACCAGTTCTTGCCCCAGATAGACTTTTCTCCCTTCCCTTCTCTTTTCTTTTAATGAGAAACTTGAAAGGTTCACTGAGGACAGCTAAGTAAAATAAAAGAAAATGGAAAGTTTTTCTTGTTCCAGTCCTTGAAACTGATCATGGCTCAGAAGGACAGCATAACTTCTCTAAGTTTTAAAGATGAGCCTTTGAGGACTCCCCCCTCCTTTTTTTTCTTCTTCTTCTTGTTGCATGTTTCTCTCTGATGCCCAAGGCTTAGATGAAAAACAAACAAACAAAACCTGGACCAAATACATTAGAGCTAATGGAGACATTCAATCCTAGCAAAAAGTGAAACTCAGACTCTCTAGCTTGTCTTTAATTATTTTTTCCTATCAGAGATAGCATGTTCCCTAAGGAGATTTCCACAGTGGATGCAGGAGTGTTCCATTCATAAGCAAGTGCATGGAGGGAAACCGTTCTACGGAACACCAGCAGAGTCCTGTCATCTAAGGCAACAGCCAGTAATTGGTGGAAAATTTGTTTTGTTTGAAAAACTGGATGTTGGAACCAGAATAAACTGTGCACAACAACTATATGTGCTTTCAAAAACTAGTCCAAAAATAATGCTTCTCTCCCCTCCCCTGCTTTCATACCATATCAATATCATTTACAGCTTTGATTTTATCAGAACAGGCAGAATTGGAGAATTACTAGTCTTGGTTTTATTTCCTATCTGTAGCAATTGATTTATGTTGAGTATTTTTGTAGAGGCACATTTTGAAATGTTTACAAAAACAGTTTTGTATAAATCTATAAAGGAACTCAGTTCACTTGATTTGTTTTAACAACAGAACCTGGCTTTTCCTCCAGCAGATTTTGAGTTATCTTGATGAAGAATTTGAGAGTGTGTTTTCTTGTGCTACGTTCAGAAACCTTGGAAAAGTAGAATCAAAATTCTCCCCACTCTGTTCCTAATATACTGTAGCTTGAACAGTGATTCATATCTTCCTGCTACTCTTTCTCATATTAATAAAATGGAAGTGATTTCAGTGGTAGTGAGATCCAGTTTGGCCTCTTGCTTTTGTCAAGTCAGAAAATGTCCATATGAATCTGCGAGAGCCCTAAAATTTGCAGGAGAAGGCTTTCTTTTGGTCCACCAAGATCACAGGCTCGCCTGTTGAGGATATGAGAGAGCGCCTTCTCGGTGGCTGCTCCCACCCTCTGGAATGCCCTCCCTGCTGGCCTTTTGCCGGCAAGCAAAAACATTTTTATTCAAGCAAGCTTTTTAAAATCATGCAGGCCTGGATTTATTTATGGGTGGGGGTTGTTGTTTTAGATTATGTTTTTAACTTTTGTATATTTTATGTGATTTTATATTGGATATAGATGTTTTAATTATTCTGAATTGTATGTGATTTTAAATGTTTCATCTGTGATCCACCTTGGGTCCCTCTGGGAGAAAGGTGGCATATAAATGAAATGGAATGAATGAATGAATGAATTTTTACTAAAGGGTGCTTTCGGGTCTTTGAGTGCAGAACACAGCAAGCAAAACTGCTTGATTGATGTTGTTGTTGTTGTTGTTGTTGTGTGCTTTCAAGTCTACTCTTCATGAAATAGCCACAGCCTGTTCTCAGCACTGATATTAGGAAGTAAAGAGAACAAACTTCCCCAACACAGCACTTTTGAGAAGTGTCATACTACAACTCCTATTGTCCCCAGTCAGAATAGCTGGACTTCCCAGGATGATAGGAATTGTATTATGATGCAAGGTAAGGTGTTAAGACAGCAGTAGGACAGTTAGGAGAGAAAAATTTTACCATCTCTAACCCCTCCCCTTCTTTCCTGCTGACTGCATTCATATACTCTTGAATCTGTAATCCCAATAATATATAGATTTATGTGTTTCTGTTTCCAAGATTCTCATTCCTGCATAACCACTACAAGATGCAAGACATTCTCTTTACTATGATTTAATGTCTAGAAATTTGGCCTCACCAAATCTAAGCACTCACCAGTGTAATATGAGATTAAAAAACAAGGTTGAGTGCCTTACTGGTCTACTAGAATACTAGATTTAAAAGGTCAGCTTTCAAGTCCTCCAGGAGTTTTCACCAGGTCAGGCATTATAGAACTTGCAATAGAAGGAAAAACAGAAAAGTCCAAAACTTATCCTGGCCAGATGTAAAATCTACAAGACTATAGTTGTATGAAGGAGAGTGCATCTTGAAGAATCAGCCTGGCTGGTGATGCCATCAGGTCTCACCTCAAGGGATATCAATTCTGTTATCATCCCCATCTCTATAGATAAAATGTTGCCAATCATTCAGTGAGCTATTTGTTGCCTTGAATCAACAAGGGAACAATATGGCTCCTGTGTCAGCTCAGAACAGAAGTAAGGTGCAACATGTGGCTACAGAACATTTCAACATGGTTCAGAAGAAGCCACACTGGTAAATGTCCAGTTTTTCCAGTATGGTGTTAAAAAAAAAACATAGCAAACCAGCAACCAAGCAATGAGGAGTGAAAGACCAAAAGTCTTCCAACTGTTCTGCATTCATGCCCCAGTGTTACTGTCCCTTTCTGCCAGATGAATAGTCTCCGTGTATTTTTTTTCTAGGCAGGTATGTGAGACATGACAGTGATCAGCTAACACACTGCACAAGAGTTACAAACAGGGAGCAATATTTCTTAGTGCTTTACCCCATCCATTCAGAAGGGCCCACTTTATTTTATATCACAGTAGATTACAGAAGCAGACATTTGAATGCTTTAAAAGTGAGAGGCTCTGGCCATGATTTTTACTGGTGGAATGCTTTGTGGATATTCTCTTCTGGCTTTTTAAAAAAAGAAAGAATGCAAATAGCTTAGATACTTGAAAGGGCTTTATTTGCAATATCTCACCGCACCACAGGCATTTTCTGGCAAAGCCTCACGCTGAGTCACTCAAGGCCTAAGCAGACTGCCAGAAATAGTGCACATTAAATTGAGGCACTGCCCTGGCTCAGTGCTAGGGAATCATGGGAACTGTATTTTTTTTCTGGGACATTGAGCCTTCTCTGTCAGAGAGCTCTGGTGCCACAATAAATTACAGTTCCCATGATTCCCTAGCACTGAGCCAGGGCAGTGCCTCAATTTAATGTGCACTATTTCTGGCAGTCTGCTTAGGCCCTAAGACGTGTATTCAAACAATCCACATATCCAACTGCAACAATACTCCAGGTTGTAGACACAGAAGAAGCAAGGAATGTAGCACATGGTCTAAACCAGGTAGGCAACCTAAGGCCTGGGGGCCGGATGCAGCCCCCCGAGGCCTTTGGACAGGCCCCAGGTTGGTCCTGCCGCCGCTGCTGCCGCCGCCCCGCCCCCCGCCACTGCTGCCGCCCACCATGATGATATTGATTATTGTTGTTATTACTTGTTCTTGGGGTTTTCTTGGCAAAATCTCCACAGAGGTTTTGCCATGGCTTTTCTGGGGCTGAGAGAGTGTGCATGCATATTTTTTAAAAAAATTAATTTTTTTAATTTTTTAATTTTAATTTTTATTTATTTATTTATTTATTTATTTTTGGTGCTTCGGCCCCCCAATTATCTGAGGGACAGCAACCCGGCCCCCGGCTCAAAAAGGTTGCCTAGCCCTGGTCTAAACTGACAAGAGGTTCCAGAAAGGAACTCACCAGCTTTCACCCACAATTGCTTTTTTAAAAATTCCAATTGTTTTATCTGTGCAAAACTAAATTTTGTATTCTGCTGCTGCAGCTGTTATTGTTATCATCATCACAATCACCACCACCACCATTTCTTTATTATTATCGTAATTTATATAGGAGTGTCCTCTACATTTCTGAGACAATCAATTATCAAACAAAAGGCACCCATCACTACCATTATGGGTTTGGATAGCAAATAGTCTGGACTTCTCATCTTGAACTAAACGTTCTGCACAGTGTTTCCAGTGGATTAGTTCAATTTCCAGCTGAACAAGGACAGACGGGGTGGGTGGGAATTATCCCAGGTAGGACTAATTTCTACAAAGTCCAGAAATTTCTGGAGGAGGTACTCTCAAACCATTTACTGGAGTAGTGAAAACTTCAAGCACTCCTGGTAGCCTCCCATAAGCACTACTGTAATTAGTTTTAAATCTAGTCTTATGCTCCTGACAAACCTTGTTTTGAAGTAACTGTTGACTGTCCCTGTGTTACAGAAACATACAAAGGTTTGAATATATCAGTGTTATATAAAATTACTTGCATGTTAGGAAGAACTTGGCAGTTTCATTTTTGTAGTTCAGTGTCACAAATCCTCCATTTAGCATGGCAAATGGCCATGAGAGCCAGAAGATTTGGGGGAATCATATTTTTAAAAAATCTCTTTCCCAGTTCTGGAAGGGTTTCAGACTTTCAGGCTGGAATCTTTCCCAGGCCTACCTTGAGATGTCAGGGACTGAATCTAGGGCTTTTGGGTAAGCACCCCATTATTGACAGGCATACAAATAAGTGTGGCTTATGCAAATGCATGTTTCTATTTGTGGATGACAGGCTATCTTCTTTTCCTTGTACTTTCCCCCAACCCCCAACAGATGCCATGTTTCAGGAAGGGCTGCTGCTGCTTCTTACTGGTGGTAGAGGGAGGGGGCTGATTCAGACCATCATGATTTGGGCTCTGGGCTCCTAGGGAAAGGAAAAAGGGGATGCTTCTATTTGTGAATGCACCCTCATTTCTTCCCTGTCCCCCAAACAAGCTGTCCAACTGCTCATACTTCATAAGCTAAATCACCCTCTCCCTGCTTCCCTGCTGGTAAATATCAGGAGCCCCTTCCAGGGTTTGACATCCACAGCGGGGTGGAAAGGAAACTTTGTTGGCAGAGCTGTGCTCCAATACAGGATATCATCTTCTGTGTGCAAACTCTGTAGTCTGCTACTGAGCCCTTCAGAAAATGATCACCATGGCATCCTATCAAAGCATACCTGTTGATAAATAGTTATGTTCAAAGAAAAACAAGAGAAAATGAGATGCCATCATGCTCTTACATGGGGTTGTTAGTGATTTTCCATTCTTGTCTATGGCTTGCAAACTTTCATAGGACATTATCACACGTGGGCCACAAAGCAATAATAAACTGGAAATGACAAATTCCGAAAATAAACCGAAAATAAACCTTGATTCCGCAAATGTTTTTCACACATAATTACCTTAATTGCGCAATTAAGGGAAGCTCCCACTGAAACCGCATTTAACGTTCACACACAAGTGAAAAAATCCTGTACATGTACTAGAAATGATCTTTTAGCACATACACACTATGCTCACCATGGCTGTCACTTGCCGCGGCTGTCACCCCTTCCCCAGGTCATCCTTGGAGCACCAGCCGTGCGTAGGGTCGGCACTTCGAGGAGGTCCTCCTTGGAGCACCGGCCGTACGGAGGGTCGGCGCTCCGAGGAGGTCCTCCTTGGAGCGCCAGCCGTGCACAGGGTCGGCACTCCAAGGATGACCTGGGGAAGGGGTTGGGGCGCCAATCGTGCAGCTGCCCCTCCCCTTCCCTGCCCCCAAGACGGCTCAATTAGCCATCTGTTGAGGGGGAAGGAGATACTTACGCTGCCTCCAGGACCCCGTGGAACCATGGGAAAATGCGGGGAAATGCTTCCAAATGCGCATTTGCTTTTCACATTACGTCGAATTTACCTTAATTGCGAATTTACCTTAATTGTGCATTTGCATTTCCTCCAAACAACCGAATTTCAAAAAATCTCGGTTAACACCAGTTTCTGTCCACTTTCTGTCCAGTTTCTGTGTGACGTCATGTGAAAACATGCGGCACTAATCCAGTTTCTGTTTGGGTTTTGTGTGGATTAACCAGCAGATTTGCCCCCGTGTGATAACGTCCATAGTCAAATTTCAATACTCGCAAAGTGAATAAGAAGGGATTCCAATGTAATTTATTCTCAGTATTACAAATAAATTCCCAACCACCACCACTAAATTTTTGTTTCAACTCCCTTCTAAATATTTAATAGCTTTGGGACTACTACCACCTCAGCAACACTATTCCATGTCTTTATGCTGATGGGATGCCAAATTGAGCCAAAGGCAAAATAGACCTCTTGAGACTTTGTTGAAAGCCTGGCCCTGTGTGAAGGTGTTGTCTGCAAACATTTAAATTAGCAGAACACAAAAGTCAGCTTTAGGTTTGCATCTGCAAATACATCCTAACAGAAAACCGCAGAAAATTTTGTACATAATTTATAATTCAGCCTCAGTCTTTACTGGGTATCAAAACTGGAAAGAATTCATGGCTGAAATCCATTGCTTTTGCACTAGAAACATCAGCTTTGCCCCAGGAATAAAATGTGCTTCTGGAAACAGTGGTAGAGAGTTACACAACAATAGGGTGGGGTGGGAGCAAAATACCAATTTTTCAAAAAGGTTTCTGTTTTCTGTGCAAAAACTGTGTTCCAAGATGTAGAAATTTGATTTTAGCATCAAAGTTCAGAAATTTCTGGAAGAGGAACTCTCAAACCATTTACTGGAGTAGTGAAAACTTCCAGCACTCCTGGTAGCATTCTATAAGCACTAATTAGCCTGGTGCTCCCAAAAAACCTTCTTTTAAAATAGCTGTTGGTTATCCCTGAGTTACAGAAACATACAAAGGTTTAAGAATATGTAGCAGGAACAAATAGAATGATCACAAGATTATGGCTTTCAGGATTTCACTCAGGTGCCATATTGAATCAGAGAGCTGAAAGAGACAGAAAAGCAGAAAACAAAACAAGTTTGACACCCATGGACAGTAGGCTTGATACACTGATGTGTTCTAGTTGGTGGCTTTAATGAAGACTTGAGGAAGAAGCTTACAACATGAACCACTCTCAAGAGCACTCAACACATGAAGACACATGGGGACAGAAGGAGAAGGGCTAACCAGCTCAAAAATCAAACTATGGGGTTGCTGAACAGAATGTACAGTCCCTGTCCTGAAGTCAGAAACAACCACGTGAGGTCTGCTATCATGAGTTCTGCACTGGAACCAGCTTTGAGGCTGCTGTCAAAAATTCCCCTTGCTTGTATTTGATCATGGCTCCCCTATCTGTCAGTTGACTGGCAAGGAGTAGCTTCCCCCCCCCCCCCCGCCTTTGAAACTAGCTCCATTGCCCTGGCAGATGTTAAGAAAGTTGAAGGAGGGAAGGAGGGAGTTGGGAAAATGACATCTCTTCCATTTTTAGTTTTGCCAACATTCCATTTAGTTTGAAAGCCTGACAAACTGGCGACAGAAAGAGATTTTTATCAGGTACATTATTTCAGAGAGCTGTCAGGTGTGCGTGTGTGTGTGTGTGGTTGCTTTGGGGGATTTTGCAAAACAAAGTGAAAGTTTCCAAATTGTTGCTACCAGAAGGAAAGGATGGGAGAAACAGTTTGCTGGAAACAAGAGAGAGCTTTTATTCTGTCTATCTGCCAATATATATATATATATATATATATATATATATATATATATAATTTTGCACATGTGATATACACAGTATGAGATTAAATTTGCATCCTCATTTTGAAAAACCTGTGTGGGACTGAATTGGAACTGATGAATAAACTATAGGAGATCGAGGCAGTTATATATCACTTAGTCTACTGAACAATCTCATCCAAACACCCTGCAGGCTGCCCAAATTGCCTAAGGTTTGTGTAATCAGGTGTTTAAATAGCCAATAAAGAATTTCTTATTTGCTTGGTTGCAATTTAACTTTGAGCAAGATTGGGAAGAAAGAAGAAAGAAACAAAAGAGTTTGGACTATCAATATTTGCATAAAAATATAAACTCCATATATTTTGACAAACAAACAGGGAGCAGACTCAGTGCCATGGCCCAGTTCTGAAAATATATAACTTTTGACCATGTGAAGAGGACTTTTCACAGCCAGTAATCATAACTATCCTCCCTATGTTCAACTCTGGAATCCTGGACAATCATAACCAACCTCCCTATGTTCTGATTTGACAGGAACAGTCCCGATTAATCCTTTGCCATCTTACATTCCCAGCTGCCTTTAAAATGTCTCAGTTTTTTCTCCTCTTTTCACTTTCTGCCTTTGTCTTCAACTTAATTCAGTTGTTGCAAGCTGAGTTCACAGTCCAAAAGTAATTTGGACTCAGTTAGCTCAGCAGGGTGGAACAGAGGGATGTCATCTTGCCCTTCTCAGTAGGCTCAGGCAAAAACAAACAGCTGCAGCCATCCTAATGTGTGTTCTTCATCATTAATAACTTTTGCCATCTTTACCACGCTCAGATGTTGCTTGGTCACCAATGCCCTAGTTTTCAAATGTGAAATGTCACAAGGTATGAGAAAACATCTTCCACGTTGCTTGGGATACATTGCTGGTCACAGTTTTAACAACATGAAGGAACCACTAGATCAGAGGTGGTTTTCACACAGCCCTCTACAGATTGTTGGATTACAATTCCAGGCAACCCTAGTCTACGCAGGCTATGGTACCTAATGCTAGGAGCTGCAGTCCAACATCTGTAAGACCACAAACTGGCTGTTCCCGTGTAAATATATCTTGAATAGGCTGCACTTTAAGGAAAAATCTAGAACTCATTGGGACTACAGCACTACATGCTACTTCTGCCTGAAGAGGCAGAGGTCACAGTCAGAGACAGAGAGATAAAATCAATCAATCTAGATGACGGATAGATGGATGGATGGATAGATAGATAGACAGACAAACAAACAATATCAATGTTTGTTTGGAACGCAGTACTGGAAAGACTGTATTGATCTTGAATGGGGTGAATCCAATACAATTTTTCTTAAGAAATTCACTGACAGTGAGGTACAAGCTAAAATAACTTCAGGATGCCCATGTCAATAACATAGACCAGGGGCCGGCAACCTATGGCCTGTGGGCCGCACCCGGCCCACGGAACCCCGCCAATCAGCCCCCCCAACCCCTGCCGACAACGACGACGCTGGCGACCCCTGCCGCCACGCACTCCCGCTGCTGCTAGTGTCGCGGCTGCCATTTGTTTGCCAAAATGGTGACCACGAGTTGTTTGCGCATGCGCAGTACTCCCGTGCATGCGCAAATGACTCACGGCCGCCATTTTGGCAAACAAAATGGTGGCCATGAGTGGGGGGCCTTCCAAAATTATGTCCGCATCATGCGTGCATGTGCACGCAATGCGGGCACCATTTTGGAAGGCCCCCCTGCCGCCGCTGTGGGCAAATTTGCCCACCACGGGTGCGGAGGGGCCTTTAGGAGGCCCAGGGAAGCCCCCCTGTGGTTGCTGCGGGCGAATTTGCCCACCGCAGCCACTTCCCTGGGCCTTAGAAAGGCCCCCCTGCCACCGCTGCGGGTGAATTTGCCCGCCACGGGTGCGGAGGGGCCTTTAGAAGGCCCAGGGAAGCCCCCCCCCCATGGCTGCTGCGGGTGAATTCGCCCACCACAGCTGCTTCCCTGGGCCTTGGAAAGGCCTCCTTGCCGCTGCTGCGGGCAAATTCCACCACCGCGGGTGTGGAGGGGCCTTTAAAAGGCCCAGGGAAGCCCCCCAGCACAGGGGGGCTTCCAATATGGTGGGCGCATCGCGCACACATGTGTGCGGGGGGAAGCAAGCACGCACGGTGGGAAAGCAAGCATGCGTAAGCAAGCACGCAGGCGTGCTTCTGGCCCCCCGCACCATTCCCCCCCTCCCGCCCCCCCCCACAACAAAGGTTGCCGACCCCTGACATAGACTAATAGGAGAGATGGCACCCTTTTACATTCAGAAGGGTGTGTGGTGTGTCTGTTCATATGCGCAACACAGGTCAAGCAGTAGCATCACTAGGAGGTGACACCCGGTGAGCACCCACCACCATCTAGGGAGGTAAAGGACCTGAACACACACACACCGTCCCTGCCCTCTGAAAGTCAGGGAGGGAAGGGTCCCAGCGTCCCCAGTCCCTGCCCTCTGAGGCTTGACTTTCAAGCCTTGGAGGGCAGAGAGGGAAGACGCCCGGAGCCTCCTGTCCCTGCCATATGTGGGTTTACTTTAGAGCAGGGACAGAGGTGCGTGGGGCAGAGGGAGGGACCTCTTTTGGCTCTGCCCCCAAAGGCCACACACACACCGGGTGGCATCCCAGTGTGGAACACCACTGAGGTCAAGAAAGCATGGTCCAAAAACTCCAACCAATGTGAAACAAGACTTAATATGCCATTCAAACCCAGACAAGGGAGAAATTCAGAGTGCTTCCTATCTCTTCGTATTGTAGCTAGACAGTGCTCCCACACTTCCAGGAAATAGGATAAATGAGGTGAACCCATCATCATCACCACCATCACCATCACCATTATCAGAGAAGTCAGCCCTTGGCCCTCCACATGTCACTGAGCTGCAATTCTCATCATCCCTGCCTTGGCTGTGCTGGATAGGGCTGTCAGAAGTTGCAGTACAACTACAACTGCAATTTGCTCATCCCAAACTAGCTTCTTCTCACAGTCCAAGAACCAATGATAACATTTCTGTTTGCAAGAAGAGAGAAGGAGCTAATAAGTAGCTTGGATTCTAGATGTAAAATAATAATAGTAATAATAATAATTAGGTAGCTTGGATTCTAGATGCAAAATCTGGGACTGGGGAGAATTTCTCTGGTATGTTGGAAGGAATTGTGTTCCAATAAAAGATCAATTAAGCTGAGTGTGCACTTTAATATTATTTTATCTGTCATGGTATAATCCTATGTTATCCTGGAATTTGTATTTGTATCCTGGGATTAGTTTGGGGAGGGACTTGAACTTCTCCATTAGAAATCAATCTTCTCAAAAACTTTCAGCAGTGGAGAGTCCAGAGCTCTCCTTTCTTCACAGCCCAAGCTGAGGGCCATATTCACAAAGAATGCACTAGGCCTACATGGGAAATCATGTATGATTATGGAAATCATAGCAATGATCACATATATTGGACCCAAACTGTTTTGGCTCATACTTTCCAGAAAACACCAAGATGTTGATTGTGGTTTTTATATCTATCTATCTGAGAACCAACATGTGTAGTTTGAGCAATTGACTCTGGAGACCAGGGTTAGATACCCACTTGCCCACAAAACCCACTGGTCAAGTCACATGCTCTTAGCCTCAGGGGTAGGCAATGCAAATCTCTTCTGAACAAATCTTGCCAAGAAAACCTCATGATAGGGTTGCCATAAGTCAGAAATGACTAGAAGGCACACAGCAACATCTGTCTATCTATCTATCTATCTATCTATCTATCATCTATCTTCAACGCCGTTGTGTTTCTGAGGATATAACATCCTTCTAATTGTCCTGATCTAGAGCTTCAAATAAACTGTCTTTCTAATGGAAGAGATTGCAGTGCTTGTACTACTCTTGCACTACTCTTACCAAGCTGCAATTGCTTCACAGCTATAAGAATGAGAAGAAATATGCAAAATGGAACCTTGTCAAAAGCAATATCAATAGTCATGCATTTGTTGAGGAGCAGTATGCCTCATCACCCTGCAACATGGACACATGGAAGTATCTCAGACCCTGATAAAATATAGAGAAAGATCACTATAATATATAGAGGTGCAACATGGCTATATTTTACCTTGGCCTTCACCACTGGCTTCTAGCAAGTGGAAAGACATCCAGGATGTTGTCCAAAGACTTTTCATCTCATTCCGCAAGTTCAGTATGACGCCTTTCAGTCTCCACAATTCCCCCTGCACTTTTCAAAGGCTAATGGATTTGAATTTTGGCAGATGTTCAGTGAGCCACATGTTGGGTTTATCTGGATGATGTGATTGCTATTGGGAGAACTTTCCAGGAACATTTAAATTGCCTGGAGGATGTGTGTGTTTCGTTGGCTTTTGGAAAGGCTGGTTTTGAAAGCACAAGGCTATCCAACTGTGACTTGTTACAATCCCAGGTGCAGGGCCCCAGCAGCCACATCATTTCTTCACAAGGGCGTCTTCCATGAACCTGCCAAGATCAATACCATTCATAAACATGCAGCCCACACCACTAATAGTGACAAAAGAGGAGAACTTTCGGAAGCTGACTCCAGGCATCTGATTTCGGGTTTTGCTTGGGTTTACACATGCATGTGCATACACACTCACATACCAACTCAAAAAAGAGGAGAGAAAAAGAGAGATCAAACCAAGGCAACAGGCAGCCATTCAGCAATTCTCAGTGACTTCTACCACACACTATGATGTTTGGAACTTAGTTTCCTGTGTATGCTCTTCAAGGCCAATTGAACATGAATTTCATCTCATTTTCACAATTCACCATGATCACAGTATTTGTGCTCTTGGAAACATAGCCTATGTTAGCAAAAAAAAAAAAAAAAAAAGGCAGCTGGAAAGTGAGAGAAGAAAGAAGGCTGAGGCCCACAGCTCTGCAGAAGATTGTGGGCCTATGTGCAGGGCGTTCCAGGTTTACTCCTTTTAAAGTTCATCTTGACTTTACACAAGGGTGGAGAACCTCTTTCAGCCTAAGGGCCATAGGTAAAAGGGTGGGACCAAAAACACTGGCATAATTTAGTTTAAATTCTCACCGCCATTAACTAAGCTTTAGGGAAGCTCTTTCAGTCTTTTCAAATGAGATGGGGAAGGACTCTGCATAATCCAGGATATCACCAAATGATATCACCAAATGATGGGGGATGAGGTGTGGCCTTGTGAATCCCAAGGGGTCCCTGGAAGGGAGAGTATTCATTCCAGAGCCTCATTTTCCCCACCTCTTTTGTATAAGGTAAATTCATTGATTCATACAACTTGCTGGTATATGGTGATCCCAAGATACAGGCAGGCAGGCAGGCAGGCAGGCAGGCAGGCAGATATCGCTTGAAGCAAAAGACAAAATGACACCCTCCCCTTCCATCTACAATTGCCAACCAGACTGGCAGTTGACTCTTATTTCAATACTAGTGATGGGATAAGTATTCCCCACTTCACCAGAGGGCAGCAATCAAGATCATGGAAGGGGGTAAGAAACACTACAGGCTACCTGTGATACAAAGTTGTGCCTCTGAATGGAAGAGCATCATCCAGGGGACTACTGCCATTACTGCTTCCACATCATGAAACAACTGCTCCATGAAACAACCACTGCACTGTGCCCAGTAACAACTGGTCCATACTCTCCAACTGTCCCTATTTATCAGGGACAATGCTGATTAATCCTCTGTCATTCCCCTTTTTCAGCTGTCTTTAAAATGCCCCAGTTTCTTGTTCTTCCTCCCACTTTCCCCCTTTGTCCCCAGATTTATACAATTGCTGCAAACTGAGTTCAAAGTGAAAAAAATAGTTGCACTCAATTAATGCAGCAGGGTTAGAGGACAGGTGATGGCAGAATTTTGCTCTTCCTAACAGGCTTAGGCAAAAACAAACTGCTGCAGCCTCTCCTAGCTTTTATATGTCAGTGTGTGGATGATGGGTGTTGCAGTGATGCTCTTTGGCACCCAGCAGAATCTGCAGGACAAGCTGGCTGCTGTGATCCACAGCCACTTTGTAACTCTTACCATCAACTGGCTCAGCTTCCCTTCTTCAGGATCCTGTCTTCCTCAGTCAAGAAGACACATTGTAAAGTCCAAAAGCATAGTTTATTAATGCATATAAAAGAAAAATAAGATAGCTAAGTAAAATCCATTGTGATGAACTAATCCAGTTCAGCCATGAAAGATTACATCTTTAACAATCCCAAAAGCATAGGATACCAACTTGTTGCAGTTGAAACCACTGCTGCCAGGCAGGCTCATGCGCACACACACATCTTGAATTATAAACATTCTAGACAAAGGCTTCTCTAGGCCCTTCTCATACTCCACCTTCTGGGTGTTAACCTTATGTTGATTGGATAATGCCTGTATGATGTATACTAACCCAGCCTCTTGCTGTCCATCATCCACCACGTGACTATTTTCCCAAGCCTAACGATGTTTTGGATACTGCTATCAAGCCTTTCTCATAACAAAGTCTGTGTCCATGAGTACCTTTGGGAAAGTACGTTTATGTCTGTGTAGCCATCTGGTGTTAGATTCACTTTGTTTTTCTAGATTTTTTTCTCATGAGGAAAATTCCACACACACATCTCTACATTTCACCTTTGACTGTATAACTCATCCATATTCTAACATTATATTCTTCCTCAATAATTTTTGTCACCTTGATGACACTGTGATGTTGCTTGGCCCGCTGGAGGATATGAGCTCATGGAGGAGGACAGGCTGCCTGCATTATAAAACTGTGCCCACTAATGAAAGGGAATCATCAAGGAGGCTCTGCCATTGTCCCTTCCACATGACCAAACAGTTGCAACATGAGGCAACCATTGTACTGTTCCCATTACCAAGGCTGGCTGAGTGAAGAATGGACTTGAACCTTGTAAAGGCAAAGAGGTGTTCTGTTGATACAGCTTCTCTAATGCATTGCAACACAACAAGGGATGCATCCTAAATTTAAACATATGTGCACATGGATACATTGTCTCTGCCATACACATAATTTTTGACAAGAGATGGGGGGGGGGCTGGAAACCAAGAAGGAATTTTCATAGAACATGCAGGACCACAAGCAGAAGCATTCAGTGGAATACTGATGAAGGGAAGAAACATAGATTCTCTGACCGACATCAATTTTGCAAGTGTGAATCTGTTCCCTAAGGATGCCATTACATGTCTCTTAGTGTTTCAATAATTTTTTCTACATAGAAGTACACAAAGGTTCTTTACATGAAAATTGTGGGGGGGACGGGGACAAAAAAACTTTTTGGTGCAACCCCCCCCCCCCAAAAAAAAACCCACACTACCATTGTTTCCTGATAGTCATGTGGTTTTTGTGGAAGATTGCTGGGGGTGGGAAGTTACAAAGAACAGCATTATGAACATGACTGTTTGCATCACATGAGACCATTCAGCATTAGCACAAAAAGGATGACATTTCCAGACCCTTCCACCACTTGAGGGGATAATCAGAACCAATTCCTTGACACAGCCTCTGTCATTGGTGGGAGTGATCTGGACACATCTTCCTCCTTGAATCCCAATTGGCTGACAAACAGCCGTCTTTCACTGAAAGCAACTATATAGGCTATAAAGGTGGACTGAAGGGTGAAGGCTAGGAGATGTTAGTTATGCATGTATAACTAAGTAGACAGTGCAGAATATTGGTGAACATTATTATTTTGTCACTCTAGGGAAATTTGCAAGGATGATTAAAAGATGACATACAAAATACAGATATATACAAATACAGATACAAAAATATATCATGCAAAAGTTAAAAATATAATTAAACCATCAATAAAATTAAAAGCAAATTCCTAGCAAAAGAATAACAAATATAAACAACATAGTACATGAAAGCTGCCTTTCCCCTGAGCAGTCTCTCCTCAGTTCTACCAAAACAAAAAGGTCTTCACCTTTCTACAAAATCTCTAGGTCCTCCAGCATGACTTTTGGAGGATGTTGATAATAGATTATACTGGAGGACCTATGGTTGTGTTGGTGAACCTATGGCATGCGTGCCAGAGATGGCACACGAAGGCATTTTCTCTGGCACACGGAGTGGAGAAGAGGAGGAAAAGGTGCATGCCTGTTCCTCCTCCTCCCAGCCATCCCAGGCCTTCAGCTGCCTCCAAAGAGGCAGCTGAAGGCCAAGGAGGGGTGGCCAAGGAGGGGTGTGTGAAGAAGTCCTGCCCCAGAAGTCCCACCCCCAGAGGGTGGAAGTCCCATCCCCAGCACCGGGTAATACCAAGTGCCAGAAGGGCTTTTAATTTGGGCACTCAGTCTCTAGAAGGTTCACCATCACTGACCAAAGGATTCCTAGAGATAACATGTTAATCAAATCTGTGCATAATCAAATCAGCAAAAGTCAAAGCTGCAAATGTGGAAGGCCTACTGTACAGTTTTATTAGTGCCCCATCTCTGGCCCAAATGTTTTATCCTCAGTGCCACACAGAGGTGACAATGGATGTGTGAACTCTTCACCATTATTGATGACTGGTGGCTGCCATAGTGGTGGAGTGCTATATCTATTCTCCGTTTTACACTGAACTGTAAAGGAGCTAACCAAAGTGCTGAACTCTATGTTCAAAGTATGTAGAGTGCCTAGGATTCATCAATCAATCAATCATTTTATTGATGCCCCCACCTATTCCCAAGACTGCAACTCCAGGCAGCGTGCAGTGAAAAAGAAATGCAAATGAAGCTACATATATATAAAACACAGCAAAAAAAACCCAAATTTAAGTGTATTAAACTGTCTGTAAAATTGAAACTATTTAAAGCACTAAACTAAGGGAAAGAATAAAAAGCAAAACAGTGTGCTAAAAAGACTCTTTTTTTCTTCCCCCTTTTTCCTCTGTGTGTGTGTGTGTGTGTGTGCGTGTGTGTGTAAACAGTTTCCAAAAGCTAGCTGGAATAAAAAGGTCTTAACCTGATGGCAAAGGGGAGCAAGGAGGGAGCCAGTCTTGCCTCTCTGGGAAGGAAGTCTAGGAGAAGCCACAGAGAAGGTTCTCTCATGTGTTCCATTAAATGTGTCTTTGAAGGTGACATACCCTCCAACGTTTCAGATGTAGTTTAGGACTTGTGTGCCAAGCAACATCAGAGTGCGGTCAAGACAACAAACGTTATTAATGAAGAACAGACAAGGTAGGAGAGGCTGCAACAGTTTGCTTTTGCCTAAGCTACTGGGAAGAACAAGATTCCTACCCCTTTTCTCCTCTCCTCTCCCCTAATGCTGAATTGAGTGTAAAATACTTCTGTGCTCTGAACTCCATTTACAACAACTGAAAGAAGTAGAGGACAAAGGGGAAAGGGGGAGGAAGAGAGAAAAATTGGTAATTTTAAAAGCAGTTGGAAAAGGGTGATGATGAGTGACAAATCAGAATGCTCTTGGAGCTCACACTGGATCATATGGGAGGTATCAGAGGAATGAGGGGACCTAAGACCCAGCAGCTCCTTGGCTGTCACAATATACCCCTCCTGAAAAATGCCTCAGGTGTGGCTCCCACTGGTAATGGTAGGTCATCTCTAAACTTGCAGAGCTTTTGGTGAGTTTATATAGGCATTCTCACACTGTTAAGTGTATTCTTGCAAGTAGGCACTCCACTCTGCATTGCCAGTCATACCACTTCACTTGATCTTAGCCAAAAGAAGTGATACTCTTGCCCCTTCCAGGGTTGCACTGTTACTGTTTCTTCCATTATACCAAGAGATGGACAATGTCAAAAGTTCAAGAGTTGCATCTGCCTCAACCTCATAGTTTCCAACACGTTACAAAGGAAAACCTGGATACACGTGGCCAAGTCTGGTCAAGATGGCAAATCATTAACGAGGAAAGTCACATAAGTTAGAAGATACTGCAGCAGTTTACATTTGCCCTACTGGGAAGAAAAAGATTCTACACCCTCTTCTAGTCTTCCCAGTGCTGAGTTAACTGAGTGCAAACTACTTCTACACTTTGAACTCAGTTTGCAGCAACTGAAGTAAGCTGAAGACAAAGGAAAATTGGAGGAGAGAGAAACTGGGACATTTTACAACAGCTGAAAAACTGGGATGATGGAGGATTAATCAGGACTGTCCCTACCTATCTGGAACAGTTGGAGAGTATGGTATCTCAGAAGGCCATACATACGCAATCCCGTCTCCTCACCCCCCCCTCATTTTTTTGTTTTTTGTTTTGTTTTGTTCCATGCATGCCTCAAGGTGGCAAAATTGGTCATTTTCCCTATTTCCCCTCCCCTCCTTTTATCCTGGGTCTTTTTCAATCTTGGGTGAGAGTTTGTGTGGTTGGAGCAGGACTGGGATGCATAAGTTACATGCAGTCCACCAGTCACACTTTGCCCACCCCTGCATTATACCAATTACAAATGTTTCACATTTTAAGAAAAAACACATTCAGACTGATTTCATGGGTTTAAGGCTCTATCTTATCACATTGCGGCTGATAACCTGGGAGAAAGAAAAATCTCCCTGATAGCCAGTCTCAAGAGCCCTGTTGAAAAGCCCCTTTACCTTTCTTGAAATGCACCCAACAGCAAATAAATTATCAGATTGTGTTCTTTTTACACTAGAATGGCACAGTCAGTACTCTATTAGCCTTCACATACTCTTACCTGCTTTGTTTACATGACATAAGGTAAGCTACTGATACATCGTGTACATCAAAATATATTAAAATAGATAAACTAATAACTAACACTATTTTTTTTTCTACAAAGCCCTAAGAATAAAAAATATTTTCTAGTTAACATGAACTGGCCTTTCTACTCAGCTGAAGCTGCTCTGCTGGCATGTTTGTGATTACTTCATTCTTTGCATTCAAAATGATAAGGTTTCCCTTGGTTTTCATGACTATTGCCGCCATTCAGTATATAAATTTTTCTGTGTATTTTGCAGATGTGAATGAGAATGCACACCCAGATCTGGAAGAGGGACAGAACTGAATTGTGCAATATGTTTTTCAGAATATAGATTTGCTCAGCATATATGGCTCAGAGTTAGCCAAAAATATTTCCCATAAAATATACCTACAGCTTGGAGTATAGAATGAAATTTTCCATCAATACAGAAAGCAGTTCCTAACCCTCCTGCCACCAGGAAATAATATTTTTGTCTCACAGAGTCATATTTTGTTGCAGAATCCACACAGAGCTAGGCTTATGATGTACTGTAGACATTCTATGCCATATGCCACCTAAGCAGTTGCCCATATCTTGCACCAGCTACCTAGTTACATTTGTTTAACTATTTAACATCTTCCATCCCATGTCTTCCTCAGCCCATCTTAAGAGTCAGCAGCCAGATCAGATGCTTCTGATTTTCACAGCCTCACTTAAAGGGAGAAGAAATGTCATCCTGCCTGGACCTCGATCAAAGCTGAATGGGCCTCCTTCACCCAATCTGGCTACTGGCTCTTACAGTGGAATTTATGTAGGTTTACAATAAGACTTCATGGTCTTACTGAATACGGATCAATTATAAATCTGTAAGAAGCGGCTTTTTACTACTTTCCGTTAAAGGGTAAGCACACTTTAAAAGTGATGTGTGTAAAAATCTACCACTTTTGCAGGTTTTCCCCACCTTTTAAATCCCATTTCTGCATGATAAGGTCCTCTGTTGTGATACTAGTGATAGTAATACTGAATGCTAGCCATTATTCTCAGTTTTCTGCCCCTGTCATGTACAGAACTTATTGCCAACTAAAAAAAGGGCAGTTATCCCAAAAGATGTACTGATTTTTGCCCTTTGGGTGCTCTTTTTGTTGTTGCTTTTGCTTTGTCCCAGACAATGTGACAAATTGAGACAAAAAATGAGCTGCTATTTGGTAAACTGTGATTCAGTAAAGCAAAGTGTACGTGCTCTGGTTGTTAGTAAGTTGGCCTTTTTTGGTGTATTGGTGTGTCGATATTGGAACTGACAGTAGAGTCAGGAAACACAAGTAGTATACATTAAACTCTATCCCTAACCCCAGTGGCAATCCTACCGCTAACACTCA
Organism: Phrynosoma blainvillii; assembly: GCA_026167975.1. NCBI lineage: Eukaryota > Metazoa > Chordata > Lepidosauria > Squamata > Phrynosomatidae > Phrynosoma > Phrynosoma blainvillii. Next base: position 304,678,432 of record JANUYF010000001.1, on the reverse strand, counting down.
CTAGACTAGAATTCCAATGTGAACAGAAAATACCTCACACTATGGATTTTCCAAAAATTTGATACAATTATTTTTAGTCCTGATCATCAATCTTGCAGGGCAGAGCAAAAATTCTTTGACTCACGCTGTAATTTGCATTGACCACTTAGTGACTATGGAAGAAGTCAGTTGTGCCACACAATTAACTAAAGAGGTAAGGAAAGCATAGAGTAGGGAGAGAGCAGCAGAGCAATAATAAAAATATTTGTGCTGAAGGCCATGCTTAGGTGTTCTTAGTCTGTATTCTACAGATAGGATGAAACATTGCATGAAGCAGCCCTAGCTCTCCAACAAGAGCTTCTTGCCATCAATGGCAAGATCCATAAAGCAATTTGTAAAGGAAGGCTCTAACCATAAGCACTTGAACATGAATACAGTTCATCTTCAGATGTTCCCACACGACACAGCAAATTGGTGGTGGGGAGGTTATTAGGGTGTATGTGGCCCCACAGCTCCTCCATTGATATAGTTTCAGAACTCCTGAGTAGAGCTACTGGCACATTAGATTGTGAAGCACCTCAGAACTTGTCTGTACAAGCTCTGGAGCCACACCATGTCTTTTCCCTCAAGGCTCTGGAACACTGTTGGGCTTTTTCACTATTCAATGGAGCCTTAAATATCCCTTATAGCAGGGTGCCCAAATGTTGGTCCTCCAGATGTTTTGGATTTCCACTTCCAGGATTCCTGACTGTTGGCCAACTGGCTGGGGCATCTGGGAACTGAAGTTCAAAACATCTGGAAGATCAAAGTTTGGGAACCACTGCCTTATATGGTTGTTTGCCTAGCTGTGTTACTTTGAACTGGGGGTCATATTCCAGCTTGGACAAAAATAGATGAGATTTTATATTAGCCTAATGCAAACGTGACCAGCATCAAGAGTCAATTAAAAAACTGAGCTATTTCTGAATCTCACTGAGGGGAGCTTCTCCATCACTTATCTGGAACCATTCAGTTGCTTCATCTAATTATTAGCTGCTCATAGCTTTAACTCAGATCTAATCTGCATTGCAGAAATAATGCAGTTTGACTTTAACTGTCATGGCTCCATCCTATAGAATCCTGGGATTTGGAGTTTGTTGTGGCATCAGGACTCTGACAGAAAAGGCTGGATATCTCACAAAACTACAAATCCCACAGCAATTTCAACCTCAGATGTATCCTCACTTGGATACTACACTTTTAAGACTAGTCTTCCCTAAGCTTATTGCACAGTGGAGCCCATGGAGCTTTGAAAGCTTGCAACAAGTATATTGTGCATTTTGGTTGGCCAATAAAGGTATCACTGATGGATTTTTGTTTGAATTTGCTAAATGGCCAACACAGCCACCCCTGAAAGTTTGGGGAAGGGTAAGCTAAAACTTGAGTTTGTCATCAATGAAACTAGTTCCTTATGATTTTTGAGCTTGCTCTTTGGTAGAGTGGCTTGTAGAATGGAAGGATAAAATCAAAGGTTGCATTACCCTGGAAATTTCTGTTATTGTAGCAAGAAGGACTAAGACTCCCAGGTTTCTTCCTCTTGTTCAGCAATGTAAAACAGAGAAATCCTGTGCCTTGACTTTGGTGTGAAAGGAATGCTATGTTAAGGTGTCAATCGTATGGGTCAGATATGAGATTAAGAGTAATACATTGTGTGATTAATGTATCTTCCTTCACACAACAGCATTTCCTCAGAGCCATGTACTCAGCAGTCAGATGAAGAAACTATGTTTTTATCTCTGAATGATTAGTCAAAGTAACAACAACAAAGTACACAAAATGCTATAAAATTAGATATAGAAAAACTATGTACAATGGAAAATTGCATGCTATGACAAACAGACATATTTCACCACTTGAGGGAGCACTTCTGCCAAAAAAATCCATAATAAAACATGTCATTTAGTTTGAGCTTCATTTCCGTGATTTAGCAGAAATGGCCTTTGTAGAGACACAATACCATTTCCACTAAGAATCATAGTTTAAAGATAATCTCTGTGGTTCTCTAAGGACCATATGGCTCCAATCTGCTTTCAGAGCCAACATAGCAGTGGGTTTGCAACTGCCTTCTTATTTCCACAATTGTTTCCCCCATTCAAGCACGTGAGGGAAAGGAATACCCATGTAACATGCCAATTTTAAAAAATCAACCAACTGCCATAAAATGTAGCAAAAAATCATGAGCTAGAGTAAGATCATTGCTAATCATGTGTGCCCATCACTAGAGTCCTTTTGAATATCTATGGTCCTGTCCTCCCCTGTCCTTCTTTCTTTGGAATCCTGTTCCTTGCAAAAAAACAGTTGCAGTCAAGCAAGAAGATTTAATACTGATTCCAGAGGACTTCCCCTCCCCTTCCACCACCACTGCCTTTATAGATATTGACTTCAGATTTTAAAAAGGGGAGTAGCAAATTATACAGTTCATGCAGACTGTATGCAGCAGGATTGTTCTGGAAAAGCTGGCTCCAGTGAGTCTGGCACTCTGTATCATTAGAAATATTTAAAGCTGCTCCATGGAGCCAAGCAGATGGCAATGAACTTATCTGGAACTGCCTTGACTCTGAGGGGGCTGCTGATGTCTTGAATGCGGAGAGCAGCTAAGACAGTTGTGGTGAAACAGTCAATGCTTTTTTTTTTTAATGTTGCCATTTTCAAATATTTAATGTGAAGGTTGTCATTTAAAAAAAAAAAAGGAGTCAAAGGCCACTTCTTTAAATGAAAGTTGCTATCAAATAAATGTGTACATAAAAGATCAGGCTTAATGATGAACAGGTCATCTCATATCTATTCAATGCCATATTAAGCCATGCTGAGGCCCTATGTCAAATTTTAGAGGCCCCAAAGACTTACCAAAAAAAAAAGTATTATTCTAACAGATGGAGGAATTTAGTTTAGGGCCCCTCGTAATCTAGGGGCCTAAACTGTATTTTAGCTTGTGTATAAATCCACATTGAGTCTGTTCACAGTCTTGCTTACCCAAATCTATCTTCTAATTTTGCTAACAGTCATGACATGCTTACTCATACACACCAATTGCCCTGGTGTGGCAGGGGCAGTCCTGATTTCCCACTTTTTGACATCCCACTTTTTAGCTGCTTGTAAAATGTCCCGGTTTCTTTCTCTTCCTCCCACTTTCTCCCTTTGCTGTCAGCTTACTTCAGTTGCTGCAAATTGAGTTTAAAATACAGGAGATGTTTGCACTCCATTAAATTAGCAGGTGGGAGAAGAGGGGTGGAGATGGAATTTTGTTCTTCCCATAGACCTGGGCGAATCCTGGATTTTGTCTGTGAAGATGCTTTTCTGAGATGCTTTTGCTATTGCAAACTGGATGGACCATCAGTGCAGTGGAACTGCATTGCAGAGGGGTTCCAATTCAATCCCAGTCATTTCTAGTTCAGAGGATCATGAAGGAGGCTATGGGAAAGGCACTTTGCCTAAGATGCTTTCAGCCAGAGGAGAAAAACACAAAGTGTGACAGAACAATGGTCTGACTCATTATACAGCAGCTTTATGTGTTCAGATATAGCAGTCCCATCGCAGGCAACAAAGTCAGTATGTTAATGGCCTGCAAGTGGCTTCCTGAGGCCATACATCCTCATCCTCCTTGTCTGCCTAGAGAGCCAATGTTTCATGAACCTGGCCTAGATGCAATGCTTTTTACCATCTTTATTTAGCAACTCTCTCGCCCACATTTCTGTACTCAAAGCAGCTGACAAAATAAAATATATCGTAATAATAAATGCCATAATCAAAGCAATGGAAAATCACTTCTAGAATGTATGATGTATAATAGCAGCAGGTTAAAACAAGTAACCAGGAAGTAAAGCAGCCTTTTACAAGGTTAGCTCAAGGCATTCTGTGTCTCCGTTGATTCAGGCCATTCTGTCTGATGTCTTTGAACACTATCATTGGTTAAGCTTCCCCTCAAAACCGCAACAAAGCTTCCATGTTACCAACACATACACACACCTCTTACCTAAGCATGCTAATATTGTAGCTTAACTCAGGAATGAATCACAAGGCTGCCCAGGTGTGCAGCATTTTCAAATACATTATGCAGATTGCAGAAACTGGGTTAAAATGTTTTGGTGTGGTTTGCAGCTGTTCATAAGGCAGATAGCACTAGTCCTAGCCCACAGAATGGTAGGAGCAACCATTTTCATCAAAGTCCCTGGCAATAAACAATAATAATTGCCACTGGAAAGTTCCACTCTCAAAATGGAATCCAAATTTCCTGTAATATATTAAGATATCCTGTACTTATTCAATTATATTTTTCCCTTTCCTCCAAGTCCTCACCCACCCCCACGAGATGCTGCAGAATTTTGTTAAGTCCACATTTTGGTGGGAATCTTTCTCCACTAGTGGGACATACAGCTTTCCAGATGATGTTGGACTATAACTCCCAGCATTCCACACCACTGGCTGTGCTGGCTTGAGCTGCTGGGATATATAGACCAACATCTGGTGCACTACACAGTCCCCACAACTGCCCTACCTGTTTGGTGCCAATTCTTCTCCAGGTAAGAGTAATTTGATGACAATTTACTTTCTTGGCAACAAACAGTTCACCTGATTGTTCACATATTATGGCTGAAAATTTACACACATATGGCTGGGAAGAAACCCCATTGTGCAGAATGGGACGCCCTCCAAGTAAAGAGAATGAGGATCAAATTGGGCAGCTAATCCTAAACACATTTTACTGGTAGGGCACATTTTTTTGAACTTAATCAGTACTCACCTCTGAGTGTGTGTACTCAGAACTTTGCTGTGTGTCTATTTCAGTACATTAGTGCTAAACTTATGGAGCTGTGGATGTTTCTGGGGTTTTGTTGTTGTTTACATACATAAATTATTAACTTTGTTTTTCTTCTTATACAGTGCTTTTCTTTCAGAACGATTTATGTTTGAAATGTCCTGACATGTCATTTTTATGCACACCACATCTAAAGGACTATAATATGTACTCAGCTGTCTGTGTTACTTGTATTCAGAGAGCGAGCAGACAGTGTTCATTTTATTTGGTGATGGGCTTTGCCTCATTGTTGGGTTGTTGGGTTGATAATTACATCTATGTCAGCATTTTCCACAACACGGCAGGTCCCACTTCTAGCATAGCATAGAGCATTTTATAAATTGGCTGAATGGGTTGAGTGTGGGGCAAAACTACTGGGGAAGACAGCAACAATGTCCAGCACCAGCAATCTCCTGCAGATAAGTATGTAGAGAGATCTTGCAGCACCTTTGACACTAACTGAAAAATAGAAGTTGGCAGCATGAGCTTTTGTAGACTTAAGAATGCTGCCTCAGATGCAGATCTGAGGAAGTAGGCTTAAGTGTACAAAAGCTTGCGCTGCCAACGTCTTTGTTTCAGTCTCAAAGGTGCTACAAGATCTCTCTACATAGTGATTCTACAGGCTAACATCTTTGAATCCTGTAGATCTGGTTATGATTCTCTTCTTACTAGCAATAAATGAGTAGCTGGACACTGGCCATAAAGAAAGTATAGAGAGCCAAGCGTGTTTCTTGAGGATTAAAATTTTGATACATATGTCAAGGGGGTAGAGCCTTTCCCACTGTATAAGCAGAAGAAACACAATCCTAGTCCTGCCCTCCTATGGGAAAACCTTAAGGTGGCAGATACATTTTCCATAGGGCACCAAAGAGATTCTGAAGCAACTAATGATGGACAAGCAAAATTAAAATGTGTATAACTCAAATGAACAAATACAGGTCTAATGCAAACAGCAGTGCCTTTGGTGTATAGTCCAGGGCAGTGTGTGTCATGCAAGGCTTTCAACTGCAGCTCTAAGGACATTATCACACGGGGGGAATCTGTTGGTTAATCCACACAAATCCCAAACAAAAACTGAATTTGCGCCTCACGATTTCACACGACGTCACACAGAAACTGGTCAGAAACTGGACAGAAACTGGTATTATCTGAGATCTTTTTAAATTCGGGAGTTTAGAGGGAATGCATTTGCAAAATTACAGTAATTTCGCATGTACTGTAATGTGAAAAGCAAATACGCACGGACAATTCTCTTTTAAAACCTGGAGGAGGGCCAAGAGGAGGAGGAGGAGGGGCCTCCAGGGAGGGAGAGTCATGGGCTCCTCCTCAGTGCCAGGGAAGGGAAGGGAAGGCAGCCCAGGAGAAAAAAGTTTGGGACAGAGGAGAAGTTTGGCACTTGGGATAGAGGGGAAAGGAGGGGAAAGAAGGCTTCCCTCGCAGCAGCTGTGGGGGGATGTGGGTGCAAGTGTGGGGTGTGCTTGTGGAGCAACTTGGAGCTCCATCTCACCATGAAGTTCTGCCCTGCAGGTCCTACAAAGGGGAAAGGCTTATGGGGGGGCATGGGAGCTACCTCCAATTTCCTCCTCTCCTAGGCATCATCCAAGGCTCTGGCTCTCCCCAGGGAACACCCAGCCCTCCCTCCCTCCCTCCCCTTTCCTCCTCCTCCAATGCCAGGAAAGGAGAGAGAGAAAAGGGAGGCTGAGTCATCTCAATCCCTCCATTGCCTTGCCTTGCCTTGCCGTACCTTTCCAGCCTCCTCCTCTGCTCTCTTGAGAGGTCCTAACCCCAATGGAAGGGGGTTAGGACCTGTGCAGGAGGACATTACCCCAATGTAGGACAGTCTGACATTTCCTCCTGGGAAATGCAGGACTCGCCCTGGAAAAAGGAGGAGTCTGGTCACAAAACACACCCATTTCCAGTACATGTACAGGTTCTTTTCACTTGTGTATGAAAGTTAAAAATGTCTTTTTTTCACTTTTAACTTAATTCCGTTATTACTGTAATTACGTGTGAAAAGCTTTTGCGCAATTAAGCTCTTTTTTCACTTTCTTTTCGGGATGCTTCATTTCCACTTTATTATCTCTTTAACAACGAAACTGGCCCACGTGTGATAACGTCCTAAGACATCTCCCCAACTCACTATGTTATGAATACGGGTTTGCATCCCACTGTCATCAGCAGTGCCATCCCTCTCCAACCTTATCAAGAGGAAACTCTGGCCAGGTGGGCTTCCTGAAGCACTTGAGTCCTTCAACCTTAGGCATATGGTTGCCACAAGACCCACTGTCCTCCACAGTAACTGCAGAAAAGAAATGGGGAATGCTCATGCAGGGAGGTCAAAAATAGGACCATTCCAAACCATACCTAAATGTTACAGCATTCTGGATCCAAGCTGAAGGAATCTGGGAAATGACCATGGCTCCTTCTTTAGGTACCTACCTGAAATGTAAGTACCCTTTCAGAGATCCTATTGCTCCTCCCAGTGGAACAAAGCCAGTGACCTCTAAAAAGAGGTGTTTTTTCTCTGAAGATGCCAGCCGCAGATGCTGATGAAACATCAGAAAGAAACTCTTCTAGAACATGGCCACACAGCCCAAAAAAACCCACAAAAAACTAAAGCCAGTGACCACTAAAAAGAAGACCATTTTGGTATGGCCTTTCTAGTTTTGTACTAGCTTTTCCAAAAATGATTCACTGCTGGCACGCTTAGGTCTAATTGCAATTGCAGAAATAATGCAGTTTTGAGTGACAATAAGATCTGGATTCAGAAAAGGATTTAGTTAATCTGTACTTCAGACAAATATCACAGTTGCATCTACATCGCAGAATTAATGCTGTTTAACTGCCATGGCTGCTATACTATGGAATTCTGGGGTTTATAGTTTTGTGGGATATTTAGCCTTCTCTGTCAGAGAGCTCTGATGTCACAACAAACTACAAATCCCAATATTCCATAACATGGAGCCATGGCAGTGTCAAACTGCACTATTTCTGCAGCACAGATTAGACCTTATTGGCAAAATTGCCCAGCAAAGACCTATTTGCTCACTCTAGCCTTTGCTCACTCTGGCCTAAGTCTTAACAATGTGTGCTTTGAGGTCCTATTGTTTTATGTTGTATTTATGGTGGCATCTATCTATTTTGCAACCTGCCCAAAGAGCAGCTGTTGTAGGTTGTACCAGTTGTACCAGTGATCAAACCACTCATACAAACTTCAGCAGTATCATAGATAACTCCATTTCTTCAGATGACATGAAGTAAGACCTGGAACTGGCAGAACTAAAATGAAGCTGACTTGACCTATGCAGATAGCAAGATAAAAGAAAACTAAAATATCCATATAATCTTCTTTGTTTTTAGAAATCTTTGTTCTTCTGCTGTCATTCTTTTAAAAAAAAAAGTCAGTTCCTGCAAAACTCAGGCAGAATTTACATTATGTCATTGAGAAACAAATGCCAGGCCTGTGTTTTTTTTTTTTTTTGTTTTGTTTTTTCTTTGAACAATTTCATAACTAAAGCAATAGTGATGATCTGGCAAGTAAACAGTGTTGTGTTGAATTGCCTCATTTGAATGTGATGATGTCATAGGCTGCATCTGCACTGGAGAAATAATGCAGTTTGACACCACTTTAACTGCCATGGCTCAGTGCTCTGGAACTCTGGGATTTGTAGCTTTGTGAGATATTTAGTCATTTCTGTCAGCGAACTCTGGCACCATAAAGACTACAAACAGCTGGATTCCATGGGATGAAGCCATAACAGTTGAAGTGATCTCAAACTGCATTAGTTCTACAGTGCAAATGCAGCTATAGTGACATATAATCAATCATATTTTACTAGGTGAAAAAAATGAAGCCAAATACACCTCACTCTTTGTCCTTCATTTAAATGTTGGTGATATTCCACATCCTGCTGCACTGTACTGTTGGGCCTCAATGCAGTGCAGTGTGTGGGCAAGAAGAGTGCTGCCTTGGCATCTCATAGAAATGTCTGTGCCCATTTGAGCTTCTCTCAGAAAGTCACTGAAAATAGAGACACCTTTTGGACATACATAAATATTCATGAAACTAGGGGAGGTTGCAGACTGCTAGAAATAGTGCAAATTGAGTCCACATTAAGGGTTAGGGTTAGGGTTAGGAAATCATGGGAACTGTACCAGAGCTCTCTGACAGAGAAGGCTCAATGTCTCAGAAAAAAAACACAATTCCCATGATTCCCTAGTACTAACCCTACCCCTAAAAGTGGACTCAATTTACACTATTTCTGGCAGTCTGCAACCCCCCTAGATGTCTAAGCTAGGCTCAGAAAAGGAAGAGATCCATATTGCACACATACATTGGATAATGGGGCATACTAAAGAATTTCAGAACAAAAACAGCCTGTGCTTTTGGTATTTTAACAAAGTCTGATTGTGTAGATCCTGAGCTCTTATGGTTTGCTATAAAAGAAATCAGTGTACCAGAACATTTGATTGTCCTGGTGTGTAACCTATACTCAGGACAAGAGGCATGTTAGGACAGACTGGAGAAACAGAACAGTTTCCAATTGGCAAGGGGGTCAGATGAGGTTGCATTTTATCACTCTGTCTGTTTAGTTTATATTCAGAACATATAATATGGACAGCTGGATCATACTCAGAGGAAGAAGACATGAAAGTTGGAGGAAGGAACATTGACAGTTTAAGATATGTAGATAACACAATACTACTAACAGAAAATTGCAAAGGCTTGGAATAACTGTTGAAGAAATCAAGGAAGAAAGTGCAAAGGTTGAATTACAGTTAAACATTAAGAAAACATAGCAAAAATGATGACAGAAAGTTTACATAACTTTAAAGTGGATGGTGAAAACATCAAAATAGTTAAAGATGTTTTATACCTTGGCTGAGATATTAATCAAAATGGAGACTGTAGTGAAGAAATCAGAATAGGTCTAGGATTTGAAATGGCAGCTATGAAGGAGCTAGATGAGATCCTTAAGTGTAAAACTATGCTATTGAATAGCAAAGCCATGCCACCATATTTCTGACCATATGTATGGTTGTAAAAGCTGGACTGATAGAAAGAGAATCAACTCATTTGAAATGTTATGCTGGAGAAGAGCTCCGTAGATACCATGGACCATAAATGGATCCAGGAGTAAATCAAGCCTGAACAATCCCTAGAAGCCATCATGACTAAACTAAGCCTCCCATACTTTGAATATATCATAAGATTACTCTTTGGAAGAAATGATAATGCTCAGCAAAGGGGAAGGCAGTAGGAAAAGAAAATGAGCATGTTATACATGGATTGACTCAATCAAGGAAGCCACAGCACTAACTTTGAAAGACCTGAGCAGGGCTCTTAGGGACAAGGTGTGTTGAAGGACTCTCATTCACAGAGTTGCCATAAGCCACAACTGACTTAAACGTAGTTAACAATAACAAATGATTATGCAATCACACTCCTGCATTTCCTCTCTGCATCAGTAATGCAACCAAGTTATCATTTCAGCTCAGTCTCAGTCTAAACACTATTAAAGTCCAATGCATATTTCCACCTGATTGAAGTCCAATGAATTAGTCATTAAATTGTCCAGTGTTGTAGCCAGGTAGAGATTAATTCAAAATGTGAAAAATGGCTCCTCTTCTATCTCCACTCAGTGTTGGTCACACACTCACCATAAGTAAATAAATAAATATAGAAATATAGAAAATTCACCCTCTCTCTTTCTAATCAATATTATGCTTAACATCTGCATCATATCAGTTCAGGAGGCAATTTGGTCCATTTTGCATATACACAAAGCCCACAACCTTTGTTCTGCATTGCTTTCCATGTATCCAGGTAATACACATTAAGTGCTTACTGTTATGGTAAGCCCAAATCTGTGCATATTTATTTACCTTGGGGTTAAATCTCTCTGAGTTGCATTCAGAGAAGTATGCATGGTAAACCTATAACTGAGAACACACCTATCCTGTAAACGAAATGTGCTTTAATGATTATGTTTAATGATCATGGCTTCCCCTGACCTCATTGCCAAGTTTTATCAATTATATTTTCGTTTGGGTGCTGAAAATTCTTTGAAGAGATAATTGCCTCCATCACAGAAATAAAAGCATATGGTTCATAAACATGAATTGCCTTGCTTAGTACAGTTAGAGGTACATTGTGGTCACTTTCAGAAATATTGTCTCCAGAATTTCCAAGTGGGGGGGGGGGGGGGGGGGAAGAAAGAATGATTGGAGAGGTTTAGATCTGTATCCTACCACCCTACCTATTCAGCCTATATGCAGAACATATTGTAAAGAAAGTAGGCTTAGACATGGAAGAGGGAGGAGTGAAAATAAGAGGAAGAAATATCAACAATATGAAATATGCTGACGACACCACAATACTAGCAGAGAACCTCACAGACTTGGACTAACTACTAAGGAAGATCAAAGAAGAAAGTGCAAAGGCAGGCTTACTGTTAAACATAAAGAAATAATAATAATGACCACAGAGAACTTACACACATTCAAACTAGACAATAAGGAAATAGAAATGGGGGGGGGGGGAAGAGTTCTCATATCTGGGATCAAACATTGATTGAATGGGGACTGCATCCAGGAAATCAGAAGAAGATTAAGAATGGGGAGGGTGGCTATGAAAGACATACAACTCAGCACAAAAGTCAGAATCATACAAGCCACTGTATTCTCTATTACCATGTATGGATGTGAGAGCTGGACAGTTAAGAAAGATGATAGGAAGAAAATCAATGCATTTGAGATGTGGTGCTGGAGAAGAGTGCTGAGGATTCCATGGACAGCCAAGAGGACAAACAAATGGGGCCTAGAGTAGATCAAGCCAGAGATATCTCTAGAAACCAAGATGACAAGACTTAGACTGTTATACTTTGGACACATCATCAGAAGGCATGAATTGTTGGAAAAGACAATAACGTTAGGAAAGGTGGAGGGAAATAAAAAGAGTGGAAGGCCACACGCTAGATCAGGGGTAGGCAACCTTTCCCCTTTAAGGGCCGAGGGACTTCAGCTCCCAGAAGCCTCAGCCATGTTGGCCAATAGTCCCATGTTGGCCAATAGCTCCTGGGATTCTGGGAGCTGAAGTCCCTCGGCCCTTAAAGGGGAAAGGTTGCCTACCCCTGCGCTAGATGGATGGAGTTTATTAAAGAGACCATGAATATTAGTTTATAGGAGCTGGGCAGAGCAGTAGAGGACGGGGGTGGGGGGGCTGGAGATGTCTCATCCAAAGGGTCACTATGGTTCCAGATCGATGTGAAGGTAGTTAACAAGCAAAAGATCTGATATCATGCACTTCGTTAGCCTTTTGCATATTTTTAATAAACCAGGATATGCAGCGGGAGCTAAATATGGCCCATAGCATGTGGTAAAGAGGTTTAGCTTTTTCTCCCCATCGTGATTCTGATCAAAATCTGGAGGCCCTGAAGTTGCTATCTGTGTGGGAGGAACCTCCCATTGATATCAATGGGAACCTTCTTCCCATTTCAAATACCAAGCATGAGAAGACCAAATTCTGACTGAGAGGTCAAAGGGTTAAGCCTCACTCACTATCCCATAACCTTGATCTGTCTCTCATTGCATTCCCCACAACCCAAGCATATACATACTTTTTATTTTAATTTTTTATTTTATTTTAATGTACTGTTATTCATCTAGTTTGGCCCTAAATCAAAGGCAGTAGATATATGTCAGAAAAGAAGCTGCTTTTCTGGACATTTGGCTTTCTCTGATAGGACTGAGGTGTGAGGCCACAATCCTTCCAGTCAACAAGGGTCCATCCCTATCCCTTGCTTCCCCTGGCTGTCAACAAAGAAGAGGTGTTCTCCCTCCTGGGTATAGCAGCTTTCTCAACATCTGAAAGCTGTTACTGTGCGTCCCATCACCACCCCACCCTTAAATAATCTTTCCTCCAGGCTAACAGTACCTAATCCCTTCAGGATCGCCTCATGTGTTTTGTATTCTGATGTGACTGCAATGTGTTATGTTATATTGTATTCAGCTCCATGGAATCACTGGGGAGGGGGGGAAGGAAGGCAAGAAAACATGGGAGGGCAGTGGTGGTCCTCAGCACTGAAACCCTTCCCTTTAATGAAATGCACACAATGTTCTCAGTCTCTGAAGCATTTACTGGATGAAATGTAATCCAGAACTCATTTCATTTGGGACCTGGTTATATATCATCTCAGTATGTGGGAATATTGCAGCTTGATTCATCCAGAAATGAGAAGACTGCATTCAGAAGATGAGGATACTTTGTCAGCTTTTTTAAAAATATATATTTTAAATCATCTATTGTCATTCTATTGCTATGCACTGCTTAGGCGCTGTGCTAAGATAAGAGGTCTAGAAATTATGCTAAAATGGATGAATGTGGAAGACCTGGCTACATTTTCAGATGATGAATCTATGCACAGAGCTAACCAGCTGATTCTTCATACAGCCAAAAGGAAGGCTATACACATGCACATCACCAGATGGTCAACACAAAAATCAAATAGACTATATAATTGGAAGCAAAAGATAGTAGAACTCTATACTGGTGGCCAAGACTAGACCAGGTGCCGACTGTGGTACAGATCATGAATTACTCATATCAAAAATAAGAGTAAGACTCAAGAAGAAAATAAAACCAGTGATTATACCAAAATATGATCTAAATAATATCTCAACAGAATTTACTGACAGCATAAGAAACAGATTCGCATTACTAAGCATAATAGACTGAGAACCAGAGAAACTATGGTCTGATGCCAGGGACATAATAAAAGAAGAATCCAAACAGACACTTTCAATAAACAAAAAGAAAGTGGAAAAAAAACATGGATGACAGAAAAAAAACACTACAAGCAGTAAAGAAAAGAAGAGAAGAAAAACAAAAGTTAAATAGGAACAAATTAAGAATTATAATGCAACAGTAAAACAGCTTGTGTGGAAAGATAAAGAAAATTACAATGACCAATGCAGAAAAAAAGAAGACAATAACAAAAAAGGAAGAACAAGAGATCTATTTCATAAGATTCAGGAAATCAAAGGAAAATTCAAACCAAGGACTGGGACAATCTATGACAATAAAAATAACATAATTCAAGACCAAGAAGGAATAAAAAGACATTGGATGCAATACACAGAAGAATTATACAAAAGAGATGACAAAATGAAGGACCACATGGAATGAAGGGCCATATGAAGATGAACCCCAAATTCTAAAAAGTGAGGTGGAAACTGCAATAAGAAAAATATCAAAAAACAAATCGCCAAGAACAGCTGATATTCCAATTGAACTGCTGCAATCCACATTGACAGAGTCAACTCTAGTGCTAGCCAACATATGTCAACAGATATGGAAAACAAAAAGATGGCCAACAGATTGGAAGTGATAAATATACATCCCCATCCACAAAAAGGGAGACACAAGAGACTGCAGCAACAATAGAACCATAGCACTGATCTCCCACGGAAGCAAAATCATGCTCAAAATTCTGCAACATAGACTCGAACCATACATAGAGAGAAAAATCCCAGACGTCCAAGCGGGGTTCAGGAAATGAAGAGGCATGAGGGACCATTACGATGACTAATGGAGCACACCAGGGAATTCCAAAAGAAAATCAGCATGTGCTTTATAGACTATAGCAAAGCTTTTGACTGCATAGCCCTTAAAGACATGGGAGTGCTAAGACATCTGATAGTCCTGATGAGGAATCTGTACTCAGGAGAAGAGGCTACTGTCAGAATGGTTCCCATTTGGCAAAGGGGTCAGGCAAGGCTATATCCTTTCACCCTACCTGTTCAACTTGTATGCAGAACATATTATAAGAAAAGCAGGCTTGGACACAGAAGAAGGAGGAGTGAAAATAGGAGGAAGGAATATCAACAATCTACGATATGCAGATGACACCATAGTACTAGCAGAAAACCTCACAGACCTGAAACACCTACTAAGGAAGATCAAAGAGGAAAGTGCAAAGGCAGGCTTAATGTTGAACATAAAGAAAACAAAAATAATGACCACCGAGGACCTTCACAAGTTCAACCTAGACAATGAAGAAATAGAAATAGAAAAAGAATTCCCATACTTGGAATGAAACATTGATAGAAATGAAGACTGCAGTCAGGAAATCAGAAGAAGATTAAGAATGGGGAGGATGGCTATGAAAGAACTAGAAAAGATTCTAAAATGCAAAGATAGGACGTTATCACACTGGGAGTTGTGAGGAGAAAGTGGAAATAAACCGGACGAGCGGAAGACTTTAATTTATGGGATTTGTCCCGTTCCGCCTCGTCTGATAACTAAATTCGAATTTAAAAGGGGGTTAATTCGAACGAAAACCTGATCTTTTCAAATCCTCAAAAATCCCGAAAATGAAAAGATCAGGTTTTCGTTTGAATTAAACCCCTTTTAAATTTGAATTTAGTTATCAGACGAGGCGGAACGGGACAAATCCCGTAAATTAAAGACTTTCGCTCGTCCCCATTTATTTCCACTTTCTCCCCGTGACTCCCTGTGTGATAACGTCCATAGACAACTCAGAAGAAAAGTTAGAATTATGTATGGATATGAGAGCTGGAAAAGTTAAGAAAGATGATAGGAAGAAAATCAATGCAGGATACCATTTGCAACACATACTGAGGCCTAATTCCCACTACACAATAAACTGGTTTGTAGACCAGTTTGAACTGGTTTAAATGGCCCTTGTTCACACTTTTGCCAAATCTTTGGCTTGGTTTGTCGAGGGGGCCCCAGCATTCAACCCATTTAAACTGTTTCTTCCAGATCCACTGGATTCTGTGTGTCTTTTTAAATAAATTGATTCAGCACTAGGGTGAACTGGATGCAAATCGGAATCAGTTCCCTGGGGTACAGTCACCTCTATGAGGCAACACCATGTTGAATCAATCCATCGCTGAATGTGAATGAAAAATGGATTAAACTGGAACAAGTAAGTAAATCAGCCAACTTGAATAGTGTGAACATCTATTTAGCACTAAATCGATTCCAAAACCGATTTATTTTGCAGTGGGAATGAGGCCTGAATTTTCCACATATGAAAAACCAGTTGCATGAATGAGCCAGTTGTACTCTGCATCCCAGGTTCTGTTGTTGTGGCATATTCTCCAACAGTCCTGACTAATCCTGTCATCCCACTTTTTTATCTGATTTTAAGATGTCCCATTTTCTCTCTCCTCCTTCCCCTTTGTCCCCACTTACTTCAATTGCTGCAAACTGAGTTTAAAGTGCAGTCAACTCGGCAGGGCAGGGAGGATGGCGTCTTGCTCTTTCCAGTTGGCTCAGGAAAAGCAAACAGTTGCAGCCTCTCATGCCTTGTATGTTCTTCCTCAATAACATTTAGCATCATGACCACACTTCAATGGTGCCTGGCTACACATGTCCCAATTTTTATCTGTAAAATGCTGGAGGATATGTTGTTCTTGTCATTGTTTTTGTTGTTATTTACCTTTCTCTGCTACTGGGAATATGGCAGTTGATTCTTACCATACTGTACAATGAAGAAATACACATCATCTTGTGAGGGGCATATCTTATTCAATGAAGAAATGTTCCACATGGTGAGTATCTATTCATAGCTTGTATATTTAGCCTGTCGGATAGCCAAAAATGCAAAAATCAAACATAAATCCCCCTAACAAAAGACCACTCATGGTATTTTAAAATGCTTTTAGAGTGCAGTGAGGGCTTTCTATTCAGACAACAGGAGCATTGCTATTCCTGGAAACTGTTTTCTTTGTCATTAAAGGTTAAATCTCCCTTATCCAAAATGCTTGGGACCAAAAGTATTTCGGATTTCAGATATATTTTCCCCAGATTTTGGACTATTTACATATACAGCCGCCCCTCTGTTTTTGTGGACTTGAAGTCTGCATCCCTCGCCCATTCACGGGCAGCAAATGGAGGGGGACAAAATGTGGTGCACACCCTCCCATCTGTGTGTGCCATGGGCATGCACACTATTATTTTCAATGGTGCTCAAATATTTGCGAGCTGCCTTTTTTGCAAAGGGTCCAAAATGGATCCCCCACAAATTGGGAGGGGCTACTGTACATAATGAAATATTTTGGAGATGGGCCCCAAGTCTAAACATAACATTCATTTATGTTTCATATACACTTTATATACATAGTCTGAAGACAATTTTGTACAATATTTTAAATAATTTTGTGCATGAAACAAAGTTTGTGTACATCAGAAAGCAAAGGTGCCCCTATCTCAGCCACCTACGGAAAAAAAGTTTCAGATTTTGGAGCACTTCAGATTTTGAATTTTTGGATTAGGGATGTAATAATAACCCCCCACGCACCCACCCGTCCCATTGCAGCAAAAACTGCTGAGCCTGGAAAAAATCTTATGATCTTTGAGGGAAGAGCTTTCTTCATTCCCACTATCCTCACAGGCTTGTCTGGAGGGCCTTTTCAGTAGTGATGATTTTCCCCCATTTAAACAAGCCTTCAGATTGTAACTGGCTCAGACAGATGTTTGCTTTTTTATAAATGGTGTGTGTGAATTCCTTCATTACATTTTTAAATGATTAAAAGTTAATGTTTTAGCTTGGCTTGTTTTTTAACTGTTGTATTATGTATTGTTTTAGCTATATTTTGTTTTAACTTACATCCTAAGCTGCTTTGGGTCCCATATAATGAGAAAGGTGGAATATAAATTAAATAAATAAATACACTCATCCCTCCACATTTGTGGCTTTAACTTTTGCAGATTGATTATTCACAGATTTTATTAATATGATCTCTCTAGGAATATCTAGATCCTCTAGCACCAACTTTATGGTCAACTTTAATTAAAGGTTGCACTGAAGGACCTAGAGATTCCGAGAGAGAATACTTCACTAGGCATTTGTAGCTCCTCCAGAGCAATTCTATGGTCAGTGTCTGGCAGATGTTGACCACAGAGTTGCCCTGGAGAACCTAGAGATCCCTAGAGAAGTGTTCTGTCATGTAAATGCATAGTGGTTTTGTTATTTGCAGCTTTTCCACATTCACAGGAGTCCTGTGCCACTAACCCCAGCGAATGTGGAGGGACAGGTGTACTTACTAATGAAAGTTACTACTCAATATGTTGAAATAATGTGTACTGAAACCAACCCCTCTTTTTTTGGGGGGGGGGGTAGAGGAGGAAGAAAGAGCTCACTTACACTACAAAGTTATGACACTATAATTTGACTTTTTAACTGCCATGGCTGCCTCCTATAGAATCCTAGGTCTTGTAGTTTGGTCAGAGGCACCAGAAGAGCTCCCTGGCTAAGGATCCTAAATGTCTCTCCCTGAACTGCTGTTCCCAGGATCCCATAGGATAATAATAATAATAATAATAATAATAATAATAATAATAAATTTTATTTGTAACCCATCCCTCTGCTCAGCAATCGGGGAGGCGTACATCAAGTTAAAAAATACAACAGTTAAAATCCTGGTTCTTACCCTCCACCCGCTATCCTCCCCCCTTAAAACAATATTAAACATAATAATATTAAAATCAGACATGTAACTAAAAGTAAATGATAAAAGCAATAACAAGATGCCACTATCGGTAGAGAGACCTGGTGTAAAGTGGCTCAAAATATGCATATCCCTGTAAGGAGTTATTCTTGGAAGGCCTGCCGGAAAAGCTCCGTCTTGACTGCTGCATCCATGTCAGTTAATGTGGAACCATAGTGCAGTATTTGTGTAAGTAGAAGGCCCCTGGGAGAGCCAACATGGCATAGTGGTTTGAGAGTTGGACTATGACTCTGAAGACCAGAGTTTGAGTCCCAGCTTGGCCATGAAACCCACTGAGTGACCTTGAGCAGGTCACATGCTCTCAGCCTCACAAGAAGTCAATGGTAAACCTCCTCTGAAGAAACCTGCCAAGAAAACCCCATAGGGTTTGCCATAAGTAAAAAATGACTTGAAGGCATTTTTGCACAGAACACACACACACAGAGGGCCCCTGAAGAGGAATCTCTGAGTGGAATAGTCAGAATGCCATTTTGGGTCACACATGTATGCAAATAAGAAATAATACTGAAAAGTCTATGACTCAACTTTCTTCAGCAATTTGTGTGAGTTGGAAAGGCAAGAACAATGCTCCCAAGGTTTGCTTGTCTGTGCTTGAATGCCTATGGCTCTGAGAGTACATCATGACACGGTGTTATGCAGTCAGAGCCAAGAGACTGCTAAGAGAGCATCACAGCTGCGAGAAGCATGCTGGGGCCTGTGTGTATGTGTATGTGTGTGTGTACATAACAAGGGGGAAAGCTGCAGGTAACTGCAGTAAACATATCCAGGGGTAGCCTTGTTGGCTATGTAGCAAAGTACGATAACAACCAAAATCCGGAACAACAGTGATACCTTTACTGGGCCCATGAAAATGCAGAAAATACATGATGCAGGCTTTTGAAGCTTCACTGGCTTCTTCATCAGGGAAAGATGCTAAAAATCATACAGGAGGAAAAAAATAATGATGATGTTATTCCCAAGCCTGCAGTTCAGGTGGTATTGGAGGGACATTCATGCAGGCAGGACTCTTTTCCTTCTGGCCATGTGGCTTTCCAAGAAATTTTATTTATTTATTTATTTATTTATTTATTTTGAAATTCTGTTAGCAAGAGGACTTCTGTCCTTTGTCCCTCCAATACCAAGTGAACTGAGAATAGCCACATCTTGACAAAATGCGAGCTTGTGACTAATATCATCATCATTTTTTCTCAGAACAATACAGGCGTTCTTGGCCTCTAGTAGCAGAACACAAAAAGAAATTTCAAGACATACAGTTTTCTTCACCCCTGCACAAACCATATAAACATGATATGATAATAGTGAGGGGGAATAGGAACTTTTTTTTACTTTCTGACCTCATATCTCTTCTGCATCAGAGGTACAGATGCTTTACATCAGCAATAAAAGAAGCCTCCAAGGTACACTAGTAAGTAATTTGCAATTTTGAAGGAACAGTCTTTGTCCGGGCACTGAGTTCTGCATTCTTTATCACATGTTAATTGCAAGACAATAGAACACAGTGCCCCTGACAAAAAGGTTTTGCCCAAAATGTGTTAGGACTAATAAATTCTTCATTTCCAGGGCAGCTTGGGGGCTGTCTCTGTTTTTGTTTTTCACACTGATGGTCTCTTTCTCTTTTCTTCTTTATCTCAGTCTAGAATATAATTTGTATATAAAATGTTTTCCATACCATTAATTCTAAATCCTTGTGATAATATCAGGATGCCGCCCTATTTAAATTTTAAGCCAGATCAGGTAAGTCTCTTTATTTAACGATACAATAAGCTTCAGTGTGTCATTTCTATATTCATTTGATTCCATAGCATACATACACTACACCAAATTCACTGTTGACATATATCACATGTTCTGGTTGCAACTCAGAACTCACATTTTAAAAGAAAAAAAGGACTATGCCTATCCCAGGTTGTGAAATCCTCTTTCTATAGGCTCTAACACAGGGAGGAGGGGGTGGAGAAGATGGTTTGGCCAAAACTCAGGGCTTTGATGTGTGTGCTTAGAGTCTTGGAATTTAAGAGGCAATTGTGTATTTAATGCCCCAGTGTTCCTCAGCTTGGCATGAGTTCTTTCTTCCTTCATTGCCTCTTGGATTGCTTTTCAGTTCATTACCTCTACCTTTCTGACATGAAATGAAACAACAAAAGATTTTTTATTTAAAAAAAAAACATTTTTAAGGAGCTGGCCTGGCTCTTTCAAAAGGCAGGGCCTGGTTGGCACCAGGCTGTTACAGTCGAAGGTGAGCCGAAGGTGCTGACAAGCCCACAGTTATGCAAGAGTTCAGTGGGCAGAGATTTCCAATTGTTAACAGTGTGTTCTAATATAGCTCTTGTCCTTTCCTTCACCATCAGATCTCAGAGGAGATGGGATGGGGGAAGTAGGATTTAGGAAACATATCAGAGCTAAACATTTTAAGTAGGAAGGGCAAGAGATTTTCACAGAACAGGGGCAGAGAGCAGCTGAGCCATATCCACAGATTCTGTATCCACAGGTTCAATAATCCATGGCTTGAAAATATATTTTTAAAAAAGAATGCCAAAAAACAAGCCCTGATTTTTACATTTTATATAAGAGCCAGAATTGTACTACCCTATTGTATAAAATAGGACTTGAGCATCCTTTGATTTTGGTATCCTCGGGAAGTCCTGGAACCAAACCCCAGCAGATACCAAGGGCCCACTGTAATGGATATGTCAGGTTAAGGACCAAATCTTGTATGAGGTCATATAAAATAGGCACACTAAAGTGTGACACCATAAGGCTATGCAAGTGTTTGGGTTATACTTGTCTCTACAACAGACAGAATGGAAAGAAAAAATAACCATAGATACAGGCTGCATATGTTGGGCAGGAGTGAGAAGTGTGAAGCCTTTCCAGCAGTTGCTGCTCTGGAACTCACTGCATTTCTCACCATTGGCTGGAAGATAACATTTAGCTTGGTGGTGGTGGTGGTAGTATGTGTGTGTGTGTGTTCATATATTTTGTTTTGTTGTACTAAGATGAGGCTTCAGGGAAATTTAGAATTAACTGGAATAAACTGAAGAGACAGATGCAGCTAAAATGGTGGGAAAGAAAAGCAGCAGGTTTACTTGATTATTGTGTGTGTGTGTGTGTGTATATATATATATATATATATATATATATATATATATACTGAGAGACAGTCACCAGAGAAGTGGATATGCAAGATTGTGAGATCACTGACACCTGGAAATTCAAGTTGACAATTCTCTGGTTTCTGATCTTTTCCCCAGACACTGCTCCTAAGACATCTTCTTGACATATAAGCTTCACAAGCTTTTGATTCAGATTTATTTTTTTAAATTGAAACTGGTGGCACACTTCTCACACATACTGTGAAACTGCAAGTGGAAACCTTATTAACTGCTGTTAGGTCAACTTTGACTTATGGCAACCCTATACATGAGAGACCTCCAGGTCACTCTATAATCAACAACCCTGCTTCAGTCTTGCAAACTCAGGGCCATGGCTTCCTTGACTGAATTAATCCTCCTGGGATATGGTCTTCCTCTTTTCCTACTGCTTTATACCTTACCAAGCATTATTGTCTTCTCATGATATATTCAAACTATGAGAGTCTCGGTTTAATCATCTTTGCTTCTGGGGCTTGATTTGCTCTAAGAGCCCATTTATTTGTTTTTTTAGCAGTCCATGGTATCCATTGAACTGCAGCACTACATTTCAAATTAATTGATTTTCTTGGTATCAGGTTTCTTCACTATCCAGCTTTCACAAGTATATGGGGCCACCTGTCTCACCAGGCCAGCCTGGTTGCTGGGGGGGGGGGGGGATTCAGCAGGTCCTCACTGCCTCCCTGGTGCAGCCCAGACCTGGCACTCTCTCAGCAAGTGCTGGGGCCATTTTTCAGCACCCAATTGGCTGCCAGGGCCTCAGGGGGCAGTACTTCTGGCTCCATCTCCCAGTGTGCCATGGGAGCTGGAAGCGCCTCCCCATTGGTTGGCCCCAGTGGAGGAGCCATCTTTGGTTGGCCAGGAGGCCTCATCTGGTGTCTGATTATCTGCTAGGCCTATTAAAGGGCACGTGGTCAAGGAGACAGTTGCTATTGCAGGTTGGCTCTTATGCCAGCAGGATGAGGGAGAGGCACCGAGAGCCAAGAACAAGTACCAGGTGCAGCGTGGGCAACTGGGCCTTGCAAGACTGCTCGAGGGGTAGTAATAATTTGAAGCAGCGACAGCTCCACTCCTTGCCGGAAACTACAGTTGGGGGCCAATTTGGGCAGCAATCAGATAGGCCAGCAGCACCAAGGCCAGCAGGCTGTTATCTGCCCCCCCCCCCAGAATTTCAGGATTTGGGGATTTCAGAAGCCCTGGTCATGCCACCCAAGGGGACCAAGAAGGCATCTAGGCCTGCACAGCCTACCACCAGAGGCCAGGCACAGCAGTTGATAAAATCTTAGGTTGCCTTGGCCCCCAAGAGGAGGCAGAAGTGGCCTGCTCAACCACCACCAGCTGCCTCCACATCACCCCTACTCTTGGGTGAGGAGGTGCTAGCAGGTTTCACCCACACCTTCTTTGCTTTTGTAGAGCATGTGAGGTGTACAGGGGCCTTACCAGTCTCTGCGCCAGGCTTGGCAACAGCTCAGGAAGGTGTGGACCAGACCCAGGGAAAGAGCTGGGAGCATGGTCAGGCGGAGATCCAGAGGAGAATGTGCCCTATGTCCTCTCCCAGCACCACCACCATCAGCTCATCTGGTACAAGCACCAGCACCACCTCATCCAGCTGTAGTTCAGGGAGCAGTTTTTCTTCCATGGCCTCCTCACCTATTGACAAAAGCAAGAAGCAGAAGTGAGATGGCAAGAAGAATGCCAAAAAGTCTCTGGCCAGGGCTGGCCAGGGCAGAAGGGATGGGGATGCTGAGTCCTTTGATCTTGCAGGCAGGGATGACTATTGGATGGGGGAGCATTGGTACCGGGTTTGACTTCCTCGGCCATCAGGTGCAAGACAAGGGGTCCAGGATTGGGAGGGGGAGGACCCCCACATTTCTGCCTTTCCCACTTTCACTGACAACAAGGACCCCCCTGGCCTTCATTTGCTCAAAAGGATCAGGAGCCATATCCTCAAAGAGTACTATGTAGATGTTTTCACTTTGCTAAAACCTGCTGGGTGAATGGCTGCTCCCCCAGATCCAGCAGGAAGAGGAGTCAGGAGGCCAAGGCAGAGTAGTAGTCCTTCTCCAACTGGATGTCGGGTTATTCTGTGTTCATGGGGGTGGTGCAAATGGCTTAACCTGAGCAAGGTTGGCACCTTTCCAACCACATGGCCAATATCCTTAAGGCTCAGGCCAGCGCAAGGAGGCTGTAGCCATTGCATACAACACCACTTTTTGCAAGCGGGCCTCCCAAAGCAGCAAAGCAAGATGGGACCTCATCAACAACATAATCTGGCTGGTTGAGGTGGGGCCTCATATCAAGGGGAGGGGGAACCCCTCACAGATCTCTAAGTGGGTAGGTAAGAAGGACCCTCACAGGCTGTTGTGCTGAGAGTTCAACCTGGGGAAATGTGTTCAAGCCCACTGCAAGCTTGAGCATTGTTGTGAGCTCTGCTAGGGCCCCCATACCAAGCTGACATGTTCCCAGCCAGCCAGCCCCTAGCAGCTCCTCTGTCCAGGATGCCTCAACTCATCAGCCTCCAGCAAGAAGAAGGGAGCGCTGACTCCAGAACTTGAGGGTTGGGGGGTCCAAAATGAATCCATTGGGGCTGCCCAGCAGTGTTTCACCCTTGCCCCCATGCCTGTGCACCCTTCCGCCTTGCTGATACTCCTCAGACACTGACAGGAAGATGGCCACTCTCTTGGCAAAGGACTTCACCTAGAGTTTTAAAATCCCTGCTGCAGGCCCCAGGTGGCCACTGATGCCTGCAACCTGATGTCTGCCCAGGACATGCTGCAGGTCCTCAAGAATAAAATCTTGAAGGAGTGTGATGCAGGGAGGGTGGTGGGCCTCTTCATCACCCCACTCATGCCCAATCTGCAGGTCCCCCCCCCCCCCTTGGTGTGATTCCCAAGAAAGCAACAACATCACATTCAAGGCACATTTTGTGCCTGGTCTTGAGAATAACATTGCAGACTCTCTCTCTTTTTCAGGAGGCCAGGTTCTGCCAATTGGCATCCGAAGCAGATCCCTCACCATGTCTTTCCCAGAGGAACTGTGGGAGGTTGGAAACTTGCTGTGATGCAGGGAGTCCTGTCTTCGCTTGCCCCAGCCATACTTAGGGCTTGCAGGAGAGCTATTTCCTAGTTTTTTATCTTTGGGGAGTGGGCCTCTGGGCACTCTAGCCAGTCCGTTCTCGTGCCATCCTCCAATTCCTTGTATAGTTGAGGGAGTCTGGCATCACACCTCACACCATGTCAGTCCACTTGGCTGGTATTTCTGTCTTTTCTAAGGCCGGGGGGTTCCAGAACCCTGGCACATTCTTCTTAGTCAAGAGGGTCCTCGAAGTCTGGAAGAGGACATCCCTTACTCAGGTGGATGGAAAGAGACCTATTTGCTTCAAACTGCTTCTCAGGCTCTCCCTGCAGCTCAAGCAGGTCTGCCATTCCAGAGACGAGACTTGCTTGTTCAGAATTGCCTTTGTAACTTCATTCTTTGGGGCTCTGTGGGTGGGCAAGCTGGTTCCCTCTTCCAGGACAGATGGGACCAAACATTCACTTCAGAGGGAGGATGTCTATTTTGTGGGTAATGCTATGTTCTTAGTTCTTCACAGGTTAAAGTGTGACTAGTTGGGGAAAGGGTCCACCATCATACTGAGAAGGCTCCATAGCTGTTGCCTGTGCCCTGTTCAGACTTTATGCAGATACCTGACATCCCGCTATCAGACTGAAGGCCCTCTTTTTACCCATGAGAATGGAACCATGCTAACCCAGTTCCAATTGGTGTCAGTGCTTCATAAGATCTTGCAGAGTGCTAGGGTACCAGTGGAAGACTTTGTCAGGCACTCGTTCCACATAGGGGCTGCCACAACTACAGTGGAGTGTGGCCTGCCAGCTGACTCAATAAAGAAGATGGGCAGGTGGAAGTCTGGGCATTCACTAGTTTTTTCAATCCGTGGCTGGACTCTTGCTCAGGGCAGCCATGAAGGTTGAAGAGGGGGACCCGCCCTATTGGGGAGAGGTACGGCTTTCAGGAGGTTGGCAGAAGGCAGGCACCATGGAGGTAGCATGGGCCATGGATCTGGTGGCCATGGCTTCCTGTGCTGCAGAGCACAGGATCAGGAGTCACTTGCTGGGAGCATTGAGGTGTTGCCATTGTGGGGGCAAGTCCTGTCAGAATCACCTGGTGACAAGGGGTGGAGATGTGAAAGTGTGATCAGTCGGTTACCCCTTTTGTTATCCTGAGGCCTGCCCATGACCAGGTAACTTGGTTCATTGATCAATAAGTAGGTTGGTCAATGCCAGATCCAGGCCTCATGCTTTGAGTGAACCCTACATGTCAATGAGGTTACTGGAATCATTGGTGTCCCTTTTCTTGGGGACTCAAATGTATATTGAATTTTTCCAATCTGTGAGCCATTGTTTTTTCCCCATATTTCTTGACAGATTTGATTTAGAGCTAGAGTAGATTCTATCTCTGTAGGTTGAAGCATCTCTGGTAGTATGCCATCTGCTCTAGGTGATTTATTTCTCCCACGTGCTCTGAATACAGCTTCCACTTCACTTTCTAAAATTGTAAACTCATTTTCAAAATGTTCTTTTTTGAATGAATCTGTTGTACTTTCATTTCTTTAATACAGTTCTTCAATGTATTGTTTCCATTGGCTTTTCATCTCTATTTTGTCATTTTTGTGCTCCCCTGTTAATTGTAGAGCATCCCCTTTAATTTCTTGGATCTTGTTGAAGAGGACTCTTTTTCTTCAATTTTTGTTGTCATCTTCTATTTCTGTGCATTGATCATTATAGTAGTTCTCCTTGTCCCTGTGCAAAAGTCATTGGTTTAACCACTGTGGAAAGGTAGTGCCATTGGTGACAATGGGTACCTTAAGGGCTGATAATTTAGTAAGCTAAATTGTGCAAATAACTGAGAAAAAAAAGGTTCTGCTGAGGAGCCTTGGGACTACAGAAAGGCTGCACTTTCCCTACCTACCCCTACTCTGTACCACTCCACAGCCAAAGTGGACTCTTGCCACAAAAGCTTTTACCACTATACTTTTTTTGGTCTTTAAGGTGCCTCAAGACTATGCAGTTAAAATAATGCAATCAGATTGTGAGTAGGATAGACTTGCCAAATTTTGTCTGATGGTATTCTATAATCTTTGCCTACTCACTTATAGTTCAAGAATGGTGTTGTATTCTGTGATCAGTGGTGACATTTCTGGGATTCTGTCAATTGCTACAGCCAAGGCAGCATCAAGGAATCTTGGTAACCTTCTATCAGCAGAGGGAAGGTGGATTAAAGTTGGATCAAGCTGGGAGCTTCTTTAAGAAGCACAGGATAGTAGATGAATCAGAAGTGATGATTTCCATGGAGCACACTAGCTTGCTCCAGCACAGAACTCTACATCCAACTGCTAGTGCAACTAGAGTAGGTCCATTGAATCAATGAGATTTATGTAAGTGTTGACTTTCCATTCAGCAATCAATTCAGAAGGTTTAAAGCTAAGGCTAGGCAAGAATCCAAAGATGACTGTCCAGTAGGCCCTTGTATTCCACTGGGGTATGGTTCCAGGATCCCCCATGGAAACCCAAACCAGTGGATGCTCAGATCCTGTTAGACATAATGGCATAGTAAAATAGTGTCCCTTATATAAAATAGCAAAATCAAGATATGCTTTTTGGAATGTATATCTTTTTGGAATATTTTCAAACCATGGGTGCTTGGATCCATGGATATGGAGGGCTGACTATACTAGAAACTTGCTTTTATTTTAACCTCTCTAGCTGTATCAGGATTCCAGATCTTATGGATTTGCAGAATGCATTCAGCCATGTACCTAAAGCATAACTGTGCACAGCTGCAAAGATGTGTGTTCAATTATTCAAATAGTTGATTCGTCACATAGCTAGAGCACTTCAAATGCCACATATATTGATTGGCATTGGCTCAGCTGTTCACTCAACTGGGACTTGTCCCTGTTTTCTCAAACCTGTTCCTGACAAATCATGTTACAGACTAGCATATTTTCCAGTTCTCATAAAGGTTGACTGGCTGTCTGAGAAAACAGCAACAAGGGTCCCATGAAACCTTACACTAATATTTTATATGACCTTACATTTTTTTTCAGAAAAATCATTGAGGTTTTTTCAAACAAATATTGGGGTTTTACACACAAGTGTACAAGATTTCTTTCCATCTTGACTACTAATTTCCTGCAATATGTAAACACCAATTGTTGCTTAATGCATTTCGGTTACAGCTCTCTGAAAGTAAACACAGCCTTTGTGAAATTAAACATTCACAAGAGATTATACATTCTGACAATTTTTTTTAAATAATCCCTTACAATTCATGGAGGGTCAAAACATTTTCAAAATAAACTACAGGTTGAATCTCCCTTATCCAAAATGCTTGGGACCAGAAATGTTTTGGATTTTTTTTATTATTATTATTATTTGAGAGTATTTGCATATATATCTTGGAGATGGGACCCAAGTCTAAACATGAAATTCATTTTTGTATACACCTTATACATATACCCTGAAGGTAATTTTATATACAATATTTTTAATAATTTGGTGCATGAAACAAAGTTTGTATAAACTTGAACCATCAGAAATCAAAGGTATCACCATCTCAGCCACCCATGAAAAAAGTTTTGGATTTTGGAGTATTTTGGATTTAAGAATTTTCTGCATAAGGGAGACTAGGGGGGGTTGCAGACTGCCAGAAATAGTGCAAATTGAGTCCACTTTTAGGGTTAGTGTTAGTGTTAGGGAATCATGGGAACTGTATTTTATTGTGGCACCAGAGCTCTCTGACAGAGAAGGCTCAATGTCTCAGAAAAAAAATTCCCATGATTCCCTAGCACTAACCCTAACCCTAAAAGTGGACTCAATTTGCACTATTTCTGGCAGTCTGCAACCCCCCTAAGCTATAATATTAAGCTTAGGTTCAAGATCCTATCTGGTCTTGGAAACTAAACAGGGTCATCTCTGGTTAGTATTTGGATGGGAGAGCACCAACTAATGCCAGGTGCTGTAGGCTATATTTCACAGGAAGGAACTGGCAGGACCCCTTCTGAATATTCCTTGCCTAAGAAAACCCTATAAATTCTTGGGGTTGCCATAAGTTGACAGGTGATTTGAAGGTGTGTGTGTACTAACAACAGCATGATCTCTGGCTTCCACCACTGTCACACAATTGCCACACTACTGCTTCTGCTCAGTAGATGTTAGTCACATTTAGTCTGGCTTCTCAGCCAAAATGGTATCTAACCTTCAAAAATATTTTTTTTACTTCTTCTTGTTAAATCTCCCCCATTCCAAATATCTTAGGGCCAAGCTGAGTGAGAATTTGTAATCAGAAGCCTGAGGGTAACGCATCTGAGCCTGACATGAGAGACCCAACCAGCAGCACTGCTGCCAGCAGCATAGCTCTTGCTTCACAGGAGCACACAATCCCAGAACCATGGAAAAGTAGTGCTGTTACCCTCGGTGGAAATGTCCAGAGAGGACACTCCAGGACCAATCTATTTGAGACAGGATTTACAAATAAAATTATGTTTTATTAAAAGGCACTCGCACAACACACATACACACACAGCACACTGAAAAGGCTAAGGAATCAAGTGTAGGAGGTTAGGATAGAAGTGAGGCTTCTCTCATGGTTATACGACACCTGAACAGATCTTGTCTCCAGTTGCTGGGGGTCCAAGATAAAATGGAGGACTCAAGCAGCTCCCAAGGTATAGGGGTTGGGCGAGCTTCTGAGGTGCTTAGCCAAGCAAACTGACAGATTTCTGCCTGCTGCTGGACTGAGCCGGGGACTTGCTGAAAAGGTCCCAATATTTATACCAAAATTATGCATTGGCAGCAGATTCCTAGGGGTTAAAAAGACCAAATGGTTTTTGAAGTTACTTTGAAATGGGTTTGAAGTCACTTTGAAATGTCTGGAGTTACTTTAAAATGGTTTTCCAAGATAGTAACACTGACGTGTGAATGGATGGCAATAGACACACATTTCCAGGCAGAGAGGATTAGCGTGCAGGATCACCAGTGCTTTGTTCATCTTACATCAGACCATTGCTCTGTGATCCTGGGGTCCCCTCACCGCCTCCAGAGGTGGAATGCAATTCTTGTCTTGCTAGCCTATGTGCAAGAGCTATTCTCTAGTCATGGCATCCACATTTTGGGGTTGTAGAAGGGTCACCCAGCCTATGTTTTGTTACATTTCTGATAGCAAAAGAGGAGGAGTACCTAAAAACACCCATGGGCCTAACAGTGCCATGGTGGGAATTGGGACTGATAACTAGATATTGGCCTTGATTCTTAATAAACAAGGTTAAGGATCAGGCTTTAAGTATTTTCCCCCTAATTTAAAAGTGTACTGAGTTTTTGCAAAGGACAAAATGTCAATATTATGCCTTGACAGAGTGTGTGCATTTTCATTTCCCAGCTTCTGGTAATGATGTCATTGTATCAACACAAATGTACACTTGACTTTAATATTAACCAGCTGTGCCCCATGGACCAAGCAAGAGGACAGAATGAGCCTCCCTTTCCCTCAAGCTCAAATTATGAGCCACCAGTTATATTAATCATTACATTTAAAGAATTCAGAGACAGCATGCTCAGTAGACACTGGTGTCACATTTGGAAAGGGAAGATCAAATTAAGCAACAAATCAAGTGTCATCACATGAAAAACTAACATACTTCCATCAGAAAACTAGTTACACTGAACCACCATGTTGCTAAGAGCAGGAAGCCATGGGACTTCTCAGCTTTTTCCCCAGTTGTTTGTTTTGGTTTGTTTGTTTGTTTTAGAGTTTTATTATGTCTCCACCCACCAGGACCCCAAGGAAAGATACAAGGAGTGAAAATTTTGAAAATTGTGAATACATAATTAAAATGCATTTATCCTATTTATTTATTTATTTTTATGACCACTTTACATTTCTACCAAAGTGGTGTCCAACATTCTACAATTACATTTTTTACTACTACTTATTAATTCTCCCCCATTCCAAATATCTTAGGGGCCAAGCGGAGTGAGAATTTGTAATCAGAAGACCCAGCGCAATGCATTTGAGCAATCAGACTTGCAAATAAGGCTGTGATTACCTTCTGATGATCATTCACAAAGCAGCAGGAGGTGAGAAAAGATCTGGGCTAGGACAATCAAAGAAGGTTTATCCCCTTAGGAAGCATGGGTTCTAAGCCAGGAGCTATTTGTCCCATATTGATTTACTCTTAGCCTGTTCAACAGGGCATGGTTCTTCCCTCACTAACTACATACAACTTATTTCTCTCCACCACTGTGCAGCAAATACCATTCTTTTTCTACAAGTAACTGTATTTCTTTGTGACTTTGTCCACCTGTGCTCCCAGATCCATTTTAAAATTCAGAATGGTTGTTACCTAGATTGTACATTTCCCATTCCATTCCTCTCATTGGATAATTGATTCAATTACATTTCCTTCCATATTCCCATAAGCATAAAGTGTCATCAACAGAGAGATCACTTTTGATCCAGGCCTTTTCCGCTCTTCCAATTAGTCATATCTCTCCATTCACTTGAATGTAGTCATCCATCCAGAAGTCAATGCTCTGGATTACTCAACAAGTACAAATACCAGACATATACATTATTATTTTGCATAAAGCTCCAGATGTTTCACATCTGCCTCTACACTTGTTGTTATCCTGCCAAATTGCTGAGTCTTCATGGCAGGTTTACAGTAAAGAAAGATTGTAGCTGTAAAGAGTTTTATGACAGTTGACATTACAAGCATGTGGCTCTTTGCCTAGTCTCTTGAAGGCTCCTATGATTCCACAAAATCAAGCTATTCACAGACTTGCAAAAAAAGTAACCTTTGAACCTAGCATATGACCATTCAGGTCCTCCAGTTTCAATTAACTTGCACAATGGAAGTGGCTTTTTACCAATAGCCATGTTGGCAAACCTATGCCTCATGTGCCAGACATGGCATGCAAAGCTATTTTCCCTGGCATGTGGAGCAGGGAAGAGAAGGAAAAAGTGTGCGCCTGTTCCTCCTCCTCCCAGCCATCCCAAGCCTTCACCTGCCTCCAGAGAGACAGCCTGGGAAAGTGTGGGTAGGGGGAGAAGTCCGGCCCCAGAAGTCCCGCCCCCATAGGGCAGAAGTCCGGCCCCGGAGGTCCCATTCCTTCTGGAGGTCCCGCCTCTGGCACAAGGTAACAACCGGTGCTGGAAGGCCATTTAGCTTAGGCACTCAGTGCCTAAAAGGTTCACCATCACTGATCTACAGGATATTTGTTGTTGTTAGCTGACCTCGAGTCAGTCCCAACTCATGGTGACCCTGTGGATGAGACATCTCCAAGAATCCCTATCTTCCACTGCCTTGCCCAGATCCTGCAAGCCCTTCCCCATAACCCCCCTGATCTAGTCTATCCATCTCGTTTGTGGTCTTCCTCTCTTTCCTCTACCTTTCCTAGCATTTTTTTTTCTAGTGATCTGTGCCTTTTCATTATGTGGCCAAAATACAATAGTCTCAACTTGATCATCTTTGCTTCCAAGGAGAGCCCTGGTCTGATCTGTTCAAGAACCCATTTGTTTGTTTGTTTTCTTGGCTGTCCATGGTATCCTAAGTACTCTTCTCTAGCATCATATTTCAAATGAGTTGATTTTCCTTCTGTCTGCTTCCTTCACTGTCCAGCTTTCACATCCATACATGGTAATTAGGAATAGAATGTCCTGAACAATTCTGACTTTAGTGCTCAGTTGTATGTTTTTGCTCTTCAGTATCTTTTCCACTTCTTTCATAGATGTCCTTCCCACTCCTAGTCGTCTTCTCATTTCTTGGCTGCAGTCTCCATTCCGGTCAATGTTTGATCCTAGATATGGGAGTTCTTTGACTATTTCAATTTCCTCGTTGTCTAGATTGAATTTGTGTATTTCTTCTGTGGTCATTATTTTTGTTTTATGTTCGGCACAGACCTACCTTTCCGCTTTCATCTTTGACCTTTCTTATTAACTGTTCCAATTCCTGAATGTCTTCTGCTAATATTATGGTGTCATCTGCATATCTTAGGTTGTTAGTGTTGCTTCCTCCAATCTTAACTCCTCCTTTTTCTGATTCTAATTCTAATTCTAATTCTGCTTTTATGATGTTTTCAGCATATAAGTTAAACAAGTAGGGTGAGATGAGACGGATTATCTAGATCCATGTCAGTCTGGTTTTAGGGGACAGAAACCACTTTGGTCACCTTGGTGGATGGCCTACATAGAATACTGGCTAAGGGGAGTGTGTCCCTGTTGGTTTTGCTGGACCTCTCAGCGGCTTTCAATACCATCGACCATGATATCCTTCTGAGTCGCCTTTCTGGGATAGGGCTTGGAGGTACTGTTCTACAGTGGCTCCATTCTTTCTTGGAGGGGTGTTCTCAGAAGGTGGTGCTGGGGGATACCTGTTCAATTCCTTTGCCATTGGCTTGTGGGGTCAATCCTGTCCCCTATGCTTTTTAACATCTACATGAAACCACTGGAAGAGGTCATCCAGAGTTTTGAAGTAGGGTGTCACCTGTATGCTGATGATACCCAGCTCTATCACTCCTTTCCACCTAATTCCAAGGAAGCTGTTTCTGTCCTAAATCAGTGTCTGACTGCTGTAATGGACTGGATGAGAGCAAACAAATTGAAGCTTAATCCAGACAAGACAGAGGCGTTCCTGGTCAGTCAAAAGACAGATCTGGGAATAGGGATTCAGTCTGTGTTAGATGGGGTAACACTCCTCCTGAAAACTCAGGTTTGTAGTTGAGTACTTCTGGACTCAGCGCTAAGCCTCGAAGCCCAGTTATCAGCAGTGACTAGGAGTGCTTTTGCACAGCTAAAACTTATGTGCCAACTGTGCCTGTTCCTGGAGAAGTTAAATCTGGCCACGGTGGTACATGCCTTGGTTACATCCCATTTGGATTACTGTAATGCACTCTACATGGGGCTGCCTTTGAAAAGTGCTCAGAAACTTCAGCTGGTCCAAAGAGCTGCAGCCAGGCTGTTAACTGGAGCTGGTTACAGGGAGCATACAACTCCCTTGTTGCAACAGCTCCATTGGCTGCCAGTCCGTTTCTGGGCACAATTCAAAGTGCTGGTTTTGACCTATATGGCTTGGGTCCAGGCTATTTGAAGGACCGTATCTCCCTGTATGAGCCCCCTAGAGTATTGAGGTCATCAGGAGAAGCCCTTCTCTCTGTCCCACTACCTTCTCAGGTGCATTTGGTGGGAACAAGAGAAAGGGCCTTCTCAGTGGCTGTTCCCAAGCTCTGGAATTCCCTCCCTACAGAGTCCAGGATGGCTCCATCTCTGCTGTCCTTCCGGCAGCAGGTAAAGACGTTTTATGCCGCCAGGCCTTTGCATGACATGGATGCTGTTTTTGTTTTAAAGAGTTTTAAACTTTAACTTTTAATACTGAAATGTTTTTAATTGTCTGAATTGTTTAATTGTTTTTTAAACTTTGTATTTTTAATGTTTTCTACTGTTTTAACTTGGACTGTTTTAGATTTGTTAGCCACCTTGAGCCCCTGTGTTGGGATGAAGATGGGATGTAAATAATAATAATAATAATAATAATAATAATAATAATAATAATGTAGTCTATCTGGTTTTTGTGTTTATTATCTGGTGATGTCCAGGTGTATAGTCTCCTATCTGGTTGTATGACGCAGGTGTTTGCAATGAATAGATTATTGGCCTCACAGAATTCTATCAGATGCTCTCCTGCTTTATTTCTTGTTCCTAATCCAAATCTTCCTACTGGTTTTGATTCTTCTTTGTTGCCAACTTTAGCATTCAAGTCTCCAATGATTATTTTGAAATCTTGTGATGGCATGTCGTCATTTTTTTCCTGGACTGCATCATAGAATCTCTCAATTCCCTCTTCATCTGCATCTGTGGTTGGTGCATATGCCTGGATTATTGTGATGTTTATAGGTTTACCCTGAAGCTTTATTGATAATATATGGTCTGACTTTGAGTTGTATCCTTTGAGTGCTCTAGCTATATCTTTCCTTAGTATGAAAGCCACCTATAGGATATAGAGCACCTAAATTAAATGGTTTGGGATGTCAATACTTGAGAAGCACCCCTTCCTATATACACATGCCCAAGATTGAGGTCTTCTGGAGAGGCCCTCCCCTAAATCTGAACTGAAAGATGGGAGAGGGTCTTCTCTCATGTGACACCCCAATTGTGAAATTCCTTCCCCTTAGAGGCCTGACTGGTGTCACTACAACCCCTAGGAGAATTTTTTTTTTTAATTAAAGCTTTGAGTACCTAATTGATTTTATCAAAATGTACATTTGTATGGGTTTCAACTGTTTTTATCTGTTAATGTTTAATGGGTTTTTAGTCTGTTGATCTTTTTATTGCTTTAAATTCTTTATTTTTTAAATTCCTTATTGATTGGGTTTTTTTTATACTGTTCATAACTATTTAAATGGATTTTTGTTCACTTCCTAAATATCTCATTATAAAAGGCAAAACATAAACATTTTAATTAATAAATACATGTAAATAAGCTCTTTAGTCACCTCCTACTTCTGGATTTAGTGGCAATTAGTGGTCCTGTTCTGCAGCTGTGTAAAGCTGATATGGCACACAGTTTAATTTGATTTTTTTTTTAAATGCTGATTTGCTCCTTTGCCCTTGGAGGTGAGACTGGCTACTGTCTCTGCTACAGTTCCTCTGACTAGGACAGGGCAATTACAACACTATTCAGCTTAAAAGAAGAGAGATTAACAGAGTCCCCAGTAATCAAGTTGTTCAGTGGAGTGAAGAATTCTAACCCTGTTCAGCCAAAGGCACAAAAATCCTCCTTTAGACCTTCCTACTCAAAAAATGGACTCTGCAGCTGGATAAGAACACTGAATGGAGGGCTAGTACATGCAGATTTTCTTTAAGAATGTTTGAGCAGGTTTTCAGGCTACATCTACACTGAAGAATTAATGCTGTTTGACACCGCTTTAACTACCACGGCTCAATGGTGTGGAATTCTGAGTTTGTAGCTTTGTGAGATATTTCACCTTCTCTGTCAGAGAACTCTAGTACCAAACAAATGACAAATCCCAGGATTCCATAAGTTGGAGACATAATAGTTAAAGCACTGTCAAACTGCATTAATTCTGCAGTGCAGATGCAGACCCTGTCTGTGGCAAACTGATGATATCAATGTTAGTGCAAAAGAGTTAGCCACAGATATTCAAGGTAGCATTCTCATGCTACTTGCCTTGTCCTCTCCTATCTTCCAGCTCTATTGTTCTGGAAGATGATAGTTAAATGACATGTCACCCATTTAGTGCTTGGACTATTAAAAGTTTCTGGGCACCATCATTCACACATATATAGTATTCAGGAATGCTGAGAGCACTATACATACCTTATCTCACTATCTCTAACAATAGCAAGGTTTGCTTTATTACTCTCCCCGATTACAGTCTTGAGGGTAAGAAACAAAGGCTCATCTCAGTGGACTACTGAATCAGTGACAGAAACTAGATTTGAGTCAAGGATTTTCTGTAAGGGCTGTCAGCCTTTACATGCATATACCCAGTGATTGCTAGTTTGCACTTTTTCAGACATTCTGTTTGTTTGCTTTACCACACTCATTCTTTTCCTGCATCTCTTCTAATGTGTAGACTTCTTTTCTTTTCTTCCCTCTCTCTCCTCCATTAGACCATGTGTTTGATATGCTTTACAAAGAAGGCTGTGCTTATTTCTGCTAGACCGGGTGGGTCGGTGGATGAGTATGGGTTTGATTGTTGTTCAGC
Organism: Phrynosoma blainvillii; assembly: GCA_026167975.1. Classification (NCBI taxonomy): domain Eukaryota; kingdom Metazoa; phylum Chordata; class Lepidosauria; order Squamata; family Phrynosomatidae; genus Phrynosoma; species Phrynosoma blainvillii. The sequence continues at coordinate 304,642,148 of JANUYF010000001.1, read as the reverse complement.
CTCTGTCTTACAGTTTTATTACTCTACTAGAGAGATCCACTTCTTTTTCTCACATTTCCCAACATATTCTAGTTTATTGCTCAGATTAATCTAGTACAATTCTATGTGTATTTATTTACTCAGCAGAAAGTCCCACACATACTTACTATCAGGACCCTAGCCTTACAGTTTAATCCTATGTATGTCTGCATATAAATAAATTCCACTGAGTTCAATGGGAATTATTTTGAGTCAAGTCAGTAAGAGATTGCAGCTTTAGAGTCACAATAATAGATAAAGCCTTCAGTTTGAACATGTGCCAACTGTATGGAAGTAATGAATAGCCATATTGAATAATAGTACCTTTTTTTAAGCCTTTTTGGCAAAAACTCAAATGAAGCAATGGCCAGAAATTCAACATAGCTGATAAAGTGTGCATGAGAAGAGAAGATTTTTAAAACATGATAAATAGTATCAGCTTTGTTTTTGGAAGAACACCATAACCTTTTTCCCCAAATCAAATGATCAGGCAATACCTTTATTGGGACCAAGAATGTACTAGATTTTCTATAAGCTTTTGAGAACTCCTTATGTCACCAGGGAAGATGTTACAAAGTGTGGGGGAAAAGCCTGGTGTGTTCTCTAAGGGCCTTTGCAGACTGCTAGAAATAGTGCAAATTGAGTCCACTTTAAGGTTTAGGGTTAGGGAATCATGGGAACTGTATTTTATTGTGGCACCAGAGCTCTCTGACAGAGAAGGCTCAATATCTCAGGGGGAAAAACAATTCCCATGATTCCCTAGCACTAACCCTAACCCTTAAAGTTGACTCAATTTGCACTATTTCTGGCAGTCTGCAAAGGCCCAAAGTCTGCCTGGTCAGGACTATATGGAATGGAAAAATAACAGACTTCAGGGATTGCAATGTATGGTCCTTTAGATGTTTCTGGACTGCAGCTCCCATAATCTATCACCACTGACTCTACTCTGCTATGTGCCATTACAGTTACAAAAACAAAATGCCTGATCCCAGAGAGAGAGAGAGAGAGAGAGAGAGAGAGAATCAATCCAGTTGTTATTCCCATAGCTTTGATTTTTCCTCTACAGGAAAAACAGAAAGTAAGGCAATAAAGGAAGTGAAAAGTGTTGCAAGTTGAAGAGAGAAGGGCTCTGGGGAAAACAAATAAGCCCACACAGAGCCAAAGGGAGGAGGAACGTCATACCCAAATGATTTTGTCTTTGATCTTTTGTCTCATGATTACTCAGACAAGTGCCTTGAATGCTTACTATACTTCCTTTGTCCAGTTGGTGGGCAGTGTAGAAGCCAAGTATGGTAGGAGCCAACTCAGCGCTGACCACCCATCAAGGAACAGGTTTCAGTAGTTATGAGAGCCATGATGTGAAGGATAGGTGAAGTTCAAATGAGGAATCATTCCAGAGCACCTTGAAGCAGAGGAAACAGGATGAATCAGGACTAAGCCAGAGCTGACAGTTCTGTATACAAAGGATGGCCAGAAGCTTCCCTCCACTTTAAATGGATGTATAGAAGAAAAGATTTTCAGAAGGGTTACATGCCATGTCACTATCAAGGGTGTAGGAGCCCTGTCCCCCTTTTTCTGGTTTTAATTTGGCCACCCTAGTCTTAGAAGACACTCCATGGTTCTCAGATTGGTGTATGACTAGAAAACATTATTTAGATATCTGGAAGAAAGGGGATAGCATGTCAGAACAGACATATTAGCTGGACAATTGTTGGTGTCTTGTACTTGTGTAAGTTTCTCAATGGAAGCAGTTGGGATTTTTGTCTGATATGGAATGGTTGTATTTAGCTCAAGATCATGGAAGCAGATGTGCACATACAGCACTGTAGCACATGCAGATGTACATTTATGGCTGAGGCATGTCCATCTGCCCTGGCTGAAAGTGGCAGCAGTACTCTTTCAGTTGTGTACTTTCTTCCACAGTGCTGCTGTTCAACACAAGCATCATATAACACTATCAGTCCATAATTCCACATGTGAGGGAGATTTATGCTAAACAACCCTGACATATCTCAGCCATTGGCCCCCTCACTGATTTACAGCCTATTTCTGGGGTGGGAAAGGAGAAGGCAATACATTTTGTATTCTTCATCTTTTGCAACACTCATCAGGAAAGAGACAATGTGTGAGAGATGATAATAATAAGAATTCTGTGGCACTGTACAACAGTGTTCCCTATTTACTCATGCTGGGGGTGGAAGTGAGCATGATCTATGATTTACACAACATACATCTCACATTTACCTTAAGACCAAAATTGGATTCATGTTGCTTTCCAGTATGAATTGAAATTCCCATCATGCCTGGTCATTAGCCTTGTGGGCTGGGGCTGTTAGGCACTCTAATCCAAAAGCTCTAGAAGCTACCTCAATCAGGGGAGGCTGCTTAATAAGTTTCACCGATTTCATTGCTTTAAATGGCTGCTCCCTTCCCCATCCTGTGAACTATTTTGAAAATTGCTTTATTGACAAACAGCATAGCAAATCATGTGAAAGATGGTGGTGGGAGGGCTGTTTAAATAGCCACAATGTTGTTTTAAATCCTTGAATATTCTTAGTAATGTGCATCTGAGATTAATTTCATACCCACCCCAAGCTACTAAAAACACCTCAAACTCCTCTTATCCCAAATTTTCCTCCCACCAGCATTCACTGGAACCAAAATGGCAAAGATAGAACCACCTAGTTCAAATGCTGAAGACGCCAAAGGCTCCAGCATGTCCTCCATTCATCCACTAGTAACTGTGACTCATTCAGGAGTTACTTCCCTATTTTTACATTTCTTTTTCCATTCATTGCTGTTTTCCAGTAATTTAACAGGCAAATTGTGCTGCTCCATTGTATTAACTATGGCATTCCTGGTATTTTTAATGCAGAGTAATTAAATACACAGCACCTACAAGCCATAGCTCCTGTCAATGTGTTTCCATAAGACAACATGGGATTTATATTTTACTTTTCCTTCCCTTTTTTGCCTGCCTTTCCTGCCTGCCTTCCTCTCTTGTTACTCTGCTGTCTGTTGATGATGTTTCATATTAGCTTTTATTAGCTACAGGTGTTTTCTGCTGTTCAGCTGCCAGCACTTTCCCTTTTTCCCAGCCAATTCCAAACCTGGTTTGTGCTGTGATCACCTTTTTAAAAAGAGATGTTGAGGACAGAGATTTTCTGCTGCTTCAGCAGATGTACACAACCTGGCTCTCCCCCCTTCCATCCCCCAACCTTATCCCACATGGGCGCCTTGGTTGGAAACATAAGCAGCATTTCTGCTTGGGATGAGAGAGAAAGAAAACCCAATTGTAATGAAAAGATGGGCTACAGATGAGAACAAAAGATTTTCCCCCTCCTTGTGTTTTATTTGTCTGAGAGCCATGAAGAGCCTTAGTTTGAATTGTGAAGGCTCCCTTCATGTAAGCCATGAAAACAAGGCTAGATGCCTGCCCTGTTCAACTTTCTAATTGCTTATTTGTTACATACAATTAAAAAGTTGAACAGGCTGGGCCTATAGCATTGTTTCCTCACCTACATGATGGAGTCTTTCATATTTCATTGCAATTGTATTCCACTTTTCTTCCAACAAATTCAAAATGATGTATAGCAGTGCTACTCAAAAGTGGACCAGTGCTGGTCCCCAAGCTATTGGCTGCTGATCTGTAGTGAGTTTCCCAGAAAGAAAGTTGCAGTCAATGGACACAAACATGGTACTGCTTCTTGGAATATTAGGGGGAAATTGCTGATCCTCCACATTAGGTAAACAGGAAAGCACTAATATACAGGATTCTGCTACATCCATAATAGCCCTCAGGCAAGTGAAGCTTTGTGGTTGAATGGGGAGTGGAACATGTATTTTTGTTTTAGTCTGAGTCTCTACACCAACTAGCCATTTTGACCCATTGTGACCAGCCAAGCCAAACAGGTAAGTACAGTGGCCCCTCAGAGCTTCAACAGACTCATAAAATCATAGAATTACAGAGTTAGAAGAGACCACAAGGGCCATCCAGTCCAACCCCCTGCCATGCAAGAACTCCTGATTAAAGCATCCCCAACAGATGGCCATCCAGCCTCTGCTTAAAGACCTCCAAAGAAGGAGACTCCACCACACTCTGAGGAAGTGTGTTCCACTGTTGAACAGCCCTTACTCTCAGGAAGTTCCTCCTAATGTTGAGGTGGAGTCTCTTTTCCTGGAGTTTGCACCCATTGTTCCAGGTCCTAGTTTCTGGAGCAGCAGAAAACAAGCTTGTTCCCTCCTCAATATGACATCCCTTCAAATATTTAAACAAGGCTATCATATCACCTCTTAATCTTCTCTTCTCCAGGCTAAACATTCCCAGCTCCCTAAGTCGCTCCTCATAGGGCTTGGTTTCCAGACCCTCCACCATTTTAGCTGCCCTCCTTTGGACACGCTCCAGTTTCTCCACATCTTTTTTGAATTGTGGTGCCCAGAACTGGACACAGTATTCCAGGTGAGGCCTGACCAAAGCAGAATAGAGTGGCACTGTCACTTCTCTTGATCTAGACACTATACTTCTATTGATGCAGCCTAAAATTGCATTGGCCTTTTTAGCTGCTGCATCACACTGTTGACTCATGTTCAACTTGTGGTCTACCTGGACTCCTAGATCCCTTTCACATGTAGTCTCATTCAGCCAGGTGTCCCCCATCGTATATCTGCTTTTCATTTTTCCGCCCTAACTAGACTGCCTAGTTTTCTTGTTTTCTGAAATTACACAAATCTGTCCCAGGGAGGGTGGCCACATGAAAGAGGACAGTTGTGTGGAAGAGGGAATTTCAGCAGATATAGCTTGTTTTGCAAGCTTCAACCTGCTGAAATTCTGTTTTAAAGATTCGGGAGCCTTGGCCTCTTTTTCATGGGTCCAGCCGAGGGGGGTGTTGTTTGGCACACTGTTACACGTGGATTTTTGGCCTACACAAGTCATACTCCATTGTTATAAGCAAGAGTTCAGAGACTTAAAACAGAGGCTGTCTAACTAAACTGGAATTCTTAACATGGGATCCATGCATATGCTTCAGGAGGTCTCTGAACCAGATGCAAGGATTATTTTTTCTTTTATTTCCAACCTGAATTTTTCATGCCACTGTAATTTTTAGATAAAATGCTAAATTCTTGGCTTTTCAAGTGGACATCATAGGTTTTTTTGTTAGGGTGGGGGGATCCAGACTACTTTATCCATGACAGGGTGGTTTTATATGGGGGGGGAGGGTGTTTTTGTTATGTTTTAACTTTTTGTATGTTTTTATGCTAATTTTATACTATTTTAATTAGATGATTTATCTGTTTTAAAATTCTTACCATAAGTTTTTAAAATGTTTTATTTGATGAGATGCCTTGGGTCTCATTCTGGGAGAAAGGGAGCATAAAAATGAAATAAATAAATAAATAAAATCTGGAGAAAATCAATTTCTAATACAATAATATAAAGTGTATACAAAATTCTGTATGTATGCCTTTAGGTGCATTTTTGCAGGGAGAGTTCTAGGATTCAGAACCAGCACAATATAGTGGTTTGAGTGTTGGACTAGGACTCCAGGAGATCAGGTTTTGAATCTCTGCTCATGGAAACCCACCTGATGACATTGAGTGAATCATACTCTCTTGGCCACAGAGGAAGCCAATACCAGCCCCCCCCCCCCAATCTTGTAATAGATTCACCTGAGGGTCTCTATAAGTTGGAAATGGCTTGAAAGCATGCTACAACAACTCTTGGTTTAATCAGAGTCTCAGAAGAAGGTGTGATGCAAAAAAAATTCACATAAATAGTTCCCTATATGGAATGATATCCACATGAATCCAATTAGCTACTTACTGCATTGGCAAAATACCAGGATAAAACAAGACAGGAAGCACAAAATCTTCACAAGACAGGCACCTAGACCTGACACAGACCCTACACCAGGGGTAGGCAACCTTTCCCCTTTAAGGGCCGAGGGACTTCAGCTCCCAGAAGCCTCAGCCATGTTGGCCAATAGCTCCTGGGATTCTGGGAGCTGAAGTCCTTCGACCCTTAAAGGGGAAAGGTTGCCTACCCCTGCCCTACACCAACCAATATAAATCTGACAAATCCACATTGTATAAGAGGCAATACGGTCTCCTAGGGATCATATTAGATATGTGAAAAAAGAAAACTTTTTAAGGGGGATAGGAACCATAATTACCAGAATCTCAGTCATGATGAGGTTTAGGAACATTGTAGTTCAAATGATATGAAGGAGACTAGGTTGCCAGCCCTTGTCCTTGAGATAATATGACTACAGGCTTCCCCTGCCTTTTGATGCCTCGCTTTCTGATCTCTCACTTTCTCAGCATTTTCAAATTGCAGACAATTTCCATTAATTCAACAGGGTTACCACTCTTTTGACTGTTCTTCTTGCCTATGAGGCTTACTTGGGACTGCTTGCATGTACTCTGTGTGTGCATTAGTGTGTTAATTTAGATTTTGCAAGCATTCAAAAGTGACATATAGTGTATTATTTATGCTGTCATTAGCCAAAATGTATTTGCAAGCTAAAAAACCCTGGGTCCGACTTTAAAACCAATTCTTCTTTCTGACAGGCCTCCAGTCCCTAACCCATCAGATAAGCATGGCTTGCTATATTTTGATTACAGACATTACATGTAATTATGCACGTTATAAAATGTAATATAATAAAATGTTGAAAAATACTTGCTGGCCTTGAAAGAAATGGGGAATATCTCTCAAACAGAACATGACATTTATTGCCTGAATGCAGTTGATATGTGGGGAAGTGTTTTGTGTGTGTGTGTGCATTTTTAAGTAACTGCAGGAGACCAAACAACTATGAGATGGGGGAGGTGGAGAGAGAAGGCTTAACCAAACAATACAGCAATTTTCTTGTTGAAATCTGTTGGCCAGAGGCAGAAATGGGTAGAGCCAGCAGCAAAAATGGACAAAGTTATAGACGGGCTGGAATTCACAATCACATACAAATGTGTAACCTAGAGTTATATATTTGTAACTGATTCATATTTATGAACTCTACATATTCAATAATGTATGCAATACATTAGGATTATAATAGTCCCCCAATCCTGCCTTACCAGGCAACAGCCTCTGCAAACTACAAGAGGTCTGTTCTCCTGTCAATTGAAAAAACAGCAATGTTTCCCACACACCCAATCTTGAATCTGAGGATGAATTCTTACAGGGATCCTATTTCTGATTGTCACACTGGGGATTGTTGGTGGGAGGGGGTGGCTTCTATTTCTGATTTTCACACTAGAGATCACTGGTGGGAGAGGAGTGTGCTGTGTCGCAATTGACATGAAAACAGACCCCTGTTTCTCACTGTGGCTGCTTCCCTATAAGACAGGATGGAGGAGAGTCAGGCCAGGAGACACTACTTTGTTAAGCATACTGACCAGGTCATGTAGGTCAACATTGTCTGTGCTGACTGACTGAAGTTCTCCAGTTTCGGGTAGGAATTTTCCTTACCTTAGGGATATTAGGTGTTTAATCTGGGACTTTTTGCATGTAAAGCCTATGCTCTAACGCTGAGCTAGGAACAATGGTGGTGGAAGGATGAACCTGCTCCAGGTGTTAGTGCAAATCTGAGTTAAGTGTTATCCAAGGTATATGAAATTCATAACATAGCTGTGCTAGTGTGGAAAATCAATATGCAAAGGAATCTTGTAGCACCTTTGAGACTAACTGACAGAAAGAAGCTGGTAGCATGAGCTTCCATAGACTTGAGGCTACTTCCTCAGATGTGTGCGGCATATGGGTATATGGGACAGGTCAAGAAAGAAATAGATAAATTAGAACATATCCATAGAAGGTGTCCAAGCAGGTCTGGAAACCCAGCCCTGGGAGGACCAGCTTAGGATGCTGAATATGCTTAGCATGGAGAAAAAAGATTGAGGGGTAATAGTCATCTTTACTTATTTGGAGGGATGACATGTAGAAGATGAAGCAAGCTTGTTTTCTTTGCTTTTTTAAGAGACTAGGACACAAACCAATGGATTCACATTACAAGAAAATAGATTTTATTTCATCCTTAGGACAAACCTCTGGATGATAAGAGCTGTTCAACAGTGGAATAAACTGCTTCAAAAGGTGGTGGACAGTTGTTCATTGGAGATCTTGAAACAGAACTTGGATGCCCACTGTTCAGGAGAGCTTTAGCTTTATATTCCTGCACTGGCAGAGATTGAACTAGATGGTCCTTGAGATCCCTTCCAGCACTATGATTTTTATTAAATGAAGACCTTGTAGGTTGGACTAATAGATATATGTGAGTTCTCATTTTTGCACAGTAAAGATGGTACTCTAGCAGTACATTGGGAGTATGAATGTTGAAAATGACCACCATCTTGTAAAGATGGTGCATAAAATCCAAGAAAACGTAGATAATATTCTGCTCTCAGTGAAACAAAAATATTCCCCCCCCCATATTCCACCAACAAATACAAAGGCTAAAAGAGCTTTCATTTATATCCTTTAGTTCTAAGAATCAGCCAAATTAGATTTAAAATATCATCCCATCATAGTTGATTTGATTTTTAATTTCTTGTTGTTACTGTTTACTAGACCACAAACTCTGCAGAGAGTACTGGGTGCAGCGCTCCCATGGAACATTTACAACCTTGCTGGTAACCGCAAATGTCAGGGTATGCATTGATTCAAGTATTGGGGGATTCTAATGATGCACACAGTGTAGCTGGTACCTCCCAAGAGACACATTAGTAACTCAAGCACTGTGGCTCTCTTCAGGGTATTTTGTGTTTGCTTGTAGCCATGCAGAAGACTGCTTCCAGACAAATAATTGGATTCACCATAGTGTGTATGGCTGGACTCAAAGTGATGAGCAGCTGCAGCAGCTGTGAATCCAGTATGCCCCCTAGCCATCAGCATCATGATTACACCCAGAAAGTCCTCATTGTACTCCTTTACTACAAAATGAGTGCACACATCATGCACCTCCTCAAGCTTTTGTTTAAAAACCTGTATGGGCACAGATAGGGCAGTCTGTGGTGTGGTACTTGACCTAGTAGACAGAAGGCTGCTTTAAAAAAACTCAAGTAAAATGTGTATGATCCAGAATTTTTTAAAAAAAACTATAAGAATAAAGCCTTACTTGGATTAAGTGTCATGGCCCCATCTTATGGAACCTTGGGATTTGTCGTATTTTGTTGTGGTTCCAGAGCTCTCTGACAGAGAAGGCTAAATATCTCACAAAACTACAAATTTGCTGATGACATTGTTATGAGATTGTTGATCTAGCCCTGCAGGTTGGAAGTACTGAAGGCTCCCTATGGACTCAGAGTTCCAGACAAAAGAGGTTCCTTGCATCCTCTGCTGTAGCAAGGAGTGCACAGATCAAGCCCTGCTCCCATGGAGATCCACAGGCATATCAGAAAAGCCTTGTTCAGTCATTTTTGTACTTGCATGCAACATAGGATGGGAGGAATATGCTTGGTGGTCTCACATGCTTCATTGCAGCCTGGTCCATATCCTCTAACTTTGCCACACTTTAGACAAATGCCTACATTATTCATGTTAGCTCCCTGTCAAGTGCAGAACTCTACACAATTTGGATTGTAAACTCTGTGGGGAGTATATGAACTACAAAATTATCCTCACTGAAAGACACTGTCTGCCAAACAAGTGGGTGTCATTCACCCTACACAATTATAGTACTCATATCACTTTAATAGTCAAGTCTGCATCTTACAGACTCCTGGGTTTTGTAGTTTGACAAGAGGAATTTAGAATTCCCTGCTAGGGAGCTCTAATCCATCCTCCACAAACTACTGTACTTAAGCTACTGAGCAGATACTTCTAAATGCCTCCCTAAATTGCAAATTCCTGGTTTACTTAGGAAGGAGTTATGGCAGTTAAAGTGATATCAAAATGCTATGGCTGTGTAGAGTGAAAGAGATCATGAAGGATGTGGGCAGGGTAGATATGCTGGAGAAGATGGGGTCAGTCAGTATATCTCCATCTCCCCTCATGCGGTTGTAATTTCATAATTTCAATAATAATAATAATAATAATAATAATAATTTATTTATTTATATCCTGCCCCTTTGAGGTCAATCGGGGCAGCTAACAACAATAAAACAATACATAGAACAAAAAAAATCTAATTCCCTCCCCCCCCTTAAAAAGTTATTAAATCAATTCCAGTTAAAACAGAATACACTACAACAATGATTTTTAAAAACATTTCCAGCGAGCGGCAGTAATTCTTGATTGTATTTAAAAAATATAGCCAAAAATTTTACAGCTGCATCATGCAAGAGGAAATGCTTAAGGGAATGTGTGGCTTTCCAGATGTTGTTGGCCCATCATTCCTAACCATTCACTTTGCTGATAAGGGCTGATGGGAGCTGAAATCCCACAACATATGGAGCAAAGGGGGTCTTGTAACACCTTTGAGACAACTAAAATAAAGCAGCTGTTAGCATGAGCTTTCATAGTCTTCAGTCTACTTCCTCAGATACATGGGGTTTAATGAAGGGTCTAGGGGCAGATTTAGGACTTTATTACACCAATAATAAAACCGGCTTACCTGAGCCAAGTTAAAAATTAAAACTGGTGGTACCCTGATTTTATCACAAGGATTTAGCCACTGAAATCGCCACCTGGGTCCATCCCTGCTCCCAGGGCTGCTCCGGCAGCCATTTCCTTAAGCCGGAAAAATCCCAGCTTCGAAAAGAGGCATGCTGAGCACCCCTGTGAGCAGAGGTGGACCCAGGCAGTGATTTAGGCACTTAAATCCTTCTGATAACATCAGGATGCCATCCGTTTTAAATTTTAAGCCGGCTCAGGTAAGCCGGTTTTATTGTCGATGTGATAAGCTCCTTATATAAGCAAGATGTGTGAGACAGAATGACAACAGAAATGCCAAACTTTGTGGGTATGGAAATGAGGTGACAAGTTCAGGTTTAACAGTGGTTGTTGGGGAACAAAGGCAGGAGGAAGGATGTTGTCTAAAGCCAGGGTGAGTAAATAACTATATGAATGAGTATTGGAATGTAGTGTGGGACCCAGAAAGGAGACTTGATGAAAAGGCCAAGAGAGCCCCCATGAGGCTGGGGAGTTAGCTAGTGCTATAATGTATGTCGTGTGCCAGGAAATCATTGTCTCTGTTCACTGTTAACAGACTAGAGCTTGTGGATACATTCCAATTCTGCTGTTTCTCTTTCCAGTCTTCCTTTGTAGGTTTTTGTTTCTTTGTTTGTTTGTCTGTTTGTTCAGAGACTGCAGTTCTGAGGCCCAAGATGGAATGCCCAGGAAGATCCACATGTTTTCCAACCAGTTTTTTGTGTATTCCCTTTCCTAATGTCTGATTTATGTCCATTTATCCTCTGGTGCAGAGACTGTCCTGTTTGCTTAGTGTAGAATGCTGAAGGGCATTGTTGACACAGGATGACATATATCACATCATAGAATGAGCAAGTGAAAGTCCCTTTAATATTGTGGATGATGCCATTAGATCCTTTGATGACACTTTCTGAATAGATATGTGGGCAGAATTGGCATCTAGGTTTGTGGCAAGGTCTTGTGTCCAGCTCCACATCTGTGTTGTGTGTTCTCCTATAGGTAAGTAAACGTTTGAGGTTGGGAGGCTGTCTGTAGGCCTGCCACCAAGAGTCCTTGAGAGGGCAGATCTGGAGGACCTCATGTTCCCTACCCCTTGGTCACAAGTCTCTTCAGTTTGAGGTCACCACCTAGAGAATGAGGCACATGTCAGTGAAATCCAGACAACATGCCTGCACCTAGGTATTTTGTGCCACACACACAATACATGTTGTTAGTCCATGTATGTATTTTTGATGCTACTTTTCTGTTGTATGCCACTATTCTTTCTCAAGATCTTACATCGGAAATACAGTTTGCTGCTCAGCTACTGCATAAACTACTACTGACAGGGCTATCTCTTCTACCAAACAGGTAGGCTGTCTCCTTCTTATATTCCTGTCAGTGATGGATCCTATCTATAACAGCCTAAGAAGATTATCACATAACAAGTTAAGCCAGCTCAGGTAAATTTTAAAATGTAAAGCGGGTGGCATCCTGATTTTATCACAAGGATTTTGACATCAAAATCACTGCCTGGGTGCAGCCCAGGTCCATCACCACCCCCAGGGGTGCTCCAGCAGCCATTTCCTTAAGCTGGAAAATCCTGGCTTTGAAAAAAGCCATGCTGCATGCCCCTGGGAGCAGTAATGGACCCGGGCTGCACCCGGGTGATAGTTTCGGCAGCTAAATCCTTGTGATAAAATCAGGATGCCACCCATTTTACATTTTAAGCTGGCTCAGGTAAGCCGGTTTAACTTGTTATGCGATAAGCTTCTAAAGCTTTCCAAAGAGCATGAGATGGTATTGAAGGGCAATTATTGCCCACAGGATGGATATATGTGTGTGTGTGTGTGTGTGTGTGTGTGAGTGTGCATGTCCCTGTCTTGTGTTAGTCTTTAGTCAAACCAGTTTTGCAAGTTTTCGCAGTGTTTCATCCTATAATCTCAGCAAGTCATAAATTCCTCCTAAACATATCATATATGGCTTTACTCACATATGCAATTCAGTGGATCTGTTGCAGGAACCTATAGAAAAGTAAGTAACACTTTAAGAAAGGGGAGGAAATGCACAGAGTTATATCTCATTCTCAGGCAAAACCACGGGGTGGGGGGGGGAAGGAATACTTATTTTATTGCAATTGTCACACCAGACATCATGGCCCAGGCTATGCTGGCTGGGAGATTGGGGGATTATCATCCAAAAAAAGTAACTTTTCCAAGCACTGTGAATCTCAGCAGTGACCCATTATTCAAAAATAATTAATTTTTCTTTGATAGGTTTTCCTCAGAAGTAAATTTGATCAGGTAAGAAGCTGATTGTACAAGTTGGACACTAGTAAATTCCATCATCCCTTGACTTGTATGGAGGGAGAGTGGGGGTCATGGGGGGGGAGGTCTGGCTGCAGTTAAGAAAGAGCAAATTAGAGTGAGATGAGGTAGGCTAGGTTTGATCTTCATTTTCTTCCATTACTTTTGTTTCATTTCCAACCACTGAAGCTGGACTATAGTCAACAATTTCAGTCATGTTAAGGTTGCTTCAGCGAAATAGCTGTCTGCTTAGAGCATTCTGATGAGCTTCCAAACAATAAATGATATGTGTTCCTCAACTGGTAAAAATATTGCCTTCATCCAATGTCTATTAAATATGAGCTGGATTGAAATATTTGATATCATTGTTCACTTCATACTTTAACTGGTAAAAAGGAAGAAGATCTATTAGTGAGGCATATCAAGCAAGCAAGCCATTTATGAACCACTGTGTTTGTTCCTGTATCTGTGTTTTCATCAAACTCAGACAATTGAATTGAATGGGCCAATCCGTTTTTTACTTATTTCCTCCTATCATTGTCCCCTCTTTTCACCCACACATGTTGCTACTGTCTTCTAGTATGGCAAGGGAGGAGATATTTAAATCCCGATGGAACTTTAAGCCTAGGTTTTCCTTTTAATTCCACCCCCCTCCCAGTTTGTCAGGCTTGTAAAACTGAAGTTGCTTCAGCAAGCTCATTTAGGGGGGGGAGAGATATTTATTATTATTTTTGTCCTTTTACTGAGCTATCCAGACAGAATCTCTTCCTGATAAAGTCAGTTCTTATCCATGAGTCATCTATTAGCCTTTCTGGATGCCCTGAAAAAGGCCAATGTATCAAGTGGCACCAAAATACACATGTCAAGCCAAACTGTCCAAAAGACATATGCTCTATCCCTTCATCTCAGCCTGAAAAACAAACCCTTTTATGCATTATAGCCTGGAAGCAGATGAGATATACTGAACTGCAGCCATTTACCCAGAACCAATAGCTGTAATAAACAGGTTGACTGGAGATTGCTGACCATCCATGATAACCCACCAAATGTGTAGCGTTTGATATCACTCACAAAGTCCAGTTTTCCAGTGGGGAACAACAGTTAGAAAGTATATGTCTCAAATATGTATTGAAGCTACATAGCCCCAGACCAATGGAAAGCACTAGGTGGAGGAAGTTTGTTGTTGTTGTTGTGGTGGTGGTGGTGGTGGTGGTGGTGTGCCTTCAGGTCATTACTGACTTATGGCAAACCTAAGAAAATCATGGGATTTTCTTGGAAAATTTCTTCAGAGGAGGTTTGCCATTGTTATTCTCTGAGACTGAGAGATTGTGGCTTGCCCAAGGTCAAGCAATGGGTTTCCATGGCCAGGATTCAAACCCTGCTCTCTAGAGTTATAGTTCAACACTCAATCCACTACACCACACTGGAAAGTTAAACCAGAGCAAAGAAAGGATGCCAGGTTTTCTGGAGAAGATGGTCCAAACCAGGGGTAGGCAACCTTTTCCCTTTAAGGGCCGAGGGACTTCAGCTCCCAGAATCCCAGGAGCTATTGGCCAACATGGGACTATTGGCCAACATGGCTGAGGCTTCTGGGAGCTGAAGTCCCCCGGCCCTTAAAGGGGAAAGGTTGCCTACCCCTGGTCCAAACCATACTGCAGAAATAATCCAGTTTGAGACCACTTTAAATGCCCTGGCTCAGTGCTAAGGAATCCTGGGAATTATAGTTTATTGTGATACCAGAGCTCTCTGACAGAGAAGGCTAAATATCTCACAAAGCTACAGTTCCTAGAGTTCTCTAGCATTGAGCCAGGGCACTTAAAACAGTCTCAAATTGGGTTATTTCTGCAGTGCATTTTGGACCAATGTTACTGAAACTATATTAGCCAGTTCCTATCAACTAGTAAGTGTCTCATAAGTCAACCAAAACAGCTCCAATCAATAGCATTTACAATAGCATTTACATTTCTATACAGCTTAATAGTGAACTCAGCACTCCCTAAGCAGTTTAGAGTCTGTATGCCAATTGCTCCCAACAAGCTGAGTACTCATTTTACCAACCTATGAAAGGATGGAAGACTGAGTCAACCTTAGAGCCCTGGCATCAAACTCACAACATTGTGGCTGCAGTACCTGTATTTAACCATTGTTCCACCAGGACTCCTCCTAGCTCCTCATGGAGCATGTTAGCTGAATTCAGAGCATTTAGGGAAGCACATAAGTACACAGAATTTATACGTGGGACTCATTGTTCTTCAGTTCAGATGTTGTTGTTTTATGTGCCTTCACATTGTTTCCAACTTATGGCAACCCTAATGTGAATGAGTTAAGATGTTCCCAATTAAATAAATTTAAATGGAAAATATTTCAATATTAGCCATACCTGCTCCTAGGTTTGTTGGTACCAGCCCCCATTGCCTATGCCAACTAGCTAGATTAGTGCTCCAAGACTGTAAGGCACCAGGATGAAGAAGACTGGGGGGGGGGGGACAAACGTAGTACACAAGTCATCATGTCCCATTTTCACTGGTCCCTTCACTTCCTGCAGCCCTCTGTGCAACTTCCCATTCTATAAATGAGCTCTCATCCATCCACCAGAACTTTCAAGAGCATATTTTGTTGGGAAGATATGAGGCTTCAGTGGATTGCTTATCCCACATTATTGTGGTTAGCCATCAAGTTGACTTTGACTTATGATGATTTTATGAATCAGAGAACTCCATGACCCCAAGTCAACAAAAGCTCTGTTTAGGTCTTGCAAACTCAAGGCCATTGATTTATTCATCTGTAACATGTGGTGCTGGAGAACAGTGCTGAGGATACTGTGGATGGCCAAAAAGACAAATAAATGGATCCTAGAACAGATCAAGCCAGAACTTTTCCTTGGAACCAAAATGACAAAACTGAGGCTGCATACTTTGGCCACATCATGAGAAGGCACAACTCATTAGAAAAGACAATAATGCTGGGAAAGGCAGAAGGTAGAAGAAAGAGAGGCAGATCACACACCAGATGGATGGACTCAATTAAGGAGGTCATGGGCTGAAGCTGCAAGACTTAAGCAGAGCAGTGGAGGATAGTGGGTATTGGAGATGTCTCATCCACAGGGTCGCCATGAGTCAGTGTCAACTTAAGGGCAGTTAATAACAACAACAAACATGGTCTTCCTCTTTTCCTATTGCCTTTCACTTTGCCAAACATTGTCTTTTCTGCTAACACAAAACTCATTAGATAGCCCTATGAAACATCATGTTAAAATTTAAAAAAAACACATTTGGGCTTTTTATTTATAAACTTTATTGGCCACTTTCATCTTTAAAAAAAATGTTCAAAGGAGTATACAATAAAAATGTTAGATGACAATCATACATTCACTGAAAGCAAAACATATCCACATCCTAAAAACTATCAACAGCAAAATCTCAATGTGAAACAAACTACTAGGCTGTCCAGATCACAACCATTTTATCTGTTTTCTTATTTATTTCTAATATTTCTATCCCATCTCTACTTCAGACAGCAAAATTACATCAAACCACAAAAGCACAGGTGATAATGTTGTTGTTGTTGTTGTTTTATGTGCCATCAAGTCATTTCCAATTTATGGGAACCCTAAGGTGAAACTATTATGGTTTGGGGTGGAACAAGATTTGTTCAGAATGGGTTTGCCATGGTCTGCTTCTAGGCTGAGAAAGTGTGACTTGCCCAAGGACACCCAATGGATTTCTATGGCTAAGTGGGGATTTGAACCCTGATCTCCCAGAACCCTAGTTCTATAATATGCCAATCAAACTAATGGAAAATTAAAACACAGAAATAATATATAGCAAACAACTACTACCAATGCAATTTATACATGCTGACTCGGAAGTAAGTTTGAAATAGTTCAATGGACTTGCACCAACATAAGTGTTTATTGGATTCCAGTTTAAGCAATTTGTCTCCTTCAAAGTCTGTTGCAATAGTCTAGCCTTTCCCAACTTGTGATGAGATAATGCTCCTGTCATCCTCAGACATCACATCTGGAGGGCACTCCATCGCAGAAGGCTAACATAATCTATTATACAAGTGACCAGTTTATGAACAGTGCAGCACAATTGGTTAAAGATTATCATGAAATATCTATGGCATGGATGTAGCCCTGCACAGGCTTTTGGAATGCAGCTCCCACCATTCTTCACCACTGGTTATGCTGGCTAGGGAAGATAGTAGTTGCAGTTCACCACTATCTGGAAAGCTGCACTGTGTCCACTTCTAGGGAGAATTATTAGCATTCCCAAGCAGCCAACCTGATTCTCAAATGTATTTATGTATTTTTAACTGATGTTCATGTTTTTAACTGTGCTATGTGTCTCTGTGTTGCTGTATTTTAATATGTTCTTCCCCACTGCAATCCATAGGGAGAGGCAGGTAAGAAATAAAGATGATGATGATGATGATGATGATGATGATGATGATGATGATGATGATGATGATGATGGAGGTGGTGGGGATAAGGGGATCCTGGGACACTCCAGAAATTGTTGGACTCCTACCAGCCCCAGACAGCATGAGTAGTGGTCAGGGATTATGGGAATTATTATTTGTTGTTGCTATTGTTGTATGCCTTCAAGTCATTTCAGTCTTATTGTAATCCTAAAGGCAACACTACCCTAGAGTTTTCTTGGCAAGATTTATTCAGAGGAGGTTTGGCATTGCCAAACTCTGAGGCTGAGTGTCTTACCAGTTGTTCTCCATGGCTGATTGGGATTTAAGCCCTGGTATCTCCTGGAGTTCATGTCCAAGCACAAATCACTATACCACATTGGCTCAATACAACCTGTTCTTTTTTTTTTTTTTTTTCATTATATGGGAATTGTAACTGAATGAAATTTGTACGGCCCCATGTTCTGTCCCTGTGCCTATCCATTACAGCAGGCAGTAGGGGCAAAGCACCCAGTCCCAAAAATCTTTTTTTAAAAATCAAAGCAGTTTTTAACCCACAAAATGCTCAAAATGGGGTAAAACCACTGCAAAATTGTATCTCTATTATCCCTACTATCCACTAATACCTCCTGTGCATGCCCCCAAATAGCAAAGAATAGCAAAAATTATTGAAAATCAGCTGAAAATGGAACAGATACACCAGTGTAGCCTGGCCAGGGGAAGTTCAGGGTTAAAAATCATCTTTGGCCCTCCACAATCCCAACTCACTTTAATGAGAAGTGTAATCCTGTCTAGAATAGGCTGAACACCAATTCTAGATTCAACTGCATCAGCAACCACATATTCTTCTATACTGTCTAAAACCTATTGCCTTTTTAAGCCATCAAATTTCTCACCTTAGTGGTATAGAAATGGAACATACTGATGACATCTCACCTCAAAAGCTGGTTGACCTATCCTCATTCCCTTAATTTAAATGGAGGTGGGTAGACACAAGAGGTAATCATGCAGCACATAGCTGCTCTCATGGGGTGAGTCTCACCATTGTCTTCTGAAACTTCTTCACATAGGAATGGATTCAAAACCATTTCTCCAATGCCCAGCTCAAAAAAAGAACAAAGTAACCTGGGTACCAAGGACAGTGGTGATCCTGAAAGGTTTTGGAGTATCAGGAATGTTACACTGTCCATGTCTTTCTGCTGCCTTAGGTCATTCACCAGGGCACCTAAGGCCTTTCTTAGACCTGGTTAGAAGCTAGAGTGAAATGAATCCAAATGTTTAGGCTTATCCAGATGGGTTTAGAGATGGAAAGCTACTAGATTATCAGAGGCATTACTGAAGAAAGGAACTTTGGGGACAAGGTGGTTATTTGATAGCCATCTGAATATTATCTTGGCTTACATGGCTGGGTTGCTTTCACCTCCTTTTCCTCTTACTAGAATTGATCCACTGACACATCCCATTTTCCAATACATCCTCCAGCTGAGGGTGGCTATATATTCTACTTCATAGAAGATAATTCTCTATTTGTAGGACAGTCCAGTCCATGCCTAGTTTTCCAGATAATGAATCCTGGAGAAGAAAAAGTAAGACCTTGAAGATGCTCTGCAACAATCAGTAGCACGTGGGCAGCAGACTGAGCAGGCATGCACAGAAGTTACCTGGGCACCACCTTTCCTTTTAGGATGAGATGTCTTGTATTTCTATTTTAATTGTTTCCATATTTGCATCTATACTTATAAATTGGTGTATGGGATGCATTTCTGCATTTGGTGATGCATTTCCTCAATTTGGAGGGATGCTAAAGGGATGTGCTTTGGCCTGCAGCTCTCTCCTTTGAGCAGGTAGGAAAATAACCCATTGTTCCTGCCCTGCCTCAGCCCAAGCTACATAAACATGGCAAGAAAGAAAATGGCAGACAACCATTAAGTAACCCATACAGGAGGATTTTTTTTATTTTTGTTTTTAATTTTTTACAATCATACAAACCCAGAAAATTAGAATACCACCTGGGAGCAAATCTTTTGTTGTATCTCATTGGTTGCAAAGCTATTTCTTTCATCCACCATTTTGAAAGGAATTTTTTCCCTATTAGTGAGAGAGAGTAGGTGAAGAAAGAGCGAAACAGAGAGCTCCTGATGGTCTTGCATCTGTTACTGGATAGGTAGGATTCAGCTTTATGGGTGACAAATTTGTAAAGTCTTGGACCTGGGAGACTTTGCTGAATAGATCCATTTCCCCTTTATTAACCATTTTGCTTTCCAGTTATTAGCTTAATCCAGACATATGAAAAGCATAATTGGCTAGTTTCTTGAAACAAAGAACCCTTAAAAATACAAAAACAGAACTAGTTAGTTCTAGTCCCTAGTCATCTTACTGTTCTGTTTTTGTGTTTTTAAGGGTTCTTTGTTTGAAGAAACTAGCCAATAAAAGGGATGTATGTTAAATAGAAGGGATGTATGTTAAATCCTTTTTCATCCTGGAACTCTTTGGCTTACCTTGAAAAAAGTCATTGTCACCAACTTACTAGTAAATATTGGGATATGGATGGTCTTGGGGGAGGTGTTCACAAAGATGAATAAATAATCATAAAGCAGGGGTAGGAATCCTACAGCCCTCCATGTGTTCTTGAATTGCAACTCCCATCAGTCCTTGCTAGCAATGACAGTGATGAGGAATGCTGAGAGCTGCAGTAAAATAACATCTAGAGAATTGCATGGTTCCCACCAATGTCATAAAGAACAGTGTGCAGCAGAGTTCCAAGTGGTGCATAACAACTTTGCAGATGTGCATTCCTGGTAAAAGATGCAACCCCTTGAAAGATCCCTTGGAGTGATGACCAACCCAGTAATTGTTAAGAGTGAGCAGCATGTTTAGCAGTGTTTTTCTTGCATAGCACTTGAGATGTTAGACCTGACCTGAGGCCTAGGGATGCCTGCTGTTGATGTTGCAGATGATTGGCACTGATGGTGTCATTAAGGCTTGACACATTTAGCATCAACCACAGATGCTCAGGGCATATTATTCAAGTAATGAACATCAAATGTGACAAAAGAGAAAATCTTTGTCTGATTAAAAATTAGTTTTTCCATGCTGTGCTCAGAATGGAAAAAAACTGTTTCCCAGCTCTATTTTTAACACCTTTGAGAGCCCTGCTCTTAAGAATACATGGAAGTTCTTTCCCAACCAAAGAGTTTTCCAAGCTCTGTTTTGAATAGAAAACCATCTACAGTGGCCACTCCAAAGTATCTGCAACAGTGCAAGAATGGGAATGCACAGTTCTAGGCAGTGGCATCACTAGGACAGGTGTCACCTGGTGCTGCAACCCATGGTGTCATCCTCCCATTGACCTCCTCCCATACAACACAGAATTGTTAGTAATGTTTTTTTGTACTAACATTACTTAGATTGTAATTCCTGTATATCACTGAATGTAATGGCAATTGTCATGACAGAAACAACTAGCAAAATTAAAATTATACCATTAATTACAATATCATATGCACAGGCTAAATATATTTACAAGTACATAGTTTCATGTGGTTACAGTGAAAATTTGGTAAGATGTGATGTTTTTAAAGAAAATTGAAAAATATTTTTTAATTTTTTTTAATTAAAAAACTAGGGCGTCTCTTTTTTCCTCCTACTGAGCCTTGCCCCACTCACACCATTTCTTTCACTGAGCTCCAGCATTTTAAAGGGACACAGGCAAATGCCACATCCCATTTCTGCCCAAAGGCTGTTGTTTGGAGAGCATTTGTGTCACACACACACCAGGAGGTCACCTGGTGTGGACCACATCCCCTGCACTTCTCTTTTGATGCCCCTGGTTATAGGTAATTCACATAAATACATAATTTTAATGGCTATGTGAGATGCCTGAGATTCCTCCTCCTCGCCTTGAGGACTGAAGAAGAAACATTAGGCCCTGAGCTTGAGAGCCAGGCCCTGAGATCCAGGAAACCTAGATGTTATATCAGAGAAAGTTGTACCATTGCATTTCTGCATGTTCTATAGTAGTTAAAGGAGACCTGGGGAACCTATGGCCCTCAAGATCTTATTAGACTCCAGCTCTTATCTGCCACAGCCAGGAGCCAGTGTTTGGAGATGGTGGGGTTGTAGTTGCCATAGGTTCTGTATTCATGGATGAAAGGCTCACATCTTGATATCTCCCATCTTCATGAGAATCATCAATGGGACTAGTATTGCATGTGCTACTGGATGGTTGCTTTCCCTCCTATTCTAAACACAAACACACACAATTGTCAGCTCCTGGACATTTGGGATCACCATTCCAAGAAAATAAATCTCCAAGGACTCCAATCATTCTGTGCGTGTGTGAAAATAAAGAGGAAATATAAGGTGGTTATTAAGTAGCTGAAGCAAAAAGCATTCAAGCAAAGCCAATCTGGTAGAAAAGGGTTAAACATTTTAAGCTGCAGTCCTAAAGTCTTCTCATAGATAAGAGTGCATTCTAGTGGCAAAAGCTATGCAATGCAGGCATATTCAAGAATGTAAAGCCAACGAGAATCTACTGAGGCAAAAGAGGAAGAGGGGAGAGTCGCAAGCTACTTGTGAATCCTGAACAAAAATGACAGATTATTTTCGGTCATTCCCCCCTGCAACACCTTCCACCTTCCTTTTGAAGGTAACATATCCAACTGTTGCCTTGTAGCATATATACAGAAGACAGACCAGGCTGTGGTTCTGAGAGAGAGATGGAGCCTGCATTTTATTAAAAAGCTGTATTTGGTTTTTTAGGTACAAGGTGGATGAGGGGGAGACCTCTGGTAGACACATCCTAGCCATGAAGAGATGAGATCACTGTTCTGCAGCCTACAAGATTGTGCCCTCCTCTTGAACCTTTTATTGTTTTAGAGCTTAAAGTTGTTCTTTTCCAGATGTGGGATTTTTTTTTAATCCTTGGCAAGGTGAGGAGGTTCAGGAGAATGCTGAGAAGGATGAAAAAGGTAAGAATGCTTCTACAGTCAGTGAAGTGTGATTTGTGTGGCAAAAGTTTTTCCTTTTGGCATTCTGTTTAGATCCAGCATGACTTTTCCCTTCCCCCTTTTAAAAAAAGATTCTGCTGAGTATACACAATACAGTCACCCCTTCCAATCTGGGGGCGATCTGTTTCAGGGGGGCAGTGAAAATGGAAAACCTCAAATATTCGAGCCCCATTGAAAATAATGGTGGTGTGTTCTTGCATGTGGCCCTGTGTGCGTGCCATGGGCATGTGCACCATTTTGTCCCTCCTGGCTTCATGTCCGCGGAACTTGAAAACCACGAACGGGAAGTCAGTGAATCCGGAGGGAAGAGAGTATATGTTAGGTGAGAAGCTTTAATCATATATGCATACATACACACACACACACACACACACATATAAATGTATACAATTCAAGTGACTGGTGTATACCCTTACTGAACAAATCATGCAGCTCCAAAGTCACATAGAGGCTCTCCTTGCAACACCAACATCCCTGTCACATGCCAAAGGACACCTGCCATGATGCAACTCCTTGAAAGAGTTATCAGTTTTAACTCTGAAAACCAGGGTTAGCCTTCTTGGCCTACACGATTCATTTTCTATTGCAAAATGTAGCATTACAGGCAAGTTGGGTTACCATCTCTTGGAGCCTGATGCTGTGAACATGCTTTGGTGTGGAGCATATAGGGACATTGAAGGGATGATGGGTAGAGCAAGGCTCCGTTTTTGTCCCTAGCAATGCCAATTGATCAGGAAAGTGAAGTTTAGCCGCCTCCTGTGCTTTCTGCAACATCTGGAGCTGAAGAAAACAGAGAGTGAGCAGACTGATGCTGCTTGGTGAGATGTATGGAAAGCAGTTTGGTGAAGCATGTATTCATGCAGCATGGAGATAAGCATGATCAGCTTCCAGCAAGTACACACCAAACTGCTGTTAAAGGCTCAGTCACAGAGAATAGGAAGCAAAAAGCGGAGCAACCCCACAAGTCCCTCTCTGTCCCCTATGCATATTCCCTTGGATCAAAGTCTATGTGCTGAGTTCAACAGGGCTTGCTCCCAAGTAAGCATACACATGATTATAACCCTTGGAGCACTGAATGAAAACATGACACCAGTTCAGCCTAGACCTCAGGAGTGTTTAGAAATATTCCCTGCAGGTTTTGGAGCAAAGAAAAACTTTAGTCCTCCTTGTCTAGCAGAAAGTAGGTAATCTGATACCTTTGTGGTAGTGGTAGTGTGTGTGTGTGCACACATACACATATGTGTGCCCCTGCTCACAATAAGGTTGCCGGTCATTGCCAAGGATTTGGGAGTCTAGAAGTCAGAAGCTGCACAACCGCCACCTCTTTCCCTCCCTCCTCTGTGTGTGTGTGTCTGTGTGTGTGTGCACATACACACACATTTGGAGAGTGTGTACTGATCTTGCTCTGGTTACTGGCACCCATTCAGGCTGAGGTGTCATTGGGATCTCAGATTGCAGCAAGGGGCTGGCAGGCAGCCAGGGGCAGTCTATTTAAAAGACATGCCTGCTCGGCACTATTCAGTCTCTTTAGAAACTTCTCCAGGGGAAAAGTGCTGGGAGATCTACAAAGTGGAATTCTTTTCTTTGCTTTTTTCCCCCTCCTCTCTTTTGCAACCCCTCCTTCATTCTCTTTCTACTGCCGACTTTGTAAAAATCCTCCAACTTTACAGAAAACCTCTTTGTTGTTCTTTAACCCAACCTAGGAAGAGGAGGGTAATTTTTTTCCCTAGCCTGTCCCAAGCTAAACCTCTTCTTGACAAAGCCTAGTTCTACCTGCTTTAAGTGCTACTCTAGACTCTTCCCCCCCCCCCCCCCCCACGCACAATTTGCTGCAGACTGTTATCTGGACAGTCAAAAAGAAGCTTGTTCCCTTCCTTTGCTTCCTTTCTAGCCTGTTGCAGACGTTGCTTTTCTGGGGAGGCAAGTGGATTATTTCGTACCTTTTTGTGCAGCCTCACTAAAGGTTGCCTTGTTCTTTTCCTTTTTTTTAAATAGATGTATTTTTAAAAACCTTTTTCAGTGACTTTTTTTTAAAAAAAAATCTCCAACCTGTTGCATCTGTAATTCTTGCAACTGGCATTGCCTGCAGATTTTGACAGCCTGGTATAACATACACTCACACACCTATTTTTAAAAATTCACAGACACACTTCTATTATTGTTGTTTTTAATCATTTTGAAGTGGAAAAAAAGCTCTTTTGGAATCGAAGGAAGGAGATACTTTTTTCCCCTTTTTCTTTTTCTGTCAAAAAGAGACCATTCCTTTTTTCCCCTTAAAAAAAGACAGTAGCAAATCCTGTCATCCTTGTCTGCTCCATTGCTGCCTGACCGTGCCTTGAAGATGCTCCTCCTGATGCAGATGTTGCTCTTTTCCCTTTGCCTGGGGCTCTCACAGGGCTTGGGTTCCTTCGTCCACTGTGAACCCTGCGACGAGAAAGCCCTCTCCATGTGCCCTCCTAGCCCTGTGGGCTGTGAGCTGGTGAAAGAGCCCGGCTGCGGATGCTGCATGACTTGTGCCCTGGCGGAAGGGCAGTCCTGCGGGGTGTACACGGAGCGATGTGCCCAGGGCTTGCGCTGCCTGCCACGCCAAGGCGAGGAGAAGCCCTTGCATGCCCTGCTCCATGGCCGAGGGGTCTGCCTTAACGAAAAGAGCTACAGGGAGCAAGCCAAAAATGGTGAGTCTTGCCTGGGGCCTTGGCTGGGGTTCAAAGGGTTATCTCTTTGTTCCGCTTCACTGTCTTCTTTCAGTGCTGTGCTCTAAGCACTCTCTGAACATCCTTTCCCTGTGTACCTTGAGGCGCCACCTGTAGCATCAGTCCACCTTCTCAATCCTATTATGCCCAGGGTCATCCCTCCCTTGCCTCTCTCTTGCTTTCTACACACCCACCACCCAATCCTTCTAAATCTGAATGTACCCCTAAATCCCACTCCCACCACCTTGACAGTCCAGTCTGCCTGAACATTGCTTCATCTGGAGTCACACGGTCCCTCCTTCCTCAATCTCAGGTGACTGGCTTCCTTATCTCTCACTGCAAAACTTTTCCCATCCTTTGTGACAGGCTGGTTCCTCACTTGGATGAGTTTGCCTTGCCACCTGTTGCATCTTTGTCGTAACTCTGCACTCCTTCTCCGCTGCCCTATCTTTATCGCATCACCTTTCTTGGTCCCCATGTGTCAGCACAGTCACCAGTGCAGGATTTTGGGGGAGACATCTAGGACCCAACCACCCCATACCTCCACTAAAGATCCAGAGCTGCATTTTGAAGCAAGGGGATCGTTACATGTTACCATCTAAAAGGAGCAGAGGATAAAATCATTAAGTCCAAACTCAGCACCAACTAGATGTACAGCTGGTGGGGACACTTGTTGCTTAAATCCCCCTTCTTTTTACCCTTTGCATGAAACTGTAAGGATTAGTAACCATCTAGCTTTGGTCTTGACCATTCACCAGGTTGTATTTTGCATGTGTGTTTCAAAAGCAGACAGATACCCCTCTGAGTCGCATTCAGTCCAAACTTCCATACCCGTATTTGTTGCTTTGTCTCATGGGGTTTTTCTTGGTGATGCAACTGAAGACTGTTCTTCTGTAAAATATTTTGACACAGAAATGAGCAAGTGCCACAGAGTTGTGAAAAGAGCCAGCACTGTTTATTGCAAAGTTTGCAGTTCAACATTGTAATAGGTGGCGTGACAAATCCCAACCTTTCCTTCCTGATCCAATTTATTCCATAAGATACTCCTTTTCTTCTTCTTTGAGCCATACCTGGGCTCAAAGGAGGATCCTTCCACTTCTCCCTCCAAGAGCCACCATTTCCCCATCCCTCCATTCTGGAAGAGAAGGCATCTGCTTTCTGCCAAATCACCTATTGCATTCAGGCAGTGAAGATTTGCAACTACACCTTCTCCTTCCCAACACCTAATAAATCTCTTGCTGGCTTTACGACACCCTCCACCTTCCTCCTTATGCTGCTGGTTGAAAGCATTGGCTTAGATGGGTTTTCCTTTCCTCTGGCAGAGTGAAAGTTTCTTTTTTAAAAAAAGAAAAAAAGCCAAATGTCAGGTGCTGCTTTTGGAAGAGGTTAAAGGCAAAGACTTTGGTTGGATCGTTCCACAAGGTGGAATTGGTCTTGGTTATGTGAGAGGAAGGGGGTGGAGGAGGTGGAGATCTGACTTGATTTCCTGTTTTTTGGAACCCAGTAAAACTGTGCAAGATTCCACATGCATTAGTCGTGTGTGAGCTATCCCCATTACATGGCTGCTACAGTGTATGTTTTTCTGTGTGTGTGTGTGTGTGTGTTTGGTCAGTAATCAGAACAGTATAGCTCAGTACACATACAGTAATGTGTAAAGCAAGGCACTCAGCTGCACAAATGGAGTTACAACAGTGCCACTTACAGACAGATGAGACAAGCAGCAGTTTGACTTTTTGATTCAGTCTGAACACGCCTGGACATTTTCTCACTCCACCCTCTTCTCCTTCCTCCCCCCCTCCCCGTCACTCAGGCTTACTCTTCCAGCTGTAGAGCAGGTGCTCCAAGAGGGACTATATCAAGGAGAGCCAAATTCCAAAGTCTCAGTGTAGACAATGGCTGTAGATTTACAAGCAGAAAAACTCACAGTATAATGAAGCAAAATGTAGAATCACTCTCCTGTACGTACAGATGTGCATTTCCCTTAAGAGTAAAGGTAATATAATTAGCTGCCCTGTGATGGAAATTTAGTCAATCTGCAAGTAAGCATGTGTGTGTGTGCATGCATGCATGCGTATCTTCCCTCAAGGGAAGTAATAGTGCCACTGTATTCTGCATTGGTCAGGCCCCACCTGGAATACTGTGTCCAGTTCTGGGCACCACAATTCAAAAAGGATGTAGAGAAACTGGAGCGTGTCCAAAGGAGGGCAACCAAAATGGTGAAGGGTCTGGAAACCAAGCCCTATGAGGAACGACTTAGGGAGCTGGGAATGTTTAGCCTGGAGAAGAGACGGTTAAGAGGTGATATGATCACCCTGTTTAAATATTTGAAGGGATGTCATATTGAGGAGGGCTCTAGCTTGTTTTCTGCTGCTCCAGAAAATAAGACTCGGAACAACGGATGCAAGCTCCAGGAAAAGAGATTCCACCTCAACATTAGGAGGAACCTCCTGACAGTGAGAGCTGTTCGACAGTGGAACACACTCCCTAGGAGATTGTGGTGGAGGCTCCTTTTTTGGAGGTCATTAAACAGAGGCTGGATGGCCATCTGTTGGGTATGGTTTGATTTTGAGTTCCTGCATGGCAGGGGGTTGGACTGGATGGCCCTTGTGGTCTCTTCCAACTCTATGATTCTACGATTCTATAACTTATTGCGACCCCATGAATTTTTTATAGTGTTTTCTTAAGCAAGGAATACTCAGAGGCGGTTTTGCCAGTTCCTTCCTCTGAAATGTAACCTACAGAACCTGATATTTGTTGGCAGTTTCCCATCTAAGTACTAAACAGGGCCAACCCTGCTTAGCTTCCAAGATCAAATGGGATCTGGTGCCTTTAGAGTATTTACACATGACTTATAGAAAAGCACTCTCTTCTTTTAAAAGAAATGGGAAAGGAAGGAGTGGAATACAAATGGCAGCACAGTTTTTCCCAGTAGATTGGTTGTAAATTTGTAATTGGGTTGCAAGAGACTTGTGCGCTACCAGATTTCTAGCACTTGTATTAGTGTACAATCACTTTTGAACTCTTCAGGATCAGAGGACAAATCCAGATCAAAAACACAGACTTCCCTTGGTTGCTTGCCTTAGTAAAATTATTAGGAGTTGTTGGCATATGAGTCTATGTCAGGGGTAGGCAACCTAAGGCCCGGGGGCCGGATGCGGCCCCCAGAGGCCTTTGGACCGGCCCCAGGCCGGTCCTGCCGCTGCCGCCACCACTGTCTCCACTGCCCGCCATGATGATATTGATTATTGTTGTTATTACTTGTTCTTGGGGTTTTCTTGGCAAAATCTCCACAGGAGTTTTGCTATGGCTTTTCTGGGGCTGAGAGAGTGTGCATGCATATTTTTTTAATTTTAAAAAAATGAAAAAATATTTTTATTTTTATTTATTTATTTATTTAATTTATGGTGCTTCGGCCCCCCAATTGTCTGAGGGACAGCAACCCGGCCCCTGGCTCAAAAAGGTTGCCTACCCCTGGTCTATGTCTTTACTCAGAGCCTGGAAATTTTACTTTTTGGGGACTACAGCTCCCAAAATCCAAGATAGCCAATTGCCAGCTGCTTGGAGGATTCTGGGAACTGTTGTCCAAAAAGGTAACTATCTCAATTTTGTCTTTGCCACCAGGAGCCAGGCTGGTTTAGTGGTTTGCGTACTGGACTATGACTCTGGAGGACAGGATTCAAATCTTCAGTCGGCCATGAAAACCCACTGGGTGACCCTGGGCAAGTGACACTCTCTTAGCCTCAGAGGATGGCAATGGCAAACCCTCTGTGAAGAAATTTGCCAAGAAAACCCTGTGATAGGGTCTCATTAGGATTGCCATAAGTCGGAAATGACTTTAAGGCACACAACAGTGACAACAAACCAGGGCTAAATTCCAGCTACCTGTGGTTGTCAGTTGTGTTGACATACATCATATGGTGCTATTGCATTCTGATAAGACAGCAATATTCTGGACAGTTTATTTTTTTAAGGAGTCCATTTGGCTACTCACCTCACTTACCACCTAGTTCACTCACTGTCCCAAGCCTCACAAATGGATTTCTAGATTACTAGTTTTGCTTCTTAGTTAGACTTTAATCCATTCATGTTTAAAATGCGCCCTGAATCTAGTGTCAAAGTCACCTTTCCCCAGTGACAGGAGTGTGTTGGGAATAGATGACTTAGAATTTTATGCCGGAAAAACTTTTTTTTTTTTTATAACAACTTCAGGAATTTTTGAGGGCAAGGCATAGGAAAAATAAAAGCTATTGGCAACAGAACAGTGGAGTGTGAGAACCAAGAAGTATATTTTCATAGGCATGTTTCTAAGCAACTGGTGAAGGGGAAAAAATGAAGTTTGACTTGAACTTGAAGGCTTGTGCCAGCTTGGCTAGAAATCCAAGAAGCGAGTGTTCGGGAAGCCAGTCCCGGCTGTGGTCTATCAGTGACCAACATTGGCTGGAAACTGAAGAGAGAGGAAGAAGTCAGGAATATATATAATATGTTCTGGTAGGAAGAGACAGTGATTTTTCATATGCAAAGACCTTTTGCCTATTGCTGCTAAAGCAGGGGGAGTTCTTTTGTTTTCCCACGTCTGTTTTCCATTCTGGGATTGGCAATAAATATATCCAGGGCCAGGAACTGCAGGGCAATGGGGTAATTTTAGCTGTCATTGCCCCCCCACCCCTCCCAGCATGCTGTATTGATTTTTATTTTTTATTTTTATCAGGTCCAGTTTTGTGTCAACTTTATTTTTGGTCCATTTTCAGGGAACCTTAGGCCCCAATTCCCACACATCTGTAGCTATATCCTTGTTGCCATGGCTCCATCCCCTAGAATCTTGGGACTTATAGTTTGTGGGGTATCTAGACCTCTCTGCTAGAGAGTTCTAGTCAATTCCCTCAAACTACAGCAGAGAATTCTGAGTACCTCAACTAAGGTGAGCTCAGACTACTTTTTTTGTGTCATGCAGATCCACTCTCTGTAATGCTTTGGGTTTTGAAAATCCTCATATACCTTTCTCACTTTTGGTTTCAAAGACTGGAAAAGTTGCTGCCTCCTCTTCCTCCTCCTCCTTCTCCTTTAATGTGAATTCCCAAATCTCAAGTCCCTGGGCAAGCTGTCTAGACAATTTTGGGAGTTGCGGGGGGTGGGGTGGGGAATAAAATAACTCTTCTTAGTTCTGTATTCTTGCTTCCTCTTGGTACTTTTAAATGCTCCTATTGCCAACTGCTAACCCCATCTATATCCTATATCTTTTCTCCTTGCCATTATTGGAGGCAGCCAATCCTTCCAGAAGTACATTAAACTATCATGCAGTACTTTCCTGCTGGGATTGATCCACACTGGTATGCAGGGGTTTGTGCATATGTGTGTGTCTTTACATGTGCATACAATGGAATACTTCCCTCTTTTTTCTTTTCCCAACCCTTCTCACACAAGGGAAATTAGCAGGTCAGCAGGAGTAAGCAAGCATACCTCCTTCTGCTACACTAATTTTATGCAGGCTGGGAGTTTTCAAGGTAGAACAACATTCCTTGGATTCTCTGCCTGCCTTTTGAAGTGGTATTCTTGGATTCTCTACCTTGGATTCTCTACCTGCCTTTTGAAGTCGAACCTGAAGAGCTTTCCCTCATGTGATTTCACTGAACATGCTGCTGACATCAAACCCCCATCACTTTGCAACCTTACCTAACTTTCTCAGAAATATGTGGCAGCTGCTGAAACATCCCCCTAGTGGCCACATGCTGCAATAGCTGCTACATTGTGGCAACCTTGCTTAAAGGAAACAAGGATGTGGGTGCATATGGTATAATGATCATGTCATCAAGGTGATATCCTTGGGAACAAAACAAAACAAAACAGCTAGCTACATCTATGGTTTTATTTGTAATTAAGGATAAGGGTGTTTTTTTAATGTATAGTAGATGGTGGTAATTCTCTTTCATCATCACCAGGCATACAGGCTAGTCACCTGAGGTCATCTGGCAACTAGAAATGTTTGCATGACTAGTTCTCTTTATGCAGTTTTATGATGGCAATTTTTTTTTCCATTTGGTTAAATTTATGTCCTGCCTTTCTTCCACTGAGCTCCCTTCCCCCTCTTTGTCCTTACCAAAGCCCTGTAACGTAGGCCAGGCTGTGAGATATGAGAGTGACTGGTTGAGTGAATTTCAAGACTGAAGGGAGACCAGAATATGGATTTCCCAAGTCCCATTAGAACCCCAGTGAAATTCTTTCTCATACACAGGACTCAGTTTCTTTCTGTATCTGGCCACCATTTTTCAATTATAGGTTGAGCATCCCATATCCAAAATGCTGGGGACCAGAAATGTTTTGGAATTCAGATGTTTTTTGTTTGTTTGTTTTGAATTTTGGAATATTTGCATATATATAATGAGATATGAGACCCAGTTATACACATGAAATTCACTTATGTTTTATATATACCTTATAGAGAGAGCCAATGTGGTGTAGCAGTTTTAGTGTTGGACTACAAACTGGAGACCAGGGTTCAGTTCCCACTCAGCCATGGAAACCCACTGGCTGACCTTGGGCAAGTCACATGCTCTCAGCCTTAGGGGAAGATAATGGCAAACTTCCTCTGAACAAACCTTGCCAAGAAAGCCCCATGATAGACTGGCCTTAGGGTCACCATAAGTCAGAAGCAATTTGAAGGCACACAGCATACACAGAGACATACACCTTATATACATAGCCTGAAGATAATTTTGTACACAATATTTTTTAATAATTTTGTGTATAATACAAAGTTTATGCACATTGAACCATCTGAAAGCAAAGGTGTCACTATCTCAGCCACTCATATGGACAATTTTGGATTTTGAAGTATCTGGGATTTCGTATTTCTGGATAAGGGATACTCAGTCTGCACCAGCAATGTATCCTCTCAACCAGCAGTGTGTCTCTTTGGAAGTTTGCTACTGATCAGGAAATAGACGATAAATGCTGGGTTTTACAGGCTCATGGTCTGTTTCACTATGAGATGTGTTCATATGTTTCAACATGTTATGTGCACATTTCATTCAGCCAAGCATTACTGCTCCCATGACCCTTGCCCCCAAGCTGCCACATGTCCACATTTTTAACTTTATGCATTTGCACCAGAGATGTGAAGCATACCTGAGCTGAGTGGGATGCCTTGCTAAGTGCGTGTGCATAGAATGGCTGAGGCAGTAGACAGACATAAGTTTTTTTGTTCTGATCTCCAGTTCCAGCACTGGGAAGAATTGTTTTTTTGGACTACAGGTGCCAGAATCCCCCAGCCACCATGACCACTGGCAAGAATGGCAGGGGCATTGGGGCAGGTATACTTCCATTTTTTCCAAGCTCTGCAAATGAAGTTCTTAGAAGCCTCACATAGCCCCAAACAATCCTCCCTCCTCACATGCCCCCTGTTGCTTTCTTCTTCTGAAGAAAGGGAGAATGAATCATTGAGTCTCCGGTTGGCACCCTAAGGAGACCACAAGCCAACAAAAACTGTGGCTAGGAAGGAGGGATGCTTGGAACTCACTTTTTTCTTTTTTCTTTTTTTCTTTGGAAAAAAAAGTTTATGCTATTGCAGCTTTCACAAGATGGGGGAGAAGCTGTGCCTGAGGCTTACGTTTCATGGATTTAATATTTTATCATTCCTTTGACACAGTTCCCCATGCTCTCTGCTCAAGTGTGTGCAATGTAGGGCTGGTTATAACAGACATCCAGCAGCTGCAATGGAGAAGCTGGGAGGAGGAGAAAAGG
Source organism: Phrynosoma blainvillii (assembly GCA_026167975.1). NCBI lineage: Eukaryota > Metazoa > Chordata > Lepidosauria > Squamata > Phrynosomatidae > Phrynosoma > Phrynosoma blainvillii. Next base: position 304,609,402 of record JANUYF010000001.1, on the reverse strand, counting down.
GGGGCAGGTGCACAGAAAGGGAGAGGGAGGCTCCGGGGAAAGAGGGGTTAGGCCGGGTGAGGGTTGGGGCAAGGGTCACAGGAGCAGCAAGTGAGCTCTGAGCAGTTTTACAATGGCCAGGGTGTTCTGTTCATCCAGGGTGTAACTGGCAGGGGCAAGCCTTGGAGAGCTATTCTCTTTCTCTTCCTGCTGCCGAGTGTGGAGCCCAGACAACTGCAAAACCCTCCAGACATTAAAGCCAAGGCTAGTAGCAACAGGCCTCTGGCTTTCTCTCTCAGGAACTGGAAAAACACCTTCTTGCTTTCTCCTTCTTGCTCTTTTTAAAAAAGAACAATCTTCCAAGACTGGAGAAGGGAGGAATGAAAAGTTTAATCCACGGGGCCAAGCAGGAAGTTTGAGTTGCTGTTGCTGGATGGGTGGAGAGAGGAATGCCTCCTGGGGGGAAAGAGGGCACCCAGACCTAGAAGCAGGAATGGCTTTCAGGAAATGCCGTAAGCTAAACAAACTCTGTTAAAAGCCAGGGGGAGGTATGAAAGAGAGGAATGGAGAAAGCAACCTTGTGCGCTGACTCAGGCTCTTGTGTCCCTTTAACCCAGTGTCTGCACCTCTGAGTATTCCTTGCCTTAAAAAACCCTATGCAATTCATGGGCTCGCCATCAGTCGATAGGTGACTTGGGCTGAATCTGCACTGCAGAAATAATCCGGTTTGACCCCCACATGCTCTGGAATTCTGGGATTTGTAGTTTTGTCAAAGATTTCACCTTCTCTGTCAGAGCTCTGGTGACAAAACAAACTATAAATCCCAGGATTCTGTAGCATGGAGCCACGGCAGTTTAAGCTGTGTTAGAGTGCATTATTTCTGCAGTGCAGATTCAGCCTTGAAGGTACACGCACACGCACACGCACACGCACATCTGCTCCATCTGATGGCACCTTTCCAAGAGCTCAAGGAGAGAAAGGTCTCTCCCATCATCACCTTTTCACTGGAGGTGCCAAAGACTGAGTGTGGGGCCGTTCTATAGGCAGAGCAGTGTTCTCCTTCTGAGCTATGACCTGAGGGGAAGGTCTGGATTACTGAGAAAGAATTTTATCCAAGAAATTGACTGGACAAAATGGGCTTATATGTGTGTTGACATTTACATGTGCACTTTTCCCCCTCAGAATAAATCTCAAAATGCAAATATTGTCATTTGTCCAGGTTTCACTTTTGTCAGGGTTTCCTGACATTCAAGACCCCCCCCCCTTTCATCTAGGATACAACTATTTGTGAATATTCTTTCCATTCCTAGTTTTGTGTGCACATCTGCATGCTATGCTTGGCACTCCCTTTGCTTTGTTGACATTAATTCTCCATTTGCTCATATTCCAGAACTTGGAAAAGTTACTTGTGGGACTAAACTCTCAGAATGTTTCAGATGGCAGGGGATTTTCAGAGCTGTAGTCTGAAAAAAGTAATCTTTTCAAGCTGCTTGACACTTAAAGGAGAATGTCACCATCAGGCTCCCAACAACTCAGGAAAAAAGAGGACTGACATGACTTCTCTTAGACTATCATAAAGAGCTCTTGGTGCTTTCTATGGGGGTAGAATTCAGAGACTATTCTTGTTAGTCCAGAATATCAGTATGCAAAGGGATCTTGTAACACGTTTGAGACTTAACTGTGCAAAAGAAGTTGAAGTGTATGCTTTTGCAGTCTACACTTGTAGATGTTTGAAGTATGTGAGCCTGAATGGGGACAATACTGAGAGTTGGGTCACTGCTCATATGTCTGCATGTGTGTTCCTGCAGTGTAGTCTCCCATAGGCTGCCATATTTTCAACCAGCCAGTATAATGTAACAGCACAGCACAGAAACACAAGCAGATGAAACTGTGTGTCTTGCCCAGGGGTAGGCAACCTTTCCCCTTTAAGGGCCGAGGGACTTCAGCTCCCAGAAGCCTCAGCCATGTTGGCCAATAGTCCCATGTTGACCAATAGCTCCTGGGATTCTGGGAGCTGAAGTCCCTCGGCCCTTAAAGAGGAAAGGTTGCCTACCCCTGGTCTTGCCGATGCTAGAAGAAGCAAGTCTTGCAGAAGAGCAGATCAAGCCAATTTCTTTCTTCCCCCACCCCCCGCCCCAATAGTCAGCTGACAATCTCAGTAGGGACATCACAAGAACTAGGCTGTCTTTCTGTGTCTCCAGAGTTCACTTGCCTGCCTGTCCACAGTCATTCTGCCTCTATTCAACCCATCAGTCAACTCCTCCGCTACCTTGCTATGGTGCCAGCCTGGCAGTTCAGATTTCCAAGGGGAGCAGGTGTTCATTTTACTCAGACCTTGGGAAAATTACTTTTGGACTACATGCTGTATACTTCCCCATTGCTGGGGAATTTTGAGAGTTGTATCCAAACAAGACACTTTCCAGGCTGTCATATTACTTTGAACCACCTTTGCATCACCATCATCTTGCAAATTCAAATAGTGAAAAGTGGAAATTACCTTTAATGGTTGTATAGAAGAGGGAAATACAAAAGATGTTACTTGCTATTTGGTTTCATGACAATCAACACCAGCTGGAAGTCAATCTTATCATTGAATCATAGAATCATAGAGTTGGAAGAGACTACAAGGGTCATCCAGTCCACCTCCTTGCCATGCAGGAAGACACAATCAAAACACTCTTCAATACAACCATTAAAGGTACAGGAGCCATCTCCATTTTTACCAATCTGGGAACCCTACACAAGACCAAAACATTCTAAGATGGAGCATCAAATATCACCCCACCCACTCCTACAAGTCAAGGTACATAGTATCCAAATCCATTTTGGCATATGAGGTACAGGATCCCATAAAAACCTCAATCCTACCCTGATAGCAGAAATACAGTAATAGCAAAGTAGAGAACTATCCATGTGTTGCCGTGACAATGACTCCCAAAATCTGCCACCCGAATCAGCAGATGCTTCACCCTTGGCCTTGCTCTCTGGGCATACGTTGCCCAACTTGTCCAGTGGCAGAGCCAATAATGAAATACTGCACTGACTAGCTGCCAAGTCACAGCACTAATTATCTTTCAGAATGAACACTGGGCTTTTCTTCTAAACTCCAGTGTATTTATTATGTGTTCTGTGGGAGAGCCAGTAGCACTCTTCATCCCATTCAATCTGCTGCACTGCTGCAGAGATCTGACAGAATCTGTGATAGGCGTTCCTAGAGAGCATTTCTTGACTGAAGGAACAGGATTGCTCAGTATGTACCTAAGGATGCCTTCCTTTTAACCATCTTCTGTTGCCTCCTCAAGAGGCAAAATACAGACAGATAAGGGTTTTTTTCTATCTTGACAGCAGGATCCAAACCATGTTTAGTTACTCCAGGGGTAGGCAACCTTTCCTCTTTAAGGGCCAAGGGACTTCAGCTCCCAGAATCCCAGGAGCTATTGGCCAACGTGGGACTACTGGCCAACATGGCTGAGGCTTCTGGGAGCTGAAGTCCCTCAGCCCTTAAAGGGGAAAGGTTGCCTAGCCCTGAGTTACTCCATTAAGCCACCACTGAAGCCTACACTACGCATGTGGTTAGACAGGGTCCTGAGTGCTTGTAGCTGTTGGTTCCAACTCCCATCAGCCACAGCAAGCTCATTCAGTGGTCAGGGATGGTGGAAATTGTAATCCTACCCCATGTCCGTGGTAGAATGCTGACATTCAAATTGTGATTTGGCAATGTCATGTTAAAAGGCATTTACAAGTATGACCATTCTCCCCTTTAAGGGCCGAGGGACTTCAGCTCCCAGAATCCCAGGAGCTATTGGCCAACATGGGACTATTGGCCAACATGGCTGAGGCTTCTGGGAGCTGAAGTCCCTCGGCCCTTAAAGGGGAAAGGTTGCCTACCCCTGCTGTAGCCCATCACAGGGAAGAGTTCTTTCTCCTCTTCACTATGATACTTTCATACTTGCACATATGGTTTTAAACAAACACATTAAGTCCAACAGAACCATAGTATTTAATTCTCACATGTCCAGCAAACCTGAATCTGATCAGGCTTAATTTTTAGGTGGACTGCAACTGCCAGAAACCCTAGCTGAAATAGCCAAATGTGTGGAATGCTGGGAATTGTAGTCCACCAATATCTCCAGGGCTGCGCAATTTGCCAGGTTGATTTGGGATCCCAATATTAAACATCTATTTTTTTTTTTCTGTTTCAGCAGAAGCATGAAGAGAACTTATAAATAGAGTTGAAAGGTTTTCTTCTTTTTTTAAGTAGTTGCTAGTCCTCCGTTATCTTTGATAGAAACTTGACATGCATGCATCAGCTAGTGATAATGCTCATCTCCATGCTGGGCTTCAAATATTGCTATAATCCCTTCACAGATCTAACTTTTTTTTCCTTTGTGGTTTCTTAATTGGGAGCTGTAACAGCTAAACAGGTTGAAATTTGTAGTGCCTAAAAGTCCATGAAGAGGGTCAAATACTGAATGACACTCTTTTAAAGTTGCTGCTTCATAATGGAACATTTATGGTTCACTCAAGCGCACAAACCCTGCAATGTAACCTACAAATTAGCCTCTCATTCAAATATTCTTTGTTCTATTAGATGACAGAATATCCTTGGATTTTCATTTTCTTAGTTCACCCATCTCGCCCACTTCTCATATGCATCTGCATTTTCAATACAAATTTTTATTCCTTGAGACCCCCTGACATTTCTACAGCTTTGAAATAAACTTACATTGTTCATTTTTATTTGGGCCTGATCTAATGGCTAAAGAATGTTAACTAAAAGGACTGTGGTTTAATATAGAACTTTAAAGCAGCAAAGAGGATTATGTGGCCCTCTAGATGTTCTTGCGCTGCAACCCCCATTAGCAGTAGTAAGTAGTGAGATATGGTATTTGTAGTACAACAAAATGCAGAGGGTAACAATTGCCTGTCTTTGTCTTTAAATAATTGGCTTTTGTAAATGTTCTCCCAGCCCTATAGTTCTGTGATTTTTAGTTTGGGTGATTTTGTCAGCCTATTCCAAGAAGCTGGCATTCAGAAGTTTTGCAGAAATCTTAAGGACTCAAACCTTTTAAAAATAAACAGAAGACTAACTGGCTAGGCCAGATTCTCAGGAAGCCAAATTCATCAGTAGGTTGGATTTGTGTGCAGCTGCAGCGTATATGAATAGCCTTGCAAACAGATTAGTGATCGCTCTAGGGAAAGGATTCCTATTGGAAGGTTAACAGACCTAAGGCACAACTCTTGAACCCTTCCCAGTAGTTGCTGTCCCTTTAACAGACATTTTGCCAGAATAATTAGCAGCTGATGATGATATTTAGCTCCATGCTATGAAAAGTTTCAGCTGCTGATTAGGCTTAGCCTACCCCACCCACACTTTCTCCTTAGTTTGAGAAGGTATGAAGAAAACTTGGGGAGAAAAAAAAGTGCTATGTAACAACCAACAAAGATAGACATGGAAGAAGATGAGCAGCCTGGTTCTTGGAACGGATGGGTGGGCAGAAGGACTAGAATCCTTTCTAAGATTAGGCTGAAATGATCTGGCAAAATTGGGCCACTAAGGCCTCGTTCCCACTATGATTTAAAATGAATTGCTGATCGGGTTATATGTCTGTCATTCCCACTTGAAACCAGTTCCAAACTGACTGCACACAATTTCAATCATGATGAAGCAAGGCAAATGCAAAAGAACCGCTCTCTCCTGACACTCATTTTTTTTGGTGGTTCTTTTGAAAAGAAGCGATTAGCAAGCATGTTCAGCAAGTGGGAACGAAGGACCTGAATCACATCAAACGGAAGGAAAGGGATTACTGAGGCAGAGGGTTGGCACATCCCTCACCAGTTTTTTGGGAAATCCGCCATTTTCCCCCTCCTCTTTCCCAGGACCTGTCCTACATTCCAACCTTTTGTCCAGGAGGAATTCCAAAATGCCCTCCATTCTGAGCTTGACTAGGAAGCATGTCTTCCAAGTCTGCAAGGCTGGGAGGGCACTACTTCAACTCCCCATGACCTCCAAGTCCTGCAAGGCTAGGGGGCACCACCTCAACTCCTCATGTCCTCAAGTCCTGGAAGGCTGAGAGGGCAGCACTTCACCCAGGGGAGAGTCCTCCATATGCCATCCATGGCCGAGGCATCCCAGGGGAGAGTCCTCCAAATGACACCCATGGCTGAGGCATCCTAAAGATAGTCCTCCATATGACACCCATGGCTGAGGCATCCCAGGGGACTTGGAGGACATGGGGAGTTGAAGTGGTGCCCTCCCACCTTGCAGGATTTGGAGGACATGCTTCCTAGTCAAACTCAGGATGGAGGGTCTTCCTCCTGGACAGAAGGTTGAAATGTAGCCTTGGGAAAGGAGAGGGGGGAAATGGCGGATTTCCCCAAAACTAGTGAGGGATGGGATAATAGTGAGGGATGGGATTCTGGCCACAGCACCCATGACTCCCTCCTGTGTTTTCTTGCATGTGTTGCCAGTTGCATCACCGATGATGCATAGATGATTGACAGGCATTTTGAAGGGGCACAAACTAGTGGGAATGACAATTGTGTCAAAAAAGAAGTGAATAAAGAAAAGACCACTTCCATAGTGGGAATGACGCATGGACTGGAATCGATTCACCAACCTGGAGTGAAAGCGAATCGCAAACTGGGTTAAATGTAAGTGGGAATGAGCCCTAAGATTCCTATGTACAGGGCCTAAATACCCAAAAGACACCAGATCCCATCTGATAATGGAAACCAAGCAGAGTCAGCCCTGGTTAGTACTTGGATGAGAGACTGCCAGTATACTATAGGCTGTATTTCAGAGGAAGGAGCTGGCATAGCAACTTCTGAATGTTCCTTCCCCAAGAAAACCTTGTGAAATTCATGTGGTTGCTATAGGTCAATCGGAAACATAACAAGATACAAGATTCCTATGTAGTTAAGCCTCTTCTGCATACTGGATGACCAAGCACTAAGACAGCAGTTGTCATTGAGTCTTCCAGAAATAATGAAGGCTACCTGCAATCTATCCTACGTGCACTTACTCAGGAGAAAGCCACACTGAACATTGGGGAATGTTTCTACATACATACTATGCTTGTAAGAGTCTTTTTATTGAAGGATGTTTTAGTGATAATGGATGTGAAAAGTAATTTGCCCTCCCTCTGCAAACACCTGCAAGTAGGCAAAATTCATAAATGTCTACCATTGCTGAGCCCAGCACCACCATATTAAAAATAGTTCAAAGGTCCCTGATGAGCAATGGTCCATCTATTGTGGTAAAGGTAATGGTGGGGCTGTTATCTGGTGCACGTGGTGATTACAGATGTTAGTGGGCTCAAGCTATCGCAAGCCATCAAAATCCTCTTATCCAAGAATTTTTTTTCATTAAGCAATTAAATAAGCTGCCTTATGCAGATACTGGAGAGTGTGAGATGGAAGTGGAAGCAAAGTGTTGGAGAACAGAGTTGTGGGTGTGCACCTTCCCTGTTTCCCTTAAACTAATCTTCTGTCTTGTGATGAATGGAAGGGCTGGTCTATCCAGGTACTCTTTTAAAAAGAAGGGGAAAGGGAAGATTGGCCTACAACTAGCCTCAGGAAGGGAGCGAGGAAGAAAAAAGGAAAGAAAATCAGGACCAACACTGAAGTCTTTATGCTAAGTTGTTATTTGCCTTCAAGTCATTTCTGACTTACGGTGACCCTAAGGCGAACATACCACAGTGTTTTCTTGACAACTTTTTTCAGAGGGGGTTTGTCATTGTTATCCTCTGAAGCTGAGAGAGTGTCACTTGCCCAAGGTCACCCAGTGGTTTTACATGGCCGAGACGGGATTCAAATCATGGTCTCCAGAGTCATAGTCCAATGCTCAAACCACTACACCATGCTGGCTCCTTACCTTTAAGCATAATATAAGGAAAATTGTAGCCCTCCAAACCACAGTTCCCATCAGCCCTAGATGTCATAGTGAATATGCAGGATGATGTACTACACTTCAACATCTTTTGCAGTCTTCATATTCCCGATAACAGAGCCGAATCCAGCCCTCTGAAGGCTATCCAAAGGGTACAGAATCTGGCCCTTGAGACCATTTGGCTGTGTTGTTTGGTGCTGATGGAAGCTGTTGTCCATAACTTAATGGAAGAACAAGGATTCCCCACCAAACAGACTTGACATCAGGTTATTTCGGGGTGGGAAATTGGCTTGCTGGTCATCTCCCAAAATAATTGCAGGGATATGGCCTTGAACCACCTTGAAAAAACAGGAATAGAAATTCTGGGGAGGGGGTTGCTTTTCAGGTACAACTGCTCCCTCCCACACACTATTGGATTTCTGTCTGTTGTGCAGCTGTTAAAGACACAGTAGCCTTCTCAGAAGTTGACACTTCTAAATGGAAAGATGGAACAATGTAATGCTGGAGTTATATAGCTTGTGCTGAAAATATCTAAGCATACAGGGTTGGAAGATAGCAACAGTATTACTGGAAGAACAAAAGATCAGGAGTTAAAGATTTGAGCTAAGCACAGGCATACAGATTGGGTTGGAAGATAGTAAAGTATTGCTGGAAGAACAAACAATGAGGAGTTAAAGATTAAGAAGATATGAGAAGCACAGGCATACAGATTGTAAGAACAATCCATCCTATGTGACCCAGTGAAATGTTCTGCAGAAGGATGCTATCTTATTGTTATGTGCCTTCAAGTCAACTCCAGCATCTGGCGACCCTATCATAAGTGGTTTTTTTTTTGCAAGATTTATTCAGAGGTTTGCCATTGCCTTCCTCTAAGACTGTGCATAGAATTCAGTCTCCACTCTACAGACTGAATATCCAACAACATCTGGGACCTTATCCCACGGGGCCAAAAGCAGCAAGAATCCACTAAGAATCAGGCGCTATAGCGCTATAGTTTTCCGCGTGATCCCACGACGTCGCTCAGAATCCGCTAAGAATCAGGCGCTATAGCGCTATAGTTTTCCGCGTGATCCCACGACGGCGCTCAGAATCCGCTAAGAATCAGGCGCTATAGCGCTATAGTTTTCCGCGTGATCCCACGACGTCGCTCAGAATCCAGCAAGAAACCGCTCGGAATGCAGCATCATTCGCATTCTTTTGAATGTCGGTTTCAGCGGGCATTGCAATAGCGCGAGGTGATCCATAGCGCTATTATAGCGCTAGCGCCATATTTATACTAGCGCTATAGTACTGGAATGATGCTCATATCACTTTCTTGCCACTTTTGAGAGCAGCGTGGGATAAGGTCCCTGGAGAGCCACAAGTTGCACAGACCTCCTATAAATGCTAATAGCAAACTTTCGGGTGGTCTATCCAGGCACTGCCCAACCTAAAGCCAGCTAAACAGCCACAAATGACTGTGAATTATATCCTGCTCTATCACAGCAGCTACAGGGAAGAATCAGATAGGAATTACAGCACTGGCAGAGAAAACTGTAGGTGTCACACTGTTATCAGTAAATCTTCCACCAGAAGGCAAAAACTTTGCTGGGGCACGGGGAATCCAACTGAACAAATCACATGCAGGTGGATGCATGGAGGGAAGAGTTAAGACAGCACTGCAGTTCCAACTTAATTCAATATGCCTTGAAATAGTTATTGTTTTTTTGCTGATACCATACTACACTGTCAGAAGCTGAGCCCAGTCAGGCCCAGTCAGTTAGTTGGATTAATAACCATAGGGTAATCTCAGTGCCAGTGAGCTCCTGTCACTAGTCCCAGCCTCTGCCAACCTAGCAGTTCAAAAGCATGCAAATGCAAGTAGATAAATAGGTACCATTTCAGTGGGAAGGTAAACAGCGTTCTGTGCAATCATGTTGGCCACATGATCACAGAGTAATCTCTGACAACGCTGGCTCTTTGGCTTAGTAACGGAGATGAGCACCACCGCCTATGGTCGGACACAACTTGACAACTTTGTCAACGGGGAATACCTTTACCTTTACTAATCTCAGAAACCTCCAGCTAAATATATGACAGCTTCCTATGTTTTAGAAATTATCCATACTACAGTTATAGCAGTCTGATACCACTTTTATGAAATCCTGAGATTTGTAGTTTGGCTAGGTAATCAGAATTCTCTGCTGGAGAGCTCTAGTATTATAGTTCAAAGGAATGAGTGCACTAGAGCTGCCTAGCAAAGAATGCTAAGTATTATATATCCCATTCATTTATGAATCTCAATATACTGAAGCCTGGAATTTTGACAATTAAAGTGGTAGAAGACTTGTGTTACTGGGTTGTGTAGATGCATTTCTAATCACATTTGCCCTCAGTGGGTATGGAATTGGTTGGCTCCTTTTATTGGAAATGAAATAGTTTCAGAATTAAATAAGCATAGATGGTAAAAACAAATCTTAATGTGTATGGTAATCCAATGGTGGGGGAAACATTCTGCCTGCTGTGTAGGAGAGGCTTCATCTATGACAAAGAGCCACAATTGTAACACAGCCCTTGGCCTTACCCTCTTTGTGATAACACCTTTTGTTCTTTCTCCTCCTGCAGGAAAAATTCCTTTCTTAGAATGTGGCAACCAGCTGTGAAACCTTTCAAGGGCACACAGTTTAAAAGGCTTTGTCACCCCAGTTTGAACAAAGCCCAAAGGGTGGGTTTGGGGAAGGGTTTGGGAAAAGGGAATGGATGATAAGATAGCAAATGTGATTTTTTTTTCAAACTTTGAGGCAGTCTCAGGTTTCTCCTGCTTTAGATTTTTCTAATCACAGGTACAAGCCAAAGGAGATTAAATGGGGAGATGCCACAACTGCCTAGTTGCTATGCTGTCCCAAATACCCCTGATCTCACTGGATTGAAAAAACTAAGCAGGTTTAGGCCTAGTTAGTACTTACCCGTGAGACCACCTGGCAACATCAGGGATTTCCAGGTTGGTCTAGGAAAGGATCCTGTTTGAAAACATGGGAAGGTGCTGCTTCCACCAGTTAGAATTGATGGCACTGGGTGTGAGATGGATCAGTGTCCTGACACAACATAAGACACTTTCCTACATTCCTAGCTCCTTGTCTCTGATGTGTAATATACAGGGCTCGTGAGCAATTATGGACGTTATCACACGGGGTCTAAAGCAGACCCAATCCACACTCAATCCCATCCTATTGCGGTTTTTTTCCCGTGTGTTCACACGACGTCGCACACAACCCCGTCCCAACCCCGTCCCAATGCGGCATCATCCCTGTTCTTTTGAATGCCGGTTTCTTGAGGAAGTACAAGTGCGCGACCAAAATGATACCGCAATGATAGCGCTTTCACCGTATGTCTGATCACCAGATATGTATCCTGGAGCCCAGGCCCCACGAAGGCTTGGGAAGGCGTGTGTGTGACAGCCGGCTATCACACACACACACACACCCCTTCCCAAGAGAGTGCCGCTCTGAGCAGAAGTCCTCAGAGCGGCTCTCCTTCCCAGCTTGGGTTGGGAAGGGGTGTGTGTGTGTGTGTGTGTGTGTGACAGCCGGCTGTCATACACACACACACACACACACACACACACACACCTTCCCAAGCCTGGAAGCCTGGTTGCTTTCCTTGGGACGAGGACGGGCTCGGACCCCGGCCTCCTCCCAAGGAAAGCAACCAGGCTTCCCTTGGGATGAGGCCAGGGTCGGAGGCATCCTCCGATCCTGCCCTCCTCCCAAGGAAAGCAACCAGGCTTCCCTTGGGACGAGGCCAGGGTCGGAGGCATCCTCCGACCCTGCCCTCCTCCCAAGTCCCAAGGGTTGCTGTCACACACACCCCTTCCCAACCCTGTGCCGGCTTGGGAAGGGGTGTGTTTGACAGCCGCGGCAAGTGACAGCCGCGGCTGTCTTGTTTCTGCACATGTGCAAGAACATCCTTGCTGGGTTCTGGAAGGGATCTTCTCACTTGTGTGTGAACGGCAGATACGGTTCCCAGGAGCGCATCTATCGTGGTTTCGTTAATTGCGCAATGATGCTAGTTGCGTCTGATAGCCATTTCCGTCTTGTGGGGTCTATACCAGTATAGTTCTGGATTGATTCCATACCGCTTTCTTGCCGCTTTGAGACCCGCGTGTGATAACGTCCTATATCTTTAAAGTGGATTTATATGCTATTATCTATCAAATTCATGATTTTAAAAAGCATGCTGCACAAACTGAAGCTCCCTCCTTGACAAATTCTAATCACCACTCTCAAGACCTTGTTTCTTCACAGTGCATGAGAATCTGTGGTTAACCTTATTGGTCAGACCAATGAATCTTTTAGCCTCATGTCTTTTCTTCCAAAGTAGTTTTTCTTTTAGATGCTTGTCAAGGAGATCTGTCTGTATAACAGAGGAGATGAATGCAATTCCCCCGAGAGGGGTGGCACTACCAGACAGTAAGATGATGGTGAGGACATGAGAGAGAGCCTCTCGGTGGCTGCTCCCACCTTGTGGAACTCCCTTCCACAGGAGGCTAGACTGGCCCCCTCCTTGCTGGCCTTTCGCAGGCAAGCAGAAACATTTTTATTCCAGCAAGCTTTTTAAAAATCATGCAGGCCTGGGGGTAGATTATTTTTAACCTTTGTATGTTTTAAATTGTGTATGTTTAAATTTTAACTTTTTACTGTTTTAATTAGGCTATTTTAATTGTTTTTTAATGTTATTTTGGTGTGTTTTTATGTTGTGAGCCATCTTGGGTCCCTTTTTGGGAGGAAGGCGGGATAAAAATAAACTAAATAAATAATGGACAATATCAATAATAGCTTCCTAACTTCTCTTCTTGAACTCCCCAGCTTCTCAGGAAGACTGGGGTGTTATCTTCAACACAGTCTATTCTGGACCCCTTAAATAGGCCTCCAGTGTAGCAGAAAATATTATCATACAGCCAGTGTTAAGTAAGTTTGAGTTGCCAGCAAGAACAGCTTCTGTAGCTGGGATAAAGAGGTGGTATCATCTTGGCCTTCAGCTCACTCAGCAAATGTCTTGGACCAGTCCTGAGTCCACATGTTCTCAAACTGAGTTCTCAAATATAGGTTCTCAAACTCTCACTATTTCTGGCAGTCTGCAAAGGCCCTAACTGAGAGAAAGAAGTTTGTAGCATAAGCTTTTGTAGACTGAGGGTGCATCCAGACAGATCAAAAAGACCAGAAAATCCCAGATTTTGTTCTTGTTCATTTTGATTTTACTTTGGAGATCCATACCCATTTTGTTTATCCCAGAATATTTTCTATCCACTGCCAGTACAATGAGAGGCTTTTTATACCAGCTTCTCAGGTTGGTTTATTTTAACCCAGAATGAAGTCAAAAATAACATAAACAAAACATGGGATTTTTCTAATAGTCTGGATGCGTTCTGATGCCTTTTATCTCCCTTTGCAAAAGAGAGGCTCCAGGCTCCATGGATGAAGAGGATACCATAGCACAGGGGTAGGCAACTTTTCCCCTTTAAGGGCCGAGGGACTTCAGCTCCCAGAAGCCTCAGCCATGTTGGCCAATAGTCCCATGTTGGCCAATAGCTCCTGGGATTCTGGGAGCTGAAGTCCCTCGGCCCTTAAAGGGGAAAGGTTGCCTACCCCTGGTGTAGGAGGTGAGCCATGTTCTGTTGTATTACTTGCCCTTTGCTAGTGTTGGATGAATGCGCTCAAAGTGTAGGAGTAATTCATTACAAATAGGAGGTTACTTGCAATTAGCTCCTTTTCTTAATAAGAAAGGCATAACTAGGTTTCAGTATCATTGTAATGTAACATGGGATAACTTCACTCCGTTTGTGATCTAACTGCACTTTCAGTTCATATCAAAGGTGTTACAAGATCCATTTGCATACTAATTTTCCAGACTAACATGGCTATATCCTTGAATTCTGCACTTTCACAGTTTCTCCATAGTTGTGGGGATGTAGCTTCACCAAGTTGCTGAAGTGAAATATCTGGTTCAAAGAGCTGGCTTATACAGTACTGCTGCATTCACTAGTAAATTCACTAGTAAAGTAACCATGCTGTTTACTTTTGAAAACCTGGGAAGTAGACAGTAAATGTTCAAATGTATCTATGATGACTTTGAACTGCCAAGGCACTTTGGAATTATAACTGTAACTGATTAGTCATCTCTCCAGATTTGCAGGGGTTAGGGCAGTACTTCTCAAATAGTGGGGCGAGGCTCCGTAAAGGGGGGCTCGTTTGACCTCGGCAAATACTGTACAGATACTATTTACAGTCATGCGGGGGGCGCGAAATGTTTTCTTCTTCCTAGGGGGGGCATGACAGAAAATAATTGAGAAGCACTGGGTTAGGGGAACAGGACCCCCACAAATATGGAAAATTTGTGAATAAGGTAAGCCCTTCCCACCTCCCCTCTGATGGCTGGGACAGCTGTCCAAAGCATGGGAGAAGCCAGAGGGAGATCACCTGGCTCTTCCCCCACCCTCCCCTGCCTTTAACCAGCTCTGGGAAACCAGTTAAAGGGACGGGAGGATGAGGAGGTGCACACTCTTCCTGGCTGCTCCTTCCATCCTGGGCTTTTTTTTTTTTTCTTGGAGAAAAGCCAGGGGCAGGAGGAGGAGTGCATGGCAGCAGGCTTAACATTTGCAAATAATCAAAACCGCAAATGCTAAGTCCACAAATGCGTACGGTTGTCTGTACTTTTTAGAGTAACATGCCAAACTCTGAATGCTCGCAGTGGGCACATCTCTACAAACAGCCTTGAGGTGCACACTGGAATCTCCCTCTTCTCACTTACCAAATTGGTGAATAGTGTTTGACTGGAGGGCCCAGAAAGAGAGAATAAGTTTAGAATTCAAGAGTTCAAAGCATTTGAAAAATGTTGCCCAAAGAGGAACCATCCTTAACAATCCAAGCACTATTTGCGTGGGATTTGCATACTCAACTCCCTATGTGAACCTCCCAACTCTGTATACTCCACAGGAGGGATCCAGGTCTCACTACAGTGGACAGAGCAACCAGATGATCAGCTCTAACAAATCCAACCAATATTTTAGACACTGATAGGTTAATTGCAATGATTAATCAAGTAAGGCTCTTAGGCCTGCAATTTCTAATTGAATTGATGCTTTTTAAGCCTGTCTCATTCCCACCAACCCACCCACTCCTTCCCTCTCTAGGAATCAAGGCAATTCTTCATCTCTTCAATCTGCAGAATTTAAGCAAATACTTTTGCTTCTTTTCTTCTCATGAGACTAGGCCATGCTTTCTAAGGAGCTTATTGTTTCAAGTACCCACCTATCCATCAATCAGCTCCTCTACCATTGGACCTTCCCCGCTCCTTCTCTTTCCAAGTATTTTAATGCTTTGGGGGGGGGGTCCATTTCAGCTGAAACTCAGCCACTGAAATAAGTTGTGTAAACAAATGGAGCAAACATCCATTGTGAATGGGGTTCTCTAAGTCACCAGGTGTAGGTCCTTCAATTAGCTGCCCAGGGTGGTAGGGAGGGAGGAAAACATGACAATCCTGCTCATGTTGTGATTCAGTTTTCAAAAAGAGGTTGAAGGCACTCAAAAATCAGAGGTGACCAAGACTTTGGTTATGCTAGGATCTTGCTATGTGTTTGTTTTAGCTGTACAGTTGCTGATGGAGACAACCAGTCTGTGTTTGCAACTGAAGGTAGCAGAGACATTGCGGGTGGAAAGGAATATCAAGAGAGCAGTTGAACTGGAAACTGGTTTAAGCAGGGACATTTTCTTTTTGTTTCTTAAAAGCAACAGAAATAGTGGTCTTTTTTAAAGAAACAAACATGTCTTTTTAAAAATAAGTATGTAAGAGAACAATTCTCCAGCGCCACTTAGTGGGTTCCCAAAACATTTCCTCAGAAGTGCTGCTGAGTCTTTACACAAGCAAGCCCATTTTATAATTGCAGTCTTAATAGTAACAGCAGTACCAAAGAACAGAGTCAGCATCACTAGGTACCTGCCAAAGCCCACAGTCCAGTAGGGAATCCCCTCTTGACCTCTACAGTATCTTCAACCTGTTGCTGTTCCTCCCTGTTGCTGCTGGCCCATTGCTCTCTCCAAAAGCAGCAGCCACCATTTCCCTTGTTTCATTATCTAGGGAGTCATATACAGTCGTCCTTCCATTTTTGCGGGGGATCTGTTCCAGACTCCCCATCACAAAATGGAAATGCACATTTATTCAAAGTCCATTGACTATAATGGGTGTGTGCTCCTGTGCATGGCTGTGCGCAGGCACCATTTTAATCCCTCCCCACCTTGCCATTGTGAAAAGCAAGACTGCAGACTCCAAGTCCGCAAATTAGAAGGAGCAACTCAACTTGTAGTAATCTGTCCTGAAAAAGAAAAAGAGAGGATGAGTGAACAGTTTGTAGTGACAAGACAGATCCACTGATGGGATCTTACCTATAGCCCCCTCTCCAAAATCTGGATCCAGTAAGGTGGCCAGACACAGAAGAGGCTAAGCCCCCTGTCTTTAAACCTGTGTAGAAATTTTTTTTTGGCAGACACAAGTTTGCGGCAACCGTAGCCTCTGCAAATTGTCTCTTTTACCCAGTGATTGAAGGTGAAGGAGTTCTTATCTCTCATGCTCCTTGGGAATGATCTCTGTTCGTGTGGTAAACTATTTGAGGGTAGGATGCCCACCAGGTTGGTGGATCATTAGTATCACTTAGCCTTGAATGATAAAGAGCCATAATTTCCTTAACGTATAGTTTAACTTAATGCTGTAATACTGTACCATATTTTCCAGTGCTAGCCATTAAAATGCTATTTCATGTAAAGGAGCATCAGAAACAGGGCTTTAAGAGAGTCAAGATGAGCTCTAAGAGTATCAGCAGTGAATGGCATCCTTTCTTGCCAAAAAATATGCATTATTCTCTTTTGGCATTTCCTGTTTTTTGAAAGAAATTAGTCTGTGTTTGGATGAGAAATGTATGTTGTTGCTTCCCTCTGCCAGTGTGATTTGAGCATTGGACTGTGACTCTGGGGACCAGGGTTTGAATCTCTGCTTGGCCATGGAAACTCACTGAATGACTCTGGGCAAGGCACACTTGCTCAGCCTCAAAAGGTGGCAATGGCAAACCCTCTTGGAAGAAACTTGCCGAGAAAATTGAGTGATATATTTGCCTTAGAGTCGCCATAAGTCAGAAATTACTTGAAGGCACACAACAACAACAACAATGATACAAAGATACCACGTTGCTTTTCAGACATGGAAGAATGTGTCTTCCTGAGTCTTGAGTAAATTACAGATACAAGAGAGAACTTGGCTGCTGTGCAACTATGCCTGCTGAAATCACCACTTCTGTGCAACTGTTAAAAGTACAGGAGCCCTGTTCTCTTGTAGCTGGCCAATTTACCTACAATTGGCGGAAATTCAACATTTTTCGTTGTAAGCCTCATCATCCTTTTCTTCTTCACTCCCACCTACAGTGATAAAATAGTCATCAACATAAAACAACAGTTTTGTTGTTGTTATTAACTGCCCCGGAGTCGATCTTGACTTGTGGCGACTCTTTGGATGTGACATCTCCAAGACTCCCTTTCCTCCACTGCTCTGCTTAGTTCCTGTAAGCCCATACCCATGTTCTCCTTAATAAAGTCCAACCATTTGGCATGTGGCCTTTCTCTTTTTCGACTTCCCTCCACCTTTCCTAGCATTAGTTTTTTCTAGTGAGTCCTCCCTTCTCATGATGTGTCCGAAGTGTGACAGCCTCAGTTTTGTCATCTTGGCTTCCAGGAAGATCTCTGGCTTGGTCTGCTCTAAGACCCATTTGTTTGTCTTCATGGCAATAATAACAGTATAACCATAACAATAAAAATAACACTAACCCCATTTTAACAAAACACAACTCATTGCAGAATAAAAACATAATGAAATCAGTATTGAGGAAGGTGGGTTTCAGGGAAAGCTTCACCTTCTGAATTTCTGTTCCGCTGCTGTTACAGCCTCAGGAGGCATGCCAATTTTTAAAAAGGCAAGTTGGCAAACCAGCACTTTGCACATTGCATTCTTCACGATGTGCAGGAGTGACTCAGCATAACCCAGGCAGATTCTGCAGAGCCTAAACAGTCCCTCTAGAATGTCAGGAACGCTTCTGGTACTCAATATAGCTCTTCACAGGCAGTGAAGT
This sequence comes from Phrynosoma blainvillii, assembly GCA_026167975.1. Taxonomy (NCBI): domain Eukaryota; kingdom Metazoa; phylum Chordata; class Lepidosauria; order Squamata; family Phrynosomatidae; genus Phrynosoma; species Phrynosoma blainvillii. The sequence continues at coordinate 304,591,385 of JANUYF010000001.1, read as the reverse complement.
GCATTGTGGGGTTTGTTTGGCTGGCTTTGAATTATTAGAAGTGCCTTGTGGATATTATTTTTGACAGCTGCACCGCTGTCAAAACCCTACAGGTATATCTTTTCCCATCACTGCATCCCCATGGGAGGGACTGCACCTGTTTAACACACGCCTGCCATGCTGCTGTTAAAGACACAGAGCTTCTAGTAGGAAAGAAGGTGACAACTCTGGTCAGCAGTGACTTGACTATTCTCCCATTAATGTGCAATTCAGCTATTATAAGAAGAGTGTTTGTTGCTGTGTGCCTTCATCCTTTCCAACCTTTGGCAACCCTAAGGTGAGCCTACCATAGGGTTTTCTTGGCAAGATTTGTTCAGATGAGGTTTGCCATTGTCTTCTCTTGAGGCTGAGAGAGTGTGACTTGTCCAAGGTCACCCAGTGGGTTTCCATGGCTGGGTGGGAGTCAAACCCTGGTCTCCAGAGTTGTAGTGCAACACTCAAACCACTATGCTAGCTTTCTTATAAGAAGGGTACCCCACATTATATAGTTCTACTAGCCACCAAAACCTCATACAGCAAAATATTAAGAGAAAAATCTCAGGCATATGTGGAGTCAAGGAATATGCAGAGCAATTGTTAGGCTGTGACTCTAGCTAGCTAGTGTAGCCAATGGTGAGAAATGCTGGGAAATGCAGTCCAACTTCTTGCCTACTCCTGGTGTAGAGAATCAATATTTGCCTACCCACACTGCATAGTTATAATACTATGATTCCACTTTAATTTTTATGTCTGCCTCCTCTGGAATCCTGGGATTTGTAGTCTGATGATGCACTAGAGGAGCTCTCCGGCTGAGAATTCTAAATGTTCCTTCCTAAATTGCAAATCACAGGTTTCCATAGGGTGCAACAGTTAAAATTGTATCATCGGGCTGTAAATATGTAGTGCAAAAGTGCCTCAGGTTAGAGAGAGTGGTCTGAGGCAAATGCTTAGATTACAGAAGGATATGCGAGCTAGGACCCCTTCTGTGGGAACTGGGGATATGGGAGCTAGGACCCCTTCTAGCCAGGAGGGGTTCCTGTTCTTGTAATAGTTATATAGAAGGAGTTTCAACAGGTTCAGTGCATGTGACAAATGACCCTGGCTAAGTGCTCTTGTCCAAAGAAGTTGTTTCTTTCCCCTTCTGACCACTCTCCCTCACCTCTTATAGTGGCTTTTAGCAGCTGCATAATAGTTAGGAATCCAATAGGTACTCCATTCTATAGTGAAAAAGTGCACTTGTTGAATTTCTTCGTCAGGCAACTGTTAAATGTGTAGTGCCTGGGGAAAAACTATTACAACTCTCAGAATCCCTAAGTTGATATAGGGCCTTTGCAGACTGCCAGAAATAATGCAGATTGAGATCACTTTAACTGTCCTGGCTCAGTGCTAAGGAATCGTGGGAATTGTATTTTTTTCTAGGACATTGAGCCTTCTCTGCCAGAGAGCTCTGGTGCCACAATAAACTACAGTTCCCATGATTCCTTAGCACTGAGCCAGGACAGTTAAAGTGGCTTCAATCCGCATTATTTCATAGTCAGTGGTCATGGCTGGCTGTAGAATTCAGAACGATGCAGCTCAAAGAAAAGCAACTTTTCTCTGTAAAATTAATGGTGTTTATGGGTGGGCTGCCACCCTACCTGTAACCACAGACACATACACCCTGTAGCTGTGCAAACTCTATGAAGGGTGCCTCTCCCTCGGCATGCAGGGAACTGTGGCTCTAAATTGGCAACTCAGAGTCCCAGTGCAAAACCTGCCCAGAATGAGAGCACAGGTATCTAAAGCTGTTTGGCCCAACGGAAACCATGACAGCTCAAATATTTTGCAATAACCCCTTGATGTTACTTTTTGGACCAGGAGAAATCAAGTTTATTCAAGGAACATATCCCTCTAATCCTTTTATCAGAGCTCATAAATGTTACTTTTTCTGACTACTGCTCCCAGATGGCTGACTGAGGGACTCTTTGGACCTTATCACATGGGGTCTAGAGCAGAGCTAATCCAAAGGGTACCTGCAGCTAATACATATTATTTCCCCGTGTTTACACACGATGCTGCCCTAGAACACGGAGCTAATCTGTATTGTTTCCCCGCGTGTACACACGACGCTGCCCCGAAACTCCACAGAACCCGAAGCTAATCCGTAGCGAGTAGGGAGATTTTGACATTCGGTTTGTTGGGGAAGTACAAGCGGAGCCTTCGTATTCATTGCGCAATGGTGGGCGGGGCGGGGAAGCAGGGAGAGCTCTCCCAAGCAGAAAATCCCGGCGAGGGGAAGGGATTGGCGAAAGGCAAACCGGATTGAGAAAGAGGAGGAGAAGGAGAGGAGGAGGGAAGAGGGAGGCGATCTCTCTCTCTCCATCTCTCTCGCATTTTTCCCCACCAACACCCCTTCCCTCCTCCAGTCCTCCAGCCCTCCTCCTCCTCCTCGGTCCCCTTGGCTGCCTTTCCTCCCGACTCCTTCATCCCATCCTTGCCATCCACAGAAGCGCCTTCTGCGACGCTGGCTTTTTGGGTGGCGGGAAGGGAGAGAGAGAGAGAGAGAGAGAGAAGAAAATGTGTGTGTGTGTGTGTGTGTTTTCCTTCTTCCCATGTGAACCGCATCCCGCGGCGCCTGATCGCTAAATCCCCTTTGGAGCCTTCGTATTCATTGCGCTATGGCCGCCAGGGCGAAATTCAGTTCGTTTCGGTATAGAACTGAATTTATTCTCACTTCGGTTACTTTTCTGTTACTTTTCGCTTCGTGGCCAGCGTTTGATAAGGTCCTTTGGGAGCCGTAGCTGAAAAAGCAATTTTTCCAAGCTCTACCTATTTTAGTATGGGAAGGTGTCTTGCTGAATTCAGTGGAATTTTCTAAGGCACCAACATGGTCTACTGGTTTGAGCATTGGACTATGACTCTGGAGACCAGGGTTCAAATCCCCTCTCAGTTATGAAAACCCACTGAGTGATCTTGGGCAGTGCACTCCCGCTCAGCCTCAGGGGAAAGCAAAAGCAAACTGCCTCTGAACAAATCTTGCCAACAGAACTTTGTGTTAGATTCACTTTTGGGTCAGTCGGAAACAACTTGAAGGCACACAACAATAAAGTACAGCAGCTTATGTATACGAAATCATCATTGTTTCTGCTGCTTATAGATGAAAGATGTAAATCTTTCATTTAAAGCAACAACAACGTTTGCAGATAGGGCACATATATTTAAGATATACATATAGAGAGATATAGTATACATATATCTAAGATATACATATATAGAGAGATAGTATATAGATAGATAGAGCACACACACACACACATATATATATATATATATATATATATATATATATATATATGCCCTATCTATATATATCCTATCTCTGTTTATACAGTTGTCCTTCCACATTTGCAGATTTGACTTTTACGGATTTGATTATTCACAAATTGTATTAGCGTTATGTATATCTCAGATAGACAGACAGACAGGAGTTTTATATATATTACATCAGCCAGGATGGGCATTGGCCATACCAGCAGAACAACTGTGGGCGAAGTAATCCCAAGAAGTTACTCTTGAAAACTCTGCCTTTGGGATCTGGCCACCCTGACAAGGGAGGGACCTAAAATGCAATATAGTGGCAGGGCAGTTTTCTTGCATAGACACTTGACCTCTAGGAACTGAGCTGAGCTGAATTCCCACACTCCTACCCCATTGCTGGGCACCAAGCAGCTGTCTGCCGTTAACAGCTTTCACTCACCATGGGCATGGCTGGGAACCCAAAGAAGAGTCTTAGAAGCAACAGATCCCTCTCTGGTTTCCTGCTCTCTTGGAGCTGATTCTAAGCATGTGTCTCAACCCCAGGAACAATTTTTAGCTTGCAAGAGGGAGATGTTGGTAATGGGGATCCCATCCTGTGGCACGCCCACTTCAAGTCCAGACAGATGTTGACGGTCTCTCTGCTGCTGCTTGTTCCATAAAATACAGGGCAGGAAAGAGAAGAGTAGAGGTTTTTTATTGCTATCTCATGAGAACTCAAGGCAGGGTAGGATGGGGGAAGGACTTAAATATGTGGCCTGGGGAGGCAGTGTGATGATGCAATCTCAGCATGCCCTTGCTGCCAGTTCTGGAGGGGGGGGAGTTGAGTTCAAGTAACAAAGTGGCCAAGATTATGATAGTTACCAGAGTTTCAGGATGCAAGAAGACTGGCCTTGGCAAGTCCTGAATATATCTTAAGCAATTATTCTACTTCAACACTGAATCTTAAACAGGGGGACAGCACTTGGCTGGAGATTTCATTTTTAGGCCAGTTTGGAACAAGGCTGATCTCTACTGCTCCTCCTCCCCATCACTTTTTAAAATAAAATTCTACATTTCAAGTGACACCCCCAGACAGACTGTATCTTGACATGTACTTAGCAAGGCCTGTTTAAAGTTACAAATATATATCCTAATGGAGACCCAATTCTGGTTTTCGGATGCCCAGTGGAGACAAATGGACACACTTAATAATATCAGTGAACCATGTGATTCCCAGCCTTGTTTAATGCCTTCTTCAAGTCACTACAAACCAAAAATAAAAATAATCCACAATTATATGTCTTTTGCAATCCCAGATCAGTTACGTTTTTAAACCAATTCTTCTAAGCTTTGATTTTAACAATTCTTCTTCTTTTTAATGCTGGTATTTTTTATGGTGGAGAGCAGGATAATAAACACTACTAGGATAATAATGTCTGTTGATTTATTTTGCAACTTTGTATCAACTTCCTCCTTTTTAAAAAACAAACATGACTTTCAACATAATCTGAATGTCAGGACTGTATATAGTATAGAAGCTTTAAGTCATGAACTTTATGGATGGGAGAATGGACACCCAGTAACAATTACTTTAAAATACCCTGGTACTTTGGAGTCCACATATGCACACACCCAAAGGCTTATTCACAATACACAGTTTGAGAGCTATGATCCCACTTTAACTGTAAAGACTTCCTCCCATGGAGTCCTGGGGTCTGCAGTTTTATCAGAAGCAGCAGAGTAAAGGCCTAAGCAGACTGCCAGAAATAGTGCACATTAAATTGAGGCACTGCCCTGGCTCAGTGCTAGGGAATCATGGGAACTGTATTTTTTTCTGGGACATTGAGCCTTCTCTGTCAGAGAGCTCTGGTGCCACAATAAATTACAGTTCCCATGATTCCCTAGCACTGAGCCAGGGCAGTGCCTCAATTTAATGTGCACTATTTCTGGCAGTCTGCTTAGGCCCCAAGTCTCTGGCTAAGAACTCTGAATGTCCCTAATTAAACTACACATCCCAGGATTCCATAAGTTGCAGTCTTGGCAACTGCAGTGGAATCATAGTACTATAACTGGGTAGTGTGGAAAGGCCCTTTGTCTCAATAGTTGTTGCACTCATGGAAGGAATTAAAATTATTTGGTGTCCCAGAGTATGGAGAAAAGTAGTTTAGGAGAACAGCAAGGAAAAACTGAAACAATATGCACCAGCTTTAAATAGTTTTAGTAAGAGCTACAAGGTGTTAAGTAAAGTTTGTGCTTTGGCAGTCTCCTCTGGCATAATCTAATAAAAGCCCCATAGCAATCTTAACAATTGGTGCAACAGGGCAATCTAACCATTGCAGGGTTGGGATGAATTTCTTAAATTCCTCAATTGTCTCACGTGCAACCAAGAAGTGCTTCAGATTCCCTGAAGCTTTGTCAAAAATTGCCATAGATGTTCAGAAATGGGTCCCCTTTCTCTCAAGGGCCTTAGTTTTTTGTCAGTGCTCTATATGCATCATTTGTTTAATCCCCTTGGACCACAAAAATGTTGTACAGTACATTAAGAAGTTACTTTTAAACTATAGCTTGCCAGCCAGCATGGCACTGGGATTCTGGAAGTTGAGGTTTTAAAAACATACATTTTCCAAGTTCCATTTTTTATAGCTTCATACCCTACAACTGTTCCAATTTGGTAAGGACAGCCCCACTTAATCCTCTGTCATCCCACTTTTTCAGTTGCTTTTAAAATATCCCAGTTTCTTTCTCCTCCTCCCCCCTTCCCCCTTTCTCCTCAACTTACTTCAGCAAACTGGGTCCAGTGTTCAAAAGTATTTTGCACTCAACTCAGCAGCTGGAGAGGAGGTGGAATCTAAGGAGTTTATCACACAGGGGAAGTCCCGTGCAGAAACAGGGCTTTAAATTAGAAAAAAACCACAAAAGCAGTTAGTTTTTCAGACGACGTCGCTGTTAAAATGGGGTTAACCCAAACGGAAAGTAGTCAGAAACTGCTTCTTTTTACTTTCGGAAAATCCCAAAAGTAAAAAGAAGTAGTAGTTTCTGACTACTTTCCATTCGGGTTAACTCCATTTTAACAGCGATGTGTGTGAAAAACTAACTGCTTTGCAGGTTTCCCCCAACTTTTAAATCCCGTTTCTGCATGGGATTTCCCCCATGTGATAAACTCCTAAGTCTTCTCAGTAGGAACAGGCAAAAGTAAAATGTTGCATCCTTTCCTAGCTTGTGAGTTCTTTCTCATTAATAACCTTTGCCATATTGAGAATACTCTAATATTGCTTGGTCACAAATGTCTCAGTTTTCATCTGTAAAATGTTTCACAGATGAAACATGAAATTGGGAGGGTATGTGGTTTCTCCCAATTTCATGTTATCTGGGCTGTGTGAAGGTCTATCCAGCAGTTTGTTTGTTTTTTAAATGTTAGGTCTCTTGAACATGGAGATGTCTGAATGAAACTTGATACTCATAGGGATGGCACGGCTCTGTGATTCAAGGCCAATTCTGCCCTCCACACAGTTTTTCAAAAATGGGAGGGAAGTGGAAAATACATTGTACTATTATCTCTGCCTCCAGCAATTTCACTGACTGAAATGCAACAATGAAAGTTGCTGTGCATGTCCAGGGCATCATTTTATTCATCAGTAGTTACACTTATGTTCCACATTTACTCCAGTGAGTGCACAATCACACAAATGGCACTCCTCCTCCCTGTTTATCTGTACCAGCACCACAACCCCATAAAGTAGAACAAGCTGAAAGAAAATTATTGTTCTGGGTGAATTTCCTGACTCAATGGCAACTAGAACCTGGATCTCCCAAGCCCCAGTCCAACACTGCACCATGTTATCTCTCGCTTTGTATGCCAAGCTCAAGCTCTACTATATGCATACCATCTCAGTCCCTAACTGCTGTGCTCCATATGCTCCTAGAAACATCACTACCACACTTTGCACAAATGAACACTTGACTAGAAGCAAGAGCTTTCCACCCACCCCTTTGTGTATGAGCTGTTGCCCTTGATGAGAATGTGAATGTCTCTGAGACTTGACTGCACTTTGTTCTCTGCCATTATGAGCTATGGCTTGGCAGTGAAAACACCCTTGGCGTGTTGAGATGGAAGTTGACACTGATGCTCTTTTGGAAATGTAGAGGCATTGACATCACCAGGGTGTGGATCCCAAAGAGTGATCTGGAGGCGTAAGATGTGATGGTTCATCATGTACTTCCAATTTATCCATACTCAACCTCCCCGAAGTGCCCACATGGCCGCCTCTCTCTCCCCGCTAGCTGAGTGACCACTGGGATCCTTGATTCACCCCTAGCTGTCATAAAAGGCCTGTCTCATTTTCCAGACTTTCCAGAATGAGGAGTTATATATTTGTTTGGAGGTGTTATTATCTGGCTGTGAAATTTTCTTTTCTTGGCATCAAATAGGACTGAACATTTCATCACTCATTCTGCTGTCTATTTAATTCAAGGATTAAGGTTTTGGTTGTTGTTGTGGGGTTTTTGTGTGTGTGTGTGTGTGTGTGTGTGTGTTTTAAAAAGCCACTTCTGGGTTCCTCCTCAGGTAAAGTGATGCATGCCATTAACTGCATTACATAGCTACACTATTTATGTGACCCACAGGCTATATATATAACCAGACACACCTCAGGGTCCTTCCTTCATTTTTTAGGTCTTATTTTCTCTATTAGTCTCAAAGACATTACAGGATTCCTATATGTTTCTTTATGTAGGATTCATTGTTTGCATTGCTTGTGGGACCAGTGGAGAATTAAGAAGGTCCAAAGCCCCACAGAGTCATACGCTAGCAAAAGGAGGTAAAAAATATTGTCAGGCTGTGGAATTCAGAATAAGGTTAAACTGAAGCCTATAATTCTTTTAGGGCAGTAAGTTTTTTAAAATAATATTCTGTTTGGCTGTTTTGGCTTGTCTGTAGTAGAGCATCTGTGCATGTGTGTCATGGAACCCTTGTGCATTGCCGAAAATTCAGGGAAATGTAATAGAGTGATACTGTCACACTAGTTAAATAGGAGTGTTTTCTAAAATAAACTTGAAGGAAAAATACTTATTTAGACTGTAACTCCCAGAATTCTTTCAGCCAACATGGCCAATTGTTGTCCAAAAAGTAACTTTTCTAAGCTACTCCTGGAATACACTAAATCTTTCCTCTCATACTGTTGGCCTTACTGGCCTGCTATGCTAACTATGAGAGTGCCCTAAAATGAACTTCAAAATGTTATATATTTTGGATGACAACTCCCAGCCAACATGGCCAGTTATAGTCCGAAAAGGTAACATTTCTAAACTCTTCCTGGAATACACTGCCACTTTCCTGCCACCATATATCAGGTGGGAAGTAGATTACCAACAGTAGCATTGCTTCTATCAGTCATCCTCTCTGTCAGAAAAAAAAGTCCCTAGTGAACTTCCAAGGAACTCTCTAGAACAGTCTTGCCCAACCAGGTGGCTGCCTAATGTTTTGGATTACAGCTCACATAAAACCCTAGTCAGCATGGCCTATGGTCAAGCATTATGGAAGCTGGCATACAAAATGTTTGGAAAGCACCCGGTTGGGGTGTTACCTGTGTCCTAGTATGAAAGCCATTGGTGTTATTGTCCTCACTGTGTTTATTTTTAAGAAAATCAAGTTGTGCATTCAGTCTGGGTAGTCAGTAGAGACCAGACATTGTAACTTGTGCAATTCACAGATCAAAATCAGCCAGTTGCAGGGCCAGTGAGGACTGAGCAGCTGGTGACGACCTAGCATTAGAGAAGACTGTCTTTGGAGAAAATGAAAAAAGTACATACATTCTAAAAGTCCTAGTATTCCCATATTCCTCTTGAAAATGTGAGCAGCCGTTTTGTTGTTTTTCATGGATCATCTTTACCTTGTGCAAAGATGGTTCTAAAACCGCTCTGTGTTCACATTATTGTGTAGCCCTCTGGTGAACAAGAAGGAGAAACTGTAGCAATTCCTTATGAGGATATCAGTTCTGTGTGTGGAATAACCATTTGCACACCATCTTATATTACAACTGGACAAAGACCTGTTTGATCATGGGCATCTTCTGCACTGCGTGTATATTACCTGGCACAATAATTGCCTACATGCTGATTGTGCATAACAGCATGTGCAAAAATTTTCTAGGCGGGTACAAGGCATGTAAAATGGGCATCAAGACACAGATGTGGAGCCTTCTTCAAATGTAGGAAGCTGCCTTATATCTGGTCATTCTCTTTTTCATCCCAGAATAGTATCTCCTGCTCTGGCTGGCAGTGGCTGTCCAAGATCTAAAAGAAAGATCTTTCTCCTTACCTGATCCTTTTCACTAAAGGTAGCCCCACCCCCATACAGAATTGTTATTGAGTTATGGTTGCTTCCCATCAGAACTGCCTTGACTGGCTGAGAATTCCTTTAGCCTTTCTCTAAAGGGTTGCCAGTGTGAAAACTAGAAAGGGCTCATGTACTTTTCATGGTTATCATTGGGTCACCATAAGTGAATAGGCAACTTGAAGGCAGAGAGAGCGAGAGAGAAGATAACATTTCAGTAGGTGTTGTTGTCACACAACCAGAAAACAAACAATGCCTACTGACATTTCCTCTTCTACACAACCACTAAATATGCAGGACCGATCTCCAGTTTTCATTTTCGCAACCTGGCCCAGATACCGCTGGTAGCTTACAAGAACAATAGAGATTAACACAGCTTGAAAAAAATGGTTTTGGACTATAGCCCCCAGAATCCCCTGAGACAGCATGGCCAGTGTAACTCTGGGAGTTGTAATCTGGGGCCCCATTCACACTTGCGTTTTTATGCTGGGTAGATCCGAGCAGATTTTTTGATGCAATACCGAATCTGACCCTAATAGAAGTTCACACTATCGAATCTCTCTAGTGCAATTTAACCCTGTCAAGTTCACACTGACCAAAGTACCAATAAAAAATGGAGACTCTTTATTGGTCGCATTTGATCATTTTGGGGGGTGTTGTTCTGTCAATCAAATGATGCGCATCTGTGTCACACTGTTTGGGAGACCCCCTCTATCCTAGGACGATGGGCAAGACAAGCCTTTTGGAGGAACCCTTGCTATTAACCCCCCATCAGAGCTTCTCCTTGGGGAGATCTCCCCTGCCAGCCTCAGAGGATAGGGAGGATATGCCTTTTGGAGGGCCCCTTGCCATGAAACCTTCATGAGAGCTTTTCCTTGGGGGGATCCCTGGAGAATAAAATCAATGTGCGTTGAAGCCACGGAAATGCAAAGATTCACACTTTCTGTCAAATAATTTTAAAAAAACATCCCCAAAAGACCCTCCTCCACTGGCTTGGGCAACATCTGAACATCTGGGCCATGGCATTGGCAGGAGGGGGAGCAGGAAAGAGGGAAACAGCTAAGCGGTCGTTTAAAGGGCTCAGTAGCGGGGAATTTTGAAATCATCAGCCAGCAACTAGATGTGAGCACAAAAATGGTGCTTGCCATGCACTCCGACCTGAGAGAAGGGATAGGCATGTTCTGCTCCTCTGCCTACCCTCTGGCCATTAATCCCTCCCATCAGGAAGCCCTGAATAGGATCGGAGACAAGTTCACATTGGCAGCACCCTGACAAAACCATTTCATTTTTCAGAAGACACAGGGAGAAACTCAATATTGGAAAACCCGCAATGAGGGGGATTTGCCCAGGGTCTATCCCTGTTCAGGTGTGCAAAACCTGGCACGAGTGTGAGCTACCCACTTTTAAACCAGTTTGCAAACTAATTTATAATGTAGTGTGAATGGCCCCTGGAAAAATACTTTTTCGGTGCTATGGAGAGAAGTGTCCCCTGTCATTTGTCTTCAACATCTCATAATAAAGTGTGCATTGTCAATACACACCCATGAGTGCACACACACCATTGCTGTAGTTGTTCCCTTTAATTCTTCTTCTTCTCTAGCTTGAACTGTATAGATAGAACATAAATAGCATCTGGAGGTTAAGGAATAAGACCTGGGAGAGAAAGAAAGAGGGAGGGAGGGTGGGTTATAGATTGTTTGGATACACTAATGTGTGGTTGACGTAGGTGGTGAATCCTGATTGCATCAAGTGGAAGCATAGAGCAAAACCCAGCTGGAGGGGCAGCTCAGGTTCAACAGTTTGAGTGAATCTCCAGAACCAGCTTCAGGGATCAGGTAGCAGACCAAGGCAGTATCAGTAACACAGGCCAGGCCGAGTGTGTGCGCTCCACCGGATGCAACCCGCTCCTCCACATTCTAGCCGAGGGACACATGATCCCTGTGTAATTCCCCCCAAGCTTCTGTGCAGGGAGAGGAAAGGAGGAGAGACCTCTGCCCTTCAGAATTCCAGTTCTCCAGTCCTCTGACTGGAGGCAGACTAAATGTTGAGTTTCCTCCACTCCTTTCCTCCCCATTCTTACAATAAAAGCTGATGTCTTCTTAAAGTTTTTCTGCAGATGGAGACCACCAAGAGTTGCTACCTGACTGCATTTCAACCAGTTGAACCAGTTTGAAGTGAAAATTCCCACCAGCCTGAGTTTTCTTCTTGCTTTCAAAATCACTGCCTGGTCAGAGTACAATATTCTATAGTGCTCTCCTTGAGTACTTTTTTCTAGTCATGTTATTGGCCAATGTAAGGCAGAGCACTAATTTCCTGCCTGATCCAAAAGAAAGCTCAAAATTGAATTTTAATTTTGAGATTACCAATTAACATGTGCTGAGTAAATATGCACATTTTAAACTGCTATGGCTGGTTCCTATGGGATGCTAGGGTTTGTAGTTTGGTCAGAGGCACTAAGGAACTCTCTGCCTGAGATTCCTAAAGGCCTCTCCCTGAACTGCACATCCCAGGATTCCATAGGATATTGTCATGGCAGTTGAATTGTCACCATGGTGCTGCCAGTATGTACAGTTGACCTTCTGTATCCACAGATTCCTTATCCATGGATTCAACCATCCATGCTTTGAAAATATTTAGGAATATATATAAATTCCAAAAAGCAAAGCTTGATTTTGTCATTATATATAAGGGACACCATTTTAATCTGTCATTGTATTTAATGGGACTTGAGCATCCACAGATTTTGGTATACACAGGAGGTCCTTTAACCAAACCCCAATGGATACCAAGGGCCCACTGTAGTTTGCAAGGGTCCAAAGTAACAATGTTACCCCTTACTCACAAATTACTTTTTAAAAAAAGTAACAAGTGAGATTGCCATGCTCTTTGACTCAGCAAGACTCTGATGACCAACAGTCAACTTTATCAGATTGTTGCAAATCCTTTCCTCATCCCCTCTACCACATCTCCTCCTACTTTAATGTTAAATGACTATAATCCCTGAACTATTGTGGATGCCCCCAAGAATCCTGCAAGTTGTCGCTTGGTGAGAATGCTGTGATTGCTGTTAAAGATCCTGATACACTACCAAAAACTATAATTTGGAGGGCTCAGCTTTCAGAAGTGTAGTGCCACATTAGTCTCTCCCAGCAATGCCAGCAAGGAGCCTTGTGACATCTTAAAGACTAATAGATTTACTGTTGCATAAATGTATGCTAGTCCACAAAAACCTCATACTGCAATAAATCTGTTAGTCTTTAAGGTGCCACCATAGAGGTGAGATTATTAAACCACTTTAAGTCTATAATTCAGTTATTTAAAGATGCTGAGAGGCAGAAGATCCCTTTTAAGGACAGTCGTGCTCAGTTTACAAAATCAGCCACATTTATAAGTCTGCTTCTCAAACTGCTCTCATTGTGCAGTTTCCTGGAAAAGAGGTCTATCAATAACTATGAGCTAGGCAAGCTAATACGCTTGGAAAAGTTACTTTGAGGGGATTACAACAGCACAGCCATTCTTCAAAGGCCTTTGAAAAAATAAGTGTTGAGGTCAGACAGCAGAAGATATGTTATTCATTTGTATTATTTCATTTTCATTAATTTTATGAATACAAGAAGGAAAAGTAGCATTGGTTTCCCCAACTTTGACAAAGATTTGATTAGTTGAAATTTGAGGGTCTTTCCTTGATTGACTCTTCTTATGATAAATCCTATATTGTGTCCTAAATTCTGTATTGTGTCCACGTTGAAATCTTCAGCTATTCTAAATTGTTGTCAGGCAGTGATGTGGATTCATGCTTATTGTTGATTGATTGTTTATTAAAATGTTTTAAAATTGGAGGGGGACAGGAGAATTGCTACATTTATTATTTATTTAGAAACTCTGTATCACTGCTTACCATTACCACCCTCTGGAGCCCTCAGGTGATTTTAAACAACAGTTTAAAATGTTATGCACACAAAAATATTTAAGAACCAGATTCAAAAATCTCCTTTAAAATCCCTTGTTTTAAGGACCAAAGACATGTGAAACAGCACAGTCTTAATCTGACTGCTGGAAATTCAAAAGGGATAGAGCCAGCCTGATATCCCTGCTGGGAGAGTTTCACAGGTAGGGTGCCACTACAAAGAAGCCTGTGTATTCACATACCTATACGTGACAGGGCTTCCACTCAGGATCTCAAATTCTGGACAGGAGGAGGTAGTCTTTCAGCTATCCTGACTGCAAACCATTAGAGCTAAAAGTAGTTTGCCATCAGTTAACTCACGGATGGGAGAAGAGAGTAGATTCGGGCAAAAGCAAATTGCTACTGCCTCTCCTGCATTTACACTGCAAAATTAATGCAGTTTGGCACTGCTTTAGCTGCCATGGCTCAATGCTGTGGAATTCTGGGACTTGTACTTTGGTGAAATATTTAGCCTTCTCTCTCAAAGAGTCCTGGTGCCACAACAAACCACAAATTCCAGAATTCCACAGGATGGAGCTGTGGCAAATAAAAACTGCATTGATAGGGTAGTGTGGCAGCAGCCTAGCTTGTGTGTTCTTCCTCATTAATAATTTTGCCATCTTGACCACACTCTGATTGTGTTTGGTTGCATGCATTCCAGTTTTCATCTCTCAAATGTTGGAGGGTATGTGAGAGCAAACTGGAAGTTGGTACAGTCCTTTCAAGAACGTATATATTCTTATTTATTTGTCGCATTTATCTCCAGTCTTTCCTCCAATGAACACAAGGCAACAACATGACTTTCTCTTTGCTGCTGTATCCTCACAGCAACCCTATGAGGTAGGTCAGCTAAGAGAGATTGCCTGGTTTATTGTGACTACATATATTATAAGGCTCACTGAAAATTTAGAAGCTAGATCTCCCACATCCCATTCCAGTAGTCTAACCATTAGACCACACTGATTCTCTGTTAAGCTTCCAAGAAGCATCTGGTGCCAAACAGGGTGCTAGACTAGATAGACCTTTGCTCATATGCAGCAGGGTGTGTACGCTTGTGTTTATAGTCATTTTACTGCATGTGAGAGACTGTGCGGATCCACCCAACCCAGAATCTCAACAGTTTGTCAGTGTGATCATGTGAGCTATCTCTGAAAAGGAAGAGCTAAGATTCAGAGGGCTAGGGACGGAGAGAGAGAGGCTGTGAAACAGTTCAGGGGGCTACCATCTCCTCCCTTGCAGGTACAGACACACACACACCCCATACATATATATCCTTCCCAACTTAGTCTATTCACTCCCCCTTGGTGGCTGCTCACATGTCCATGCGGATTATCGAAAAGGAATTAGAACTTGGCGAGAACTTTCCTGCCCTGGCTTGATTCCAGGTTCAGAGAATTTGTTTATACTTTTTGTAATTTATAACACTGCTCCATTTATATGCCCAGATTATATTTCCCACTCTGATAGGCATGCCTGTGCTGCCCTCTTTGGGACACATGATAACATTGCACTGAGGTTGAAGCAATCATAAATGAATTAAAGATGTACTTGTAGGAAGAAGGTGGTCGTGTCAGTAACAGCAGGAAAACTGATGCAACTGTTCATGATAATTAGCACAATAGCACCATTGTGCATGAAAATGCTGCTTCTTCCATCTCTTTGTCTGGTTTGGTATCCTTTTGTTGCATTCATGGGAAGAGTTTGAAAAACTACTTTACAAAATGACTTTTTCTATTACTCATTGTGGTGTTTTGAGAGTAACCTGTTTCTCAGTGATGAAAATGAATAATTTAGTACATTAGTAACCTGTCAATTTATTTATTGCAGTGCTCACTACCATTCTGTTACTTGTTGTGTTAGTTCTGAAATACAGCTTTGTTACACTTTTATTAACAAAACAGTAACTGATTACAAGTATCTGAATTACTTGTAATATATTTCTTCTGCACACTACCTATGTACAAAAAATATGGCAGCTGTATCCCAACACATCTGGATGCCACAGTTCACACTGAAGGATGGGAGAGGCATAATGGAACAAAGCAAACCAATGTCAGGCAACAGTATTTGACAAAACTGGTGTATCTCTCAACCCAGGTACAAATGTTGCCCTGAATAGGACCCTCAAGAAACCAAATGTCTGACATCCTGTTAGTGTCTATGTTCCTCTAGAGAAGGAATCAGATATTTTTTGCCAATGCAGAAGTCTGTATTCAACTGAAAGTTGTGGAACTGAAGTTGTCCATGTTGTGCCACTGCATATTGCAGATGCAGATGCACACACTGCAATGCAATTATGCTTTTTACATCTGTTTGCACATTCCATTGTGCAGTGTTGCACTTCATCAATGCACAGTCATTGCAGAGCTCAATGAGTGTAATGTTACACTTCAGCTCCTTGATGTAGGCCAATATATTTTTAGATTGTGATGCTTCAAGAGCTCACCCCACCGCTCAAAACAGGCATTTTTTTTCCTTTGCAACTTTTCTGCTTGGCTAGCAAGTTGGGTAAGGGGACCTGTGAAGGTGCAGTGAATTGGCTCTCATTCACATTTTGAATTTTCCCATCTTGAGTCCTAACATCAAAATTTGTAAACAGAAGTTGGATGTCCATCAATGTGGGATGCTTTAGCTGTGGATCTCTACATTGGCATATATTGGCACAGGATGGACTGGATGACCATTCAACAAGGCTAGGATTTTATGACTGCCAAGGTTGCAAGGGCACGTGTGTACTTATTTGGAAATAACTTCTGCAAGGGTAGTGGGGATCGGTGGCATAATGGGAGTTGGTATCACCCAGTGCAGGGGGGCAGTGGGGGGTAGACTACCTTGGCCCCTGGAGGTCCACTTGGGCTCTGGCGTGGCTGCAGCTGTGCCGAAGCCCAAACGAAATGGACTACCCCTCTCACTAGCCAACACCACTGGAGGGGGCAGTGCCAGGCCCCCAGAGGTTCATTTGGGCTCTGCCATGGCTACTGGGCAAGCAAGAAAGGGACATGATGCCCTTTCTTGCTCACCCAGCAGTCATGTCACATGTATCACCCCACTTGGTGGCCTCCCCCTCTGGGGTGTCACCTGGTGTGGTCCTCACCCTCTGCACTCCCCTAGTGATGCCACTGGTGAGGATGCTGATGGTGGAGTGCTGGTGCTGGTATTTCCTTCCTAGTAGCAAGCTTTGGACTGAGCCTCCTTGCTCCTTGCTCTAGCCATCCCACTGCAACACTCAGAGCTGCTGTTGAAGGAAAGCAGCTCTGACTGTTGCAGTGGGATGGCTAGAGTCCACATGACTGGCTACATTTGGGATAGATCATTAAAGACAGGAGGAAGTGGAGTCAGGCCCTTGCTTCAGCCCTTTCATCATTTCTGGCAGAGGTTTAAAAGGAGCTCTGTCACACTGGTCCAGCAAGAGAGATCCGTTTACCTTACTGTATCACTCTCAGAAGGTACTAGTCTGTCAGCCCTGGAGATCAAAGCGTGGGACACCCCATATCTCAAGGTTCTTTTGTTGCAGGATAGAATAGGGTTGGTGAGAAGGGGGTAATCTGGTCAAACAAACAGAGTTTCTAATAGAGAAACTATTAGAAAAACTATCCCTTGTCAAGGCATCAGTGTGAACACAGAGTCAGACAAAGACCCATATTCCAAAATGGAGATTTTGGAGCTATTTCAGAACAAGGGAACACAAGGTTTCTGTGTTGGGCAGAGGTAGATTTATTACTTTAATATTAAGTAATAGCTCCAGTTTTGTTTTGTCTTTGTTTTTAATTGTCCCTGTGCCTTTTAACAGCAGCCACTTGCATAGTAAAGTCAGCTTTCCGTATCCATGGATTCAAGTATCTATGGTTTGAAAATATTTTTAAAAAATATAAATTTCAAAAAGCAAACCTTGATTTTGCCATTGTATATAAGAAATGCCATTTTACTCTCCCATTGTATTTAATGGAACTTGAGCATCCACAGGGAGTCCTGGAACCAAAGCCCAATGGATACTAAGGGCCCACTGTAATACAGAAGATGCTTTTCCTCATTTTATCTCTGTGCTGAGGAGGATGTGTCTTTGCTAAATTTCTGTGGGTAAAGCAGCTGCTTAAAAGGCACAAGTTTGGGACTGGTAAAAAAAAATGCCCCTGCTAAGTTGCACACCAACAGAAGCCCAGTGCAATGAAGGAACACTCGCACAATGTCTGACATTTGCAACAGAAGCATTACTGGGTGTGCTGTGAAGTACTGGGAAATGTTTGCTTTAGTTATATCAGTGGTGAGATTTGTGCTGGGTCACGCTCAGATTCTTGTTTGGTCAGAAAGTGTTTCCAATCCTGAAGCCATTTAACACTGCTTCTTAACATGAGTCAACTGACATATTTTTCTTTCAGCTTTCAAGGCTGTTTGTAGAAAGAATCTCTCTCCCTTGCTGTGTGTTTTTGTGTGCACACTCAGCTGCCCATATCTGTATATAATGCATGATACTTTTAGACACACTGAGAAATGCCACAGTGGTTTGAACCCACATAAATCGAGGGAGGAGCAGAATTATCAGTGGCCACTAGCCAAGCTGGCTAATAGATTCTGGGAACTATAGTCCAAAAAGATAGTTTCCCAAGCTCTGAGTACCAGTGTTGACTGCATCCCAGTCTTTCCCATCATCTTCAGTGTATTGGACTACAAATCCAATGTACATGATTTTTTTAAAAAGTCTAGAATAGTTGAACATTTAACATGCCCTCCCTCCACATCAAAAGGGGAGCTAACTTGAATGGCATGAAGTAACTCAAGGATGACTAACAGCCTGATTCTATGTAATTATTGAAAAGTCATTGCCTGCAGGGTTAGCTGGGCTTTGGCTTGCTAGGTCACAATGTAGAAAATATTCCCAATGCGTCTAAATTTCTAAATGCCATGAGAAGCAACATGACAGTCTATGCTACCCTTGTTCCTGTTGTCCACTTATCTCCCTGACCTCCTCTGGCAAGCAGGAATTGGATTAACTGTACTGCAATTAGGAGAGGAACAGTATGTGTGTGTGTGTGTGTGATAGAGAGAGAGAGAGAGAGAGAGAGAGAAACATAAATACACAGCTAACTTGAAAAGTTTCTATACTGCCCTTTCACAAAGCTTTTAAGACAGTCTAGAAACTAGTGAAATATAAATTACATCTGCTGGAATCCTATTGGGGAGTTATGAATGTGTAAGCACTCCAGTTATGATGTTTCACAGTGACTCCCATCACAATCCCCACTTATCAGGCATCAGCTTCTATGATTGATGGGAGTCTGTTCCCCTGTTGGTTGGGAAGCAGCTGATGCTTCCATCCCCTCTCATGAGCAATCTCAGGTGCGACAGGCAGAAGCAAGATTTCTGTCTCAATTCCTTCTCACACTGGTGATCACTCAGGTGTGGGCAGGGACCATCAGCCAGCTGGTCCCCAATCAACAGGAGAACATTGCTTGCCATGCCTGCTCCCCACTAAGTGAGGACTGGTGCACATTCCCTATGTATCCTCTAAACTAAGGTGTGTGGAGGGACCATGAATACAAAACAGTCATGAGTGTGCAACTCTAGGTTACACATTCATAATTGCCCAACAGGATTCCAGCTATTCCCTTAAAAAAACAAAAACAATAGTGCATCTCCCCATAGGAACCTGTAACAGTCCTAAGGACATTATCACACGGGGCAAATCTGTTGGTTAATCCACACAAATCCCAGTTTAGAGGAAATGCATTTGTGAAATTATAATAATTTCGCATTTACTGTAATGTGAAAAGCAAATACGCACAAACAAATCTCCTTTAAGGCTTCTTCCCATTTCCCATGGTCCTCTGGGGCTGCTTTCACTTCCTGGTTTACTTGCCCGTCAAACATTCTCCACTTTCTCCTTCATCAAAGGATGAAGAAAACCATCATCCTTTGGCTTCCTCTGCCCCTAGCCCCAGGAAGCCTCTTTCCTGCTCCCCAGATCCCCAATATTTAGCCGGTTTCCCCACCTGCTCTGTCCCTCTGTGTGTGTGTGTGTGTGTCTTGCCAGGATCCGGCTGCGATGCAGCCACTGGCGGCTGCCAACCCCTCCTTCCTTCCCTCCCTTCCTCTCAGATGCAGTTCCCACACACACATCCTTCCACACAACACACACACCGGCACGGCACCAGCAGCCAAGGAAAGGAAAGGCAAGGAGCTGCACAATCACTCCCTCCTCCTCCTTCTCCTCCTCCACAAGGCAAAAGATCAGCTGGTTTCCCCACCTGCTCTGTCCCTGTGTGTGTGTGTGTGTGTGTGTGCATGTCTT
The DNA here is from genome assembly GCA_026167975.1 of Phrynosoma blainvillii. Lineage (NCBI taxonomy): Eukaryota > Metazoa > Chordata > Lepidosauria > Squamata > Phrynosomatidae > Phrynosoma > Phrynosoma blainvillii. The sequence continues at coordinate 304,571,528 of JANUYF010000001.1, read as the reverse complement.
GCCAGGATCTGGCTGCGATGCAGCTACTGGCGGCTGCCAACCCCTTCCTCCTTCCCTCCTTCCATCTCGGATGCAGCTCCCACACACACATATCCCTCCACACAACACACACACACCGCATGGCACCAGCAGGCAAGGAAAGGCAAGGAAAAGAACTCCATGATCACTCCCTCCTCCTCCTCCTCCTCCTCCTCCTCCTCTTCCGCAAGGCAAAAGATCAGCAACCCAAGTCCCCAGGGGGCATTTCCTTCTCCTCATCCTCCTCCCTCGCCCCTTTCCTAATTCGCCTCTCCTTCCCCCCAAAACACCAGGCGTCCTCCTTTTCCAGGAAGCACCCTCCTTTTCAACCTGTCCAGGAGGAATTTCCAAAATGTCCCCCAGAAATCATGCTTCTTATTCCTGCTCCAAATGGAGGACAGTTTGACATTTCGTCCTGGAGAGGGGAGAAGGTTGAATGAAATGCAGGACCCGCCCTAGAAAAGGAGGAGTCTGGTCACAAAACACACCCATTTCTAGTACATGTACGGGTTTTTTCACTTGTGTATGAAAGTCAAAAACGTCTTTTTTCGCTTTTAACTTAATTCCGTTATTACTGTAATTACGTGTGAAAAGCTTTTGCGTAATTAAGCCCTATTTTCACTTTCTTTTCGGGATGTTTCATTTCCACTTTATTATCTCTTTAACAACGAAACTGGCCCACGTGTGATAACGTCCTAAGATCTATGGGAGAAGGCTTTCTCTCAGCCCCGCCACTGTCATGAGAGAGAGCCTTCTGGGTGGTTGCTCCTGTCCTATGGAACTCCCTTCCACGGGAGGCTAGACTGCCCCCCCCCCCCCGCTTTCCTTTCACCGGCAGGCAAAGACATTTTTATTTAAGCAGGCTTTTAATGTATAATCATGTCAGGGAGGCTTTTATATGGAGTGTGTACTTTAGTTATGTTTTTAACTTTTGTATATTTATGTAATTTTATACTGTTTTTTTTAGCTAGTTGGTTTTAATTGTCTTTTTTTATTATTGTAAAGTTTTTCGTTTTTCTTTTTTTTGTAATTTAAACTTTATTTCATAAAAACAAGACAAAAAACAACTACAACTACAACAAACACAATACACGATAACAAATATACATTCACATGTATCCCCCAACCCTCCCAATTAAATCCCTTCACACTCTCATCACACTAAATAGACAATCAAGAAACTACACTATACTACACGTAATATTACACTAACATTCTTCATACAACTACATTCGCTACCAACCACAGTCAAATATTCCAACTTAAAAAAAACTTACTGCCTTAAGACTGTTTTTGAGGTTTCTTACCATAGGTATGTCTCTAGTTTCCTGTCATTTTAACAAAGTAAAGATAATGATAATATTAAAAAAAATACCTTAACTTCTATATTCTGAAGCAATCAATTCTAATTGTATCCTTGTTTTTGTTCTATATACATATCTTATTTTACTATCATTGACTAATTCTATTTGTATATGTACATATAATATACCTATTTTTGTTTGGGTCTTTGCCCTCAATTAAATCATTTAAAAACTTTGGAAATTTTTACACCTTTCAATTATAATTTTATGAATATTCATATTCATATTCATATCATATCCTTTATTTCTCTATGTTTCCCTCTAAGAGTACATTTCATGTTGTATCCAATCAAATACCTCTAGCCATTCTTTATTAATTTTCTCTATTGGTTTGTTTCTTAACATTTGAGTTAATCTATCCATCTCAATGTATTCTAATAACCTCGAATACCATTCATTTATTTCTGGGGTTTTATTTTGTTTCCAATAAGCCGCAAATGTTATTCTTCCTGCCGTTATCATGTAAAAAAAAATTTCCCGTATTTCTTTTCAAATTTTTCCTCCAGTATTCCTAACAGAAAGACTTTAGGATCTTTTTCCAGCTTAATTTGAAGTATTTTCTGAATTTTATCATGTATGTTTCTCCAAAAGTTTTTTGCGGCTGGGCACAACCACCACATATGGAAGAAGGTACCTTTATGTTTTTGGCATCTCCAACACTTATCATTTTGGATGTTTTTAATCTTTGCTAATTTTACAGGGGTAACATACCACCTGTAAAACACCTTATAAAAGTTCTCTCTAAGATTGTAACACAATGTATGTTTCACTTTTGTTTTCCACAGTTTCTCCCATTCTTCCAATGGAATCGGTCTTCCCAAATCTTGTGCCCAAAGCACCATACATTCCTTGATTTGTTCGTCTTCTGTATCCCATTGCAGCAGAATTTTATATATTTTTGATATTATGTGTTCTGTTTCTTCTAACAATATTTTTTCAATTGGACTAACCGTTGATATTATGTCTCTGCTTTTTTGATCTATAATAAATCTGTTTTTCAATTGGAGATATAAAAACCAGTCATTTTTTTATTCCTTCTTTACCGAGCTCTTCCCTTGTTTTCATTCTCCATTCATACTTATCTTTTATTAATAATTCTCTGTAAGTTATCCATTTTTTCCCTAACATTTCATGATCTCTATGAAACGCTTCATTGAGAGACAGATATAACGGTATTCCTTTATTAATTCTGATTTTATATTTATCCCAGATTTTCCATAGGGCATTTCTCACAAAATGATTATTGAATTCTTTATTAACTCTGCGCTTGTCGTAATACATGTAGGCATGAAATCCGTATATGTTGTTTATTCCTTCCAAGTACAATAATCTTCTATTTGTAAGTCTTAACCATTCTTTTATCCAGTCCAGGGCGCATGCATGGAAATATAACCGTAGATTTGGGAGACCGAGGCCTCCCCTATCCGGCGCGTCTTGCAGAATTTTCATTTTGATCCTTAGTTTTCTTCCCACCCATATAAATTTAGTCAGCTGTTTCTGCCACTTCTTAAATGGTTCATCATTTAGAATGACTGGGATAGTTTGAAAAAGGAACAGTAGTTTGGGTAAAACATACATCTTTACCACCGATATTCTCCCCATAAATGTTAAATTAATTTTATTCCACATACTTAATTTCCCGCATATTTTTTTCCATACCACCTCATAATTGTTTTTGAATATCTCCGAATTTTTCACCAAAAAAATAACTCCCAGATATTTCACCAATTTTTCTACTTTTAGTTTTGATTTTTGACTAAATAGCTCTTTTTCTTATTGTAAAGTTTTTCAGTGGTTTTATTTTGAGCCACCTTGGGTTTCTTTCTGTGAGAAAGACAGGATAGAAATGGAATAGAATGGAATGGAATAAATTTAACAGCCTAAGAAAAGGCACCCAGAAGATAACAATGCTGTGTACTAGGTGAGCCTTCCTAGGGAACTGCATAATTGTGGTGCCCTACTGAGAAGGTATCTCAGATGGTGTGGATGTTTGGAGAAGAGCCTCTAAAGGTGGCCTCAGTATAGGGAGGTATTACATTGAGGTATATCAACACTAAAAAAATGTTTTCAACAATCTTTTGAATATTTTCAAACATTTTCCCCATCCCTAAGAATCTACAAACTATGGCTCTCTGCTGCTCCCATCAGCCCCTAACCAGCGTGGTGTATGGTAAGGATTTATGGGATTTACAGTCCAAAAAGATCTGGAGAGCCACATTTGCCTACCCTTGCCATAGATGGTTGGAGAATGGAGGAAAGGAGGCTTTTGGAAGAGAGGGTGAAGGTGGAGAAATTTTCACAAACATCTGGAACTGCTCATTCCATGAGGATTTGGGGCCACTTAAATGTATAGGAGACTGTGTGCTTTCAAGGATATGAGGGAAGGAAAGTTTCCAGTCGTTCTTCATTTGTTCCAGTCTGCACGTCCTTATATATTTTTTCCCTTCATTTAAATCCCACCCATACCCCAGCCCTCAGCTGCTCCAGTAGCATTATAAGCAGGTCTAATGAGAATAAACAATGCGATTCCATAATCCCTACCGTTTAGAGCTTTATTTCAATGTAGAACCAAAAATAACCTCCTTTTGCTCTAAGGGCCATATTAAAGGTCAAACTTGGGCTAAGTATATAGGCTGTCACCAAGTCGCTCCTATATATAAACCACTCTGGAGCTCTGAACTTGTCCATCTGTTCATAAGATCATATTGGCTGGGATCAAAGAATTTGACTGTAACCAACAGAGAGTTTAGGAGGCAAGATAGATTTTCCCAGGGGAATTCACTGCCACAAGAAAGTGGAAAGAACAATTAAACATGAATTACTTTCTGGAATTCTCTGTCAAATCCTATGCCATCCTACTTTTTCAGCTGTTTTTAAACCCCCGGTTTCTCTTGTGGTCTCTTTCAACTCTATAATTCTATGATTCTATGATTCTCTCCTCCTCTCACTTTCCCCTTTTGCCCTCAATTTACTTTAGTGGCTGCAAACTGAGTTCAAGGTGCAAACATAGTTTCCCCTCCATTAACTCAGCATTTTACCTGCTTATAAAACCCCTAGGGCAACTAATGGGCCTGGCAGAGTCAAAATGTAGGTCTCAAGGCAGCATTGGTAAGACTGTATATCTATCTATCTATTTGGATCTATATATCTATCTATCTATTTGGAGTATTTATACCCTGGTCTTCAGCCACAAAGGCTCTCAGCACACCTTACAAATGATTAATTAGATGGTTCCCTGCCCTCAGGCTTACAATCTAAAAAGACATGACACAAAAGGAGAAGGGAATGGCAGTGGGGAAGGGGGATCAGGTCCAGCGGTTCTTCTCTCCCTCTGAGGCCTGGACCATGGCAGATGGACTGGTGGGAGGGCTCTGCTTCTTAATCTAGACTAGGCCTGATGGAGCTGGGCCTGCATCTCTCCCTCTGAGGCCGGATGGAATCAGATGGACTGGAGGGAGGGCTCTGCTTCTTAGGCATCAATAGGGTTAAAGAAAAGCAAAAGATTGCAGGAGGAGAAATCCCTAAAAACCAAAAGACCGTTAAAATCCACACCAGATTCAAAGGAGACATGTATTTAGTAACTAGGGAGCATAAAGCAGGAGTGAGCATCATTTGAGGGTTTAAAGGCCATTTTCTACCACTACTCAAACCTCTAATGGCCACATCTATCCCCTCTTTTTTTTTCAGTATCACATTTTGGAGGGAGATGTTATTGCAGGCTTTAGGGAGGCTTGGGGATTCCCCAAAAAACCTTTAAATGGAGAATCATGCCCCCTGGAGGCTTCTGGGAGCATGAAAGTGTTCATCCCCTCCAAAAAGAAATTGCCATCTGGGGGGAGTTTGAAAGGCTTCATAGAAGCCTTGCCCAACCCTCCAGCAGGATGCACCCTTGCTCCACCCTTGAAGTAAATAATGGTTGGAAAATCAAAACCTAACTGAGGGGGAGGCACAGCACAGACTAACTTCCATGGGGGGAATGGTTGTGATCCTGAGCTGAGGACAGAAAACTCAGTACCATAGTTTGTTATGGGTTCCTCTTGTATACCTTAATCACCTTCATCTTGATCATCTCTGAATCCCAACTACACTTAGGATTTTCATGAATAGTTGTTTGGGATGTTCACTTTGACACTGAATGCCACTGTAAAATACTGGAGGAATTAAAATACATTTTGATCACTTGATTGGTGTGGAGAGAGGGTGTTTGCTTGTTTTTTGCTTTTTTTTTAGTTTAGGGAAATATTCCAGCTGGTTCATACATGGCTATGTATGTCAAGGAGGCTACAACGTTGATACTTCACTACCATCAGCTTGGACCCTTCAACACTCCACAAATTATAGCACTTTGATGCCACTTTCTCTGCCATGGTTCCAGCCTGTGGAATCCTGGGATTTGCGGTTAATTATAATTCTGGAGACCAGAGTTCTCCACTCAGCCATGAAAACCCACTGAGTGACCTTGGACAATTCACATTGTTGCAGCCTGCAAGGAAGGCAAAGGCAAACTCCCGCATCCTGAACAAATCTTACCAAGAAAACCCTCGATAGGGTTGCCTCAGGGTTGTCATAAATCAGAAATTACGTGAAGGCATGCAGCAACAATTTCAGCATTCTTAGCCAGTTAGTTCCTCTGCTGCCTCTAACCAAATTACAAACCCCAGGATACCATAAGAAGCAGCCATGGTCTTTAAAGTGGAAGCATAGTGATATAATTGTGGGGTGTGAACAGGCCCTTTGTCTGAACCTCTGTGAAAAATAGTGCAGCCTACAATATCTGTACATTGGACGCATTGTCCCTGGATATGGTGCTGTCAGTAGGCAACATGAAGGCTCCTGCTCTCCCTGTTGTTGTAGTTCTTTATCTTTAACAGCACTTGGATAGCACTTCAAATATAGGATGAATGTGAAATACTTGGTCCTTCAGATATTTTGGACTAGAATTCAGTCCTTTACCCAGGGGTGAAGGTGAAAACATCTGGAAGGCCAAAGATCCCTACTAGTGAAACAGGGGATGCCTTCAAGAAAAGGACTGACCAAGTAGGTCATGCAGCCACTCTATTCTCTCCTCAGAGAACCCTAGGGAATATGGTTGAACATATTTATTAAAGACATTCCAATTTCTATTGCACATATCATGTGAAGATGTTCAGAATGTGAATTTTGCATGTTACACAGCAAGCAATGTTGATCTGCGTGGATCTTGTGGCAGTTGTTTCAATAAAACAACTAAGTACATCAGGGATGAGAATCATCCAGCATTCCTCACCGTCATCAGTTCTTGCTAGGGATTATGGCACTCACAGTCTAGCACAGGGGTAGGCAACCTGTCCCCTTTAAGGGCCGAGGGACTTCAACTCCCAGAATCCCAGGAGCTATTGGCCAACATAGGATATTGGCCAACATGGCTGAAGCTTCCGGGAGCTGAAGTCCCTCGGCCCTTAAAGGGGACAGGTTGCCTACCCCTGGTCTAGCAATATCTGGAGGTATTTGCTTGAACCCCACTCTGAAATACCTTATGACTTAATCAAATAAATGGATGAGAAAAGGTGATAAGTCCAAACATATCCTGACCATTCTCTGTCTTGTTTTCTCCCATCCAGAAAGGGAATCCCGTGAACACGAGGAGCCAACCACATCAGAGATGGCAGAGGAGACCTACTCTCCCAAAATGTACAGGAACAAGGGCCATGGGCGCATCCCGGAGCACAAGGCTGAGGCCCTGAAGAAGGATCGCAGGAAGAAGTATACTTTAGCCAAGTTTGTGGGTGGGGCAGAAAACACTGCACACCCACGAGTGGCTGCCCCTGAGCTCAGACCAGAATTTGAATTGGTAAGTGCAAGGCCCTCCCCAGAGCTCCATAATCCATCTTCTTCTTTTCCTTGATTCCCTTGCTTTTCCAACTGTTGTATTTCCTTTTTTCCATGTACACCTTCAACATAACTACCATGCTTGTGGTGGATGGATAGTTAAGAGAACAGTTACAGAGAGAGAGAGTTTGTTCTGATAGTTGGAGCTGGTATCTTGTACATATTTCCTTTTAAGATCTCTGGGATAAGTTTTTTTCTCCCTGGCCTACCACCATCACAGACACGTTTGGTGAGGACATGGTAGAGAGCCTTCTCAGTAGCTGCTCCCAGGCTGTGCAGTCCCCTTCCACAGGAGGTTTGGTTAGCCCCATCTTTCTTTAGGAATGCAATGAAGCTGAAGCTGCCAGACATTTATATGTCTGTTTTTCTCTCTGAGGGGAATATATATGTTTGTAGAGTATATCTATATAGCTGTGTAATAAATAGCCTAATAGCATCAAGAGCCTGCTCATTTCCCATATAAATGCCCTGAACATCCAATACTTAGTCATGTCCCAGACTGCAAGAAATTTTAGAGGCATTCAGAAAAGGTAGTAGACATAGCCCTTACAACCTCAGATCAGACGACAACCTCAGTGTGGCTGTGACCTATTCAGTGGCATCTGTCCCACTCTTGAGAACTCAGAGTTTCATCTTCCTCACTGTTTAATGTTTGGGCACTATCCATTCTACCATTCTAGCTGGCACCAACTGCCCTTCTTAGCACCATCAGAGGAGGAGCCAGAGGCAGAGCTTCTGAAGGCAAGCCTGGCACCAACTGCCCTTCTTACCACCATCAGAGAAGGAGCCAGAGGCAGAGCTTCTGAGGGCAAGCCTAGCACCAACTGCCCTTCTCAGCACCATCAGAGGAGGAGTGCACTGCTCTATTTTATTTTGAAGAGGAAATTTAAAATGCACACTCTTACATAATTGTATGTTGGTGGCTAAAATTGTATATTGATGCCCCCTTGTCATGGGGGAGAGTTTTGAGCTATGCTGGCAATGGCATAATAGGGCTTCCCATGCCAGACAGGTCAAAACTGAAGGGTCTGACAAAGAGCGTCAAAGGGCAGGATGGGATCCCTAGCCTTATGGCAACCATCCTAGGAGAAGGAAAACTCTAATCCCAAACCCAGGCAGATGGTGCTCATCCAACCCTGTAAGGTCAACCATTTAAGAGAAGGAAACTCTAATCAAACCTATGACCTGAGGACCTCATTGTTACTGTCCATACTTGCAAGACCACAGCAGACGAACCTTTGGTTTAAAGGGTGAGGCCAGTTCTGTGCACGCTGCACTCCACCAGAAAAATCCATTGCACAGGCTCGAAGGGCAAATCCAATCTTCGAAAAAGCCCTGTAGCGATAGGTGAGGGACGAAACGGCAGGTGTAAAGATGCACTGGAAGCCGCAGACCCAACCCTGCATGCAGGCGGTTCAGGACTTTGGTCACTTGAGGCTGACCCGGGAGATGACAGTCTTGTTCAGCAGCATCCTGAATGACCAAGCAGCCTTTTTAAGGAGAGCACTGCTTGCTCCATACGGAGAGGGGCCTAGAAAAGGTGGCCTAATGAAAGCTCATCCCCATCTACCCAGTTGGCTAGCCGCGGCCAACGGACATCTTGCGATGCGGTCGAACAAAGACAAAGAAACAAAGGCACACACCGGCCTCCAAAGGTGTAAATAAACTGACACTTGCATGCTGGAACATCAGAACCATGCAAGACTCTGCAGATAGTGGATGTCCTGAGTGTCGCTCTGCTCTAATTGCCCATGAACTAGCACGACTTAATATTGACATCGCTGCTCTTAGTGAAGTTCGTCTCCATGAAGAAGGCAGCCTTAAAGAACACGGCGCTGGCTACACACTTTACTGGTCTGGCAAACCCAAAACTGAAAAACATCTTTCAGGAGTAGGCTTTATGATTAAAAACTCCATTGCCTCCAAACTCGAAACCTTGCCAACAGGTCACTCTGATCGCATTATCTCCTTACACCTCCCACATTTTGTTCTCTTCAGTATATATGCCCCAACTGTGCAAGCCGACCCTGTAGAGAAAGACAAATTCTACACAGACCTACGCCACCTCATGCAAAAAGTCCCTGTAGAAGATAAAATTATTATCCTTGGTGACTTCAATGCCAGAGTAAGAAAGAACTCCGAAGCCTGGAAAGGTGTTTTAGGCAAGCATGGTGTTGGAAATTGCAATGTTAACGGATGCCTCCTGCTAGAGTTCTGTGCAGAACAACAGCTGACTATTACAAACACTATATTTCAGCAGAAAGATAGCTTGAAGACAACCTGGATGAATCCCCGATCCAAACACTGGCACCTCATTGACTATGTTCTAGTACGGCAGAGAAACATTTGCAATATCCGTCATACTCGAGTGATGCCCAATGCAGAATGCCAAACAGATCATCGCCTCGTAAGATGTAAACTAAATCTTCATCTCAAGCTCAAACCTAAGAGGAGTGGCATCTTAAAGAGGAGACTCCAAGTCAACAATCTTCAACAAGCTACCATGAGAGACAACTTCCAGGCAAATCTGCAAACAAAACTTGAAGACTACTCTACAGATCCTTCTTCTACAGTGCTTTGGCAACATATCAAAAACAGTATCCTCCAGTCTGTGGAAGAATCCCTTGGGTTCTCCCACAAGAAAAATCAAGACTGGTTTGATGAAAACAACCAAGAGATCCAGGAGCTGTTGGCAAAGAAGAGAACTGCTCACCAGGCATACCTCGCCCAACCAACTTGCCATGTAAGAAAAGCAGCTTTCTGTCTCACGTGTTGTAAACTTCAACAAAAACTCTGAGACATTCAGAACAAGGATCAATATAGCAGAAAAGACACATCACTGTGCAGATCTGGGTGATCTTAGAGGATTTTACAAAGCTCTTAAAGCAGTGTTTGGACCTACTTATCAGGTCCAAAGCTCCTTATACAGTACAGATAGTCAAACACTAATTACTGATAAAGCCTTCATCCTGAATCGCTGGGCTGAACATTTTCAAAGTCTCTTCAGTGCCAACCGAGTAGTCCAAGGCTCAGCTATCCAACATATGATACAAAAACCGATGAAAAACGAACTGGACATAGTTCCGACTTTGGAAGAGACCCTTAAGGCCATAGAGCAGATGAAAAACAGCAAGGCAGCTGGGATTGATGGAATCCTACCTGAACTTTGGAAACACGGAGGTCATGTACTCCATGCCAAATTCCACGAACTCCTTGTGAGTTGCTGGGAAAAAGGGGAACTGCCATCAGATCTCCGAGATGCAGTCGTCATCACCCTGTACAAGAAAAAAGGAGCAAAATCCGATTGCTCAAACTATTGAGGTATAACACTGCTCTCTATTGCTGGAAAAATCCTTGCAAGGATATTCCTGAACAGATTAGTTCCTGCTATTGCAGAAGAACTCCTTCCTGAAAGCCAGTGTGGCTTCAGAGCCAATAGGAGTACTACAGATATGGTATTTGCCCTTAGACAACTGCAAGAGAAATGTAGAGAGCAGAACAAGGGACTCTATGTAACATTTGTCGACCTTACCAAAGCCTTCGACACTGTGAGTAGAAAAGGTCTATGGCAGATCCTGGAAAGACTAGGACGCCCCCCCAAATTCCTCAAAATGATTATCTTGCTACATGAGGGCCAGCATGGTCAAGTCAGATATGGCGATGCTCTTTCAGAGCCCTTTCTAATAACTAATGGAGTGAAGCAAGGTTGTGTTCTTGTTCCAACTTTATTTACAATCTTCTTCAGCATGATTCTCCAAAGGGCTACAGCAGAGCTTGAAGAAGAAGACTGCATCTATATATGTTACCGTGTTGATGGTAGCTTGTTTAACTTAAGCCGTCTGAGGGTTCACACTAAGACTCTAAACTATCTAGTCCGTGAGCTGCTCTTCGCTGACGATGCTGCCCTTGTTGCCCACACAGAAGCAGCTCTGCAGCGCCTAACATCCTGCTTTGCAACAGCTGCAGAAATGTTTGGGCTGGAAGTCAACCTGAAGAAAATGGAAGTTCTCTACCAGCCTGCACCACAGGACAAACACCACCATCCCCACATCGCTGTAGGCAAATCTGTGCTTAAGTCTGTTCAGCAGTTCACCTACTTGGGAAGCATCATCTCTATTTATATGAAGCCGCTGGGGGAGATCATTCGGAGGCATGGAGCTCGGTGCCTTCAGTACGCTGATGACACCCAGATATACCTCTCCATGACCAGATCATCGACTCAGACCTCAGATGGCGCATCCCCTCTTAATGACTGTCTCAGAGCGGTAATGGGTTGGATGAGGAAAAACAGATTGAAGTTGAATCCTGACAAAACGGAGGTACTCGCAGTGACAGGCCCGAAACCAGATCTGGGAATACAGTCTCCAGTCCTGGATGGAGTCACATTCTCCTCTAAGGACTGTGTTTGCAGTTTGGGGGTGCTCCTTGACTCATCGCTTCACATGACTAGTCAGGTGAATGCGGTGGTCAGGAGTGCCTGTTATCAGCTTCGGCTGATACGCCAGCTGCGCCCTTATCTGGACATGAGGGACTTGGAAACTGTGGTACATGCGCTGGTAACCTCACATCTGGATTACTGCAATGCGCTCTACATGGGGCTACCCTTGTGCCTAACCCGGAAACTTCAATTAGTACAAAATATGGCAGCCAGATTAATTACTGGGACATCTCGGAGGGAGCATATAACACCAGTGCTTAAATCCTCCACTGGCTGCCAATTAGTTTCCGGGCGCAGTACAAGGTGTTGGTTTTAACCTTTAAAGCCCTACATGGCTTGGGTCCATCTTATCTCAGGGACTGCCTCTCCCCGTATGATCCCCCCCGTGCCTTGCGGTCCTCTGGGAGGAATCTGTTACAGCCAATAAAAACTAGGCTGTCTGAGACCTCCCAGAGGGCCTTTTCTGCAACCGCTCCCAGACTTTGGAATGGCCGCCGGACGAGATCTGTCTTATCACTACTTTTGCTGCTTTCAAGAAAGCAGTAAAGACGGATGTCTTTTGGCAGGCCTTCCCGGAATAACTTTCAGCTGAGAGACGAGTTTTTAATCTTGATGCCTCTGACTCCTGTATTATTGTTACTGTATGTTTTTAACAAATTTCTAATTTTAATTAATGTGGCATTTTAATTTGACTGTGGTTTAATTCTATTTTAAGGGGATGGGAGGGTGGGATTATGGGGTGAGGGAATGATTTTTAACTCTGTTTTGTTTTAAACTGTTGTATCCCGCTCCGATTGCCACGCAGAGGGGCGGGTTATAAATAAAAATTATTATTATTATTATTATTATTATTATTATTATTATTTCTGCAACCGGACTTGTTTATCTCGGATTGGCCTTTTTAGTCATCAGTGCGCTTGCAGAAAGCGTGGGATGAGTCCTTTCTGAATCTTCATTTGTGAAGAAAAGCCAGAGAGAGAGAGAGAGACTATCCATTCTCATTGTCTCAAATTGAGTCCACTCTAACTGCCCTGACTCAGTGCTAGGGAATCATGGGAACTGTAGTTTATTGTGGCACCAGAGCTCTCTGACAGAGAAGGCTCAATGTCTCAGAAAAACTACAGTTCCCATGATTCCCTAGCACTGAGCCAGGGCAGTTAAAGTTGACTCAATTTACACTATTTCACACTAAGGCCCATAAAGAGAAAAACATATTATGTCCAACAAAACATTTCTCTTCTCACAGCATGCTGTCCTCAGAGATGTGTGCCTCAGCAATCAAACTTGCAAATTAAGCTCACATTTACCTTCCAGTAACCAGTCACAAAAACAGAGCACACTATGTGCAAGATACAGAGGTGAAGGAAATCACATGCTAAGGCAAACATATGTCTTTCACTACTGGGAAGAACACCTCTGGAGAAAAAAGATGATAAACATATTGTCCAGTTTTGACCCTGGTGGTTTACTGTCTCTTGTTCTCTTTTTCAGGGTCCATGCCGGAGACAGATGGAGGCATCCCTGCAGGAACTGAAATCAAGCCAGCGAATGATCCCACGTGCTGTCCACCTTCCCAACTGTGACAGAAAAGGCTTCTACAAGAGGAAACAGGTATAGACCAGTATCCTATACACACAGAAGTTCCTTTTGGATGGGAAGTAGAGAGCTCTTCATTTGCCCTTACACTCCATCCAAAATGTTCTCATGCCTGGCAGCTATCAAGTCCCAGAGGGGCTGTTATTGCTCCTTACCACAGAGAGGTGATTCACACCATGAAGATCTGACTGCTTTGAGTTTTCCGGGGAGGAGATGGTGGGTGCACTCCATTTGAAAGCACATCCTCATTTCTTCCTCCCAATGAAGTTGAGACCAGCTGCTTCTCTATGATCTAAATTGCCTCCTTCCTCACTGCCCCACTGGTAAGTAACAGCAGGGGCCCTCCTGACAGCTGCCAAGGTATTGATGAAGATGTGGAACTGCACATGAAGAGCTACAGGGACATGTAGAGTCAAAGAGCCCTTTCACACTACACAGTTATAGCACTATGATTCTGCTTTAGCAGCCATTGTAACATCCTATAAAATCCTGGAGTCTGCAGTTGATGGAGGGGCACCAAACTACCAATCCCAGAATTCTATAGGATGCAGCCATGGCAGTTGAAGTGGGATCATAGCACTATATTTCTGCACTATGAAAAGGCCCCAAGAAATCTGCTTTGCAAGACAGGAGGAAAGCTTACCTGTGGATAAGGATAGAGATAGGTAACTTTTTCAAGCTCTGGAAATTGATGTCATTATTCTGGGGAAGATGCAATTCTCCCCTCACCTTTTCTTCTTTGTGATCTTCTCTCCAGTGCAAGCCCTCTCGGGGCCGAAAACGTGGACTGTGTTGGTGTGTGGACAAGTATGGACTGAAGCTTCCAGGAACAGATTACGTAGCTGGAGACCTCCAGTGTCACAACTTCGACAGTGGCAACACTGAGTGAATGCCCCTCTTGCCTCTCTCTCCCTGCCAGAGCCCTTTCCCACCCATCTCACCCACCCACACCTCACGACACCCCCAAGAGACCGATTCCTTTCATCTCATTTAAAAAACTGAGGATCTCGGAATCTACAGCATGTCATCCACTTCTCTCAATGGCAACGACAGTGACTCAAGGAGAAAAGGAAACACGTTAAGCCAAAAAATAAATGCAACAAATCAAAGGGGAAGATGATGATGAAGAAGGTGATGATGGTGACGATATGCCAGCCACCTCCCTTTGGACATGGCCCTTCATGAATCTCAAAGGCCAACTGGCTTGCACATAACTCCACACAGCCACCAAGACATCAGCCCAGGAAGCTCTCAGAAGCACTTGAATTGTGTGGGTTTTTGTTTTTTGTTTTTTGTTGGGGTTTTTTTAACTTTTTTTCTTTCTTTAATATATTGGGGGTTTCAGATCTTTCAAATCTGAAAAGTACTTAGTGTGACCAGGAGAATTCTAGGATAAGCAGGCCTCGCATACATATAGGTATACATATATATACACCTACATGAGTATGTATATGCATTTTTGTATCTTGGCATGTATCTTTTTGAGAATACATTTTCATTGCTAGTCACCCCATCCCTGCTCCCAAGAAAAACAAATGAAAATAACAGGATGTACAGCAGGAGACAGAGAAACCAAATAATTAAGAATCAAATGCTTTCAGTTCCCATTGGAGGAATTTCTTTGGGCACTAAGAGGTTTGACCTGATTGTTTCAGGTGTCATTGTGCATCCTTTTCACAATGTAAATACAGATGTGTGCACATGTTTGTTCTTCACTGAACAAGCCTCCTTCCTGACAACAAGATCCCCTTTGACTTTAACCATGGGTGAAGGCCCACAAATCTCTATAGTGTTCCTTGTGTAAGTTCAAGGTATTCAAGATGTTATGTATCTGCAGACAGTACTGTACCAGACACCCTGCAGGTACTTTAAGCACAACATTTTCATTGCTTACCATGTCAGCTTTACATCAATGGGCCTGTGGATTTCCATGCCTCTGATAGCCTAGAAAACATTATTACCCTCTCTGCCTTTTTGCTGTAAGGATGAGGTTGCACAAGGACAAATGAGAGAGTTTAGGATTCCTAATAATCACACAATACTAAAAGTGCAAACCCAGTTCACAGTTAGAGAAATATTTTCCCTTCTTCTGATATCTGTAGTTTTATCTGAAAGCCTCTGTAGACAGAGGCGTCTGGTCTTTCAAAGTGTACTTGAGTAACTGGCTGCGAGTAGCTTCTCCTTTTTCCGTGACAGAGGCTCTGAGTCTCTACACCTGCTTGCCAGGCAGAAATGCAGTTGGTGTGGTTTTATCCCCATCATTGCATCTTTCTATTGGGGAAAGCTGCATCTGTGGAATTTCTGACTGTTGTGTCACTGGGAGACACATAGGGCCTGTCAGGACAAAAAAGGTATTAACTCTAGCTGTGAGAACAAACAGATGGCACATATAAACCACCTGCAGAAACAATTGATTTGTCAATTTTCACATTCAGGCTTGGGCAGACCACTAAAGCCATTTTTTAAAAAAAAAAATCTTGTTGTTATTGTTGTTGTTCTTTTTGCTGTTGTTGTTGTTTTATAAACTCCTTGGTATGTTTCCACGGACACTGCCATGACAAGGGTCTTTCCTTTACCCATAAGAGCAAGTGTGAATGCAAGAAAAACACCAACTCCAATAGAAAGGACTGTTTGAAAGAATCACTGAATTGAGTAGCCATTTGGAAGCATCAGGCCACTGCAACCTAACCAGAAATGACACCCTTTGGTAATCCTTCCTTCCCAGAAGGGAACTCCAGAGGACCTGAGGACACTGGTGTGGCTGGCTGCAAGCACTTCTGGACAACATGCTAAATCAGAAGCATGGAGAGAGAGGGAGAGAGACAAAGTGACCGAAAGAGAGACAGTTTCATGTGGGCAGGTGGGGAAAGCCTGCACTGCCTGCTGAGCATCAAACAAGAGTGCCATTGACAGGAGAAGCAGGACCCTTTTGGAGATCTTGTCTTATGGAGGTGAAGGAAGGGGACTTCTCTGCCTATGGATGTGCAGAAGCTTCTCCCTTTGTGCAGAGACTGGGAATGATGGGGACAGGAATGCAATGTTTCTTCCCATGGTTATAATACTTTCAAAAGCTTGACCATTTCGGTAGAATTCCTGCCACGGACTTCAACAACATGAACCAAATCAACTCCATCCTTCAATCTAGCTTTTGACATTTGATCAAGAGATACATTTGTCAGCATTCAGACTTCCGGAGATATGTAAATCACCTCTGGATATCCCATCCACCCCCTCCCCGTGGCTTTTGCAGCATTGGTAAGACTTTATGCCTTTTCTCCTCAAGAGTTGGGGCAAAAACCAACCATGCCCTCTAGTATATTAAAACAAAAAACTGAACTGTGCTTTGACTGGGACATTTGCTTCCAAGAACAGCTGGGCCCAGATCTTCCCCCTCCCCTACAACTCCCCCCTCCCCTAGCACCATATTTTAGGGTGCTAAAAAGTGAAATGCCTCCCTTTTTTACTACCTATCATTGAGTAGGTTGCTGGTTGGGAGTGTTTGTCAGTCTTCTTAACCCCTGGGGGGGGGGGCCTCCACTGACTATGCCATCAGTTGGGAATATCAGGACCATCATCCTAACTAAGTATCCCCCTTTCCCAGTTCTCTGACAAGAAGGATGTTACAGAGTCACTGGATTTGTGACAGTCAAATGAGCTCTCTTTTAGAGACCCTATACAATGAACCTCTCCAGACACTGTGTGAATGGACTGAGTCACAAGCATGTATATGGGAGAAAAGGTGGAAATTTGAGGCATTGGTGTAAGGAAGGGAGACTAGGCTTCACTGCTTTGATGTAAACACGCTGAGATGTGTTTCTGCCAGCAATGGACATAATCCTAGTGTCCCTGCATGAGACCCATGTGCAACATTTGGGTTGTCATCTGTGACCTTCTGCCAACTGAATAGAAAGAATCCATCAAGAATCCTTTCTCTATTGATAGCTTTGAGCATAGGATCACTTGTGCATTGGGATAATTGTGACCTTCGGAATGGTGCTGGACTACAGGTCCTATTATCCTTCACCACTGGCTATGCTGGCTAATATTGGTGGGAGCTGCAGCTGAACAACATCTGGAGGACCACAAGTTTCCCATCCCCCTATGATCACAGGGAATCATAGAGAAAGGTGCCATAGGCCTCTTGGGTAGATATGTCCCAGATAATGGTCAGTATTCCAAGTGAGGGAAACATAAAGTGGCATCAAAGTAGTGCATCTTGGGGAACCACCCAAAGGAACTACCACAACTGTCACTTCATAAGAACCAAGCCAGCAAGATTATGTAAAGCTTGAATCGGGTCTTGACATTTCTAAAAGGCTCCTCACCGCCCACCCTCTGCTGCCAACCCTTCTACCATAGATGTGTCTGACCTTTGACAGGGGAACAAAATGATGTCTTGAGACATGTTGAAATTTATGCTAAAGCAAAGCCCTCTACTAATTCCTGGGCTCTTTGAAGATGGGGCTTCAATGTGGGCCCATTATGAACAAAGGTGAAACTTGAGGAAATGTATCAGACCCATTTTGCTCACTCCAAGGCAGGCACCATGCACTTTCTTAACATGTAAATGATACAGTGGCTTTGGACTGAGGAGAAGTAGCAGAATTTCATTGCTGTTAGAACTTTAAAACAAACAAACACATCTTATTAAAAAAAAGTAGATGAAAAGGCTGAAGAGAGATGGAGAGAGTTGCACATATAATCTAAGTTATGTTATGTATAAGGAGACAGGAATTGTGCTAGTCACATTTATATATATATATATATAAAAGAACGGGCAAATTTACACTGCAAAGGATTGCAAATTTTATACCAGTTTGATTCCCATGGTTTTTCCTAAAAATTATGGAAACTGCAGTTTGCTGAGGGTCTGAGAATTCTGCTGAGGGTCCTGAGAACTCCTAACTCCCTGGGCAGACCTTGAGTTCCTAAGGTTCCCTGGAGGGACCAAATGGCTCTTATATCAGTGTACATCTGTGGTGCAAATATGCCTTTAGTTGCATAAGATTAAAGAATGTCACTAAAATCCTTCTCAGCCCTTCCCCCAAACTCCTGGACTGGTTTCAGAAAATTTGTTCTTTCTTGATATGTATTTTGTTTTATTTCTTGAAACTTGAAAACCTTTCCCTCCAGAAAAAGATGAGAACTTGCCCAGTAAATAGGAGACATAATATAGCCTCAGCTTCTTTCTCTCTTCCTCCACCCACCCAACAGACTCCACACATAATTCAGAGAGGTGGCTTACAGTGAATGACAATATTACTGCTTAGCTATTTTATTTCCAACTCACATATAAGGTGTTTGTTTTTGGGGGGGGGGGGGAAGGGGGGAGATTAATGCATTCAAAAAATGGCTGTGAATGTGTTCTCATTGCCTAGTCACCAGAGACTGGAAAAGCAACATTTTTGACTATCCCTCCCCAATCCCCTGTAGGAGTTGTAATCCCAAAAAAGTAATCTCTGCTAGGTGCAATTTTTTTCTGGCTGCAGCAAAAGCTGAATCATGTTCAAATGCATTGGATAGAGCTCATTTTCTGTAAGCAACACAGTGGTCAGTATTGCTTTAGCTTGATGGGAACAGCATGGAGAATCCAAAACTGCTGTAAGCATCAGCCCTTACAAGGTAAACACATGTGGGTTGCTTTCAACAGCAGTTAAAAATATCATCTGTAAAGCAAAGAAACTGTTGCTCTTACCTTAACTATGCAAAGTTACTAGCAGTCTATGGAAGATTAAAAGACCCACAGATCCTTTTCCAGGTGGATCCCGAAACAGAGTTCCACCAGGAAAACTATGATAATATTTTAATGCACGCGCACGCTTGGTTTGACTCAAACAAAGGAGTCCACTGGGACCCTGCAATGTGGGTAAAAATTCTGGGAGCTGAAGTCCCTCGGCCCTTAAAGGGGAAAGGTTGCCTACCCCTGCCTAAGAGCGTAGCAAAACTGTAGGGCAGCTGAATAGGTGAAAAGCCTGTGAGCCTCAAAGCAGATGCTGCAGCTAGAAATATCACTAATATGTATTATCAGGAGACCCCATACCTTATCCTATAGAATTTGAAGCACTTGTGTAAGAGACTATAGGGGAGAAATCCTGCCAAAAGTGGAGCTATTAAAAGCAGGGGGATTTCTAAGTCTTATTGAAGAGCACCTAATTTGTCTCAGTCCTCTACCACACCTACCAAAGTATCCCCTTCAAGTTCATTTGCGTTTTTGGATACATTGGCTGCAGCACACCCCATAGCCATCCATTCTTTCACTGACCATTAAGCCACTGGTTCTGACAACCCAATACTTTAAAAAAAAAGAAAAAGAAAGTTATAACTGAGTACAGTTATAAACTGTGTAATAAGCCAAAGCTGTATCAGCTTTAAAGGCAGTATTCTTGCTATAGAATGAATGGATTCCCCTCCTTCACTCCATCCCTCAAGCTGGCCACTCTGTGGAGGTTATCACATAAGGATATAAACCGGTTTACCTGAGCCAGCTTAAAATTAAAAGCGGGCAGCATCCCAATATTATCAGATGCATTTAGCTGCTGAAATCGCTGGCTGGGTGCAGCCCCAGTCCATCGCTGCTTGAAAGGGTCTCCTTGTGCCTCTTTTCGAAGCTAGGAGTTTTCTGGCTTGAAAAAATTGTCACCGGAGCACCCCTCAAAGTGGCGATGGACCTGGGCCGCACCCAGGTGGCAATTTCGATGACTAAATGTGTCTGATAATATCAGGATAACGCCTGCTTCTAATTTTAAGCCGGCTCAGGTAAGCCAGTTTATATCCTTATACGATAATCTCCTATTTTTAAATCCCTATATCTACACTTCCTCAAAAAAAAACCCTACCTAAACAATAGGGGAAAGTGAATATAACCGAGGAGTAGCTCTATGGTCAGGTAAAGTGAGGAGTGCCTCCCTCTGGCAACTGATTTTGGAGTGTTTTCAAAGGCAGCAGACTATTAGCTTTCCCACATTTCTTATTGGGGGGGGATGTCTTGACAGGGAAAAACAATTTAGGGAGGGAGGTTTGCTTCAGGTGCCAAAAATAACTTGATTGGCCTTGGATGCTATACACCTTGGACCTGGTGGGAATGGATGGAAGTGTGAGATAATGCCATTTGCTCTGCTTAGGACATATTCTCCCTTGTTGACAAAGGAGAACAGGCTCTCTTGATTTTCTTTAGATAAAGAACTTTCCTCCTCTCAAGAATCAGCAAATCAGGATAAGGAGAAAAATTATTTTAAAAAAAGACAAAGTGGTGGGAAAGCTCCTTTCAGAGACATTGCACACAGAAAAGGTGTTGGAGGCAGTCTTCACACAGAAAACAATGCTCAGGGCCTTGGGGGTGTAGGCTCTAGCTGCCAGAGCAGCGTTTCCTTTCAACAGTTGTGGGTAGGAATCCAGATCTCGAGAGGGTCCCACTGCAGCTGAGATAGCAGAAGCCAGGACAACTACCTGGGGAGCCAAGAACTTCCTCCCAAGCTGAGGTAGTCCTTGTCAGCACTGCAGTGGACAATTTTATTTTGAAACCACTAATACAAGAGCATATTGCACTATTTCTCCATCTCTCCCCCTCTCTTTCTTTCTCTCCCTTACCCCATCCCCATGCTCCCTCTCTTAACAGAGCAACTCTAACTTAAGCGGTTGACAGGTCACCACAGTCCCACAGGGCCACTTTCCTGGTATAAGTCTCTCTCTCAGCTAATGCTCTATGGAAGGGAAGGTCCAAATATCACTCCACGTCCAGTTTCACCCATGCTAAGTCCTTCCCACAACACCACTGGGACAGCTCTTTTACAATGCAGGTCTATTGCCCACGTTAGCACAGTTAACCACCCAAAAGATTCCGAGTTTCCTGCCTGGTTTTAATCATTATGCAAAGTTATTCACTCACTACACATTTTACAGTAGCTTTTAATAGCTTTACATACATACATACAGTAGCTCTGTGGATATTTTGTTTTTGTTTTTCTTTTGCGGTAAACAAGAATAGTCATACTCTTACCGGTGGGGGGGGAAAAGCAGTTTGTGAAAAGCTGACAATGGATGAGGAGTGTAATGCTCTGTTTAGCATTTTGTACTTTAAAAAAAAAGAATCTCACATTTTATTAAAAAGTGAAGATTGCTGTATACTATTTATTCAACTTATAATTTATGTTACTCTTTGATCTTTGTCTTTTCTTATGACAAAGCATTTATTTAATAAAGTTATGCATTCAGTTAGTCTGCGTGCATGGCCTGGAGAATGCCTGTGTATTGTGTGCCTGCTGCATGAATGACTTCCTAATCTTGACCCTCCATTCAAGGAGCCCAACTGAGGATCTTTCCAACTTTATCTGGAACTAACAAAAGTGCCTGATTTCATACAAGTTGGGATAGCCTTTATTTGATAAAGAGAATCCATCAAAGAAAGTTGTACAATTGCCAATTGTGAAGTCATTGTGCCCACCACATGCCAGTGAAATCAGGACAACTGAAACACCTGGTCACTGTTATCCTAAAGCAGGGGTAGGCAACCTTTCCCCTTTAAGGGCCGAGGGATTTCAGCTCCCAGAAGCCTCAGCCATGTTGGCCAATAGCTCCTGGGATTCTGGGAGCTGAAGTCCCTTGGCCCTTAAAGGGGAAAGGTTGCCTACCCCTGTCCTAAAGGGTGGGGGGGAACATTAGGGGCCTGCCACCAGCAGTGTCAGCATCTCCTTGAATTTTTGGGGAAGTTGTAGCTCAAAAGGGGGCCTGTGAGATGAGGGAAAATTTGGGGATCTTTTCACCTGTGTATACCAGTACTAACTATAGAGAGACTCCAATTTCAATAAACAAGAGGGTTTATTTAGAAATATGCAAAGGTACACACAGAGATACAAAACCAATGCAACCTTAGGAACCATATAAGGCTATCAAAAAGGTGTGGAAGGTTGAGTAGACAGGAACCCAAAATTAGATAAGATGTTAATTACCAATCCTGAAGATAGACCCACAGAAAATGGAGAGTGGCTCAGAGAGCACCTGAAGGTAACACAGAGAAAGTGAGCAAGACCCTCAGTGCACACAGAATCTGTGAACCACAGCCCTACCCATGAACACAGTGGCTATGGCTTGGACAGATATTTATATCCTGTTTCATACCCTTGAGGGGTGCTTGCTGCTACCAAATGAGGTAACAAAGGTTTGATGTTTTTCCCATGAAATTGATAAAGGTGATCCGGAACAGCTGATGGTTTCAACTCCAGAGTTATACAATATTGATTGGATATGAGCAAACCTTGGATAGACAGGAAGGGTGAATAAGAACACAGCCTGAGATGAGGTGGAAGGTGTGGTCTTTCACTGTTTTGTGATGGAACTCAGTTAATCTCAATTATGAGAGGAAATGTGAAGAGCTTTGAGGGAGACAGAGTTATTTATCAAACTAATTCAATGTTTTAGTACTTATTTAGTTCTACCACATGTCTTTAGATCAGTGTGACTCCTTAGCTGTGTAAGTTCCTAGTCTCCAGTGGTGATTATGACCTCTCAAAACATGCTTGATACTAAATATTAATTATGAAACCCCATATCCAGCATGAGGAGTGTAGGGTATGCTACCACCACAGGGCCTGCTCACAAAGGCTGGCTTCCCCTTGGGGTAGATGAGACAGCAATGTCATTCTGGTATTTGGTCTTCTTCCCCTCCCCGCTTATTGGCCTTCACCTCTCTGTTGGCTACAAACCTATGCATTCATTAGGGGAAATCTGCTAGTTAGTGGCCAAAGATACTATTGCAGGCTTCTAAAACAGAGATATAGGGGCTCTACAGATGGCGCAAAGTGCCATCTTGGAGCCAGGGAAGGGGAGGGGCAGCCAGACGCCCCAAACCCTTCCCAAAGATGTCATCTTAGCACCCGCCATTGTACACGTTGAGCACTCTGATGACATCCTTCTGGAGCAATGTCCAGACACGCTGGGCCGGTAGAGATGCGGAAGAGATGTGCAGCATCTCTTCGGGCGCCCCTTCTGCTCGCTTTGGAAGGAGCACTATTTTAGCACTCCTTCCAGGGCCAGCAGAATGATGGATTGGGGCCGAGGCATCGGGCAGCCTCGGCCCCAATCCTCCACTTCTTAAGGCGGCCCATGGCCGCCGGCTGCAAAGCCCCATAGTTAAATTCATTAACATTAATACATTTGAAAAACCAAATCCCAAGCGAGCAGCCCATGTTCTTCTCAGTATCCATGATATTAGACACAAGGCTCTGAAAGACAGACAGAAATATCTTCTATGATTATGATTATTCCTATATTATAGATAGAACTATGAAGTTCCCATCACTGGAATTTGTGTGAGTAGAATGCTTGTAAATTGCAAGGACCTGGAAAGTATAGTGGATTTTACTGCACACACAACACTTATTCTTTTCAGTAAGGACCTTGATGTCCTCACTGTCACAGTGTCCCCATCTGCATTTCATTTTTCTACACTGGAGACAATGCCATCTATTCATTTACACAAGCAAGGGTAAATGATACAGTTGGAGATACAATGTGGTAGAAGTTAAGCCTACTTCTTAGTGACCCTACATAGTGATATTTAACTCTGTTCCTACCTGAAACATACACCTTACAGTACACCATGTACCGGAGTACTGCCTACTCTGAATAGTATCAACTCTGGGGTCTCAGGCAGAATAGTTCTTCTCATAACTTGTTACTTGATTTTCTCAATTTACTTTTTGGACTACATCTCCCTAAATCCCTCCCCTCCAGCCACCATAAGGGATTCTGGGAGATACAAGCCCCAAAAGTACCTTTTTATAAGCTCTCAACAAGAGATGTCAGAGACTAAAGCTGGGACAACCTTCTGCACCCAACCTATGCCCTCCACTGCAGAGTTATTGTTTCTCCCCATTACTTTAGCTCCATTGCACATTCTTTTTTTCTTGGTCATGGTAAAATGTAACAGAAAGTTGGGAACTGGCTTTTATATCTTAATTGGTATTGGTTCTCAACCTCCTCAACCTTTTACTTTAACTGGTATCAAACCAATGGTCCAGGAACATTCAGAATCTATTGTCATGCCTAGTTCTGACATATGTATTCCAACACTATTAACTCAAAAGGTGTTTGAAATGAAAAATATATTCAGGATAAGTAGGGAGGTTTACTTGTGTGATAGGTCCAGATATCAGTTTGAAAAGAGAACAGTTGTTCTGTGTAATAACCTAGGCCCAGAGAGCCTCTCACCAGATTCAGGCCTAGAAAAGACATTTTGCTGACTGAGAAGAAGACACAATGAAGCCCATCCCTCCACCCTGTTCCATGTTCTGAAGTCTCCTGTACTGACTGCTGAACCTTCCGTTCAGCATTGGCAAGGGAAAAGCATCCTCCACCACCCCTGAGATGAACAGGACACATGAGGGGCTGTAAGACAGACTCAAATCTGTGTCTTCCAAGAGGAAGGAATGGTCAAGTGGGGGGGGGGGGTAAATGGAAACAGGGAGCTGTTGCTGCCACCCTCAGCTTCTGCCACTTGAGGTAGTTTTCTCATGCTGTTGAGTGGTAGAGCTAATGCTGCACACACTTCATTCACTACTAGACAAGACGCCTGTAGTTCTGTGTTCTCATCTGAGGCCCTAGTTCCCAGGCTTCCCTTTAGCCGATACCTGCTT
The DNA here is from genome assembly GCA_026167975.1 of Phrynosoma blainvillii. Lineage (NCBI taxonomy): Eukaryota > Metazoa > Chordata > Lepidosauria > Squamata > Phrynosomatidae > Phrynosoma > Phrynosoma blainvillii. The sequence goes on along the minus strand of JANUYF010000001.1, from coordinate 304,546,614 downwards.
GGGGTCATAACAAGCTCCACTCAAAGACCTTCCCAGACATTTTATCAATTGATGGATGGCTATCAATGATTGTAAAGGTATTTATCAGCTGCCTCATGGGCTGTAGATAGTTTCAAGACAGAGGGTTGCTACTAGCCCAGGAAAATCACACAAATATCAGCAACAGTTTGATATCAGAAAAATAAAATTCATTCTGCTTCTCCCTTCCCACTCATCCAATAGAAGGAAAGCTACTTTTTATTGCTGCTGTGTGACTTCAAGTTGATCTTGACTTATGGTGTCCCTAAGGCAAGCCTATCATGGAGTTTTCATGGCAAGATGTGTTCAGAGAGGATTTGCCTTTGCCTTTCTCTGAGGCTGAGAGAGTGTGACTCCCCAAGGCCACCTAGTGGATTTCCACTACCAAGCAGGGATTCAAACCCTGGTCTCCAGAGTTGCTGTCCAATGCTCAAACCACTACACCATGCTGGCTCTCTATTAAAGGTAAAGATATTCTCCGTTGACAAGGTTGTCAAGTGGTGTTCGACTGTAGGGGGCGATGCTCATCTTCATTACTAAGTCAAAGAGCCACCATTGTCAAAGATGACTCTGTGGTCATGTGGCCAGCATGACTTCACAGAACACTGTTTACCTTTCCACCAATGTGGTACCTATTTATCTACTTGCATGCTTTCGAACTGCTAGGTTGGTAGAAGCCGGGACTTAGTCTCGAACGGCACTTGGGTCTCGAATTGCCAACCTGCTGATCTTGCAATCAACAGTTAGCATCTTAACTGCTGAGCCACCATGTCCCTTTTGGCTCTCTATTAAGACCAACTAAATCTTCACAGTACTGTGCAAGCTCCTAGGTTCTCCAGAATTCTTCATCAGGCTAGCTGGATAGAAGTATTGGGGAAGAAGCACTGAAATCCAAAAACTGAGTTAGAGATATTGCAGAACGACCTAAAGGGCCGGCCTGGGGGTGGAGTTGGGGCAGGGCAGTCACACACCAGTTGCCTTAACCCCACTCCTATGTCATCCTGATGCCTCGTGCCCGTTTGCACAGTGTGTGGCATCAAGATACCCTCCTGGCGCAGCATGTAGACACGCTGCACCAAAAGGGCGCAGAACAGCCGTGGCACCAGCTCTTAGGGTGGCCTTTTGCTGCCCCTAAAAGGAGTGGCATTTTGCCACTCTTTCAGGGGCAGCAAAAGTAAGGATCAGGGCCGTGGCATGCAGATGCCGCAGCCCCAATCCACCACTAGCAGGGACGGCCCATAGCCACCCGTCTGCATAGCCCCTTAGATAGTTAAACCATGAGGTTCACAGTCAAACAATGTCCATCTACACTACAGAGTTACAACAGTTTTATGCCACTTTAAATGTCATAGCTCCAACACTCAGAATCCTGGGATTTGTACCTTGGCCTGGTGCTCATTATTCTCTGAGAAAGCACTCTAGTGCTGTAGGTGCAGAAAGTATAATTGTTCCTCCCTATTCATGGTTTCTTTATGCATGGGTTCAACTATCCATGGCTTGAAAACAAGAAACATATAAATTCAAAAAAGCAATCCTTGATATTGCCATTTTATGTAAGAGACACCATTTCACTATCTTTTGTATTTAATGAGACAAGCATCCACAGATTTTGGTATCCACAGGGGCATCCTGGAACCAAGTCCCAGCAGATAACAAGGGCCCACTGTACCAAACTATTCCAAAAGCCAGAACTCTGTAGTGTGGAGCCATGGAATCAAAGTGACATCAAACTGTTCAAGGTAGTATAGGTACAGTCTAAGCCCCAAGACAGAAAACAATGAGTCACTGGTAAATGTACAGATGTCATCTACCTGTCAATGCCTGCTGAGATGAAAACAAGATGATAGGCTCCCATTTCTGAAAATGCAAGGTAAGTACAAGCTTAGATATAACCCTAATCCTTCCCCTATTTTTTTTAACCATCTAGCCTAATGACAGGTATTGTAAGTATATCCTAAACTCACAGTCACTTTTTTTTACAGTAACAATCAATGTTTCAAAAGAACTGACAGGCAAAATAAACACAGAGAGAATTAAATATATGTCTATGTGCCTTCATGTCACTGGTCAACTTATGGTGAACCCATTAATTTCAAAGGGTTTTCTTTGGTAATAGAGATGGTTTGGCCTGTTCCTTCTTCTAAAGCACCTGCTATTTGTTTGCAGTCCTCCATCCATTTACTAACCAGGGCTGACCCTGCTCAACTTCCAAGATCAGACAAGTAAGCTTATCGCGCTAGTACTTGTAACATTCCCATCGAGTCCTTGGAACATAGCGATATGGGAACAGGTGTTACCGCATTAGACTATTAATAACAGGATAGTAACGTTATGGGAACACATTATCGCACTGCATTTACTGTTGTACCGGTAACAGCACTAAAGTAGTTCCTCAGCCACCCCTCATTGGCACATGCTCACTGTTGCAAAAAAACCTATTTCTGCATTGGAAAGAATGCTATCGAGGGGTTAAGATAGTAAGCATTCATTGTTTTTTCTTGTAAATATGACACAATTCAATCTACAAAAATAAAATAAATAAAAAAATTTAAACTGCCTGTGGCATCTTCCTTGCATCAACACCGGAAAAGTTGAGTTGAGTTTGTGGACGTTCTAGGACAGGAGGGGAGAAGGTTGTCTTAGCCAATCAGAACACAAGGACAGATTGAGACCGGGTAGGATTATCGCACACACATCATCTGGAACGGTCTAAAAGCGTTCTTGCTGGCTGAGGATGCACTTTTACAGTTCTCCTCGTGGAACAAGCTAGGGACTGTCAGAGCACAGAATGGGAACTCGATGAGGATTATATCGTGCAATAAAATACGTTCCGTTCCATTCTCATCACGTTCTCATCTAGTTCCGAGAACACAGTGCAATAAGCTTAATGATCTGGTGCCTTTAAAGATTTGGCATTTTAAAATGGCAGTGGTTGCTATTTTACAACTCGCCACATGGGAGCAGCACAGACCAGATCTCTTACCAAAGGATCTACCCAACGTTTATGGCAGAAAGCTGGCAGGTTTAAGGGGGACTCTGTACTTCAGATGCCTTCAGAACATTATATAATTATTATACAATACATATCATTTTACAGCCATTTACATAACGGGAGTTCTGTAAATACCATTGGATAATCTGAAGCTATCTTTCAAATAAGTGTGAATGCATGACTTTTCTTAACCTTGGATGATAAACTGCCATCACCACAATAAATGTGTTTTCACTTTGCATTTTTAAATCTTTGTTCTACAGAACCAAAATACTTCCTTTTTACTGGGATGCTCTACCACTAGGATTAAAGAGCTAGGACATAAGAGTTTGGAAACATTACTTTTTGGGAAAATGCCCATCCTGGCTGGGAATTTCTTGTTGTCCAAAAAGTAAGCTGTGTGTGTCTTAAAATAAATATTTAATTTTTATTATACATACAAAAAAGTTAAGGAAAGAAATGAGGGAAAAGATGAGAAAAGTATATAAGAGTCTTAAGATAAATTGCAAGCATATACATTAATACATTAATAAGAAATACCTATGCATTAAAATATATAGCCAGTGTGGTGTAGTGGTTTGACTGTTGGCCTACAACTCTGTGGAGGTGGAAACCCACTGGGTGGCCTTCGGCAAATCACATTCTTTCAGCCTCAGAAGAAGGCAGAGACAAATTCCCTCTGAACAAATCTTGCCAAGAAAACTCCATGATAGGTTTGCTTTAGGTTTGCCATAAGTTGAGATCTTGAAGGCACACAGCAACAAATATATTAGAGTCATAGGAGAATATCACATGGAGCCTTAAAGGTAAAGTAAAGTTATTCCCCATTGACAAGGTTGTCAAGTCATGTTTGGCTGTAGGGGGTGGTGCTCATCTCCATTACTAAGCTGAAGAGTCAGCGTTGTCAGAGACTACTCTGTGATCATGTGGCCAGCATGATTGCACAGAACACCGTTTGCCTTCCCACTGAAGTGGTACCTGTTTATCTACTTGCATTTGCATGCTTTTGAACTGCTAGGTTGACAGAAGCTGGGACTAGTGACAGGAGCTCACCCCATCATACAGAACCCAGGCCTCAAACTGCCAATCTGCTGATCTTGCAGTCAACAGAAGTCAGTTCAATAACAGGAACTTCCTTTATTGAATAAATGGCTGCTTCATGAATGATGATGGGAGCAGAGCGGATGCAATTTAACCATGGGAGATGAGCACAACTGGCAATCACACCAGCACTTTTAGGAACAATTTAGCCACATTTTAACCATGGTAAGCCTCCGTGTGATATTCTCCATAGAGTTGGAAGAAACCACAAGAGCCATCTAATTCAACCCCCCTCTGTGCAGGAATACAAAACTACAAAACTCCTGAAAGATGTCCATCCAACCTTTACTGAAAGATGGAAATTCCCTTAGAGGTAGCCCACTGTACTGTTGAACAGCTCTTACAGTAAAGAAGTTCTTCCTAATGTTTAGCTGGAATTTTTTTTTCTTGAACTTTGAATCCACTGATTCATGTTAATACAAGATAACAATGGCCAAAATCCTGCAAGTGATACACATGCACAAATCCTGAGATTATATAAGCATATGCCCTTTTTTGGTGTTGCAGAAAGAAGATTCAGGAGCTCCACACAAACCCCAGCAGCTTTCAAAAGGCAGAGCCTATTATCATAACTATTTCCTGGCTGAGAGGAGAGAAAAGGGACTAGATAGCCCCCAGCCCCAGAAGCAATTCTGCAGTTGGGAGAAAGAATCATCTTCCCAGATTCAGTGGATCTCTAGAGATCCTGGAGGGCAACCCAAGTTCTCTTCTCCTGGCTCCATAAAAAGGCGGAAGGGAGGGAGAGAAAAAAATGAATGTGGCAGCACCTTTAAGATTAGCTGGTTTTTTTATTATTTTGGCAGGGGCTTTCATGGATATAAATCTACTTCTTCAGAGGGTTCATATCCATGTAAGCTCATGCTATAATAAAACCAATTAGTCTTAAAGGTGCTGCCACATTCCTTTTTTTTTTTCTCCCCATCTCTTTCTGCCTTTTATGCCATCAGGCATTAATATGGCTACTTTTACTTCTTTGAAAACTTCTCCTGGCTGCAGAACTGCAGTTTGGTGCTACCTGGTCACTTCCCTGCTTCCTTCCACCACGAATAAATGGCCATGACAGCTCCAGTTTTGAAAGCTGCCTTCTGAGAGGAAGAGAGATACAGAATTGAATGGATGGTGCATTGCTCATAATGTGGGATCACAACCACACATCCAAAAAACAAACTTCAAATCTGCTTGATGTTGTCATCTATAAAAGGCACATTCATCTGCACAGGAGAGAAAGCAGTAAGACCATCTGACCTCTGCACCTTTGAACAATGAATATCTACATTCCTGGAATAAACTTCCCAATTCAGAATTACTATTTGAGCTTCAGCAAGGTATAGAAAATGTGGCTTGTGAGCCAAATGTGGCCTTTGTGTGGCACCATTTTGTGACTCCTGAGACCTACCAGAAGCTTTCCAAAGCTCCCAGGCCTTCCTCCCAAATGGTAAAGTTTGGGCCAAAAACAGACAAAATCAAGTCAAAACAGCTATCAAATGTTGCAGTTTTGTCTTCACAAATCCTTAAGGTCCCCAAATGCATATACCCCCAAAGTAAAAAAAAAAAAAAAAGTCAGCCAAAAATTGACAGGAACCAAAAGTGATATTAGGTCACTTCCAGTTACATCGACAGCACCAGACTGCTCCCTATGGGGGATGCAGGAGTGAAAATGGCCAACACCTGTCCCACAGTAAAGTCCAGCAGGATCCCATCAAACTCAACACATGACCCTCGCAATTGGCCTGGATTATCTGACAGAATTCTCAGCACTAAGACAAGATGACTGTTCCCAGAGTTCCTTGGGAAAGAAAACCATGTAATGGCAATTATCCTTTTTTTTTATCTAGCTGCTATTATTCGAGTAGGGGCCTTGAGGCATTGAGATTATCATAATTCAGCCACAACATGAGACGATAGGAATCACTAGAAAAGACAATAATGCTACGGAAAGTGGAAGGGGCAATAGAAAGAGAGGAAACCTGCATATTAGCTGGATAGACTCAATCAAGGAGACCACAGCACTGAGCCTACAGGACCTCAGCAGAGTAGTTAAGGACAGGGGGTCTTGGAGATGTCTCATTCAAGGGGTTGCCATGAGTTGAAGCCAACTCGAAAGCAGTTAACAACAAAGGGCCCTACATAAAGGCACCAATCTATGCCAAACTGGGGATAGGGTGGGTTTCAAGAAATTTGGGAAGGAGATTTAAAACTGCTCCATCAGTGCCATGGTTTTGATGGAAATCAGGCAAGGGGACACTTCTAAGACTAGACACAATTTTGTATCCAAGCTTGCTAGATGAAACTTCTAGACAGAAGTGTCACAGCTTAATGATGTGAGGAAAGTATTTGGGGTAGCCATGTTGGCCGTACAACAAAGTATAATAAAATCCAACCAAATCCACAAGCCATGATACCTTTTGGAGGGCCAACTCCAAAGCATAAAATACATTATGCAAGCTCTTGAAGCTTCACTGGCTTATTCCTCAGGTAAAGATGTTTAAAATGTTGGCATTGTTGGAGTCAGAGGCCTACATTCTGTATGAAATGTTGTCAGTTAAGATAGTACTGAGGGATATCAATGCAAGCAGAGGCTACTCCCCTTGTTGGGAAGAGCAATAAAAAGTAATAAAATTTTGATTCCCATTAGCAACAGAAAAGTAACTTCCCTTGAGATCCAGATGCTCCTGTCCTCTGCAAAGCTGACTGCTTCTTTCTTAGGCAAAGAACATTGAATTTCTCAAGGAGTCTCTGTACTGTTACATCTGGAAAAACCTTTGGAAGATAAAACTCCCCAAACAGTAGTTTAACAAAAGAGTTTTACCTTTGCTGAAGGTAGAATTCAAGATACCAAATTTAGCCTCAACAGGAGAATCCTAAACACAAGGAAAACAAAGGACTGGGGCTAAACTCTTTGGAGTTTATCACAGGGGGAAATCCCATGTGGAAACGGGGCTTTAAATTAGAAAAAGCCCACAAAAGCGTGTGTTTTTTCAGACGACGTCACTGTTAAAAGGAGGTTAATCTGAACAGAAATTAGACAAAAACTGCTTCTTTTTATTTTCGGAAGATCCCAAAAGTAAAAAGAAGCAGTGTTTGTCTAATTTCCATTCGGATTAACCTTCTTTTAACAGCGCTTTCACTTTTCACACAGGGCAGAACGGGAGAAATCCCGTTCATTGAAAGCTTCTGCTTTTGCGTTTTTTGGGGTTTTTTTACTTTAAAGCTCGTTTCTGCATGGGGCTCCCCGTGTGATAAACTCCTTTGAGGCTCCAATGGAATGGGAGCAGGAGTCATACTCTCCTTTGTTTTAGCAAAGTCCTGAATCCTAGTTGGTAGTCCCAATTAGATCAGATCTACTGAACCAATTGTTGAATGCTGAATCACCCCTACATAAATTCCATTGATGCAATGTAACTGAACCAATTGCAGACTCTCGAATCAAAAGAATATTGCCATGGCAGTTAACATGAAATCGTATTCCTATAATTCTGTAGTGTGAAAGGTCTTTGCCTGAGCCTATTCACGGTATTTAAAGATGCTTTAACTAAAAGGTGCAAGGAACCCTTTCTCATGCACAAGCTTTACCAATGAGCCAGAATTCCTTCCAATCCAAGCATTCCATATTAAGGTTTCAATCTATCCCTTATGCATGTACCCTGGAATGTATGTGTGTTCAAGTTTCCTGTCAACCTATGGCAACCCCATGAATTTAATAGGGTTTTCTTGGACAAGGAATACTCAGAAATGATTTTGTTAATTCCTTCCTCTGAAATATAGCCTACAGCGCCTGGTATTCATTGGTGGTCTCCCATCCAATACCAACCAGAGCTGACCCTACTTAGCTTCCAAGATCAGACAGGATCTGGTGCCTTTAGGGTATTAGATTTATGTCTCATCAAATTCAAAGCACCCTCAAATCAAACTGTCACATTGCATAAAGAAGGTAATACATCTTTAAAAAAAAAAAAAAAAGCATGCTTTCAGATAGAGCTTGGGAAAGTTACTTTTTTGGACTGCATCTTCCAGAATCCCCCACCCAACCTCACCATATTGGTCAGGAGATTTTGGATACTGTGGTCCAAAAAAATTATTTTTCCCAGGCTGTGCTTCTAGGGTAACAGGAAAGAATGCCATTGCAATCAAAACAATATACATGACCCTACCCCCTACAGAATAGCTTACACGCTCTGCCCCCAGGATCTAAATTTCTCAGTGATGATTAGAACAAAAGGGCAGGCAAGGGGTCATGATGGAGCTTAACAAAATGGCACTGGGCTCTCAACAACACCTCTCACTAAGTCATCACAGCAGAAGAACAGCAATGGGAACTGCAAATAATAAGGGTGTGTCTTCTGGAAGGGAAAAAAAAGTTTGTGATGCCCAGACAAGAAATCTCTCATTACATTCCTGAAGGCACTGGATTTTATGTCCTGGACTCTCTCTCTCTGTGTATGTGTGTGTGTGTGTGTGTGTGTGTGTAGGTACATAGCTGTCTAGCCAGAAAATACAGACAGAAACCATGGCAAAGCTTCCTCTCATATCTTTCATGTTAACAAGGGATTGTTATTATTATGTTTTAGTGTCCAACCAAATGGAATATTTCAACCTGGCCTTGTTAGGCTTTTCCAAAGGAAGTTCTGTGCCAGCCAAGGCATATTTATTTATAACTTGTGCTTTTGGTTTCAAGAATTTGCTCCATGACCCCTCTCTGTTCCTTTGATTAAATTCTAATATCAAGAGGAGGAGGAGAACATTCTCTTCTAACAGCCAGAGGCAAATCATTCAGGGTTTCGTTGCTGTTTTGGTGACCCAACTGCATTCTGAATTATAGACCCTACCTATGACTACCTCTGAATCCAGAAAATGGACAATATAATATGAAAAGGGAAGCAGTCTCCCCACCCACCCATCACAAGCCAAAATGTATTATTCATAAAACCTCAACTGGATGTTAAGGGACTTTGATTGTTCCACAATATAAACGACGCACAAATCACTACTTGCTGATATGTTTCACCCTTGATCTTCAAGGGCTAGCTATAAATAAGGCAGAAGAGCAATCCAAGAATCTTGATGGGGACATTTGCAGGGAATGGGTTATGAGGAATGGGTGGGAGGAGAGCTCAAGGAAAAGAGGAAATGTTGACCTTCCAAGGTTGAATGTTGACCTTCCATGGCTTGAAAATGTTTTGAAAATATATAAATTACAAAAAGCAAACCTTGTTTTTGCCATTTTATATAAGGGACACCATTTTGCTATGGCCATTGTATTTATAACCAGGAAGTAATAAAAAATACATTGGATAGAATGCACAGAAGAATTATACAAAAGAGATGACGAAATGAAGAACACATGGAATGAAGAGCCATATGAAGATGAACCCCAAATCCTAAAAAGTCAGGTAGAAAGAGCAATAAGAGATATAGCAAAAAATAAATCACCAGGAACACATGATATTCCAGTTGAACTGCTGCAATCCTCGTTGACAGAGTCAACTCTAGCACTAACCAACATATGTCAACAGATATGGAAAACAAAACGATGGCCAACAGATTGGAAGCGATCAATATACATCCCCATCCACAAAAAGGGAGAGACAAAAGACTGCAGCAACTATAGGGACCATAGCACTAATCTCCCACTCAAGCAAAATCATGCTCAAAATTCTGCAACATAGACTTCAACCATACATGGAAAAAGAGATCCCAGAGGTCCAAGCAGGATTCAGGAAAGGAAGAGGCACTAGGGATCACATTGCAAACATACGATAACCAGGGAATTCCAAAAGAAAATCAACATGTGCTTTATAGACTATAGCAAAGCCTTTGACTACATAGACCATGAAAGGGTATGGAATGTACTTAAAGACATGGGTGTGCCAGCACATCTGATGAGAAATCTGTACTCAGGACAAGAGGCTATTGTCAGAACAGAACACAGAGAAACAGAATAGTTCCCAATTGGCAAAGGAGTCAGACAAGACTGCATCCTTTCACCCTATCTGTTCAATTTGTATGCAGAACATTTTATAAGAAAAGCAGGCTTGGATACGGAAAAAGGAGGAGTGAAAATAGGAGGAAGGAATATCAACAATCTAAGATATGCAGATGACACCATAATACTAGCAGAAAACCTCACAGACCTACAACACCTACTAAGGAAGATCAAAGAAGAAAGTGCAAAGGCAGGCTTAATGTTGAACATAAAGAAAACAAAAATAATGACCACTGAGGACCTTCCCAAATTCAACCTAGACAATGAAGAAATAGAAATAGTAAAAGAATTCCCATACCTGGGACCAAACATTGATAGAAATGGGGACTGCAGGCAGGAAATCAGAAGAAGATTAAGAATGGGGAGAGCAGCTATGAATGAACTAGAAAAGATCCTAAAATACAAAGATATGCAACTGAGTACAAAAGTTAGAATCATACAAGCCAGGGGTCGGCAACCTACGGCCTGCGGGCTGGAAACGGCCCCGTTCACCGGACTTACCGGCCCAGGCCGTCGGTTGGCGCCACCGCGCCCCCCCGCGCGCCCCCGTCCGGGCGTGTTTTTGGCCGCGCTTGCTGCAGCCGCCATTTTGGATGTCAAAATGGCGGCCGCGACATGCGCTGTGACGGCTGCGGCCGCGAGCGCTATGATAGCAGCCGCATGTGCGGGGGGGTTGCGCACACGCTGCCGCTGTAGCACTCGCGGTGGCCGCCGTAGCGCTCGCTGCCGCAGCCCCCACAGCGCATGTCACGGCCGCCATTTTTGTAGTCCAAATCACGGCCGTGACGCAAAACGCGTCACGGCCTCAATTTGGACTACAAAAATGGCAGCCGCGACATGCGCCCTGGCAGCTGCGGCCGCGAGTGCTATGGTGGCGGCTGCGTGTGCAGGGGGGGTCGCGAGCGGCGGAGGGGGGTATCCTCCTCCGGCGCTCGCGACCCCCCCGCACATGCTGCCGCCATAGCGCTCGCGGCGGCTGCCGTAGCACTCGCGGCCGCAGCCGCCAGGGTGCATGTCACGGCCGCCATTTTTGTAGTCCAAATCGCGACCGCGCATGCGCAAAACGCGTCAGGGCCATGATTTGGACTACAAAAATGGCGGCCGCGACATGCACCCTGGCGGCTGCGGCCACGAGTGCTATAGTGGCAGCCGTGTGTGCAGGGGGGGTCGCAAGCGGCGGAGGAGGGTACCCTCCTCCGCCGCTCGCGCCCCCCCGCACACGCTGCCGCCATAGCGCTCGCAGCGACTGCCATAGCACTCGCGGCCGCAGCCGCCAGGGCGCATGCCGCGGCCGCCATTTTTGTAGTCCAAATCGCGGCCGCACATGCGCAAAACGCATCACAGCTGCGATTTGGACTACAAAAATGGCGGCCGCGACATGCGCCCTGCGTGTGCGGGGCTCGCGCGCGGCGACGGAGGGTGTGCACGCGCGCGCAAGAGAGGGTGCGCACGCGTGCGCAAGAGCGCACGCACCGCCGCCACCCCCCTCGGCCCAGCCGAGACCTAGGCAACGGGAGACCAACCCACGTCTCTAAAAGGTTGCCTGTGCCTGATACAAGCCATTATATTCCCTATTAACCTGTATGGATGTGAGAATTGAACAGTTAAGAAAAAAGATAGGAAGAAAATCAATTCATTTGAGATGTGATGCTGGAGAAGAGTGCCGAGGATCCCATGGACAGCCAAAAAGACAAACAAAAGGGTCCTAGAGCAGATCAAGCCAGAAATCTCCCTGGAAGCCAAGATGACCAAACTGAGATTGTTGTACTTTGGACATATCATGAGCAAAGAAGACTCATTAGAAAAGACAATGATGCTGGAGAAGATGGAGGGAGGTAAGAAGAGAGGAACACCACATGCTAGATGAAAGGACTCTATTAAGGAGGTCACAGGAATTAAGAGGTTGCAGGATTTAAACAGAGCAGGGGAGGACAGAGGGTCTTGGAGATGTCTCATCTATAGGGTCGCCATGAATCGAGATCGACTCAAGAGAAGTTAACAACAATTTATTTAATGGGACTTGACCATCCACAGATTTTGGTATCCCTAGCAGATACCAAGGCCCACTGTATCTTGGAATGAAAACACTTCCAAAGATTATGAAAATTTGGGAATTTGGCAGTAGACCCCAAGCTGAGTAAAACTGGTAAAAACCCTGAAGCAAAACTTGATAAAAGATTCTTGATAGCTCCCAATGTGTCTCAATGGGAATTAAGATGGCGAAAAAGGCAGGGGGCAGAATTGCTGTCTGCAAATATCCTATAAATATCCTATTTATATCCTATAACATGCAGGGAGGAAGGTTGATTGGAAGCCTGATGGGATTTTAGTAAAAAAACCCCCTGCCCTCTCTGTTTGTCTCATCATACACACATACATGCACTCAAGAGTTCAAGAGTATAATAATGCTAGGGGGGATGCAGACGGGCAGCAATGGGCCGCCCTGGAAAGCGGCAGATTGGGGCCAAGGCTGCCCCATACCTCGGCCTCGATCTTCCCTTTTGCCACCTGGGAAAGGAGCTCTAAAATAGCACTCCTTCTGCAAGCCGTGAAAGGGGCGCTGCAAGAGCCGCCATGCGGCTCTTCGGCGTCTCTTCCAGCTCAGTGTGTCTGGATGCTGAGCCAGAAGAATGTCATCGGAGCGCCCGTCATGTGGAAGGGCCAGCGCTCTGATGATGTCCTCAGGAAGGGGATGGGGTGCCCAGCGTCTGGCTGCCCCTCCCCTTCCAAGACGGCGCAAAGTGCTGTCTGCAAAGGGGATTAGTCTAGAAAATCAGTACGCAAGGGGATTTTGTACCAACTTTTAGGCTAACAACCAAAATGCAGTCCTTGAAAACTCACCAGTCCCCAGACATCTTCCCATTGCATTCAAAAGGCAGGGGGTTGAATTGCTGTCTGCAAATATCCTATAAATATCCTATTTATATCCTATAACATGCAGGAGGGAAGGTTGATTGGAAGCCTGATGGGATTTTAGTAAAATCCCCCTAGGCCCTGCTGGTGGAGCCCACCAGCAGGGCCTGGGAGTAGAAATGGCCCCCCTTCCTCATTTGCCCCAGAGAGAAAGAGAGAGAGATGCAGTTATTTACCAGGACAGGTAGCTTGTCTTGGTAAACACAGCATGGTATTATATTTATTTAGCACTCATCATTTCCTGATGATTATTCAAACTGAAAAGCCATTTTGTTATAATTGCAGGGCATTGGATATGAAAGTTCTGGCTGGTGTTGAGAGTTATAACAGTTCATTCTTATGTGCAGTTTGTCACTTGAAATGCCAGCTGTCAAGTAATAACCCTGTACTTCTGAACCCTCACTTAGTGCCTTTCTCCATGTGACATTCATGCAACTTATCAAATCCATATTCAGCCTTGACAAACAAAGGGCATGATACCCACATCATTGCAGACCAGAGTGATTTTTTTTGAAGAATAAGTACTCTTGGAAATAAAGGGGTTTCATTGAAAGTGCCAGTCTCTCAGTTATTATTTTCCTAACATTACCAATGTTTTAACCTCCAAGAAGCAATGGAAGACTATATATTCCTTGGTAAATTAGGTTCTCCACCCTCAAAAAGATGGAGGAGAATACCCTTGATAAACATTTTTTTCAGTTAATAAACTCCATTTTCTCTTATAAAATGAAGTTTGCCAACTCTTGAAGTGGGGAAAATATTTCACATAACTGAAATTTGTCCATCCAAAAAGTTTGCTATGGTCTGAGCTGAGCAACTCTTTCCATAACCCTAGGCAAGCCTGGAGAGAGCCCATCCACCCAAAAAGCTGGAAGTTTGGTTTTATTTGCTTTCATTACTAATTTACATTAGTAGGAGTTGTAATATTTGTATGTACCTGTTCCAGCAGGCACATAAACAGGAATGTGAATTGGAAGGAGAACAAGGGTTTGCAATCAATTATAACATTTCTGCAATGTTACAGAGTACAATTCTCATAAAGACTGGAGGATGCATTACGGGGCCTTTTCACATAGTTTTTGCACTATGATTCTACTTTAACTGTCATGGCTGCATCCTATAGAATGATGGGATTTGTAGTTTGGTGAGGCACTAATGAGCTTATTGCACCACACTCTTAAAACAGGGCTGGGTTGCTTTCACTGCTCTGACTGCCTCCTGTTGCATTTTGGGGTTTGTAGTTCAGTGAGACTTAAAGGCTCTCTGGCTGAATATTCTAAATGTCCTTTCCTAAACTAAAAGTTCCAGAATGCAACAGGAGGCAGCCAGAGCAATTAAAACGACTTAGCCCCATTTTAAGAGTGTAGCGCGATAGTCTCCTTAATCTCTCTGGCTGAGAATTTTAAACTGTCAGTCCCAGGATTGTATAGGGTGTTGCCATGTTACAGTGGGATCATAGACTTGTAATTGTGTACTGTGAAATGCCCCATGTTTACCATAGGATCAACTTTCCACTTTAGAGTGAGACTAAATATAATGGCCTGACTCCTGTTGTAAATCACAGATTAGACCCATGGAATTAATGTTATTTACCAACAGGTTGACTCACTAGATTCAATCAAGATTATCATACAGGGGCTTACCATCCATAAAATGTCCCTAAATCATCCAGTAAGCACGAAGGTGTGATAGTCAGTCACGCTTGTCCCCATGATTAAATTGTCATGGAGGCATCCCCTCCCATCATTAAAGTGTTTGTGGAGCTGCCCTTTGTAAATAACAGAAGTTCCCATTATTAACAAATGGCAGACTCCACGAACATTTTAATGACGGGAGAAGCAAGGGGACACCTCCATAACCATTTAATCATGGGAACAAGTGCAACACCTTCACGCTTGCACCTTCATGCTTGCCAGGCGATTTAGGGATGTTTTATGGACGGTAAGCTTCTGTGTGATAATCTCAAATGTGTCTGCTCCTGTAAAATGATTAAGGCCAGTGTTTGGAAATATTCACCCAATGAATGGGAGTATTACATTGTGATCCTCCCCATTCTGTTCACTAACTTCCTAATGATCAGGGAGAGAACATGGACATTCACAGTGGCAACACTCTTTTCCCCGTGGATGAACCAAACAAGTGTGGGGAGCCTTTGGCAATTTGAAGGCCTTCACACATAATGGGCTCTCGTAACTAACATGAAATAAGAGGGTATTACGACTTAAATCTTAGGAATTTATCACCCTGCTAAATACCTCCTTACCTCTCCCAACTTCAGACTTAATTCAGGTGGCATCTTGATACTATCATAGGGATTTTGCCACCGAATCCGCCACCCACATCCAGCCCGGATCCCAAGGGTAGTCAGGCAGCCATTTCCTTAAGTCAGAAAACTCCTCCTGGTTTCGAAAAGAGGCGTGCTGAGCACCCCTGGGACCTGGGTTCAACCCAAGCTGGATGTGGGTGCAGATTTGGCAGCAAAATCCCTGTGATAGTATCTGGATGCTGCCCAAATTAAGACTGAAGTTGGGAGAAGTAAGAAGGTTTATTTTAGCGGTGTGATAAGCTCCTTAAACTGGCTTTAATGTGAACTCAGAGGGCTCAAAAGATCATATGGTTTGTATATGTGTGGAGGTCTTGCAATATCCAGTTTATTGATGTGTGCCTTCAAGTCATTTTTCACTTAAGCCATAAGGGGAACCTATCATGAGGTTTTCTTTACAAGATTTGTTCAGTGGTGGTTATCCTTTGCCTTCCTCTGAGTCTCAGAGTGACTTCCCCAAGGTCTCAAAGTGGGTTTCCATGGCTGAATGGGGATTTGAACCCTACTCTCCAAAGCCATAGTCGAGTGCCCAAACTAAACGGCCTTCCGGCACAAGGTGTTGTCCCATGCCAGAAGCAGGACTTCCAGGGGGAACAAGACTTCTGGGGTGGGACTTCTGGTGCAGGACTTCTTCCCCCTGTACCTTCCTGGGGTTTTCAGCTGCCTGTCTGGAGGCAGCTGAAGGCCGGGGATGACCAGGAGGAGAAGGAACAGGCACACACTTTTACCTCCTCTTCCCCGCTCCACGTACCAGGAAAATGGCTTCGTGTGCCATCTCTGCCATGCATGCCATACGTTCGCCAACACAGTCATAGTCCAATACTTTACTCACTATACCACACTGGCTCTAGTATCTGAAGACCCTCTTTTTATCTTACAATTAATATTGTGCAAAACTCATCATGCTTAAAAAGCAGTCTGTTGAGTAGGTTGTTATAATTTCTAATTCATGGAAGAGAAATTTAAACCCCTTGTCTAAAATTTAAACTTTGAATCTGCTGGTGAAATAACGTAGTTTGACATCACTTTAAGTGCTGTAGCTCCATGTTATGGCATCCTAGAATTTGTAGTTTTACAAGGACTTTAGCTTTCTGTGCCAAAAAGTGCTGGTGTCTCACAAAGCTACATATCCCAGAATACTGTACGATGGAACCACGGCAGTTAAAGTGGTATCAAACTGCTTTGTTTCTACAATGTAGGTGCACCGTAGGTCAGCTTCAGCTCTGATAGGACCACACTGCTTCAGAACTTCCCTAGAAATAGGACCATAAGTAAAGTCTTTGAACAACTTAACTGAGCATGCTTTTAAAACTGCATCACCCCATTCCCTTCACAGAAGGTAACAGACAGATCTTTCCTGCTTGCATCTTAGGCATTCTCTCAATTGATCCAATGGCATCTTTATGTAAATCTTAATCCAGTCAAACAGTGAACAGTCTTGAGAGAAAATGAAGCAGAAAGTCTTGGTGTTGGTTTTCTTATCAGTTCTTTGATGATTTTGAAATTTAAATCTTGGAGCGGAAAATGGAGATATTTACTAAATGATCTTCCTGGGCAGCAAACCAGCCTCCAAGATGGTTCACTGATTTTGCAATGTAGTACACAAGAACTCCTCACCCCCTGTGTGTGGTCACGCACGTACCAGGCAGTAACTAATTATTAATTTGCAGTTAGCTAGTAACTCAGCACAATTAGTGAAAGGCAAAATTTGTGAAAGGCAAAATTGGAATGGAAAAGAGTGTATACGCAAGAATAACTAAACCGACAAAGGTTTAAAGTGCTAAGCAAGGTCACCCACCCCCATAGGTTACAATGCAAAGCTGTGCTGCAAGGTTTGCTGGCTGGCAGAAGCACTCTTAAGCAAGCTGGGCCTTCTCCTTTCATTTTTATAGGGCTCAAACCCATTCAATTCAAAATCTGCCAATAGAGGCTTGGGTCTTATCTGCACTGCAGAAATAATGCAGTTTGACACTGCTTTAACTGCTATGGCTCCATTCTGTGGAATTCTGGGGTTTGTTGTGGCACCAGAGCTCTCTGACAGGGAAGGCTAAATATCTCACAAAACTACAAATCCCAGGATTCCATAGCATTCAGCTATGGCAGTTAAAGTAGTATCAGACTGCATTATTTCTTCAGTGCAGATTAGACCCCAATCCCTAAGTATGCATTACAGCTCACACACCAAGGGCGTTTTCACACACAGACGTCCAAAGCTACCTGGAGCCATTTCGGAATGGATCCTTCAGCTCATTCCGGAATGGCTCCGGCGGCGGCAACTTAATTCCTTTTTAAAAAAGGAATTACAACTCCGGCGCTGATGCTGGAGTTAGCGCTAGATGGGGTGGGGCTTGCTGCGACGTCGTGTGAACACACGGAGCAAGACCCCGGACTGACGCCGGCTAGCGCCGGGGATGGCACTGGATGGGGCGGGGCTTGCTGTGACGTTGTGTGAAAAACTTTGCAAAGGAGCCGGACTGGGGCCGGATGGAGGTAGGCTAGCGTCCGCCTAAAGCCCCGTGTGAAAACAGCCCAAGCTACATGTAGATCAATAGTCTTCTTCCAACACTAGCCAACTAGATGCCTGTAAAAACACACAGTTGAGAGCTATTTGTTGTTTGTCCTCAGATTCTTGTATGTATAATGCAGAACTTGGGAAAGCTATATATAAATAAATTATATTAATATATTAATTATTAATTATTTTTATATTTTTGGCCTTCAGTTCACCAAAACATAGACATACCCTCCAACATAACATGGATGAATACCAGCGCACGCATGGCCAAGAACATCAGAGTGTGGTCAAGATGGCTGAAGTTATTAGTGAGGAATAGTAATGACTGAATAAGAAGCAATATATTTTGCAAACTAGAAACAAGCTTCATTTGTTAGTCTTTTCTCTGAACACTAGAATTTGTCAATGTTAGTCTACTTAGAAGAATAACTAGAGGGGCATCTATACTGTAGAAATGATGCAGTGTGACACCACTTTAAGTGCTGTAGCTCCATTGTATGGAATTCTGGGATCTTTAGTTTTACAAGGTCTTTAGCCTTTTCAGCCAAAAAGTGTAGGTGTCTCACAAAATACAATTCCCAGGATTCTGTGGGATGGCACCATGGCAGTAAAGTGATGACAAACTGCATTATTTCTACAACGTAAGGACACCTTAGAACTTCATATCCTATATTTAGCCCATGTAACTTGGTTCAATGCATTACAACAGACCCAACAGCTATGGATCAATGTGCAGCTCATGTGGGAAAATTTCCACAGAACGATATTGCATCAGATAATTTTCAATTTTGGAAAGAAAATCATTTCTGGATGAAGAAAAAAAAAAAAACCAAGAGATTATCGTATAAGAATCCTTACTAAAAAGCTAGGCTGGTCCTTTCACCGTTGTTATTTCACCAGAAAGGAACAACATTTTAAAAAATTCAGGTAGCCTGACATTTTGGTTGGCCAATAAAGGTATCACTGATGGATTTTTGTTTGAATTTGCTAAATGGCCAACACAGCTATCTCTGAATGTTTTCTGTATTGTGAGATACCACATTGTAGCTGTAACAGGGGAACCAGGGAGAATAGCCTGTGGACTGGGAGCTTCAATCAAGGTAAAACATTTTTTTTCTTATTATTAAATTTGGACTGAATTTGCATCCACCAAAATATTCCTGATGCAAACACATGGAGACTTCTTGAGGAATCCATTGTTCTCTGCCACAAAGAGGCCTGTGACCTCACTGGAATGGAGACATATTGCATTGCAAAAGACGGCTCCCTGTTGAGATGCAAATGGATTTTAAATTTCCTGGACTTTAAAATCTCCCTATAGCCACAGACCCAGAATAAGAAGGAACCTTCTTACAAAAGATATCCTCCTCACCATATACTATCTTAATTAAAGACTGAAACAACATGTAGGCATCGGACAAAGGGCCAATGCAGACCGGCCGTTTCGGGCGGCACAGAGTCACCTGGGAAGCAGCGGATTGGGGCTGCAGCAACCCCATGCCATGGCCCCGATCCTCCCTTTTGCCACCCCAAAAAGAGCAGCAAAATGCCTCTCCTTTTAGGGGCGGCAAAAGGCCACCCTAAGAGCTGGTGCCGTGGCTCTTCAGCGCCCTTTCGGCGCAGCGTGTTTAAACACTGTGCAGAGAGGGCATCCTGATGCCGCGTGCTGTGCATACAGCTGCGCAGTGTCAGGACAGCATCTGGATGGGGTTGGGGTGGCTGGCATGCGGCTGCCCCATCCCAACTCTATCCCCAGGCCAGCCCTTTGGGCCAGTCTGCAACAGCCCTAACATCTCCAATTGTTTTTCTCCTATTTGGTTTGTAACATCTTGCCTGATGAAGAAGACCATGGAGCTTTGAAAGCTTGGAATAAGTATATTGTGCATTTTGGTTGGCCAATAAAAGTATCACGGATGGATTTTTGTTTGAGGTAGCCTGTCAGCAATTGAATTGCTATTGTTACCAGCTGGAAGCTGCATTTTACTTTTCTTAGGGAGATGGTTTTGAATTGTGTTTTGGTTTGAAGTCGTAGGCTTTCATGGCCGGCATCCATAGTTTTTTTTGTGGGGGTTTTTTTCGGGCTGTGTGGCCATGTTCTGAAAGAGTTTCTTTCTGACGTTTCGCCAGCATCTGTGGCTAGCATCTTCTGAAGATGCTAGCCACAGATGCTGGCGAAACGTCAGAAAGAAACTCTTTCAGAACATGGCCACACAGCCCGAAAAAAAAACCCCACAAAAAAAAACTGTGTTTTGGTTGTTTTAAAGTGAGATGCTAATTTATTTTTTCTTACAGTTAATCTTATTTTGCATTTTACTTCTGCTTGTCTTTTATTGGATATTGCTGTGAACTGTCTTCAGTCCCAGTTTTGACAGAAAGATGGGATATAATCCCGATAAAATAAAGAAATATGTCAGTCCAGAAGGTTATTTTAGTAGATTGTCTACAGCAGGGGTAGGCAACCTTTCCCCTTTAAGGGCCGAGGGACTTCAGCTCCCAGAATCCCAGGAGCTATTGGCCAACATGGGACTATTGGCCAACATGGCTGAGGCTTCTGGGAGCTGAAGTCCCTCGGCCCTTAAAGGGGAAAGGTTGCCTACCCCTGGTCTACAGAATACTGCTTTTAGCAATCTTTTTGGATGATTCAGAATTTAACTAGCAAAATCCTGGCTCAAGTTTTGTTTTTGTTCTTAGGAGGAGGAAGGTACTTATTTTTCTTATTTTTATCATCCATATTGTCATTAGAGATGAGTCCCTGTTATAAAGCAGGAGGAGGGGGGAGGGGGGCAACGGACAATCAGAAAGCCAATAAGTATTGTGAATGTAAAATGGTTATTACACCACTTTAACTATCATAACTTTCTCCACAACATCTGAAAACTGTGTTAGCCAGTATGGTGTAGCAGGCTGAGTGCTAGAGACCAGGTTTTGAATCCCCACTCGGACTTGGAAGTCCACTGGGTGACCTTGGACAAGTCACACTCTCTAAGACTCAGAAGGCCATGGCAAACCCCTCTGAACAAATCATGCCAAGAAAATCCCATGATAGGGCCACCCTACAGTTGCGATAAATTGTAAATGATTTGAAGCCACACAACAACAAATAATCTGCAAACTATACTTTATTAAAGGCACAAGGATTTCTTGTGCAGAAGGAATGTTTAAAAGTGTAGTATAGAAATGCTCTCATAAAACAATGCTATTAAGTCTTTTCAATTACCAAATTGGTTGTACTGACTATGGAGCTTATCACACTCTAAATAATGTGACTTATCCCTGATGGGATACAGTCACTTTTAGGGTTAACAGCAATTATTATCGCATGTGAAATTGCCACTGCTGCCGCCAGATGGGATCCCACCCATGCTCAGACAGCTGCTTTGCAAAAATTAGAGCTTGCCGCATTACAGTGCAATAAGTTCATCTGGTGAGCACTGACACAGCTAGCTAGTGGTACTACCGCATACCCTCCAACTATCCTGATTTGACAGGGACAGTCCCGATTAATCCTCTGTCATCCCACTTTTCCAACTGTTTTTAAAATGCCCCCGTTTCTCTCTTCTCATTCTACTTAGGAGAACAGTGCCTGCTTCTTGTAACATCAACCTTATCACACCACCAAACCTTGTCCCCTATGAGGGGGTCATCACAAGGGATCAACTCTAGGTCTCAGGTTTGGCCCTGAAGTCTTGGAGATTGGCATCCCTAGAGCAGCAACAGAGGGATGCGGTGGGAGCAAATCCCAATTCAGCACCCCTTCTCAAAGCAAAACTCTTTGTTCCTATGGGGATGGGCAACAGCAGTGGGACAGAGCTAGGTACTATTCTAAGTGTTGTGGTGCTGCATGTGTTGAGGATGACCTCTGTGCTCCTTTGCACCCTTGTGGATGAAGAGGTCCCTTCCACAGCTCTTTCTCTCTTCACTACTTACCTTATCCACTGACAACTCTTTCCGTTTCTTTCACCCTGCCTACCCCACCCCTGTTCATTCTCTTTTTCTTTCCCTCCACTTTAACTCTTTCACCTTGCCTACTCTCCCCCTTCCTAAAAGAGGAATGGACTCTCTTAAAATAAAAACTTGTAGAAAAGTTTAGAGACAGTGGAGAGTTGAGCAACTGTCATATCAAGCCATGTGATTTTTCTCAGTGTGCTTGGATTTATGTTAGATGCTTTGCAGAAATAAAGATTTCTAGTGTGACTGTAGAATCCCTCTGGAGCACAGATAGCCATTTCTATGAGTAAAGTTAACAAAAAATTGTGGACTACATTTGGTTATCATGTATAAGCTGTAAGGTCCCAGGAACAGGTGGTCCATCCTCCTACATTTCACAGATGAAAACTGTGACACCTGTGGCCAAGCAACATCAGAGTGTGGTCAAGATTCTTTCCCATCTTTTCCTCTCCCACCTACTGAGTTAATAGCAATAGCCAATACATTTCTATACCGCTTATCAGTGCACTTAAGCACTCCCTAAGTGGTTTACAATGTGTAAGCTAATTGCCCCCAATAAGCTGGGTACTCATTTTAGCAACCTCAGAAGCATGCCAAGCTGAGTCGAGCTTGAGCCCGTGGCTGGTACTGAACTCACAACCTTGTGGTTTGGGAGTGAGTGGCTGCAGTACAGGCATTTAAACACTGCACCACCAGGGCTCCTTAACTGAATACGTTTGCACTTTGAACTCAATTTACAGCAATTGAAATAAGCCAAAGATGAAGGAGGAAAATATTAGCTGTCTTAACTCAGCAACCCCATCTTCAGCTAGATTTCATACAACTGCCTCATAATTGACTCTGCTGTCAGATGACCCATCTAATGTCAGTGTCAATCCACCCTGCAATATCTGCCCAGAGTTAGCACGAATCAAGGATTAGACACACTTGCCTCTGTGTCAGCTCTACAGCTTCTCTCAAAAAATAATAATAAACTACCAAGGAAGGGCAAACTGATTAAGGGCACAACTTCACTCCACCAAGTTTCAACTAACCCAAACTGTGGCAGAGTGGCGACATATTAACAGACTGAAATTCTGTAATGAAATAACTGAGGAGATAATCAGGCATCCAGAAACTGGCAATGAATAAAAGAGCTACTTGAGAAAGGTCACAAAGGTCCCTCATCTAGAACTCGGAGTTCATTTAAAATGTTGAAAACACCAAACTATTGAGGACAAGGTTTGGAAATAACTATGACCTGACAGGCATTTTTGACTTAGCATGCAATTCACTAAGAGCACTCTTTCGTCAGGTGTGAGGATAGGTGGGGTCTCCTTCTCTGGACATCTTCAAAAAGAGGATGGGCAGCTACCTGCTGGGGATGCTTTAACTGGAGATCCTGCATTGAACAGGGAGTTGGATTTGATGGCCCATGAGGCCCCTTCCAACTCAATAGTTCTATGATAAACATTGTAAAAGCAAATACTTAACTGGCATCAGTCAGGTCTTTTGAAAGGGTCATCAGTCAGACATGCAGAGGTTAGAAGAATGGAGGGAAAGAGCACTCCTTCATCAGATTTCTTTCTCACTGCCCACAGAAGACAAGCCCAAGCAGGCCCATATCTGATACTCAATCCATAGCAGAAAGGACTACAAATGAAAGGAAATGCCCCAAATAGACATAAATTAATCATCATTCATAGAGAGACAGATAGGTGGACAGGCAGGCATCACAATGGATATAAGAGAAGGAAACTTGTCCTGAAGCACAGTTCACAAAAGCCAGTTCAATAAATACAGTAGGTAATGACAAATTCACCCAAGGAGCCATTGTTGATGGCTGTGATGTAAGGTGAAAAAGTAGAGACCTGCAACCTTAAAAGGTCTGGATTCAGAGATGACCTTGCCTGCCTAACCACTACAGTATCTGCAAGATACTCATGCACTTTCCTCTAAAACAGCACAAATGTTTTAGAGGACAGTGTTTTAGAGGAAAGATTTCACTCTGTGAAATCCATGGAGTTGCTGTAAGTTAACAAGCAAGTTGCTTTTCAGATTCATGTTTCAAAAGATCTTTAAGATTATTAATTCTGGATCCTTAACAAGTGTTTAATGTTTCAGCACAGCTAGCAAGTTTTTCTCACTGTTTGCAGGTGGCTATCTCTCATGAGGTAGTGTTGTATAGTGATTTGAGAGCTGGACTGACTCTGGGAGTATATGTGTATGTGCCTTCAAGTTGCCTGTCAACTTATGGCAACCCCATGAATTCCATGCAGTTTTCATAGGAAAGGAATACTCAGAGGTGGTTTTGCCAGTTTCTTCCTCTGAAATGTAGTCTACAGTACCTTGTATTCATTTACTGTCTCCTATCCAAATACTAACCAGGGTGGATCCTGCTTAACTTTCAAGATCAGATGGATCTGGTGCCTTAAGAATATTTAGGCAAGGCTCTCTGAGACCAGTGTTCAAATCCCATCTCAGTCAAGGAAACCCACTAGGTGGCCTTGGGCAAATCAAACTCTCTCACATTCAAAGTAGCAAACTCCCTTTGAACAAATCTCGTCACAAAAACACTATAACAGGTTTAACAATTCAGTAACAATTTCAAGGCAAAATGTCTCATTTTTAACAGTTTTCATTAGCATTGTTCCTTTTGACTATGCCTGTAATTATGTTTGTGTGTTTTCGCAATATACTAAATTTACTGAGGAAGATACATTAAAGTAGGGGTAGGCAACCTTTCCTCTTTAAGGGCCGAGGGACTTCAGCTCCCAGAATCCCAGGAGTTATTGGCCAACATGGGACTATTGGCCAACATGGCTGAGGCTTCTGGGAACTGAAGTCCTTCGGCCCTTAAAGGGGAAAGGTTGCCTACCCCTGCTTAAAGCAGCATATAATCTATAAGTCTTGTATAAATTTGTTGTTGAGTTTTGATGTTTCATTATCTTTGTCTTGCTTGGTTGGTTCAACATTCCACCCTATATTTTTTAATATATTCATTATGCCTTACATAGTTTGTATATAATTTCATGTTTACTCCTTGTATCCATCCATGTTTTTTATAAACATTTAAATTCTCAGTGACCTGGGTATTCAGTTCACTATTTTTTCCCCTGCAGTTTTGTTTTGTTAATTGCATTTATTTATGCTGTATGTTTTGTGGCCAGGTACTTTGTGTGTGTGTGTGTGTGTGTGTGTGTGTGTGTGTGCATGCATGCACGGACGTGTGTGCCTTCAAATTGCTTGTCAACCTATGGTGACCCCATGAATTTTATATGGTTTTCTTAGGGAAAGACTACTCAAAGGTGGTTTTGCCAGTTCCTTCCTCTGAAATATGGCCTACAGCACTTGTTATTCCTTGGTGATTTCCTTTCCTGGAGCGTGTCCAGAGGAGGGCGACTAAAATGGTGAAGGGTCTAGAAACCATGCCCTACAAGGAACGACTTAGAGAACTGAATATGTTTAGCCTGGAGAAGAGACGGCTAAGAGGGGATATGATAGCCTTGTTTAAATATTTGAAGGGATGTCATATTGAGGAGGGCACTAGCTTGTTTTCTGCTGCTCCAGAGAATAGGACTCGGAACAACGGATGCAAGCTACTGGAAAAGAGATTCCACCTGAACATTAGGAGGAACTTCCTGACAGTGAGAGCTGTTCGACAGTGGAACACACTCCCTCAGAGATTGTGGTGGACGCTCCTTCTTTGGAGGTCTTTAAACAGAGGCTGGATGGCCATCTGTTGGGGATGGTTTGATTTTGAGTTCCTGCATGGCAGGGGGTTGGACTGGATGGTCCTTGTGGTCTCTTCCAACTCTATGATTCTATCCAAGTACTAACCAGGGCTGACCCTGCTTAGCTTCCAAGATCACTCAGGAATTGGCACCTTTAGGGTATTTAGGGAGTTACTGGGGGGGGGGCTGCACTTTGCCTATTTTTGCTCTAAAGGTTCCAGCCAGGTGGAAAAAAGTCAAACCTGTATTTCTCCTTTACTTTGCAAATCAAAAGTTTCTCATTGTCTACCTGACACACAATGACAGAACATTGACTTCAGCACTGATGGTTTCTAATAGCTGCTTTGGATAGGTAAAAACCCAAATCTTCAGGCAAACTATTCAGCATATTATCATTTATAGTTTGTGTCTTAGCCTCATTCTTGCTGGCAGTTGGTATTTGGTTGATAATAGCCCTGAGCCATTAAGGTTTGTTTCAAAAATATCAAGTGACCATTATTGAACCATCTAGTGAGGGTGGGGAGGAAGATTGTCATAGGTCAGACAATTATTACCCTGTCTATGCAAACATTCATGGACTTTGGAAGTACTAGTGATACTTTGAGGTACCTGTGAGTCCACAGGCAGATATAATGGAGATGCCTTTGTCTATTTTTACCCCATTTAGGTTTTTAACTGGATGTCGTACAATGAGATGAAATTGAATCTAACTAATATATATCATATTATATGCATATGCGAGAGAGTCCTGCAGTTATGTTACTTGTTGTTTTTCTGTTAGAAATGCATTTTCAGGCAGGGACAATTGGGAATAGAAAAACACTAGGAAGGAGAAGGTCCTTAAGTCTCCTGCCCCACAGCCCCCCATCTGACGTATATTAATCCAAACTGGGCTCCCTTAAAGTTCTCCCCTTCCTTCCTCTCTCTATACCTCACTTTGAACAGTGCAACAGTGTTTGTCCATAGCACGTGGTTAAGAAATTAGGTTTCTGTTTTGCAACCACACAGGTGGAGGGTTTCCAGAGATTCTTATTGAATCAGACAATCACAGAATTGGAGGGTACTTCAACATCAGAAGGAATGTCTTGACAGTGAGAATGGTTAGGCAGTGGAACCAAGTACCTAGAGAAGTGGTGAGGTCTCCTTCTTTGGACATCTTAGGACAGACAGCTACCTGCTGAAGATGTTCTAACTGGAGATACTGCACTGAGCAAGGGATTAGACCTGATGGCCCATTGGGCCCCTTCCAATTCTGTGATTCTATGATTTAAGGGCCATATATCCAACCCTTACCAATGCAAGAATCCATAGCTAAAGCATCCCTGGGAAGCAACCATCCAACCTCTGCTTAGAAACCTTTAGCGAAGGTGAGTCCACCACTCTCTGAGGCATTTTTTTCTCCTGTCCAATAGCTCCTATCATCAAGAGATTCTTTCTAATGGTTAGTCTGCTTCTCTTTTCTTATTATTTGAATTAATTTGTTATCTTCTATATCTAGCCCTCCTATGTTTCATCATCCTTTTCTTTCACTACAGTGGACCCTCCACATTTGCTGGGGTTAAGGGCACAGGACCCCCATGAAAGTGGGAAAACGACAAATTAAAAAAAACACTATTTTTTTCTACCTGAGAGCACCTCTGTAGGAATTTCTAGGTCCTTTAGTGCAACTCTGTGGTCAACATCTGCTGAAGTTGACCATAGAATTGCACCAGAGGACCTACAAATGCCTAGAGATTGTTCTCTCTAGGAATTTCTAGATCCTCCAACATGACTTCTAGCAGACTTTGACCATAGAGTTGTGCTAGAGGACCTAGAGATTCCTAGTGAGGATAAATTGATGAAATCTATGAATAATCAAATCCGCAAAAGTCAAACCTGCAAATGTGGAGGAATGACTATATGTGATACAGGAGTGAGGGTGGGACAGCACTTGGAGGCTCTATCTGAAGGTATCCTATACAAGGATTCCCAGTGCCACAAGGCAAAGAGCAGTCTTTATTAGAGACCACAAAAGATACAGGTTATCAGTCAGCACTCAGAAGTGCACTGGAATTTTTTTAAATCTCCCATTCCAACTTATCTCTGTATTCAGTGAGTTTGAAATATACTTTTAAAATAAATGTTTAATCTCCATGATCTACTAAAAGCTATTCATCATTTTTAAACAGTAAAAATACTTAGATAATTACACATGGTAGACTGTTGGACCATCTTTGACATGCTAAGCAGAGCTGGGGGAGGGGGGGAGTGGCTACTGGCAATGCTGGCTGAGGACCTCTAAAACTGTGATCCAAAAAAAGGGTAAATTTTCCAAGCACTGATTATAAGCCAAAGTTTAGGGAGGGGGACATTCCTCTACTGGTAGTTTCAGGCAGGTCTCTGAGTCCCAGGAATGCATGGTTTTCATCATAATATTTTCATAGGCCTCTTTTATAACATAAGACTCTAAGAAGAGGTATGTGGACTCAGATGAAAGGCCTATCTCATCCAGAACATACCCCTCCCCATTGTCTTGAGCTGACAGGGACAATCTTGGTTAATCCTCTTTTTCAACTGATTTTAAAATGTCCTAGTTTCTATCTCCTCCTTGCACTTTCCCTCTTTGTCCTCAGCTTATTCAGCTGCTGCAAACTGAGTTCAAAGGGTAAAAGATGTTGGTATTAGATTAATTCAGTAGCCAGGAGAGGAGGATGGAATCTTGCCCGCCCCAGTTGGCTTAGGCAAAAGTCTGCATGATCATGATCATCATCATGATCATCATGATTATCATCATCCTGCCTTTCTCCTGCTATGGGTATTTAAGTTGGCTAACAACAGATATAAAACTGTACAAGTTAAAAAAACAACCCAAAAGTTTTAAAATTTTAAAAATATTACACATTAAAAATATAAACTTTATTGAAAAGTACAGACAGCTCTCCATATCCATGGATTTGGCATCTACAGATTCCACCATCCATGTCTTAAAAAGATTCCAACAAAAAATAACAACAAAGAATAACATTTCCAAAAAGCAAACCTTGATTTTGCCATTTTATATAATGCTGCAGCAGTAGGAGGACCACAACAGGGTGTCACCTCTCCTGTGGGATGTCACCTGGTGTGGTCCGCACCCTCCCATTGATGTCACTGCATCTCAGTATCCAAAAGCTTAGGTCTAAAACACATTGCAGAAATAATCAAGTTTGAGACTGCTCTAACTGCCCTGGCGTGGTGCTAGGGAATCCTTGGAATTGGAGTTTATTGTGGCACCAGAGTTCTCTGAAAGAGAAGGATAAATGTCTCACAAAACTACAGTTCTCAGAATTCCCTAGCACTGAGAAAAGGCAGCTAAAGCAGTCTCAAACTCAATTATTTCTGCAGTGTGTTTTGGACTTTAGATTCTAGACTTTATGTAAGACCACTTGACTACAAAAGTATGGAAACCTTGTAGTTCTCCAGAACTCTTAATCAGTCTAAGTGGCTAAAAAGAGGAGAAAGTAAGGGGTGGGGGAAAGAAACAGGTTTTTTGTTTTTTTGTTTTTTTAAGGTAGCAGATATTGTGCCATTTTTAATACCACCTAGGCTGATTTATAGTTCTGGACAACTCAAAAGCTTGTCCAGTTTCATGGGATTTTCGTTAGTAGTAATATAGGTGTTGCTGAATTGTAGATGTTATTGTTGTTATTTTGTCAAAGGCCTGCATGATTGTCTTTGACTTTCGTTCAAAATAAGTAAATGATAAATGCCATGAATCATGAGAAAAGTCAATAATGCTTGAAATTAGGAGGTAGTTGGAAGAGAGGAAGACCACATTGTTGTTAACCACCCTCGAGTCAAT
Organism: Phrynosoma blainvillii; assembly: GCA_026167975.1. NCBI lineage: Eukaryota > Metazoa > Chordata > Lepidosauria > Squamata > Phrynosomatidae > Phrynosoma > Phrynosoma blainvillii. The sequence continues at coordinate 304,517,288 of JANUYF010000001.1, read as the reverse complement.
CTTGACTCATAGCAACCCTGTGGATGAGACATCTCCAAGACCTCTATCCTCCACTACTCTTCCCAGTTTATGCAGATTTATACCCATGGCCTCATTAATTGAGTCCATCCATCTAATATGTGGTCTTCCTCTCTTCCTAATTCCTTCCGCTTTTCTAATGAGTCATGTCTTCTCATGATGTGACCAAAGTATGACAGCCTCAGTTTAGTTATCTTTGTCTCCAGGGAGATTTTAGGCTTGATCTGCTCTAGGATCCACCTATTTATTCTATATATATATATATATATATATATATATATATATATAATACCTATTTGGTTTTTTGGTATCCTCAGCACTCTTCTCCAGCACCACATCTCAAATGAATTTATTTTCTTTTTGTTCATTTTCTTAATTGTACAGCTCTCGCAACCATATATGGTAATGGGAAATACAACTGCTTGTATGATTCTGACTTTTGTGCTTAGTTGAATATCTTTGCTCTTCAGTACCTCCTCTAGCCCTTTACAAGATCACATTACAGATAGTCAAGGAAGCCACAGCCCTGAATCTACAAGGTCTGAGCAGGGTTGTTGTTGACAGGCTGACTTAGAGGTCTCTCATTCATTGTGCCACCATAAATTGAAGCCAACTTAATGAAATTAACAACAACAAAAAAGTTTGGCTTTGCTGATCTAATCCAGAAAAAGGAAATGTACAGTGTTCCGTCTGGATCCGCAGCCTTGACACTTGCGGTTTCGATCATTCACAAGACCAAGGCTGTGGCTCCCTCCCTCCCTTACTGGCATATTCCCCCTGGCGTTGGGGACTTTAATCAGAGTCTGGGCCACCAAGGCTTGTAATCTGCCCCAGTAGCCATCAGGACTTGCTTTCCCAGCAGCGCTCAGGGCCCGGAGTGCAAACGTATCACACACCCATTGGCTGAGGCGGAGGGAGTGGAGCATGTGCATGCTGGACCCCGAGCACTGCTGGGAAATCGAGTCCTGATGGCTGCTGGGGCCGATTACAAGCCCCGTGGCTTAGGTTCCAATTCATGTCCCCAGCGCTGGGAGGGGGAGATGCCAGTAAGGGAGGGGGGGAGGGAATTTCACAAATAGTCAAGTCTCATTGTCCCCAATGACACCATTGGGGATAATGTGACTTGAATATTTGCAAAAGTTTGGATTCGTGGGGGGAGCGGAACATATCTCCCACAAATCCAGAAGGACCACTGTATTGCCTTCCTAAAGCAAGTGATAATTTGTTCATGCTGCCTCTTCCCTCTGTGTGTGTGTGTGTGTGTGTGTGTTGTGTGTGCCTTCAAGTCATTTCCGACTTATGGTGACCCTAAGGCAAATTTATCATGGGGTTATTTGGTAAGATTTGTTCAGAGGAGGTTTGCCATTGCCTTCCCCTGAGGCTGAGAGGACGTGACTTGCCCAAGATCACCAAGTGGATTTCATAGTCAAGCGGGAATCAAGCCCTGGTTTCCAGATCATAGTCCAATGCTCAAACCACTATGCCACACTGGCTCTCTGAGCAAGGGAAAATTCAAGAGGAATTTAAAAATGGAAAATTTTCTTTGGGGAAGAAAGGGACTTTTGTCATCTTTGTAATTTTTCATTATTTACAGGTGTACAGGCATTAGAGGAGTATAGAAGGAATTACACCAGGATTACCAGTTTGTAGCATCATGAGCCCATTTCCCTCAAAATTCAAATCTTTGGCAAAGCTAAAATCCCTAAACTGCCCCTTTATAAAGACCCCGCCACACAGATACACTGCATATTTAGACTGGGAAACTAATTTCAGCCCTGCACCATTCTACAGCTTAGTGTGACTCAAGATATATCCCAGCAATAGATTTAGATCCAAAGTGGACAAATTTTCTACCATTGTCAACAGACCTTCACCATTGACCAGGAGCTCATACTAATGTAATGCTTGAAAAGCGGGGTATAAAAACTGGGTATGAACGAATGGCTGGATTGTCTGTTAGGATAACATGACTCACCACAGTATTTTAGATCTAGCACATAACAATGACAGAAATGGCAAGACAGAATTTTAGTAATAAAAAAGAAGAAGACAAACACATGAAAGGTTCAATCAAAATTGTATTTTTGTGGATTTAATCAATTTATTAGGTACTTTTACAAAGGACATAAGCAAAGCATAGAAAAACCAGCCTAAATATTTTTAAAATCTGCACAGAAAACCAGGTCCAATGCACAGCCAAACTGACAACAAAGAAAACTTAGAATAATAGAAAACCCAACAATTTTCAGGCTTGACTAAAGAGGGGAAAAACAACAAAAGAACAAATCTTTTTTTTTTTCTTTGGCAAATAGAATCACCCACAAATGAGATTCATTTTCCCACAGACAGACCACAGTTATCCACAGGAAGGATCCATTCCTCATCTGGTAGATGAGCCTGCCAAAAATGAGATTCATTTCCCACAAATTGCAATGGATGAAAAGTAAAGTTCCCTTCTGAAATAAAATTAGAACATCCAAGTCCTGGCATTCTCTTTCCCACAAAATTCCACCACACTCTAACATGAACTTGGATTTTGACTATACATATGAAGGGTGTGGGGAATGGGAATAAGAACTGGCAGGCCAAGTTCTTTGAAGAGCTCCATCATTTTCTGAATAGTTAACTCAGTTCCCTGAATGTAGATCCTTAAATAACAAATAAGCCAACATCCAGGTTCAAGAGATGTTGAAATCAGCAAGCTCGAGGAACCCAGAAGTTTGTACCAAAACAGTAAACCCCATAGACCAGTAAGGACTGAATATTTCTGTAGGCATACAATGCTGACTCCTGTGGGTAGTGGAAAACTGGTATCTTGTCAGAGGTTAAGGCTGCAACCTTGAACAGGAGCTGTCAACATCGTAACATTGTGTTGCATGACCAGCTTGTGGAGTTTTATGGAACAACATAAACAAGATGCCATCTAGAACACTGGTGTGCCGTGATTCTCATCAACTGGAGCAGATTTAATGCCAAACCCAATGGTGGAGCTGAATAAATACATATTTTCTTCCAAATAAGATGCTATTCATCCCAAAAGAGACAACGAGAACATGCCATATGGGGACACTGTTTCCTGCCCACTGACTCTGACTTAAGGTTGTTCAGTCACAACTTGTGGAGGAGAATCAATTCCTACCCCATTCAAACACCACCACACATACAAAAATTCCAGTGAGATGTCTTTGCAAGTTATGATCTTGTCTAGTTCTGTCATAGTTGCTATTCCAAATCCTAGTCTTCTTCTGATTTCTTGACTGCTATCTCCATTCTGGTTAATGACTGATCCTAGGTATCGACAATCTTTAACTATTTCAATTTCTTCATCGTGCACACTGAAGTTATATGTACATCTTTCATAGTCAATATTTTTGTTTACTTAATGTTCAGCATTAAACTTGTCGTAACACTTTCTTCTGTTACATTCTTCAGCAATCGTTTCCAGGTCTTTGCCATTTTCTGCTAGTAGTATGGTGTCAATGAAATGTACAGAAGAGTAATGGTACGAACCCATCCAACATATCAGGTCTAACTGCATCTGATTATTGTAAATGCCCAGAAGGTGGCAGTATATGTCTATCAATGCAATCTAATTTTTTAAACTACTGAAGTACCAATTTTACCTCTTTCTCTTCCACTTTCCCCCCTTCATTCCCTTCACACTCAGTCTCTTCCTACCCCATGTACCAAGTAGCAGAAATTTTCTCTCTTTCACTCCCTTCTCCATCTCTGTCTGAACAATTTGAGGAGTTCTGAGCCCTGCAGAGAGAAGCAGTGCATGGACTCATCTATAGGCCTCCTCTCCAGCCTTTCCTCTAGGGGAGATTAAGGAAATATAATGTTTAAAGATGGCACCACAGGCTGCATACTTTAATTAACTAAAACTCATTAATTAAACAAAACCTTGAGATGCATACCCCCGGGTCCTCTTTAATGTCTGTACCAAGTTTCAACTGGCTAGCTTCCACTGTCTTGGAGCTGTGCTGGAGAGAGTAGAAAATGGAGAGACAGAAATGCACCCACACCTGCACTAAATGAAGACGACCTGCTCTCTTGAATCCTTATAGGGATCCAGCACCCTTTAAAAAAAATCCATACATATCTTGAAGACATGGCCTTCTTTGATCAATATTATTGCTGGTTTTTATTTGCAGCCTTGAGAAAGGGCAGGATATACGTACATGTGATTGTTATTCTAATTCCAATTGTTAGAGCTAGGAACATGATTGTTACTATTCTGATTTCTGTTTTTATTGAAATACCTCACCCATCCTTCAGTCCTTCAGACTGGCATTGTAGAGCAAGGCCAGACAGATCATCTTCCTTTTGAAAGTTGTGAAGTGTTTATTTTATTTTATTTTATTTTATTTGTTGGTGGTGCTGCGAAATTTTGGCAGCATAGCAGCAAAATGGCGCAGTGAACTACATGAAGCACTTGGGGCCACATGTTCTTCACTTGGATTAGAGGATATGCTGCTGGCTAGGACTTACAAAATCCTGGCTATCACTTATAAAGCCCTCAAGGGCTTGTGGCAGACTATCTGAAAGATGTTATCGTCCTATATAACTCTGTTCGATCTTTGGGAAAGGGCTTTATCTTAGTCTCCCTGTTGCTGCAGGTAAATTAGTGAGGACACATGAGAGGGTTTTTTTGGTGACTATTCCAGTCTGTGGAATTCCCTCCTATGGGAAGTTAGGGTACCCCCCCTCCACCCCCGCTCTCTGTTTGCTGGCAGGGAAAATCCTTTTTCTTTAGACAGGGCTTTTTACTTTTAATATGCTAATGTTTCAAATTAATGTTTCTATCAAATTGTTTGTTTAATGATGGTTTTAAAAGTAACTTTTGTATTATATTTTGTTTTAATCTATATTGTAAGCTGCTTTAGGCCCCATATTGGGAAGCAAGTGGAGCACATTAAATACATTTTCTGTTCTCTTCCTCAGCTATTAACTTTACTAGGGGCCTTTGCAGACTGCCAGAAATAGTGCACATTAAATTGAGGCACTGCCCTGGCTCAGTGCTAGGGAATCATGGGAACTGTAATTTATTGTGGCACCAGAGCTCTCTGACAGAGAAGGCTCAATGTCCCAGAAAAAAATACAGTTCCCATGATTCCCTAGCACTGAGCCAGGGCAGTGCCTCAATTTAATGTGCACTATTTCTGGCAGTCTGCTTAGGCCTTAGATCCCTTTTTTCCCCCATTACTGATTATCAGTGCTGAGAGTGCTAGATATGAACATGAATTCATTAATATTAACCATTGGAAACTGGGGAATTAATTCATTAGCATAAGCACTAAACATTGAAATGGTTTAATTAGTTGAGTTATTGCTAAATAACAGGTTGATTAAAATTTTAATCTGAAGATTGTTGTATGACTGCAAGAAGTTTCAACTTATGGTGACCTATAAAATCATGGGATTTTCTTGGCAAGAGTTGTTTAAAGGAGGTTTGCTATTGCCTTCCCTGAGCCTGAGAGCATGTGATAGACCATTACAAAAAAAAATGCCATGGGGGTTGTTTCATTGTTGTCTTTAGAGAAGCATATTTTGTTATTGGCTCCTTCAAAAGGGCTCTTTGGGTCCTTTTAAAGGCATCTTCCTCTTGCCTGGGGTATTTATCCACATGCACTGCAAAGTCCATAATAGTCCAAATCCCAGATTGTTTCCCAGAATGGTGAGAATCTAATACATTTGGCAAGTGTCAGGTTGAGAAAGACTGCCTCAAACCATGGAATCTCTTTTTACAACCTCTTCAATTCAGTTTGTCACGCATCTGTATCTCTCTTTTCTTTCCCCTCCCCACCAACATATACACTTCACTCAGGGCCTTTACAGACTGCAGAAATAGTGCAACTTGAAGCCACTTTAACTATCCTGGCGCAGTGCTAGGGAATCATGGGAATTGTATTTTTTTCTGGGACATTGAGCCTTCTCTGTCAGAGAGTCTGATGCCACAATAAACTACCCATGATTCCTTAGCCCTGAGCTAGGACAGTTAAAGTGGCTTCAAGTTGCACTATTTCTGGCAGTCTGTAAAGGCCCTCAGTCTTCCAATGCTTGGTTTGTTAAAGCTTAATGAGGAGTGGCAGTGGATAGCTAGAAAGATTGATCAGTGAGAATCAGTAGTAGAGAATTCTTAATCAGATGTTTTTTAGAATTTCTGATTATACTGTATATACTCATGTATAAGTCTAGAAATTTTAGTCAAAAAACTGACCCAAAAAACCTGGGATGACTTATCCATGGGTCAATGTAAGTACTGTACTTTAATTCTTATTAAAAAAAAAAAAAAGGAACTATGCCCTGGTGGAAGGTGAGAGCTTAATCTCTTCTCGGAGTACCCAAAAGAAGCATCACACACACACCCCACTATGTCATCCATCTTAGGGTGACCACAAACAATTATGCCTATCAAAACTTTTAAAGATTTTTAACATTGTTTTCTTTTACTTCAGCCTTTACATCCTTCGTTACATGCTGCTAAGTTTTACCCTCAATTTACCCACAGGTCATATCAAAAACCATAATTTTGGCCTCAAAACCTGCCCTCAACTTATACATGAGGTCAACTTATAGTCGAGTATATACGCCACCCCAAAGCTAGCTGAAGATCCCAATCTATTTCATCTTAAGTCACTGCATCCTTTCTGCCTCTTCACTTCTAACCAAGAAGTGAGGGATGCAAAGAATAGTGGCAGAACTCACTTTTGTGTATTCATAAAACACACTCAGGGATCCCAGATTTAATTTGTGACTTCTTCAGTTTCAGTGACCAAATGTTTAACAAGCCCAGCCTTCTCTGCACCCACATTACCTTAATTCATTCATTCATTAAATTAAGAGTGTGGATAAGAAGAAGGAAGGGAAGGTAGGTGGGTGGATAAAAGGCAGAATGTAAAAATGGAGTGCAAGAAGTCAAGAGAGAAAGAAATGGGGTGGGTTTTTACTTAAGTCTGAGCAAGTTTACAAGGCATTAATTTCAGTTCCATCTAAATAATAATATATATTAATTGCATATTATACACTGGAAATCAAGAGAAACCAGTTCAGAATATAATCAATAGAGAAGAAGAAAAAATCAAAGATATTACCATGTTTGTCTGTTTCAACATAAAACGGATAGGGGAAGGAGAAACTCAGCAGTACCTTTAAGAATGATATTTTTTTAAAAAAAGTATGAGCTTTTATGCATTAATAAAATGATGCATGCTAAAATAAATCAGCTAGGGACTCCTAGATTCCTTCTCTCTGTCTCCTTTCATTTCTATAAAGGAGATGTTACTGACCAAAGGAGCTTATCGCAAAGTTAAATAATACAGCTTACCTGATCCTGCTTAAAATTTAAATCGGATGGCATCCTGATATTATCACAAGGATTTAGCCGCCCAATCCACTGCCCAGATCGATCCTGGGTTCATCCCTGTTCCCAGGGCCACTCCAGTGACCACTTTCTCAAGCCAGAAAACTCCCAGCTTCGAAAGGAGTCATGCTGAGCGCCCCTGGGAATGGGGATGGACCCTGGTGGCGGATTTGGCTACTAAATACTTGTGATAATATCAGGATGCCACCCGATTTAAATTTTAAACTGGATCAGGGAAGCTGCATTATTTAACTTTGCGATAAGCTCCAAAGTCTCATTGCACCCATCCCCCACCTGCCTTCCACAAAGGCCCATAGTGAGCAGGTAAGACACCTGCCTTTCAGGCCTAAAGGGCTTGATATTCTGAAACAGCCCCAGTTTCCCAATAAGCAAACAAACCACACTTCTTCTATTCCACAAATTTAGCTCTTTTATTCTGATCTGGGCTTATCTCTTTCCCATTTCCCATTCCCTGCTATCTTGCCAAAGATTAGGTTGCTTAACAACAGAGCCATATGATACATTTTTTCTAATATCTATTAACCTGAGGAAGCACACCTTCCTGTTTTACTGAATGTAACAGAGGGAGAGGCACCCATCCTAAAATGACAGAAGCAGCACCAAAGTGATTTGGAAGAGCTATGTGATAATGATTGATTCCCAACCCAATATGTTTGCATTTCCTAGAAGACTAACACAATTGTGGCACCTTGTGAACCTGGTGTGAAAAACCAGCTTTAACTTAGATTGTGCAATAATTGAGAAAGCACTATAAGCAACTATTGGTAGATCCTTCATCCCAAGAACTCCCTATTCTGGATTGGAGCAAAGGTGATGGTGAGGGGCCCTATCAGGTCCAGCACACTAGTCGACTGAATGCTCTTAAAGAGCTTGCAAAGAGAGTAAGATGGACATAACCACCCCTAAGGATTTTTGATCCCACCCTTCTTTGAGAAGGATTTTCTTAATATTCTTTCTTGCACTTGTAAAGTGACTGGCATAGGGGAAGGCCTACTAGAAGAGTTGGAACTACATTTCTTATGGTCTCCATCAGAACTTGCTGAGTCAAAAATGTGATGACTGCATCGACACTTCCCTTGTGTCGCTACCGCTTGTTCTCTCCTAACTTGCTCCTGGTTTGGTTTGATAGTGGGCTGTATTTCCTGTTTAGATTTTTCCTTGTGTTGGAACTGCTTTTCTACAGAAGGTTATGCCAAGAGACCTTTGAAGTCAAACACCACTGCTGTTCTATGATTCGATACTATCAAGAGCTGTTTCTTTGATTTCATGCCCAAATGAGACGGAGGGATGATGGAGCTGCTTAACTAATTGCTCCATATGTGGAATGTGCCTGCCTTGGCTTCTCCGACTGTCTGTCAGTGGCATTGTTTTTGACTGAATAGCTCTACGAGAAAAGCCAGTGTTTTCCTAAGGCCGTGACTTAAATCTAATGGGGCAGGGAGGGGAGGGAGGGGGGCACATTGTGTAGGCTGCCTTTATTATATGTACACAGAGACCCTTGTTAGTGCCTATGCCTGCCGCATGCTGGGAACAGCTGACCCCCACCCTGATCTGTCCCCTGGAATTAGAAGATGGAGAAGCTATTTATTGGGGACACTTTTGTCATTTGGCCAGGCTGAGTAGTACAGACTAACAGGGGGACAAAGGTTTTGTTTAGGTTTTACTAAGAAGAGAAGGGAGAAGGCCTCCAAAGTCAGTTTGAATACCATCTCAAGGCCATGGGACAGGGCTGGAATTCTTAAGTGGTATAAAGCATTGCTTTACCCTCATGAATGGAACAGAGGAGAAGAACAGGCATATCATTTAGCAGATGGAACATATTGGATGGCAGTATTGATGGGGTGGGGACCCTGTTTCAAAACTTTCCTTGGTCATACATTGATATGATAACAGGTCTTCTTTTAACATCAACTTCTATAATGAGAGGGGGGCAGTTTCAGACAAACCATACCATGTGTTCAGAGCATGTGTGGCAGAGTTGTGGGACTGTATAGGCTATTTCAACATCTACTACCACTGTACCTGCTGTCTGTATCTGTGTTGAATAATAGGTTTACCCAATCAGCAGCATCCCATTCCCTGAGATTTCAGGGCCAAAACCTGAGGCCATAGGATGGGCACACATGATGTCAGAGGGATGGGAGCAGATGAAAGTTGGGAGGTGCTCAGAAAGAGCATTTCTATTCATTCTTTGGGGGAATAAATGCAGGAGGGGGCATTGGACCCAGACTTTGGTTAAAACCCAGCTAACAGAGGTGAGGGAGCCAAGCATTTTTCCATATCTGGGCTGGCAGAAAAACATGTCCCTTGGTTTCAGCAGTCATCTCCCAATCATCCCCTATCATCTTACCTACAGCATATATGACCCATACAGAATTTTTTCCAGGCCCATGGCTGTTTCCAGGGCTTGTGCAACAAAGATGCCCATGTATTGTGTTGCCAGCATTCATCTTGCTGACAATTACATGGCCAACCCAAATGTTTGTACCTATGTAATCTCTTGCCATTTCTGTCCTTTCCTCTTGCTTCCGGCTTTTTCCTACAGCAAGATTGCACATACCCAATATACATACATACAGCTTTGTGTTGGGCCTGTAAGTCCCAATGCCAATTAGGAATGGATGGATTCCCAGCCTTTAATATCAACTCACAAACAAAAATCAAATTACCTTCCCCTCTAGCATCTCTCACCTTGAGATTTGTTTCTCCATCTGAAGACCTGGAAAAGCACAGCAGTTCTGTGTGACTTCAGCCACTGACCTGAAATTCAGCCTTGCAGACTGCCAGAAATAGTGCACTAACCCTTAAAGTGGACTCAATTTGCACTATTTCTGGCAGTCTGCAACCCCCAATTCTCCCCTTCATCATCAGTTTACCTCAGTAGCTGCAAACGGAGTTCAAAGTGCAAGTGTAGTTTGCACTCAGTTAACTCAACAGAAAGGAGAAGGTGATGATAGGGCAGAATTCTGCCCTCTCAATGGGCTCAAACAAAAGTAAACTGTTGCAGCATCTTCCACGTAGGGCCTTTGCAGACTGCCAGAAATAGTGCACATTAAATTGAGGCACTGCCCTGGCTCAGTGCTAGGGAATCATGGGAACTGTAATTTATTGTGGCACCAGAGCTCTCTGACAGAGAAGGCTCAATGTCCCAGAAAAAAATACAATTCCCATGACTCCCTAGCACTGAGCCAGGGCAGTGCCTCAATTTAATGTGCACTATTTCTGGCAGTCTGCAAAGGCCCGTAGTCTGTTTTTCCTCATATATAATCCTGGCTCAGCCATGAAGACCCACTGGGTGACTTTGGGCATGTCATATTTTCTCAGCCTCAGATGATGGCGGTGGCAAACCCACCCTGAACAAGTCTTGCCAAGAAAACCGTACATCGAAAACTCCTTGAAGGCACACAACAACAATTTTTGTCATTTTGACCACACTCTGGGATTGCTTAGCCTCAGTTGACTTTGACACATGACTGAGAGTTTGACAGCTAAAGCTGAGTCTATTTCCACTTCTTTTGTAACTCTAATACTTCCTAAAGGAAACAGTTACATTTAACATAGAGAAAAAATAATAGCAAATGAGAATGACATCAAAGAAGAAAAATTCCTAATGTAATATGTATAAATCCAGTAATAATCCAACATGTGGGTTATTCAGAACCAGGATAGTAAGCATGTGAAATTCTTCCTGTTGTTGGGTTTTTCGAGGGACAGGAAGCATGCTACTCTTCATTAGAAAATGTAGGGAAACATGTACCGTAAGTGGATGCAGGAGGAGGGATGGCATCATGTGTGAAATATATTTCTTTGTACTTGGAGAACAAATTCTCTGTTTTTAAATAGCTGGAGCAGGGACTTGTTTTAAAGGTACCTAAAGGAAAGGAAAAACTGCATTTTAATAATAATAATAATAATAATAATAATAATAATAATAAATTTTATTTATATCCCGCCCCTCTGCCACGCAACCGAGGCAGCTCACAACAATTTAAAAACATCATACAATATTAAAATACCATCCAAATCCCACAGCCCCCCCACCCCTTAAAAAAGAATTAAACAATTTTTACATTAAAACAATGATTCAAACACATAATTAAAACAAACCATAATCAAACAAACAATAATAGGCAGGGCAGCATTTAAACCAAATGTAGGAGGGATAAAAGGACTCCTGAGGCCGGGAAACTAATCAGGGAAGGCCCGCCGGAAGAGATCCGTCTTAACAGCTTTTTAAAAACTGTTTAAAGTTGTCAACTGATGGATCTCATCTGGCAGGCCATTCCATAATTTGGGGGCGATGACGGAAAAAGCCCTCTGGGAGGTTGTCGAGAGCCTGGTTTTCATTGGCTGTAGCAAATTCCTCCCAGAGGACCAGAGTGTGCGGGGAGGATTATATGGGAAGAGGTGGTCCCGAAGATAAGTTGGACCCAAGCCATTTAGGGCTTTAAAGGTCAAAACCAACACCTTATACTGGGCCCGGAAACTGATAGGCAGCCAGTGGAGAGATTTTAATACAGGAGTTATGTGATCTCTCCGCGATGTACCTGAGACCACCCTGGCTGCCATATTTTGTACTAACTGAAGTTTCTGGACCAGGCATGAGGGTAGCCTCATGTAGAGCGCATTACAGAAATCTAGACAGGAGGTTACCAGCGCGTGCACCACTATAAATAATACAGTGGGCCCTTGGTATCTGCTGAGTTTTGGTTCCAGGACCAAAATCCCTGGATGCTCAAGTCCCATTAAAAATAATGGCATAATAAAATGGTGTCCCTTATATAAAATGACAACATCAGGGTTTGGTTTTTTGAAATGTACATATTTTAAAAAATATTTTCAAGCCATGAATGGTTGGATCCGTGGATAAAGAATCCGTGGATACAGAGAGCCAACTGTATTTTACTGAGAACAAATAGTCATTTATGAGGTATTTTGACCATTGTCTTTTCTTTCCATCCTTTCTTCTTGGGAATACAAAGATTGCTTTTGTACTTCTTGGGTTAATTTTTGCCTAAGCTGTCAAACTTGTAACAGGGAGTCGTCGTCGTTCCCCCCCTCCCACACACACACACACACAACTAAAAATCTCTTCTTTCATATTCTGTTAAAATGCTCTGAGATAGAAAATTGCCTAGAGTGAATCACAGGGCTCCCTTTAAGATTTTGGTGTGTTAAAGGTTCAAGACCAGTGGTGGTGAACCTATGGCACACTTGCCAGAGGGGGCACTCAGAGCCCTCTCTGTGGGCATACGCACTGTCACCCCAGCACAGAGTTTGCCAGAGTTCATTACTAGAAAGCTAGAGGGATGCAGCACTTTGTGATAAATAAGTGAGTTTGGGGTTGCAGTTTGGGCACTCGGGGCCTTTACAGACTGCCAGAAATAATGCAGCTTGAGTCCACTTTAACTGCCCTGGCTCAATGCTAGGGAATCATGGGAACTGTAGCTTTTTCTGAGACACTGAGCCTTCTATGTCAGAGAGCGCTGGTACCACAATAAACTATAGTTTCCATGATTCCCTAGCACTGAGCCAGGGCAGTTAAAGTGGACTCAAGTTGCATTATTTCTGTCACTCTGTATAGGCCCTCGGTCTCTAAAAGGTTTGCCATCACTGTTCTAGACCTTTAGGTTTGAATTTATTGACACTATTGACAGGAAGCTAAACTCTCTCACCTCATGACACAGGTGCCACCAAGGGCTGGTTTGGCCTTGTATTAATTGCTCTCCGTATTGATCCAGCCTCTCTCTGCACCCCAAAGTCTATTTCTTGGTTCCTGGAATGAGTATGATAGCTGGTCTATTTATTTTCCTCCCTGCAGGAACTTAGGGGAGCTGAAAATGTGAAGAAAGGACAAAGATGAAAGGAAAAGGAGGGAGAGTAAACAAGAAAAAATCCCACCCTGAGGGCATAAGCCTGGCATGTATTTACAGGTTTCTCCACCACTAGTACAGGATGGCTTACATAATGTCTTTTATTTTATTTATTTTTTATTAACAGTGTACCTTGCAACATTTCACAAATGTAAACTGAGACATGTGTGGACAAGCAACATCAGAATATGATGAAGAGGGCAACAATTAATTAATGAAGAGTGCACAAGTCAGGAAAGGCTGCTGCAGTTTGCTTTTGCCTGTACCTACTGGGAAGGTCATATTTCCACCCCCTCTGGTCCTCTCACCTCTGCTGAGTGCAAATTACTTTTGCATTTTGGATTCAGTTTGCAACAACTGAAGAAAACTGAGGACAAAGAGGGAGAGTGGAAGAAGAAAGAAACCGGGACAGATAAAAATGTGGGGTGACAGAGAGTCAATCAGGACAGTCTGCCAAATTGGGGCAGTTGGAGGGTGTATAACAGGTTTTTATCTCTTCTTTGTTTTAATTTATGTTGTGCGCTGTCTTGCCTCTTGCTTGGAGAATGGTGGGATTTAAATCAAATAAATAAACAAATGGTATTTTAGGATTGCTCTGTCCAACAGACAAACAGACATAGTAGTTTATAGTCTTATGATGACAGGCATTTGAATTTTCAGAGGAATATATAGCTATTTATCTACTGGTCAAGAACATAGGAAGAGCCCTTGATGGAACCCAAGACTCCTCTGGAACAGCATCCTGCTTCCCACATTTGTGAAAGAGAGATCCCTGGGAAGTCTATGTGAAAGAAATAGCCCATCCCAGAAGCTGTTACTCAGTGACATGCTATCTCTGATCCTGCAGACAGGCAGCATTTAGCTACCATGACTATTTTAGTGTCTATGACCAAAAGCACTAGATCTTCCACATGCTCTCCTTTTTTTTAATCACTCAGCCTGATGAAGAGTTTTAGAGAATTCAAAAGCTTGCATGTTTTACAGTATTTTGATTGTGCCTAATGAAAGTATTTGGACAATGGCTGCTCTGTGTTTCCCCCATCTGTCCACCTTGTGGATCAGAAGGACTACCTTTGTTTTTGTTTCATTTTTTATCTTATTCCCTCATGAGTTTATCTAAGTTGTCCTACAGTCATCAAATCTATTAATGTCCTTTACCACATTTTAGAGCAGCTAATTCTATAAGCTAACTCTGCATTCGGCAAAAAGGCCCCTTCTGGATCTCCAGCCAGTTGGATTATCCTGGGTACTTTGAAATAGGGAAGGAAAAATCTTTTGTACTTTCTCCACATCCTGAATCATGATAATAACCACCATTGTATCATCATTTCCCCCCCCCCCGCCCAAAAAAAACTAAAAAAGTCTAAATGTTTTAACCTACTTCAAGTTTTTTCAGCTTTTCGGAACCACTTCCACCACTATGATATGATATCCTGTTTGTGGGGTGGGCTGTATCCACACTGAATAATTACAACAGCTTGATCCCAGTTTAACTGTCTTAGCCCCATTTTATGCAATCCTGGGATTCGTAACTTGGTTAAGTATGTAGAATTGTTGAATGCATTCCCCTGAACTATAGCACTAGAGTGATCTGGCAGAAGAGTCTAACTCTTAGCCAAAACTGCAAATCCCAGGATTCCATTGGATAGAGCCATTGGAGTTAAAGTGGTATCAAAGTGTGATGATTATGTAGTACAGATACACCCAAGGTGATCAAAACTATTCATAGTATTTGAAACATGGCCACATCACAGATTTGATCAATAGCTCAGAAGTAACTAGCTACATATAAAAAGTTATATATAAGTCTCCAAAAAATAAAGGAGACTCCCCCCCCCCACGAAAACAGAAAACTGCAAATATTCAAGCCCTATAGCAGGGGTAGGCAACCTTTTTGAGCCGGGGGCCTTGTTGCTGTCCCTCAGACAATTGAGGGGCCAAAGCACCAAAAATAAATAAATAAATAAATAAATAAATTTAAAAATTATATATTTTTTAAAAATGCATGCACACTCTCTCAGCCTCAGAAAAGCCATGGCAAACCCCCTGTGGGGATTTTGCCAAGAAAACCCCAAGAACAAGTAATAACAACAATAATCAATATGATCATGGCGGGTGGTGGTGGCGAGGGTGCGGCAGCGGCGGCAGGACCGGCCTGGGGCCGGTCCAAAGGCCTCGGAGGGCCGCATCCGGCCCCCGGGCCTTAGGTTGCCTACCCCTGCCCTATAGGATTTAATGGCAGCACACCCCATTTTGTCCCCCTCTGTTTGCCGCCCAGGAACAAGCAAGGGGTGCGGACTTCAAGTCCACAAAAAAAGAGGGGCGACTACTGTAATGGCATTATGATTGTGGCAGCAGGAAAAACATTGCTCCTTTTGTAGTGTAACCTTTAATCATGTTGATAGTTAGAGAGGCTATAGAGTAGTAGAGCATTATCATATGGTTCAAATGCTGGCTCATGCTGTGCTTCTTGCAACTGGTTCCTGATCCACTGCGGGTGTTGAACAATATAATAGATGGGAGATTAGTAGCTTGTACTATTCAGAGGGTTTTTAAAAAAACAACCTAAAAGGTAACAATATTTGTTATTTTTAAGAAATAAAAAAGCATGGTGTTACCTTTTTAAAATTGTGACTATAGTAGTAACTAAATATATTTCTGGTCACTAAAACTAAGCTTTAATATTCCCGATAGACTATATTTGCATCATTCTTAGTGAAATCAGTAGGATTTTCATGTGCTTAGCTTTGGCTTTTGTGCCATATCCTAGTTTTCAGCTCCTTCAGCAAAGTTTAAAAGGATACTTTCCTAGTGTTTCTTTACTGCTTGGGAACACCAATAGTAGCCTAAGGGAAAAGAGGGCTAAAAGTCTCCATCCCAGATTTCACAGTCTTTTTCTTTCTGCTCCAACAATCTGTAACATTTAAGATTTTTTCAGTGGGCATAAACTCCATGACTTGGGAAGCTTTCTCTACGCATGATGTCTATGTCAACCTTCTCTAGAGGGGAAATGGAGGAACAAGAATCTTTGTGCTGAAAACAAAGGGCAGAACTGAGTGTTATACTGGTTACAAAAGTGCTGCTGGAAAAGACAACCCCACATTGAATCTCCTCCTCATTTCTTCTTACGGATGTCATCCCAGGGGTGGGCAAATACTCAACAGCGCATGATGCTGCTACATATGCCTAAGAGTTATAGGGCAGAGGGGCAGCAGGGTGTAGCATCTGCTCTCGCTCCAAAATATCAGGGGGAAAGAAAATAATGTAGTAAGGCCGAACACTTCCCTTTACCAATTTTCCAAATTCTTTTTTTTTTTTTAAATCCCAACAATAATAACGTAAGGAAGATCTGAGTTCCTGGCATGAGCATGCCAATTTATGTTGCTTAGTTCTTTACTAACAGAGCAGAGGAGGCCATAAAACAATCAGCTGTAGATGTCTGTGGGAAAGTGTCGCTTTGAAAAGGATCTTTTCCGCAGACAATTGCAGGGCCTAATGCCTCAGGGGAGGTGCAATTGCAGTTAGGTTTTCCCCCCTCCTCTCTAGGAACAAGCCTGCATCTGTTTAGCAATGCTGTGTTTTCTGCTATAAAAATAAACCCTTGACAACAAACAGCTCAACTTATATGAGGTTAAAACCCTTAGGAACAGAGCCCTACTTGTTAAAGCCTACATCTGTCAGCAAAGCCATTCTTTCCATCACCACCCCTTGGGGCAAATGGCAGTCTGCTGCTCACATGAACTGTGGCTTCTCCTATATGCCCCAGGAGGAGAGGGGGAAGGTGACGGGAGAGAAAAAGGAAGAATATTGGAGCAGCGGTTTTAAAAGGTCTTGTTGAGCATGTATGTCCTTTAAAAAGGAGACTATTATACGTTTCAGATCAAGGATTCCCAACCTGGGGTGCCCACATCCCCGGGTATGCAAGATGGAATTTCAAGGGGCGAAACAAAAAGTGGCTTGTGTCCTTGAGTGACAAGTCATTTTATGAACTGTGTTAAAAGCTTTTTTAAAAAAGTTCAATTTGTTCACCCACAGAATTGTAACATGATATTACTTTTTTTAGGGGTACGAACATCAGTCAAACATGTCCTAGGGATGTGGGACAGAGAAAAGGTTGGGAACCACTGTTTTAGATAGAAGCAACATAAGACCTAGGTCATTTGAATATATCTAGTTTGCTTCCCTTGTTGTGGTTTGACCTGGTAAACAAAGGACATAAAATGCATCTTTAGGCAATGGCAAGCACAGCCACATGGACACATACCCCCCAACTCTCCCAGTTTGGCAGAGACAGTCCTGATTAATCCTCTGTCCTCCCACTTTTTTAGATGCTTTAAAAACATCCTAGTTTCTCTCTTCTCCTCCTTTGTCCTAAGCTTACTTCAATTTCAGCCAATGGAGTTCAAAGTGTAAAAGTAGTTAACTCAGCTGGGGGAAAGGACAGGAAAGGACAGTATCTTGCCCTTCCCAGTAAGCTCAGGCAAAAGCTAACAACTGCAACCTCTCCCAGCTTTTGTATTCCTCCTCATCTATAACTTTTGCCATCTTGACTATTTGTAGTTTTGTTTCATCTATGAAACATTGAAAGGTGTGTGAACAAGATTCTTTTAAATAAAGTCACTGCATAATCTATGTGTAGAAACAAAATACAGGGGTTCTTTTTTACTTTTATTTAGGTCACTAAAATACGGTAGGCCCTTGCTATCCATTGGTGTTTGGTTCTAGGACCCTCCATGGATACCAAAATCCATGGATGCTCAAGTCCCATTAAATACAATGACATAGTAAAATGATGTCCCTTACATAAAATGGCAAAAATCAAGGTTTGTTTTTTGAAATTTATATTTTTTAAAATATTTTCAAGCCATGGATGGTTGTGGATAAAGAGTCTGTGGATAAGGAGGTCTGACTGTATCACTCTTCTTTAGGTGACATAAAAGGGCCTTTCCTTTTTCCTACAAAACTAAAATTGTCATGGGTGGCCTTCACTCCACACTTAAGGCATAAAATGGAAGCAAGGTTTAGAAAAGAAATGCCAAGCTGACTAGTTCTTGCACTGAGTGGATGATACAGTTGCTATAGCTGCAACATACAACTGCATCATAAGCCCTTAAAAGAACAAGTTTTAAAGGACATTCAAAGACCACCAATGCTAAATATTCGAGAGTTCTGAGAATGAGCTGTATTTCTGAGCACATGTGGCCATAGATTACAAGGTGGAAGGACCTGTATTTTCCATTAGATAACTAGCCATATACATAAAGGCAGTTGATGATTTCTCTGTATGGTTGTGCATGGAGATTCGTCTCCATGGAGAAAAGGTAGTTGTTCAACTGGAGTATCAATATATGATGCCTGGCACACATTTGATGATCTTGTTTCATTTTTTCCTCTCCAGCCACCATCATGGGAATAGCTGCCAACACATTCTAAGAACATTTGAGTTCATGCTCACCTTTCTCTATAAGATTGTGTTCTTGCATGCCTACAGATGAGTCAGCAGTGTGGATCACTTATTAGTTGTAACAATATAATGGGTCTATTATTAAGTATCTATGCCTGAGGCATACATTTATGTGCTTCAGTCTTCTTCCTCACTTGTATTGCTGTGAATATTTCTCTTCTGTTAAAAACTGCATCAAATGCAAGTAAAAATACATTATTGTGTATAGAATGTACTTTAATCAGCCACTTTTACACTGCCAAATAAGCAGTTTCATCCTTCTACTAACAGAAGTTCAGTAGAAATTAGATTACGATTATGATTATGATTTCTTACTTGCCTCTTCCCAAGGATCAAGGCAGGGTACAACAGAGATTAAAGCACATAAAATCATTTAAACACATAGGTTAAATCATATAAGCATTTTAAATTCATAGTTTACAACTGAGTGGGTAGGCCTGCTGGAAGAGATATGTCTTTAAAATTGTTTTAAATTCAGACAGCATGTTTAGCTGTGGAATCTCTTGCGGCAGGTCATTCCACAGTCTAGGGGTGGCCAATAAAAAGGTCCTTTGGGTGTCAGTCTAGTCCTGGCCAGTTGAAGTAAATGTCCCCCAGAGGACCTGAGTATACAGGCTGGAATATATGGGAGGAGGCAATACCATTGGCAACTTGGATCCAAACATGTAGTAAAAATACATTATTAACTATGGAATATCTCTGTAACGACAGGTAGTAGAACATCAAGTGAAATTATCAAGATTCTAATTTTCTAGATCTCCTGTTAATGCTACAGTTAAGCCTAAAGTACATTCAGACTATATTTTATTGTCATAAATGTTCTAACTTTAATTATTTCCTGTTAGCTGGTGTATGATGAGTTTTTTTCTTGTCTTCTGGAGTGTCTGATTTCATATGAAGGGAGTCTGACACTGCTTTAAGTCTTTTGGCAGATTTAAATTCTCTCTACGGAGACAATTATTTATGCTTAATATACACAAATAATTGTTTTCAAGGGATTTTTCACTGCCAGCAGCTCTTGGTGAGATGGTACTAGATACACACAGCACAGAAGACTGTTGTGAAAAAAATCAAATGTAAATTGATTTCATGGTTCTTACTTTTTCCCTTCAGGGAATGAATGACCTTGCACTCATGTTCACAAATTTCCAGGGATTATTTATTTCACAACGAACTGCTTTTCATTATTAAGGTGCACCTATATGCTATCCCAAATGTCGTCTAGTAGTGATTTACAAACAAAGACCTCCTTGTTTTCATTTAAATAAGTGGTGTACTACAGAATGGAAACTGATCAGTCAGTTTCTTGGAGTAGGTTTAAAATGCTTCACAAAGTAGAGTTGAGTTTCAAGGAACTGGAAACAATGCTGGAATATCTAAGAGAAAAGTACACATCTCCAAAATGTAATAGTAACAGTATAGTAATAAGAAGAAATATATAAAATTTATTGGGTATCCTGAACTGCTTTTTGGAAAGACTTCCCCACTCACATTTGACTTTTTTTTATTTTTAAGTGGATTATGTTAAGTTTTGTGTCATTAATACAGCACTATTTAAATAAGAAACAGAACAAGTTACTGCAGTGAGTTACTTTTAAAATATGCATGAGTAATAAGCTACTTTAAAAAAAAACACCTAATGTTCCCAGATCTGCACTATGGGGATCAGGCTGCTAGTGAATTATAATAGCACCCAGAAAGGCCAAGGACATTGTCAACCCATTCCTGTGTGTGGCACTGCTATCCATTCATCCATACTAGTAATTTCTACCTCTGCTATCACCATGTACACAGGATGCAAACCTTTGACTATGGTATTTCATCCTTGCATTTGGGGATGAGCACTTATGACAATTTTCTCCCCGCAGCAGGACAAAACAAATATTCCTCTGCAGCATTCTTATGTATTTGAATATCCCAAAATGTTGTGGAAGAATTTATTCTGGGTAGATGAACACTTAATTTATTATTATTATTATTATCATTATCATTATCATCATCATCCATGCGAGTGCACGCACACACACACACACACACACACAAAATAGTTTTCTGCACAGAAAAAAATCCTGCATAGGAAACTGTTTTCTGTGCAGAAGGCAGGTGTTTTGCACAGGACATAGGTTTTGGAGGAGAGAGAAAGAAAGTAAAAGAAAAGAAAAGAAAAGAAACGCCACCCAGATGCAACTATGTGTTTTTCCACACAAAATAATTCCTCTGCAACATTTTAAGACCTTTGAATACAGGGAGAAAATTGCACAAGATTGTTGCTTGTCTATTAGCCTTCCTGATGGAGTTTCTTGTTTTTTGACCTGGGGAAAAATAGTTATGAATATTTTTTCCATCCCTACCATGTCATTGAAAAGGATGCAGGTCACTGGGGCAGCAATGGGTGTTGCTTTCCTTCTGACCTGCAGTCAGTTGTTCACAGTTGAAATGTGATTTTTTTAAAAAGTCATTTTATTAAACTAGTGGATTGTTGCTGGTGCTTTTGTTTCAAAGTAACTTAAATTACTATGATTTGAAGAGTTATGCATTACTAGCATGGTACTTTTTGTTTACTTTTAAAAAGATGAAATTATATTTAGAAATACAAGCATGTTTTCAAATCCTGCAGAATGACACCTTCAAAAAAGTAATAGTTTAGGAGTAATGAGTAACTATCATTTTTTTAGCATAATGAGTAAGCATTATTCATTAAGCCTTTAAAAAGTGGTCAGCATTACCAGTCATTTCATTACTGTTTTTTGTACTCTCAAAGTAACATAGATAAATTTCTTACTTGCCAGTGGTAGCCAATGGTAGCCAACTCACATGCCAATGGGGCGGTAAATCTACTCTGATTTTTAGATCTAATCTGCACTGCAGAATTAATATAGTTTGACAGTACTTTAACTGTCATAGTTCAATACTATGGAATCCTGGGATTTGAAGTTTATTGTGGCAGCCGAGCTTTCTAACAGAGAAGGCTAAAGATCTCACAAAACTAAAAATCCCAAAATTCCACAGTATTGAGCCATACAATTAAAGCTGTATCAAACTGCATTATTTCTGCAGCACAGGTTAGAGTTTGTCTGAACTTTAAAGAACTATCCAAAGTGCTGACCCTGTTTGAACAGATAGAGTTTAATGCCTTGGATCGCTCCTTGAAAATTCAGATTGAAACCTGGAGGAGATTCACCACCCCATTGACACAGAACCCAATGGCTGGCACAGTGACTTGTAACATATTACTTCCACGTTCTGCCGTCTTAGATTTCTGTGTCTGTCTGAAAATTTAGATGGATGTTCCCAGATGGAGACTTTACAAGTACCAACAATGATAAAGCATTTTGCAAAGACTATATCCATAAACAGCAACACTCATCATTATGGAAACATCCAAAACTCTAAAGCTGTTCAGCTGGCTTGGACCCTCCCACAGCCACTTCTCATGCAATGCAATGCAATGCAATATTTGCATGGTTTCATTTAACAGGAGTTTCTCACTGACATTAATCTGACACCCATCCCCTCTCCTTTGCCATCCACACGCTTAGCCAAATGCTGCCTGAATGCTTCTGTGCCATGTTTAGGAAAGCTTAAAGGCACCAGCTCCCATCTGATCTTGGAAGCTAAACAGTGTTGATCTTGGATGCTAAACTAGTTAGTACTTGAATGGGAGACCACCAAGGAATACCACTCACACCACATGACTGCCTGAGAAGTGGAACTGCAGTGGAAGGGACCTAACGCACAAAGGACAGTAATGGAATAGCAGTGAGACTGGGAGCCTATTGATGGGTTTTGTCATTCAGTGAAAAGGTGCACTACAGTAATGAATGGCATGCAAGACAGCAGCAGTACAGACACAATGTCATGTGAAAAATACCAGCCAAAGATGCCTTTATCTTGTTAAAATTCTACTTTTCTATAAAGGTCTTGGTCAATTTATATCTAGACTATATTTCAGAGGAAGGAACTGGAAAAACAACCTCAGGGTATTTCTTGTGTAGAAAAAACCCTATGAAATTCTTGGGGTTGCCACAGGCGATCTCAAGGCACATACACACACATAAGCATACACTGGGGATAGGCAGAAGGTAGACTGTGATTTCTCAGTATATCACAAGGCAATTTGCAGAGCAGCAAGACATTTCTGAGGGCCAGTGGTTTAACAGTGACAGGGACTAAATGGCTTTCCTCTACAAATTAGACTGCTCTAATAAGAAAAATTGGGAGGGGAAAATCGTTCATAAATCTTTGCACGTGAAAGCACTACAAGCTCATTACTGGTTCAGGAGGAAAGGAGATTCTTGCAGAGATCTGGTTCTCAGAGGCACCCTACCTCTTAATTCTAAATTTACAAAACCACTTCAAGAAACCATTTTGTGTTTACCTGTTAGTGACATAAGCATAGGCTCACACACTAAATCCAACAAGCTGGAAAATTGCCCATCCTAGAAAGCTGCCCATCCTAGCATACCTGATGTCATTCATAGTACCATCTTCCTATTGAAAGGACAATATTGTTATACCTCCTCCATAGAAGATACTACCAGTGTTTGTTCCAGTAATTTGTTTGCACAGTGGCTGCTTACCGCCCTAAGCCACTGTAGTATAAGAAGACACCAAAGAATGTTTAATGGAATCAATTTTTGTTTGAAAGGATTAAGAATGCCAAGTTTGATTGATCAATCAATTACAGACACAACTTTTCAAATGTAAGTGCAATTATTTCTAATCCTAGTGCTTTGCTTTTGAAAGCAAACTTCAAACAGGAACATCCATCTGGAAAAAGCATTTATTCTCCCCTGTTCTTTTGCACACAGAAATATGAATGCATGCCCACACATGAACACACCTCTTCTAAAACAATGGCAGGTTCTTAACACACATGCATAATACAGTCTAAAAACAAAGCGAGTATGCTTTGTGTTTTAGAAACATTGCTTTTGCATATACACATTTCACTGAGTCAATAACCAATAAATTGACCAAAAACTTTATCACAAGGCTAGAAAAGTAGAATTTTAACAAGATGAAGGCATCTTTCGCTGGTCCTTTTCACATGACATTGTGTCTGTCCTGCTGCTGTCTTGTATTCCATTCATTACTGTAGTGCACCTTTTCAATGAAGGACAAAACCCATCAATAGGCTCCCAGTCTCACTGCTATTCCATTACTGTCCTTTGTGTGATAGGTTCCTTCCACTGCAGTTCCACTTCTCAGGCAGTCAGGTGGTGTGAGTGGTTATGATTCTGCTCCTGTCCCCCTCTCCTCCCTCTCCTTGCAATGATCAGGGTGGTCAAAACCTTCCTGAAGCTGATTGCTGGGTCCACGTTCATACAGCAGCTGGGGTTTGGGAGGTGGTTGTCAGCCGTAATCATTTGTTCTCACCCTTCATCCCAGAAGAGGGCATTTGAAAGCAGATCATGCAACGATGGATTGCCAAAAAACTATCATGAAGGAAAATGTGGTAGGAAATGATGCCAAACTGGTATGCTTCCATTTTTAATTAGTATGATTGTAAGCAGGACAGGAGGCTGGTATGATAAAGTCCTATAACTCCTATATGTGTTACTTGATGTAGGCAAGCAACAGTGTTATGTATGTCTACAGCAAGAAATCCCACTGAATCCAGGTCCAGAAAAAATTTAATATATTTACGGAGGGAGTTCTTTGAATATAGAAATAAAAATTCTAAAATGTTGGCGAGGTCAACACAAAAGAAGAGAAAAACATGATTGGTGTCATAAAGGATAAAACAGGGAAAATGGAGATGATGATGAAAGAAAAGATAAAGATATTTGAAAAATATTATAAAGAATTATATTCAGCAGGGAATAAGTCAATGGAAAAAATTGAGGAATATATTGAAAAACATTTCAAAATAAAAATAGAGGAAAAGGACAAAGAAATAATGGAGCAACTGGTTTCGAATAAAGAAACAGAAGAAGTGATAGATAAACTAAAAGGAGGGAAATCACCAGGAATGGATGGGTTGGGACCAGAATATTACAAAACTTTCAAAAAGACATTAATACCTAAATTGGAGGTATTATCTAACAAAATTTTAAATGTAGATAGGATCCCACCATCATGGGATCATTCATTGATAATACTGATTCCGAAACCAGATAAAGACTTAACAGATCCAGGCTCATATAGACCTATATCCCTGATAAATCAAGATGCTAAAATATTAACAGCAATAATAGAAAAAAGACTGAATAAGTTTATATATATAAATATCTTCAAAACGATCAATGTGTATTTGTACAAGGAAGACACATGTCAAATTTAATAGGCAGAGTACTGAGTAAAATAAATATAATAGGGAAGAGCAAACAAAAGGCAGGAATAATGTCACTAGATATATATAAACCTTTTGATTGTGTGGAATGGCCAGCATTAAAAATAACATTAAAGAAAGTAGGTATGGGGGGAAAGTTTAAAGGATGAATGAATAATAATAATAATAATAATAATAATTTTTATTTATAGCCCGCCTCTCTGCCCAACAATCGAGGCGGGTTACAACAATTTAGAAACAAACAATGTAAAAACAACCCCACCCTAAATCCCACCTCCCAGCCCCTTTAAACAGTATTAAACAAGAAAAAAGTTAAAAACAATTTAACAATTGAATAACAACAGTACAAATCTAACACAAATATTGCACGCAGAAGGCCAATTAGATAACAGACAAAATTTGTCACCCAGGGCAGAAATGTTCCGGGGGATGTTATTCTGGGAAGGCCTGCCAGAAGAGATCCATCTTCACCGCCTTCTTGAAGGCGGTAAGCGTGGAAATAAGACGGATCTCGTCCGGCAGGCCATTCCGTAGCCTGGGGGCGGTAGCGGAAAAGGCCCTCTGGGAGGTCTGGGACAGCCTGGTCTTTATTGGCTGTAGCAGGTTCCTCCCAGAGGACAGAAGGGCACGGGGGGGATCATACGGGGAGAGGCGGTCCCTAAGATAAGATGGACCCAAGCCATGTAGGGCTTTAAAGGTTAAAACCAACACCTTGTACTGGGCCCGGAAACTAATTGG
This sequence comes from Phrynosoma blainvillii, assembly GCA_026167975.1. NCBI lineage: Eukaryota > Metazoa > Chordata > Lepidosauria > Squamata > Phrynosomatidae > Phrynosoma > Phrynosoma blainvillii. The sequence goes on along the minus strand of JANUYF010000001.1, from coordinate 304,491,516 downwards.
CAGCCAGTGGAGGGATTTAAGCATAGGTGTAATGTGCTCCCTCCTCGATGTCCCAGTAATTAGTCTGGCTGCCATATTTTGCACTAGTTGAAGTTTCCGGGTTAGGCACAAGGGTAGCCCTATGTAGAGCGCGTTGCAGAATTCCAGACGTGAGGTTACCAGCGCGTGTACCACAGTTTCCCTCATGTCCAGATAAGGGTGCAGTTGGCGTATCAGCCGAAGCTGGTAACAAGCACTCCTGACCGCCGCATTCACCTGACAAGTCATGTGAAGCGACGAATCAAGGAGCACCCCCCAAACTGCGAACACAGTCCTTAGAGGAGAGTGTGACTCCATCCAGGACTGGAGACTGTATTCCCAGATCTGGTTTCGGGCCTGTCACTGTAAGTACCTCCGTTTTGTCTGGATTTAACTTCAATCTGTTTTTCCTCATCCAATCCATTACCGCTCTTAGACAGTCATTAAGAGGTGAGACGCCATCTGAAGTTTGAGTCGATGATCTGGTCATGGAGAAATATATCTGGGTGTCATCAGCATACTGAAGACACCGCGCTCCATGCCTCCGAATGATCTCCCCCAGCGGTTTCATATAAATGTTAAAGAGCATTGGGGACAGGATGGCGCCCTGCAGGATGCCACAATTAAGCTCTATTTTAGATGAGCAACTGTCCCCGAGCCTCACCCTCTGGGATCTGCCCGAGATGTAGGAACGGAACCACTGCAAAGCAGTGCCTCCAATTCCCAACTCTCTCAGGTGATCCAAAAGGATGGTATGATCTATCGTATCAAAGGCTGCAGAGAGATCCAAGAGCACCAGCAGGGTCACACTACCCCTGTCGATACCTAAGCGGAGGTCATCGGTCAGAGCAACCATAGCAGTCTCAACCCCAAATCCTGTCCTAAAGCCGGTTTGAAATGGATCAAGATAATCGGTTTAATCCAAGACTGTCTGGAGTTGGGAGGCGGCTGCCCTCTCAATCACCTTGCTCAAAAAAGGTAGCAAGGAGACTGGTCGATAGTTATTTCTATCCAAGGGGTCTAGGGAGGGCTTCTTCAGGAGTGGCTTAACTGCCGCCTCCTTAAGACAAGATGGAACATAGCCCTCCCTGAAGGATGCGTTGATCGTATCCCGAAGGAATACTTTCAACGCATCCCCCCCCCGGGCGACCAGCCATGATGGGCATGGATCGAGAGGGCAAGTCATCTTCCTCATCCTTCCAAGCAGCTTGTCCACGTCATCGGTACTCACAGATTGAAATTGATCCAGTAAAATACCATCAACGGAGTTGCTGGACGCCTCGTCTACGGATTCTGCTTGAATATTGGCGTCTAAGTCGGCCCTTATCCGAGAGATTTTATCTGCAAAGTAGATATTAAATGCCTCACAGCAGGCTGTTGTTGGGTTAAGTAGGGGACTTGGCACGGGAGAAACCTTTGTCAACTCCCCCACCACCCTAAACAGCTCTGCCGGGCGAGACTCTGGAGATGCAATGCGTGCAGTGCAGAATGATTTCTGCGCTGCACGTAAAGCCTCTCTGTAGGAGTCAAGATGATTCCTAAGGCGAGTTCTGTCGGATAAAAGCCGAGTCTTTCGCCACTCGCGCTCCAGTCGTTGTCCGGCCCGCTTCATCCGTCTAAGATCTTCTGAATACCAAGGTTTGCGGTTCGAAGTGGGTCGGAAAGGACGCTTGGGAGCGATTGTGTCGATAGCCCTGGCGAGGTTGGTATTCCAAGTATTCACCAAGGCTTCAACAGAATCGTCGACGTTGCCAACCATTAGACCCTCCAAGGCTTTCTGGAAACCGATGGGTTCCATTAGTCTTCGAGGGTGGACCAATCTAATAGGTCCGCCACCCCCGGGGGATAGGATGTAGCCTTGAGTTCCGCCCTGATCAGGAAATGATCCGTCCATGACAAGGGGGAGGTTCCCTTGACCTCTACCCACAGATATCCCTGCTCCGTACTAAAGACCACATCGAGGGTATGACCCGCACAATGTGTAGGCCCGTCGACCAATTGGGATAGGCCCATGATAGTCATGGTGTCCATGAACTCCCGAGCCGCGCCAGGTAGATCTTGTAACCTGGTTTCGAGTGGAATGTTGAAGTCGCCCAGAACCAAAAGCCTGGGCGACTCCAGCAGCAACTCGGAAACCAGGGCGGTCAGCTCAGATAGGGAGTCTGTTAAGCAACGGGGTGGCCAGTATACCAACAGAATCCCTAAACTAACCCTGGTCTTCAGGCTAAGGTACATACACTCGATGTACGTCGTTTTCCGGATAGGTTTCCTGATCAAGGTCAAGGTGTTCCTATGGACCAAGGCTACACTATAAATCAGTTATATTCAAACAACACAGCAATAGTAACAGTAAATGATGGATTAACAGATCTAATTCCAATTTCTAGAGGTACAAGGCAAGGCTGCCCTCTTTCCCCAATTTTATTTGCAATAATTATTGAAATTTTGGCAAATGCTGTTAGGGAAGATGAAAATTTGGAAGGAATTGGGATTAGAAAATTAAATAAATAAGATTATTTGCAGATGATACCCTATTGACAATGAAAGATCCACTTTAAAAAATAGACAAAGTAAGACAACACTTAAAGGAGTTTGAGGAAATGTCAGGCCTACAAGTAAATTGGAATAAATCAGAGTTAATGCTGTTTAATTATACCAAAACAGAAAAACAAGATTTCCTAAAGGATGAAATGATAGATATTAAATTAAAAGATACAATTAAATATTTAGGAATAAATATTACAAGCAATTTACAAAAATTAGAGGAACAAAATTATAATAAATTAAGGATAGAAATTAAAAGGAAAATAGAAGAATATAAAAATATTAAATTATCATGGTTTGGAAGAATAGCATTAGTAAAAATGAAAATTTTACCTAAGATAAATTTTTTGTTCAGGATGTTACCAATAAAAAATATCAGATGCAGAAATAAAAAAAACTGGCAAATATTAGTAAATAATTTTTGTAACGGGAATAAGAAAGTGAGGATTAATAAAATATATTGGTATAAACCCCAAAAAGAGGGAGGCTTGGGTCTCCCAAATTTAAAATGCTATTATAATGCAAATCAACTAAGATATATTCTAGATGGAATTACAGAGAAAGGGGAGTTAGATTGGTTAGAGATGGGCACAACAGAAATAGAGAAAAAAGTGGAAAATATATATTTTTAAAGACTTTACCATGAAAGAAATAAAAGAAATAGAAAACCCTTATTTAAGGAATATAGTAAGCAGCTTATTTATATACCGCTTCATATCACGCTATGGGATGTCTAAGCGGTTTACAATTGTGAGCTGATTGCCCCCCAACAGTTGGGTAGAGTAGTAGAGTAGAGTAGTAGAGATTTGGAAAAAAATTAAATAAAAATTAATGCCAGCTATCTCATCATTAACACCAGTTGTAATGATAAAAAACTTTCCGATAAATTTGAAGGAAGAATTAGGGAAAGAGTTAAGAAAACAAGAAATATATAGGATAAAATAGTGGATAAGGATAATGAAGGATAAAGGAAAGATAAAGGAGAAATTACAAAGTCTAAAACTAACCTGGTTTAATTGTATTCAGTTGGAACAATGGACAAAAAATTGGAATAGGAAAATTATAGAATTTAGAGAATATACAAAATTTGAACAGGTGATTAGACAAAGAGATAGTATGGAGGCAAATGAAACCTTGAAAAGTGTTACAAGTGAAATACACAAATTACTATTAAAATATAATGAGAAAGAAGAATATCTTAGGATAATATGGGAGGAGGATTTAGCACAAATAATAAATGTTCAAGAATGGGGAAAAATCTGGAATCAACGCCATTTAAAAATTTTTATTGATAAGGATAAAGGAGAACTATCATAAATTAATATGGAGATGGTATTTAATGCCAGTAAGCTTAAATAATATAAATAAGAATTATTCAAGGCTCTGTTGGAGTGGATGCCAAGAAATTGGTACATATTTTCATATGTGGTGGGGTTGTAGATCTGTAAAGAAATTTTGGCAATTAGTATTTAAAGAGATAAAAGAAATAACAGAAAGTGATCTAGAGCTTTGTCCAAAGATAGCATTATTATCTATATATGATAAGATCAACTGTACTCAAGTTAGAAAGGACTTAATTACAAATTTATTAACAGCGGCAAGATTAATCATAACAAAAAAGTGGAAAGATCAAGGAGATCTACAAATACAAGATTGGTATAAAGAGATATGACAAATAGCAATTAATGATAAATTAACTTATGGAATTAAGGTAAAAAAAAGGAATAATGAAGAGAAATGATTTTGAAGCAATATGGAAAATATTTGTACAAAAGGCTTTAGTAAAGGAGAGAAGTGTGTTACCTCCACAGGAAGAGTTACAATTTTGGTGGGGAGAGTAATATGAAGATACTTGGCTCTGGTAATGGGGAGCACTTGGGGAAGGGAGGAAAATTAAGAAAAGAAAGAGAGAGAGAAAAGGAAGAGAAAAAGGGGGAAATTAATTAGGGATAAATTAATAGTATTATACCTTTGTGGAATTGTGAAAAGTATATGGTGAAAAGAAGACAGTAAGAAGAATGAAGATAGTAACAACAATTTTATGTGGGGGTTTTTTAATTTACTGATTTAATCAATATTAAATGGTTTGATATGAATCAGATTTAGATAAGGTAGTAAAGAATGAATAATTAATGTGATTTACCATATATGTGGAATATTATGTAAAGGTTCTTTTTAATATTATTGTATGTAGGTTATAATATTAAGAATTTAAATAATAATAACCAAAAAAAGGAAGTTCCACTGAATCCAGCAAGACTTAACTCCCAGGGTAACTGCGTATAGGACTACACTGCAAGGTTACAGTCCTAAGCACACTTGCCCTGCAAGTTAATCCCACTGAATTCAATGGGAATTTTCTTCTCAATAAACATGTATAGAATTGCATTATAAGACTGTCATTCTCCACATAATTGCTAGGGAATAGGTCTGAAGGAATTCAGTGGAATTTATTTCCAAGGAAATATGTGCACGGCCCAGTTTCTTTGGTCAGTGACACAATTAATAAGGACTTGCATATTAGGCCCTAGAGCCATCAACATACAACATACAAGAGCATACAAATCTTGACTCGTCAAGAAGCCACAAGTTTCTTATTCAAAGAAGACAGCAGTAGCAAAATAACTGGGTCTGTCAAAATGAGATCTACTGTGTTTTCATTTTATCTGCCCATGTGAAAAAAGGATGTGAGGTTTTAAGTTGACTTTATGTTCAACATAAAGTTTTCATGTTCAAATGTTTTAACGTTTCCCACAGTGGCATTTTGTAAGAGGAGAGGCAAAAACTAGTATGTATCTTGGGCAGAACCAATATGGTATAGTATTTTGAGCTTTGGATATGACTCTGGAGATCAGAATTCGATTCCCTTCTCAAGCATAAAGACCACTGAGGGACCTTGGACATGTTACATTCTCTCAGCCTCAGAGAATGGCAACCCCCCTCTGAAGAAACATGCCAAGAAAAACCTAGGCCTTAGGATCACCATTAAGTCAAAAATGACTTGGAAGCACACAACAACAGCGACAACAATCTTGGGCAGAACAAACTAACAGAGGGAAGATGCCAGTGCCAACACAATTCTGTGCCAAAGATTTGTGCTTGAGTGTGCGAATGACATTTCAAATGGTAGTGCAGACTACTTCAGAGACAAATGTGAAGTCTTTTCATTTAAGGCAGTAAATGTTACCTGTCAACTTCCGATCTCAGAGGTAACAATTGAGCTAATTTTGTTTTATTCTCCCTGAAAATTCTCAAACCAACAAATGCATTTCAGCACTTATTTGAGCATCAGCATGCACTCAGGGTTAAAATCAGAACTGACCCAAGTAACTACAGTCTTCCTGAAAGTTTTGAAAAGGGGAACTATTTAACCTTTTTGCCACTGGCTGATTTTTTTTTCCTGTTCAAGGTTGCCTGGGAATAGCTCAGGGGTGTTCAGGTGCCCACAGTAACAGGCAAGGACCTCTCCCAGTGTCTTCTACCTAAAATAATTTGGCTGCCAATGACAAAACAACTCAGAATCTTTTGCATTCCATGTCTGTGCCAAAGCTTTAGACCCTTTCCTCTGTTAATGAACATATTCATTTTAAAGTTACATTTATTCACTTGATACCCTGGGAAACTAAAAATTGTGAGAACACATAGGTGCACTCCAACAATGAAATGAATCCATAGTGTATTAGTAACATCACAACATTGTTATCTCTGGATTAATGTTGACATTCCTCTTTATGTTATTTTGTTCTGTCACTGATTCCACATTTGTTGGCTTTTTACTTCTTTGATCATTTTATTCTTTCAGTATGAATGACCATGTGCCCTGTGGGAACTGTGTATGTACATACTGCAGGGTCACTACCGCCTCTGGAAAGCCATTGTTTTAGACACAGAATTAAGCAAAATCGACCATGCCCTTGTTCCACACCAACCATTTTCCAGCTCTGGTTTGTTATGCTTATAGTGCTGGTGGCTTGGTATTTTCCACCTTGTGGGATAATTAACTCGAACTAGGGATGGGCAACTCTAGAAAAAATTATAAAAAAATAAAATAATAACATAACAAGGTTTGTATAAACTTTATATCTATACTGTTAATGCTTTTGTATTGTTTTTAACTTGTTTGTTGTTGTGTGCCTTCAAGTTGTTTCCAACTTATGGTGACATAAGGCTAACCTATCACAGGGTTTTCTGAGGCTGAGAGTATGGGACCATCCAGTAGGTTTCCATGCCTGAGCAGGAAATCAAATACGGATCTCCAGAGTAATAGCCCACTCCTCAAATCGGTATACCATGCCAGTTCTTTTTGGACTGTTTTAAATTTGGTCTTAGCCACCTTGAGTCCCTATATCAGGAGAAAGGCAGGATGTGAATAAATAAAATAATAGATGATGATGATGATGATGATGATGATGATGATGATGATGATAGTGCCAATTTCACCTCCACTGTAAGCTGTTTCACATTGATGAACACTGGAAGTAACATTTCATTTACAGTTTTGGCTGTTTTTGACCTTTATTTTTCATGGGGGAGTAGGCTTTTACCAATTGCTTTACTAATTTAGAGAACTAATTTTTATTCATATACGTTCAAATATTTTAGGGATGGGATGAAGGCATCAGAGGGGTTGGGGTGGTAAAAAGGCCCCAGGATATCACTTGCAGGCTATAGTTTCCTCACCCTTGGTCGAGAGCTACTGATTTAAGACGCCCCACAAAATGAGGTTTAAAGGGGAATGCAACATAGACAAATGACAACTCACAAAACACTAGTTCTCTGCTATAATTTGCCTCCCAGGGTAACTTTAATCTCTTCTTCCGACTGACTTGTGTTCTTATTTTAGCACTTGTCTCACCAGTTTCAGCACTACAGGTATTTTGCTAAAGTGTTAATGTTCCTTCCTTCCTTCCTTCTCTCTCTCTCTGTTTCTTTCACTTCACTAGTCCAAAGATCATTGAACTCAGTTAAATATAATGTATAGACAAGGATCTTACTGACATTTCAATTAATTCTTTGATCTACAATGGAGGAATCATGGAGTGCTTTGATGGATGTGTCACCAAGAACTGAAGAGCAGAAAGAAGCAAATATTTCCTTACTGTATGTATTTCAATTTGAGGAGGAAACTTCCATCTTACTACAGAATTAACTTGCCTGACATGTAAAACTTCTGTAAGATTTTAAAGCTGCAGTCCTCCCCCTTAATCTGGGAGGAAGCCTCATTAAACTCAATGTGACTTTGGGCTTTTACTTCAAGTAAATGCCAAGAAAGAGCTGTACTGTTAAAGGATGTCTGCAAGCCATTATTTACACCAGTGAAAAAGAACAGGTAGAATTAAATTAGAGGTAGCTTTATTTGTGTTTAGAGGTCTTGTTTTAAACTGATTATCTCCCATAGAGATTTAATATAACATCAGTAATTATCTGGTGTATTTATTATCATGCCCCTATATTTTAAAGGCATTTTTGGTTTCAAAAACTGGAGCAGGTGGGTGTCATTTGGGTATTTGTCTGATTTTTAGATTCTTGTTTAATATTCTTGATTGTGGGGTTTGTGAGATTTGCCCACACACTACAAAGATCTTTGAGAAGCTGCAAAGCTCTTTCTAATCCTTCACGTCGCTGATAGTTTGATGAGGTCATCTGTGTGCAGCACGTACTGAACCTCTGAATCATTTGAAGACAGTCCTTACTTAGACTTGAATATTTCGAGAGTAGAAGCCTGCTAAAGTATACAGACCAGAGAGTGCAATCCTATTTTGCACCAGGCCAAGACTTTACAGACCTGTCAGGCACACAGGCACAGAAAATGCAGGGAAAGATATACCGACAACAGCTTTCTAGGCACGATAGTGCAAAGAACCATATTGATGTTGCATCACAGGCAAATGCAGCATCACAAAAAGTTGGGATACACATATTACTTTCTCATTTTTTCTTTGCATTTGAAGCACCCAAACTGATCCATGTTTAACCAGACATAATACCTGCTGATTTTAATGGGGGCACTACCTTAAAGGTATCAGATCTTGGAAGATAAAAAGGGTCAGTCCCAGTTAGTTCTTGGATGGGAACCACCAAGAAATACCAGGAACTGTAAGGTATACTTCAGAAAAAGAGCAATGGCAAACCATCTCTAAGTATTCCTTGCCTAAGAAAACTCTATGAAATTCACTGGGTTCCCATACATCAACAGGCAACTTGAAGGTACATACATACACATCCAAGTAATTGTACATAATACCATTCTATATCTATGCAGAATTAAGATGTAAAACAGTCAATGGAACTTACTCCCAGGGAATTGAGACTGCAGCCTTTGATAATGGTACAGTCCTAAAGCACATGCGTATGTGTGCATGTACATGCAGATACGGTACTTGCAATGTAGCAAAATATATGAAGTGAGGGTGTTTTTTGTTTGTTTGTTTGTATTCAGTCTTGGTTTTACATCATTTATTTTATTTTCCATGTCCCATTGATTTTAATGGGGAGAAATTAGTCGAATCAGCTTCACACACCAACATGGGGAGGGGTTAGACCCTGTCAAGGTGACAAAGGGACTTGGATCCCAGAATGCCCCATCTCACAGCTTATAACTAGCTGGGAAGCCACTGGTAGTAGATCCATGGAGCCTTCCACAGATGTCACTGGGGTTATGCGGGCAGACAACTTCCTCTCTACCGGTGGAGATGTATCTCTGTCATTTTCGATTTACAGTGCCCCTGAAGTGGCACCGTCCCAGCCAACATCCTCACCTGACAGTTGGGGATTAGGATTGCTCTATTCAATCCATAATCCATTGGGATTGCTCTGCTCAATAATCAGGCAAGCCATACACATTCACATAAAGACAAGTTTTTGTGGAAGTTTTGTCTGTTGTAAATAAGCAATGTGTTAACCCTGAAGAGGCAGTTTGGGAGCTGAAGCTTTGGCTTGTTGTTGTTTTTCCCAAGGTTTTGTTGTCATTGTGTGTCGACAAGTCATTTTCGATTTACAGTGACCCTGAGGCACTGGAGTTTTCTGGCAAGCTTGGTTCAGTGGGGGGTTTGCCATGGCCTTCCTCTGAGGCTGAGAGAGTACATAATAAAATGGAGCCAGTGTGGTGCAGTGGTTCGAGCTTTGGATTATGACTCTGAGAGTAGCTTTTGAATATCACCTCGGCCATGTAAGCCTACTATATGACACTCTCTCAGCCTCAGAGGGAGGCAAGGGCAAGGCCGCTTTGAAGAAATCTTGCCAAGAAAACCCCATGATAGGGTCGCCTTAGGGTCACCATAAGTCAGAAATGACTTGAAGGCACACAACACACACGATAAAATACAGAATATGTAATACAGCTGTTGAGAGCCAGCTGTGGGGGAGCGGTGTGAGTGTTGGACTAGGACTCTGGAGACCAGGTTCAAATCCCAGCTCGGCCATGGAAAGAAACCCACTGGGTGACCTTGGGCATGTCACACTCTCTCGGCCTCAGGGGAAGGCAAGCACAAACCTCCTCTGACCAAATCCTGCCAAGAAACCAAGCAAACAATCAAACCCCATGATAGCTTCGCTTTAGGGTCCCCCGTCAATCGGAAGGCACACAACAGTGCAGCTGTAAATATGAAATGAATCCCTCTTTATAGAGGCGTGGGTTTTTGGGTTTTTTAGGTTTGATTATGCCATGTCCCATGTTGTATTTATTTATTTATTTATTTATCTATTAGCTGCCCTACATTTTTTGTGGTGTGGACACCTGGTCAGCCTCAGTGGGTCCCCCACTTTTGCACTGAGGGGCGCGCGAGCGATTGCTGAAAGAGCTCCGGTGGCGGTGGCGGCGCAGTGGGGTTCAAGGGTGGCACTGCATCCTCTCATCATCACGGTTTGTGAGTTCAATCCCAGCCAGGGGCTCCAGGGTCGACTCAGCCTTCCATCCTTTTGGTAGGTCAGCAAAAGGAGGAGGAGGAGGAGGAGGAGCCAGCTTTTGTTGGAGGTGGGGGGGAGAGAGTTTCCAATTAGCTCACACCTTGTAAACCGCTTAGACTGGGGCTGCTTATGAAGCGGCGTATAAAAAGAAGCTGCTATTGCTATGGAGCAGGTGGGTGAGTGGGCAGGAAGGGAGGGAGGCTGAGGCAGGCCAGGCTGGAGCGGAGGCTTCTTCCTTCCACTTCCAGGAGAAGAAGAGGAGGAGGAGGAGGAGGAGGAGGAGGAAGGGGGGGTTGGAGAGGCGTGGAGCCCGGCGTCTAGGACCCAGCGGAGCCCGGGTCTCCCTCCAATCGCTCCCCCAGCAGCCCCACCGTCCCCAGCAGCCTCAGTTGCAGCGGCGGCGGCGGCGGCACTGGCACCTGTCCGTCGGGGTTTGGCTGCCTGCTGGTCCTCCTCGTCGTCGTCCTCCAAGATGTCCGGGCGGTGGGCGCTGGGTTTCCCGGGGGTCTCCCCCCGCCTCCGCCTCCGCCTGTGCTGCTGCTGCTGCTGCCGGCTGTGGCTGGGGCTGGGCTTGTGGTGGGCGTCGGGGCTGGCGCTGCCCGAGGTGCTGTTCCGCTGCCCGCCTTGCACCGCCGACCGCCTGGCCGCCTGCGGGGAGCTCCCTGCCGCCCCTGCCGCCCCTGCCCTCGCCGCCTGCCCAGAGGTGGTCCGGGAGCCCGGCTGCGGGTGCTGCCCGGTCTGCGCGCGGCTGGAAGGGGAGCCCTGCGGGGTCTACACCCCCCGCTGCGCCTCGGGGCTCCGCTGCTACCCGAGGCCCGGCGCCGAGCTGCCCCTCCAGGCGCTGGTCCAGGGGCAAGGCAGCTGCGCCCCGAGGGGAGGGAACCGGGCCGGCGCCGACGCCCAGGAGGAGCCCCCGCAGGAGCAAGAAGAGCAGGGCGCCAGCCCCAGAGCCGGTGAGTGAGTCAGGGAGTCACGCTCTCTCAGCCGCAGGGTCTGGACCAGTCTTGCCGAGAAAGCATCCCGCTCCCCCCCCCCCCACACACACATATTACTCCCCGCTAGAAGTCCTACCTGCGCTTGGGTGACACCATCACACTCTCTCGGCCTCACAGGGAGGGAGTAGCAAGCCCACTCTCGACAAGTCTTGCCGAGAAAGACCTCCATGGCAGGGTGGCCGTAAGTCTTGAGGGACGACTTGAAGGCGCACAACACAGAGACACACACTTAGGCGGGTCACACTCTCTCAGCCTCAGGGGAAGCCCCCTCTGAACCAGTCTTCTCCAAAAAACCGTGTTAGGGGTCACCTTAAGGTCGTCATAAGTCGGGAACGACATGACGCGCGCGCACTCAGACGCACATTTGGGCGAGTCACACTGTCTCAGCCTCAGGGCAAACCAGTCTTGTCAAGAAAGCCCCCGCTGATAGGGTCGCCAAAAGTCGGGAACGAAGGCACCCGGCAACAACAAGAACAACAACAACAAAAGCCCGTAATGCGTTGAGGTCGAGGCGCTTAAGCCGTCCAGTGTGCTCCCGCGCCCTTTCTCCCTTCCTTTTGGGCGCAACGACGCTGCCTCCTGGGCATGTACAGAGCGCTTCTTCCTGAACCTGGGAAATGGAGGGGTTTGTTTCAGCCAAGGCGTTTGCTATGCCCGAGAAACGGTGTGGAAACTATGGGGAAAGATGCTCTAAACTGAGTCTGGAAAACCAGTGTGCAAAAGGATCTTGTGGCACCTTTGAGACTCAGTGCGGGAAAGAAGCTGGGAGCAGGAGCTTTCCTAGACTTAAGTCTACTTCCTCAGATGCATGCGAGTCTCAAAGGTGCCACAAGATCTCTTTGCCTTTCTCTCATTTTATTGGGCAAGGATGTCTAGGCAAGGCAAGGTTGAGGTCCCTTAGCTAATGTGGTGTCTGGCATTTAGACCCTGGGGATGGCAGAGGGTGCCTTTAGGTGCACCTGCCCTCTTTTACATGGAGAGGGTGAGCTGTGAGGGTCTTGCCACCAGCAGACCTCCCTGCGGCTCCCTGCATGGCTTCCCCTCTTCTAATATCCATTTCGCAAACAGTTGTGAGCACTTTGCAGCGAAGACCGCGTCCTCTGTACATGCTCAGAGGCACTAGTCCTGTTTTTGGTATGACCTTCATAGAATCCTAGAGTTGAGAGAGACCCTAAAGGCTATCCAGTCCAAAAAATAAAAAAATAAAATAAAAATCCCTTCTGCCATGCAGGAACTCATTATCAAAGCACCTCCTGTGACAGAGCTGTTTGACAGTGGAACACACTCCTTCAGAGTGTGGTGGAGTCTCCTTCTTCGGAGGTCTTTAAACAGAGGCTGGATGGCCATCTGTCAGGGATGCTTTGATTTTGAGTTCCTGCATGGCAGGGAGTTGGACTGGATGGCCTTTGGGGTCTCTTCCAACACTATGATTCTGTGAGATGGCCATCCAGCCTCTGTTTAAAGACCTCCAAAGAAGGAGACTCCAGTACTCTCCAAGGCAGCGTGCTCCACTGTCCACCTTCCTTTGCATTTTGAGGCAGACTACAAGTCCCAGGGCCTGAGCCCTCAGGGCTGGGTCCATGGGGGAGCAGGCATGGGATGTGTGGCATCTTGAAAACAGGGGGAAGCCTTTAGGAGACAAGTAGGGAGGGGAAATGCAACTGCTGTGAATATTGTTGTACACGTTGTTGTGTGCCTTCAAGTCATTTCTGACATGGTGACCCTAAGGCGAACCTATCACAAGGTTTTCTTGGCAAGTTTCTTCAGAGGAAAGAAGAAACTTGCCATTACCATCCTTTGAGGCTGAGAGAGTGTGACTTGCCCAAGGTCACCCAACGGACTTCCATGGCCGAGTGGAGATTCGAACCCTGGCCTGCCAGAGTAGTCGTCCAACCCTCAAACCAAGTACACCATGCTGGCTCTCCCGATATGATATACTGTATGGTGTGCATTTAAAATCAGTAACAGGAAAATGAGCATGGCTAAGTAAGTAAAGGGATAATTTCTGTGAGAACTGGTCTGTGTGGAAAAAAAAATATTGGGGGAGGGCATGTGGAAAATTGGGACTCCCCAAAAAACTGGGACTCCAAACAAAGTTGTTTAAAACAATGGGAAGTAAAGTGGAAGAATAATTGTCTCACTGATACACGAATATGAAGCTGCATCAAAGGAGACAGGCAGGTTGGTGCTGAAAGAGAACGGGCTGGACTTAAAAAAGTTATTTTGGGACTTCAAAAGTTATTCTTTTTAAAAAGTTAAAAAGAATCCCGCAGCCATCATGGCCAGTGGCTATGCAAACTGAGGGATTCTGGGAGTTGTCAACCAGAGAGGGAGAAGGAGTGAGTGTAAAGGAGGTTTTCTTTTTCCTCAGGCTCTTTGTAGGAGAAGAGGGGGGACCCTGAGGTGGGATCAGGAACAGAAAGGCAAGGAAGAATTGCAGACAGGAAGCAACAGGATGTGGGAAGCAGATGAGGGGAAGATAGGCATCCTAGGGTCACTGATCTGTAGAAGGACTTGGTGTAAAAAAAGAAAGAGAAAAAGCAAAATGACAAGAGTTGGAAGTAGGCAGAAGGCAGTGCTGAGCAGGAGAGCGAAGCTGGTGGGGATGAATGACTGAATGACTGAGTGACAATAGCTGAAGAAAACCAATGGAAAATTGGGGGGAAAGGAGTTGTGTGAGGGGAAGGGTAGTTTGCTGCAAGGCAGAGGCCAGCTGTGACTAGGCACATAAAGGCCAGAAAGCTCTCAGGTCAGAGGGGAAAAAGGATAGCCCTGTAGAACGGTTAGATTTGAATCTGTAGAGACAAGGCATGGGAGTTGTAGCTATTGAGCGTAGTGGTTTTTACCCTTTAGATAGTAAATCTGTGCTTCTGTGAGTCTCCCTTATCCAGAATTCCAAAACTAGAAACATTCCAAGGCCCAAAACTATTTTCATGGGTGGCTGGGATAGTGACACCTTTGCTTTTAGATTGTTCAGGGTTAAAACATTGTCTAAAATTACCTTCAGGCTACTTGTAGAAGGTGCATATGAAACATAAATGAATGTTGTGCTTAGAGTTGGGTCCCATCTCCAAGATATCTCATTATGTACGTATGTGGAAATACAGGTATTCCAAAATCCAAAAAAAAAAAAAAAATCCAAAATATTTTTCTGGTCCCAGGCATATCTGATAAGGGGGGCTCAACCTGTACTTGATACTTAGTTCAAACGTACTTCATTTGGCTGCCCTCTTCATTCTGCTGAACCAAGCCCTGGATGTCTGCCCCAAAGTCCTGCCATGACCACAGTGATAAAGATGTCTTGGGAGCCAAGACTCCAAACCTGTTCAAGGGGTCAGCCTGAATAGCATAGGTTTAACTGGCAAGTGGGGCACCCTGCCCTTCCTGTACATCCTGGCCATGCCTCCTGTGGTCTAGTGTGTGATGTCCCCCCATCCCCTTGAATTTAGACCAGGGTTTTCTTGAGCAAGAAGATGCACACATGCATACACACACATATGCAAACACATACAAGGCCTGGAAAGGAGATCTACTTAGATCCATGGGAAGGTTGCTCAAATCCAAGTTGAAACCATATTCAGAGTTTGGAATGCTGGGAGTGGATTAATGTACATAGCCTTGCTCCTTATTCACATCTTCAACCTACCTAGAATAAGGCTTCAGAAAACCAAGAACGAGAAAAACTGATAGCATTGGGGAGGCATGCTGAAGTGTATTGTTGTGTAGAGAAATCTTGTAGCACCTTTGAGACTAACTGAAAGAAAGGAGTTGGCAGCATGTGCTTTCCTAGACTTAAGTCTATTGCCTCAGATGCACTTGAGGAAGAAGACTTAAGTCTAGGAAAACTATTACTTCCCTTGATTTAGATACTATACTTCTATTGATGCAGCCTAAAATCGTATTGGCCTTTTTAGCTGCCACATCACACTGTTGACTCATGTTCAACTTGTAGTCCACTAGGACTCCTAGATCCCTTTCAAAGCCAGGTGTCCCCCATCTTATATCTAAGCATTTCATATTTTTTTTGCTCTAAGTGCAGTACCTTACATTTCTCCATGTTGAAATTCATTTTGTTAGCTTTGGCCCAGCTTTCTAATCTATTAAGATCATTTTGAATTTTCATCCTGTCCTCTGGGGTATTAGCTATTCCTCCTAATTTGGTGTCATCTGCAGAACCCTGTGGCACCCCACTGGTCACTTCTGTCCAGGATGAAGAGAGCACCCTTACATTTTGGTCAGTCAACCAATTACTAATCCATCTAAAAGTTGTATTGTCTAGCCCACATTTTATTATCTTGTTTGCAAGAATATCATGGGGAACCTTGTCAAAAGCCTTACTGCAATCAAGAAATGCTATGTCTACCGCATTCCCTTCATCTAGCAAGCTGGTAATTTTATCAAAAAAAGAGATCAGATTAGTCTGGCATGACTTGTTTTTGAGAAACCCATGTTGACTTTTTGTGATTATGGCATTCCCTTCCAAATGTTCACAGACTCTCTGTTTAATTAACTGTTCTAGAATCTTTCCCAGTATTGATGTCAGACTAACTGGGCGATAGTTGTTGGGATCCTCTTTTTCCCCTTTCTGAAGATGGGGACAATGTTTGCCCTCCTCCAGTCTGCTGGGACTTCTCCTGTTCTCCAGGAGTTCTCAAAGATTATTGCCAGTGACTCAGATTACATTTGCCAGTTCTTTTAATATCCTTGGATGTAGTTCATCTGGTCCTGGAGACTTAAATTCATTTAGGTTAACCTGGTATTCCTGTACTACCTCTTTACTTATTCTGTGCGGCATTTCCCCTGTTGTGTCCTCTGCTCCATTTTCCTCAGGTTGAACACCCTTTTCCTTTTGTGAGAAGACTGAAGCAAAGAAGGTGTTGAGTAGTTCTGCCTTTTCTCTGTTCCCTGTTAGAATTTCTCCATCTTCTCTGCGCAGTGGTCTTACCATTTCTTTCTTCTTTCTTTTGCTACAGACATACCCCCAAAAGCCCTTTTCGTTGTTCTTAACCCCTCTAGCAAGCCTGACTTCATTCTGTGTTTTGGCTTTCCTGACTTTACCCCTACATGTGCTAGCTATTTGTTTGAATTCCCATTTAGTGATTTTGCCCCTTTTCCATTTTTGGAACTAGTTACTCTTAAAGATGCCTTAGGACCACTTATTCTTTCCCTTTTTTATACTCATAACAGACTGATATGAAAATTGCCCCTTTGTAAATTGCCAGCTGGACATGATGCAATACTAAGAGCTGCTTCACACTTTCTGTGGCACTTGTGTTTGCTTGGAATGCTGTGGTGTGGCTCCAGCATGGCAAGCACAGGAGGTGTGAGCATACCTTAAATGTGCAGCAGATATACTGAAGAACATGGCCACTCATGATGTCCTAGCTCATGTCCAAGGATGTTTAAGGACATATTCTGCTATTTAGATGTTTGCCGTAGGGAACAGAATGCAACATGTTGTACCAGGGCCAAATACAATTGCCACACAAAATGTGAAGCAACTGTGAAGCTGTAAAAGTTCCCTTTTCTTTGATCACCTACTATTGGCTTCTTCTTCTCAAGCAGTTAACACTGCAGTGTCTGGAATGTGTTGCAATTGGCTGCTTAAACACTTATTTTGGGAGAATTCAAAAATATAGCCATGTTAGTCTGTAGAATCAGTATGTAGAGAGATCTTGTAGCACCTTTGAGATGAAAAAAGTTGACAGCATGAGCTTTTGGAAGTAGCTTAAGTCTACAAAAGCTCATGTTGCCAACTTCTATCTTTCAGTTAGTCCCAAAGGTGCTACAAGATCTCTCTACATATATACCTATCTTGGGAGTCCTACCTAATGTCCTTTGGTGTGAGCAGCTAGTTACAATGATATTAAGCAGAGAAGAATGGCTGTGTGAAGGTTTGTATCCATTACACTATGGCTGTTGTGGTAAGAACTGTGCTAAAATTGATGTGTGTAACTACTGTAGTTTATACACAGATGCAGCATGATCCGAAGTGTGTTACTCAAAAGCAAGGCCTTTTACTTTCAGTGGCTTTTACTTTCATTTTTTGCTAAGTGTATTTAGAATTGATTTAAACTAAATGAAAACTTAGTATTGGCATGCTAAAAAAAAGGTGAAAGGTGTGGGACAGAGAAGAAATCTACCAGCACTTTTAAGACTGATTTATGTTTTGCATTAGCACAGAAGCACCTTTAAAAATAAATTAATTTTAAAGGTGCTGCTAGATTTTCCCCCAATCTTTTTTGTGATAGACTGACACAGCTGTCTCTTTCAGAAGTGTGGTTGAAAAGCTGAATTTGCATATTCAGCAAATCATGAGCAGATATATTGTGTCTGGAGGAAGAGTGATGTTGAGTGAGCCTGAATTGTGAATTAAGGTCCTTTACAGACTGCCGAAAATAATGCAGCTCAAGGCCACTTTAACTATCCTGGCTCAGTGCTAAGGAATCATGGGAACTGTAGTTTATTGTGGCACCAGAGCTCTCTGACAGAGAAGGCTTAATGTCCCAGAAAAAAATACAATTCCCATGATTCCCTAGCACTGAGTCAGGACAGTTAAAGTGACCTCAAGCTGCATTATTTCTGGTAGTCTGTAAAGGCCCTAAGATTCCACTAAAATGATATATCAAGAAACTTCATTTATCAGTTGCTTGATTTGAATTTTAAATTCTTAAAAGGAGCACTTTTCCTGATAATGCATTAACCAAAACCTAACAAACCTTTTAATCACATTGCCTGTGTGTTCCCTGATATCCTGTTAAGGACTGATGGAAGTATAGAGCATAATAGTAATCGTGTGAAGTGTGGAGCTGTGATATTTAAAGCCAGTGAAATCTAGAGGAAAGTAGCAGAACATGCTCAGACACTTGTGCCAAGGAGAATAAAATTGATTCAAGCTTAGATTGCAGTAGATTTCCTTAAATGCAAAGGAAATTTTCAACAGAAAAAAAAATAGTTATCTCCACCTGATGTTCAATATTCAATATTGAAATTCAATACTGCATTCCAGCTGGGTGTCTGGAAAAAAATATGAGAGGAATGATGGAAGGTTTTCCATTAAAAGCAGAAACAGAGAATTGGAATAATTAATCTTGGAATCCAAACATGGGGAAAAGGGGGAAAGTGGCTTAAACTCATTCTTGGAAACTGATGCAAAATAAGTTAGAATTTGACATACTTTGGCATGAGCAATTATGGCCAACCAAGGAACCAGGTGCTGGTTTATTGTCCTTCCTGTGAATTTCATGAATTGTAGTGATTTGCATAAGGAAGGTGGGGAGGGAGATCCTTCCCTAAATTAAGGGGTTTACAAGTTTGTCCCTGAGGAGAGTCAGGAAGGTTGCCCAAGTGAAACAAGGAATAAGGCTGAGAATTCTGCTACTGTGGGCTTCAGCATTGTTTAATCTTTCACTGAGGTCTATGCTTGCCAACCCAGAAAGAGCTGTAGGCAGAAAGAAATACAAATAACCCACAGCAAGAAACGGATGCTGTCACTGATTGTAAAAAAGGCTGTGGGTGTTTGGGGAAATGTTGGAACAAAAAATAGCAAGTCACTGGAAATCCCACTAATGGGCCAAGTATAGCTGTGCCCGTCAAGTTTTATAAGGTTTTGAGTATTCAGTTTTCACCATGAAGTTGCCCAATGGAGATTTGATGTACTGTACCAAAGTCTTCATGCTGCTAATTGATTTCTTTCCTTGCTTAGCAAACCCAACATTCTGTCTATTGCCTCTATCCATGCTTGCAACCAAACATTGCTGCCAACTATTCTCACTGTACAGTATTCCTACATGTAATGGGTCTATGGGTTTTCATTCCAAGCTCCTGAGTGATAAATATCCATTTGGTAATTGACTTCTAAAAAAAACAACACAACCCTGTAACTTTCCTTCCTACTTGCATAAACACAACTGGCAGTGTGAGGATCAACTGTTTAGTTTCAGAGGCTGAAGACTTCTGGTTTTTTACACTGTTGATCAACATGAGCATATTGATATTTCTGAAGATATATGGCAGTGTTTTCTGAAAACTAGAGTGTGTGCATCTGCAGCAAAGACATTGGGGACTGTATTCTCAGGGACTGCTTTTTAGTAAGTAGATAAGATCTGGAGTCACCTTACAGGACTCATAGGGCCAATGCAGACAGCCCCTAAGGGGCGGCTCTGTGCCACCCCTGGGAACGTTGGATTGGGTCCATGGCAACCACACACTGCGTCCCCGATCTGGCTTTTTGCTGCTCCAAAAAGAGCTGGCAAATGCCGCTCCTTTCTGGGGCATCAAAAAGCCGCCCTTAGTGCCATCGCTGTGACTCTTTTGTGCCCCTTTGGTGCAGCATGTCTACACACTGCGCCAACAGGGCGCCCTGATACCACGCACTGTGAAGTCAGGCGTGATGACGTTGGGGCGGCCGGCATGCAGTCACCCCGTCTCAACTCCACCCCCAGGCCAGCTCTTTTGGCCGGTCTGCATCAGCCCATAGAATCATAGAGATGGAAGAAATCACAAGGCCATCCAAGCCCCCTGCCATGAAGGGATACACACCTAAAACACTTCTGAGAGATGGCTATCCAGTCTCTGCTTAAAGAATACCAAAGAAGAGAACAGCACATTCTCAGTCACTCTTTTCCTCTGTTATACATCTCTTATAGTCAATAAGTTCTTCCTCATGTTTAGGTGGAATCTCTTGTAATTTGAATCCATTGGTTGATGTTCTAGTCTCTGGAGCAGCAGAAAGCATGTTCAGTGTACTTCCTAGATGACATCTATTCAGGTATTTAAATATGATTATCATATTAACACTCAGTCATCTCTTCACCAAACTAAACATATGCAGCTCCCTAAGCCATTCCTCATAGGGCTTGGTTTCTCATTCATATTGCCGTACAAAATAGGGAATAAGTGTGAGATTATCCTTCAACATGGAGGAGTCATATTTGCATTGCGGTCAGTGAGGACTTCATCCCCATTATACAGTGACATTTTTGTATCTTCAGACCACAGTTTACAGAAATGTCAGAGTGATGGTCTAGCTATCACTCAAGTCCTATCCATATGTATCTCAATGTAAACCACAGGGGTTATTCAGATGGTGAAAATAATCCAGGTTGAATCCGAGTTGAATGTTCGTTGTTCACATGCATCCAGAATGCATCCAATTAAGTTTGGTGGAGGCTGCCAAAAAACCCACTTAACCCAGGATAATCAATCTTGCTTTTTCCCTGAGTTTTTACAAAAAGATTCACATCATCAGCTGTGTGAATAACCAATGCAAACAGACCCGGGATTAAACTCTGCATGCCTTGAATGCATTTTGAATACATTTGCATTGTCAACTCCATGTTTATTCAAGTGTTGGCACATGTGAGGAATAGAATTTACAGAGATGTGGTTCCATAGTGTGAATAACAAACCCAGAATGCATGAATGAGGTTATTCACATTATTTCACACACACACCATAGAATTCAGAGGGTCATCTGACTAAGAATGTATAGGATAAGGCTATCTGCATAACCTTTGTGATGGTTCTTTAGCATCAGCTGCTTCTGTTATCAGCAGCCAACTTCATTGGTACTTGGGAGGAGGAAGAAAATAAAAGTTTGGGTTTGGGAGTAGATCAAATACTGTAATAAGGTCAGCATTTTACCCAGACCAAATAGAACAGACACCAAAAAAGAGTAAGTGGAAACAATTTAAGATACTGAAAATGAAAACTCACAATTGAATAGGGGAGAATTTCAGGATTTTAAACATTATCCTTGGGATAAGATAATTTTTAAAAAAATGAGCAATTGATATAAATTGTTAGAAGACTAGAATCAGCAGCTTTGAATAATGATTTTCTGTGCTGATCTTATGACAACTGCTTCCAAAAGAACTTTCTTTCAATTTCTGCTATAGTGTTCTTGCTCTGGTTTTCCCATTTCTGCTGTCTTTTGTCTCACCTTGTTAACTTGATTTATACCCTTGTGCTCACCCATCCCAACCCATAGTATGCTTTAAACATCTAATGAAATGAACTGTTACCTATAAAATCACATGCTGCAATAAATCAGATAGTCTCTAAACAAAGTGTCCCAGCACTTTCACTCCTTAATCCACAGTGTTTCTTTTCAATAGGTTGCAAGCTGTGTTCTTTTTTTTTTTCCTTTCCTTTTCTTTTCTCAGGATCTTTCTTGCACTGCCTATTTGTATCTTTCCTAAGCCATACCCTATGGAGGGCTGTGAATCAGTCAAGACTTGGGCAGTGTTTTATCACTGACTCATGGCTAGAACTGTTGCTGAAATTGCCCCTTTCATAGCCTGCTTTGCACCTTTCCAGGGTTAGTGTTGGTTTCAGTTAGAACTACAGATAAGTGGAAGATATCACAATGTCTCCGATTATTCCTGAGAGACTAGCATTAAAATGACTGAGCAGATGGTTTTTAATTTCCAAAGCCAAAGGAATAACTGCCCTGGTTATTTAGACCTAACCACTGCTAATGCAACTAATAAATATCAAGCAAACAAATAGAAGCATTTCAATTGTACACCTGGCTATCTGTTTGGATGTTATTTGTTTGAAGAAACAAATATTCCTTTATAAGCATTCAGAATGCTTTGGGCTTGATTGTTCTAATCTTGTCTTGTCTGTTAGCAGATGTCCTGTTCTCTCTGTTTCAAAAATGATTTTCTTTTCTTTTGTTCCTCTATATTTCAGGTTGGTGCTAATTGACCCTGGTTTTGAAATGGAAATAATTGTTGGAGCCTCTAGCTTTAAGAAGCCCTAAGCAATTTGTTCTATGCACTATATGTATATGTGTGTGTTTGTATGCACATATGGGCATTTTGTTCGTATAATGACATTATTAATGTATATTCCATCTCTCTGCTGGTACAAAGTGGCTTACAGCAAATTGAAACAAAGTACAGCTAAAGCCTATTTGATACAAAAATCTAAAAAACATTAAATAAACAATTCTGTTCAAAACGCTAAATTAAAACAGTTTAAAAACACATTTTAGAACACATGGCAGAACATCCTCAATCAGTCCTAATCTTGCTGGATAGCATATGGTCTGAGAATTATAGTCACACAAGAATTGCTTGCCAGATACGTAGCATGGTATAAGAACGCCCTGTGCAACACTGAAAAAGGGGAGGTGGAAGTGGTGCAAATTACTGGGTCTGGGATCCAGAAGTGGGCCCAAGACCCAATTCCACTGAATGTTTTTTTCCTTCTTGGAAGTATCATCACTTATTTGACATCTATTGTAAAACTGACGCAAGGAAATGATAATGATATACAAAATTTGGTATTACAAAATTACTAAAGGTTTTAGCTGATCTGCTGCTGTGAGCAAGAGATCTGAACAGGGGCTTAAGAGACCTCTGGATCTAGGAGTCTTTGTAGATCATAATCTAAACACAAATCAACAGTGTGATGCAGCAGGCAAAAAAGCCAATATGATCCTAGGCTGCATCAATAGAAGTGTAGTGTCCAGCTTGAGGGAAGTAATAGTACCACTAGTCTGCTTTGGTCAGACCTCACAATTCAAGAGGGATATTGACAGTCTGTCCAGAGGAGGGTGACCAAAATGGTGAAAGGTCTCGAAACCATGCCTTATGAGGCGTGGCTTAAGGAGCTGGATATGTTTAGCTTGGAGAAGAGAAGGTTAAGGGGTGACATGATAGCTATATTTGAAGGGATATATTGAGGATGTTTTCTGCTGTTCTGTGGACTAGGACCTGGAACAATGGATTCAAACTACAGGGAAAGAGATTCCATCTAAACATTAGGAAGAACCTCCTGACAGTAAGAGCTATTGGAGAGTGGAACACACTCCCTCAGAGCATGATGGAGTTTCCTTCTTTGGATGTTTCTAAACAGAGGCTGGATGGCCATCTGTCACAGGGAGTGCTTTGATTTGTATTCCTGACAGCAGGAGGGTGGACTGCATGACCCTTGTGGTCTCTTCCAACTCTGATTCTGTGATTCTGAGTGAGAAGAAGGAAGCTTTGGGTGAGCAAATTAGCACCAAAGGATGGGAGGGAACAAACAATGCAAACAGACAGGTAGGCAGGTGGAGTCAGAAGAAGCCACAGGTGAAATCCAAGACCACGTACAAAAGGAAGGAAACAGAGACAGAAGTGATTAACCCAGTGTGGCCTGAGCTGCCCCCATCCATGGTCCAGGACCTTGAGGGAATGAGTAAACATCAGGGGTATGATCAAAAAAATTGAGCAGGGCCCAAACCCACACTCAACAGCTCTGATCTTTTGCAGGATCAAATCAAAGACCCACACAATCTGCATTCTGTCTCCAGTGGGAGGCCATCCCAATGCCCCAGAAAGCTTATGAGTAGGCTATGAAATCCCACTGTGTGACCTTGGGCAAGTCACAGTCTCTCAGCCTCAGAGGATGGCAGTGAAGAAGAAACCTGCCAAGAACACCCTGTGATGGGTACACCTTAGAGTTGACATAAATTGGAAATGACTTGAAGGCCACAACACACAAACACACACACAGGTTTTTCCTGATGGCCTGTCGTCAGTGGCTGGTAATTGGAGAGACATCCAACTCTGCATATGGAGGCTATATTGAGCTGTTGTGGGTAGTATACACATCCTCCAGAAATGTTTTTAAGTCAAAATATATTGTAGTGCAAGAAATGTAGGATCTGTGTTGGTATAGTAGTTATTTTCATACTGTACAGTATTTTATTTGGCTCTTGAGAACAGGTACATAAAGGAGGAGAAACTCTTGTGATATTATTTATCTTGACTTTCTCCTAAAATGTCGCTGTAAGCTACCCAGTGCTGACAGAGCTGGATAGACAATTGTGCAATAGGGTGTATTGTCTAAGGGTTTGGGGCTAAAACTATCACAGCCTTCTGATCTATGTGTTCATTGATAAGGAGACAACCAATGCATAAGTGAGAAGCAAGTAAAATATCAGGAAAAGAGATTGACACAGATGATACAGCTGAATTCCAGGAGTGAGGATGGCAAAACAGCTTTCCTGAATTAATTACAGTGTTTGAAAAGTAGTCTGTTGGTGTTACTCATTACAGGGTTGAGAAAGCAGTTCATTAGCCAGGATTCTGTAGATGTCATATGCTGGAGTAACACCATTATGCCAGCATATGTATTTTCAGAGACATTGTGGAAGAAGGTATCCTAAAGCTCTTGGTGCAAAACCCCATGCCCTCACTGTGCAAAAGGAGCTGAGGGAATACCTGATTGTAGCTCTATACCACAAGCACTGCAGAGATGAACTGGGACACATTTTGTTGGTTTTCCACACCAGACAAAGAAAGAACAGCTGTATGCTGGGGATGAGGTTTGCTCCATCTTCCCCAAATGCACAAGCATAACCAGATCACATTCAGAAGTATTCTACAACCAGGGAGCTGAGGAGAAAGTGGAGATAAATGAGCACTCTGTGCATCCAGCCCAACAATGATGAAATGCATATACATGTGTGGCACAGTGGTTTGAGTGTTGTACTAGGACTCTGGAGACAAGGAGTCAGTTCTCAGCTTGGCCATGAAACCCACACTCTCTCAGCCTCAGGGGAAGGCAGCAGCAAACCTCTTCTGAACAAATGTTGCCAAGAAAGCCCCATGATAGTTTGATAGGGTCGCCGTAAGTCAAAACGACTTGAAGGCACAAAACAACAACAAATGTAAGTGTACTTGTGCTATGACTGTATTTATTGGAACCTAGCCATTACAGTATTTGTTCTGCTGTTCATTATTTTTCAGTTATTCTCTGCTACGTTTTGAGAGGGAAAATCTTAGGACTGATAAGAAAATGACATAAAAGTTGGGAAATTCCTGTCAGAATGCCGATAAAATGCCCTTATATTTTTTATTTTTACAAATAACTCATTGCTATTGTTAACAGCCTTACTTTTTACATTACTTTGGAAATGAAGCTTAGTCACAGCCTAGTTAACCTACAAGTAACTAGTTGTGGGTAATTATTCCAGGCTCATCTATAGAGCCATGATGGGAAGAGGAACTGTGACCATGGTGCTGAGTTCTAACCAATCTTAGACTATGGGCATTGAATATATGGATGTTTCTGCAGTTTTGAAAATATCTGACTTATGCATTTAAACTGAGGCAAAGACTTTTAATAGGAATTTTATGAAATGGAATGTCTTTACAACCTTCTAACTCTCTTCTGGTATGAAGAGGAGTTAAGAGACTTGTGACCTTGTCTGGAATTTAGCCTTTGGCCTGGTACTGCACTAGCTTTCAGCAAAGATTTTACAACTTCTGCTAATGGAGTCTTTAGTAATTGCCATCCCCTGCTCTTCTGGATTCAAGTTACACAAGCGTGTTTGGGCTCAGACAGGGGCTTGGACAGGTGACGGCACATCCCTCTGTTTGAAATGAGAATGACTTTTGAGGAAAGACTAAACGTTCAGAAGTAAAGTTTCTTATTTGGATTAGTAAAGAATTTGCAACTGATGCATGTTAGATTCTGTCAACTGCCCTGCATTGACTTAATGCATGGCACATTGTAGAGAACAATACCTTTGTATTGGAAAGTAGCTTTTAAAAAAAAAGGTGAATGATTTTTGTTGTGTTCAAATAGTACTGTGCTTAAAAGTGTGATCTCACTTGTGATCACATTTGTCATGTACTAATATATCTATATCTGTCTATCTATCTATCTATCTATCTATCTATATACACACACACACACACACACCCACCCTTTAAAAAAGTTAGGCTTCTTTGTTTTTATGACTATGGTTCTACCTGGTTTTGGCCATATATTCATTAGGGATCATGAGGAGCAGTCTTTTAGGATTTCATTTCAGAAGCTCTCACTGGAATCTGATCAGTCATACTGTTGCAGCTGTGTTTGCTTAGCCTTGCAAATTTCTGTATTTGCAAATGCTCTAGATAGAAGGACTGCAGAATTTACAATTTATTTACAATTTACATTTATTTTAAATTGATAAATGTGTCTGAGAGTCATTATATCTGTAGACATGTTGCCTCATGGATGACTTCATCTTGTAGACTGGGCCACTCAGTTAATGATTAAATATTCGGTATAAAATGTAATATGCACTCTTGACTTCAAATTGACTTTAGAGCAGTGTTGCACATCTGGCCACAAATGTGCAATCTGTTACATTTTAGATTTTTTTTAAAGAGCTCTCTGAAACATCTATCCAAAAATATGACGTAGTTGGACAATTCTAATTATATGGTAGTTAAAGCAGTGTCAAACTGCATTATTTCTGCAGTACAGATGCAGCCTATGTTTGGTGAAGAAGTTACCTTTTGCACCAAGACCATTGCTGCAGACCTCCAAACACTAGAACATACTCAAAGCCCCCCAAATTTTAATTTTTCAGGTGACTTTTTTTGTCCTGAAAACCAAAAAGGTTTTCTAAAACCAGAAATGACATGATATCACTTTCAGTAATAGAAAATATGAGTTCAGTCTCCCAGGAGCCTGGGGCAAGTCAAAATGTTGATCCACAGGCAAGCACAGTTGCCTACCCGTTCTAAAGGATCAAATTCAGATATGGAAGGTGATTTTTAATCTAGGCACTGTAATTAGAAATTTACTATTTCAAATTTATTCTTTGTGCGGGTTTTACATGGTGGAGATTATTCCAAAGCAACTACATTGAGATGTGCAGCCATATGAACGTTTCTCCTTTGCCTTTAAGAGCACAGGCTGCCTCAAAAACTGAAGTGAGTGAGGAAGGAAAGTGACTTTGCATTTATGAAACACATGGCAATCCTCCTACATGCCCCCTCCTCCTCAAAGGATGTGCTCACACCTTACTCTGCTTAGTTGGCTTTCTACTGTTCCTCTCCATCTGGTGCCTTTCTATTCCAAGTTTGGCAAAAGGCCACTTAAATACAAAAAGGCAAGCCATAGCAACAGAAAAGGGGTGTATAAAAAGACAGCTTTTAATAGCCCCCTCCCCAATTGTCCGTGTAAAATGGGCTCTCCAGACAACTGTAATATATTCCCTTTTCTCACACCCTTTACTTTCACCCTTTTCATATTACAGCTAGCCCTCTTTGGTCTTTTGTTCAGTTTGGTCCAATTCTTTAATTACTTCCCACTTCACTTTTATGGGGTGGGGGGGGAGAGAAATTGTGCATGCTCTTGTGCTAAGATGCATTAAGAGTATCAGACTCTATACAATGTAGAGTCTACATCCTTGTGTTTCCAAGCTGATTTGTTTAAAACATTTATATTCATCCAGTAGTTTCTAGGGTGTTGAATAGAACATATGAACTGTTAATTTAAGCCATAAAAATTCTAAAATCACTTTGTACAGAGCGTAACTTTGAATATAGTCTCTCTCCACCCCCTCCCAAATATGCATGTGTTATCTTCTTTTTTGTGCATCTTGTGTGCAAATTGCAGCTACAATAATAAGGCACGTGTGCATGTATGTAATCACCTTATATGACATTTAGAAGACTGAATAGAAAAATCAAAGTGAGGAGGCATGACAGAAAGCTTGCCCAAGGCACTCTTGTTCCTTTTGATAGGTTGACACATCTTACGGAGGACCTAACCTGTGTCTGCCAGTCATCCTCCAGTTTCAGAAATCGCTCCTTAGAATGGAGTTTCCATGAATGAATGTGAACAAGATAAAGTAATTCAATAATGAGATTGTATTGGACTTCTTTGTACTTTCTGCTCATTGAACTATTTTTCTATACTTCATGAACCATCTTTGAATGTGTGTGTGCCACAAGGAAATAGCCTATAATGATGTGAGAGGACATGGCCTTTCTTATTTTTTACAGTTTTATTCCCTTGTGAGGTTTCAGTGGACTGCAGCAACTGGCTCAAGCATTTGACATGGTCGTCTGCACATATAATTGGAAGCAAGCAATATCCACTAAGCACAGGTGTGGCTTCATCCCAAATAAGGGTGCATAGGATTGCAGCATTAAACCTTAATTATGCCTTTCACTCCAGGTCAAAGGAACATCTGTTTTCCATTCTTTAGAATGCTGCACATTTGTTTTGTCCTCAATAGAATCAGTGGTCTATTCTGACTGTGAATGCAGTGCCTTCTTTGGTGCTAAAATAAAACTTTTATTATGCTGCAGGGTTTATTGGCTGTAATACCCACACTTTGGTCTGGGTAAACACTTCTAATCTAACTCTTTTAATCAGAACTTTTATTACATTCCTGTTCTACAGCCTTTCTTTTCTTTTCTTTTCTTTTCTTTCCTTCAAACATGTGGCATCCTGAGGCTAAATACATTTATGGATATGAAGTTCCACTGGGACTGGCATAATGTTGATTTTATTTAAAATTAACAATACCTATTCACTAGTAACAATTAGTAAGAAATTAATACTAGTGTAATTAATTATGTGATTAATAATTGACTACTCAAATGGATAATCAGATATATATGAGATTTTAAATTCACTAGTGGTGGTTTTGGATTTATGGAATATCCTGACTTTTCTTCATGCTGATAATTACCAGTTCAGCTTGCTTGCTTGCATATGTATTAAATTTACGCCCTACCTTCCTACTCATATCCAAGACAACTTACAGGAAATTAAAACAAGATTTAAGTTCAGATAATATTTTATAGAAGTTTTTTTTAAAAAAAATTAAATAACAACATTAGTATTTTTTAAAAAAAAATTGTTAAAACACATTTAAAACATAATTACTAATAAAAGATAAGAAAAACAGCACACCATTCAAAATACCCTACTGCTACATAATTTAAATCTGTTTGAATAAAAAATGGCCTTTCGGATTGTATTCCACTGTAACCAATAAATTAAGAGCAATGAGAACAATCTAGTTCTGACAAGTATATTCCTTGCAAACTGGAAGCTGGAGAAAATAGCTACTATTGATCACATATACCAGTTCAGGATTGAAAGAGTGGCTTTCCTTGTAGTTCCTGCTTTTGCTGCAGTATTAAAGTTGGCTCCAGGATAGGAAGGCAAGCACCCACTGTCCGATCATTGCCTATCAATGCTCAGGTTGCTCTTTCTGGGATGGACTATATAGAGTCCCTGGTCACTAGAAAATGGCATGGATGTGAGCTGGACAGGAATAAACATGGGAGGGTGTGATACAATGCAGCTGGATGTCAAGCCCATGTTGACTGTTGGGGCCAGGAAACCAACTGTGATTTGTCCCATTTAGCCCCTTTTTGCTCTCTCTCTGCTGTGATTTGGTCTGATAGACTAAAGACCCCTGTTAGTATAAAAGCACAAGAATCTGGGTTATAACTGTTGCAGTTAGTTTGGCTTCTGCTATCAGGAAGATGGGTTTCAGAATCCTTGCCAGTATTGTGGGCAAATGTTAACAGTTAACAGTTGTCCAAGGATAATTATATGCATTAGCTTGACAGTTTGAGGTTGGGGAAAAGATAGAAGGCTGAGAACAAACTGGAGGAGTCAATTTTCCTCTTTGACTGAACTGCTTGCACAGTTCTCATAGCTATCAGGAAGATGGATCATGTTTGCACATATTAATCTTCTTTGGGCCAGAGCAGACGGGCACAAAAGAGCGGCCCAAGTCCACTCCAGCCGGAAGTGGGGCCAAACGCCACCGACTGCATGGCCCACTCCAAAAGAAGCCATGTTCATTTGAGCCGACCAGTGCTTCCAGGCACTGGATTATCCCAGCTCCTATTTGCTCCAGTCCATAGGAGTGGAGCATGGCCTTGGTGCATCTTTGTGCTGCTTTGGAGGCATGTGTCGTTTGAACCTCCCAAGTGACCAGAAGCCACTTCATTTGGCCAATCTATTCCAGGACCCAGTATGCTTATGAACCGCAGAACCCTTGGGAGTCCATTTTCTATCAGTCTCTTCCTGGGGCAGTGTACTGTGTAGCCCAGGTGCTCCGTATAGCCAGCCAAGAGGAACTTGGCCACCCCGATTGTTTTTAACAGAGGGGCAGGGTATAAATAAATTTAATAATAATAATAATAATAATAATAATAATAATAATAATAATAATAATAAATTTTTATTTATAACCCGCCCCTCTGCATGGCAATCGGGGCGGGGAACAGCAATATTTAAAACAGAACAAAGTTTAAAACATTCCCTCGTCCCACAATCCCGTCCACAATCCCGTAGTAGTAGTAGTATTAACTGGATTGCTAGCAAGGGGACAGTCTGGGTAGAATTAGCGTACATACTTGATTATAAGTCGAGCAATTTATGCCCCCAAATGGCCTCCAAAATCCTGGGTCGACTTATATATGGGGCAATACGGTAACACTACTTATAAAACTCCTGAAATAAGTACCCACCCTTCTCCTTAGACAGAGCTCTTAAAACAAACAACTGATGCACAGGCAGAGAGAGAGAGGAGAGTGAATGAATGCTTCCCTCTCTTCAAGTCTTCGCGCACGCTCCTCTTCCCTTGTAGCCAGAGACTTTTAAACAGCTACTGAGGCAAAGGCAGGGACAGAGAGAGAGAGAGAAGGGAAAAAGCTTGCTTTTCTGTTTGAGTTCTGCCTCTCTGTGTGTGAATGTCTCTTCTCCTCCAGCCTTCCCCCATAGCCAGGGCTCTTAAAGAAGCAGCTGCTGAGGCAAAGGCATGGACACAGTGAGAGCGGGAAAGAAAAAGCTTTTGCCTTCTCATTTTCTGCCCTCTCTCCCTCCACACCTCTTCCCTCATAGCCAGAGATCTTTTAACAGCTGCTGAGGCAAGGGCCAGAGAGTACCCTTGACTTATCCATGGGGCATATCAAAATCCACAATGTTGGTCCCAAAACTTGCCCTCAACTTATACATGAGGTCAACATATAGTCGAATATATACAATAGGTGTTTAAGAGTCCAGTTCCAGCATTGCATCAGCAAAAGGGGAATGTTTCTCTGCTGTCGACCATTTGCTGCATCATTTCCCACAAATAAAAGTTATCTTACAGTTATGTGTGGCAGTATTGAGTCTTGGGGAACCCTGGATCTACAACCAGTTCCCAAAGAAAACCAGTGTTTCTCAGTCTCTGTATGTAATTACTGTACAATGCTCTCTTAAATTATGTTTGTTCTTTTTTTTAAGAACTCTTTATCACACATAGCATAGCACACCTTAAAGCAATATTCTGTCATTGTGCATGTGTTGAGTTGGAATAAAGATGTCATAACTCAAAATGCTGCCTAATCTGACTTAACAAACAATAGATTGTTAAGTAAACAGCTTAAATGTCTTCTATTCCTTCTCATGGTATTTATTTTTAGAATGCAACCCCACCTCCAATTATGAGATTTGCTTTGACTTTTATTTCTCAAAGACACATGAGCTGAATGGAATTTTTCTTCCCTATCCCTTAAATCTGGAAAGTGTAATCTGTATATTTTGCAAATTGCTGGCTTGACTTCATCTTGACTACAATCGAGCATGTACTAACCAGGGCATTTTGCACTAATTATGTTGTAAGTTTGCTCACCACACACATTAGGGGAGAGGCAATGGAAAGATGAATAACTATTTATTGTGTGGGAAAAGAGCATTTTATTTTTATTCTTTTAGTAGTGATGGGGAAAAGGGCAGCCTTGTTCATTTTTCCACCCCAGATATGTATAAAACAGGGAGTTGGGGGTATGTGTATGTGCAAGAAGGTGATCTTTAGTGTCAAAAGGAAAACAAAAATTAGGCGCCCACCTTCTAGTCTAATTCATCCCTCAACTACTTGTGTCCCAGCATGACTTAATTCATCTGAGAGAAATGTGTTTTCTTCAAATGTGTGCCTTCAAGTTGCCTGTCAGCTTATAGCAAACCCATTAATTTCATAGGGTTTTCTGAAGCAAGGAATGCTTCAATTTGCACTATTTCTGGCAGTCTGCAAAGGCCCTAAGAGACTCAGGGCCTTTACAGACTGCCAGAAATAATGCAGCTTGAGGCCACTTTAACTGTCCTGGCTCAGTGCTAAGGAATCATGGGAACTGTAGTTTATTGTGGCACCAGAGCTCTCTGACAGGGAAGGCTCAATGTCCCAGAAAAAAATACAATTCCCATAATTCCCTAGCACTGAGCTAGGACAGTTAAAGTGGCCTCAAGCTGCATTATTTCTGGCAGTCTGTAAAGGCCCTGAGAGGATGCAGTTTAGAACTGTTCAGAGAGTCAGTTAAACTGCCTCCAAGAGTGACAGAATAAGAGAGGGGAGAGAGAGGAAGTCCCTATCTAACCAAAGATGGAAAAGAGAATGCAATGTATGGTTCTTCCAACAGGAAGGAACACCAACAGTTTAAAATATGCAGATGACACCATATTACTTGCAGAAAATATCAGACTTGGAATGGCTGCTAATGAAAGTTATGAAAGAAAGTGCTAAAATAGGGTTACAGTTGAATATTAAGAGGAGTAGGAGGGACTACAGAAAATTTGTTGTCATTAACTGCTGTTCAAGTTGGTTACAGAGGGGCGGGCTAGAAATAAATTTATTATTATTATTATTATTATAACTTTTATGTAGATAAAGATGACACTGAAATAGTTAAAGATTTCCTATAGCTTTATTCAAAACTGACACTGTAGTCAAGAAGTCAGAAGAAAACTATAACTTGGAAAGTCATGAAGGAACTAGGTGAAAGCCTCAAGTGTAAAGACATATCATTAAATACCAAAGTCAGAATCATCCAGGCCATAGTATTACTGAGTTCAATATATGAGTGTGAAAGCCAGAGAGTGAAGAAAGCAAAAATAATAATAATAAAGGATTTTGATGTATGGGTGTGAAAGCAGGACAGTGAAGAAAGCAGGCAGGAAGAAAATCGACACATTTGAAACGTGGACACATAAATAGTTCTTAAATCAAATTAAACCTGCACTCTCACTAGAGGTGAAGATGACTAAACTGAGGCTTTTATACTTCAGACATATGAGATGGCATGATTCATTGGAAAAGCTAATACAGTGGGGCCTCCTTATCCATGGACTTGCCATCCATGGATTTAACTATCCGCAGACTACAAGCCCCTCTTGTCCCCAATGGCAGCACTTGTATGTGGCTGTGCTAGTGGGTGCACGCACATAGCACTGCCATTAGGGAGAACGGCACTTGAGGTCCCATGTTTTTCGGCATCTGCGGGGTAATGGTGGTCTGGAACAGATCCTCCACTGATGACAAGGTCCCACTGTAATGCTTGGTAAAGTGGAAAGCAGCAGGACAACAGGAGGATTGCACTACAGGTGAATAGATTCATTAAACAAAGCCATGGCTGCCCTGAGTTTGTAAGATCTGAGCAGTGTGGTTAATACCAGGGATCTTGACTGTTTATGGAGTTTCCATAAGTCAAAGTCAACTCGATGGCCGGTAAAACAAACAATATGAAATGTCCAGATGTTGTATGACTGCAACTTTTATTGGCCTCATCATTGCCTTTTCTGTGTAGGGCTGCTGGCAGTTACAATCTAACAACATACAGAGGGTCCCATTACTTATTCGTGACTTATTTCCAACTTTGCATATATCCATATAAAATAGCATTCAAATCTTGTACATGGTGAATAAATATTAGCTTTAAACAAATCAGAACACAGATCTCAGTTTGCCTGTGACTGAAAAATAACTTCTTGTATTTTTCTCTTCCTCCCTTCACATGCCTCCTCTCCAAGGAGTGAAAGGAAGGAGAGGAGAAATGTATTCTCTGAGTTATTTCCTAGCTATTGATTCGACTAGCCATTGAGAGCCATCAACCTATAATTTCCCTAACAAAGAAGAAACTTTCCAGGCCCATTAAAGCAATCTCCTGAGTAAACTCCCATTTTTGAGTCATTGAAATAGAAGTGACCTTGGAGATTATCCAGCTGAATTCCCACCTTAAATGTCAGACCTCTTCAGTTTCCATGAAGGCATAGGGAAATGGCATAAGGGTGTTTCCTCAAGGTGTTCTGCAAAATGACATCAAGCTCTTCCCTTTTGTTTCTGGATTAGTGAGCAGTACTTCAGAATCAGTCCCTGGCATTGGGATACAACAGCCAGAAGAAACGTTCAGTAAGGTAACAGTGCAAATCAATTTCAAGAGTGACCCATAAATCTAAGAACAAATTCCAAGGAGTTATCAACCCCAGAAATGAGAATGTCAACATTCCACTCCAAACATGGCTCCCGTGTATAGGTTTGACTAGGGTCCTGTGCACTTTGCTTTTGACCTGCCCACCTGTCTATTACTAATACATCTGAGGAAGTAAACTGAAGTCTACAAAAGCTCATGCTGCCAATTTTTTTCTTTCAGTGAGGGGGATTGCAGACGAGCGGCTTGGGGCCACCCTGGGAAGCGGCAGCTCAGGGCCATGGCAACCCCATGCCATGGCCCCAATCCTCCCTTTTGCCACCCCGAAAAGAGCGGCAAAAGATTGCTCCTTTCAGGGGCGGCAAAAGGCCACCCTAAGAGCCATTGCGCGGCTTTTCAGCACCCTTTTTGGGGTAGTGTGTTTGAATGCTGCGCTGGAAGGGAGTCCTGACACCATGTGCCATGCGTAACAGTGCACAGCATCAGGACGGCCAACTCTATCTCCAGGCTGGCCCTTAGTCTCAAAAGTGCTACAAGATCTCTCTATGTACTGATTTTGCAGACTAACATTGCTATATCTTTGAAACTTTCCACTAATGTGGGAGCTCTTATGGCAGTGATAGGGATGGATACTTATAGAGAAGAGCTGCAGATGCTGCCTCTAAACCCCATGCAAAGTCAGAAGCCAGATTGATTTTCTTATCCTTTAGCACCATCTTTCTCTACCTGGTGACTTCCAGATATGCTCAATAAAACTCTGAGAAGCCCCCACCAAACATTGCACAGGTATCAAATACCATTTGCATAATTGTAGGCTTCTGTAATCCAATGCACATGAAGGACAACAGGTTGGAGAAGGCTGCACATAATAAATCCTCGAACAAAGAACTGACAGTAGGGAAGAGGCTGTCAAGTCTTCATCTTATGGAGCCTACTTGAATGTTTAGGTATCATTTTCTAGTCTTTAAACAGATTCATATTACAGACCATATTTGTTATTTTGTTGTTCTTTTTTGTGATATTAACTCACTGCTGAACAAGGGATAATTTTGATGGTTTGTGATTGTTCTTATTTATCAATTGCTTTATTTTGCATGGATGGAAGTTGAAGCAGACTTCACTGATCACTCAAGTTGTCAGAAGGACTTAACTGCTCTTGCAACTTATGAACCCAACCCATATTGATGGTTGCTAAGATCTGATTTGCATAGGGATCCATGAAATGGAAGTGTAGATCTATAGGCATGATTGTCTCTTGTTGTTTCAAAACTTGGTTGTGAGTAGAAATATTTGACTTCATATTGCTTTCTTTCCCTTTCCCTTCAGCCCTCTTTCCTTTTTATGTTTTCCTTTCCCTTTCTCATAAATATATTAGTGGAATTAGAAAAGTACATGGTCAACATATAACATCTAATGTAGTAGCTCTGAATGACCACAAAAGCTACAACTTGGAAGTAATCTATCTAGAATGGGAGTCAACCTAGGTGGGTAACTTTCCACAGTTCTGCATGTTTTGCAGATGGGACTTCCAATGATGACCCTTATTGATTTGGTGAGCAATAAGATTGTGCCATGTATTATAAAAATAATCAGTTCGTTGGGTGTGTCTGAGTCAAAACAGTTGCTTTGTGAGCTTGGCCATCAGTTATATGCCACATCCTAGACTATGCTCATTCATTTTGAGTTGTGTTGTTTTTTTTAATTCCAAATGGAAGCTATTTCCAGTCTGACACCAAAAGCAACAAAATTGTTACTTTGTGGACCACTGTTTCATTATTATGTATAAATAACAGCAGTGAATTTCATGTATTATTTTGTTCAGTGATTATATTGGTGAGCAGGTGGAACACTTTATCCCAAAATAGTTTCATATTATTTCAGTCCCACCACCTGTGTTTCTTTTCTGTATCAAGGGTTGTTGGTTTTAGATCTGAGTGTCCTACACTTTAAATGGGATTAGAAATGCAGACATTGTGTTTGTTCTGTATTTTGGTGTATTGTTTGTATGTGAAACAAAATGCTGATAAAATGATAAATAAAAAAGTGGTACAAAGATTTAAAAGGAGCCATTTCCTGAGCTAAAGCAAAGATTCACCGTCACTTCAAAATTAATGCTTTTACCATTCACTACATCTATATAGGCTATAGCCAGAATGTTGTACTCACTGTAATTCTTACAGTACAGGCTCTTATTTGACAGGATTGATGAGCACAGTGCAAGGGAGAACATTTTCTGCGCTCCTTTGGCACAGCACATGTGGACGCTGTGCCAAGAGAGCACCCTGACGCCTCCCCCCATGCGGTGGGGTATGTGGCGTGAAGCCTGCATGAGGGCAGAGTCACACCCCCACTGCCCCCAGCCGACTCTTTATGCCGGTCTGTTCAGCGTGCATGTCTACAAAAGTTTATGCTACATCTTTTGCACAGTCTCAAAGGTGCTGCAAGATCCCTTTGCACACTGATATTCCAGACTAATATGGCTATGTCTCTTGTCTAATAACCTATAGTGAGACTGAGTGTCTGTTCAGTAAATTTTGTTTGACTAACCAGAGCTAACAATAATTTCTTATTTTTTATTTATTACACATTAATCAAAACAGTGACTTCCTATTTATTTATTTATTTAAGGTAGAACACTGGGAAACAGAAGCAAGCTTACTTGTTATTGAGCAGTTAGACAGAAAACTGCATATTTTCCCTGCTATATTTGCCAGCAGTGCTTAGTACTTGTGTGAAGGCTGAAAATGAATGCCAGGTACAGTAGGCTATATTTCAGAAGAAGGATTTATCAACACTTACCTCTAAGTATTTCTTGTCTAAGAAAACCCTATGAAATCCATGGGGTCTCCATAAATTGACAGGTGACTTGAAGGCACATGTACACATACACATTTGTAGCTACACTGAACAATTATAATACTTTGATATCACTTTCATTGCCATGGTTCCATCCTATGAAATCTCAGGAGTGGTAGCTTAGTAAGGAACACTGAATACTCTACTATGGAGGTCTTGTGCTGGTCCCCTGAACTACAGCAAAGAATTATAAGTGCCTCATCAAACTATGAATTCTGGGATGCCATGTTGTTCCATGCCATGACAGTTGAAGTATTATCAGATCATGCAAAGCAGAGACATCTGTGGGCATCTCTATTTTCTCCCCTCCACCCTATAATCTGGACTAGCTGGGACAGTGAAGTGTATTTTTTAAATAACTGAGTAAAGCAAGACCACCCGTACAATGTTATTCTACTTGTTTGTACGGTGTTACTCTACCCATTGAAATTTCTATTTTTCAGCAATAAGAAAGGCACTAAGCATACACCCAACTTATTTGTATGCTCACTTGAAAATAATAAAAAATAAATACAACAGGATTTACATTT
The DNA here is from genome assembly GCA_026167975.1 of Phrynosoma blainvillii. Classification (NCBI taxonomy): domain Eukaryota; kingdom Metazoa; phylum Chordata; class Lepidosauria; order Squamata; family Phrynosomatidae; genus Phrynosoma; species Phrynosoma blainvillii. Next base: position 304,453,677 of record JANUYF010000001.1, on the reverse strand, counting down.
GCAACAAACTATAGACTTGTTTTGGTCCAGTACTATATTTTTCTTAATTTTCTGGTGGGCTTTGTGAGGGAGGAGTGTAGGAAAAAGTATTTTGTCTTTTGGAATCCTTTGCCTAAGTAAAGTGATAAGGAATTACTAGATTTGTATGAAAATGGTCCCTTTTGAATGCATTGTCTTTCCTTTAAAACGCATAACTTTTTTCAATGAGGCTGATTGAAATCAGTGAGGCTTACATTTATCATGACAAACACAGGTAACACTGGCATCCATTGCAGTTTTTTAAAATTTAAATAAGACTCACTGAAAACAGTGGGGCTTAAATAGGTCTCATTTAAATAAAAAGTTTGCAGTGAAGCCTGTTTGTTCTTCAAAAAACAAAAACCCAAAAGTGCCTTTGTTTGCTTTACCCTTTTCCTTTCCAAACAGTTTTAAACAGCAGGTCCTTTCAAGCCATTTGCTGCTGTTCTTGCATCTGAAAATCACTCTCCAGATGTTTCTGACCATAGCTGCAAACCTGCTTTTGCAAACACTTCCCTGCCCCCCCCCCCCAGCATTTAGCTAATTCATCCTTTTATTCTTCTTGCAACACATGTTAGAACAGGCCTGGAAGAGTTTAGTCAGTGCTGCGTGACTGCCCATGCTGCGGGAAGATATGATCAGGGAAGCTCTTAAAGATATGTGCTTAATTTACAGCAGGGCTAAGCAGCTTCACCTACCCTTCAGGCCACGTCTCGTCTTGATGGAGACAAGCGGCAAGCTCCCTCCATTGTGAACCTGGAGCTCAGAGCCATGATTCAGTATGTAGTCATACCTCTAATAAAGTGATTTTAATCTTATATGCGAAACTGCTTTGGAGGTTGGCAGGGGTGAAAAAAGCCCAAGTGTCAACTTGTGTGTTAACGTTGGGCCCATTTCAGAGCTTGGGAAAGTGACTTTCTGGGATTACAGCTCCCAGAATGTGGCTAGAGGATTATGGGAATCACTCTTCCAAACTCTGGTCCTTCTATCCTAGGAAGGCGAATGCAGTTTGGTACCCATTCAGATCTATGTTGGAAGCATCTGTACAGTGCATCTCCTTCAGTGCAGCACCTGGATCACAACTGCTTTCAGCTCAGGAAGCAGGAGGTGAAGCCCTATATTGCTCTGTAACACTATTAGTCTGAAAGGTGTGCTACTTTTCATTCCACCTGTTATGTGTGCTTTGGCTTCATATTCCAAGTGGAGACTGTCATTGTGATGGAAGCAGTGAATCTCTAGAAATATTGCAGCCAGGTGGTGAAAGCTTACCATGAAGAGTCTTGATTTGGGGGGGGGGGGGCGGCAACATTTTCAGTGTAATATTAATGTCTCTTTTATTGTCTATACATTATACCTACACCATCTTACCACTTTAATTTGAGAGTAGAGTTCACCCAAAGATAACAGTGGGAACAAACATATGGAACTTTTTTCTCCCATTATGATATCTGTCGCAGGGTTCCTGATAAAAAGGATCACCATAAGATTCACACAGGTAATGTAGATATATCACAGTGTCACTCCATTACATGTAATGTAGCTGAACCTGGTCTTTCTGAACCTGGTATACTCATTCTTTCGCTGATGAGATAAATCGTGTATACTGGGGTACCTTGAGTATAGCTTTGATGTGGAAGGTCCACTCTTCATCTAGACAGTTTCATGTCTTATAAACAAAGCAAATGAAAACCTGAAACCTCTGCAAAAAACATGGGTTTAAAAAAAAGGGAGGGGGAAGGATATAATAGGAAATATATAAACTGAACACTTTTCAATGCCTGATGTTTTTCTCACCACCACTTCCATCACCATAACTTTAGGCATCTGGTTCAATCAAGTTCAACAACCTGTTAATCAGATGTATCTTTCTTTTTCATGGCGCATCCAGCCTTATCAATTGCTGATACAATTGAATTATCTGCTCTGAGGTATGCATATTTTAGCCTTAAAATTCCTCCCTTCCTCTCTGTTCTGCATTAATGGCTTCTCTTGCACAGCAAAAATATTCCAACAAAATTTAAAAACAGCACAGCATGAGAGAGAGGGCCAAAGTTTAACTTTCATTTTTGAATAATTTGTTCTTCATGGGCAAATGACCCCTTCACTTTTCTTCCATAATGAACAGAAAGTTTTATAGTATAATGTCAACTAACCACACTGATGCTCTCAGGGAAAAACCTGAAGGGGCTATGAAAAGAAACATCATTGTCTTGAGAACACACAATAAACCTACTTGCTGCATTTTGTGAGTTCTGTGGAATATTTAAAATGACAATTGTGTGCTTTCAAGTCATTTGCCTAAGGCAAACCTACCCTTTTCTTGACAAGATTTGTTCAGAGGGAGTTTTACCTTTGCTTTCCTCTGAGGTGGAGAGAATGTGACTTACCCAAGGTTACCTAGAAGGTTTCAATGATTGAGCAGGGATCCAAACCCTGGTCTCCAGAGTGATAGTTCAGCATTCAAACCACTTCCCGGGCTCTAAACTAACAATTACTTCACATATTATGGGTTTAATAGGTGTGTATTGATATGGGGACTCAAGTGAGCCAGTGTGGGTTTAGTGGTTTGAGTGTTGGACTTGGACACTGGGAGACCAGGGTTCAAATCCACGCTTGGCCACAGGACTACACTGAGTGACCAGGTTTTTAAATTATGAATTGGTTTTTTAAAATATGTTTTTAACTGATGTTATACTATTTTAACTGGTTATGTATTTATAATTCATATTTAAACTGTTTGTGTTTTTAACTGTTTCTATTTGTTGCTGTGTTTTAATCTGTTGTTCCCCGCCTTGATCCATAGGGAGAAGTAGACAAGAAATCATACTGCTATTGCTGCTTGTATTACTACTACTACTACTACTATTTATTATTATTATTATCCATGTTTTTAAAATGAGTGTTTAAATTGGTCTCTCATATTTACAAAAAAAATAGGGATGCAGTGGCTCAAGTGGTTAAGATGCTGACTCTGTTGATTGCAAGATCGGCAGGTTGGCAGTTTGAGGCCCAGGTGCTACATGATGGGGTGAGCTCCTGTCACTAGTCCCAGCTTCTGCCAACCTAGCAGTTTGAAAGCATGCAAATGCAAGTAGATAAATAGGTACCACTTCAGTGGGAAGGTAAACAGCATTCTGTGCAATCATGCTGGCCACAGGATCACAGAGTAGTCTCTGACAATGCTGGCTCTTTGGCTTAATAACAGAGATGAGCACCACCCCCTATGGTCAGACACCACTCGACAACCTTGTCAATGACAAATACCTTTATCTTTACCTTTTATTTAGAAAAATATTCAAAATATTTTCTGTTGCCCAGATCCAGAACATGCAAAGATGCCACTGTTCCAGACAAACGTCTATCATAATAAAACTCCGAAATCCCAAACACTTCTAGTCCCAAGTACAAAGGAGACCAGAAGTGTTTGGAATTTCAGAGTTTTTCAGATTTTGGAATATTTGCATATCCGTAATGGGATGTCTTGGAGATAATCAGGTCTAATCATGAAATACATTTATGTTTCATATACACCTTATACGCATCATGTATGAAAGTAATTTTATACACAATATTTTAAAATAATTTTGTGTATGAAACAAGTTTGTGTACACTGAACCATCAGAAAGCAAAGGTGTCACTATTGCAGCCATCCGTGTCAGCAATTTTGTATTTTAGAATTCTGGATGATTATTTATTATTATTATTATTATTATTATTATTATTATTATTATTATTATATTTCTTTATATCCTGCCTTCCTCGAGTACAGGGACTCAAGGCGGCTAACAAATTTAAAAGTCTAAATTAAAACAGTATAAAACATTAAAAATACAAAGTTTAGAAAACAATTAAACAGTTCAAACAATTAAAAACATTACATTATTATAATTTTAAAAAAATTAAAACTCCTTAAAACAAAAACAAAACAGCACCCATGACGATCTGCGAAATCCTGGCAGCCTAAAAACATTTTTATTTGCTGTCGAAAAGAAAACAAACATGGAGCCATCCTGGCCTTTCTAGGGAGGGAGATCCAAAGCTCTCTCTTGTTCCCACCAAATGCGCCTGAGAGGGTGGTGGAACAGAGAGAAGGGCCTCTCTCAATGACCTCAATGCTCTGGGGGGCTCATATAGTGAGATACGGCCCTTCAAATAGCCTGGACCCAAGCCGCATAGGGCTTTATAGGTCAAAACCAGCGCTTTAAGTTGTCCCCGGAAACGCACTGGCAGCCAATGGAGCTGTTGCAACAAGGGAATTATATGCTTCCTGGCTGTAGCTCTTTGGACCAAGTGAAGGATAAGGGATACCTGCCCTATCCGGTGAACTTTACAAGGGTTTTAGTCATAGCCTTCTTTTTTTCTACTGCTGCATCTATCTGTTGTTTCCTTGCCATAATAAAATCCAGTAAGGAGAAAAAGACAGAATGCCTACCCTAATACTTTCTGATTGCTTACATGAGGAGCCTTTCATCTGTAAACATGCATAGCACTACAGCACGACCGTTGGGGGTAAGGGGCCCATGTGGAAGAAGGCTTTTCCGTGAAATCTGCTACTAAGGTGTCAGTTCAGACATGGTGCTCTCTCCAGATCTGTGCCCTGTGGCTGCTTTGTCTTCCAAAAATAAAAGGCCAGTTTAAGCATGTTGTTTAAAAAGCAAGAATAATGTCAAGACCAAAACAAAACAAAACAATGTCAGGTAACATTTTGCTACCTGAGGCAAAGAGCAAGAAGATGACCTGCCAGCTCATCATGCATACAAAAGTCAGCTGGCTGGCAGGTGAAGCTTCCAACTCTGTTGCTCACATTGCTTGAGCAGGCCACAAAATACAATCAGCTCTGCCCTCTTAACCCCTTCTTGCTGCTGAGATGGCTATTCCAGTCTACGAAATAGTGGAGGTGCTTCAGAATAATGTGTAATGTTTAAATGTCAGAGTTTTCTGACATTTAAACAACTGTAGTCTGTAGTGTCAACAGGCTATGCACGGATAGTCTGCAGCATGCACTCATTGGCCTATATCAGGGGTGGGAATTATGTAGCCCACCGAAAGTTGTTGGACTGCAACTCCAGCAGTCCTAACCAGCAAAAGGGATGTTGGGAGCTGCAGTTCAAAACATCTGGAGGGCCACATGATTCCCACCACTGGCCTAAACAATGTTGTTAATTCCAACTAGAGTAAAATGATTGAATCAGTGGTAATTTGGTAGATCGGGGCTTTAAATTTCATTAATTTGATAGGTAGGTCTACTGTAGTTGGGATTAGTTATGTTCAGACCTGTTAAAATCAAGAAATGCAAAAGTCCTAGTCTTACCTAGGGTGTATCCTACTTATTTCTCTGAGAGAGAACTCATGATGGCAAACAGACAAAACCCGTAATATTTCAAGCCATCTTTTAACCCTATAGTCATAGTAGCAACTTTGTAAGGACAGCAGTTACCCACAAGTGCTGGGGAAAACACCCAAGGGAATTAAAATTTAACTAAATATCACTTTAAAGAGCCAAGTGTGCCAGGAGTGCTTCAGACTGCACAATATCAGGAGCTGCCAAATTACAGAGCATTCCACAAGGTAGGCAAGGTAGAATGTGGAGGCCTCTAGCTGCATATGTTTCTTGGGCCAATATAATCCTCCATTTGTAGCAGGCTTTTTATCCTGCTTGTTTATTATTTAAACATTTCAGATTACATTAATACAGTGGTTTCAGACTCATTTTAATTCTCTTACACTGCAAGTAAATGTTATGACCATTCCAAAAAGTATTTTGATGGAGGGGTTTAGATACTTATCTGCACAAAACTTCCCAACATTTCACAGATGAAAACCAGGACATGTGTGTGGCTACTCAAATTCAGAGTGCAGTCAAGGCAGCAAAATTTATTAATGAGTAAGAACACAAAAGCTAGGAGAGGCTGCAGAAATTTGCTTTTGCCTGAGTCTACAGGGAAGGGCAAGTTTCTGGCCTCTCCTCTCCTGTCCCTGCTATTGAGGGCCTTTGCAGACTGCCAGAAATAGTGCAAATTGAGTCCATTTTAAGGGTTAGGGTTAGTGCTAGGGAATCATGGGAATTGTTGTTGTTTTTCTGAGACATTGAGCCTTCTCTGTCAGAGAGCTCTGGTGCCACAATAAAATGCAGTTCCCATGACTCCCTAACCCTAACCCTTAAAGTAGACTCAATTTGCACTATTTCTGGCAGTCTGCAAAGGCCCTGAGTTAACTGAGTGCACACTACTGTGGTGGAGCTAGAGGCCACATTCAGGAATGTGGGACTACTTGAGGAGGGTACACTATTTATTTATCTATCTATTTATTATCTGACTATGGTCTTTTCAAGAAGGAGCAGCAGAAGCATTTGGAGAGACCAACTTTAAAAGATTCCGTATGATCAACGTAAATGCCCCTGATACTCTGGTGAAATTGAAACAATAACTCATGTTCTTCTGCACTGTCCCTTTTTTCTTGGAATTCGGAAAACTCTTATTGAACCATAAATAAAGGCATTCCCTGGTTGTTCAGAGGCTTTTTATACTCTTTTGTTGATGTCAGGGCAGTATACAGGGATGTTGACCGAAAGAGCAAAATTTTGTGCTGCTGCAGTTAAGATCCATGAAAATAAGATTTTAGTAAATGATTAGGCTTTGACTATTTGTGTATGCAGTTACGGTATATTTTATGTCTATATTTTATATTTTTTATGATTCTTATTTGCATTTATATTCATATTTTATTGATGTCCATAGGTGTATGTATCTTATTAATGTTCATAATATGCATGTATTTTATGTATTCATATGAATTTGGGAATATGGTCATTTAATATGGTCATTGACCTCAATAAAATGATTGATTGATTCAGAGACCAACAAGATTTCTGTTGAAGGGGTTGAGCAAAGAAGATTTAAAGCAGGGATTCCAATGAGAGATGGGCAAGATTGCTGCCAGGGACTGAGGGAGTTCAGGCAGTGAAGAAGTTAAGCAGAAACTACAGCAAGGGGGTAGAAAGAGAGAGTGGGAAGGAGATGATTGTTTAATCAAGGGGGAAAGGAGTACTGGGTATTTCAAGAAACGAGGATCTCTCAACCTTTGAATGGGGTTTCCAGAGGATTGGGGGTAGTGGCATCACTAGGAGGGGCGGCCCATCTCAGGTGACACCCTAATCAGGGTAACACCACTGCTCCTGAAACATATTTTAATAATCATAATAATAATAATAACAACAACAACAACAATAATAATAAATTTATATCCTGCCCCTCTGCAGATGCAATCGGGGCAGCTTACAACAACAAAACAGCGTAAATAAATATACAATCCCAAAACCCACCCACCCCTTAAAATAGTATTAAGCAACATAAAGTTAAAACAACACCAAGCAATAATACAGTGAACAGCTAATCAGGGGTAGGCAACCTTTCCCCTTTAAGGGCCGAGGGACTTCAGCTCCCAGAATCCCAGGAGCTATTGGCCAACATGGGACTATTGGCCAACATTGCTGAGACTTCTGGGAGCTGAAGTCCCTCGGCCCTTAAAGGGGAAAGGTTGCCTACCCCTGTTAGGCTAAGATAATCACAATGGCAGAGCGGACAACCAGCTACAAATGTGGCAAGGAGTAGGAAGAGTTATGGACAAGCTCTTAAGGCTGGGAGATCTAATCAGGAAAGGCCTGCCAGAAGAGATCTGTCTTCACAGCTTTTTTAAAGCTATTTTAACTGGTAATATGACGGATCTCGTCCAGCAGGCCGTTCCAAAATCTGGGAGCGGTTGCTGAAAAGGCCCTCTTTTGGGCAGAAACAGGCTGTAGCATTTGCCTGTATCTCTTTAAAATGCTGAAGAGATGATGTGGGGGGAGTGAGGCTCGGTGAGATGAGAAAGGAGAGGCCCCAGGTTTGGTTTTGTATTCTAAATTAAAATTTCAATTGTTTAATTTTTTTTTAAAAAAAATAAATTTTTAAATTTTTCTTTGAAAACATCACATTGTATCCAATTTTCCCTTTAAGCACATGAAACAATGGATATATAAATACATTTATTCTGTGCCTATGATATTGTAATTTAAAGGTATCATTTTAATTGTGCCATTTGTTTGATGTCACAACTGTTACCATGACATTCAGTGATAGATGGGAATTGCGATTTATGAGCAATATTAGTACCAACCCACCCACCCCCACATTACTAAAGATTCTACATGGTGTGGAGTTAATAAGGGGGTTAACACCATGGGTCACCACATTGGGTGACACCAACCCTAGGGATGCCACTGCTGGGGGGGAACGACACTTCAGGATTCTTGTGGGCTGCAGGCAGTCTGTGGGCTATATAATGCTCACCCCTGTTATACACACTGTGCATACCTAACAATATTTTACACCACACACCTATGGCATCACTGCCATCCTACCAGATACTCTCTATATGCACTTTACCTGCTAGTTTTGTAGCATGTGGTGCAGCCTTGTTTCAAGTTGACATGGATTAGAATTCTGATGCAAGTCTGAAGTGGTAGCATCTGGTATTAATGTCACCAAGATCAAGTTTAGAGCTTGGAAGAGTTTCTCTTCCAAACTCTGCTGAAGCTCTGTGCGCCCACAAAACAGAAAGCCTTGTGGGGTTTTGTTTTATTTTGATTTCACTGGGCTCAGGTTGGTGAAATTCTTAAGAAAAACTGATGCAAATAATAGGTTCTCTTTTCAGATACAACCTGGCTTGGTCCAGAAACATTTGCTTTAACAGCAAGCATATTTCACAGTTATTATTTACAGGTGAATGGGTGTACTGGAGTATATCGTATTTTTCGGCATATAAGACGCTCCGACATATAAGACGCACCCAATTTTAAAGGAGGAAAATCTAGAAAAAAAAGATTCTTAACCAAATACTGTAGTAAAATATTTTATATCAACTGTATAAAGTTAACAGCAGTTTAAGAACAATTTTAAGTTGTAAATGTAAGTTTTAAGCCAGCAGCAGGGCCAGGTATTGCACAAATTCCCTGCCCAACTTTCTTGCAAGTCTCCTGTCGCCTTATGGTGACTCCATGAATTTCTTAGGGATTTCTTAGGGAAGGAAGACTCGAGAAGTGGTTTTGCCAGTACCTTCCTCTGAAATACAGCCTGCAGCACCTGGGATTCTTTGGTGGTCTCTCATCCAAAGACTATCCAGGGCTGACCCTGCTTAGCTTCCAAGATCAGATGGACTGGTACCTTTGGAGTTTTTAGGCCATTGGCTTATGGAGTAATTTATGGCTTATTTTGACCCTACCATGAGGGTTTTCTTGGCAGATTTCTTCAGAGGAGGGAGTTTGCCATTTCCACCCTCGAGGCTGAGACAGTGTAACTTGGCCAGGGTAATAATCCAGTGCCTTGGAGTAATTTCTGGCTCATTTTGATCCTACCATGAGGGTTTTCCTGGCAGATTTCTTCAGAGAAGGGAGTTTGCCATTTCCACCCTCTGAGGCTGAGACAGTGTAACTTGGCCAGGGTAATAATCCAGTGCCTTGGAGTAATTTCTGGCTCATTTTGATCCTACCATGAGGGTTTTCTTGGCAGATTTCTTCAAGGGGGGGACTCTTTCCACCCCCGTCCTGGGTGCTCCAATGGACTCTTCCTGGGATGGGAGGATGTCCTCTGACCCCAGGAAGAGTCCATTGAAGCACCCAGGATGGGGGTGGAAAGAGGAGGAGCACATTCAACTAGCCAGGAAAAGAGGACTCTTTCCACCCCCGTCCTGGCTGCTCCAATGGGCTCTTCCTGGGATGGGAGGAGCCCACTGGAGCACCAAGGCTGAGGTTGAAATGAGGCCTACTTTTAGCCTAGGCCTCGGCAGTTTGCCCTCAGCTTGTATATTCGCTTTATTAGGCGCAGCAACTTTCCCACCCTCGTTTTGGGGAAGAAAAAATGCGTCTTATATGCCAAAAAATACGGTAGATGTTTCCATATGTGACCCGAGTTCCGACAAATTGTGGGTAATACACAGGATGATGCACATTCATTATACAAGAAGAGTGCAAAGGAAATCTTGAGCTATCCTGCTCTGTTCACTTTTCTTTCTGTGTGAATGTTTTGTACATCACATTCAGGTTAATAACAAAAAGAATATACATTTTGTGAACCTCTGCTGTTTGACAGGCAGTGTGTTAGATAGAGGATGTCTACATTAAAACCTCTGCTTGGACCCAAATATGAACCAGTGATTGTCTTTAGTCTAACCTAGCTCACAGAGTTACTGTGAAATGAAAGCAGAAGGAGCAGGAGAAATCCTTGCATGGAGGAAGCGTGGCATAAAAATGCCTTAAATTGTTGCCATTAAGATGTTCTTGTTTATTGGTCCTGCTCTAGTTCACTTGGTTTAAACATTTAGTATCAAGCAGCACATGCACATACCAGATAAGGCTCCAGCCTTTTGTGTGTTTAGCTTATTTACAATCCCGTGTGTGTTGCTTTCCTGTCAGTGTCCTTCTCTGGTAATAGGATGCCTTATTTATTTTTTACTAGTGGCAGGGTTTTTTGAAGAGTTGAGGTGATGATGATTTTCCTTGTGTTAGAAGAAAGATAATGGATCCTTCTGTCTTGTACTAAACAAAAGCAGGGAATGGGTTTTTATTTTAAAGGAAGAGGAAGAGGGAGGGAATGAGAAGGTGTCTGGCACTTTCAAATGGGCATATGATGCATTGCTATCAGATAGGTCTTGAGTAGCCATCCCCAGAAAACTTTTATTTATTCTTCTCTTCCGCGACTGCCCACCCCCCCACCCCCCGCATAGAATCATAACTTGCTGTGTTTCTTTCTGGCTTCTGTTTTGCTCTTTCACACACACTTACAAACACATAAATGCCTATTAGGTAGATGCATAGACATCTCTTTTTCTTCTGTAAGGTCCTTTTTGTGCCTAGCTCCCCCTTAACCTCAAAATAAGGAGCATCAGCAGTTGAATAGTGAGGGTGGGTCAAATAAATGCCCCCCCCCACTCACACACTGATCTGCATATAAATGCTCCCTCTATGAAACAGATCTGTGAGTATTGCAGGCATTGCTGAATGTTGCTTATGATATCAGTGATATGAATATCCACAAATCTCCCCTTGCCACCAGAAGTACTTGTATGATTCTTCACTTGTCTGTCTTTACCAGCTGAACATTTCCCTCTTGTAAAGCAGACTATTCATGCAGTCATGTTATAGCAGCAAACAATGACAAGGCAGCAATTTCTTACTACCATGGCCACCCCACAAGTGACACAAATTGTGGGCTCTGCCTGCTCACCACAGACCATTGGGCTTCCGTTTTGCAGGCAGGTAGAAACGCTCAGCTGCTATAGGTGCCCTGCAGCAGCATCCTGCAGGAGCCATCTTGAGCACAATTCACTTCTGCTCATTCCCTTTTAGAAAGAAATAGCTCTTAGACAGAAGGAAATGTATATTTCAGAATCTGTTGAAGGCTTATTCTCTGTCAGCTTTGTGCATCTTTGGAAAAGGTTCTGTGCGAAGCAGCAATCTCAGATGTTGTGAAAGATGGTGTCCACTTGGATTTTATTGAGGTCTTTGGATACAGAATTCTGGAACCCCAATAGTCTTGGGTTTGTTCCATAGTACTTGAATCCTACACATGGATTAACAATAAAATTGTTGAAACATTCATTCATTCACACACAGAAAGGTCCATCAGCACCGGCAATGTTGGTAAGTTTTGCTCTTTTAGTAGTTGGGTAGAGTTTGAAGCAGAATAAATTTTCTAATGTGGAGTGTTGACTATACTCTTCATTTCTGATTGAAGTATACATCAAATAGGTGAAGTTGCACTGAGAAAGATTTATGCAGTTTGCTGATGACACTTACCTCTTCTTTCTCCTTGGTGTAAGAGTCAGCAGGGACTAGACCAGTGCCTGGATGCTCTGTGAGGGCCAATAAACTGAAGCTGAATCTTGATAAGACAGAGGCTCTAGATTGGTGGTTCTTGGGTCCTGGACTTGGGTAAACCTATCCAGGATGGGGATGGATTCCCCCTGAAGAAGCAAGTCTGTTGCTTGGGAGTACTCTTAGATCCATTCCTGTCACTGGAGCCCCAAGTGATTCTGTGGGTTGAAGTACTTGGCACCGTTTTTGATGGTGTGCCAGCTGTGGCTTTTCCTGGACAGAGATAACCTAGCCACAGTAGTTCATGCACTGGTAATCTCCCACTCAGACTATTGTAATGTGCTCTACTTGGGTCTTCCCTTTGGCAAAGACTTGGAAACTGTAGCTAGTGCAAATTCAGCAGCTCAACTGCTGACGGGAATACCATGTAGTGAGCATATAATGTCAGTCTTAAAAGAATTGCACTGGCTGCCAATACACTCCTAGTTTGAATTCAGTGTTTTAATGTGTTTTAAACATTTTTTAAACTATTTCATATTTTAACATGCAATTTGTTTTAATTATTGTAGTAATTTAATTCTATTTTAACATACTATTTTTCTATGCTTTTAATTGTACTGTGTTTTTTTTAATTTTGTAAGCTGCCCCGAGGCCCAGTCTTGGGGAAAGAGCAGGATGATATTATTATTATTATTATTATTATTATTATTATTATTATTATTTCTTCAAGGTGCTTGTGATGACATTTAAAGTCTTACCTAGCTTGGGACTGCAGTATTTGAGAGGGTGCCTCTCTTTATATGTGCTTGCCAAGGAATGAAGTCTGAGGAGGGTGGCCCTCCTGTACCAACACTGAATTCATTTAGGTGCCAGATAAAAACGTAGCTTTTCATCAAAACCTTGAGAAATCATATATTTAATTAATTAATTAATTAATAAAGACTGTTTGAAGACTGACGGCTGCTATCTATATCAGTTAGTGCTGTTGTTTGTGAAAGAAAAAGAGCACATGCAGAAAGTAATTCTGCTTTTCAGTCTCAACAAAGCTGAAGTTTCCTTCTCTTCCCTATCTGTAGAGTTATATAAAAGCACAGGAGTTCAGCTTTCTTGGCAAATGTTTTTTATTTACAGAAAACTGTTCTGGGTTCAAGGGCAAATGCAGCATTACTTTAGGGATTCACAACAGTTCCTGGGATTGGGCTGTTTTCAGAGGAATGCTTTCTTACACAACCCCAGTAGCAGTTGTGTCAGTAACCCCAGTGATACTAATATTATACTAAAATTGCCCTTGCATTCAGTTAATTCTTTTTTTGCATTCAGTTAATTTTTTTTTCACTCAGCATTTTAGTGTTTAGCTAAAGATGGTGGTACACTTTGAAAGTACTGTGTAAAACAAGCAGGTAGCACTGATTTCACATGTGATCATGGCTGCTGCCACACTGCAGAAGCAATGTAGTTGTACCACTTTAACTGTCATATCTCCATCCTATGGAGTCATGGGTTTTGTGGTACCAGAACTCTAACAAATAGCAATAGCAAGTACATTTCTATACTGCTTATCAGTGCACATAAGCACTCCCTAAGCAGTTTATAATGTGCAAGCTAATTGCCCCAACAAACTGGGTACTCATTTTAGTGACCTCAGAAGGATGCAAGCCTGAGTCGAGCCTGAGCCCCTGGCTGGTATTGAACTCACAACCTTATGATTTGTGAGTGAGTAGCAGCAGTACAGGCATTTAACTACTGTGCCACCAGGGCTCTCAACAAAGGCTAACTATGGGGGGAAGCACACGAGTGCTTCCAGGACACCGCAGGACGTTGCGCCGCAGGACCGCGGCATCCGCACTGCGCCGCACCGTCGGTGCCTCTGAAAGGAGCGCTAAATCAGCGCTCCTTTCAGATGTCAGTGAAAGTGCGCCCCAAAAGCGTAGGGCGCACTTTCACTGACTTTTCCGCCGCAGCGTGTGCGCCGGCCGTGCGGAGGGCCAGCAGCTCCGAGGGCAACCTCGGGAGGAGGAAGGGGCGCCGATCGTGCGGCTGCCCCTCCTCTTCCCTGCCTCGGAGACGACTCTATTAGTCGCCTGCCGAGGCCCTATCTCACAAAACTACAAATCCCAGAATTCCAAAGCATTGACCCATGGGAGTTAAAATGGTATCAAGCTGCATTAATTCTGTTGTGCAGATACAGCCCGTGAATGTTCTATGACTTTTATTTTCCTTTTCAGATAACTCTTGTGGAGATTTGTGTGTATGAGATGGGAAAGACATAAATAGCATTGTCCACAGCCACAGAACCAGAGCATGTTGATCATCACTCATATTGGAAGTAAGAGGGGATCATGTGGCACTCAATATGTTATTGAAGTGGATTGGAAGTTCCAGTAGCTGTTGCTATTGTATTCCTGAAAATGCTGGGAATTGCACTCTGAAAACATCTGGAGCACTTTATGATCCGCACATGGTATTTTGAGCAGGAAACAGCATTTTCCATTGGAGAAGGGAAGAATATCTTCTAGTGGGTTGTTCCCCTAGTCATTTCCAAAAGACAGGAATGCATCAAACTTTTGAAAGTGTCCAGTAAGGGGAACAACCCTTCACTTTACAGACAGTTTTAGATCCTGTCTTCTCTCCAAGAGGACACATTTTCATTAGCTCTGATTCAATCCCCATTTTCTTTATCTTCACTTTCACTATATTAGTTTCTGTCTTCTCCATTCCTACTGTTTCCTTTAGTGTTCGTTCCTTTCTCATTTTGGAGTCTTTCTCCTGCCTTTGTCCCCCCCTTCAGAGTGACCCTGTGGGTAGGGAGATGCAGTGGCCAGTGCAGGCAGGTGAAGAGAACCCCCCAATGCTTCAGAGAAGCAACAAACCTATGGAGACACCCACACACACCCGATCTGATCCTGTGAAACAAGAGAGCCTTGTGGATGGAGTAGGAGAAGGGGGAGCCTGTCAGTGGTTGAGGAGGAACTCACCAAGGCCCCCTCCCCACTATGTGCAAAAAATACCCCATGTGTGACTTTTGCACAGAACAAGTCCTGAATTGCAAAAAGTCTTATCAGCCCAGGATTCTCCTCATCAGAGTTTCCCAGTACCCAAGGAACACATTTTTGAATATTTTTGAATATTCTTTCCAGTTAACTAGCACATTTCTGAGAAATTTTGGTGCAAGGTTGAAATATCAACCTTGATTTAAAACAACAACAATAAACAAACTGGAGGTTCAGAAGAGCTTTTGGGACTTCAGAAAAACTCTGGGGCCATCAAAGCAGAGTGTAGGGTGACATGCAGGTTATGGGCACACTTCTTCTATCCCTGTGTTGTACTGGAGTGGACAACCTGTGGCCTTCTTAAGGTTGGACTGATGATGGACATCATCTCTCTCTTATATCTGCTGTCTACGTCTGTGGAAAGATAGCAATAGTAAGTACATTTCTATATCATTATAACTATTATTATCCCTAAGCGGTTTACAATGTGTAAGCTAATTGCCCTCAACAAGCTGGGTATTCATTTTAGTGACCTCAGAAGGATGCAAGGCTGAGTTGCGCCTGAGCCCTTGGCTGGTATTGAACCCACAACCTTATGGTTTGTGAGTGAGTGGCTGCAGTACAGGCATTTGACCACTGCACCACCAGGGCTCTTTGTGCAGTGTTAACAACCTCTGGAGAAACACAAACTGTCCACCTCTGCAAATGCTGGTACTTTCTTAATAGCAGTGATAGTTTAGGTTCATAGTGGTTTATATACCCCTCTCAAATGGTGCAAAACAGCACTAGTTGGTTATGTAGGGGATGTTGGCTCAACACCAATTGACTTGAAACAGATTCCCCACAGAGACATTTTTATTATTGGAAAGGATAAGGGGGAGTATCTATTTTCTCATTAGAGGCACTTTCATGACCTGGGATACTATGCTGCTGCTGTTATGGGTGTTCAAGTCAACTCTGACTTATCCCCTATCATGGGGATTTCTTGACAAGAGGCTTCCTATTGCCTTCCTCTGCAGCCAACAGAGTGTAATTTGCCCAAAGTCACCCAATGGTTTTCCATGGCTGACTGTAGATTTTAATCCTGGTCTCCCAGAGTCCAAGTCCACCACTTTAAACCATTATTCCATGCTGGGTCCCAAGGTAATGTGATCTCTCTTTGTTTCCATTGTTAGACATCCACAGGTCAGCTGACTGACATTAGAAGTGGAAGATAGATGTCATACTAAAAGCTTCCCGCCCTCTTTCTACAGTGACAACCATTTTGTCAAAGCCAGAATTTAACTGAATAATTCAACTGTATTGATTAAATAATTGAAATTAAAAACACTTTTCTGCATCATACATGCACAAAGAAATGAGTAATGAAATCCATTTAAAATGTACAGTAAATCACATCTTAGTGACTTTTAAAAGGAATTTATTCCAGTTGGATTTCCAGTGCCTCCAAAGAGTTATTGTTACTGTTGCAATTCTTTAGAATTAGTCTTTGCCTAAGTGACTTTTCCCCTCAAAAAAGTAAATAGTTACTTTGAGGGCTTTTCCAATCATCTGCATGACCTGAAGTACAGAGCAACTCTCCTCTCATCACCCTGTGGTTGTCTTAACACCCAGAACAGAGCATGAGGTAGCAGCCCTTGAACCATGTGGTATTCCTCCTCTACCATTTAATGAGGCTCCACACCCTAGCTATAAAAGTAATTAAAAAGATGCAATTATACTTCAAAAAGTTCTTCCTTTGCTATTGGAAAAAGGAATTATTGACAAGTAACTCATTTGTAAATACTTACTTCCTGGCTCTGCAATAAATGTAGATTTAAAAGCTAGTATTTGTAAAATCAACAATAGAAAGATTGAAAGATTATTAATAGAAAGATTATTAATAGAAAGATTATTAATCTGTTATCCTTTGAGATGTAATTGGAGGTATTTTGTTGTTGTTATGTGACTTTAAGTCCTTTCTGACTTATGGCGACCTAAAGCAGACCTATCAGTGGGTTTTCTGGGGCTGAGAATGTGTGACTCACCCAAGGTTACGCACTGGGTTTCTATGGCTGAACGGGGAACCAAACCCTGTTCTCCAGAGTTATAGTCCAACACTCAAATCACTATACCATGCTAGCTCTCAGGTCTAGTATTAAAAGTCCTGGACATGGGCTGCCTGGAGAGGAGAAGAAGAAAAGTAGGCAGGTAGTGTGGAATGTTTAAAATGGACCAACTTCCTGCTGCCTTTATTCTCCTGCATACCCCAGATAGCTGATCTAATAAAGACATCTATTCTCCTATTTTGTGTGGTCAGTTAATACTGTGCCTCTTACATAGTAA
Source organism: Phrynosoma blainvillii (assembly GCA_026167975.1). Classification (NCBI taxonomy): domain Eukaryota; kingdom Metazoa; phylum Chordata; class Lepidosauria; order Squamata; family Phrynosomatidae; genus Phrynosoma; species Phrynosoma blainvillii. The sequence continues at coordinate 304,436,496 of JANUYF010000001.1, read as the reverse complement.
TAAGGTTGCACTTGCACTGAACTCATCTAACATGTTAAACAGTTCACTATTGCAGCTTAGAGAACAGCCTTTAGTGAATTTTTAAAACTATTGTTGGATTTTGTCACAACTGCAAAATATCAATGTTGGTGATGAATATTTTATTAATTTATTAATTTATCTATTTATTTATTTATCTGTGCAGCATTGAACTGATTACAGGTTAAATCTACCACCATCATCCAGTCAAAGGGTGGAGGGGGAAATCAACCTTCATTCTCAAAGGAAATAAATGCTGACCTATTTTGCACACTTATTTATATTCAAGGTGCTTCTCTTCCTCTGTATAAGAAGTGCTGTGACACCAGATATTTTGTAAATTCTCTCAGTTCTTGGTTTTACAACAATCCTTTACTGTACTCTAATCCCGAAAATAAAGAGGTTAAACATTACAAACAATGAATTTGTTTCAAATGAGATGAGAATAATATTGAAATACTTTAATCTTGTAAAATCTCTTGACTTTTCCTAGATTCATGTGGCTAAAGCTGTACAATTGTTCATATTTTCTTTATAAAATAATTGCATCCAATGCTAGCTTTAAGAATGGGCATAGAATTTGACTTAGAATATTTCTGATAGCCTATGATATTAAGAAAAAAGTTGTTTCATTTTTGTAAAGTTTGTCCCTCTGCATTGCATAAAACTGTAGAATCTTTCAATCACTTAAAAGGTAGGGATTGGCATTATCTATGGATACAGAGACCAATTTCCCATACCTTGGACCTTCCATAGTCTACACTGATACCCAAAATTTGGGACAAATGGCTGGAAATTCATTTATGCAAAGTGGGCTTTTAGAAAACTAAAAGTGTGAGTAAGTGGCAAGATGTTTTGTGTTGACAGTGACTACCAAATGACCAGTCTTGTAGAGAATCATAAGATTAGAAGGGAGCAGAAGGGCCATCCAGTCTAACCCCTGCCACCCAGGAATACACAACTAAAGCACTCCCAAAAGATGGCCAGCCAACCTCACTTTAAAGATCTCCAAAGAAGAAGAATCTACTACCTGCCAAAGCAGTCCATTCCACTGCTGAATACCTTCTTCTATCAAAATGTTCTTCCAAAAGTTCAATTGGGAGGAAAGAAAAAGGGGCATTTGCCAGGGTGGCTATGCAGTCTTTGAACTTTTATCCATAATATACTGTTTGCTTTGTAAACCTCCTTCTCCTTTTGTTTTATCATGATGGCACCCTGTGGGATTTGATCATAATATATCATATGAGAAAAAGGCTACTGTTGCCAATTATTGACACAGTCATGGGGAGCAGCAGGAAATGGATTTTTGTTTAATTATTTATTGACAAATGACATTCTGAGTCACACGTGAATGTCAACATACTGTTAACATTCACATGTGACTGAGAATGTCAGTGGTCACCAAATTTTAACATACTCACTGCAGTGGGTTTTTGTGGGGCTTTGGGGCTGTGAGGCCATGTTCTAGAAGAATTTCTTCCTAATGTTATGCCTGCATCTGTGGCTGGCATCTTCAGAGAATGGTGGCATGGAGGTGTGGGGGGGGATATATACTGTGTGATCCCTTGGTCTTTCAAAGTCAGTGAGAGACGTCCAACAACAGGCCAGGGCTGATTTATATTAAGCTGCCTGCTTACCCAAGCAATTTACTTACATGATACAAGTAACATGAGTGCCACATATTCCTAGAAGATCGTTCTTCCCTCTCATAAAACAAAATCCCCAAAGTTGTGATTTTTATTTACCTGGAAGAGACTTAGCAATTGTTTAGCTTCTGTGTTGCGCTGCTCATAGAAATAGAGACCTTTCCCAAACAGGTGTTATGATTTCAAGAATAGTTTGTCCCCAATTTCAATCTTTGTTACTCATTCTGAAAAAAAAGAAATCCAATAACATAGATAAAAGGGAAGGCTTTTATTTAAATGAGTGGATGAAACAGTCGTGCCATCGGAAAGTCAGTGAACAGCTCAGGTGGTAATAGTTTCCTGCTTTATACTTTTTACTCATTCAATATACTCGCCCTTTACTCCAAGAGAGAGCCATTAGTTGAATGAGTTTGTTTTGACTTGCATTAACTATCTGATTTGCTGTGTCTTCCTTTATCCATGGGGTCACTGTTATAATTCCAGGAGCATCCACCACAGCGGGCATTCCAGCAATGTTTGGGAAGGAGTCAAGGAAGCAGCTCTTTCAGCAAGTTGACTGGCCATTTCAGCAAGCATCTTTTAAAAATTAACCTTTTGTTTTGCATCAGGAGATGGTGGCTTGGGGCTTGGCTTACTCAGGTAAACATGCCCAGACAGATCAGAGAACTAAATCTGCTTACTGAAGGGATGGTTACACCTCTAATTATGATCTGTGTTTGTAATTCTTTCCTCTTCTTTGGTGACTGATGGGTCATGTAAAGACTTGTTTGATAGATTTTATGATTCATTTTGACATATTATGTTCTCAACTAAAGTCAGAAAGTGATAGATAGAGTTCTCCTAGGGCTTGGGAGTGAACAGGAAAAAAAAATCCTTACCAAAAATGGCCTCCAAAATTAACTGGTCCAGAGGGAAAAGACTGCAGTTTTCCAGATGCTATTGGACTGCAGTGTCCAGCATTCTTCACCATTGGCTATGCTGGCTAGGGCTGATGGGAATTACAGTTCAACAGCATAAATAAGTCAGGATTTTTTAGACCAGAGTTAGGCAACTAGCACCCTCCAGATGTTTGGGATTCCATCAGTCTGACTAGCATGACCAGTTATTTGGGGCAGATTCTTACATTTAAGGTGAATGAATTAAAGGATAAGGCGAAGCTATCCAAAATTGACAAGTGGCAAGATGATGCCCAGGGTCTTAAAGCATCATCCTATCACTGCAAAAGTATGTATACATTTAGCACTCCCTTCTATACTTAACGTTAACTTTCCAAACTCTGTGGAAATTGTGGAAACTGTAATCAAAAACAAAAGGGAGGGCACTAGTTTGCCTTCTGATCTTTAAACCAGAATCTCAGTTCTGCCAAGCCATGGCTATTCAACACTCTGGCAATCTTTTGAATGTTTGAAGACCCTATCTTCTGTAGGAGCAAACAAAACCTAATTCCTTGTTAATTAGCTTGTTAAATTCCTTCATAGTAATGTCAATCTATGATGGATTATTGCTGGATTTTTCTGTTAATTCCTCACTAGTAGTTACTTTTAGGATGGGAGGTTAGCAGTGATATAGACTGAAGCCAATTGAACTTAAGTCAGACTCAAGTCACTCAATAACTTGACTTGGCAAAAATGACAGGGCCTTTGCAGACTGCCAGAAATAGTGCAAATTGAGTCCACTTTAACTGCCCTGGCTCAGTGCTAGGGAATCATGGGAACTGTAGTTTATTGTGGCACCAGAGCTCTCTGACAGAGAAGGGTAAATGTCTCAGAAAAAAATACAATTCCCATGATTCCCTAGCACTGAGCCAGGACAGTTAAAGTAGACTCAATTTGCACTATTTCTGGCAGTCTGCAAAGGCCCTTACTGACTTGACTTGAGACATGCATACAGTGGTACCTCTACTTATGAATGCTTCTTCTACCGAAAAATTCGACTTACGAAACGCGCCTCCCGAAAAAAATTGCTTTGACTTAAGAAAGCATTCCAACTTATGAAATTGGCGCGAATGAGCTGCTCTCCGAATTTTGTGGCATGGCATTGGTTAGCGAAATCTAACAAAGCAGCACTGTATTGGCTAGCGAAAGAGGAAGTGTTTGCCTAGCGAAATTCAGCTAGGCAGCACTGTTTGGGCTTGCGAAAGAGGAGAGGAAGTGTAGCTAGAGAAATGGGTGGCTTCTGAGATCCAGGAAGGTAGGACTTGTGGCTTTTGAACTCCAGGACTGTATTTTTGGCTTGTGATATTTGTGGCTTCTGATCTCCAGGACTGTATTTTTGGCTTCTGTGGCTTCTGATATTCAGGACTGTATTTTTGGCTTGTGATATTTTTGGCTTTTTGTGAAATAACCCTGTATTATACATTTGTATTGAGTTGTAGCTTGAATCTGGGGGCCTGGAACGGATTAGGGCATTTCAATGTTAAATTTGCTTCTACTTACGAAATTTTCTACTTACGAAATGGCTGTCGGAACAAATTAATTTCGTAAGTAGAGGTACCACTGTATTTTTAGTGACTGACTTGCTGGTGCCATTCACTTTGAGCAGCAGGCAAGGCTTGCCCCCAAAGTGTAGGGCACAGCAAATGTGTTAGACAATGGGCTTGAGGCAGAAGGATCCTTCTAAAGCTTTAAACCTTTAAAGTCTAAAGACTGTTATGTTGGTAGTAACATGGGTCTTGGTCTAATGTGGGGTTGCCCATTTTCAGTCATAATGAACATAGTCAACATCATAATGTTGACATCATATACAAACCTCCTCAAGCATCACCAAAAATAAAAGCATTCTTTTATTTGTAAATAGTCATGAAGAGGTCTGAGAAGGTGGTGCATTTATGTAAAGACATGTTGAGTTGCTGCAGATGATTATATAAATTAAAATGAAACTTGATGATGGAGGGGAATTACAGAGATCTCATCTTGGTTGCTTGTTGTTATTTTTGTTGTTGTAAAATGCCAAGTTCTCTCTGCTTATGCATTTTCCTCATGGTATTGATAGTTGTTTCTTGGGACAAAATTAAGCAATTCCATGTCTTGAAATTCTTTTTATAGTTGACATGAAGAGGGTTTTTTTTAAAAAAAATCTTTTGCCATCAAATTTCAAATAACATAAACAATTGCAGCATGCCCCCCCCTCCAGTCCTTCTCAGGAAAAGAGTTGGTGAGTAGGGAGTAAAAATGAAAGACTTCTCTCTTTTATAAAAGATGCTTTCAAGACTTGATACTTGATGGTTGACATAATTCTGTTTGCAGAAGTAGCACGAAATGAGCTTTACGATAGTTGCTGAAATGACTACAGTGATAGGTGAGAAGAATATGACTAGTTAAAGATTGTTTTGAAAACATTTAATAAATGCTTACTTTGGGGATGAATTGGGATGGCACTACAAACTATGCTAACAGTTTCACCAGATTTTCCACTTTTTCTATTATCTGAAATTTATTCTTCATCTGAAATATATTTCTTCATTTGCTGCTCTACTAATATTTTTACCTTATTCACTAACTTGAATTAAACAGGGATTTCTTGAAGAAGGGGAAGTGAATTAATCTCCAGAAAGTGTTTAGAATCCATCCAGAATTCTTAAAAAACAAAACAAAACAGAAATCTGCTTGGGCTCAGTTAAGGCAAAACTTTCTTATTTATCCATTCCTACCATAGGAGGCAGCTGCCAGAGTTGCTTCTATGTGACACAACAGATGCTTATCTTTCCTTGAGGTCCGCTAGATAAACATGGAGAGGGAAGTTTCTTATAACAGTATGACCAAAAATAGCCATGATTTTGCCAAATCCAAGAGGTACAAAGGGTATATAATGTCATTGTACGAGATCTCTCTCTCTCTCTCACTCTCTCTCTCTCTCACACACACACACACACGAAGATGCCAGTCAAGATATCTGTGTGTGCTGCTTCTGAAGAAAGCTATGGAAGCATGGTTAGGCATTGTGAGATAAGCTGTTCAATGAGAAATCCTAAGTGTTGGGACTTTCAGTGTTAGCAGTATAAAATAAAATATATATTATACATTATATATTACATTATGTGATTTATATATAATTTTAATCTCCCATTTGAAACATATTTTTATTTTAATCTCTCTTCCCTGTGTTTTTTAAAAGCCCCTAGGAGGAGAAACAAAGAGGACCCAACACTGGTTGGTCAGTGTCTCCTTTTTTTGGCCATTAGATGGCTGTCAGAGATTAGACAGCTGTGAGAAATGTGCCACAACTGGTAACATCTGAAACAAGCAAATTCAGTTCTTTGACTAATCTAATCTTTCTAATTATCAAAAATTAAGGTTGTCAGTTCATTTTATTTTTCATATAAAAAGTCAATAAAGGATTTCCAATTTATGATAAACACCTTTTACTAATCAAACAGGCTAGTTTTTCAATTTCTGAAAAGTCTACCAATTTCACCAAAGAATTCATCCATAGTAATGTTGAATTCTTCCATTTATGTTCATATAGCAGTCTCGCTGCCATGGACATATATTGCGATAGTCTTCCATTGGTCTTTTTCAACTGTGAATCCAATAATCCCAAAAGAAACAATGCTGGCTTTAAGTGAATATTACTCTTCAAAAACCTTTGCATCAACATATGTATTTGAATCCATTAAAAAAACTTGTTCACAAGTCCACCACATATGTTAAAATGTCACTTCATGTTGTTCACATTTCCAACAAACATTGGATACCCATTTATACATTTATACATTCTAGACCAATACCACCAATAGAGGCATCCCTCCATTTTTGCGGACTTGGAGTCTGCAGCCTCGTCTGTTCATGGGTGGGGAGGGACACAATGGAAAAAATGGGGTGCGTGCAGGCATGTGCTGCCATTCAAACCAATGGGGCTTGAATATTGGCAATTTTCTGTTTTCGTGGGGGGCAGAATGGATCTCCACAAAAACGGAGAGTCGACTGTACGTCATTTTATAAAAATTCTCTTTATAATCATAACATAAAGTAAAATTTCAATCTCTTTGACCACATATTTTTCCATTGTTCTATTTACATATTGTAACCAAACTTCTTGGCCCATTTTTCCATACATTCTTTGACTTGTTCTTCTTCCATTTCAAATTTCAACAAAGGTTTATACATTTTAGCTGTTATATGACCATCATTTGTACACCATTGCATTTCAAATTCTGACATACAGCACTTTGTTCAAAATCATTAATCTTTTTATCCATTTTAAGTCTTTCTGACAATTGTAAATATCTTGAGTACTGTACCACTGAAAAATAAATCCCTCTGCTTCTAGATGCTGTCTTGATTTAATTTTATATTCTCTTTGATACAATTCTAAGAATTTTTGATACCTCAACCATCTTATCTTGAGTTGTTGTTTCTTTTTTATAAAAGGTGTCTTTTGCCGAGGCCCATAAACATATTTTTGGCACAACCTCAATTTGTATCTGTTTCATATTCACAATAAGGCATGTCTCACAGAAATTATTTTTAAAATCTACATTAACTTTGACTTTATCGTACCATAAATATCTATGCCAACTAAACCTTAGATCATGCCTTTTCAACTCTGGTAGTCTTTTATTTCTCAGTATCGCCCATTATTTCATCCTAACAAAGCAACAAGTTGCAAAATACAATTTCAAACCTGGTAGACCCAATCCTTCTCCCTCTTTTGTATCTTGTAATGCTTGTTTTTTCCCTGTTTTCCCCCAACCATTTTCTTATGGATTTAACACCCTTTCCTCTCAAATTCTACTGAATCAGATGTGTGAATGTGTCAGTCTTGGAATTTGCCCAGTGGCAGTCTGAGAGAAAATTGCCTGGTGAATGTGAAAGTGCCGGAGCATCAGATGAAGAGAAGAAATGAACCCAATTTGGAACCATAAGTCTGAGGTTTCTATTTACCAAATATTGTCTGTCTACTCCACCTCTGTTCTAAAATAAATCATGAATATTTGGTATCACTGTTATTTTTTAAAAAAAATATCACACTAATGATTTTTCCCAGCGGCCTAGTTGTCTCCCCTCCACCTACCCACCCTCCCAAAACATACAAAAGTCACAAATAAGTGGGCAATTCAGTATTTAATACGCTATCCTTCCCCTGTGGGACCTTAACAAAGTTAGGAAGTGTTTCATTTAGAACAGTGTCTAAGGGCTTCTGTTTCCTACTTGAAGTCTTGGGGATTGTAGCAAGCTACATCTCTTTTACCGAAGCTTCTTTAGTTTGAAAAGAATTATTCATGCCATTACGCAATCCAAGCTGAATGTTTAATTTGTCACAGTTTCTCTCAACCTTTTGTTGCCAACTCAAGTAGACTTCTACTGAGTCACTTTTTCCATTGGCAGGCTTTAGAAACAGTAATGATTCTTGAGCACAATTCTTCTGCATAAGTTTGATTGGGAATTCACCATGTGAGCAACAACTACAGCTGCAAATCCAAGGTCTACCAGAAAGCAAATGTTAGCCCAACCAAAATTGCTTTTTATTGTGAATTCTTGTCCCAGTTCACATGGTTGCCTGGCATCACAGCCTCCTTCTCTCATTCCTGAATTTCTGTGCAGAAGCCACTAGCAGCGTTAATAAGAAGTGGTCCTTGTTCCCTGCCTCAAGATGATTTTGAAAAGGAGACCTCTGCTTAAAGCCAGAAATCAAAAATAAAGGACATATTGAAGAGTGAAGAGTCTCAGCAATGACAATGATGTAAAACTAGTCATAAGGAAGGACGATGTTGTTCATACACTATAACCATGGATGTAGAATTTCTCACTACTTACGTATACACTAGTGGCTGAAATTTGATTGTGTGTCTGAAAAAAGTGATTCCTCTTTAGTGCAGTCCTGTGAATGGAGAAAGAGGGAGACTTTGGAGGTTGCAGCTTTTAAAGGCCAAGTACAGTGGTTTGTCCTCTAGTCCATAAACTGCAGGAAGACATCTTAATTTGCATTTAAGCCAGCAGTATACAACATTTTCAGCTCAGGGACACATTCTTAACTCAAAACTGTAACAGAAAATCTAGATACCAAGATGGATAGATGGATAATCAGTGTTTCTCCCTTTCTATTTTACTCTCTTACATTGCTCTTCTTTCTCCCATGCTAACCTAATATTTATCACCTTTAAAAATATGTGTCTTATTTATTTTAATCAAAACAAGAACATTTAAGGGATGTTGGCTGTGTAGCAATGTACTGTCATTCAGGTCATGACCTAGTTATAATTCAGGACTCATCAACTGAAGGTCAGTGATGGAAACATAAGCTCCAGGGTTGTGCATTTTGTGTTTATTTAGCAGTGGACTGGCCATTACTAGGCTACCATTTGTCAAAAGTTAAAGTCCCATACCTAGCTAATGATCCAAGGTAAGTTTTGAGAAATTGCCAAGGGCTGTAGTTCATTTGTTTTGTTTAAAACCACATTAAGGTTTGTTCAAATTCTCAGTGCTTTTTTTTAAGTACATCTACTCAGTGTAAGAATCTGGATGAAAGCTCAATATGTTTTTGTCTATCAGTAGGCATTCCTTCCATGGTAAAAACATGTAACAGAATATTGTAAACGTCCTTTGCATTACTGTTGTATACAAGTTCCTTGATTACTCAATAGTAAAAATAAGGAATTATTGGATCTTGGCTGAATGTAAGCAATTGCACATAAAACTGCTGGTGCTGATTTAGAGAAATAAGTCCGAATGTTAGAACTTGTCCAGGCAAAAGGCTATGGCAGCTATGGTACAGGGCAAGGAAGTGAGGCACTGGATGGAGCAAGACCCATTAGTTGTACCCAGACCAGAGGTAGCTGCTGGATGTACCACTGGATGCAAATCCAGTCTAGATTTTATCATGGCTTCTCACATAGCTATTCTGAGCTCAATGGGAGCTCTGTTGGTTCTGGACTCTGGCACCACCCGGGGACCCTTCACACTTCACAATTATAGTGTTATGATTCCACTTTTAACTGTCATGGCAACATCCTGTGGACTCTTGGACTTTGTAATTGTGGTGGGCATTTAGAATTCTTCTCCAAAGAGCTCCTTTAGTGGCTCAGCAAACCACATCCCAGGAATCCATGGGATGTTGCTGTGGCAGTTAAAGTGGAATCGCAGCACTATGACTGTGCCGTGCAAAAGAGCCCCAGAGTTCCTGTTCAACTTGAAGCAGCTGTAGAAAGGAGCAGTGGTGAGAATCCAGAGTGGATTTGCTGCCCCACAGTGGGCATCTTTTAACCTGCTCTTCCAATTTGGGTAGGCTAGCACAGTGAGCTCCTCAAATACTTTGAGAAATTATTTACATTTGGGACAGCAATAGTTGGAGGTTTAATTTCAGTATTCAAATGGGTTATCAGCTTGGACTAAGAAGCTATAATGTCAAATAGAAGAAAATGCATATATGCAAATGTTACAGTCAGGAAATGGAAAAGCCAGCTGATTGTGATATTTAACATAAATGGGGTCAGGGTTTGGTGTTGTTTTTTTTTTTAAGGCCCTACACTCTGGAGATTTATTCCTCCTAACCTGCAGAGGAAGTAAGTGTTGTTTTTTTAAATGACCCGTAAAATAAATGTGCAGGACATAAAATAGCATAGAATCCTAGAGTTGGAAGAGACCACAAGGGCCATCCAGTCCAACCTCATTCTGCCATGCAGAAACACCCAACCAAACACCCCCAACAACCATCCAGCCTCTGTTTGAAAACCTCCAAAGAAGGAGACTCTATCACACTCTGAGGGAGTGTGTTCCACTGTTCAACAGCTCTTACTGTCAGGAGAGTCTTCCGAATGTTGATGTGGAATCTCTTTTCCCATAGTTTGCACCCATTGTTCTGTGTCCTGGTCTCTGGAGCAGCAGAAAACAAGCTTGCTCCATCCTCTATGTTACATCCCTTCAAAGATCTTCAAAACAGGACTATCTTATCACCTCTTAACCATCTAATATCCAAGCTGAACATACCCAGCTCCCTAATTCGCTCATCAGGCTTAGTTTCCAGACCTTTCACAATTTTGGTTGCCCTCCTCTGGACACACACCAACTTGTCAACATCCTTCTAGTGGTGCCCAGAACTGGACAGAGTATTCCAGGTGAGACCTGACCAAAGCAAAATTGTTGACTCGTGTTCAACTTGTGGTCTACTACGACTCCTAGATCTCTGACTGCAGAAGATTTATATAACTTTAAAGTTAATTATGAAGACAGCAGAATGGTTAAAAGATGTTCTCTACCTTGAAGCAGTCATCAATTTAAATGGAGACTGTAGTCAAGAAATCCTGAAGAATAAAGATATATCCTTGAATGCCAATATCAGAACCACCCATACCATACATAGTATTTCTTATTTATATACATGAATGTGAACATGGCCAATGAAGAAAGCTGACAAAGAAAAAAAAATTGAAATGGATTCCTGAATATCATGGACTACCAAAAAGACAAATGAGTCTAAGAGCAAATCAAGGCTAAACTCTAACTAGATGCCAAAATGACTAAGCTGAGGCTATCATACTTTGAACTTTTCATGATGCAATATAAGTCCCTGGAAAAGACTATAATGCTTGGTGCAGCTGAATACAGTAGGAAAAGAAGAAGAGTGCATTACAGATGATTGACTCTGTCGAGGAAGTCACTGGCCTTGGCTTCAAAGACCTGATCAAGATTGTTAATGATACTTTTGGAAGTCTACTTCCCGGGATCACCGTAAGTCAAGACCAACCTGACAGCACATGCCAATAACTACAATTAAATCAGAGGTGAGCAATCCTTGGCCCTCCAGATAGTGTTGAACACCAGCTCTCATCAACCTTAGCCTGCTTACTCGTTTCCTTTAACCAGTGAGCATGATGGGTGTTGTAACTGAACTACATCTTAGGCGACCACAAGTTCACCATCCTTGCATTAAGCTGCACTATGCTACCTGGTAAATTTTTAATAACACTTTAGCAATTTTTAGTACTTTCATGTGTCACTTGTAGGCTTCCCATAGGTTTTGATTTTCTTCCTGGGGAACAGAAAGCTGGACAAGACAATCCTGTGATTAATCCAGCAGAGCTGTTCTTGTATTCTTATGCAGATTTAAGCACACTAGGCTTGTAGTTTTAGTGGGATTTAACATACCTAATTTTGAATAAGATTGGCCCAGAAAGATTCTTGCAAATATGACAGCTGCTTTCCCTTCCCATGCCACATAATATAATCCGTTAAATTTCTAACCAATTTCCTCGTCAACTGCATTTCAAAGACAGCTCTAACTGTTGTTAAAATCTTAGCTGCTTAGCATCATTCCAACTGTGTTGCGACCTCTCCTCTCTCTGCTGAAGGACTGCTGACGTGCCTCCTCTTGCGTCTTCATGCCTTGTCCTCAACCTGACGCAGCTCTTTTCTTTCTTTTCCTCTCTATAAAAGCTCAGGCTGGAGGCATGACAAAATTTAGGTCTGTCAACCTTGACGGTGTCTGTTGGAAATCGCCCCCAGCAACAGAATGGAAAACTTCCTGGAGCGTTAGATATGCTGGCTGGTTTGACAGCCTCCTGGGTAAATGTGACAAGGGCAAATATCTGCTCTGTTCAGAGACCCTGCTTGATTGGGGAGAGCAGCTCCTTGCATGCAGAGACTGTCCGCAGGTTACGTCACTATGTCTGTGGCATCATGCTGGGCCGCCTTGTCAGCACTCTCCTTTGAATTTGCTTTTTTTGTTTGTTTGTTAATGAAATCACACATAGGTTTATTCATGAGAAACACAACTATTTTGTTTCACATCCCCTCCTGCCTAGAGCTGCCAAGCTAGTGGGAATTTCCCCACATGGGAATTGACAGAATTATGCAAAATGTCTAAAATATTTTTTAAATAAAGTTGGGAAGTTATTTCTATGTTGAGCCTGCATTAAAAGTAACTCCTCTTTTCAGTAAGTAAATAAATAAATATATTTCCCAAAATTTCGCTCAGTGTGTAGAGCCCAAGATTTGCATGCAGAAGGTCCCATGTCTCTGGCATCTCTTATTGAAAAGGATCAGTGAGTAGGTGACTTACTCTAAAGAGCCAATGCCAAACAAGAGTAGACCAGGGCTGGGTGACTGTGCCCTTCCAGAGGTTGTACAGCAGAAACTTCCCTAATGCCACATCATTGGCTATGTTGCCTGGGGTTTGTCAGAGATATGAGACAGAAACTTTTGGAAGCTACAGTCTCCCAGCCTTACAGAAAACCAGTCAAAATTAGATGGGTAGATAGGCAAAAAAAGACTCGCTTCATAAAAGATGGCTTCCAAAGTTAAATCTTTTTTATAGTTAGGATCACTGAGAATCAGATAGGAAATGAAATAGAGATGAGTGAGCAAAACTTTCCTTCCAGAAAACACTAATTTTGACTAGCTGTGTTTGTTTACCGTTTTTTAAATGTATGGCCAGTATGGCTTCCTCTTCCAGATGTCCCTTTATGTCAGGGGTAAGGCAAATGCATCCCACAGACCATATTTGGCTTAAGGCTTTTAAAAAAATACACAAAATACAGACGGGTAGGAAAAGGTGACCTGAAGTTGCCTTTTCCCTAAGCTGCAGCAACTGCACTGCCTGCCCTGAGGTTGCCCTAAATGGGAACGGAGCAACTGCACTGGGGGAGTCAATGCAGCTTTTCTGAGGCTGTATTGAAGCCCTATGAACCACACCGGCAACCCCAAGGACGCTGCAAAGGAAGATGGAGTAACCGCATGGGCCGGCAGCAGCTGCTTTGATTTTTTTTTTTTCTCAAACACATGCACATGTGCGCAGGACCATCTCTCCACACCTGCGCATCTGTGCAGGAAAACATCCCTGCACACCTGCTGCACAGGACCTGTCATAGGCTAGTATACAGTGTACAAAGGTGACTTAAGGGCCTCTACAGATGGCGCTTTGTGCCATCTTGGAGGCAGGGAAGAGGAGGGGCACACGGCGAGCGCTCCAATGACATCCTTCCGTCTCAGCATCCGGACACACTGCGATGGAAAAGTTGCGGAAGAGGCGTGTGCCACCTCTTTCGGCGCCCTTTCTGCGCCTTGAAAAAGAAGTGCTATTTTAGTGCTCCTTCCTGGGCTGGCAGAAGAGTGGATTGGGGCCGAGGCATGAGGCAGCCTTGGCCCCAATCCACCGCTTCTCAGGATGGCCCATAGCCACCCATCTGTATCCTCCCTAAAGTTTGGCATCCCTGTGCACCTGCACAGGACCTGTTAAAGGGTGGTATACAGTCTGTCACTTTCTGTGTACAAAGGTGACTAAAGTTCAGCATCCCTGTGCACCTGCACAGGTTCTGTCATACACCCACATACCATGCAAGGATTTGATGACCTCCGCTTCCCCCGAAGGAGTGGATGCAGTAGACAGGTGCCACTGTCCGATTGTGCCACCCTTGAGGTGAAGGAATGGGTTTGTCAACTGAAAAGATATCCATCATTCTCCACAAAACATGTCCCACACAGATCAGGGAGAAGGAGAGAGGTACATGCAAGGGAGGCTTGTGTGGACAGTCTTGATACATGCAGCTGGTGGTCATGCAAGGGACATGGTCAACAAGACACATGGACAAACGTTACTCCAGGAGTCCCCCCCCCCATCATGCCAGGAAGTGGTGTGCCGGTCTTATGCACACCTGCACAGAAGAGATCACAAAAGCCTCTTTCATGCAAACTGCTGTGCATGCTGACAGCAAGTGTACATCCAACAAAATGCATTTATTGTCATAACAGAGGACAGTTGCTAGAGCACATGTGTAGGGTTACAATTAGGGTTAGGGTTCTAATATTTAAACACACTTGCACCAGTGCATCCACACCTGGAAGCATAGGGCACTTTAAATTAAAGCTTGCATTGTAGGGCGCATGTTTTGGATCGCTGAGTCAGTTTCTGCCACATGTGCGACAGTGCATTTATACAGCCGTTTTCTGGTGCATTAGTGTCACTGCATACATACACACATGCGAAGGTGCGCATCTTCACCAAAGGAGTGGATAAAAGCAGCTCCTTTTTGGAGCGGCTTTTCTTGGCATACGATGGCTAGAGGGCGCTTTCCTGGAGACTTTTAGGCATGCAACATCTAAAGGCCACACCTACAAGTCACCCTCAAAGCACCCCTTTTTGCCCATCTGCATAGCCCCTATGGAAGTGTGGGGAGCAAGTGTTACAGTCCCAGAAGAAGCCTTAAAAATTTACTTCCTTTAAGAAAAGCCTCTCTTGAAGAGGCTAAGGCAAAAACTGGAGTGTGTCCAGAGGAGGATGATTAAAATAGTGAAAGCTCTGGAAACCATGCCCTATGAGAAGTGGCTTAGGGAGCTGGATGTGTTTTACCTGGAGAAGAGAGGGTTAAGGGATGACCAGGATAGCTTTGTTGAAATATAAAGGGATACCATATCGAAGAGATGCCATATTGAGGATGGAGCAAGCTTATTTTCTGCTGCTTCAGAGGCTAGGACCTGGAGCAGTAGCAGTAGCAATAATAGCTTCATTTATATACCTCTTCATACTGTGCTATATACTCTCCAAGCAGTTTACAACTGTAAGCTAATTGCCCCCAACAAGCTGGGTACTCATTTTAGCGACCTCAGAAGGATGCAAGCCTGAGTCGAGCCTGAGCCCTGGCTGGTACTGAACTCACAACCTTGTGGTTTGTGAGTGAATGGCTACAGTACAGGCATTTAACCACTGCACCACCAGGGCAATGGAGTCAAGTTACAGGAAAAGAGATTCCACCTAAACATTAGGGGGAACTTCCTGACAGTAAGAGCTGTTTGACAGTGGAACATGCTGCATCAGAGGGTGGTGGAGCTTCCTTCTTTGAAGGTTTTTAAACAGAAGCTGGATGGCCATCTGTCTGGAGTGGTTTTATCATGTATTCCTGCATGGCGGGGTTGACTGGATAGTCTTTGTGGTCTCTACCAACTCAATGATTCTATGGCAAAATACCCCCTAAAACAGAAATTTGAGGATTTTTTTAATGAGTAAAAATAATATAAAAATTCAGGTGATTGGGAGGAGAGTTGCAAGAGTGAAAACTGGAGATAGTTCTAGTACTTTTAATAGTTGTGTAGTTTAGGCTTAAATACCAAATCATGTTAAGGCACTGGGTCCTATGTGATCTATGCAAGCTAAGCAGGGTGAGCCCTAGTTAGTATTTGGATAGGAGACTGCCAGTGAATATCAGGTGATGTAGACTATGGGGTCCTTTTGCGCCGTCTTGGAGCCAGGGAAGGGGAGGGGCAGCCAGACGGCCCAACCCCTTCCCGAGGATGTCATCAGAGTGCTCGCCGTGTTTTAGCGCTCCTTCCAGAGTTGGCAGAAGGGTGGATTGGGGCCACTGCGTGAGTTAGCAGAGGCCCCAATCCTCTGCTTCTCAGGGCGGCCCATGGCCACCCATCTGCAAAGCCCCTATATTTCAGAGGAAGGAACTGGCAAAACCAGCTCTTGAGTATTCCTTGCTTAAGAAAACCCTATCAAATTTATGATGTTGCCATAAGTTGACAAGCGACTTGAAGTTACAGAGAGGGAGAGAAAAGGGAATTTCAGCAGGTGTTGCTTATTACCTGGTTGTGTGACAAGCAACACCTGTTGACCAGGTGGGACCCTGTTACTTAGATGGATAAAGGAGGGCAGGATCACAGGTAAATAGGGGTCAGGTGTGGTTTATTCTCCCAAATTTTCCAGCGTACCAAAGATGTTCCCTCATTGATTGTCTGGAGGCAGTTTTAATTCTCAACATGACTGTTTACAAACAGCACAAGCTCCCAACCACTTTTTTATAATGAGAGAGTGTGGTTCAAATTACTTGTTAACAGAGAGAAGAGTCCGTGCAATGGGTTGACATCTCTAGTCTAGACATTGTTTATGTCAAAGTATTTATTTCCCACTCTTCTGTTGCAAGACAATGCCCAAAGGAGCTGACAATGCATAAATGCATAGAACAGTTAGTTGCCCCATCTCCAAAGCGAGCCCTAAATTCCAGGCAACTGTATTGATCCATAGCCAGCAGGGTGTGTGACAAGATGTGTGTGAATGGGATGGGATACACACAAAGTTTGCATCACTCTACTGAGCTCAGCTAATCATTTTCCTGTCAAGCTGCCATTAAAACAGAATCAGAAAATTACAGCCCCAACTCCATATATGGAAACAGGATTGTAATTTGGAAATTCAGAGAAAATAGCCAGCAGTGAAATCGGAAATGAAGTTTGTGCTGAGATCTTTTTAACACTGTTACATAGGAATACATTGCACTGATTCCATGAGAACTTAGAGGGGGCAAGTGTTGACATGGTTTCACAGCTGGTATACCGACTTCACTTTGGTCCTTTAGGACTTTAGTCATTACATAGTTGTAGCAATACTGTTCTTGTTCTTCCTCCTTTGCACAACCAGCAAGATTATTGCATGCCTTAAATAATACTCCTTACCTCTCCCAAATTTAACTAATTCACACTGCAGCCATGTTTTATCACATGGCTTTTGCAGCGGAATCCAACTTCAGAGTAGATCCCAGCTCCAATGCGCATTTGAAAATGCACTCTGGCAGCCATTTTTCCAAGTCAGAAGGTTCCGATTGGAAAAATGGCCACCGGAGTGTATTTCCCAATTCTCATTGGAGCGAGGATCTACTCTGAAGTCAGATTCCGCTGCAAAAGCCATGTGATTAAACATGGCTGCAGTATGAATTAGAGTTAAATTTGGGAGAGGGTAAGGAGTATTATTTAAGGCATGCAATAATCTCCTAGGCTTTGGTATCAGAGAAGATCAAAGTTCAGCATTAATTCACTGAATAAGAAAGGATGCTACTTAGCAATGGGTAGTCCGATCCAAAGGACAGTGCAAAGTAACAGTCACATGTTAAAGTTTATTACTGTAATGAATATAAACAAAAATACTGTTAGCACGGATGTTAGTGGGTTATGCCATCTGCCCTGAGCAAAAGGTGCCACTTTTTTGCTGTTCAGCTTAAAATCCATTTAAAAGATTATCCTCTCCTGTTCTTCTTTTACTTTTTGACTATCTACTTTAACACTCAAATTCAACAGTAGCTTCCTCTCATAACGGAAAGACATGTTGCTATATTTATATTTTTATATCTGGGATCCAAAGAGCTTTGTATAGACATGGAAGTATTTTACCGTGCAAAAAGGATTGCTGGTTGTGGTCTCCTTCACACCCCCACGGGTTTCACTCTGGAGGGGCCACAGTGTTTTTGTGGATAGATGGAGTAAGAGATGTGGCTTGATTGAAATGGAGAACTTGACAGTCTCAAGAGACATTTGGAATACTCTGTGCAGCCTTTTGAATCCCAGCAAATCTCTCCCATGCTTTCTGGACATCTTAAATGTGTAGCCTTCTCCCTAGTGTCAAGAAATGTATACCCTCCAACATTTCATAGATGAAAACAGAGACTTGTGTGACCAGTTAACATAATGGTGTGGTCAAGAAGAACAGATAGAGTAGGAGAAGCTGCAGTAATTTGCTTATGCTTGAGCCTACCGGGAAGGACAAGATTCCACCTCCTCCTCTCCTCTGCTTGTCCTTCTGTGTTAACTGAGTACAAACTACATCAGCACTTTGAACTGTTTTTGCAGCAAGTGACATAAGCTGAGGATGAAGGGGAGGCAGGAAAGTGGGACGAGAGGAGAGGAACTGGGACATTTAAATGCAGCTGAACAAGTGGCACAGCAGAGGATTAATTGGGATTGTCCTTGCCAAATAAGCACAGTTGGAGGGTATGGAAATCTTGATATTCGTCACTACAGTGTCATAATTCTGAAAGGCGAATTCCTGTATCCCACCAATTTCATGCAGATTGTTCTTTCCTCTGATGCTCCTAATAGTAAGAAAGGGAAGGTGTCCTGTCAGGATGGTTCTTTACTCTCCTCACACCACACCTGTAGCTGTTCTACTGTTAACACACTATTCAAAACTAAACTATGGGCCTGTACAGACTGCCAGAAATAATCCAGTTTGAGACCACTTTAACTGTCCTGGTTCAATGCCAGGGAATCATGGGAATTGTAGTTTTTTCTGAGGCATTGAGCCTTCTCTGTCAGAGAGCTCTGGTGCCATAATAAACTACAGTTCCCATGATTCCTTAGCACTGAGCTAGGACAGTTAAAGTGGTCTCAGACTGGATTATTTCTGGCAGTCTGTACAGGCCCTAAAAAAATGAAATGAAACATTTATTTGTCCCTCCCCCATCCTGTGTGGGGTTTTACTTTTAATTGTTTTAAAACAATAAACAATATATTTGGCCTATAGAGTGCAGATAGATGGGTCATGAGTTCTTGCCCTTATGGTTTTGGGCATTTCAAAAGACCACGATGCAAATGCTAGATCTTGCAAAAACATGTGTCCATCCATTAAGATTCTCCATTGTGCTCTTCATGTATCCGGTGAAGTAAAGAATTAAACAGCCTTCCTTGAATTTTGTATTACCAGCAAGAAATTGCTTGTTTAACTGCAGTTTACTACTCCCACCACCACCATTAAAAATGATCCATTAAAATAAGCATTAAAAAATACAACCTCCAAAATTATTAGAATTAATTGAGACAGTTGGAGGGTGTGTACTCAGTTACGTAGGAGAAAGCCTCACTGCACTGTTACTTCAGCAGACCACTTTTCTGTAGAGTGAAAGTTAGAAGGCTTTATTCTAGCATCTTTCAACTGTTCTCTAGAAAGTTTCAGCTTGACCTTAAAATCTCTGAGTGTGTTCTGACTTCTCAACAAAGAATTCTTTCCATAAGATGGTTAAGCAATTTCTGTTCTTTGAAAGAAAGGACAGGATGAGTGGGATTGGATGCAGTTTGCTCCTCTCATTCACTTTCTGGAGGTACGGAATTAACTCCACCTCATGGAACAGCCAGCCCTAAAATCAATGAAATGGGGATTTGGAAAGAATTAGAAATTGAAAATTTGTCAGTGTATTAAACACTGTTACCCGATTTAGCATACTTGATGTAAATGCCATAATCAAACCCATCCAAAGCTTCATGTGGAAATTATTTTATTAAAATATTTGTAATAATGTAAAGAGAGTATCAAATGTGTCTATGACAGTTAAGAAAAAAAGAAAAAACACTTTTTTTCATCCATACCTAAAGAGAGCTGTACCTGATACATCTTATATCAACAGTTTCTTTTTCTTTTCTTTTTTTTGAGGAAGAATTGTAGTACCTTCAACTTCACTCGCTAACTCTATGCAGTACTTACCAATTCCATTTCAAGTTGAGAAAACTCTGATTCAGTACAACAAATGGAAGCTTCTGTTTCATAAAAGGATGGATGACAGCCTGTGCACATGGGCAACTTTACCACATTTTATCTTCACTCCTACTTATACTTATGACTGACTGAGAAGTGAGAGATTTTGTGGGGGAATGTTAATTTGTTAGGTTGTTCCTCTGAATATTAGGGTTTGTCAATGCTTGTTTCCTTAGAAGACTATCAAGAAGTTCATATCCTATATTTAGTTCATCTTACATGATTAATTGCTGTAAAACAGCCCCAACAACGATGGATGTGTGTGTGTACTTGTACACATTGTGGAAATTTTTCCTGGGAAAAATATATTGGAAAATTTATCATTTTGGAAAATGAAGAATTCTAGGGAAAATTTTCCACCCCACATCTCTGCTTGGCATGCTAGAAAAATGACTAGTATTTTTCAAAATGTATGCAACCTAAATTGACTTAATGCCTTTCATACACTCCAAGTGACCACATGAAAAGCAATCCTGGTATATCTTGGTAAAGCCCTGAACCCAACTCCTGGGACCCTTTTGCAAAGTCTCAGTGAGCTGTTACCTTCAGTTTAGTAGGCCAGTCTTCTTCCCAGAGGCCCGTACATTGTTTTGAATCTGATAAGGGAGCCCTGGTGGTGCAGTGGTTAAATGCTGGTACTGCAGCCACAACATTGTAAATTCAATCCTGGAAGAGGGCTACAAGGTCAACTCAGCCTTCCATCCTTTTGTAGGTCAGTAAAATGAGTACCCAGCTTGTTGGGGGACAATTAGCTTACACATTGTAAACCACTTAGGGATTGCTAGTTCACTGATAAGCAGTATAGAAATGTACTTGCTATTGCTATTGCTATATCGTAGGCCAATAAAGAGACCAGGCTGGAACAAGCATTCCTGGGAGGCATGGAGGCAACAGTCCCCGCTTGGGTGCATTCCCCACATGTGCCTTCAGGTGCTGAGGATCCTACTACCTGCCCACCCCACAGCGTCTCAGTCTAGGCTTTGCATGTTTTGAGTATGTTATGACCTTCAAGTTACTACATGTTTGATTATGTTTCTTCACTTATTGTCACAACAGTGGGTAGTGTGCCAGATCCTGTTTGGTGAAGAGAAGATCCACATGCCTATCCCCAGGCTGACGGGTCATGCCCAGGGGTCATGGTTCCACCACACCTCTAGGTGGTGGAGGAAGCATGCAGTGATCAATGCCTGTGTGAATTCCCATGAGTTTTACTCTTTCATTTTCCCTTCAAAAGTAGGCTAGGAGGCTTGAGATAGAAGGTTGTAAGGGGCCTCAAAGTCCATCAAATCCAACCCCCTGCCATGCAGGAATACTAACAGATGGCCATCCAGCCTCTGTTGAAAAACCTCCAAAGAAAGAATGTGTTCCACTGTCAAACACCTCTTACTGTCAGGAAGTTCTTCCTCGTGTGTAGGTGGAATCTCTTTTTCTGTAGTGTACATCCATTGTTCCATGTCCTAGTCTCAGGAGCAGCAGAAAACAAGCTTGCTCCATCCTCAATACGACATCTTTTCAAATATTTAAACACAGCTATCATATCACCTCTTAAACATGCAATAGCACTTTACATTTCTATACTGCTCCATAGTGAACTAAGCAGAATCTAAGTGGTTTATAATGTGTTAGCCAGTTGTCCCCAACAAGCTGGGTACTCATTTTACCTACCTCTTAAAGGATGGAAGGCTGAGTTCAAGCCCTAGGGATTTGAACTCACAACGTTGTGGCTGCAGTACTGCCATTTAACTGTTGCATCACCAGGGCTCCATGTTAACCTTCTCTTCCCCAGGCTAAATGTCCCTAAGTCTCTCTTCATAGGGCATGGTTTTCAGACCCTCCACCATTTTGGTTGCTCTACTCTGGACACGCTCCAGCTTCTCAACATACTTTTTGAACCGTGGCACCCAGAACTGGATACAATATTCCAGGTGAGGCCTGACCAAAGCAGAACAGAGTGGTACCATTATTTCCCTGAATCTAGACACTATACTTCTATTGATGCAGCCTAGAATCACATTGGCCTTTTTTAAGCTTCAGCATCACACTGTTAGTAACAGGTAGATTATCCAGTGTCTGATTCAGCTGCCATACAGCAGATCAAGTGTATAGAGCTGTAACCAATAAAATTGTGTCCTTTTGTGTTCCAGCTGCCTGAATAGTTTATGTGTTGCTTCCCCACACCCACCATTTACCATTAAGACTGCAAAAGAAAATCCTTACCGAGGGGGGGGGGTTACAAATGGATATGTCTCTGTGTAACAATAATAAAAAATTGCTATTGGGTGGTTTATGCTGTTTCTTGTGTTAATTATTCTGGTGATTGCCAGATATTGCTCCTCTTCAAATTTAGATGTTTTATTTAGAGTGCAGCCAACATTGGCTTTGGAAGTTTTTCAACAGATCTTACCAGGTTGGAGACAAGAAGGAACTTATAGTGTGCTAGGTAACTCCTTGATCAACAAAATGTGGTTTGAACAAAATACTGGTTTCAAAGTGCTATGTGGGCATCTTGCATAGGCCTATTGTTTGCTTTCCATTTATTATGCCATGTTTTGTCTCTTGTGGTTTTAACACCCAAGCCACAAGGCAATCACTTTCTGGTCTTCTTGCAGCCTGGCATTATTTCTACCAGAGTCCTTCCTATGGCGAGTAAAGGGCAAAACATTTAGAAACACTGGTTGGGTGTTGTTGTTGTTTCTGTTTTTAATGGAGGGAGCCTGGGCCTAGAGCTCAGGAATGAGGGTTCAGCAATTTCCAGCAGTGTGATAGAGATGTGTGTGAAATTTGAATCACAGTAGTGAAAAATGCCACTCTAGTTGAAACTTCTGTTGCAAATTAACACAAAAAAATTATTGGTACATAACTTGAGTGGATGATAGGCACAAAACAGACAGGGCACTTTAGACTACACCCTTTTCTGTGCAGTGTTTTTGGCTGTCATCCTACACACATACAGTGAAGTAGTGTGCAACAAGCTGAGTCCTGAACATGGTGGTTGATTCTGTGCATCAATTTGCCATGGAGTGACAAGTGCAGGGTTTATTCCACTGTCTCCTATGGACCAAAACTGAATAGGCCTGCATGAGTTTCCAGCAGTGTGCTAGCTGCAGTCCATGCAGATGGACAGTGCACTCTTACAAGCGTTGCCACTTTCGTATTGTTTGGGTTGGCCGATGTAAAAGCTGCCAGAACCTGATAGCTGTAATGTCACCCTTTTTGTTGGCAATCTAAAAAAACACTGTTTGGCTGTTAATATCAGCTTAAAAGTAGATATGGGAGAAAGTGAATACACTAGCTCTATCTCCTTTGCACCAGCCCTGTTTCAGAATGTGACCAGGAATTGTGAAAAATCAGGCTCCTTCAACTCTCTCCTTTTCTGACTGTCACTCTCCATTTGAGAAGAGCGATGGTGAAGGGAGGTTAGTCTGAACCCTATTCTCACACATTTAAGTTCATTGCTTAACAAACTCCTGAATACAGTGTTGGTGTTTACTGGTTTTATAAGAGAAGCCATGAACCATATAGATAGAAAAGAAGCAGCCCTGAGAACAAAAAAGATATATTACATTTCTTTCCACTCATTCTCAGAATCCTCTCCCAGCAATAGGACTTTGAGCTGTTGCCACGTTAGCTGAATAAGGTTACACAAGCACACCATGTCCCATCACGCAGGAGAATGGGAGATTCTGAGGATCAAGGAGCAAGTGTGTTGACATGGTGAATTAGTGGCACAGGCAAAGAAGTTTAAAAAGTAATGATTGTTCAGAAGTCCGATTTATCTTGCAGTTATAAAAGGCCTTACCCAACTTTGTGTGTGTGTGCATGCCTTCGTGTCACCTGTCAACTTGTGGAGACCCATGAATTTCATAGGGTTTTCTTAGGCAAGGAATCCTCAGAGGTAGTTTTGCCAGTTCCTTGCTCTGAAATATAGCCTACAGCACTTGCTATTCTCTGCCAGTCTCTCATCCAAGAACTAACCAGGGCTGTCACAACTTAGCTTCCAAGATCAGATGGGATCTAGTGCATTTAGGGTATTTAGGCCAACCTTATCACCTTCTAAATGTGTTGGACACACCTTCCAATACGAAGAGAAAGCACAAGTAGTCCACTATTGTCCACTCCAGCAGTTATCTAGTTCAGACAAATGACTTTCCTAGTCCCTGTTACTGATTTCTACTTCAAGTTCAGAAATTTGAATTTTGCTATTGTGCTTCACAAAATTGTTTTGCTTCAGCAAAATTGATGTTTCAGTGAGGAAAAAATTAATTTTGTTCCCTGTCCTAGGTTGAAAGATTTTGCCACTTGGGTACTTCACTGCATTACAGTAGTACAGGATAGGAGCATCCATTCCAGAACTTAGATGAGGTTGAGTTGATAGGTGGAAGGGAAACATATTTTAATGCCTGGTTAGGACATCCAGACAATCACAAATTTTTCATTCCTGCCTCGGGTGGAGTTTCTACCAGGAAATAATAATAATAAAACTGTCCAACAGATGGAAATGAAGCAGCTATAAACCCAGGAGTACAACTGAACCAGACATATCTGTTTTTGAAATACTAGCAGATGTAGTGGTGGCTGCAACAGTTGTAACATAATACAGCTTTTTTTATTAACTGATGTCTGTGGAAGCTTATGAGAGTGTTTTAGGAGCATGGATTTATTTTTAGGAGCTATGAAATTTTATATAGTCATTGCAGGTGCGTGTACTTCAAAATTGTTTCTGCTGCCTGGAGCAGCAGACAGCTTTATTCAGCAGTTTTGCTCTTGAGAATCTTGTTCTTGTTCAGCCACAGGTATTTCTTTTTAGATAGAGGAGCGAGTTTAAGGTGAAGGTCCTTCTGAGGGTCTTTCACCAAGTAATGAAGAGAATGGAAGAGTCTTATTAAATTTTGTGAACAAGGCCATTGGGATGCACTGCTTCCTGCCCACCTCAAAAAGAGGTTCAATAATTAACTGTGTAATCTTTAAGAATTTTCACATGTTTCAGACAGAGGTTGATATCACCTAGAAGAGAAGTGCTCACAGTTCACATGGAAGATGTTATGTTTTGTTCTAAAAGCCTGGTGAAGAACTTTCAACAGAGTTTCCACTGTAATTGTACACCAAATGGACCTGGGGCGACATTTCTTCATATATTTAAAGATGGCTGTCATGAGGTGACATGATAATATATTTAATTATCTGAAAGGATGTAATATAAAAGTTGGCACAAGCTTGTTTGTTCTGCTCCCAAGATTAGGATAACTAGTGGATTCAAATGGCAAATAAAGAAATTCCACCTAAACATTAGGAAGAACTGTCAAACAGTAAGAGTTGTTTGACAATGAAACAGATTGCCTCTGAAGATGGTGGACTTGCCTTCTTTGAAGGTCTTTAAACAGAGGTTGGATGCTACCTCTCAAGAGTGCTTGAGCTATGGATTCCTGTACCGGTATAAATATTGGGCTACATAGCCCTTGCAATCCCTTCCAATTCCATGATAATTTAGGTTTTTTTCCCTGCCAGGGATGGGGAGAGGGTATTTGAAGATTTCCTGACTAAGGGCGCATCTACACAGGCCAAATAAAATAGTATCACCTAGTTTTCTCAGCCAACTGTCCAAACAACATAGGAGGATATTCGGGTTCATCATCTCAGGGCTTTAATCCAGAAGAGGAAAAAGTGGGGATCTATCCTGGTTTTGAGCAGAAAATCCAGATATTCATATGTGTCTGTGGACTATGCTCCGTAGCGAAGTTAGTGTGAGGCAGAGGGAGGGAGGAGTTCAGAAATACATAGATTTGCATGCATGGGGGTGGGGAATGGAGGAAAAAACCTGGAGTGGCCACACCTGTGTGGCCCTACATACTGTGCTTTATTGGACCAGGGTGAGTTTGAAAGGGAGAACGATGTGTGGACACATAGACAAGACCGTTGTTACTGCAGATCAGGGTAACCCAGAGGTAAGCTAGATTTTCCTGTCAGTGTAGATGTGCCCTGAGATACTAAAATAAGTTATGTTATCTTGCCATTATTCATTATTTGCAACTGTGTGAATATCTTAGGGGGAAACGTTAAGACAGGTGGAACTCAGAACAACTACTAAGGAAGATCAAAGAAGAAAGTGCAAAGGCAGGCCTACTGTTGAGCATAAAGAAAACAAAAAATAATGACAATGGAGAATCTGGACAAATTCGACCCTGATAATGAAGAAATAGAAGTAGTAAAAGAATTCTCATACCTGGGACTGCAGTCAGGAACTCAGAAGAAGATTAAGAATGAGGAGAACAGTTGTGAAAGAACTAGAAAAGATTCTAAAATGCAAAGATATACAACCGAACACAAAAGTTAGAATTATACAAGCCATTGTTTTCCCTGTTACCATGTATGGGTGTGAGAGCTGACATTTAAGAAAGAAGATAGGAGGAAAATCTATTCATTTGAGATGTGGTGCTGGAGAAGAGTGCTGAGGACCCTGGACAGCCAAAAAGAGAAACAAATGGATCTTAGATCACATCAAGTCAGAAATCTCCCTGGAGGCCAAGATGACAAAACTGAGGCTGTCGTACTTCGAACACATCATAAAAAGGCATGACTCATTGGAAAAAAACAATAATGCTAGGAAAGCTGGAGGGAAGTAGAAAGAGAGGAAGTCCTCATTCTGGATGGATGGACACTATTATGGAGATCACAAGTATGAGTTTGCAGGAACTAAGCAGAGCAGTGAAGGACAGGTGGTCTTGGAGATGTCTCATCCACAGGCTCACCATGGGTCCAGATTGATTTGAGAGCAGTTAAGAAAAAAACAAAAACTGATCCAGTCTGTGACCTGATGCTCAGAGGATTTTGTCACATTGCTGCTGTTACCATCCAGTCCAGAAGCAATTATTTAGAAGCAATTAACAGAGAATTTCAAAAGAAAATCAGACTGTGCTTTATAGATTATAGCAAAGCCTTTGATTGTGTAGATCATGAATACCTATAGGTCACTCTGCAAAAAATGCCAAAACATTGGTTTGTCTTAATGCATAACCTAAACTCTCGACAAGAAGCCACATGCAAGACAGGATATGGAAAAAGCCGAGTAGTCTGACATGAATCCGTTTTAGCATCCTATTTAATTTAGATGCAAAACACATCAAATAGAAAGCAGGATTAGACTTGGAGGAAGGTGGTGTGAAAACTGGAGGAAGAAACATCAATAACTTAAGATATACACATAGAATCATAGAATCAATAACTTAAGATATACACATAGAATCATAGAATCATAGAGTTGGAAGAGACCACAAGGGCCATCCAGTCCAACCCCCTGCCATGCAGGAACTCCCAATCAAAGCATCCCTGACAGATGGCCATCCAGCCTCTGCTTAAAGACCTCCAAGGAAGGAGACTCCACTACTCTCCAAGGGAGTTCCACTGTCAAACCGCCCTTACTGTCAGGAAGTTCCTCCTAATGTTAATGTTGAGGAGGAATCTTTTCCTGCAGCTTGCATCCATTGTTTTGGGTCCTAGTCTCTGGAGCAGCAGAAAACAAGCTTGTTCCCTCCTCAATATGACATCCCTTCAAATATTTAAACACGGCTATCATATCACCTCTCAGCCTTCTCTTCTCCAGGCTAAACATCCCCAGCTCCCTAAGTCGTTCCTCATAGGGCTTGGTTTCCAGACCCTTCACCATTTTAGTTGCCCTCCTTTGGACACGCTCCAGTTTCTCCACATCCTTTTTGAATTGTGGTGCCCAGAACTGGACACAGTATTCCAGGTGAGGCCTGGCCAAAGACACCATATTGGCAGTATTGAGATGTATTGAGACCCGAGAAGATTTTAAAAATGGGTGTGCCACAACATTTGATTGTCCTGATTTGATTGATTGTACTTAGGACAAGAGACTGCTGTTAGGACAGAATATGAAAAAATGGAATTGTTTCAAATTGACAGGAGGTCAGGCATTTTATCACCCTGTCTGTTTAACTTGTACATTGAAGATATGTATAAAGCAGGATTAGAGTTGGAAGAAGGAAGCATGAACATTGGACGAAGGAACATCAACAGTGTAATATATGGAGATGACACCATGCTACTAGTAGAAAATAGCAAAGATTTGGAACAATTACTGAAAAAAGTCAAGGAAGAAAGTGCAAATGCAAGTTTACATTTGAACATTAAGAAAATAAAAATAATGATATAAATAATAATAATAATACATTTTATTTTTAACCCGCCCCTCTGCATCGCAATCACAGATGATTTACATAACTTGAAAGTAAATGATGAAGACATTCAAAAGATTCAAGATTTTCCATTCCTTGATCAGAATGGAGATTGTACTCATGAAATCAGAAGAAGACTAGGGCTGCATCTACATTGCAGAAATAATGCAGTTTGACACTGCTTTATCTCCCATGGCTCAATGCTATGGAATTTTAGGGTGTGTAGTTTTCTGAGATATTTACCACAAATTATGCAGTGGGGTTTCCCACATTTGGGGTAATTGCAGGGGTTAGCACACCTGGAGTACAGTGAATGACCCTCACCCTGGGAAAACCACCTTCGTGATTGTGGTATTTCCCCTGCCAGATAAGTATCTGTCAGAGAGCTCTGGTGCCACAACAAACTACAAATCCCAGGATTCCATAGGATGGAGGCATGACAGTTAAAGTTGTATCAAAATGCATTATTTCTGTAATAAGGCAGCAGCTGGGGATTTGGAAGGGCAGTTATGAAGGAGCACCAATTCAGAAATATAATTAAATGCTAAATTTAGGATTATCCATGCCATTGTATTTCCCATGTCTATGTATGCTTGTGAAAGCTGCACAGTGAAGAAAGTGGCGGGGAGGAATCAACTCATTTGAAATGTGGTGCTGGAGAAGAGATCTGAGTATACTGTGGACAAATGGGTCCTACAGCAAATCAAATTTGAACGCTCCCTATAAGCCAAAATGACTAGACTGAGGCTGCTGTACTTTCGACTTATCATAAGAAGACATGACCCACTAGAAAAGACAATAATACTTGGTAATGTGGAAGGCAGTAAGCAAAGAGGAAGATCTCATTACTGAGGGATAGTCTCTATGAAGGAAGCCACAGCCCTGAATTTGCAGGACCTGAGCTAGGTTGTTGATGATAAGGTGATATGGAGGTCTCTCATTCATAGAGTTACCATAAAATGAAGATGACTTGATGGCAATTAACAACAAAATTAGCTCTTGGTATGTAGAGAGATCTTGTAGCACCTTTGAGACTAACTGAAAGAAATAAATTGGCAGCATGATCTTTTGTAGACTTCAGTCTGCTTCCTGAGATGCATTTGAGGATAAATGCATCTGAGGAAGTAGACTGACATCTACGAAAGATCATGCTGCCAATTTATTTATTTCTACATACGGATTCTACAGACTAACATGCCTATATCTTTGAAAATTAGCTATTTTTAGTAATTTATTTTTAAGATCTGAACCTAGGATTGGAGGGTTCTAGTAAACCTGAAATCTACATAAAATTGAAGTAATGCGACATAGAAAGCTAGCTTCTTGTGTATCTCCCTCCCCCCTGTATTCATCATATATCTTGCCTTAGGCTTACATCTGAGGGCTTGATCTAAATTGCCTCCACATAGGAGAGCCAACTGGTGAGGGCAAATCTTTATCTGTGGTGGTTTCTAGCTTGTGAAATGCTCTTCAGATGGAATCTGTCAAAACAATGGCATAGGTTGCTCATCCCACCCATAACTTGAAAAGGTACTTTTTCTGTTTACTCATTACAGCATTTGAAAAATAGCCATTACTGTTAACTCTTTACACTGTTTGAAAAGCGTCTTGTTGCCTTGCTTGTTGAACCGCCTGTTAATTTGCCATACTATCTAATCTTTTGAGAAGAAAGATGTAGAATTTGTGGCATAAATTGTGAAAAATTCCTGTCAAAATACCTCTAAAATTATTATAAACTATAACCCTTTACTTGCTACACCAGTAAAGTGACTTCATTCTTTCTTGTGGTGCATAAGATAGAGGAGGAGGAGGAGGATAACAATAACATTCCAGACACCAATAAAACTCTGCCTTTTGTTTTTCAAATATATTTTGCTTGTGGTCCAGAAGCATCTATGTGGTCTTTATGATCCATGATTCTATGATGCTTAGTGTATGTCAGACAGAGGATCAATCAGAATTGTTGCTCATTATCTGCCCTGGTTTGAGGAATGCTCCTAAAGTCACATTCTGAAATTATGGAATCAAGATGGAGATTTGAGACAACATGAACTTTGGGATTCTCTGGAGATTTAACCAGTCTGGATATGATAAATCACTGAAAAATTCTTCACAGTTATAAGTCATCTGAAAATGTTTAAATAAGGAAAAGGTTTAAATAAGGAGTCATCCTGTGATCCCATGTCCATTTGATGCCTGTGGGAGAATCCAAAGGAATTTCCAGACTGCATCTTCCACTAGGTTATTCAAAATGTACTGGGGTGCTGAAAATTGCCAAAAAAATTTTTACTAGTACAATAACTGATCTTGATGCTAATTAATGATATAGACATCATGGTTCTAGATATTTTATGTTTGTGGAGCATCCAAGAGTTACTACAGTGAATTGAAAAGCTGATCATCAAGTCTGACAACAGGAGAGTTCAAAGAAAAATTTGGTTTCATAGAAATAATGTATTCTCATTGGTTTACATGGAGCTTACAGCACTGTTTACTGCGACAGCCCACATCACTTCACCTTCTCAGTTTCTAATATCCAGGTCCAGAATGGGAACCAATAACTGCTCCCAATGAGTCCTATGAAATGTAGTAACATTATTTTGATGTTTTATAATGATGATTATAATGATGATTGATTGATCTCATGACAGTGCCAGCCTATGCCAGACTTGAGCCTTGCCTTGTGTTGGATAGCTTTTGAAAAACTAATTTAAGTTGATACCAGGTGAATATCAATCTCATATTCCAGATCCTTAAAGTCTACAAAGGCCCATCTCTGAACTTTCACCAGATGATTCCCACATGTTCTCAAATCTTTTGCCAAGAATCCAATTTACATGAAAAATGGTGTCTTCAAGGGGACACATTTTGCTTTGGAAAATAGAGGTCATATTAACAGATTAGTAATGTGAGTAGATAATAGTCCATTTAACTTTATCAGACATGGCAAGTTGTGTGTGTGTGTGTGAGAGAGAGAGAGAGAGAGAGAGAGAGCAGTAATATAAGTGGTATAAGTGAAGTAAGTGTCTTGTGAGTAGGTGAGGGGGCTACATGATGGAACATAGAATCAGATATCAGTAGTTACTTATGACCTTAAAAAATCCAGGCAGACTGAGAAAATGCAAAATATAATGGGGAGAGGGAAATAGAAGAGGCAACGCCCTGGGTGGAATGAATGTCTGGGAAATAGACAGTGGAAAAGTGTGATGTGGTTTCAAAACCAATAATATTTAAATACATTCAGTTGAAGCCAGTGTCGTTGAGAAGGTAAAGTGGACAAAATCAAAGATGGAGAGGCAGACAGCTCTGAAAAGTAGGGTGGAGCTCTTTGACTTTTTTGTGTTTTTGTGTGTTTCTTTTATTGAAAAAAATTGTATTACATGTGGTATTTTTTCCTTTCTGGCTTTACTCTTTTAAGTGGAAAGTCAGACTTCTGGCTGTACTGTATGCTGTCTTTCCCAAAGCTATTCTAAAATATTTAGTTGTGGGTTCTTGAGGTCAAATTGTATTACTGAGGGCTTGGGAACCTCTATTCTTAACTTTCACAGAATAGCTGTTAATGTGTTTATTCCAAAAGTTGGCTGTCTCTTCTTGGGATATGTAACATATCCTGAATATGCGTGTTGGAAAACACACACCTTCTGGCTGTGGAAACCTTCTTCCTAATCTCCAGTATGGAGGTTTTGGCAGGGCTAGATCTGCATGTTCAGGCCCCTTCACATATTACAAAATCTGTAAGTGGACAGAAACAGTGGAACCATCTTCTCCTCTCTCTTTAAAGAAGTCTGAGCAGGACTCTTCATGTTGAGACGTTCCTGCTCAAGAGAGTTCTTAGAGTAGTCCCTGAGAGCTTGCAAAAGCCTGTTGCCTTTATTAACTTGAATATAAAAAAGACAAGTTGTCTATCATATTGGAGTTCTTGCTTTATGTGGAAACAAAACTTTTTACAAAGTGAAAAAATAAATACCTTTTGGAGTAAGGTTTATATGCTAATGTGCCATAAAAAGTAGGGTTTTAATATTTTGACAAAATGTCTGTGCAAAGAAACAAATGCATACACACATTACTGCTACATTAAGGCACTATGAAAAGTATATTCAGAAAGTTTCAGTAAAGTGACTTTTCTAGCTTTCATTTCAGCTAGTATTGCACCCAAAAAAGGTCATCTAGGGCCTTTGCAGACTGCCAGAAATAGTGCAGCTTGAGTCCACTTTAACTGCCCTGGCTCAGTGCTAGGGAATCATGGGAACTATAGTTTATTGTGGCACCGGAGTTCTCTGACAGAGAAGGCTCAATGTCTCAGAAAAAACTACAGTTCCCATGATTCCCTAGTACTGAGCCAGGGCAGTTAAAGTGAACTCAAGCTGCATTATTTGTAGCAGTCTGCAAAGGCCCCTAGTTTTCAATATTCTGGAGCATTCACTAGTTGACCAAAGTCCAAAATGCCCAGGGGTAGGGAAAGCCTGTTGCAATGAAAAAGTCTTTACCAGTGATGGAAGGAGAATGAGGAGAGAGCAGATTGAATCTTCTCTGGAAGGCAGTTCCAAAATCTGGGAACACAGAGAAGCCCATCTCTCAGATTCCTACCAGGTGTGCTTGTGAATGTGGCAAACAGATACTCATAAGAGCTGGGGGATCTTCCCAGCTTGAACCTGAACCTGAATCTAGAGGCAGTAACCAAGTACAATACTTGTGTGGAAGTAATTCATAGTAATTCATAATTCAAACCCTGAATTGAACGAGGGCAGTCTTCAGGAGCTGATTCTTAGCATTCAGGGCACTCTGAACACTGACTTTGCTACTTCTGGAAGCATTGCTCCTTGTTAACTGCCAGGATTGGAATCAGTGGCTAACTTTACTTTAGAATGGAAAATGATATGATACCTTTAAAAATCTCAAAATGTTACCCTGAACACTCTTGCCTGACTTTGAAAGGTTAGCAGGGTTGGGTTTGATAAAAACTTAGAGGAGAGACCACCAGGGAAATCAGGGATCTGTAGGCAGAGTTGGGAAGAAATCTTGTTTGAAAGCCACTGCCAGAGTTGACCTTACTGATGTAGATGAACTTATAGTCTCACTCAAGTACAAGGCACCTTCCTGTGCTTCTAAAATGCATGGACATACATGGTTCATTTATGAGCTGGTGGAGTCTTTCTTGGACAGGGTTTGAGAACAACTCTGACACACAGGAAGATGGCACAGAGGTCTTCTACACCGGGCCACACATTACAAAAACTTCAGGTCTCTCCTGAGGTTTCCCACTCCCAAACACGAGAAGACTTTTTGCTATCCCTAGATTCCAGCTAAAGTTTAGAAAACGTTGTGGGAATGTTGCCTCGACAAGGCCGTAACGTGTCAGTCCAGGACACTTATTCTGAACTGTAAATGGAATGAATGGGGAGGATTGCATCTCACCGATCCAGAGGAAGGATGGGAAAGAATGAGTTCATTGTCCAGGCCCAATATGTACCTTTGGGGATGGAAATAAAATGAAATGGGCAAGTAGGGCAGGCTGCTAAAGGCTTGCCGGGCTTGCTCGTGCTGAAGGGGGATTGTGAAGCTGCCATTTCCGTGTGCTTTTGAAGGCCTTGAAAGCACTTCCTGGGAAAGGTTACAGACAAAGGAGGCCACTGGATGCCCATTTGGATCATCCCTGTGCCAGCAACAGTTCGAGACAATAAGAGGAACTTGCTAAGCAACCACCCATCAGAACATACTGTTCATTCTCCTGCTTAGCAATCCTTTTCCTGCTCACGCAGTGATGCTGAAAAGACCGGACTGCAGTAGAAGTTAACGTATGTATGGGGAGAGTGTGGTTAATATTGTGCCACTGATCTAAAAGGCTCACCAGACTCTTAGACCACCTTTAAGATCCAGCCCTCCATCCTTCACCTTGGACTATTTACACTTGAAAGCACTGACAACTCAGCACAAGACCAACCATGAAACGGGGGCAAAATGCTGCTGGTCAGCTGTAAAGTTAACCAGGGAATAGGGATCCAACCTGTACAGCGTCCAGGAGTGTATTTACACAGTTGAAGGGAATGAGCTAGCTTGTGTGCCCATTCCTTGGGTTTTCTGATCTGGCCAGGGTGGCACATGCCACAGTTAAATCTTATTTGCAGTACTGCAACACAAAGGAAGGCCTTTTCTTAGTGTGCAGTGTTGTTTAATTTTTCCCCCTTTTAATTGGATATTTTAAAAATGATTTTAAATTCAATAGATTGTTTCATCACATTTTAGATATAATTTTTGGTATGTTTGTATCTATAGATTTGTACTAATATCTCTTTTTATTTTTTTAAGCAGCTTTGATTTGCCCACTTTGGGGAAAAGGCTAACTAAACTACACCTCCGCCCCCCATGATGGCTTGAAGATACTGTGAGTGTATCTACATCAGTTTAACTGCCATGGCTTCAGCAGTATGACACCAGTTTAACTGCCATGGCTCCATCATACAGAATCCTGGGATTTGTAGTTTTGCGAGGCACCAGCACTCTTTGGCAAAGAAGGCTAAAGACCTTTTGAAAATACAAACCCCAGGATTCCATAGGATGGCTTTAGAGTACTTTTAAATTGATGTCAAACTGCATTATTTGTACAGATGCATCCTGTGATATGTACTAGTGAGAACTGATGGCCCCACAACAAAAAGTGCTAAAGACAACCTGTCTGTCCTAACTACTTGATGGAGAGCTAAGCATTGGGAACTGAGAGTGGTAAAGGGTAGAATATAGGGAACTTAACTTTCCAGAACAGTTGATGAGGAGTGATAGTTAGCTCTCACATTCACCCTATACATGTCTTATAGCCTAAAGGAAGGATAATATACTAAGTGAGCAGGCCTGTTGTTGTTGACTGCCCTTCAGTTGGTTCCAACTCATGGCAACTCTGTAGATCTCCAAGAATCCCTGTCTTCCACTTTCTTGCCCAGATTCTGCAAGCCCTTGCCTATAACCCCCTGATTGAGTCTATCCATCTGATTTGTGGTCTTCCTCTCTTTCTTCTACCCTCTACCTTTCCTAACTTTATTGTTTTTTCTAATGATCTCTGCCTTTCATTATGTGGCCAAAATACGATAGTCTCAACTTGATCATCTTTGCTTCCAAGGAGAGCCCTGGTTTGATCTGTTCAAGAACCCATTTGTTTGTCTTCTTGGTTGTCCATGGTATCCTAAAAACTCTTCTCCATCACCACATTTCAAATGAGTTGATTTTCTTTCTGTCTGATTCCTTCACTGTCCAACTCTCACATCCATGCATGGTAATTGAGAATACAATTACCTTATTCTGATTATGACTTTAGTGCTCAGTTGTATGTCTTTGCTCTTCAGTATCTTTTCTAGTTCTTTCATAGCTACCCTTCCCATTTCTAGTCTTCTTCTTATTTCTTGACTGCAGCCTCCATTCTGGTCAATGTTTGATCCTAGATATGGGAATTCTTTAACTCTTTCAATTTCCTCATTGTCTAGATTGAATTTGTGTATTTCTTCTGTGGTCATTATTTTTGTTTTTGTTTTATGTTCAGCATCAGACCTGCCTTTGCACTTTCATCTTTTACCTTTCTTATTAACTGTTCCAATTCCTGAACGTCTTCTGCTAATATTATGGTGTCGTCCGCATATCTTAGGTTGTTAATGTTGCTTCCTCCTATCTTAACTCCTCCTTTTTCTGATTCTAATTCTGCTTTTCTTATGATGTTTTCAGCATATAAGTTAAACAAGTAGGATGATAGGATGCAACCTTGCCTGACCCCTTTGCCTATTGGGAACCACTCTGTGTTCCCCGAATTCTGTTCTGACGGTGCCTCTTGTTCCTGGTACATATTGCTCATCAGGACTATCAGATGTAGTGGCACCTCCATATCTTTGAGTGCATTCCATATTTTTTCATGAACTATACAATCAAATGCTTTGCTGTAGTCTATGAAACACATGCTAATTCTTTTTTGGAAATCTTTGGTGTGCTCCATTAGCCATCATATGTATGCAATGTGGTACCTAGTGCCCCTTCCTTTTCTGAATCCTGCTTGCACCTCTGGAATTTCTCTGTCCATGTATAGTTGGAGTCTATGATGCAGAATTTTGAGCATTATTTTGCTTGCATGTGAGATTAGTGCTATTGTCCTGTAGTTGCTGCAGTCTTTTGTATCTCCTTTCTTGTGGAGTGGTACGTATATCGAGTGTTTCCAGTCTGTTGGCCACCACTTTGTTTTCCATATTTGTTGGCATATTTCAGTTAGCACTAAAGTTGCATCTGCTTGTAGGCACTGTAGCAGTTCAATTGGGATATCATCTGTTCCTGGTGATTTATTTTTTCCCATTTACTTTATTGCAGATTTCACTTCACTTCTTAGAATTTGTGATTTGTCTTCATATGACTCCTTGTTCCAAATATCATTCATTCCTTCATCTCTTTTGTATAATTCTTCTGTGTATTCCCTTCAGTATCTTTTTATTTCTTCTTGTTCCTGTATTATGTTCTTTTTTTCCCCATAGAGCAGGGGTAGGCCACCTTTCCCCTTTAAGGGCTGAGGGACTTCAGCTCCCAGAATCCCAGGAGCTATTGGCCAACATGGGACTATTGGCCAACATGGCTGAGGCTTCTGGGAGCTGAAGTCCCTCGGCCTTTAAAGGGGAAAGGTTGCCTAACCCTGCCATAGAGCATCCATGCCCTTGGTATGAACTTGGCTTTAATTTCTCCGATTTTTTTATAGCGGTCTCTCATTCTTCTCTTTTTGTTGTTTTCTTCTATTTCTCTGCATTGGTCATTGTAGTATTTCTCCTTATCCCTGCGTGTCAGACGTTGGACAGTTGTGTTCAACTGTAGTAAAAAGTAATAAGAACAACATTTTTGGTAAGACTGTACAAGGACAGCTCTTGCTGTAGGGATAGACAAAAATGCTTCCACCTTTGAATGCCTGGAAAACTGTGAGAATGGGATGATTATTGCTAGTTTGCCTGGGAAAGTCTCAACACCTTCCAGGAATGTAAAGATTAGGAAATGTCAGACTCATTGGTCTCATTCTGGGAGGAAATTTCTGAGCCCAAGAAACTATTCCATTAGGACAACGTCTAGTTCATAGTGAGAAACAGGGGATACAGACAGCTCAAAGCGCCGTCTTAGAGCCAGGGAAGGGGAGGGGCAGCCGCACGGCAGCCGCCCCAACCCCTTCCCGAGGACGTCATCGGGGCGCATGCCATTCCGCACGGTGAGCGCCCTGATGACATCCTGCCTGCACAGCCTCTGCACTCGCTGTGCCGGAAGAGACGCGGAAGAGGCGCATGGCGCCTCTTCCAGTGCCCTTTCTGGCGCTTCAGGAAGGAGCGTTATTTTGGCGCTCCTATCTCAAGCGCCGAAACGGTGGATTGGGGCTGCTGCGTGTGCTAGCAGCGGCCCCAATCCTTGGCTTCTCGGGGCAGCACACAGCCACCCATCTGTAGAGGCCCAAACCCAATAAACGTGAGGAAAGGCTGATTAATTTAGCTGAAGGGATGTGAGTTAACTTTGCATTTGCCTTTTCTTTTATTGCTACATCCGCCTTAACAACTTCACATGATCAATAAACCATTGTTTTGGGTCAATGTCTCTTTCATTTTGACAGACCCCTGGAGCCTTAATTGGCCTGGAAACTAAATAGATCAGGGCCCTGAAATTACACAACCATTACGCAACCATAAAACAGATAGAGAACTTTTGATCTGCAGATTGTAGCAATGATGCAATCAGTTTTGTGATAGGAGCCAGGATTTGAACAGGAGCTTTCCCACGTTCTTGGGTGGGAAGGAAACTGCCTTGACAGGATCTCCAGGATTTCTGTGCTTAGAATATTTGATACATTAAGACATAGAGGGTAGCAGTAATGTGCCCCTTTGGCCTTTTCATCAGTCGGTCAGTTAAGTGATCAGTGGATCAGTTGTGA
The DNA here is from genome assembly GCA_026167975.1 of Phrynosoma blainvillii. NCBI lineage: Eukaryota > Metazoa > Chordata > Lepidosauria > Squamata > Phrynosomatidae > Phrynosoma > Phrynosoma blainvillii. The sequence goes on along the minus strand of JANUYF010000001.1, from coordinate 304,398,493 downwards.
GCCTGCCTGACTTAATAGATCTTTGCGGATGGGTTTTCTCTCCGTCTTGCCACCATCGTAGATGCATTTGGTGAGGATTTAGGAGAACCCGGATAGCCAGTGTGGTGTAATGGTTTGAGTGTTGGACTATGACTCTGGAGATGAGATTTTGATCCCCACTTGAGGATTAAAAAAAACACTGGGTGACCTTGGGCAAGGCACACACTCTCTCAGCCTCTGGAGGGCAATGGCAAACCCTCTGAAGCAACCTGCAAAGAAACCTTATGATAGCCTTAGGGATAGCCTTAGGGATAGCCATATGTCAAAAATGACTTGGAGGCACACAATAACAAATGGGAGAAACCTACTCAGTGGCTGCTGCTAAATTGTAGAATTCCCTCCCATGGAAGGCTCAGATAGTTCTCTCTCTATTCTGCTGGCACCCAAATACCCTTTTATTTAAGCAGCTCCCCCCCCCTTTTTTTTTTTAAATAAACTTAGACTGCATCTACACTGTAGAATTTATGCAGTTTGACACCACTTTAACTGCCGTGGCTCAATGCTTTGGAATTTTGGAGTGTATAGTTTTCTGAGATATTTAGCCTTCTCTGTGAGAGAGCTCTGGTGCTACAACAAACTACAAATCCCAGGATTCCATAGGATTGGGTCATGACAGTTAAACTGGTGTCAGACTGCATTAATTCTGCCTCAGAAGTGTCTTTTGAGCATGTTATGCTTTTATCCTTCTTACTATGTTTTCATGGCTTTGTAAACTGTTTTAATTTAGTGTTTTTAATAGAAACATGTCTTAATGTTTTTCCTCCCAACTTCCCCCCCTCCCCCAATCAAACAGGTTTTAGCCATATTTAGTCTTAATTTGTTGTAAGCCACCTTGGGTCTTGTAACAGGAGAAAGACACAATGTAAATTTTAATAAATAAATAAAGTGTGAGGCCTCTGGGTGGGATTCCCATGCAAGCCTTCTAAGATCATCATATAAAGCCTTTCTCCAGGGGCTGGTCTACATCTAAATGGCTTATGAAAATAGCTGCGAATTCTCACACATTCACATTGGCATTGAATTGTCTTCACTTTCCTGTGCTAATTCACATCGATTTGTCCTCCCTGTGCCGAAAATACACAGCCATGTGAAACCGTGTAAAGCGGATGGACAGCCAAAGGTTTGATAATGCACATTGTTGTGGATATGCCAATAAAAGCTGCAAATCCTTTTTCAGTAGAGTTTTTGGAACACTCTCACATTAAAAGCCCAAATTCCTCTGAATTGCATGTGGCCGGATCGTAGTCTGTTCCATTCAAACGAGAGTCTTTTAATTGTGTAGACACACCCTAGGTCAGGGGTAGGCAACCTTTCCCCTTTAAGGGCCGAGGGACTTCAGCTCCCAGAAGCCTCAGCCATGTTGGCAAATTGTCCCATGTTGGCCAATAGTTCCTGGGATTCTGGGAGCTGAAGTCCCTCGGCCCTTAAAGGGGAAAGGTTGCCTACCCCTGCCCTAGGTCTTGCCACCCTTAGGGCCTCGGCAGACGGCTTATTGAGCCGTCTCCGAGGCAAGGAAGAGGAGGGGCAGCCGCACGTGCGGCGCCCCTTCCTCTTCCCGAGGTCGTCCTCGGAGCCGCCGGCCCTCTGCACGTCCGGCGCTCTGGGGACAACCTCCCGCTGCAGCGACCGCACGCGCTGCGGCGGAAAAGTCAGTGAAAGTGCGCCCGACGCTTTTAGGGCGCACTTTCACTGACTTCTGAAAGGAGCGCTATTTTTGCGCTCCTTTCAGAGGCGCCGACAGTGCGCCGTGGTGCGACTGCTCCAGTCCCGCGGCGCACCGTCGCAGGGCGTCTTGGACGCCCTCGTCTGCTTCCCCCCTTAGTGTCCTCTTTGGTAGGCCTATGAAAGAGGGCTTTCTTGGCCCAGCTCACCAGCTATGGGTCTCCCTATTGAGGGTGGCTGTTGCCTTTTTTAAAAAAATACAGCAGGAAGGTCTTTGACAAAAATGACTTGCTTGCTGCCAAAGAGGATTTGAACTGGGCAGGTGCTGTATGTCCTTGGTTGCAGTGTCTTAAGTGGACTTCCCACTGTTCTGTATTTTACATTGTATTCTATTTCAATTGAATTCATTTTTGTTCATTTTTATTGTTTGCCACCTGGAAAGGGTGTCAGTTCAGTAAATAAAAAAGCCAGATTCAGTATCAAAAGGAAACTAAATTGGGAGCTTTGCCTTCTAATGTGAGGTGATCCACAGAGCCAAAGCCTGTCCCAGAAAAACATGTTTCACCGGTATCCTGTAACTGAGCTGGAGAAGACACATTATTGTACCAATTTGAGGTCCCTATTCTTCCCCCTCCACACACACACAGACACACCAGCTCCACATTTCATAGATGAAAACCAGAAGGTTTGGGGCCATACAACAAACATCAGAGTGTGATCAAGATGACAAAAGCTATGAATGAGGAAGAACAGACAAGCTAGCAATTTGCTTTTGCCTGAGCCTACTAGGAAGGGCAAGATTCTTTCCCTCCTCTCCCTGTTGAGTTAACTGAGTGCAAACTACTTTAGCATTTTGAACTTAGGGCCTAAGCAGACGGCTTATTGGCCCGTCTTGGGGGCAGGGAAGGGGAGGGGCAGCCGCACGATCGGCGCCCCAACCCCTTCCCCAGGTCGTCGTTGGGGCAGCCGGCCCTCCACACAGTCGGCGCTCTGAGGAGGACCTCCCGCCGCAGCGTTCTCACACGCTGCGGCGGAAGAGTCGATGAAGGTACGCCGCAGCCTTTTGCGGTGCACCTTCGGCGACTTGTGAAAGGAGCGCTGATTTAGCGCTCCTTTCAGGGGCGGCGAAGCTGCGCCGCGGGACCGAGGCGTGGGGATGCCTCGGTCCCGCGGCGCAGCTTCCTGGGGCGGCCCATGGCCGCTCGTCTGCTTAGCCCCTCAGTTTGCAGCAATTGAACTAAGCTGATGACAAAGGGTGAACAAAGAGGGAGAGAAACTGGGATGTTTTAAAAGCTGATGAAAACGTAGCGCAACAATATATTTAATTGGGACTGTCTTTGCCACGTTGGGATGATTGGGAGGTTTGCTATCCCAAGAAAAGTTCAGTTGTGCTGTTCTTTATTATGGCACACCAATCGTGGGATTACCACCCCCCCCCCCATAGTGGCCAATTGGGGCCAAAGCCACTGTCATTCTGATGCCAGGCTTTTTACTAAAGATGCTTGGCACCTAACTGATTTTATACAAATCCACCCGTGCACGTTTTTTGAATGGTTTTAGACTGTTTTAGTTGGTTTAAAAGTGCTTTCTTTTTGCTTGTTGTTCATGTTCATAATTTGTTTTTAGCCTATTCATTTTTATTGTTTTAAATTGACCACATTGTATTGTACATTGCCCTGAAATGTATCAATATAGGGTGAGTTGTCTATATTTAAATTAATAAATATTTATGGGAAAACTACAGGACTTATTGGCTTTGCACTGCTTGCAAGACTTCCTTTGATGTTACTTCTGTATGATACTAGGCAGGTGCTATGCAGAGTTCAGAAAAGTTGGCTTTGGGGTTGTTGTTGTCTTGGGTTCCAGTTCCTGGAATGTAACCATGCTGGCTGGATGATTCTGGGAGCTCTGATCCAAAAAAGTATCTATTCATATTCAGCTCCTTTAGGATAGAAAGATAGCTGAGAATCTATCCTACAACATAGAAAACCTCGGTCACTGAATTTTTGGCATGTCAGTGCTCACTTGTGCATCAGCCATGAGACTGGGTGAGGTCAGACACCACATTTGTACTGCTTCCTCAATATAAAATGTCATAGAGGTAGCTTGTAAAAAGTCTGGTCTGCAGTCAGCCGCATCCAAACAGGTATGAGTCCAAATTTCATTGACTTCTACTGCAGTCAGGCCACAGTGCCAAAGATTGCTTTGTGGTCTCTTGCATTTTTAAGAGCTTAAAGTTAAATGGCTTGTAAAACTGCTAGCTTCCAAGTGTTCAGTAGTTCAGAACCTAAGCAGAATGGAAATGTCTTCTGAAAACAACTCAGATTTACCTGTAAAAACAAAAAAACCAAACATTGTTTTGGGTGCCTTTGTTTCCACTGTTTCATCCTTTGCTTGCCTGAATTTGTCACATGAATGACCATATCCATCAGGATCATGCATGGATGTTGTGAAGGTGATATCATAACATTATGTAGCCAGTCAGCTTTGGCTCTGATACTTGGGTAAGAGAGTGCAAATTCAAAAATAATCACCTTTTGAATGGATTGCGGATCAAACTCCCCAAAAGGAACACATTTTCCTACTGTGCCAATCTCAGCTCTAGCCTCCTCTTCTCTTCTATTAGGCTTTTCTGATGATTTTGCAGTTGGGGAGCTCATAGAAAGTTATTCTCATCCTTTATGTGTTAGACATTCAATTTTAACAGCTCTTGAAGCAAGAATGAAATCGGGGTTTGGTTGATTTGATTTTTTTTTAAACAGACAAACCTTGTACATTTGGTATTGGTTATCCAATACTGACATTGTTTTCGTACACCACCTTTTTAAAAAGCAAGATTTCTTGCCCAGTTTGTTCATGCCTTGTTGGAGTGTTCTGTTATTATTTTCCATAATGGATTTCTTAAGCCTCCCAGGGATAATCTCCCTATTCCCTTTACCCCCATGCAGCCTGGCCTTGTTAAGTCCAGAATCTATTTTGGTGCCTCACCTGAATGTGATAAGCAAACCAGGCCCACTATATCTGCGCTGCTGGTGAAGGGAAACATGCCTGGCACTGAGCTTTTTTTGGAGGTACTTTTCTTTCTCCTCATAATACAAATGGGACATTATGTTCCACGTGTTTAGCCAAATTGTCGCCTGTGGTTCAGACATCTGTGGGTTCTGATCTAAAATGAATGAATTATTAAATAGTTAAAGACAGTTTGTGCAACTGAGCATTTAAACATTGAAACTTAACAGAAGTAACTCCCACTCCTTATTTTGGCCACATTAGATGAAGATTTTCACATTTTGAGTAGCTAGTATGTCCCTTATACATATTTTGACTGGAATGTATATTCCCCATAGTAATCTGTGGCATAATCTGCACTGCAGAAATAATGCCGTTTGATACTGCTTTAACTGCCTTGGGTCAGTGCTATGTGATTCTGGGATTTATGGTTTGTGAGATATTTAGCCATCTCTGTCAGAGAGCTCTAGTGCCAAAATAAGATACAAAACCCAGGATTCCATAGCTTTGAGCCATGGCAGTTAAATTGATGTCAAACTCCATTATTTCTGCAGTGCAGATGCAGCCTGTGGGAACTTTTCCCCCTTCATGTCATTGAGAGCATCGGTACAAAACAGCACATTGAATAGCTTTCTTCTTCCTCCCCCCTTTACCCCTTTCTTTTCTGTGTAGAAATGGAAGAGCATCCTGAAGGATCTATCACTGATAATGTTGTGGATGGTGCAACCAGTGTGGTGAGTGGAGGCGGATGGATAAAGCCCCTCAAAAATGGCAAGGAAATTGCTGTAATTCGTGACAAGGTGAATGAGCAGCAAAAGCAGATGGGCAAGACTACTAAGCATCACCCTGAGCTACGCCCACCATCTCCCAGGGTGAGTTGATGGAAGACTGAATGAAATAACCAGTAAGGTCTCCTCAGGTACCTGCACTGCTTCTTCTCCAAGTGTTACTCAAAGTGATGGTCCGTAGACCAGTTCTGGTCCACAAGTCATGAGCTGCTGGTCCACTGAGAGTTTCCAAGAAAGAAAGAAACATTTGTAGCCAGTGGGTACAAATAGCTACCAGTTCCTTGTACACAAGGGAAAGGAATTGCTGGTCCCCTACATCAGAAAGCCTGAGAAATACTGCTCAACATTTTTACAAATATATGATTGTTGCACTAGGATGACCACTTGATAGGAACCTTTCCTAAAATGGTGTCAGATGTCCCTGACCCAATCTTTCAGCAACCTTGAGGTAACAGTGTTTTAAACAGGAGACCAGAAGGCCCCTGTTTTGTTTGTTTATTTATTTATTTTATTTAAACCATTTTTCTGCATGAATGTGTAGGACTACACCAATATAGGACTTAATCAGTAAATTAAGTAGCAAAATGCAGTTCATATGTTATGGCCTCTAGATTAAATAATAATTGTTCTTTTTAAAAAGTGCTGTTTCAGAGCAAATTGTTAATAGACTCTTAAAGTTAAAATGTTAAAATGTTTAAATAGTCATTGTTGTTCCAGTAAGAGGGTTGGAAAATAGTAATTACGGTTGCTCCTTCCAATTCATGGAGGATCCGTTCCGGACCTCCTTGCGAAAATGGCAACTCACACATATTTGAGTCCCATAGAAAATAATGGTGCATGCACCCAAGGCATAGGCATGTGCAGGTGCGCAATCATTCTCTTAATGGCTGCTTGCCCCTCCTGCAAAGAGCAAGAAGGCAGATTCCAAGTCTGCAAAAAGGGAGGGACAACTGAATAGTCATATTTTGAAAAAAATATATGAATAGTCAATTTATAAACAAACAGGATTGTGTTGGGTTTTTTTAAAAGTCATTTGGTTTAATCCAAAATTTAAACCTTGGTTTAATCCAACCTGCCAACCCTACTTCCTAGGAAGGCTAGACTGGTTCCCTCCTTGCTCTACTTCTCTCAGACTTTTTTTTTTTATTTCAACAGACATTTGAATGTTTATAAGGTTTTACTAGCGTAGTGCACTGTTTGTATTTCTTACATTTTAATGGCTATGTTTTAAATTGTCCTTAATTTTATGGGGAATTTAATTATATATTAACAAAAACTTTGTATGTTTGTACTGAAATATGTTTTATCTGTATCATTGGTAATTTTTGTAAGATATTGTGAAACATTTCCAGATGTGGAATTTGTTGTGCCACAATCCTTTATGATGGGCAGCACTAGGAGCTGTCCATCTGGAAGCACTCTTTGATCAAGATCCTATATTGCTTCAGCAGAGCATAAATATCCAGCAGCAGAGTTTTGTTACTCAGCCTGTATACCAAATACCAGTGTAATGCCATATATGTGGATCAATGGCCAATGTGCATGGCTGTCAACTCATGCAGTTGCAATGTGCAGTGCACCAAGGCAATGCATAGAGGCAATGCACATTCACATGCCACTCTCTGTGCTTGCTTGTGCTATTGCATGTGCAATGGTCCGACATGCACAACTCTGCTTATGCCATTGTCAGCTGGATATGACCATTGCACATTTTTTAAAAAACCCAGTCTGCATTCATAGGACAACATAGCCCTGTAGGATGCCAGTCTTAGTCTGAAACAAAAAATGAAGCATTAGTATTAGGACTTCATAATAGTCAATTACACTTGTTGTGATAGATCAAGGGCATTGCCATTCACATGCACGTGTGCACACAAAGAGGCTAGAGATGCTGTTATTTCAACAGAGTTCTTGAAGTGGTAGGGAAAGCTTCACTGGCAGCAATGGTGACAATCAGAAGTATATTTCAGAAGATTTATCATGACCCACTGGTGGTCCACTGAGCAATTTTTTATGAACTGCCTAGTTTTTGCTGTTGTTGTGTGCCTTCATGTCATTTCTGACTTGGGGAGAACCTAAGGCGAACCTATGATGGGGCTTTCTGTGCAAGATTTGTTCAGAGGAAGTTTGCCATTGCCTTCCCTTGAGATTGAGAGCATGTGACATGCCCAAGGTCTTAAAAAAAAGTTTCTGTATCCATGTAAATTGGAGTCTGTGCTGCAGAATTTTGAGCAGAATTTTGCTTGTGTGGGATATTAATGCTATGGCCCTATAGTTGCAGGCTTTTATGTTTCCTTCTTTGTGGAACAACATCATTTCCAGTCTGTTGGCCACTGTTTTGTTTTCCATATTTGTTGACATATATTAGTTAACACTAGACTTGATTCCGTCTGTGTGCATTGTAGCCATTCTATTGGAATATCATCTGTTCCTGGTGATTTATTTTCCCCAATTTCTCGTATTGCAGTTTTCACCACACTTTTTAGGATTTGGGGTTCATTTTCATATAGTTCTTCATTCCATGTGTCATTCATTTTTTCATCTCTTTTATCTAACTCTTCTGTGCATTGCATCCAGTGTCTTTTTATTTCTTCTTGGTCTTTTAGTATGTTTTTTTTCTTGTTATAGAGCAAGAGTCCTTGGTTTGAACTTCCCTTTCAGTTCCCAGATCTTGTGGAAGAGGTCTCTCATTCTTCCTTTTTTGTTGTTCTCTTCTATTTCTCTGCATTGCTTGTTATACACATCCCTACAGTAAATAATACTGAAGTTTATGTCAGGAGCATGGGAACACATGCAATAGCATAGTGAAATGGAAGAGAGAAAAGGTAAACAAACAAATAAGACTAGGAAAGAAGATTCATCTTCATGAGACTGAAGGATTTTGGCAGGGCCTAGGATGAGATCTTTGACACCAACTTCTCAATCAGAATTGCACCTGGTATCATCAACCAGAGTGCAGAGATAATTCCTTGCAATAGATCTTCTAATTCAGCAGATAGTCCTCTTCCCATTCTTTCTCCCTACTCACACCCACCACACCAGCCAAGTCAGTCATAAATTATAGTGACTAGCTGTCTCTGCTCCTCCTATAGCTATTTCTCTAGGATAATCCTGGGCAGTTCTACTGCTACCGCTCCATGTGGTTTCCCCCTCTCTTCTTTTTGTTGCCACAGTCACATTGCTCTAATTGGCTTCGTTCTTCTCTGACTGGCTTGATTCCAAACTGAGTCTGAGTAGCTGATAGCTGAAAGGTATTCAGGATGCTTTCTTGGACAAAAACTGGCGGACTGGCATGTTAAAATTGGTTTTCAGAGCCTCTTCAAAGCAGTCTGGTGTGTGTGTGTGTATTAAGGATTTGGCAAGCTAACTGCTTGTGGGTGGCCTTTGTGTTTTTGAAAATTATGGATGGGGAGGGAGAAATGGGGGAGAGAGAAAGAAGGAGCACTAGTAGCCAGATCAGATAAGACCTGTAGCTTAGAGGATAGAGTTGAGTCTGTGCAACATAAAAGCCATTGCCCATCCTCCCAAAACAGCAAAAAGAACAATGGGAAGGTATCCCTTAGAAGAGTCAGAGTCCCACTGATTCTACAGAGCACAATCTCCTGTGGACTTGCATATGCGTGCAGTCTTAAAATACATTTACTATAGAGGGAGACTCATTGAATACACTGGCATTGCTTCAGAGTATTAATGTGCAAGACTATGGGCCTTTGCAGACTGCCAGAAATAGTGCAAATTGAGTCCACTTTAACTGCCCTGACTCAGTGCTAGGGAATCATGGGAACTGTAGTTTATTGTGGCACCAGAGCTCTCTGACAGAGAAGGCTCAATGTCTCAGAAAAAAATACAATTCCCATGATTCCCTAGCACTGAACCAGGGCAATTAAAGTGGACTCAATTTGCACTATTTCTAGCAGTCTGCAAAGGCCCTATGATGTAAGGTTGGATCTCCACCTCAGGAGTGTTTTAAACTACATGTGCCACATATTGCTCAGCCATTACATTGTGTGTTTCCTGGTCTGGGAGCCTTGCAGCATGGTGATGATGTTCTGTGTCCTGGGTACTTCTAAATACTGCAGCTGGGGCAGTATTGCTTCATGTAAGAAAGCTGTAACATGTCTTTTAAGCCTAACAGAGCCATAGTAGCAGAGGAGACAGGGAATCTAATATGCATCTGAAGGATTCCTGAATGTGCTGGGGGTTTTTCTGACTGACAGAGCTGGCAATTGAGTCGAGGCCTTGGTCTCCCTGTGGAATGGTGAGATGGAAAGAGCAATCACTCATTGATGCAATCACTCCTAAGCACCCAATCCAGTGCTGTGGACCCTGTGATTCACTCTGGTTTACAGAAGACCTACAGACGCTGGAACAAGCTAGGTGAGGGCTAGAGTGCAAGTGGTGTAGGTCATGGAGCAAATACAACTGAAAACTGGCAAAGACCTTTTGTTGTGTCTATTGTGTGGCAGTGAAGATGGCAAAAAAATAACATATTATGCCTCCTATAGTCTACCTTCAGATCATAGGGTGAAGAGTCTATTGGAGTCAGGCTCAGAGAAGCCAGAATTAGAACCCTCAGCTGCCTGCTGTGATAAATTTGCCAAGCATTTTGAGCAGAAAGTTATTCGTATTTGTTCAGAACTTGATGCCACAGTTGTTGCAGAGTCTAGAGAGGTGTCCAGTGAACCATCTGGTCAATCTTCTTGACCATTTTCAATTGTTGCAGCCTGGCAATGTGGACAAGACACTTGAATCAGTCTGACCCACCACATGTAATCTTGACACTTGCCTGTCTTGGCTATTAAGATCTTGCAGACATGGATTGGTTGGGTAAGTGCAAGGGGTGGTAAATGCCTCATTACAGGAAAGTACCTGCTGCCTTGAAGGGGGCTCTTCTGAATAGGACCTCTCTGGAACCAGGGGTAATAATACTACTATTACTAATAATAATAATAACAACAACTTTATTTTTGTATCCTGCCTTTTTGCCAGGATTGGATTTAAATAAAAGATAGTCTACATTAAACCACCAACAACAACAACAATAGTAACAATAATTAACCCCCCCCCCTTAAAAGAATTAAATACAAGACTAAAATAACAACATGTGATAATTAACACACTATCACTAATATCCTGTATTTGGACAAGGTACTTGCATGTGTGGTGGCTGGGCATCTTCAGATGTTCTTGTAGGAAACAGAAATCTAAACCCATTTCATTCTGGTTTCAGTCCAAGGTATGGTAGCAAGACAGTCTTGGTTGTTCTGATTCTGGGAGAGACAGCAAGAGCGCTACCCTGTTGATCCTCCTGGTTCTCTTCTGGTATCAGTGGCTTTTGATAACATCAATCATGGTATCTTACTGGACTGGCTCTGGTGTCATCGGCATACTGATGGAGTAGGAGGCTGTTTTACAAGGTTGGTTCCAGACAATGGCATTGGGGTTCCCCTGCTCAACCCCATGGCCATTATGCTGATAAGTGCCACAGCGTTCAGTCTTATCTCCCATGCTGTATATACATAAGCCTGCTGGGAGAAATCATTGGGAGTTTTGGGGGCTGGGTGCCATCAGTATGCTGATGACACTCAGCTCCGCCTCTTCTTGTTATTGAAGGTGGCTGAGGCTGTGAAGGTGCTAGACCAGTACCTGGATACTGTAATGGGCTGAATGAAGGTGAATAAACTGAAGTTGATTTTTTTTTGTTGTTGTTGTTGTTGGCAATAACATTTACAGCCTTAAATGGCTTACTTAAAAAAGGTAAAGGTGGTCACTTGAAATGAATGTCTAGTTGTAACCAACTGTAGGAGGCAGGGTTCATCTCTGTTACTAAGCCAAAGAGCCAGCATTGTCCAAGGACTGCTCTGATGGGGCCAGCATGACTGCACCAAATGCTGTTACCTTCCCACCGAAGTGGTACCTATCTATCTACTTGCATTTGCATGCTTTCAAACTGCTAGGCTGGCAGAAGCTGGGACTAGTGACAGGAGCTCACCTCATCATGCAGCACTTGGGCCTCGAACTGCCAACCTTCTGATCGTCAGAATTGGTGTCTTAACCACTACACTGAGGAAGCTGATTGGTGCCAACATTAGAATGATTTTGGTCCAAGCTAAAACCTGCTTTTTATTGAAATTTTCGGTCCAAACTGCTTTCATCCAGGCTGCACATGTTTTATAGTTATATTATGCAGAAAGGTGGGATATAAATCAAAATACTTTAAAAACTAACACTTTTTTCACAGGTGCCTGATACAGTGACACTTTTGCTTTCTGATCATTCAGTGTACACAAACTTTGTTTCATGCTCAATACTATTTAAAATATTGTATAAAATTACCTTCAGGCTATGTGTATAAGATGTATATGAAACATAAATAAATGTATGTTTAGACTTGAGTCCCATCTCCAAGATATTTCATTATGTACACATATGCAAATACAGGTTTTCCAAAATCTATAAAGAAATAAATAAAACACTTCTGGCCCCAGGCATTTTGGTTAAGAAAAACTCAACTATAATGCAGCAGATACATATATTCATGTGTGTGTTTGCCTTCACGTTGCCTTTTGCTTTACAGTGATCCCCATCAATTTCATGGGATTTTCTTAGGCAGGAAATACTCAGAGATGGTTTGCCATTGTCTTTCTCTAATATATATATATAACCCACAGGAAGGTTTCTCAAGCTATGTGGGGCTTTCGTTTTCTTTTTTTTACACCAGCATTTCAGGAACTGGTACCATATTTGTATCATTTGGCTACAGTTATTTCCTTTTTTTCTGGAACCTCTCCAGGGGCTGGCAGCAGATAGCTCAGGGACCAGCACTGGTCCATGGACCACCACTTTTGAATAGCACTGGCCCTTAATAAAAACAGTCAAGGCATGTGGAGCCAACCCTTCAAGCTGACTGATTAAAGCTGAAAAAGTAGATATCAGTATCACAGATCTCTGCTTGGTCTGCCCCTTTGGAAGGAAGAGAATGATATGGTTGAATAAGCCATATATCCAGATAATGTGATGCCCTGCCTTAACCAAGTTTCTTGGAACAAGAAAATGGAAAATTATATATATAACATAAAAAGTCACTGTCTTTTAACTTATTCTTCCAACCTGCTAGGTTCCATGACAGCAGGAAATTTCATGTTTTAGCTGAATTAATTGTCACTTGTTGCGTTAGGGCCTGGATTCCAGTGATCTTCTCTCACTGGCCTATTACATATGGTATTCCTTGGTGATCCCATATCCAAATATCAACCAGGCCTGATCCTTCTTACTTTCTAAGATCAGATGGGAACTGGTGAGTCCAAGATATGACCATATGCTAAAAACATTACAATTTTTCAACCAGGGTAACCTAGTGTTCTTTAAGAGCAGTTGAATTCTGAAGCCTGCATACCACTGTTTTCCTGCACTATTTCCCATTTTCTATGGGAAGGACTGTAAAGTTCTGCATGAGGCTGCAACTCTACTTTCTGACTACTTTGAACTTTGTTCAGCTTTCTCTGCATTTGATTTTGTCAGACATGGATCAAACAACTTAAAGCTTATTTTTGTACACACAGTTTTAAGTACCACAGCCTTTTAAATTATTGTTGTTGTTATTGTAAAGAAAATGAAAGTTGACAATTCCAGTTACTAAAATGTGTGTATCAAATACCAAAGTCCATGCCTGTAAACTATGATTGCAGAATGCTAGAATATACGGGTGCCCTTTTAAAATGTCAGAGGAGTGCCATGGGAATTGCTTTACCATGGGACTCATTCCTTGTGCTCTGCACCATTTAAAGATCTGCAACCATGTGCATTTTGCCTGGGCAAGGCCAATGTGATCACTCCAACCCATGAGGCTACAGACCATCAAACCAGAAGTGGGAATTATGCCACTTTCCAGATGATGCTGACCAGCAGCCCTGGTCAGCATAGCCAAGGGTGGGGAATATTGGGACTTGCAGTTCAGCAGCATTTGGGGAGCTACATGATTTTCTACCCAGCTTTAAATATTACAGAAGGGAGTGGGGTAAACCACAGCAAAGCACTTTCCGTGGTGTTCATGTAATGGTTATGGCAGCATGGTAGTCCCATGCAACTGCAATAGTTCTGGTAACAGTTGTAGTTTTGACAGCAGGTATGCACCCCATGGATTAACACAACTAGCAGTATATTCTCGGTGGCATACTGGACCAAAACATTTGTTCATTTATATTAAGCCCTGTGTTGTCATTTGTCTCTTTTCACATTATTTGTTGCTTAGTACAATGCTTGAGCAACCAGAAGAGGGTTGGGAGAAGATTACCTTTGGCAACTGATTTGTCAGGTTGAATTTGATTGAGTTTGTGTGGGGAAATTTCTGCAGAGTTGGACATGTAATCCTACACAATTCTAAGAAGGAAATGGCAAATAAATAAATAAATAAGTCCCAAAGCAATCCTAAATATTTACAAAAAGTATTTGAGCAGTTTCCAGCCCAGTCTAAAATTGCAGTTTAGAAGAAGACATCCTTTTTTAAGTTGTGGTGAACTCTGTCTCTTGCACAATTTTGTTTTCATATCTATTAATCAAAGATGCCAGTTTCTCAAATCATGTCATCTTAAGTGTAGCCAGCTGTATGGGCATGTACATGTTAATTGTGTTGCATCTTTGGGCTCTAGGCAAAATGCCATTGCATCACAACTCTTGGATACTTAATTTAAAAAAATGTTTAATGACCTTGAAGTAGTACGACTGTAAGTTAAATGAACTCATGCATATTTCTGACAGTTTGAAATCAGGGTGTAAGGAAATTTCAGGATTTGAAACAAGCATAGTTAGACAAAGTCTGAGAGGCTATGTGAAGCAAGATAAACAACTTGTCTTCATGGTGTGTGCCTGTGGAAGTCTTACCATAAGTGTGTTAATTATGGGAATGAAATTGTCATCTCCATTTGTTGACTGGAATCCCAACAACCTGATTTTATTTCTCCTTTCTTTTTGCTATCTTTGCTTTATGCAGACCCCTTGCCAGCAGGAATTGGATCAGGTCTTGGAACGTATCTCAACCATGCGCCTTCCAGATGAGCGTGGTCCATTAGAGCACCTCTACTCCTTGAATATACCAAACTGCGATAAACAAGGCCTTTACAATCTCAAACAGGCAAGTCAGGGGAGTATTTAAGGGCTTCTTTGGACAACTATGACATCTGAGGTCAAGAGAGTTGACCTAGGTGTGTGGGGTGGTTCAGCCAGTTGTGGTTCCTGCGAAGCTAGACAGCTGAACAAGGATTGGCATGCGCAGTGCATTACTCTTGGCAGGTTTATGAAGGTCCTTCTGTGATTAGGCCACAGGGTCTTCTGGTTGGGTCTCACTAGATACCTGTTGTGCTGCTTTGAGGTGGGGGGTTATGAAGGGGGGGGAGAGATTGTTCCTTTCTCCACCACTTGTTCCCCATAGCAAGACACTTTACTTTTCTCCAAATCATTCCTTTATTGTCCAAGGTCTGATTCTTCTCAATATGCATCATATACATTCTTCTCAGTATCTTTTCTCAATATATACATGCTTACCTCAATAATCCATAGATGTTGAGCAACAGAAGGAATCATTTCCTGTTGCACATGATGTCCAATACCTATCCAGCAGCCATTCCTAAACTGAATACTGTGGAACAGTGGTATATCAGGAGAGTGCTGTCAGTGTTTCCAAGAAGTGACTGGGATTACATAACTAAAGGTTCCTGTAAAGCCAAAGTACGCACTGCTTTTGCCTCCTTTTAGTCCATCTCTGAGGAGGAGGGATAGGTAATTCTGTTCTTCCTTGGTGTTAAGTGTAATTGGATTAGTTGCCCTGATAGGAACTCTCCTGTTGTGTCTCTGCATGTTTCTGCCCCTTTTAATGAAGAACCACACCAACCTCTGATTCGTAGGAGCAGGACTTTCCTCCACATAGGATAATCAAAGCTGGCCTGA
Organism: Phrynosoma blainvillii; assembly: GCA_026167975.1. Taxonomy (NCBI): domain Eukaryota; kingdom Metazoa; phylum Chordata; class Lepidosauria; order Squamata; family Phrynosomatidae; genus Phrynosoma; species Phrynosoma blainvillii. Next base: position 304,383,053 of record JANUYF010000001.1, on the reverse strand, counting down.
TCATTAGGCAGGAAGTATGATTTGGGGTATCTTGAAAGGACAGCAGACGGTTAACTTTTTAATTCATTGTTGGTATGTTTTTGCTGCTAGAATAAGGGAGGGGTACTCAGGATTTCCTGGCTCTGGTTCCAAAATAACCTGGTTGGCTTTGAGTACACTCAAAGAATGGGTATATGGTACCATTTCATGCATCACCTCATGAAGCAGAGGTGTATGGCTTCTCTGTTAATGGGATGATTAACCCAGTCTGAGTTTTAATTTGCAATTTAATGGGGCTACCCAAGATAGTGATATATTGAAGTAATAAAGTAAATATAGTGATATATTGAAAATTCATTTTCCTAAGGACACTGGGAAGGTACCCTGTCCTCCACCCCACCCCTCAAAGCTATTGCCAGAAGGTCTCCAGGGTTTGGAATTGGCATACAGAGCAAACAGTCTTGTCTATTTCCCAGTCTGGAGCTGGGTGGAGATCAAGCTCTTGGAGAGAAAAGGGCTGGCTTGGCTCTCCATCCCACTGACCCAAGCAGCAAGGTGGGCAAGAAAAGATCATGGAAGCCAGGAACCCTTTCTTTGTACATACCCTCCTGACAGGGGAGAACCTGCCATTCTCTCCAGATTTTCTTGGCAGACAACATTTCTTGTTCTTTACCCTTCTGAAGGCTAGCTGTTATCCCCCCCCCCTTTTATTAGCAATTACGCTGCTGGACATACTGGGTGTGAACATAAATAGAGGGTGTGGTTGCTTTGATGGCTCTTTCTTCCTTTGGGGATGAAAGAGGCAAACCTCAATGCCCCCAGGTTCTAATTACCTTGGAAGGCCCACACCCCACAGCTGTGGCTTAATCCCCCTTCAACCGAATTGTCCCCTGAGGGGATCTACTTGTGCTGCTTGAAGCCTGCACTTCAACCCACCAACATATGGGTTTCTTTTAGATCAGCTCAAACCTGCAGGCAGGGGTGATTATCTCAGTTCAGGAACAAAATGTTTGAAGCCCTATGAGGAAAAGCTTAGGGAACTGGCTATGTTTAGCTAGGAGAAGATTGAGAGGTGATATGAGAGCCATTCCTAAATACCTGAAGGGATGTCGATGTAGATCAGGGGTAGGCAACCTAAGGCCCGGGAGCAAGATACAGCCCCTCAAGGCCCTTGGACCGGCCCCAGGCTGGTCCTGCCGCTGCCCCTGCCATGATGATATTGATTATTGTTATTACTTGTTCTTGGGGTTTTCTTGGCAAAATATCCACAGGGGTTTTGCCATGGTTTTTCTGGGGCTGAGAGAGTGTGCATGCATATTTTTTAAATTTTTTAATTTTTATATATATAAAAATTTGGTGCTTCAGCCCCCCAATTGTCTGAGGGACAGCAACCTGGCCCCCGGCTCAAAAAGGTTGCCTAACCCTGATGTAGATGATGGAGCAAGCTTGTTTGCTGCTGCTCCAAAGACTTGGATATGAACCAGTGGATTCAAATGACAAGAAACAAGATTTCACCTAAAAATTAGGAAGAACATTTTGACAGTAAGAGCTGTTCAACAATGGAATGGACGGACTCAGAGGGTCGACTTTCCATCTTTAGAGTTCTTTAAAGTTGGATGGGCATCTTTTAGGCATACTTTAGTTGGATGCTCATGCATGGCAGAGGGTTGTCCCACCTCTGTAAGTTTCATTTCTTGTTTTAGGCTTTTTTTGTTGTGTGCCTTCAAGTTGTTTCCGATTTATGACAACCCTAAGGCAAACTATTATAAGGTTTTTATGGCAAGATTTGTTCAGAGGGAGTTTGCCTTTGCTGAGGCTGAGAAACAGTGTCACCAGGTGGGGTTCCATGACTGAACTACTGGTGATCTAAAGCTGTGTAGCTTTCATCTACCCAATAAGCAATATGAATGAGTAATAGAATGTATGATGTTTAGAAAGCCAAGTCACTGTTAGCTGTATACTGTTATGTAAGGTATGTTTTTAGCCAACTTTCTTTTTCTTTCTCTCTTTCTCCATGTTTAGTGCAAAATGTCAGTGAATGGCCAGCGAGGGGAATGCTGGTGTGTGAATCCCAATACCGGGAAATCCATCCAAGGAGCACCCACCATCCGTGGAGATCCTGAATGCCACCTCTTCTACACTGGGCACGAGCAAGAGAATCGAGGAGCACATGCCTTGCGTGTGCAATAGATGGACACCTTTCCACTCACTGGCAGGCAGCATGGCCTAGTTTCAGTGCTGGATTTTACATGGGTTTCAATGCATCTTGCGGTTTTTGTCCTCTTATTTCCTTTTTCTTCCAGCAGTTCCTAGCTCTTTGCGGGTACATGTGCCTCTCGGTTGCTTGCCTTTAAACCATTGTGGAAGAACTGCAAACAGGCTGAGGATGGAGGGACTGGTTTCTCAGACTTTTTTGCCTGAGATCTAGCACCTCTTTTAGATTGAGTACAGCCGTGACACCAACAAGGCAGGTGTGTTGTGAGAGGGAACTCCTCTACTCTCTTCACCCAGGTCTCTCCAAAGAACCAAGGTGCTCAAGCTCCCACCAGGCTGGATGAGAGAATCTTCACCGCAGCTCCCACCCCACATACACCAAAGACCAAAGACTGTAAATACTGCATATACTGCCTGCTACATAGAGCAACCTGACCAACCTCTTCCTGCTGGTCCCATTTGGTCATGAGGTGGTTTGTAGCATCCCTGAAGGGTTGGGAGAAACCATGTTCAAACCAGCAGAAATGCTGCTTTCCTTCTTGAAAAGCACAGGGGAGGGGGGTTAAGAAGGTGCTACACCTTGCCGCCATCTTCTTCCATAAGGCATTTCACAGAGGTACAGCCCCCTTCCTACTCCCTTACCATCATTACGTTTTTTTCAACCCTACAGATGGAGTTTCATCCATTAAAAATGGAATACCATTAGCCATGTTGTATAACTTTACACTCTCCTTTAGGTGGAGCCTTACATTCAACTTCTAATAGCCCTAGTCCTATGAAACAGTGGTGATTCGCAAGAAACTTTTAATGCTGGCACCACTCTTTTTATGCTGATGCTACTCTTTTCTATAATAAAAAGTTTCTTTAAAAATCAAGTGGGAGGGGGATGAAGTATTAACTCCAGCATTCTTTTTTTTCCCCCTCCTCAAAGAAGCAAAAACCCATTTAAAACCCATGTGTAAGCTGCTGCCAATCTCCTTTATTCCTGGTGCAGGTGACCCAGGTGAGCAATGCTTATGTTTTTGTAAGTAAACTACATTATATAGAGAGCTTTGTAAAGCCCCTGAAATGCATACAAACATATAATATACACACAGTCACATATACGGACACACGTGTAGGTTAATAATATGTGGAGACTAGGGGGGAAACTGTATTCTGTACCTAGAATGCAGGAATGGATCAGGTTTCTCTGATACTGTTTCACACACACACACACACACACTTGATTTCGTTTCTGTGTGGATTGTGCAGGTACTGCAAATTGATTTAGGAGCTACATTGATAAGGTTTATTGTATTATATATGCCAATTTATATTTACAGGACAATTGCTAGGTTCATATACTTGGCTTAATAGTTGGAGGTTGGGTGGTGGTTTTTAAATATATATTGAAGGGGGTGGGGGTGGGGAAACAAGCCAACATTTCCTCCTTTTCTGTAGAACTTGAGTGAGCGTGCAGCAGGTAAACAATTTGATTTTTTTCTGAGAGTCCTTGGTCTAGCTAGCTGCTGGAGGGGCTGTTTTTCCTATCAGTTACCATCTTGAAAGATAAATCCCTTCTGTGGCAATTAGGCTTTTGGAAGGGATTTCACCCATGGTTATCTTTCCTCCCACACCCCGTTGTAAAAATGATATGGTAAATTAATCACCTGGAGCTTTTGCCACACCAAATACAAATATGTATTGACTTGTCCCAAGAGAAATTGCTTTTGGATTAATTTTTGCTCTTGAGGTTTAGTGTGTGTGTGTTTGGCAAGGCAGAGATTATCGGGGGGGGGGGGGGAAGGGAGTGAAAGCTAGGGCAAAACATGTAAAGCGTTGTTGAGAAGTTTGCCAAAGCAAATGATGGCTGCTAGATTATGCTCAAAAGGGAGAACAGGTGTACCAAGAGGCTGGAAACACTCTAGAGGAAGACAGACCCAAAAGAAGGGCAGAAGAAGATGAAGGGGTAAAGTGATTATGATGGGCAGAGATTCACAAAGTAATCCTCATAAAGGGCACTGTGTCCTGGTCATAGAATTAGACTGGAAGAATATGGTGGTCTAACCTGCTGTGATAATGGCTGAACATAATGAGAGTCCTCTCGCTGCCCATTTGGTGATACAACACACTAACCTGCCTTTGCCACATGTGGCAATTTCTCACCCAAATTGTGTTTTGGCATATCCCAAATCGTCTCAGATTTTTCAAACAAGAATTTGCCTTAATGTTGGAATACCCATACCCCATCATCAACCCAGCAAAGCAGGTGGGGAAGGGAGGGATAAGCTCAATTTTATTTACTGTCCATTTCCAATTTATTCAGCATCCAAGAACACTAGTATTAGTGCCTTGATGGGGAATGTTGCCTGCCCTGCAAAGCTACGCCTTTAGCTGTAGATTTTTTTGTTTTGCAAGTACAAACCTGGAACCGTGGTGGAAAGCTGATTCTTCAGGTTCTGGGGGCATAAATCAATGATGCTGGACTGTCATCACCCCCCCCTTTTTTTTTTTTTAGGCATCCAGATTCCATAGTGCAACACCTAATAATTGTTTTTAAAAATTGGTGCTATCTCTTTTCTGTTGATATCCATCAAAGACGAATTGGGCTGCTTTCCATGCAGATACTGAAAGCATCAGCTCACAATTTGTAGACCTGTTTAGAAATTACGGATGTTTTCTTTCTCTATTGTTTTTGATTGCTAAAATATGAGAAAGCTGGAATAAATTAAATGGGATGCCAAGCAAAAATGTCTTGACCCTTGGTGTAATGAAAGATGTGTAGCTCAACACAATATCGAATTCTCCAAGCTGACCTTGTCTTGATGTTATAACTATAAAGGAAGATCCCAGTGAACACCAATGAATATCCACCATTGTTGATTCTCCTTCTCTGCTCAGAACAGTAGGGTTTGTTACTTGTAGCAATAAAATTCAAAGACATAGCCTTGTTAGTCTGGATCAGTGTGTTAAGGGTTCTTGTACCACCTTTGAGACTACGGACCTCTGCAGACGGGCGGCCATGGGCTGCCCTGAGAAGCCGTGGATCGGGTCCGAGGCTGCCGCACGCCTCGGCCCTGATCCACTCTTTTTCCAGCCCTGGAAGGAGCGCTAAAATAGCGCTCCTTCCGCAAGGCGTGGAAAGGACGCCGCAAGAGGCAGCACGTGCCATTTCAGTGTTTCTTCCAGCTCAGTGTGTCCGGACGCTGAGCCAGGACGTCATCAGAGTGCCCATCGTGTGCAACGATGGGCACTCCGATGATATCCTCAGGAAGGGGTTGGGATGCCCAGCGTCTGGCTGCCCCTCCCCTTCCTGGGATTGAAGACAGCGCTTGTGCCATCTGCAAAGGGGTAACTGAAGGAAAGAAGTTGGTACTAAAGAGTTTGTAGACTTAATTCTTTGCTTTATTTTCTTTGGAAGAAAATAATGGATTTATGATGATCCTATCACTGGGTTTTCTTGGCAAGATTTGTTCAGGGGAGGTTTGCCTTTGCTTTCCTCTGAGGCTGAGAGAATGGGATTTGCTGAAGGTCACCCAATGAATGCCATGGCTGGGGATTTGAACTCTGGTCTCACAGTATCCTAGTCCAGCATTCAAACCACTACACAACACTGGCTCGAATACACCCCAACTTTATTACCAAAAAGCAAAGCATCATCTGTTCAAGGAAAAGAGCCAATCTGGATTCACGAATTTGAAACTGCATCACAAGGAAAGGTAAATAAAGGAGATGGAACAGTGTTCATGTTAGAATTTGGTGAGACTGTTTCGCTGTGTAAGTTGCAAGACAAAAAGCAGCTCACATTTATTAAAATGTAGCCTGTGCCTCCATCTAAATTGCAGTGTTATTCTCTGAAATAGATAGACACCCTTCATCTCCGCGAGGGGAAAAAATTCCCTGTCCTTCATGTGCTTGCGCAAGTACAGAAACACAACTGAATTTAGAGGTATCACACTCTTAACTAGAAGGGAAAGAAACAGGAATTGGTAGAGCTGCAGCTCCCACATGAGGCCATTTGCAGAACTGAAACCTGAGTTTTACAGCAGTTCATTAAAAGATGCATATGAACTCAGCTTTCTCAAAATGCATTTCCATTTCAGTCCCCGACAGTCCACACAGGAGAACTGGATGTACTTTATCCCAACTCTTCCCCACAGTTTTGAACAAATGGTTTAATTAGAATATAGAGCATTACCATAGCTGGGCTGTGACCATATTTCCTTGAGACAAAAATGGGACATTGGAATGACAAAAACGGGGCAGAGTTATGTAATATTCCTTATCCATGAAAAAGTACGATGATACATTTTTTTGTATGAACATATTTAGCTAACAATTCTTTAGGTAGACCTAGAGGGGGATTGTATTTCACCATGGTCGTGCCATAAATATTTTTAAGATTAAGTAATCTTATGCAGCAAATTTTGATCTTTCATCACCTTATCATAAAATTTCTCACACTCTATGGCACATTTTTTTACAACTACAATTTCAAACTGATCTTCAAACAATTTTTGTAACATAATGACATTTTTCTTGAAAAAAAGGACAAATTTGAAATTTATATTAAAACTACGTGACAGTCTGAAAATATGGAGGAGGGGGGGGAAAGTATTGTCCCGTTTAAGACGGTACATATAGTCAGCCTAACCATAGGACACAAAACACTGGAGGCAGAAGGAAATGTGCTCTAATCATCTCTTTCAAAGCACAGAATTAAAGGAGGGGAAAGAGAGTCAACTAACAGCCCTAGGATTGGGCTGAGAGAAGGCAACAGAACCTAACCATAATCCTACATAAGGATTCTTTGGGTTTCTCATCTCCTAGGCAAAATTCTCACATTTTAGCCTGTAAAGTGTAAACATTCTTGGAATGATGCTTTACAAAATAATGGAGAAATATGTGCAGAATGTAATAACCGGGATTTTTTTTTTTTCTGGATAAGTGCATCAGGTATCCACAGAGCTCATATGTGGAGTCTTTTCTCGGAATATACCTGATGTGGGTTAGGGTTAGGGAATCATGGGAACTGTAGTTTATTGTGGCACCAGAGCTCTCTGACAGAGAAGGCTCAATGTCTCAGAAAAAAAACCAATTCCCATGATTCCCTAGCACTAACCCTAACCCTTAAAGTGGACTCAATTTGCACTATTTCTGGCAGTCTGCAAAGGCCCATAGTGGTTTGACTGTTGGACTACAACTCTGGAGATCAGGGCTTCCCACTCAGCCATGGAAACCCACTGGGTGACCTTGGGTAAGTCGCATGCTCTCAGCCCCAGAAAATCCCAATCAGTTTGCCTTAGGGCCACTGTTAAGTCAGAAACTACTTGGAAGGCACACAACAGTGTAGCACCTGTTCTAATGCATAGTTCGTCTTCCTGCCTTAATTTTTTACTTTGCCCTTTGCCGAAGTTATCACTTCTGTATTCAAAGGGATCTTGTAGCACCTTTAACACTAACTGTGCATAAGATTTCATACACCTGGTCTCCTCTCAGATGCATGGAGTCAACTGGTGCCCAGGAAAGACCTTTATAATCAGACTGTATGAATAGCCAAAAAATTGCAAAATTTGTGGATATGGTGATGTGACAAGCTGTTTTAACTATGGTTGTTGAGGGACAAAAGCAGGATAGGTACCAGTTCACTCCATGCATCTCTGGAAGTAGAAGTCTATGAAAGGATATGCAGTTCGTCTCAAAGGTACTACAAGATCCCTTGCATACTGATATTTCAGACTGACACAGCTAGGTCTCTGACTTCTGTATGCGTACATATTACCCTTGCTTTGAATCCAGTGATGTACCTAATGAAGCCAGTTGTCAGGATTGGTCTAAGTTTGGGAAAGATCAAGTTCCAAAAGCATCAGCAGTGGATAGACAAGTGCAAGTAGGATCTCACTCTTGCAAAATTTCCTCATTGTATTATTGCCGAGAATGTAGATTAGGTTACAGTGGGTCATTATTTTGCATAGAATGCTATGCGCCACCCTTTTAGCTGGCCTAAATATCCTAAAGGCACCAGAGCCTGTCTAATCTTGGAAACTAAGGTCAGCTCTAGTTAGTGCTTGACTAGGACATGACCAAGTACCATATGCTGTACGCTGTTTGAGGAAAGAACTGACAAAACCACCTCTGAGTAGCCCTATGAAATCCATGGGGTCACTATAAATCAACAAGTAGCTTGAAGGCACATACCCACACAACCATTAAATGCTAAGCTTCCTTCTTACTAAAGGTAAAGGTATTCCCCGTTGACAAGGGTGTCAAGTTGTGTCCGACTGTAGGAGGCGGTGCTCATCTGTTACTAAGCCAAAGAGCCAGCGTTGTCAGAGACTACTCTGTGATCCTGTGGCCAGCATGATTGCACAGAACGCTGTTTACCTTCCCACCAAAGTGGTACCTATCTATCCACTTGCATTTGCATGCTTTCAAACTGCTAGGATGTCAGAAGCTGGGACTAGTGAAAGGAGTTCTCCCCATCATACACCCCCGGGCCTCAAACTACCAACCTGTCGCCAATCTTGCAATCACTAGTCAACACCTTAGCCACGAGCCACCATGTCCCTCCTTCTTACTACCTCTATATAACTTTTGTTCATGCCCAGGGCATGGCACTAGACAACAATCTGCAGCCTTGAGGGAAACCAGTTTATTTCCTTTACTAATGCAGTATGACACATGACTTTCAATGATTTGAATTGCTGTGGTGTAATTTATGAAGGCTCACACATCGGTCCTATCCATGCTGCAGATCCTAAAGTACTTCATTACCATCCAATTATCTACAGCTGTGAGGTCTCACCCCTCCACTGCTTAGGAACAACTTGCAAAGTAACTCTTTTTTTCTTTAAGTGTCACAAAACAATCCAGCAGCACCTATCAGGCTAAATTGTTTATTGTTACATTTTACACTCATCTCCTTTCCTCCTGCTCCATTTCTATATACAGCTGCTGACACCAACAGAGGGTTCAGTACATTTGTTGCTGTGTGCCTTCAAGTCACTTCCAACTTACGGTGAACCTATCATGGGGTTTTCGAAGGATTAGTGTGTGTGACCTGCGTAAAACCATTCAGTAGGTTTCCATGGTTGAGCAGGGATTCAAATCCTGGTCTCCAGAGTTGTAGTCCAACGCTCAAACTACACCACACTGCCTCCCACTTACTCCATGCAGCTGACAAAATGAAGTCTACAAAAGCTTATGTTAGAATACACCAGTTAAGTCTCAAAGGTGCTACTGGATTCTTTTATGCTGTTTTATGGCAAAACTGACTGCAGATATTTCTCTGAATACTATTTTCTTAGCAATCTTCCCTGCTAAAAATTGATTCCAAGGAACATGACTAACAAGATGGTCACGAATAACACTAAAGAAAGAGACATGCTGGAGTCAAGGAAACTTCTTTGGATTACAAATGGACATTACATTTCCTTAGCTTGCAAAATTTTCCAGCATCCGCATCCGCATGGTGAAAGGGGGAGGAGCCAGCCTGTAGATAGTCCTCCCCTAACATCTGAACTGAGAGCAGAAACAGAAAATGCAGACCCAAGATTAACATCTTCAATTTTTTCTCCTGTTTGCCTGAAGAAGCCAGTGACTTAAAAAGCTTGCAACATGTACCTGTGCATTTTGGTTGGCCCAATATAGGTATCACTGTTTGGATGTTGTTGGATTTGCTATATGGCCAACACTGCTACCCCTAGATGCTATTTACTATAATGATTAGCACCTCTAGGATATAAAAGCCCAATGAAACAAAAAGTTTAGACTGAATAGGCTTTGCTGAGTTTGTCAAGCCAAATGATAACTGACACAGGGTGTGAAGGATAGAAGTGGAAGACCAAAACTTGGCCAGTTAAGCGTTAATTCAACAGGCGAGGAATATATTTAAATCTCTCATTTGTATCAGTAGACTTCACAGTACTTAACTGTGCATGTTAAGTTTGTTTGGAGTTTTATTATTACCTCTCTTTGGGAAATGTACCTAGTACATTCTTTTTCTGTTTAAAGTGATTTAAAATGGTACAAACATACACATGTGTGTAATACCTTTACAGCACTGGCAGAACCTCCCATACAGTGTTCAAAGGCACACGGCCTCAAAGAACTGCCTATACAACAAATGACCAGGGTACACCTTTAATTTGTGAGAGAGCACATGAATTGAGACAATGGAGAAAGACATACAGCAATGGAACAAAAATATGCTTCTACTGGTCTTTTAATTCCTTCAGTCTTCTAATGGCAGATTTCACTGTCACTGCTGAAGTGGTGCTGGGGGGAAAAATAAAAAATACCACTGTTACACCAAAGAAGGCACACTGCATTTTGTTTCTTAAAGCTAATAATTAGACCGAACTATGGCCAAACGGATAAACAGCCAACAGGTGTGACAAGAATATAGTGAGCAGAGTTCTGAGTCTTGGGGATGTGGGACAATCTACTTTGTCAAGGCATGTGGTGGTAAAAAGCCCTGCAGCAAGCATGTCAAGTATTGTCTGGTCCATGCCCCCTACACATGGTAATCTTATTACAAATCTGAAAATGTACCTGGGTTTTAGTAAAAACAATTTGCAAAAGACCAATGGATGCAGTTAAGAGCTCCAACTGCATTTTTTTTTTTTTTTTGTGAGAACAAATGGAAATAACACAAGCTGCAGCCACATTTAAAGGACATTAGTCACAATACTGATGGTCTTAGGTCATCTCAGTCTCCCATTCCACAGAGATCCAATTACTGACTGGCAAGAACATCTCTTTTTCCTGCTTATCAGTAGATCTGTGTGTGCCAGACCATTCAGCTGGATATCTCTGCTTGGCTGTTTACCTCAAAGCATGGATCTACAATTGATGAAAACAGGCCTCCCCCTCCCCCCAGGACACACCACTCAGTGCGACACTGCTGCTTTCTCTTACTTGTATGTCCAGGCACCACCAGCCACTGTTTTCATACACGAGCCACAATGCCAAATTCCCACTGCTTTCCTCTTCATTTTAGTCTGAAAGAAAAACATTGCACTTACATACTTGTCCAAGGACATCAACTGTACATGTACTGAAACTGCATCTCAGGGGGTGTGTTTACCTCAACTTTTCATATATATAAACCAGAATACAAATTCAAATATTCTGACCTGGGGGCAGCTCTGCCCATCCCCAAGTTACAGACTGTGACTGCCCAGGAGGGTGCACCCACATACATCTGGAGGGAGAAAAAAAAAACACCCCAGAGAAGGGGTGGGGTGGAAGCCACCTCTCCCCTGAGGACAGCACTCCTGTGACCAATCAGCAGCCAGGAGGGGAAATGGAGCTGCACCAAGGAATCTTCTGTGCCTTCACATACCTGAGAAGCAAGAAACAACCTTCACCCCTAGCTAGCAGCATCCAGTAGTTCTGCTAAATACTGACCTACATTAACTTAATGCACATTTTCTATTAAGAGCACTCAGATGCGTTTTGCCATTGCCTTCCTCTAAAATATAGCCTAAAGAATCTGGTATTCCTTGGAAGGTCCCCATCCAAGTACTAACCAGGCTTGAACTAGTTAGCTTCTGAGATCAGATGGGATCTTATATAACGCAGAAGTGGCAAAGTGTACCATACAGGCCACATAAGCCTCCCCTTGGACCCCAGAGAAGACACCACTCACATATTCTAGGGGGTGAAGGGTAATTTTGCCTTCTTTAAAATTATTTATTTATTGCCCTTATTTGCTTATGCTCCTTTCCCCAAAAATTAGAACCTGTCACTTCTGGCTTTGAAAAAAGGTTCTTCCTGGGCCCTAAATGAAGGGGGCAATGATAACATAGTGAAAATGATCCCACCCACCCCCAGTTGAATGAATGTGTGAGGGGGTTTTCTGAGTTAAAAAGAAGGTAGATGACAAGGTGGTGTGGCTCTGAAAATGGCAGGGGGCATGGAGCCTTCAGGAAGTTCCCCATACCTGGCATAAAGTGATCTTCACACCAAACAGAAAACACAATAGTATCCTGTCACATACAAAGGTTGTTTGATTTATACCTAGAGCCAAGGGAAGAGCCAGTCATGCCAGTGGAAGGCAAACAGATCAAAGCTGTCTGCCCACACCTCCTCAACAGCGTTGATCCAATAAGAAAAAAAGGCAGTAAATCTGGACTTTTCAACTTATGCTATTTTTCAGTACACCCACAGTAAAAATAAATTTGAACCAGTATGAGATGGGTTGTACAATAAGACTGCCTCTAAGATGCCTAAAGACCCATACACCAAGTGACTTACCTGTTCACCACATGTAATTCCAATTCCAAATGTATCACCTTTAAATCCCAAGCTAATGGCTCATAAATTGTTTTTAGGGCATATGGGTCTCATGGGGAAGATAATTCTTCAGCAGGGCACAGTGTTAATACAGAGAGAACACAAAAAGTGAAGAGAAAGGGCAAGCTTTGTTTAAAAACTCCACAATGAATGGGAGACCTATGCAATGAAGGAAGTTCTCACCTTGCCGCAGAAGGAGCAGGTGTACTTGGCATGCTGACTAATTTCAATCTTCTTCACCATCTTCCTCAGAGAAGCTCCATATCGGGTACCGTATTTACCCACGATCCCAACCTTCTTGGTGCGCTTGGCCTGTTACAGCAGGAAAACAAATGATGTCACATTCTCACATCTGTCAAACCTATCAGCACTGTCTATGCTCACCTTCTTTACAACAGTTAAGGAGCCAGACATGTTTCAATCCTGAGAGGTAGAGATGCATGTTTACCAAGATCTCACTGTGCTCAATAGGATTAGCAGACAAGTAAAAACAGCAATCCAGGCTAAAACCATTCATCTGAAGTGCTCCATCAGTCCCATGCCCAGCTACTGGCAAAGTTAGCACAAGGGAGGAAGAACAAGGTTCTCTAAAGATGATAAATATTATCACTACTGTCAACACACCTATGTTTTGCCATGCTAACCTGACTCCCAGACACAGCCAGCTAACTTTTACCAGATTCACTCTTCTATGGAGATCAGCGGCGGAAGAAAGTAGTGTGGTGTGAATGTTCTTCACCTCAATCAAATTACTCTTTAAATGAATTCATTTCAGTCCTCTGTTGTTGTTATTATTATTACTATTATTACAAATATTATTGTAACTTTTGTAAGTTTTTAATTCTATTTTCATAAGTTTTTAATTGTAAGTTTTTAAACTAAGCTGCTTTGGATCCCAATTTTGGGAGAAAAGCAGGATACAAATTAATGTAATAAATAAATAATTATCTGCACTGTATAAAATGGAAAACAAGAAACAAGTGGGTGATCTAGCAGTACTTTTGAGACTGACTATTTTAGCACAAACTTTTGAGGGTTTCAATCCATGTCTTCAGATGCACTGATGACAGTGTCATCTATATAAAATTGTACTCCACCAAATTTATCTATATTGTGCTGATATAAAGGCCCACAAAGTAGGAGGATTTTGGCAAGCCAGAAACATTGGAATTGGAATTAGTGTTCAATTACTGAAAGAGAATATTAGTAAAACATTCATGGTGTTGATTTTTGTTCCAAATCTCGTTCATGGACTTCAGAATTCATTACAAACTTATTTCGTTAACTTTTAAAGCTCTCCATGGTTTAGCTGCTACCGGTCAGCATTTGTTTCCCTCGACCTTCCTGCACATGCTAGGGATTCAGGGCTGTTGAGTCAGCCAAGGATCTCCTCTGTCCCTGCTTGGATTTGCCCCTTCTCCCGTGCTGCTCCTTACTTTTGGAATCTCCTTCCCAGGCACCTTCGGACTACTACCTCCTTAGATCACTTTAAGTCCGAACTAAAGACGACCCTGTTCAGGGAAGCCTTCCAGCTTTCATGTTGATGTTATGATTAAGATTTTATGTTTGATAATCTGTATTGTTGTGTCCTATTTTATAATTTACTGTTTTAAATTTATTATAATGATATACTGGTAATTTTATAATTTTTTGTTTTTTCTTTTGAACTGTACATCGTGGGCAAGCCGTTATTTGTATTTCGGGTTGCTCCGCTTTGTAAAGCGCTGTGTAAAGCCTATGGTGCCCTATAAATAAATGTGATGATGATGATGATGATGATCTTTTCTAATTAGCCATGCCTTATGATGTGGCCAAAGAACGACAGTCTCAGTTTTGTCATCGTGGCTTCCAGGGAGGTTTCCAGTTTGATCTGCTCTAGGACCCATTTGTTTGTCCTTTTGGCTGTCCATGGGATCCTCAGCACTCTTCTCCAGCACCACATCTTGAATAAGTTGATTTTCCTTCTGTCAGATTTCTTTACAACCTTACAAGATGATGGCCTGGATGATTCTGACTTTAGTGCTCAATTATATATATTCCCAGTCCTAGTCTTCTTCTGATTTCTTGACTGTAGTCCTCATTCTGATCAGTATCTTAAGTATGTATCTTATTATAGTGGACCTTTGGTATGCTCTAGGATTTTGTTCCAGCCCCCCCTTCCCCCTCCCCCCATAGATACCAAAAGCTGGTGATGCTCAAGTCCCATTCAATACAATAGCATAGTGAAATGGTGCCCCTTATATGAAATGGCAAAAACAAGTTTTGTTTTTGGAATTTATATAATTTTTGATTTTTTTTCAGGACCTAGAGATGGTTGACACAGAGGGCTGACTTCTATACCTTATTATGCATATGCAATTCATAGCCATGTTAGCCTGGAAAATCAGAATGCAAAGGGACCTTGTAGCACCTTTAACTGAAAGAAAGCAGCTGGAAGCAGGAACTTTCCTAGACTTAAGTCTACTTCCTCAGATGCATTTGAGGAATGTACCTGATGAATACATCTGAGGAAGTAGGCTCAAGTCTAGGAAGATCCTGCTACCAGCTTCTTTCTTTCAGTTAGTCTCAGAGGTGCTAGAAGATCCCTTTGCATATTTATATGCAAATATACTCATCCCTCCACATTTGCTGGCGTTAGGGCATATGACTCCTGTGAATGTGGAAAAACTGAAAATAACAAAAACACTATGTGTTTTACCTGAGAGAACACCTCTTTAGGAATCTCTAGATCCTCCAGGGCAACTCTGTGGTCAACATCTGCCAGACATTAAATGCGCTGGAGGAGCTACAAATGCCTAGTGGAGTGTTCTCTCTAGGAATCTCTAGGTCCTTCAGTGAGACTTGGTTAAAGCTGACCATTCAGTTGCGCTGGAGGACCTAGAGATCCCTAGAGGGCACATATTAATAAAATCCATGAATAATCAAATCTGCAAAGGTCAAAGCTGCAAACATGGAGGGACGAGTGTATTCCAAAATTTCAAAAATCCAAAACCCAAAACAGTTCTGGTTCCAAGCATTTTGGTTAAGGAAGATTCAGCCAGTATTAAACCTTCTCTATCAAACATCCATCAGAACAGAGACTGCAGTCAAGAAATCAAATGGGAAGGACAGCTATGAAAGAACTGGACAAAATCCTAAAGTGCAAAGATATACAACTGAACACTAATGTTAGAATCGTCCAAGCCACTGTATTCCCATCACAGACAGATACGAGAGTTGGACAGTGAAGAAAGTGGATAGAAAGAAAATCAACTCATTTAAGACGTGGTGCTGGGGAAGAGTGCTGAGGATACCGTGGATGGCCAAGAAAACAAACAAGTGGGTCCTTGGACAGGTTAAGCTTGACATCACCTTGGAAGCCAAGATGATCAAATTGAGGCTGTCGTACTTTGTGGTACTTTGGCCACATCACGAGAAAGCACAACTCATTACAAGAGACAATAATGCTAGGCAAGGTGGAGGGATGTAGAAAGAGAGGAAAACCACACACACACACACACACACACCAGGCGGATGGACTCAATTGGTCAGGAATGACTTGAAGGCACACAACCACCCATTTAGAGAGTCCTCAGCCAGAGAGCTCTTAGTACGTAGAGAGATCTTGTAGCACCTTTGCGACTATGGGCCTTTACAGTCTGCCAGAAAGAATGCAAATTGAGGCCACTTTAACTGTCCTGGCTCAATGCTAGAGAATCATGGGAACTGTGGTTTATTGTTGCACCCGAGCTCTCTGACAGAAAAGGCTCAATGTCTCCAAAAAACAACAATTCCCATGATTCCCTAGCACTGACCCAGGGCAGTTCAAGTGGTCTCAAGCTGTATTATTTCTGGGAGTCTGTCCAGGGCCTAACTGAAAAAAAGAAATTGGCAGCAGGAGCTTTCTCAGATGCATTTAGGCCTCGCTGAACTACAAACCCCAGAATGCAACAGGAGGCAGCCAGAGCAGTGAAAGTGGAATAGCAGCGGTATAAGAGCGTAGGTCAGGAGTAGGCAACCTTTCCCCTTTAAGGGCCGAGGGACTTCAGCTCCCAGAAGCCTCAGCCATGTTGGCCAATAGTTCCATGTTGGCCAGTAGCTCCTGGGATTCTGGGAGCTGAAGTCCCTCGGCCCTTAAAGGGGAAAGGTTGCCTACCCCTGTCATAGGTACTGCGGTAATCTCCCCAGAGATTAATTATGAGAAGGCGACCACCCACGCCTTGCAGAAAACTAACCAGAGCAGCCCGCCTGCTGCTGCTGCTGCTGCGCGCGCAGCCCTTTCCCGGGAAGATTCCATCTCCTCCTCCTCCCCCCCCCCCGCAGAGTCCAGGCCCCAACGGCCGGCTCCCTCTCCGAGGTTTTTCCGGCCCACAAAGCTCCCAACACGCCGCCTCCCAGATACCAGGGCCCCCGTATTTCCATCCCCCGGCAGTAGCCGCGCGGCTAAGAACCACGCCGAGGAGGATGGCGGCGGATTAAAAAGGAAAGCGGGGCAAGGAGACGGACTCACCATGTTGCTGGTCCTACAGGCTGCGGAAGGAAAGAAAGAAAGACAGGAAAAGGGCTCCTGCGCATGCGCACCGTCAGCCCCGGCTTCCCAGCCGATACAGGAAGAAAACATACGTCACGCAACCATCGAGAGAGAGGGAGAGAGTGGTCATGGGATTGTCTTCACTCCAGGAGGTGTTTCGACTCTATGGTTCTGCCCCAATATGGAAGGGCAGGATCAAAATGGTTGGTGGATGGATAGGACAGGTCTGGCATTGGTATAATCAGTGCGACGTGGTGTTTCTCTTTATTTATTTGAACTAGTCCTGCAACATCCATGGTTGCATCTACACAGAAGAATTATTGCAGTTTGACACTGCTTTAACTGCCATGGCTCAGTGCTGTGGAATTCTGGGATTTGTAACTTGATGAGATATTTAGCCTTTTCTGTCAGAGAGCTCTGGTGCCACAACCAACTACGAATCCTAGGAATCCATAGAATGGGGCCATGACAGTTAAAGCGATGTCAAATTGAATTAATTCTGCAGTGTGACAGCATCGAACAAGGCTGTTGTTGTGTGTGCGCCTTCAAGTTGTTTCCGACTTACGAGGACCACAAGGCAACCCTATCATGGGGCTTTCTAGGCAAGACTTCTTCAGAGTGGCTTTTGCCGTTGCCTTCCTCTGAGGCTGAGAGAGTGTGACTTGCCTAAGGTCACCCAGTGGACTTCCATGGCCAAACAGGGATTTGAACCGTGATCATAGTCCAACACTCAAACCACTACGCCACATAGGGGCTTTCACAATGCACTTTAACATCACTATAAAAAAATCCTTACAGCCAGCATTTTAAGTGAGAAGACTAGAGGCCCTTTCACATTACATAGTTTGAGGGCTAAGATTCCACTTTGGTCCAAAACACACTGCAGAAATAATCCAGTTTGAGACTGCTTTAACTGCCTTGGCTCAGTGCTAGGGAATCCTAGGAACTGTAGTTTATGGTTGCACCAGAGATCTCTGACAAAAAAGGATAGATGTCTCTCAAAACTGCAGTTCCCACAAGTCCCTAGCATTGACTCGGGGCAGTTAAAGCAGTCTCAAACTGGATTATTTCTGCAGTGTGCTTTGGACCTTTAGCTATTATGGAAAACGAGTCTGCTATTTAGGGAGGGGTACTTGGAACCTCAGCTTGGGAGTTCTAGTGCCTCATCTTTACAAACCACAGGATTTCATACCATGGCAGTTAAAGTGGGATCATAGTGCGAAGGGCCCTTTGTCTCCTCAAGACAGGATTGGTGTAATGAGATTTATATCAGGCCCAGACAATCTGAGAGGGGTGTTTTTACTATATTTTTCACTATATTTTTATTTACAATATTTACAATAGGATTCAATAGAGTGCATAAGAAATATTACATTTTGCTACATCTAGGGAATAATTTCCATACCGTGCCTCTTGACATTGGTAATTAGACATTATGTATCATCATCATTGTCGGGTTGTTTGCTTTTATACATATAATGCAGTTTATATCTTAAAATAAATTAAGTCTAGCATCTACACAAAATGCATACATTGCTTGTTATTTAAAGTAATTTATATTATTAATTGGTTGTTTAATGTGTTTAGTTCCATTTGTTATTATTTACCAATGGTATCTATATGTTCTATTTCTAGACTTCCAGTTGTCTCACTGGTTTGTGAGACTTGATCTTTTACCTTTGTCCACTTCTGCTTTCGTATTCTTTCATGTGAATAGTTTCAGTATGTATATACATTTGTATAACTTGCTGCCCTGAATCGGGGCTGGGAAACTTTTAGCACCCCAGATGTTTGGAAATACATCTCCCATGACATCTTACTATTAGCCATGTTGGCTGTGGATAAATATTTCAGGGGAGCCAAAGTTTGTCCACACGTGCCTTAAGTGTTTCACTGTTTAAAACCTTAAATCAAGTGGGCAATTCTGTCTCTCAATTTTTGGGGGGTTATAACTCCCATCTGCTAAAACTGAGGGATTATGAGACTTGCACTTCAAATACAGTTGGAGGGCCCCAGTCCTGCCCACCCCTTTGTGATTTTAAAAAACGAATGACTGTACTGCACTATCCTGTTGCTTTAGAGATGCAAGAGAGACCCTTTTGCATACTTCAGCAGCTGGCAATGCCCAGAATGTGGATCCTACGACATCTGTGGTTTTCTATTGTAGGTCAGAGGACAGAAATTTTGTAGCTTTAGTCATTTTATTTTGTTAACAATATCTGTTTGCTGTTTAATTTATTGATTTTCTCAGCTGGATTTTGAAATATTGCTGTGGACTGCTTCTAATTTTAACTACTTTGATTTTTATTTAATTTTAGTCACCTTGAATACTCTTAACTTAACCCAAGATAATCAATGTTGGATTTCCCCCCCAAGTTTTTCTAAAAGATTCGGATTCTCAGCTGTGTGAATAATCAATGCGAATAGACCCAGCATAAAACTCTGCATGCCTTGAACATGGTTTGAATACATTGGCATCGTTGGCTCCATTTTTATTTGAGTGCTGACACATATGAGTAACCAAACTCGCAGAGATGCGCAGAGATGTGGTTCCATAGTGACAACAAACCCAGAATGTGTGAGTAGGATTATTCACAATAGTCACACACACACACACACACAAAAAAAACACAAAAAAAAAAACCCCAAGTGTGAATGATCCCATACATAGACAGTCTCCTTGAATCCCATTTCAGGAGAAAAATGCAGTATAGATTAAGTAAATAACCAAATAAATAAATAATGCTGAGCTAGATGGACCAAGAGTCTGATGCAATAAAAGTCAGTTTCCTATTTTTTAAACGAAGTCATGCAGTCCCTCCTCCAGATGTTGTTGAGCTCCAATTCTAAGCATTTCTCACCACTGCCTATGTTGTCTACTGGGAATAGCAGTTCAACATCTGGATGCTTCACAATTCTCCTTGTTTCATAGACAGAAACAAGGACTAACATAGGTTCATTACTCAGTGTGGACACTGGATGAGCTCTCTCTTGAGCTTGCGTGTGAGCAAATTTTAACAATAAGTGGCAAGATACAGCCGTGGAAGTATAATGTGCAGTGTTAACCTAGTGCAAATTCCTGGAGGGGAATTTGAAGCTGCCATTTTTTCTTTTTGTTTTGTTTTATTATGCAACTGGTATCAAAAGTCATATTTCCAGTTCCAGTTCCATTTCTAGCACAAAGGCTTTTGTCCTGGGGCTGCAGCCTGGACCCAACAGAGTCCTGCTTTGCCTACTGAATCCAGGTATAGTGGACAGTGGGGCAAACTACTATGCATTAGCCTTGAAAAGATTTTGTCAGAACAACACATTTGTACTCTAAATAAGAAAAGGAGCACCAATTGAGCAGAAACCCATGAGGCCAGCTTTGATGAAGAACTGGGAGTGCTTCAGGCTATACTGGCCTGTGTATTTGCTTATGATAGTTTGCGCTGTATTTATGGTCAGCCAAATATATGTTCAGAAAATACAGGGAATGCTACCATTTGAGCAGGAGGAGGTTTGGTGGTGTATGTAGTAAAAGCCAATGGAGAAGTGAGCTGAGACCTCGTTTCTCCTGGTTCACCATCCCACCAACAGATTCCTGGCTGCTCTAGTAGAACCCCATCAGACCACAAAATGTTGCTGCTCAACACCAGGTCAGTGACTGGGAAGAGCTGTATGATCCAGGATTTGATCCAGGACAAGCAAGCTGAGTTTGCATGTATAATTGACTAATGGATGCAAAAGGATTCCTGAATGGTCTGGGGGATTTTCCAGTTACTAGAGTTGGTGATTCTATTGATCCCGATTGATCTGTGGAATAGGAAGATGGCCTGGGTAACTGATGCAGTCGCCCCCAAGTGTCCTTTATTTGGGTGCAAAGCATGGGCTCCTTGGTTTTCTGGGGAGCTCAGGGCAATGAAGCACATGGGCAGATAACTAGAATGACAGTGGAGAAAGACTGGATGAATCTGACTGAACATGGATTAAAGGCCATTTTAGAACCTACTTTGCAGCAGTCAGGGCAGCAAAGAAAGAATCCTTTTCTGCCTCTATAACATCAGCTCAATCTCATCCAGTATAGCTGTTCCAGATAGTTAAACAGCTATTACATCCTAAACTTGAGACGGCTAAGGAAGAGCCCTCAGAAAATTGCTGTTACAAAATTGCTAAATAATTTGTGGAGAAAATTCATCGGATTTATTCTGACTTGGACTCCACATTAAGTTAACAGTCTGGGGAGAAAATTATGGCATGTACTTGTCCAGTTTTGGTGGATGAGTTTCAGTTTGTTCAACATGATGATGTGGACAAATTGCTTGGAGAGGTGAGGCCAACCACCTATCTGTTAAATACATGTCCATCCTGGTCAATTAAAGCTGCCAGAGGAGGAGTGGCCAATTGGGTGGTAGAGGCTGTAAATGCTTCTTTGAAATAGGACTATGTTCCAGCCTGTCTAAAGAAGCAATTATAAGACCTTTGTTGGGGGGGGGGGACTTCACTGGACCCTAACTATCAGCCAGTTTCTGATCTCCCCTTTCTAAGGTCCTAGAAGTAGTAGCAGCAGCAACACAACTCCAGGCTTTCTTGGATGAAATGGATTACCTGGATCCATTCCATTCTGGGTTCAGGCCTGGTTATGGGACAGAAACAGCTTTGGTCAGCTTGGCAGATGATCTACCCTGGGAGTGGGACAGGGGGATGTTCCCAGAGGGTGGTGCTGGGGAACTGCTTTTCAGCCTTCTTGTCATTAGAACATTAAATGCTTTTCAACATCTACATGAAACCTCTGAGAGAGGTCTTCTGGAGCTTCAGGGTTGGATGTCATCAGTATGATGATGATACCTATCTCTATCTCTCCTTTACAACTGATGTCAAGAAGGTTGTGGTAACATTCAATTGTTGTACAGATGTAGTAAAGAACTTGATGTGGGTGAATAGACTGAGGCTTAATCCAGACAAAACAGAAGTGCTGCTGGTCAGTAGGAAAACCAACCTGGGATTGGGCTTACAGCTTGTTTTGGGCTTACAGCTTGTTTTGGGCTTGTTATCTGAAAAACTGCCTCCTCTCATATGAGCCTGCCAAAAATTTGAGATCTTCAGAGGAAGCCCTGTTGGGTGTCCTACCGCTCTGTGAAGTTATGCTGGTGGGTACACGTAACAGGGCTTTCTCTGTAGCAGCACAACTGTGGAACTCCTACCCAAGGAAACTGGGCTGGCCCCATCTCTTTAAAGCTTTTGGCAGACAAAACAGTGCTTTTCCCATGACATTCAGTGTTTGAAATTGCTATTTTAACTGGTCCAAAACTGGATTCAAACTGGATTGTTTTTAGACTGCTTATAGGGTTTTAAAAGAGAATTTTAATTATGAATATTTTTATCTTTGTATTGGTTTAATTTGTTTTTATTTGTTCATCGTCTTAGGAGCCCTTGTGGGTTGGGAGATGATACTGAAATACTTAAAAACAAATAAATATTGGTTTTTGATTACTTGTGGTCAACGCAGTTGGCTATTTAGACTGTCTTTTTGGATACTGCTGTGTAAATTGATATTTTCAGTAAGTGTAACCATCTTTTTGAATTTCCTCTGCTCACAGAATTTACTAGTCCTGCTTGCGAAGAAGAAGAATCCTGTTGTTCTTCCTAGCTACTTCTAGATTAATTATTTAAATCTATCCCAGGAGAGTCAAGTTGATGAGAGCCTGTAAACCTACAGAATTTATTTGCTGTGTGAGGAGGAACATTTTATTTCCTGAGAAATCCTGTGGAGAGGTATTAAATGCAGAGATACAACAAAGATTCAAGTAGTAAAACTCATCTATATCAGTGCAGATTTTATGGGATTGGTAATGCAGCCACAGAATGCAGATTCTTTATTACCAAGCCAGAGAAGCAATAAAAGGAAAAGCAGCTGAAGCTGTTCAGTTAGCTAACAGGCTTTATTACAATGGGAGCAAAAGTAGTAGATAGCCCAATAATGGGAAGAACAGTAAACAATACATGACACTTAAAGCACACAGGTGATGTGATTTCACCCTGTGTAGTTCTTGTGTGGCTCTAGAAAAAACATAATTTTTCTATTCATCCTATTTATGCACATATGTGTCTTCAAGTTGCTTGTTAACTTAGGATGACCCCATGGATTTCATGGGGTTTTCTTAGGGAAGGAATACTTAGAGGTGGTTTTGCCAGCTCTTTCCTCTGAAATATAGCTACAGCAGCTGAGATTTGTTGACTGTCTTTAGGGTGTTGTACTATATAATTATTCAAGTTATTTGTAAGTCCCTTTTAAGGAGCAAACTATCAACAAATGAGGGGAAAGAATGAAACAAATGGTACATTACTGTAGGTAAGATATCTGTGAACAGCTATATGAGGGGGAAACTGGTTTAGATTACACAAGGAAAGACAGATGTTTGGAAGGGCCCTCTTGATAGCCTGCACTGAAGGGCTTGAAGGGCAACTAGAACTGGTGTGGTGTAGTGATATGAGCAGTAGACTAGGATTCTAGGAGACAAGGGTCTGAGTCTTCACTCAGCCATAGCAACACAGTGGGAGATCATTTTTAGAGGGAAGCAATGGCAAAGCCCCTCTAAATAACTGCTGCCAAGAAAGTCCTATGACAGAGTTACAACAAATGAGAATCAACGTGAAGACATATAACAACAAACTATGAATGACTCTCTTGCTCACCACTTTTAGATGAAAGGCAGACAGATGATGACAGTCCTTAAAGTAACCTGTCCTCCAAACCATTTAGGTAAAGATTAACACAGCATTTTGAATTAGATCCAAAAAGGCATGGTAAACAGTCCAACTAGTTCAAAAGCGATGTTAGGATTTTGTTTTGTTTTTTCTGTACTGAATAACACCTGAGCAGCTGTATTTTGCATCAACTGAAGTTTCCACATTGATTTCAGAGGCAGTCCTTTCTAGTCCCAGCTAGAATATACTTTAGGATTCAGTGGGATTTAGGTAAAAGTTAATTCAGCAATTGATTATAATTTTTCTCTGATTTTAGGCCAACATGTTTAACTGGATAGTACAAAAACGCCTAGTTGGGGGAAAAATGAAATGCACAAACATAGGATGTCTGACACCTTGCATAAAAGCAGTACATGTAAAAAGGATCTAGGAGTCTTAGTAGACCACAATCTGAACATGAGTCCATAATGTGATGCAGCAGCCAAAAGAGGCCAATGCATCACCAAACTATACAGTCCACATCAAGGGAAGTAGCAGTCCCACTCCATTCTGCTTTCATCAGACCTCACCTGGAATTCTGTGTCCAATTCTGGCCACCACAGATAATAATCAAAACAGATATTGACAAGCTGTAACATGTTCAGATAAAGGCAACCAAGATGACCAAAGGTCTAGAAACCAGGCCTTATGAGGAACGACTTAGGCAGTTGGGTATGCTTAGCTTGGAGAAGATTGAAAGGTGATTTTTAAAAAATTGTTTTAATGTTCTAATTAGATTGTTATCAGTATTGTTAGCAGTAAACTACAAATCCAGAGTATGGAAAGCAAGTCTTATTAACAATGACTGAAGTTGGTATGTTAAACTTGGAGAAGAAAAGACTGAGATAGTCATCTTTAAATAGCTCAGGGATATCATGTAGAAAATGGAGCAAGCTTGGTTTGTTTGTTTTTTGCTGTTTCACAGACTAGAACTCAAACCAGTGGATTCAAATTACCAGAAAAGAAATTCCACCTATTCCACCAAATTCCACATTACGATTTTCTTTACTATATGAGCTGTTCAACAAAGGAATAGACTGCTGGGGTTAGGACTCTCCCTCTTGAGAAGTTTTCAGGCAGAGCCAGGAAGGACATCTTTTGGGAGTGCTTTAACTGTGAATGCCTGCATGACAGGGGGTTGGACTTGTGGTGCCTTTCAGCTCTAAGATTCTATGGGTCTAAGAAGTAACAGAAAATAAATGCCCATCTGTTTTCCCCTTGAATGCATGGTCCAGACCAGGGGAAAACCTTTATTTCATAGTAATATTTCCACAGAACTCTGCACTTTTTGAATGCCTTCTATCTAGAGGTGTATTTTCAGCAGTTTATATCTTATGCAAAAGTTAGATATTATGAAATTTGGGTTATGATGCATAAAGTTTTGCAAAGACATAATAGAAAGTGGGCTGCTGTTTTAATAACTCTTACCTATGAGTTAACCCTATTAAACTCACTGGGACTGCATCCAAGTAAATATGCATAGATCTGGATATCCTGTGCAAGATTCAAGAATCCATTTTAAAAATTGATATTAAGTTTATTTGAGCCAAACAGTCATTGATTCCTCCCCATTAAATAATATCTTACAAAATAAAAAGTAAGCATAATTTTCTGTGACATTACTGCCTGCAAAAAAAGTCATCAATACGCCGTTTCTTGCATGGACTTGCTGGAAACAAGTTGTTTTCTGCTTCACTTGATACCATTTGCTGTCCAGCATCTTCACATGCATCCACTGCTTCCACAAGCAGGGCTTCATCCAAATCATCTGCATCATTTGAGAAAGTTCTCTGGAAAATGTTTATGATAGTCTTCTGCTTTGGGTCCTGCTAGGAAATCAAAGGAGATATCTTGAGAAAACCTTTTGCTATTAAGGCGCAAGCAGACAAAACATCTCCGCTAATCTATAAGGGATGGAATAACAAGTTCAGTGAGAAAGATAACAAGATGAAAAGACATGGAAGACATCTTTACGGTATTTACCAACTTTCTTCAACCACAACCATAAAGGAGAAGATAAAAAGTACAAATTACCCAAGTGACAGACTTCTCAAGAGCAAAGAATGGAGCTACTCCAAAGTAACTGTAGTGACACAACCCATTTATCCAAGCACAACCACAAATCCCAAAAAGAAACAGTACATGATAATTTATGCATGCTGTTAGTGGTCAGATTCCATAGGAAAGAGCATTTTGTATATAGAAGAAGCCCTTTCTGGGTAGGATTATTGGAACAAATTTGTGATCTCTGCAGAGCTGGTTTAAGAGACAGCAAGTGTCTGGAGTTGATCTCATCTTAGGGTCTTTGCAGACTGCCAGAAATAGTGCAAATTGAGTCCACTTTAACTGCCCTGGCTCAGTGCTAGGTAATCATGGGAATTGCATTTTTTTTCTAGGACATTGAGCCTTCTCTGTCAGAGAGCTCTGGTGCCACAATAAACTACAGTTCCCATGATTCCCTAGCACTGAGTCAGGGCAGTTAAAGTGGCCTCAATTTGCACTATTTCTGGCAGTCTGCAAAGGCCCTTAGTCTCTGTCATTCTGGTTAATCTTGAAATTAAATCTGTTTATTTTATTATGGTCCTTTGCTATTATAGCTTTTCCATCCATATATGTTTTATCTCCACAGTTGTTTTTCTTCTTTCTCTAAAGTGTTGACAAGTACATATGTCCTTTCCTCTTTCCTTCAATGGTTACATGAAATACCTTGCTCCTTAAGAACACAGGAGAAGATAAACTGTATCCAGGATTTAGATTAATACTAAAAGATCCAAGAAGTTACCTTGTAAAAGTAGTAATCTTTGGCTTCAGCTGTTTCAGAGAACCTGGCTTCAGAAAGTCCAGCTTCACCTAGAACTCTGATCTTCTTTTGAATCATGGGCCTAGTGAAGGATATAACCATTTCAAATACAAAATCAGATAAAAAGTTTTTTTCAAATAAGTATCTGTCTTGATAATGGTTTTGAGCTACTACCTGATAGATTCAGGATATCATATCGCTGATAGCTTCTCCTAATCTAATCCTTATTTGAGGCCATAGATCATTCATATTGGGGTTGGGGATGTCATTAGTCTTGATCCACACTCCACTTCAACACAATACAGCATATTAATAATTTTCCTAGATTTCTATGATAATCAGTCCAAGCTTTACATTTGATTCCCTTCCTTCTTTATCCCTACCCCCATTCTTTCCCCATGACTTTGGAATACTTGGCATAAAAGTAGGAAATAACACAGCAAACACCAGAGTGCCACAGGAGAGGAAGCAGGGCCAGACTTTTTATGTACATAAAAACCAATCTCTGGACTATCTAGTTTCAAACCAAGGAAATACAAGAAGTGCCCTCATGACCATCATGATTTGAAACCTGCACCCTTCTAAAAATTCCCACTGTTCTGGAATTCCTGGCAGATATTACTACAAAAGTGTAAACCCTTAAAGCCCTTGAAAACTATAAGTCTTCCTATAGTATGGGCAGATTGCATTGAATAGACATGTAGGGTCCCAAAAGGGGGTTAAGGAGAGAGAGCAGAAATGGTTTCCTTACAAGAGGGAAGAAATCTAGTTTTAAAGGCCTTGTGACATTTAAGAAGACAGTTCAAATGTGGGGGAAATGCTACGATCTGTATACACAACTGAAGTCCTCGAAGAGTAAACAGTGGTCATGCTGTAGGCAAAGAAAAAAGAATGTGACCAATAGGGGCAGTTACAATGAATGGAATAAACTCTGCATGCATGCTGGTCAACCTCAGTGCTCAATCTGGGAGGAAGAGAAGCTGGTAGGAGTGGAACTGAGGCACGGATTTTGCTTAACCAACTCCAGGTTCTATAATCCATGCAAGCCAGGCTGTCATTTGATAGTATACACTCGCCCCTCCATTCTCAAAGACTTGCATATTCATGGAGGGGCGACCTCCGCTAAAATCAGTGGGGTGCACCCCCAATCCCATTCAAGCCTATGGGGCTTGAATATTGCTGAATCTCCATTTTGGGGGGTGGGAGGAGGTCTGGAACGGATTCCCCATGAAAACTGAGGGCCAACTGTATCAAAAACATAGAGAAAGAATATACATCATTATCTGAAAACAGATTACTGTATTTTTTGAACATATTGCCGTGAGCATCATTTGATGGAAAAGTAGTTTATAAATTTAGAAAATAAACATGTGCAGTGTGAAACGGTTTATGCACTAGGAACAAGGGCAAAATGATAGCAGGGAAGTCTGAGCAAAAACTATGATGAATATGAAAAAGTTAGAAAAGTTGTTGTGGATTTGACAGGTCTGCAAAAATTAGGCAAATTCAGCTAACCACATCTGCTGTAACAATGATTATAGCTTGAAATAGTGCAAGTTTCTAGGACAGAGGGGTTAACATACTGATATAAGATAGCTAACAGATCACAGAGAACAAATAAAACTTGGCAAAAGGCAGAGAGCATAAAATTGTAAGAATGAGAGACGGAAACATTTTACATCTAAATCAGGCTCAGCTGACAGTAAACCATATGAAAGTTGTCCAAGTCAGCAGACTACAAATTAACAGAGCAAATCAAAGCACAAGCTAAAACAAAACATTACATATTTGCAAGAGAAGACTGCATGTCAGGGTGCAAAACAAGGCTTCTTCTAACCAAGTGCTGCAACTGCTTGCATGGTCAGATCGAGAAAAACAGCAGAGCAAAAGAGAGAGAGAAAAAAGGGGGGGGCATGGGAAATGCCACCACTCTCCCCACTCCATCAAACAGCACAATTTCTTCCACACTTGTTCTAATTATTTTGAGGTGGTGATTTACAAGTAAAATGGGAAAATGACTGTCACTAGCTTTCTTTCATGTGTGGGCGATGTGTCAGCTTCCTTGTGAGGCAATGATGATTATTTTAAAAAACCTGATACTCAAGACTTGAGAGGAAGGAAATAAATGTCTGTCTCAGTGAATATGAACCATTTCCCAATGCCACCATGGCCAAACCCAGATAAGGTCCTCCCCACACAGCTATATATCCCTGGCTGTGCCTGGCATAGCTTTTCAGTCATTCATGTGCATTGCTAAAGAGGCATCAGAGAAGTTGCAGAAGAAAGAATTCAGCTAAGCAAAGTGGAACTAACTTAACTCCTCAGAGCTTTAGATCCTCTATTGGGGGAAAAGCCACTGCGAACTTTGCAAGGTCAGAAGCAGCAACTATTCTGTGTGGCTTAAGTATCATCACTAAAACCTGCAAAATGAAAGTCAAGGAAAATCAAATAGATTTAATGACACTTATGTGACACAGAGAGATTGCTTCCTGTTTCATGGGCAGTAAGCAACCAGGTATCATATCTGTACTGCCTCCTACTGCTCTCTAACTTCTTTCTCATTTACAAATTATACTGTTGTACGCTGCCCTGATTGCGCTGCAGGGGGCAGGATAAAAATAAAAATTATTATATTATTATTATTATTATTATTATTATTATTATTATTATATACTGGATACTTGAGACAATAATGTAGTATTTTCCACCTCCTACCATAAATAATCATCAGCTGTGCCTTTTGCTACTAAATAGTGGATATTCACAGAACTCGTTTGCCCAATTCGGTGTGCCCGATCTTCTGCTTGAATCAAAACCTGAATTGAAAAACCAAATATACAAAATAAATAATACAATGGAGCAGAGTTATTGCTATTACTTTAATCCTCAATAATCAACCAATGATTCATTATGGAGCGGAGGGCTGATTGACTTCTTCTGCCAAGTTGCAGACAAAAACGATTCCCATTTCTTAAAGGGGAAACTGCCCAAGAAAGCAAATATCATAGAATCATAGAGTTTGAAGAGACTACAAGGGCCATCCAATCCAACCCCCTGCCATGCAGGAAATCACAATCAAAGCATCTCCAACAGATGGCCATCCAGCCTCTGTTTAAAGACCTCCAAAGAAGGAGACTCCTCCACTCTCCGAGGGAATGTGTGTTCCACTGTCAAACAGCCCTTACTGTCAGGAAGTGCCTCCTAATGTTGAGGTGGAGTCTCTTTTCCTGTAATTTGCATCCATTGCTCCAGGTCCTATTCTCTGGAGCAGCAGAATAAGCTTGCTCCAGCCTCAATATGATGCCCCTTCAAATACCTAATCAGGGCTATCATATCACCTCTTAATCATCTCTTCTCTAGGCTAAACAATACCCAGCTCCCTAAGTCTTTCCTTATAAGGCATGGTTTCCAGACTATTCACCATTTTGGTGTCCTCTGGACACACTCCAATTTGTCAACATCCTTTTTGAATTGTGGTGCCCAGAACTGAACACAGTATTCCAGGTGAGGCCTAACCAAAGCAGAATAGAGTGGCACTATTACCTCTCTTGATCTAGGCACTACACTTCTATTGATGCAGCCTAAAATGACATTGGTCTTTTTAGCTGCTGAATCACACTGTTGACTCATGTTCAACCTGCGGTCTATTAGGACTACTAGATCCCTTTGAGTACCTCTTATACTTCTGTTTTCATTATTAGAGGCAATGACTAAAGAATGGCAAAACAGCTGAATATTTTATGGTGTACAGGGTTTTTTTAAAAGGCTTTTCTAAACTCTGCTTGTGATACACGAAAATTGCAAATAAATCAAATCTAGACTATATTGATTTAGGAAACTCTTCACATGACTATCTGTTCGGGGAGGAGTCATTCTATCAGTCTTTTGCCATCTTCATTTTGAGGAGGTATATTTCAGGATGGGAATGGTGCCCTTTATTCTGTGAGAGCTAAACTCAAGTCCTGCCTCTTTCACAGACTTGCTTGTAGCACTGAGAAGGTCCTATTGCCCTCCACACTCCTTCATACCCAACTCTGAAACAAGAAAAGTAACCTTCTTCATACAATTATAAAACTGAAGACACTGGTCATAGTCAAGAAGTAGTCATAACTAAACCGAGCGCAATGGAACTTAAAGTATTTTTGTTTTTTCTGGACTGTGCCAAGTCAAATTTTAAAGGCGGACTAAAGATAGGAGAAAGAGTTTAAAGCAGGGCATGATGAAGTACACCCTGACACTCACATGTGTCCCCTGTAGTCACTTCCTATTTCTTTTCTTTCTTTCTTTTTTAAAGAAGGCCCAGTGCCTACCAATAGCCCAAAGCTTTTGAGGGCACCTAAAATGTCTTACCCCAGGATTCCAGAATAGTTCTGCAAACACAACCAAATCAGCAGACGAGAGAGTAAGCCCCATGTTAGCAGCTGTTAAGGAGAGAACAGCCACAGAAAGTTTCTCAGAGAACTGGAACTCCTGGCAGAGAGACTGACGCTCAGCTGAGGGTGTGGAGCCATCAACACGAATATACCCAATGTGCTGAAAGGGAAGTTGAAGAAACAAGGGGTCATCTCTCATTGGGGTTGGTCCTGTATGATTACTCAGCTGGGAGGGGAGGAAGGAGTTTTAGAACCAAACTAAGGGTGCATCTACACTGTAGAAAGAATGCAGTTTGACACCACTGCAGCTCCATCCTATGGACACTTGGCATTTATAGTTTTAAAAGGTCTTTAAACTTCTCTGCTAAAGAGTACTGGTGCCTCACAAAACTATAAATCCCAGGATTCTGTTGAATGGACCCATGGCAGTTAAAGTGGTCTCAAACAGCATTATTTCTACAATGCAGATGCACTCTAAGCTTTGAGATCTGACTGCTTAATTAGTTACCTTTCTAAGCTGGTGCTTGCTTTAACTTTTTACATTTGTGTCCTTCCCTTCCTCCAAGTATCTTCAAGCAGTTCACATAGACTTTCTTTATGGTCTTAATTCCAGGTGTTGGATAAGTCCAGATTTATTTTATTTTCACTTACTTCAGAACCATCAGCGATCCCAAAACCACTTGTTGGCTGGTTAATCGTTTATGTCAGACTGTCCTTCATGACAGATACAGCTTTCCTAGTTCTTCAGGGGAGGTGGTACTACATGCTGACACTTTGGCCTGCTCATAGACTGACCTCATCTGACCCTTCTCCTCATCACTTGTGACAGATAATGTAATTCTTAAATTGGTCTATGCCTTAACTGAGAAATGCAGACATTCAATCCAGTACCAAAACAAACAGTTTCTGATTTTCCCAACCAGACCCAATAGTTCTCCTCACTGAGTTATGCAATAGAGGAAGGACTTACGATATGAGCTGTTGTATATGTAAAGAACATCCTCCTCCATATTCCTGCCTTTTAATATCCTAAGTGTCTCCATAGCACAAACAGAGATACAGTTGAAGGCTCATCTCTCAAACTTTGGAGAAAGCACATTTTTTCCAAACCCCAGAACAGTATTGGAGGCAAACACCCAAGTGAGGGAGCAACAAGGTCAGCAGCAAACAGCCACAAATCCTGACTGATTACAAATGCTAGCCAACTACCTTCCAAAACCGGATGGGAAGATTTTGTTACAGAGTTTATTTCAGGTGATTATTCAGGGGAAAAAGTGATGCCTTCATATTTCCTTTCATTGATTGCACTGCACATGACCCTCCAGATATTGTTTGACTGCAAGTCCTACCAGCCCTAGCCAGAATAGCCAATTCTGGTGAAGAATACTGGGAGTAGCAGTCCAAAATTATCCAGAGAGCTGTATGATTTCTACCCCCTCTTCACAGCTTTATAAAGATAGTTTTTTATACCTATTTATTCTAACCCCTAAGCCTTTTAAAACTTTTAATTCATGACATGCTAGTCATTCAAAATATAAGATCTAACCTTTGGAAGACTATTTTTAATATATGTTAGTCCTCCTGATGCTTCCTATACCAAATTTATATTACCGTATGTGGGTTGAGGAAGTCATAGGATGAGAGAGCCATCTGAACACGCATGGAAAGAGTTCTACTCACCAGCATGACCAGCTGACAGGAACCTTCATTATTATGCCAATCATAAAAGAACTTATCAGGATCCCCAAGCCCTGAAGAGTAAATATAGTAAATTCAACTGTTTACCTTCTTCTCCAGCTCCTCAGTGATAGCGTCCAAAACCAGTTTGTGGTGAGCAAATACCAAAAATTTTTCTCTTCCACTTTCCAATAAGTCTAGGATATATTCTCTGTAGTTAGGGGAAGGGAGGGGGAAACCCATACACAAATATGACTTGTTCTGTAAACAATCCATGTGTGACATGCTAAATTAGTGGTTCTTAATTTTTAATTATATCTGAGAAATGAGTTATCCAGCTAAACCTCAGTTCCTAGGGCCTACTTTTCACATGCTTGAGATCACATAGACTACAGATTGGTTGTTAATCAATAGCATAGATATAAAGAGAAGGACAGTTGACAAGTGAAATAAACATATTACCAAAAAAAAAAAAAAACTGGGTCAATATACTACTATCTGAATAATCTTTTCTTTTCTTTTGAAGATCTGTGCATCATCATATAAAAAGATGGTTCATAAATATTAAATTAAAAATAAATGAGAGCAGACAGAAGTGGCATCTTATTCTGAAATATCTTTAACACATTCAGAATGCTGGCTCAATACTGTTGCCACTGCTAAAGTGTTTTAAGTAATATTTTTTCTAAGCTTTACTTTGCTGCAAATCTATCATGAAACTTTCTTCCCAGTAGTCAGGGATACCACATTGTACTCCAACAGAGCAACTTACATGATACTGTGGATTTTGGCTTCTGCAGTCCTGTTGTAAAAGAGAATAAGAGCTTCTTTCTCTTCTTGTTTCTGCAAGCAGATTATTGGGGTGGGGAAAATGTCAGTGATGTCTGCAGGATTGTTGCCAGTAGTTCTGAAGGTAAGAAAGACTAACCATGCCTTTTTACTGGACAATTTTTCACAGGCTGAAAGGTTTTGATTTTGCATAACCCCCTCAGTCCAACAGGAATAAATTATCAACCTGACCCCCCCCCCCCTTCTTGTCTGCTGTTATCAATCAGTTCAGGATCAGGATACCTACAGTCAGTATATTTAAAGTACAATGCTATAAAATGTATAAACCCAAATTTTCCTCCCATTAACCTGGTGGGGTTTTGTTTGCAAAGCCTGACAAGAAAACAGATGAAAGGCTTACCATCTAGCATACACTAGTAACAGGTATCTGCCACTAACTAGGATGGTAGCCCCAACTTCCTGCACGTGATCCCCATTTATCTTTCTTTATCTTTCCATAGTTACCATGGCCAAACAAGCACCATATTGCCCAACACTAAACTCCATTCAAAAGAATGCCAAGCCAATATATGGCAGGTGTTTTGCTATTGTTAACTGCATAGCCCTAGCTTGAATAATGTCTACAATTTATATAAGTAGATCTCTCCCATAGGATTTGTCTTTTTGATAGTGTTTTGCTTGGAGACTTTGTTTGAGGCAGAACTGAGAGACCACATAGAAAACAAAAGAGGTGTTTGGAACTTTAAGCAGGTGTAGCACAAAAGATTCCCCCTCCCCCCATTTGAATAAGTATCATGTTCTCTGATTTTTATTCTTGCATGTTTTTATTCCTCTTGTTTACTCCTCCATTTTTATTCTGTATCTAGCAAAGACCAACTGTGTAAGGCAGATATAGACTAGTTCACACATTATATATTTTGATGTACTCATAAAAATATTGTGTGCAAATGTAAGAAATACATGTACCATACACAAATTGATGTATGAAGAAGCTGTAATTGGTTCCAGTTCTCCTAAACATGTTGATTTTATGCCAAACACAGGTTTGATTTTGCACAATGTGTCAAATGGGCTTAGCCTAAAGAATTCTGCCCTATGCTGGAGAGAACCTGCTGTGTGATACCTAACTTTTATTCCAAGTATCTGCCTTTTGCCAGAACTTTACTGAAGTTACTCTCAGCAGAGAATAGGTAGCTGTCTCTATTCCCAACTGAAGGCGCACCCACACTGTGAATGGAAAGTCAACGCTATATATTGTGCAGCCAATACTGGTTCTCAGTGGCCCTTTTCAATCATCTGATACAGCAGCAAAATCATAACCATTTGCCTGCAGTGTAACTTTGCTGTTGTTGTTAACTGCCTTTGTGTTGATCTTGACCCATGGTGACCCTATGGATGAGACATCTCCAGGCCCCCTATCCTCTACTGCTCTGCTCAGCTCTTGCAACCTCGTATTCATGGTCTCTTTAATAAAGTCCATCCATCTAGCATGTGGACTTCCTCTCTTTCTACTTCTCTCTACCTTTCCTAACATTATAGTCTTTTCCAACAATTCATGCCTTCTCATGATGTGTCCAAAGTATGACAGACTAAGGGGCTATGCAGACGGGCGGCTCTGAGCTGCCCCTGCTAGCCCCGGAATGGGGCCGTGGCAACTGCACACCGCAGCTCCGGTTCTCCCTTTTGCTGCCCCTGAAAGAGCAGCAAAAGGCCATTCCTTTCAGGGGTGGCAAAAGGCCACCCTAAGAGCCGGCGTGCAGCTCTTTAGCATCCTTCCGGCACAGCGTGTTTGAATGCTGCACCAGTGCACGGCGTCAGGACAGCGTTGGTGTGGGGTTGGGGCAGCCGGCACGCAGCTGTCCCACCCCATCTCTGCCTCCAGGGCGGCCCTTTGGGCCAGTCTGCAGAGGCCCTAAGTCTTGTCAACTAGACCCATGCAAATAGAAACTCTATTCAGACATCACACCAAACACTTACATGTGCTGGTCATAATTAAGAGTCCATACCATCTTGAGCTTCCAAGTATACAGGAGGTAAATCGCCTGCTTTTGATTTCTTGTCTCTTCAGTGCACCACTCTAGCAAGTCCTACAGCCACTCCTGTCTCTCCAAGGAAGTAGCCTCTTGAGCCAGGCAACACCCTTAGTAGAGGTTTTTCAATCTGGTTGTATCAGCAAACTACAGCAGAAACGATGGTTTGCAAACGAGCTTCAAACTGTGGTTTGACATTGTGGCCTGGCATCCTTTTACAAACTAGGTTTCATAAGCTGATGTAGGTTCAGACATAGCCATCCACCATGCTCTGGCTTTACAAACTGTTAATTTAGCATTATAACTGACTGGTATTATATTCATGCCCAACAATAGTTCCAACTTACACTTTTGTAACCCTTTGCCATTTCCTTTGCAGCCGCTGCCAGCTCAGCCTTTGTCCTTGCATTAATGCCTTCAGGAGCCACGACAACCACTTTGCGCTGCTTTGCAGGGAGTTGAGAAAGCACATTGGATTTCAGGCGACGAATCATGATAGATTCTTCCAGAAGAAGTTTCAGCTCTCCAAGATTGGATGAGCCAGAATAATCCCATCCCCAAGGCCGCTGAAATCAACACAAAGTAGAGACTATCATCATCTGCAGCATCACTATATCATTGTTACAGCCATTTCAAGAGCTATGTTTATACTGTACATATACACTGGGAATGCGATAAATAGCACTATTTGGATTTTTTTACATGGTAATACTTAGCCTACATAACTGTTGGAGGTGAAGCTTCTGTGTGGTGATCAGTACTCCACATTTCTCTCTGTATTACTTAATATTTGTCTTCTTACCCCTACTGTAATCTTACTTTGCCAATCCAATCTACCCTGTTTTGCACAACTCATTCTATACCTTTACTGTTTTATTTATCAAAACATTTCTATCCCACCCTGTATCACAGGATCTTAGTGTGGCATACAATATCTATAAAAAAATTAAAACATGTGTAGATTAAAAACATAAATAATTGAAACAAATTAAAGACATACTAAATGAAACAAAAATCCACTTAAAATAACTTTAAAAGCTACAACCGTTTAAAACCATGCACGCTTGGAAGTAAATTAGGCTTTAATTAAAAGCTACTTAAACCAGTGTTGGTGCCAATCAGGCATCCAAGGGGAGAGCATTACCCAGTTAGGGAACTTTAACTGAGAAGGCTCTCTCCCATATTGTTTTACTTCATGTTGCTCCCACTAGTGAGACTTATTTTGTAAATCAGAGGCTAGGTCCAGGTGCTGTCGGGTTCTGAAGCCCTGCCACAACAGCTAGTTCACTCTTCTTTGGAGTCTTTCTGGTTTTGGCAGGCTTAGCTTATGGCCAAGGGTATATTTAGGGCCATAAGAACTTTCACTTTAATCAAAGCAGAGATCCTAGAAAATGGCATTTTATAGCAAGGAGCCCACATTCTGTGCTGCTCTGCACTGCTATGGAATGATAGCCTGTTCTCACCCTCATTGCCAATTCTGATTCAAAGTGATTCCGGAAGACTTATTTGCATACCAGCAATATTTAATAGCTTTGTAAACCACGCCTGCTCAAAACACACATTTCTTGAATCCTAGGGACAGCAACACAATGAACTTGGAAGCCAAGAAGCTGCTTCCCACCTTGTCTGCTCTCAACTGTAATTTGGATATACCTTTAAGAGAAGCTTTTGAATCTTTCCCAGCTGAGCATCTGTCCCAATCTAAGTGTACATTTTCATCTTTTAATACTCATTAACAACATCAACTGCTTTGAAAAATGGCTTTAAAGCACGGCTTTTTTGCAAAATTTGGCTCATAAATTAGCCAGGTGACACTTCATTTGTTGCATTTTGCAAGAAGTGCCAAGGAGTTGGATTGTAAACCAATAAACTAATTCCATATCTTTGCTTATTGCATTTGCCAGAGATTTGTGGCTTTCTGCCATGAAACTAAATCAACTCCTTTTAAATGAAATATATTTTAAATAGAGTATTGAGCTTTGAGGGTTTTTTTTTGTTTAACCAAGACAATACTATTTCTATTAGGAGGATATCACTTTTATGATGCCAATTTTTATCGTTACGGATCCTGGAACAATTTTTATACCATCTTTTTGAACACTGTGGAGTTCAGTTAATTGTTATAAATCAGAAACAGAGCTCCAAACATCATATGGATGCAAGCATAGGGCATTTTTATGAAGGGAAGATCAGCATGTAAAAAGGAATAATCTTAAACCTTCCTCTTATCAACCCGTTCTCCTTTGCTATTCTCCCTCCTCCAGCAGCTAGGCTCCTTGGTTCAAAAGAAGCCTAGCAAGGGACATCTGTGGTAAGAATTCTTAGATCCAGGAAAGGCTAAGCCCTTGCATCCCAGCCTTCTGTTTTTCGCTTGCAGGCACATTTTGGGGGAACACATGTGCTGGTATAATATGTGGCTCCATTCTACCCTCAGCTTCCTACCCAGTCTAGTTTTCTTTTGAGCTGGAAAAAAAAACTGCTTCTTCAAGAGGAGACACATGTACCATGACCAATGGGGTGAATGACCTCATGTATCTTTCATATTCGTCAATTTAGCTATTCCTACATACTGTATTGACAGCAATGAGGGGGACAGGGGGGTGGGACAGGAAGAGTATGATAATATAGAATAGAAATCTACATTAATGGTTGCAGAAAATTGGAATGCAAATAATCCTTACCAAAATGCCATAATTAAATTCTCCTTTTTGCTCCAATCCCTGAAGGTTAAGGGAGAAGAGGCAAACCAAAGCTACGCTCACTACTTTTCACCCTGTTCACTCCCTGGGTCCGTAATTGTGAACCTATGGCATGTGTGCCAGAGATGGCACGTGAAGCCATTTTCCCCGGCATGTGGAGGGTGGGGAGGAGGAGGAGGAAGAGGCACACACCTGTTCTTTCCAGCAATCCCAGGCCTTCAGCTGCCTCTCCGGAGGCAGCTGAAGGCCAGGAACAGTGAAGGGAGAGGAGGAGGAAGAGACATGTGCCTCTTCCTCTTCTTCCCCCCTGCCCCCTGGGCCTTCAGCTGTCTCTGGGAGGACGGGGGGAAGGTCCTGCCCCCGGAGGACAGATGTCCCACCCCCGGCACCGGGTAACACCTGGAGCCAGAAGGGCTTTTAGTTTGGGCACTCGACCCCTAAAAGGTTCGCCATCACTGCCGTAGATCCTCATAGCTACACAGAAATAACAAAGTCACAAATAATCCTTACATGAAACTTTAAGTCACTTTCTGCAAAGATTTGAATAATATGTCAAATTAAAGCACAGAATACACACACACACACAAAGAGATTGAGAGAGAGAGAGATGTGCAGAAAAATACAATTACTACAGCTGCTTTTCTCATTCAACAGCTTACTAACTATAGTAAAATCACCTCTGGGGACTATGGAAAGACCTGTGACATTCAGCTGCTTTGTGAAGGCAGGCGATTAACAATGAAACAAACCTACATGACTCTTACAGCTGCTATTAAGAAGACATTTAGGATAAAAGCAAGATGTTGTCCAAGACCTGAAGGTCAAAACTAATTTACAGAAAATACAACAATGGCAGTGAGAACTCATTTTGCTCCTGTGTCCTACCTACTCATTCTCAGCTGCTGCTCAATTCTATGCCACATACCAACACACACACACACAGAGCAAGCATTTTTTAAAAAAGACATGTTGTGATTGTGTGTGTGCGCGCACACTAAGTGCCTTCAAGTTGCTTCTGACTTATGGTGACCCTAAACTGAGTCTATCACAGGATTATACACCTGTAACAATTACAGGTGCATAACTCAAGATTTCACAGGAACTCCAGCATCACATTTATCCCAGAAAGGGAGAGCAAGGTGTGGCTCCCATCATCTTTTATCATTGCCTAATCTGGCTAGGGCTGACAGCAACTATAGTCCAACATCATCTGGAGGACCGCACAGTCCTCACTCCTGCGACTTCAGATGATTATCAATCAGTTCTGTCTGGAAGTGCCAAGCTCCCACTGTTGCTGTTGTTGTTAACTGCCCTCGAGTCGATCTTGACTCATGGCGGCCCTATGGATGAGACATCTCCAAGGCCCTCTCTCCTCCACTGCTCTGCTTAATTCCTGCAAAATTCCTGCAACCCCTTAATACCCATGACCTCCTTAATAGAGTCCATCCATCTTGCATCTGGCCTTTCTCTCTTCCTACTTCCTTCCACCATCCCCAGCATTATTATTTTTTCCAAAGAGTCCTCTCTTTTCATAATGTTGTTGGAATATGGATGGGTTATACAGTCAAAGGTGAATTGTAGAGATGTGTGTGTGGAATTTTGCTCATGAGAACAACATCTAGAGAAACAAAGTGAATCCAAGCACCAGATGGCTACACAGACATAAATATAAACTTTCCCAAAGATATAATTCATAGACACAGATTTTGTTATGGGAAGCAAGAGAAACCAAAGAGATAACAAATATATCAACATCATTAGAGCATGGGAAAGGAGTCACATGGGGGATGATGGACAGCAAGAGGCTGGGTTAATATACATCATATAGGCATTATCCAATCAAAATAAGGTTAACACCCAGAAGGTGGAGTATGGGAAGGGCCTAGAGAATCCTTTGTCTAGAATGTTTATAAACACAGATGTGAATGCATGTGTGCCTGGCAGTGGTTTTTAACCATGGAGCTTTTGGCTTGTAGTTTTTGAATATGCTTATATTGTTTTTACAATGTAACTCCTGGATCTGGAAACATGGATCTGTAACTTCTTCTTAACTTTCAACTGCAACAAGTTGGGATCCTATGCTTTTGAGATTGTTAAACATGTAATCTTTCATGGCTGAACTGGACAAGTTAATCACAGTGGATTTTACTTAGTTATCTTATTTTTTCTTTTATATGCATTAATAAAAGTATACTTTTAGACTTTACAATGTGTCTTCTTGACTGAGGAAGACAGGATCCTGAAGAAGAAAAGTTGAGCCAGTTGATGGTAAGAGATACAAAGTGGCTGTGGATCACAGAAACCAGGTTGTCCTGGGGGTTCTGCTGGGTGTCAAAGAACATCACTACAACACCCATCATCCACACACTGACAAATGTGTCCGAAGTATGACAGTCTCAGTTTGGTCATTTTGGCTTCCAGGGTGATTTCCAGTTTGATCTGCTCGAGGTGTCATGGCCAGCCAGGCTGAGGATGAGGAGGATGAGCCAGGCCCTAGCGTTGCTCTACCAGAGCTGACTGAGCCAGGACCTAGCTCTCTTATACCAACTGCAGCACAGCCCATGATTCAGCAGCCTAGCCTCCCCCCAGCAGAGGTTCCAGGCCTGGGAGACATAGAGGAGCAGGATGAGGAGGTATCTACCTTCAGCCAGAGAAGGACAGAAAGGGCGTGCCTCCAGCGTTCTTGGAGATTATATGAGAAATGCTCAGCAATCACCAAACGGGTGTGATTAGGAGCTGGGCCAATATAAACAGCTGTGAGACGCTGAGCTTCTTTGTCAGAGTCTATCTGCGTTCTCTGGTGAAAGCATCTGACTCTGAATCCCTTGTTGCCTGAAACCTTGCCTCCTAGACCTTGGATTAACTTGGAACTCTTGTCCTTTGGACTAGACTCACTGACCTGCTCTCTGGACTCCTGGACACTTGTTTTGCCCCCTGGTTTTGCTTCTTGGAATACTGAACTGGTACTGTACTTTTGGAAATTGCCTTTGTGCTCTTACAAGCCTTGCATTTCTATGGTCTGCTCTTATCAGCTACTGTGCTGGCTGCTTTTCTGGACACTAGGACCCATTTGTTTGTCCTCTTGGTTGTCCATGGATCCTCAGCACTCTTCTCCAGCACCACATCTCAAATGCATTGATTTTCTTTCTATCATCTTTCTTAACTGTCCAGCTCTCACATCCATCCATGGCAATAGGGAATACAGTGGCTTGTATGATTCTGATTTTTGTGCTGAGTTGTGTATCTTTGCATTTTAGAATCTTTTCTAGTTCTTTCATAGCCACCCTCCCCATTCTTAGTCGTCTTCTGATTTCCTGACTGCAGTCCCCATTTACCGGTATATCAATGTTTGATCCCAGGTATGGGAATTCTTTTACTATTTCTATTTTTTCATTGTCTAGGTTGAACTTGTGAATGTCCTTGATGGTCATTATTTTTGATTTCTTTATGTTCAACATTAAGCCTGCCTTTGCACTTTCTTCTTTGATCTTTTTTAGTAGGTGTTCCAGGTCTGCAAGGTTTTCTGCTAGTACTATGGTGTCATCTGCATATCTTAGATTGTTAATATTCCTTCCTCCTATTTTCACTCCTCCTTCTTCTGTGTCCAAGCCTGCTTTTCTTATAATATGTTCTGCATACAAGTTGAACAGCTAGGGTGAAAGGATACAGCCTTGTCTGACCCCTTTGCCAATTGGGAACCATTCGGTTTCTCTGTGTTCTGTTCTGACAGTAGCCTCTTGTCCTGAATACAGATTCCTTATCAGGACTATCAGATGTGTTTGCACTCCCATCTCTTTAAGGGCATTCCATAGCCTTTCATGATCTATGCAGCCAAGGTTTTGCTATAGTCTATAAAGCACATGCTGATTTTCTTTTGGAATTCCCTGGTGCACTCCATTAGCGATCGTATGTTTGCAATGTGGTCCCTCGTGCCTCTTCCTTTCCTGAACCACTTGAACCTCCAGGATTTCTCTCTCCATATATGGTTAGTCTATGTTGCAGAATTTTGAGCATGATTTTGCTTGCATGGGAGATCAGTGCTATGTTTCTATAGTTGCTGCAGTCTCTTTTTGTGGATGGGGATGTATATTGATCGCTTCCAATCTGCTGGCCATTGTTTTGTTTTCCATATTTGTTGACATATTTTGGTTAGCACTAGAGTTGACTCTGTCAGTGTGGATTGCAGCAGTTCAGTATCATCTGTTCCTAATGATTTGTTTTTCACTGTTTCTCTTATTGCAGTTTCCATCTCACTTTTTAGAATTCGGGGTTCATCTTCATATGGCTCTTCATTCTATATGTCCTTCATTTTGTCATCTCTTTTGCATAATTCTTCTGTGTATTGCATCCAATGTCTTTTTATTCCTTCCTGGTCTTGAATTATGTTATTTTTATTGTCATAGATTGTCCCAGTCCTTGGTTTGAATTTTCCTTTGATTTCCTGGATCTTGTGAAATAGATCTATTGTTCTTCTCTTTCTATTTCTCTGCATTGGTCGTTGTAGTAATTTTCTTTATCCTTCCGCACATGCCGTTGTACTGTTGCATTCATAATTCTTAGTTTGTTCCTATATCCCTTTTGTTTTTCTTCTCTTATTTTGTTTATTTTTTATAGTGTTTTTTCTGTCATCCATGTTTTTTTTCTCTTTCTTCTTGTTTGTTGAAAGTGTCTGTCTGCATTCTTTTTTATTATGTCCCTGGCTTCACAGCACAGTTCTGGTTCTCAGTCTATTATGCTTAGTAATGCAAATCTGTTTCTTATGCTGTCAGTAAGTTCTGTTGAGATATTATTTAGATCATATTTGGTATAATCACTGGTTTTGTTTTCTTTCTTGAGTATTACTCTTATTTTTGATATGAGTAATTTGTGATATGTGCCACAATTGGCGCCTGGACTAGTCTTGACCACCAGTATAGAGTTTCACCATCTTTTGCTTCCAATTACATAGTCTATTTGATTTTTGTGTTGACCATCTGGTGACATCCATGTATATAGCTATTTTTCTGGTTGTATGAAGAATGTGTTTGCTTCACAAAACTCTATCAGACACTTACCTGCTTCATTTCTTTTGCCTAATCTAAATCTGCCTACTGTTTTTTATTCTTTTTTGCTTCCAACCTTTGTGTTCCAATGATCCAGGGGTAGCCAACCTTTTTGAGCCGGGGGCCGGGTTGCTGTCCCTCAGACAATTGGGGGGCTGAAGCACCAAAAATAAATAAATAAATAAATAAATAAATAAATAATAATAATAATAAATTTAAAAAATATGCATGCACACTCTCTCAGCCCCAGAAAAGCCATGGCAAAACCCCTGTGGAGATTTTGCCAAGAAAACCACAAGAACAAGTAATAACAACAATAATCAATATCATCATGGCAGGCGACAGCAACGGCGGGGGCGGCAGCGGCAGGACCGGCCTGGGGCCGGTCTAAAGGCCTCGGGGGGGTGCATCCGGCCCCCAGGCCTTAGGTTGCCTACCCCTGCAATGATCAGCTTAACATCCTGTGTTGGTGTGTTGTCAATTTCTTCCTGTACTCCTTCATAGAATCTACCAATTTCTTCCTCTTCTGCCTCTGTGGTTGGTGCATATATTTGTATTATGGTGATACTCATAGATTTACCATGGAGCCTTACTGAAATGATTTGGTCTGATTTTGCATTGTATCCACTGACTGCTTTTGCCACATCTTTTGTTAGTATGAAAGCCACCCCATTTCTTCTTGTCTTTTCATTCCCTGAGTAGAGCACTGTGTAGTTGTCTGATTCAAAGTGGTCCATTCCTGTGCATTTTAACTCACTCACCCCAGGACTGCTATGTTCATGCATTGCATTTCTATTTTTACTATGTCTAGCTTCCCTTGGCTCATGCTCCTCACATTCCACATCCCTATCTTATGTTATGCTGCTCTGGATGCTATTTGCCTTTCTAAGGGTATCTGCTATTTCTCTTGTCATCTTTCTTGTGCCCTTGGCTAATCTTGCAAATGTGATATCCCTTTATCTCTCCTTCCTTCCCTTTCTGTTCATGCTCAGATCCTGCCTGTGTCTCACTTGGGGTGTCTCACTGAAGGGTTTACTAGGTGATGGGGTTACACAAGGAGAGCCACCTACTCCTCCCAATGTGCAGTGCCAACCAATGTTAGCTATAGTGTCACAATTTACTCCTGTCAGTGACACCCACCACTAGTGCTGCTGCCCAGTAGCTGTTTGTCTCCCTATATTATTCCTCCCACTGGACACAATCAATTTTAAATGGAAGAATATATTCCTTATACTAGGTTAGATCCTCAACCACCTAGCTCAGTATTATCTTGCAGGAGAAGCAGCATCTCTCCAAGGCCTCAGGCAGATTCTGTCTCATCCCTATTGCTCAAATGGTACTTTTTCAACTGCTGGGAAATAAATCTAGGATCTTAACACATTCAAAGCACGTGCTCTGTCAACAAGCTATGACCAATTGCTGCTGTTGAAGATCTGCCCTTTTAAAGGGCAAGACCTCAATAAGAGGAGATTGTAAATGGAATGGTTTTGCTTCCCCATGATCTATGCAGAACACAGAATGCTTCCCAGCATGCATTTAGTACTATTATTTCCAAAGAATAATTCCCTTCCTTCCACTTTGCCAGTTATAGCCCACAATTACCTGCTTAGCATCA
Organism: Phrynosoma blainvillii; assembly: GCA_026167975.1. Classification (NCBI taxonomy): domain Eukaryota; kingdom Metazoa; phylum Chordata; class Lepidosauria; order Squamata; family Phrynosomatidae; genus Phrynosoma; species Phrynosoma blainvillii. Next base: position 304,338,318 of record JANUYF010000001.1, on the reverse strand, counting down.
CAGTAGCGAAGCCCAAAGGCATGGAATTGAGAGAAGAAGGATGGCCTGACAGCTGCCATCTGTGTATACAGCTCGGCCGGGCGTGACATGGCAGGGGTTCCTGATAGCAAGATCACTCGTTTGGCAGCCTGCAAGAGTGAAAATGATGTAGGTTAGATCCATGGCTACCATCCTAAACAGAAATGAGGAAACAAAATCTGGTTCCAAAAACTGTGGACATTGCTCAGCTAATGCAGGGGAATGGGAGGTGGGGGGGATGTGTGAGCTGGGAAAAGCCTTGTTCACATCTCTCATATTTGCAACAAGCATACTAGGTGGCAGCATGCTGAACCTCTCTGTCTCTGCCCCTGCATTCAGGACCATTAAATATAAGATAAAGAGTGATCTCTGGCAAGGGCACCTTTAACAACATCCTCCACAAACCCTTTTGCTGTGTTGCCAAGTTGGACTTATAAGGTTGACAATGCTTGCAGTACTTATAATGGTTGCCAATACTAGCTGAAACTAAACTTTTCTTATGGCTTTTATTATTAATCCGAGCTTCAGAACATTATACAGATTAAGGGCCTAAGCAGACTGCCAGAAATAGTGCACATTAAATTGAGGCACTGCCCTGGCTCAGTGCTAGGGAATCATGGGAACTGTAATTTATTGTGGCACCAGAGCTCTCTGACAGAGAAGGCTCAATGTCCCAGAAAAAAATACAATTCCCATGACTCCCTAGCACTGAGCCAGGGAAGTGCCTCAATTTAATGTGCACTATTTCTGGCAGTCTGCAAAGGCCTTAAGTCTCCCTTAACTGGAATATTCCAAAATCAAAAACTTTCCACATGGGTGGCTGAGATAATGACACTTTTGTTTTCTAACAGTTCAGTGCACACAATCTTTATTTCATGCACAAAATTATTAAAAAATATTGTGTATAAAATTACCTTCAGGCTATGTGTATAAGGTGTATACAAAACATAAATGAATTTCATGTTTAGACTGGGGTCTCATCTCTCAAGATAACTCATTATGTATATGCAAATATTCCAAAATCCAAAAAAATCCAAAATCCAGAACACTTCTGGTCCCAAGCATTTTGGATAAGGAAGATTCAACCTGTAGTCAAAAATACTGGCTGGCATCCTGTTAGTAATTAATGAGGTCATAAACCTGCCTTATGACATCTGGTCACTGCCTAGGTCAGAATTATTCTCCCACAGTGACAGGAACCGGCGAGGACCACTAGGGGCCCTTGGGAAATCTACAAATTTTAAAAAAATGTCATAATTTTTGATTTTTTTTTTTTAAAAAAAATCTTTTAAAATTTTCTTTAAAAACATTACATTTTAACCAAATCTTCACTATGTATGTGTAAATACATTTAGGTTATGCGTGTGATAACATAATTTGAAGGTATAATTTTTATTATGCCAGGTGTTTATGTCACAATTATTAGCATTACATTCAGTGATATATGGGAATTATGATTTACAAGTAAGATTAGTGCAAAAAGATTCTGTATGGTGTGAAATGGGAGGAGGAGGTCAATAAGGGGGGTGACACCATGAGTTACCACACCAGGTGACACCAACCCTAGGGACGCCACTGGTGCTCTATAACAACCTGGATATGGCCAAATCGGGGGTAGCTGTGAGGCTCTTACAGTAGGTTGGTGGATGAGACATACCTACAGAGATATAGCTATGTGAAACACTTTGTAAGACTGTGGACTTTTTTTTAAAGAAAACATCATCAAACTTGATACTGAAAAAGAAGCATACTTTGAAGCTACTCAATAGGCATTCATTTTTCAGCTCTGAAAAAGGGCTGAAAACACAGCTATTTGTTTTTGTCCCATCTCACTAGCTCACTACAGACAATACAATCAACAAAGGTCAATCCACCAAGCTCATTTTTGCACCACCACCCCTCATCTTGGTAGCTGGCGCAATTGACTACTTTATACATCCCAAGGCCAACCTTGTCCTACAGGGATAGTATGTTACTGAGCTGCATTGTAAGTGTCAATGTTATAAGGAACATCACATGTTTTAAGCACTCACAATGAAAACAGAGTGATCTGAGCATCTTAAAGAGAAAAAGATTTATCGTTTCATAAGCTTTCATGACTAGAGCCAACTTCATCAGATTAATGTAATATTCACATACAGCGAGTATACACATGGATCAAAAGGCAAGGGGGTTAAATGGAGCCAAACAACTCTGAAATGCAACTGGACTGTCTGTAGCAAGTTTTTGTAGAGTTTAAAAATCAACTATTTACAGCAGCAGTAATGGTGGTAATATAGTTGTCCCTGTTGTGTTATTTTAGTTGACACCTGTGATGATATAGGGAAGCATTGCTTTGACTATGTCTAAATAAATAAACCAGACAGCTAAAATCTGGTGTTCCAATTAAGCAGTTTCATGGTAGAATCTGACATTCTTTTCATGAAGAATAAAAGCATTCTCAGGTCAGCAGCACAGTGTCCTGGAAGAATGAACTGTTCTCCCATTGGTTTCCAAATGGTGATTTCCATGGCCATTTATTCTTTTGATAGATAATAATTGTTTTGTCCTACATGGAAATAAGGGGATCACATTTGAAAATGCATTCAAAAGAAAATTTAAGTTGGATAGCAAAAACGAATAAAGAAAATGCAGCCCTGTGCCCAAGAAAACTGGAGAAACAATGAGGCTGAATCTCTTTTCTGCTGATGCTTTAGATCCAGATGACCCCACCAAGAGATGATAATTATGCTGAAGGACCACTGAAACAGTGACACAAGTTTTAATTGGAAACTCAAAGCAAATGATTGCTCTAGTAAGACTACGCCACTAGATAATGCTGCCATTAGTTCCACTGACACAATCCCTGCAAAGAGGAATATCTGAATATGGTGAAAGAAAATATGGAAAAAGTTACTTCACAGAAAGAATTCAAGAGAGATATTTTACAATGCAGAACCAATGATACAATACTCTGACCTTTTCCACTGGGTATCCAACTGCTCCAAAATGCAGAAGGATGGTTGAGGAAGACAATAGGAAATAAACATCACAGCACATGCAAAAGCGCCTTATTCTCATGCAATGATTTACTGGGTTTTTAAATGATTTTTACAGCAGGTGACCTGCAGTGTGGCTATCTGACTTGCTTTGCATGATGGCTATTATTTAAATGCACATTGTGCTGGGTACACAATTACAGCCATCCTTCCAATTCCTTCTTATTCTCTCCCTGTCAGCTGTTTAACATTTAAAGTGTGTGTTGCCCTGTCTGACACAAAATGGAAATACTGAGTGGTAATTTAAATGTAGAAGACTTTGCTTCTTGAGAAAGACAGAGCTGGGACCAGTGGGGAGACAGTGTCTATACTTTTTTTTCAAGTTTTCATTTCTGGCATAAAATAGCATTGGAGCATGCCAATTCTAACTGTGCAACAAGCCTAAGGTTAGAATATTAACTGAGTATCACTGCTGCAAATAATTTGAAATGTATTCATCGCTACACACATAGTATTCAAATCCAAAAGAGAACTGGTTCAAAGTGACAAGATTTCAACTTCAGACGATTGCAGATATTCCAGAGTTAGAAAAATAAGAGTATCACAAGATCCTAAGACACAAGAAAAAAGAGAAGATGACCTTGACAACTAGAAGATATTTATAATTCTATTTCTTCATCAAAAGCAAAATGATTCCTACACAAAGGAGAATGTGTTTTTAAAAAAGATACCCTAAAGGTTCCATTCACTAAGGATAATGAAATCAATTCTCTCTTTGCTAGGCAAATCAGCACATATTAAGTTTCCAGCCTCTCTGTTTCCAGACAATTAAAATAGAAAAAGGATGCACATTTTCTGCTGGAAGGCAATGTACAAAAAGAATATTACAGTGGAAGATAATGCTAACTCCTGAATGTTATCAGGATATACTGGAAAGCTGTACAATTTTGCAGAAGAGCAGGGTAACATGACTTGGACTGATGCCCATCATCCTCATACACGTTTCATTAACTAGCTGGCAATATTTTTGAAAAATGCAGTTCTCTACCCATTAATTTCATGATCTCTGGTGGCTCTCTATCTGCCAACATAATGATTATGGGATAAATATGTTCAGAACCTCTTCTGGTATCCAGCATGGTTTTTCTATATTGACCTAGGCTGCATCCACACTGCAGAAATAATCCAGGTTGACACCATTTTAATTGCCATGGCTCAAGACTACAGAATCTTAGGATTTGTAGTTTGTTATGACACCAGAGCTCTCTGACAGAGAAGGCTGAATGTCTGAGAAAACTACATTTCCCAGGATTCCATAGCATTGGGTCATGACAATTAAAGTGGTGTCGACCTGGATTATTTCTGCAGTGCCGATGCAGCCCTAGTCTGCCAATCCCTTAGAATTCCTCTATTCAGTGAGGACCACCTTCTTGCTTTGAGACAGACTTTTTGCAAAGAAAAACTTCAAGAAATTGACTTTGGTAAAATAGTTATTTCATTAAACAAAACTGTCCTAGATGAAACATTTATTTAAAATTCACAATTTTATTTCAGGAGGAATTTTTCATTGTTCATTTGAAGCTAGTGTTAATTTTACTTAACTTTTGAATGAAGGGCATGCATAGTCCGAACAAACACTGTTCTATCACAGTGACACAGTGAGTTGGGAGGGTTGGTCGGGGGGCGGGGGGGATACCAGCCTGCACAACAATCATATATATTGCTAGTATAAAGTGGAATTACACTTGTGTATGTCACTAACAGGGTGCCAATCTGTGTGTGTGTTACTCAACAAACTGGTTCCCTAGATTTCCATCATTTTAATAACATCTGTTATGAAGATGTAGGTATGCACACATGCATATATTAAAAAGACGAAGGGAGCAACATACATTGCAACTAGGGTCTGGATCAGGGGTAGGCAACCTTTCCCCTTTAAGGGCCGAGGGACTTCAGCTCCCAAAAGCCTCAGCCATGTTGGCCAATAGTCCCATGTTGGCCAATAGCTCCTGGGATTCTGGGAGCTGAAGTCCCTCGGCCCTTAAAGGGGAAAGGTTGCCTACCCCAGGTCTGGATAGAGGAGCTGAAGTAACCATAAATTCTCTGCAAGTTGTCCAAGCAGATCTGTCAATAAACCTGTTTTCAGATGCTTGACGAACTGGCAAAGTATTAGGAACTGTAGCATAAAAAAAGGGCGGCTTGGTCTCATAGAGCATCTCCTTATAAAGGATCCTCAGTGAGGCATCAACAAGTAAACAGAAGATATTTAACCTATGTCTCAATTATATTACTTTAGACCACAGGTGAGGTCTTACATGGTTGTGTCCCTTACACACAGGCATCAACTTTCTCCCTCTGAGCTTTTAAAAAGCTAACACATGCCAATTATGTAATATGTCACTGAATCTGTCATTGCAGAATAGAATCCTTTCTCCTAGCTTTCTAGGACAAAGACATAGTTTTCTACTAGCCGGCACTTTCATTTTTAGATAAACATGAATATTAAGGGCAGACACAAATTGACAACTAATAAATGTACCTACCACCACATACCTACCACCACTAACCTGGGACAAAAAAGATTTTACAGAGCAATCCTGACTGGGACCAGTGAAGAGCAATGAGACAGATGTACTTCATCCCCAACTATACTTGCTTATATCACCCACAGCAGAGGAAATGGAGAAAATTCATTGGGTCAAATTCATACATTTAGTATTTTTCCCTCCTTTTAAGGACAGCAATGGGAAGAAAACAGCTATGGCAGCCCTACATCTGGCATTGCTCATTAGGTTCATCTGAGGACTGTGGCTCTAGATGCAGCAAAAACTCCCCACTAGCCAGGGGATTCTAAGACTTGTACTCCAGTAAGTAACATGTGGTCTCTTCCAACTCTATGATTCTATGATTTCCAAGTTTTGGGCCTTCTGAACAAAGTTAATAAACAATCAGCATATAACCTGTGTGCACGCACCTTTAGAAGACAGAGGCTGCTGCCAGACTAGAACAAGAGAAACTGTAATCCCAAGGCACACCTGATGTTAAAGAACCATTCAAAACATCAGACTAATATGGACCTTTTTGAAATCATATTTCTTGACCCATATTATGGGTTCATCCCTCCCACACATGCAGTCCCAATATTTGGTATCAGTGCAGCAACAGCTTTTCATGTAGAATTTAGAGTAATACAGCGGAGACACAAGGAGCATTTCTATGAATAATTACTTTTGAAACTCAGTGGAATTTCAGATTTTAGCTCCATGTTTTATACATGGGCCACTGGAAGATTCCATACATCACTGGGCTAAAGTCATTTCTTGAGCAATTTATATTTGAAAGCAAAAAGGATTGTAAAAAAATGCCACTTTATCTTAAGAAGCCATCAATGCCTAAGTGATATCAAAGATTAAGGCAAAGCTTTTAATATTATAATGATATCTACATTTCCCGCATCAAAAAATGTATTCAGACCAGCTCTTCAGCAGAACTTTAGAATGAATATGAAACTTAAAGGCTCTTTATTAATCCATTATTGATTACATATCCTTCATCCAAGCCATTTTAAGGATTTTCACATTCTATATTGGAAAATCATATTTACCAGGTTGATATTAAATACTCACAGAACAGTAAATGTCAGCCTCAGAATAAATCAACTTAATTGGAGGTTACAGACATTTCAATATTTATAGCAAATAAAGGCAGATCATTATTTTTCAAAGGAGCTTCACTGAAACTGACTCCATGACCTGGAATTCATCAATGTCCTAAAATAAATATAAGTCCAAATATATCAGATACTTTGAAATAAGTAACAATTATATATTTGTCTTGCCATTATTCGGCAAATCATTTCAATGCTAAAGCTTGTCCAGTTGGGGTTTTGAACTTATTTCATTTATGTTGATCCAAATTGAAGTTTAAGTAATAAGAAAACAAAGTCAGTTGATTTGGCTCACTTAATGTGTTCATTATCTTTCTAAAAGGTGGGATAGAAACAGAATTAAAACTCATCAAATAGATTCTGCCTGGCTGTCTGATATCAAGTGATTTATAGCCATTTTTGTATCTCTCCCCAAACTCCTTCACCCTCCCACTTCTTTTTTTTAATGGAAAAACTGAAATGCTATATAAAAAATGCCAGCAATCCAGTAAAGCCCTAAAATTTGCAACTGTGAAAATCTCCATTCATGTCCCTCAAGGATTTCCGCATTAACACTGAAATAAAGTGAGTAACAAAATACTATGGCAGATTTCCTGACCTCTTTTTAAATAAGAGTTTCAAGCTGAGAGGGTATGAAAGATGGATTACAGTCTAAGCAGTGTCTGAGAGAATCTTACCACACGCTTTGCTGGGCAGCAACAGTAAAACATTGGACTGAATTTAACACTCCTAGTCTTCCCATCCAAAGAAGAAGAAGAAGAAGAAACCACCACACAGGAGAAGGGATGTTCTCCTGATCTCGTGACTGGTTTTGTCTACCTAGTGACAGCAACAGCAGCTGTCACTTTTGCCACTGTACTGGTAAGGAGGAGATGCAGCTCTGCAGTAAACCACAGGCTTCACTCCAGTTAAGAGAATCTTGGGTAGAAAAAACTGAGAATGTGGGAGAGCTGCTCAGAAAAGACAGAACTAGCCAAAACTAGTCAAGCAACTGACTAGGAAGAAGACTGCTTCGTACAGTGGTGGAGGTGTGAATGGAATCATGGAATATAGGTCTTTCAAACTACCATGAAACTACCATGTTCAGAGGCAGTGTACTTCTGAATGCCAGGTACTGCAAAATCCCAAGTGAGGGAATGTCCCTTCACACCTGGGACTGTCCTAGAATCCTCTGGTTGGCCACCCTTGGAAGGAGAATAGTCACCCAGGTGGGTGCTTGCTCCAGTCCAAGTGTTCTTGTGCAGCCTTCTCAAATAAGGTGGTCTCCAAATTTGTTGAACTGTGACAACCAAGTTCCCCCAACCAGCATAATTAGTTGTCGTGGATGATGAGAACTAATCCAACTTCAGCTGGAAGACACCAGGCTATGATCAGATTTTCTTTTAAGTCCTCTTTAAGGGCAGGTAAGCAGCAGCCTCAGCCACAGCACTAGCAGGCCTCTGGATTAAGCAAGATGGTACAATTAGAAGTAACTTAAGGAGAATCAGAACAATAAGATCCTGTAACACTTACAGCACATTGCCCAGCTACAATTTTAAATGAAAATTCTGAAGAGCTGTAAAGCAATCACAAAGACTGTGCAACTATAAAATAGACTCCCTACATAATATAACAAATGTAGAGAGATCTTGTAGCACCTTTGAGGCTAACCTTTTGTAGACTTCAGTCTACTACTGTAGAAAGAAGACTGAAGTCTATGAAAGCTCATGCTGCCAACTTCTTTCTTTCAGATAGTCTCAAAGATATTACACGATCTCTCTACATACTGATACTACAGACAAACACTGCTATATTTTTGAATGATATAACAAAGTAAGCCCTAATCATAGAATCATAGAATCATAGAATCATAGAGTTGGAAGAGACCACAAGGGCCATCCAGTCCAACCCCCTGCCATGCAGGAACTCCCAATCAAAGCATCCCCGACAGATGGCCATCCAGCCTCTGCTTAAAGACCTCCAAGGAAGGAGACTCCACTACTCTCCGAGGGAGTGTGTTCCACTGTCGAACCGCCCTTACTGTCAGGAAGTTCCTCCTAATGTTGAGGTGGAATCTCTTTTCTTGCAGCTTGCATCCATTGTTTCGGGTCCTAGTCTCTGGAGCAGCAGAAAACAAGCTTGTTCCCTCCTCGATATGACATCCCTTCAAATATTTAAACACGGCTATCATATCACCTCTCAGCCTTCTCTTCTCCAGGCTAAACATCCCCAGCTCCCTAAGTCGTTCCTCATAGGGCTTGGTTTCCAGACCCTTCACCATTTTAGTTGCCCTCCTTTGGACACGCTCCAATTTCTCCACATCCTTTTTGAATTGTGGTGCCCAGAACTGGACACAGTATTCCAGGTGAGGCCGGACCAAAGCAGAATATAGTGGCACTATTACTTCTCTTGATCTAGACACTATACTTCTACTGATGCAGCCTAAAATTGCATTGGCCTTTTTAGCTGCTGCATCGCACTGTTGACTCATATTCAACTTGTGGTCCACCTGGATTCCTAGATCCCTTTCACACGTAGTCTCATTCAGCCAAGTGTCCCCCATCGTATATCTGTACTTTTCGTTTTTCCACCCTAAGTGCAGTACCTTACATTTCTCTGTGTTGAATTTCATTTTGTTAGCTTTGGCCCAACTTTCTAGTCTGCTCAAGTCATTTTGAATTTTGATCCTGTCCTCTGGGGTATTAGCTACTCCTCCTAATTTGGTGTCATCTGCAAATTTGATAACTATGCCCCCAATACCGTCATCCAAGTCATTAATAAAGATATTGAATAGCACTGGGCCCAGGACAGAGCCCTGTGGCACCCCACTGGTCACTTCTTTCCAGGTTGAAAAGGAGCCATTGTTGAGCACCCTTTGTGTTCGACCAGATAACCAATTACAAATCCATGTAACAGTTACTTTGTCTAGCCCACATTTTACCAACTTGCTTGCAAGAATGTCATGGGGAACCTTGTCAAAGGCCTTACTGAAATCAAGATATACTATATCCACAGCATTCCCTTCATCTACCAAGCTGGTAATTTTATCAAAAAAAGAGATCAGATTTGTCTGGCATGACCTGTTTCTCTGAAACCCATGTTGACTTTTTGTGAGTATGAAATTATCTTCCAGATGTTCACAGACTCTCTGTTTAATGATCTGCTCCAGAATCTTTCTGGGTATTGATGTCAGACTAACTGGACGATAATTGTTGGGATCCTCTTTTTTCCCCTTTTTGAAGATGGGGACAACATTTGCCCTCCTCCAGTCCGCTGGGACCTCTCCTGTTTTCCAGGAATTCTCAAAGATTATTGCCAATGGTTCTGATATTACATTTGCCAGTTCTTTTAATACCCTTGGATGTAATTCATCTGGTCCTGGAGACTTATATTCATCTAGATTAACCAGATGTTTCTGTACTATCTCTTTACTTATTCTGTGATGAAATTCTCCTATTCTGTCCTCTGCTCCATTATCCTCAAGTTGAGCACCCTTTGCCTTTTCTGAGAAGACTGAAGCAAAGAAGGTGTTGAGTAATTCTGCCTTTTCTCTGTCCCCTGTTAACTTTTTGCCATCTTCTCCACACAGTGGCCCTACCATTTCCTTCTTTTTTCTTTTGCTACTGACATACCCCCACAAGCCCTTTTTATTGTTCTTAACCGCTCCAGCAAGCCTGATTTCATTCTGCGCTTTAGCTTTTCTGACTTTAACCCTACACGTGCTAGCTATTTGTTTGAATTCCTCTTTGCTGATTTCCCCATTTTTCCATTTCTTATACATGTTCCGTTTAAAACATAGTTCAGTTGCAAGTTCCTTAGTCATCCATCCTGGTTTCTTGAGACACCTCCCATTCTTCCTCCTCATTGGCACGGTTTGAAATTGTGCCTTCAGTATCTCCCTTTTGAGAAACTCCCATCCGCCTTGAACTCCCTTCTCTTTTAGTATTCCTGTCCATGGGATCACCCTCAGTATTTCTCTAAGTTTAGTAAAATCAGCTTTCCTAAAGTCTAGAATGCGTGTCTGACTATGCCTGGCTTCTCCTTTCCACTGTATAATAAACTCCAGGAGGACATGATCACTCCCGCCTAAGGATCCAACCACTTGCACCCCATTAACTAGGTCTTCCCTGTTAGTTAGGATCAGATCCAAAGTAGCTGACTCCCTCGTTGCCTCTTCCACCTTTTGAACAATGAAATTGTCTTCGAGGCAAGTGAGGAATTTGCTAGACCTCAAGGATTTTGCCGAGTTTGACTTCCAGCAAATATCCGGATAGTTGAAGTCACCCATCACTACTATATTTCTCCTTTCTGAGTGTGTGGTCATCTGTTCTAGAAAGGCATCATCCAGTTCTTCTGCCTGAGTCGGGGGTCTGTAGTAGACTCCCACAATAACATCCCTGTTGTTTCTTTCCCCTTTAATTTTTATCCAAATGCTCTCCACCTGGCTTCCAGGATTGTTGTCCTGGATTTCTTCACTGGTGTAAATATCCCTGACATATAATGCTATTCCTCCTCCTCTCCTGTTTGGCCTGTTTCTCTTGAAGAGGTTATACCCCTGTATTTTTACATTCCAATCATGAGACTCATCCCACCAGGTTTCAGTGATGCCTATTATATCATATTTGCTTTGTTGCGCTAGGAGTTCAAGTTCATCTTGCTTATTTCCCATGCTCTGTGCATTAGTGTAGAGACATCTAAGACCATATGTCTCCTTTACTTGCTGCCTTAGCACGTTTTTTTGCCTCCCACTGTTGGGTCCCTCTACTGTTTGCTTTGTTTCCTCTATGACAGTTTGACTATTTTTTCCAGTCCTTTTGTCTTCCAGGGTGCTGTCTCCCTTCCCCACATGACTCAGTTTAAAGCCCTCCTGATCAAATTCTTCAGACTGTTGGCAAAAACGTTTCTTCCAACTGGTGTGAGATGCAGCCCATCCCTTGCCAGGAGTCCACCCTCATGGAACCGCAGCCCATGATCCAAGAATCCAAATCGTTCTCGACGACACCATCTGCGGAGCCAATTGTTGACATCTGCTATCTTCCTCTCTCTTCCTGGACCGTGCCCTTCAACTGGCAGTAGAGACGAGATGACAATCTGTGCCTCCATTTCTTTCAGCTTCTTTCCTAGAGCCTCGTAATCCCTTTTGATGTTTTGAAGGCCGTGTCTTGCTGTGTCATTCGTTCCCACGTGAACCAAAAGGAAGGGGTATTGGTCGGTAGGCCTGACCAGTCTTCTCAGCCTCTCTGTCACATCTCGGATCTTTGCCCCAGGGAGACAACACACCTCCCGAGACATCTTGTCAGGCCCACAAATCACTGCTTCTGTCCCTCTCAGCAAGGAGTCCCCCACCACGACCACACGTCTCCTACGAGGCTTAGCAGCGACTGTTCCCTGTGGTGGTACTCCCAGCTCTTTCCCTGAAGTCTGTTCATGCTGCTCTTCCTCGTCCTCCTTGGTAAGGGAAAGAGCTTGAAAACGATTCTGTAGCTGCAAGCTCCCAGAACGATCTCTGGTCTCCCTACTTCTGCGTGTGACATTCCTCCAGCTGTCTACCTCCTGTGTATGTGGTGTGACGTTCTCTTCCCCAGCAACTTCCACTGTGTGGTCCCTGTCCAAGACCGTTCGTTCCGTTCTGTCTAGGAAAGCCTCTTGCTCCCTAATATTCTGAAGTGTAGCTACCCGCGCCTCCAGCTGCTGTACTTTCTCCTCCAAGAGAGCTACCAACTTGCACTTGGAGCATGTGTAGTTCCCGACCTCTGTAGGTAGGAAGACAAACATACCACAGGTATTGCAGGTGACAGCAGCAGTTCCTTCAGTATCCATACTAAGTATTAAAAGGACTATGGCTTTCCTCCTCAAAGAATATCTCTTGCTAAAACCAATGTTAAAGTCTGCAGATGACCAAAAGTTTTCTACAATTGGTAGTGGTTATAAAATTCTCTGGGAGCAGTTGTAAAGAGCTAACTGCCTAGCCCACCCCCTATTGATTTGCAAATGCTCTTAACAAAGCCCCACCCGCTGAGTCACAGTCACACTTCCCCCAAGAGTTTTTTAAAAAGAACTTAAAAACTTACCCTCTCAAGATGGCTGCCTGGAAACTGTTTTCTTCCTCTCTCCTAGCAGGAATTGGCCTGGAAAGCTTTCTTTCCTGGCAGAAACCTCTTTCTCTTTCTCTTCTCTTTTAGAAACTGGCCTGGAGAGCCTCCTCCTCCTCCTTCCCTGTCCTGGCCGAAACTGACCTGAAACTGACCTCTGGGAGCAGTTGTAAAGAGCTAATGCAGGATGGGGAACTTATGGCCCTCTAGATGTTGTTGGACCATCAGCCTCTACCACTGGCTGTGCTGGCTAGAACTGAAGTTGGCAGCTCCGTATCATTTGGTGGGCCACATGTTGACCACCCCTGAAATTCCCTTGCAAAACCAGTCTAGTACCTACATTACTTTAGTGGTTTTTCACTTTATTTAATTTATATCCCACCTTTCTCACAACATGAAGCAAAACATGGAACATCCTGATAATGATAATAATGGCATGGTATATCAACCAATTACGTGATATACTAACCACTACACAATGGATGGAATGAGGGCAGCTACATTTGCTTTATAAACGTGGGGAGCAGCCAACCACATATGAAAGAGTTTCAAAGGCGTGGTCCAACAGAGTTCTTCCTTGCCCACCAAGGGAATTCACTATCAGCAAATTAGTATATAGACATTCCAAGAAATGGAAGAAGGAACTGTACTACTCATCATAAATGACATCAAGACAATTGGTACACAATTTCACAACAGCAGAGAGACACTGCAAGTGGAAGTGCTAGAGATGCAATATCTGTGATGCGGAAGTGCTCTCAAAAGAAGACATGTTCATAACCAATGCACATTCACTGTGCAAGAAAAGCCTTATCATGTCCAAAGCAAAACTGAGGAAGTTTACATTGCAATGCCACATCGGAGAAGTTAGTTTTTGGTTTAATCATCTCTGTGTCAGAATGCATTGTTGTATTTGCAAATGCCAATTACACAAACATCACACCAGATTAAAGTCCACATGACATTCCTCATATCTTTTAAGCCAGAATGCACCAACTTTTGTCTGACTTTTAAGGAAAAACCACTAAGCAAAGACTTGACATGGCTTGTCCATAAGTAACAATTCTGGGGTTCTCTCAATTTGTCCAAAGGATCACAATATAACAGAATATTAGACAACTAGGGAAAAGAGGATGTCTGCTGTTGTTGTTATTATTATTATTATCATTATTATTATTATTATTATTATGGAGTATTTATACCCCGCTCTTCAGCCAAAAGGCTATCAGAGCGACTTACAAATATTTCCCTGCTCTCAGGCTTACAATCTAAAAAGACAAGACACAAAAGGAGAAGGAAATGGTGGTGGGGAAGGGGAATAAGTCCAGCAGATCTTCTCTCCCTCTAAAGCAGGGGTAGGCAACCTAAGGCCTGGGGGCCGGATGCGGGGGGCCCCCCCCGAGGCCTTTGGACTGGCCCCAGGCCGGTCCTGCCGCCGCTGCCCCCTGCCGCCCACCATGATGATATTGATTATTGTTATTATTACTTGTTCTTGGGGTTTTCTTGGCAAAATCTCCACAGGGGTTTTGCCATGGCTTTTCTGGGGCTGAGAGAGTGTGCATGCATATTTTTTAATTTTTTTAATTTATTTTAATTTTTAATTCTTAATTTTTATTTATTTAATTATTTTTTTAAAAAATATTTTAGTGTTTTCAAAAAAACACAAAAAACCAAGAAATTTTATACATATTCAGTAAGAAATAAAAAATAAAAAGTCATTACATCTAATTAAGCTTATTTCTTATCCTACACACACACACAAAAATTAAAAATTAGGTTTACAATTAGCAAAAAATTCTTAGTCTTTCTTAATCATATTTTTCCATCATTCTTCTTCTGTTTCTTCTTCTATCTCTTCGTCTTCTTCTTTTGTTTCTGTTCTTCTCTTTTTATTCTTCTATCTGATTATCACTACTATTCCTTAGTATTAAACTAAAAAGTGACTTCCCCACCAGGTTTGTCCCCACTTTAGTTGGCTCCTCTTGTCTACTTCTCTAAGTAACAATGTCTTTGTCTTTCCTTTACTTAGCTTCATTCTAACGTTAATAATTTGGTATATCCCAAAAGCTTCCCCCCCCCCCCCCCGTTAACCTCATTTTTATTTCTTTTTATTGTTTAACTTAATTTTATGTGTATATGTGATTAATCATAACTGACTCTGGCTTGTTTTTTAGTTTTCTAAAAAAATTCTTGCTTTCTTTCCCCATTTGTTTTCCCAAAGTGGTGTTAACTTCTTACAATCCATCTTCCTTTCCGTAATTGATTTTCCCTTTATCAGATAGGTCAGGATGTCCATTTCATAGAGCTCGTAAAGTTTCAATAACCATTCTTCTATTTGTAACTTCCCAGTTGATTTCCAATTCTTGGCTATTACTAGCCTCGCAGCCGTTATCATATTTAATAATATTTTCCAATTTTTTGTCTCATTTGTTTTCCCTATACTGCTAAGAATATTTAGTAAATATATTTCTGGTTTCATGGAGTAATTAATATCTAGTGTTTTTGTTATCAGTTGATGAATTTTATTCCAAAAATTCTTAATTGGCTTGCAGTGCCACCACATATGAACTAGAGATCCTTTATTTCGCTTGCATCTCCAACAATTTGCAGATGTTTTATTTAATTAATTTTTGATGCTTCAGCCCCCCAATTGTCTGAGGGACAGCAACCCGGCCCCTGGCTCAAAAAGGTTGCCTACCCCTGCTCTAAAGCCTGGACCAAGGCAGATGGACTGGAAGGAGGGCCCTTCTTCTTACTGTGGCTAGGCCTGATGGAGCTTGCCTGCCTTCTCTCCCTCGATGATGGTGGAGGGAGGGAGGGAGGGCCTTCTTCTTTTTCAGGCTAGGCTTGCCACAGCAAGGGCTCCCAACGGCCGTTGTTTCCTGACACACAATCACAAACACATGCAGAAGTGGCCTCAGCTAGCCACAGTTCCCAGAATGCACTGCAGAACTCTAGTAAAAAAAATGGCTTCACCTCCTCTGAAATCAGAATTTGGCAGGATTGGCTGAGCTAGCATCAAGGACATGAGTAGAGTGAAACTTTGAAACAGAGATTTTTTCATTCCATCACACATCATGAGTTTTCTCCTGACTTTCTTCTGTCAGTACAGTACTGTGTGCCCTTGAGTCTTTTAATCACTTGCGATTGCTCTTTCCTATATACCAAGCATCTTGAATGCATAGCACCTAAAAGTCAGGAACGCTAGTTTTGAAACCTGACATACTTACTTTTAAGAGAGGTATTGCAGCCCGGCATCTGGCAGTTTTCCCATTCTTAAGAAAATGTGATTCATCCTGAAAGTGAGAGAAAAAGAAACATTGAGCCACAGCCAAGCAACCTAACGGCAATTTAATAGTCAGTCTGATGGGTTTTGTGTAATATCCGAGCTAAGAAGTACACAATTCGATGGAAACAGCAGCAATCAGGATGCAATTTCCGCATAACCAAAGATAGGACTGCTTGCTCAAAATGAAAGCTACTAAGAGTATAACACAAGAGAAAGTTAGCTACATATTTTTATTGTATTTTTAACTGAATATTCTGCACACAAGTGTGTAATACTATTTGTTGATTCTTAGTACCGAGAAATATTTTTAATAACAAAAAAATTAAAGTTACTAAGAAAGGAAAACACAACATTGTCATGATTTATTAACATTCTCAGCCAAGCAAGCAGATTTGGAAGGGGAGAGGGACAGAAAAGTTACTCTTTGGATATTATTTTACCATAATCTGTAAATGTAGATAACTGTCAGGCCCACTCTGCATTACCTCTCTCAAATGAAGGGTTAATGGGGAGGCAAGGGTGGGGGGAGAAACACACTAGAGAGGGGGAAATCTAATTAGGAACCCACTGGTATGCTGTTAAAGACTCACCAGGTAGGTTATTATCTCCTGCAATGAGCTCTCTCTCTGTTGCTGTTACAAGGCTGAGCTTCAGGACACTGAGGAAATTGGCACCCTCCCAGGGAATGTGCTTGTCTTGTTGCACGTGGGCAAGTAAGCAGCCATGCACAGGGAGAATCATAAACCCACTTCAACTGTAAGATAGTGCTTTTTCAATCTTGCCTGGCAATAAGGTTATGCTAATAAGTCACCAGCAGAGGAAGAATTGAAGAGAGAAGAGGGGAAGCAGAACTCTCCACGGGGGATATTTCATCAAAAACCAGGGCCTAGATTCTGTAATATATACAATACGTACATGAGCAAACTTAACTTTCATATGTGAGAATAGTGATTGCCTCAATTATTATTATTGTTTTTTTACTAGTATGCAGCCACGCCACAGGAGATGGAGGGAATTCCTTACCAATAGCACAGTGGGCAACAGAACATTTGCTCCATAAGATTATTCAAATCAAATTTTCCGTACAGGACAAACAAAGGCCTGGAAGAACCACTGTGATTGGGGAAATGGCACAGAGGAAAAAATCGACACTCCTTTCTTCCTACTCATCCTGTTGCTCCCAAGAAATTGCTGCACTTGAAATACATATATCTAAGAACAGTAAGACATAGTTCAGTTAGGGCTAGGGGAAGGAGAAGGGAGCTCATCAGCATGAGACTCATTCACATAGCAGGAAACTGTGGTTAGTGTTACATCCAAACACAGCTTATATCAGGGGTGGCAGCAGCTGCACAGATGGCAAGGAGCAATTTTCACCTCTCAGGGCCACAGCCATACATCCTGGGTGCATCAGAAGTGACCCAAGTTCACTTCCAGCTGCCAAGTTATATATTTTTCTGCCATTACATCCAGATATAGCACTATACAAAACATTCTGACATGACCACAAAAAAATAAAAATAACCTCAAGCCTGATTAAAAAAAAATGACTGTACTTTCCACACTCCTGGATTATATCTTTAATGATTGATCACACAGTGAGAAAGGGAAAGACAACTGCTAAACCTGCATACTACACAACTTTTAAACTATATGCACAGCTTGATTTTGTCCCTCTCCCTTCTTGTCTCATTTATTTTTATCCCACTCTAATCCCATTTTAGCCTCACAACAATACCAAACAATGTTAAGGCTGGGGGTTTACAACCTGTGGTCCTCAGACACTGTTGGACTGCAACTCCCATTAGCTCTAACTGGCACAGGCAATAGTAAAGGATGATGTGAACTGAAGCCTAACAGTATACAGAGTGCCACAAGCCTCTGCCAGGTATTATTTGGGGGCCTAATTTAGGATTCAGTACCATTATTGATCCAGATGCTTTGGTCACCTATTGATATTTCTACATCAGGTGTATTCAACTGTGCAGAAAACTTTTGGCTGTGACCCAGAGCACATTTACTTGAAAGTGGATTTTTGCTGAGATCAGGAGACCTGTTTCCAAGTAAATGTAGAATACTGAAGTTTCAGAAACAGGAGCTGTAATGACTTTATGAAGAGTGTTTGTGAAATAACAGTTACAAATAAAAACTGGGACTTGGGAGCAAGTTTGAAGAAATGAAACTACACTGGCATAATGTTAAACTGTAATTTAGTGTTACAAGCATTAGCAGGGAGCCTCCAGCTCATGTGCTCACATTCTATACTCCTGGCTTAGCAAAAAGGGAGAAGATTGAAAGCTTCCCTCCTTGGTTTTGAACAATTTAGCATTTCCTGTTACACATGAACTTGTAAAATTCTAGAATCAATATCTAAATTTTGATTCTGGCTTATTTGAACAAACCACAGGTACAACAAACCACAATTTTCTGAGTCTGGGCATTATATGTGTCTGAAGTTTATTCAAAACAAAAAGTAGGAACGTTTGCTTCCTATTGGGAGCCAAGTAGATGAAAAGGAGAAGCATATGGCTTGCAGTCATTTATTCCCATAAAGATTAACCATAATTTAGCATTATCAGGATGTGTCTTCAATTCCAGATATAAATAACTTAATTTGAGCCTCTCTTAAGAATAATAGTGTTTCTAGACTTCTTTGTTGCCAAGAAAAATATGAGAAAATAGTGGCCACCTCTCAGAAAACAACCAAACAAAAATTAAATAAGAACTCAATATGAGAAATCAACTCCAGGACCATCAGACAGTTAACAGAAATTAAAAGATTCGAAAGCATGTTTTATATCAGGGGTGGGCAACTGTAAAGACAGTAGGTCCCATTTTTCCTTCCTGCGCCTTCCCAGTGGGCTGCAGGAGATCATTTCAGCATACTCAAAATAACATGATGTCATTTATGGCCATCATTTCTTCTTTGTGTTTGATGTGGCTTGGCAGGCTAGGAAGGTTAAGGGAGCAAACTGTTGCCTTTTTAGGCAGTTTTGGGAGATTTGGGATGGTTTGAAGGCAAAAAAAACCAACCTCGTTTTTATTTAATGGGGGGGGGCGGTCTGGGAGCTTTGAGGGGCTTCTGAGGCATCCCACAGGCTGCACTCAGGGCTCCAACACATGCAACCATGAGCCACAATTCACTCATCTTTCTTTCCCCCATGGTCTTTAAAGTCTAACTTGTGACATGGTGTATGAACAAGACAACCTTGGTCAGCTCTCTTGCAGGTGGCTAGATAACAACTTCCTTATTCCCAAAAATAAAACAATTGCTGTTCTCCACAATTCATTTGTAAACAGACTTTTTAAGAATAATTTTACAGTGTAAATTCAAACAGCAGCTAACCAGAGATATTAATCTAAACATCAGAAAAGCTGCCACAGTACAAATGGTATCACAACACAGTCTGTATTCAGTTCAAATTATCCAAAGAAAAAGCCTTCTCTTTCATGGGATTGTCCAGTATGTCCCACTGTACCAAACATGTTCATCTGTCTTTGACTGGCTCATCAAAATCTGTGATTCTTACATTCACTAAGAGGGTGCTGCTACTTACAACAATCACAACTTGGAAAGTAGTTTTGAGCTGCTTCTCCATCTTGCTGAGAAGGTCAAAACTGACAATGTTTATCAATCTTGCCATCAAGCAGTCCTTGCCTGTTGCTATGACACTGACAGTATCTGTGCTCAAGGAAGGAAGCCACCTGTGGAAAGCCTAAAGCAGCACAAAAGAGACAGCAGAAAATACGATTTTTGCATCTGAATTGCCTAAAGCCTATAGCTACCTTTCACAGATCATTGACATTACTCATTTGGCATTTTTCTTTTCAGTCTGCAAGGTGTTGTACAACCCTTAATTGTACAGAACACATCTGAACTCAGCCATTATTATTTCAAATGTCATACTGAGGTTAGGATTGCATCTGTACCAGCTATTTTTCATAAAACGTGTCTCAGGCCCAATTTGTCTCACTCTTAATTCTGCACATACATCTGCTGTCCACAAGCTACTATCCCATTAATGCCATACTCTTTTGTCCTGTGTTATTCCTCCCAAAGACACAGTGTGCACTGAAGCACCCAGTCTGTGCAGCAAGTCAGAGTGCAGATGAAGGGCCCAAGACTACCAAATGTTCTTCTATAGAAAAATAAAATTCCCACCACATAGGAAAATGGAACATCAAGAAGTTCCATGCTGCCCTCATTTATAATATATCAGTCTTCCACATGTAGGAATTTTGTTTTCATGAGGAAGCATATCATCTTGTGATACACACACTCTGCCAAACGCACACAACCAAGACAAACCAAGGACCACCTCAAAGAGAACTAGGCCAATGAATGAACAGTTTACAAGTACACTCGTCCTTCCACATTTGTTGCTTTGCCTTTTGAGACTTTGATTTTTCACAAATTTTATTATTCTCTCTAGGAATATCTAGGTCCTCTGGCTTAACTCTATGGTCAACTTTAACCAAAAGTCGCACTGAAGGACCTAAAGATTCTTAGAGAAAATACTCCACTGGGCATTTGTAGCTCCTCCAGAGCAATTCTATGGTCAATGTCTGGCAGATGTTGACCACAGAATTGCACTGGAGGACCTAGAGATTCCTAGAGAGGTATTCTCTCAGGTAAAAACATAGTATTTTTGTTATTTGCAGTTTTTCCACATTCACGCGGGTCCTGTGCCCCTAACCTCAGCAAATGTGGAGGGATGAGTGTACTGTATTGCCCTCCCAGCCACTAAAACTGTGGGGCCCTGCTCCTTGAATGAAAATCACAAAAAGCACTGAAGCAGAGATGCTAAATAACAGCACTCCTGTAGTTTTAGAAAGCTGGGAGCTAATGTAAAGCACTTTTTCTTCCAATCCTTTCCTGTACCCAACCCTGCCTTCTGCCTACTTTGGAAATTGCTGTGTTTCTATTAGTAATCAAGACAGATAACTAAAAAGAATTCTGAAATTCCAGATATTACCTCTGCCCATGTATATCTCACTGAAGAAGGTGTTATTACCAACAGAGGCCATTCTTTTCGGTAATATGCAGCAATGCAGATTGCCTGGATTGTTTTCCCTAAGCCCATGTCATCAGCAAGAAGCAAACGCCCATCTCTGGAGATGGCAAAGCTGAAGACCCAAAAAAAAAAAAAAAAAGTGAGGAGACCAGTGGGTTATTTTTTCCAATGAATTACACCCTTCTAAAGTCTGGTAATTGGGACCTTTTTCCAGACATCTTTGGAAAAAGAGAAAAAGAGGGCCAGCATGGCACAGCATTTTGAGTGCTGGACTACAACTCTGAAGACCAGGGTCTGATTCCCAGCTTTGCTATGCAATTGACTGGGTGACCTTGGTCAAGTCAGGGGAAGGCAATGGCAAACCTCCTCTAAATAAATCTTGCCAAAAAAAAACAAAAAACCAACATGATAAGTTCACCATAGGATCACCAAAAGTCAGAAACAATTTGAAGCCACACAATAACAAGTCTAAACAGGGTTCCATCATTTCTCTACTCACAAAAACCACTTGTTTGTGCTTTTCTAAGAAGGTAGTTTTCCCTTTACAAATGTTACAGATCCATATATGACCAGTGAATAATTATTATCATCTTTATTTATGCTCTGCCCTTTCCCCCAAATTGGGAGTCACAAGGGCCGTGTTGTGTGTCTTCAAGTCATTTCAGACTTAT
Source organism: Phrynosoma blainvillii (assembly GCA_026167975.1). Taxonomy (NCBI): domain Eukaryota; kingdom Metazoa; phylum Chordata; class Lepidosauria; order Squamata; family Phrynosomatidae; genus Phrynosoma; species Phrynosoma blainvillii. Next base: position 304,316,609 of record JANUYF010000001.1, on the reverse strand, counting down.
GGAGATGCAAAGGCAAACATGGAGCCTAAATACCCTAAAGGCACCAAATTCCATCTGATCTAATCTTGGAAACTAAGTAGGGTCAGCCCTGGTTGGTACTTGGATGGGAGACCAACAACAATCAGGTCTTGTAGGCTATATTTCAGAAGAAGGAACTGGCAAAACCATATCTGAATACTCCTTGCCTAAAACCACTCTACAAAATGTATGGTGTTGCCATAAGTTGACAGGTGACTTTATGACACACACAAAGCCAACTTATCACAGGGGTTTCTTAATAATAATAATAATAATAATAATAAGTTTTATTTATAGCCCGCCTCTCTGCATAGCAATCGAGGCGGGTTACAGCATTTAAAACATGACAAGTTAAAAACATTCCCTCCTCCCATAATCCATCCTCCCACCCCTTAAAACAAGATTAAACCAGAAAAGAGTTAAAACAATACATTAGAACAATATAATAAAACGAAGGATCAGTTATGCCAGCTGGAAAAATTAAAACTCATCTCCTTACAGCAGGTGTTATTCTGGGAAGCCCTGTTGGAAGAGATCCGTCTTTACCGCTTTCTTAAAAGCAGCAAGTGTGGTAATCAGACGGATCTCATCCGGCAGGCCGTTCCATAGTCTGGGGGCAGTGGTGGAAAAGGCCCTCTGGGAGGTCTGAGACAGCCTGGTCTTTATTGGCTGTAACAGATTCCTCCCAGAGGACCGCAGGGCGCGGGGGGGCTCATATGGGAAGAGGTGGTCCCTAAGATAAGATGGACCTAAGCCATGTAGGGCTTTAAAGGTCAAAACCAACACCTTGTACTGCACTCGGAAACTAATCGGCAGCCAGTGGAGGGATTTGAGCACAGGTGTTATGTGCTCCCTCCTTGATGTACCAGTACTTAGCCTGGCTGCCATATTTTGTATCAGTTGTAGTTTCCGGGTTAGGCACAAGGATAGCCCCATGTAGAACACATTGCAGTAGTCCAGGAGTGAGGTTACCAGGGCGTGTACCACTGCTTCCAGTCCCTCACATCCAGATAAGGGCGCAGTTGGCGTATCAGCCAAAGCTGATAAGAGGCACTCCTGACCGCCACATTCACCTGACTAGTCATGTGAAGCGACGAATCTAGGAGAACCCCCAGACTGTGAACACAGTCCTTAGAGGAGAGTGTGACTCCATCCAGGACTGGAGACTGTATTCCCAAATCTGGTTTCGGGCCTGTAACCGTGAGTACCTCCGTTTTGTCTGGATTCAACTTCAATCTGTTTTTCCTGATCCAATCCATTACTGCTCTGAGACAGTCATTGAGAGGAGAGACGCCATCTGAAGTCTGAGACGATGATCTGGTCATGGAGAAGCATATCTGGGTGTCATCAGCGTACTGAAGACACCACGCTCCATGCTTCCGAATGATCTCACCCAGCGGCTTCATATAGATATTAAATAGCATCGGGGACAGGATGGCGCCCTGAGGGACGCCAAAATTCAGCTCGATTTTGGAAGAGCAACTGTCCCCGAGCCTCACCCTCTGGGATCTGCCCGAGAGGAAGGAACGGAACCACTGCAAAGCAGTGCCTCCAATTCCTAGCTCTCTTAGGCGATCCAAGAGGATGGAGTGGTCTATAGTATCAAAGGCCGCTGAGAGGTCCAAGAGCACCAACAGGGTCACACTACCCCTGTCAATGCCCAAGCGGAGGTCATCGGTCAGAGCAACCATGGCAGTCTCCACTCCAAATCCTGTCCTGAAGCTGGTTTGAAATGGATCAAGATAATCGGTTTCATCCAAGACTGCTTGGAGTTGGGAGGCAACTGCCCTCTCAATCACCTTGCTCAAAAACGGGAGCAGAGATACTGGTCGATAGCTGTTCTTATCCAGGGGGTCCAGGGAAGGCTTTTTCAGGAGCGGCCTAACCGCCGCCTCCTTTAGACAAGATGGAACAATGCCCTCCCTGAGTGACGCGTTGATTGTGTCCCGAAGGAACACCTTCAGCGCGCCACCCCCCTGGGCGACCAGCCAAGATGGACAAGGATCGAGGGGGCAAGTCGTCTTCCTCATCCTACCAAGTAGCTTGTCCACGTCATCGGTACTCACAGATTGAGAATGATCCAGTAAAATGCCACCAACGGAGCTCCTGGAAGCCTCGCCTACGGATTCTTGGCAGGATTTATTCAGAGAGGGGTTTGTCTTTGCTGTCCCCTTAGGTTGGTAGAGTATGACTTAACCAAGGTCACCCAGTGGGTTTCTATGGCTGAGGAAAATATAGCAAACCCTAGTCTCCAGAGTTGTAGTCTAATGCTGAATAGTGTTGGACTATGACTCTGCACAATGCTGGCTCTTCACAGCAGCTAGGAAAACAGAAAGGAAGTCTCTATAAGTAAGTGAGTATAATTAGCAAAAGCCTTTGAGCTGTTGCAACTCAGTGCTCATGAGCAAAGCAAACATCTCTCTTTTCTAAAGATGTCTTGAAAAAGATTCCATTGACCAGTCCAGTTACTACTATGTTATTTATGAAGTGGGAAATATAACAGATTCTGTTCTTTCTACATAGGCAAAGGAGTAGTTAATGTGAAAGTCTGGCTGTCAAGATTCATAAACAAAATATGGAGCACAGAATCATGAAACTAGTATAGCACTCTGCTTCCTGAGAACACCATCCTTCATTTTCTAAATGGAGCAGGTCACTAGTACAGATACCTTAACTTAGCTGCCACCTAGTCAAGATTTTATTTGCAAATGAAGCCAGCTCAGTTGTTGGCCCAATCTGGGTCCAACAAAGTGAGATTCAAGTTAACTTCTCCAAATTGAGCTGGCAAATTAAGAAGGATGGGGCAGGGTAATAGTGTTCAAACACAATGGACTTTTCTTCAGAAAAAATAAGCACTTACTTTACACCTTCTCTTTGAAATGGCATGAGACTAGTCACAACTTCAGAATCTACTTGTGAAAGGTCTGCTTCAGGGACATCAGCAGGTTTTGAGACAGACTTCTCAAATTGAGAGGCAAAGATTTGTACTACTGACTTGGGCAGAGGCTCAAGCTCCACTTCTGGAAGGTTCTTTACCATTTCAACTGGAAGGAACACACACAAGAAGAATTAACATGGTTAGATTTATTTTTAAGTGACGTTCAGTCAAGAACATGAATTAGAAAAAGTGATTGCCAAAATGGGTTGCATGTTTTCCCCTGGGAGTGGAGGAAAGTTCCAGGGCTGGTGGTGAGGAAAAAGGGGGGAGAAGGGGGGCCTTCAGTCAAAGTACTGGCACACAAAAAAGACAAGAGTAACCAGTGGCCTTCAGGACCATTGTGGGGAAGAGGAGTTGGAGCATGTGGCAGTGAGGGAGAAACAGCAACAAAAAGAAGCTTTCACATTTGCTTAAGCTCTGTGAGCTTTGCTGGGATCTTGCTGGAAGGCTGGAGCTGTGCTGGTGCTCCTGCTTTCTTTTGTCAGACAGGCCAAGAGAAGAGGTATCAGGAGAAATAAGAGCAATATAACTGTGAAATTTCACACAGTGGATAGAATTCAGCATTTTAGAAATATTTTTTTAAAAAGCAAGCAGGTTTCTACACATTATTCCTAGAATAAGGGGGGGGGGGGAGAATGACTTGAAGCTGTGTGGGGAAGGCACATCCCTGGGGAAGGGGGAGAGGGGTATCTCTAGTTGTTTCTTTGGAAGACTCCTTCCCTACTGGCGAGAAAAATGGGAAGCCTTTCTACCCTGGCCAAGAAGGATCGAGAATCGTTCCTTACCAGGGAGAAGCTTCTCCCACTGCATCCAGTCACCTTGGGAGCAACAACTGAGCAAGCGGTCAAGCAGTGACTGAGAAGGGGGGGGTTCCTAGGATTGGTACCAAAGAAGGGGGTAGTACCTCAAAAAAGTTTGGGGACCATTGAATTGGAACATGACAAAGAGACCTACAGTATTTTCTGGTGTATACGACTACTTTTTAACCCAGGAAAATCTCCAAAGTTGGGGGTCGTCTTATACGCCGGGTGGGGGAGGAGGAGGAAGAAGGGGTGGCGCGGCATGAGGCGGGAGGAGGAAGAAGAGAGGAAGTCCAGGTCAGAGCAGGAGGAGGAGGAGGAGGGGGAAGGAAGGGGTGGCGTGGTGTGGCGTGAGGCAGGAGGAGGAAGCAGCAGCGGATAAGAGGTGAACCCCTATCCTGGGGTTTTCTTGGCAAGACTGGTTCAGAGGAGGTTTGCCATTGCCTTCCTCTGAGGCTGAGAGTGTGTGACTTGTCCAAGTTCATCCAGTGGGTTTCATGGCAGAGTGGGGAATCAAACCAGGTCTCCAGAGTGGTAGTCCAACACTCAAACCACTACACCATGCTGGCTCCTAATCCCATGTACTACCTATAGAACAACTGCAGACTTTTTTGTTGTTCTTGTGTGTCTTCAAGTCCTTTCTGACTTATGGCGACCCTAAGGCAATCTTATCATGGGGTTTTCTTGGCATGTTTCTTCAAATGGGGGTTGCCATTACCATCCCCTGAGGGTGAAAGTGTGTGACATGTCCAGGGTCACTTACTTGGCCGCAAATTATACATACCCCAGAATGCATCACCTAGTATATTGGCAATTCTTCCCCCCAACACTTTCTCATTTTCCCCTGTTGGAAAAGGGATCGTCTTATACAGCGAGTATATCCCAAACTCTATATTTTAATTGGAAAAGTTGGGGGTTGCTTCATAGATCATTGCTTCATAGATCATTCTCGTTTGCTCATTTAAATATACAGTGGGCCCTTCCAATACGCGGTGGATCTGTTCCAGACCCCCCTCCGTATAAGGCAAAAATCACGTATGCTTAAGCCCCATTGAAAATAATGGGGGCGTACTCCCGCAGGCGCGCACACCATTGTTCCTGCCAGGGCTTGCCTTCCACATAAGGATAAAGCTGCGTATGGGGCGGGTGCGCTGTATTGTAATTTTTAGGCTTTCATTTTAAGAGACTCAAAAGAGGAATACCAACCCTAATAATAATGAGTTTACAAAAAAATAATACCAACTTAAGCAAGGCAGATACTCATATGCAAGTATATACATGTGTAAAAATACATGTGCACGCACAAACTAGAGGACTTCCTATACATTTTAAACCTGTCTTCTAGGAATAACATGTAGAAATCTGCTTGCTTTAAAAAAAAAAGAGAGAGATTTCTAGAATGCTGAATTCTATCCACTGTGTGGAATTTCACAGTTATATTGTGTGGAAGAGCACACAAAAATCCAAAAAGGGAAAATCATTGAGGAAACACACACATATTTACCCAAACTAAATGCACATTCAAAGTGAAAAAGTTGACATCTCAGTCTAAAAGCATTTGGAGCATAATCTTATAAGCCAATATGAAAAAGGATGAAAAATGTATCTTGCTCCTTAGCACTGCCTTCTCAAAGATTAATTTCTGAAAATAGAACCTTTCTGAGAATGGAAAATGGAAATTTTCAAGTGCTTACGATATTTTTGAAATATGTATTTCATGGCCCCTTCTAAAAATAAAAATGACTAATTTACTCCAAAAAAGGTGGAATATGTCAGCTCTGGATTAAACACTGTTCAATGAACATTTTAAGCTAAACGCCAACTCATGGTTTATCCTGACACATCAAAATGCCACTGCTTTGCATTGGCTGGTATAAACAAAACCCACCACAATCCTCTAAAATATGAAAACCAAATAACTGGAACACAGTTCTTACATGGAATATGTATTTGGAAACTCAAATTTGTACTCACTTTATTCATTATAAGAGCTAGGTATTGTCCACAAACTGAATACTGACTAATTTTAATTTTTGTTGCCTCTAGGACTGTGATGGCGAACCTATGGCACGCGTGCTAGAGATGGCATGCAAAGCCATTTTCCCTGGCACACATAGGGCGGGGAGGAGGAGGAAAAGGTGTGTGCCTGTTTCTCCTCCCTCCGGGCTGTTCCAGCCCTTCAGCTGCCTCTCCGGAGGCAGCTGAAGGCCAGGGATGGTGCAGGGGGAAGAAGAGGTGCATACCTGTTCCTCTTATTCCCCCTCCCCCCGCCTTTCAGCTGTCTCTGGAGAGGCAGCTGAAGGCCCAGAAGGGAAGGGGGAAGAAGTCCCACCCCCAGAGGGCAGAAGACCTGCCCCTGGCACCGGGTAATATCTGGTGCCAGAAGGCCTTTTAGTTTGGGCACTTGACCTCTAAAAGGTTTGCCATTACTGCTCTAGGATGAAGGCGTATTAGACCTCTGCTACCCAGACAAAATCCTTTATTATGAAAGCATATAAATATATAAAAAGATTTCTACTGGTACTTCTATGATAGGTTGTTTCACATGTACTATATGGCTTTATTTGTGCTTCTCTAGTAAGGATAGAAGTATTTCATTGCAGGAGCAGCATCCTTACCCTGTTATTATGCTCAGAAAGTTGCCTAGCAGAATTATCGACTCACAAACTGCAGCAATTACGTATTAGTACAGTCTTGAGGACAAGTTTTGCAAATTGCAGTAGCTTGAATGACTAATCCAGAAAATGTCTTTAACAGTTTTCTTGTCCCCAAATGACCTTTCATCTGAAGACCTTTGAGTGAGTTACTAAACAAAGTCGAATGGTTATAATGAAATATCAGGCCCTTCTAGAAAAGAAATGTTGGCAGAAAACTGCAAACTACTCAAGGCACTTGTACAAAGATAGTGACAATGCAATCAAGCTCCTACTCTCCTTTTCCGAGTTGGGTAGAAAAATGTTTGCCCAAATCGGCATTGTATACATAGTTCCCCATCTCAGTCCATCAGCAGGAGCAATATGTGCATCACTTTGGAAGTAAATGTGAACATAAACGGCTCAGAAGAAGGAGCAAGCAGAAGTGAAGTGGGAGCGTGATTTAATCCTCCTCTCTCCAAACATGACGAAACACACACATTACATTTACAGGGCTACAGTTGCATAGGCTGAGTTGCCTGATGCACATGTTTTCTGGATCAGTGTTTAGCAGCTTGACAGTCCTCCTACAAGAGTGCTGGGAGTGTGTGGTCTTCCAAATATGTTGGACTGCAAGTCTCAGCAGTCTCAGCTGTGAAAGCCAATGGTGATGGATAAAGACAACTGCAGGACAGCAGCAGATGAAGGTCTACAAAGTCCCTAGCAATGTCCTAGAAGAACATTTATCAAAAGTGCTTTGCCATTTCTTTGTAGTCAGCCGATAAAGAAACACATTGTCTGAATCAGTTACTTCTGCAGATCTAAACTTATTTCAGAGTATCTCCTTATCTTCTACTCTAACAGATACAACTATCTCCACTAGTATAGGCTACAGGAGATGGTAAAAAAAAGAAGTGCTGTTCAGAAACAGGGATTTTTTATTTTGACAATATTGACATATTATTTGGGGAACAATATTGGGAGAAAAGTGGGATATAAATTCAATAAAATTATAGTGCCATCTTCATATCACCTCAGCTACTTCCAATTTAAGAAATAAATTCTCATAAATTAGTCTTAAGTGAAGAGCAAACCATTTAAAATTTGCAAAGAAGAAGTATCTTACTTAATTCTATGTAGTCCTCCAGCAGGAAACTCCATTTTCTGGTCTTCATATCTGAAGAAGTCATAATAAAGAAGAAAGCAGATATGAAACACAGCTACCTTACATTTCATAGTTTCTTCCAACTACACTGAAATTTCTTGAGCAGGCTAAGAATAATCCAAAATAGATATTCATTTATGAGTCAGTCTATAGCTAAATGTCTCAGGGTGACATGCATAACAAGACAAAAGGAAAAACAGGTTTTTGAAATATCCATGCAAATATACTAATTTAAATAAAAACAAAACTATTCTAAACAGAAGATACATTTCAAAGCGGAAGAGATAAGGACTGCTGTAACAAGGCAGCTTTCAAATTATAAAAGGCCTGCAAAAATAAAAAATAAAAAAGGTCTTCACTTGGTCCCAAAAGAGATCCCACTGAGGGATATAATAAGAGATTCCAGTTTGGAGGTCAAGCCCCCCTCAACAATTGGATCAATTTGAATGGGAGGTTAAAAGTCTTGTGCTATTACAAATTGCAATTATAAATTGGTCAAGGCTTCATGTACGATCTAAGCCCTACTCTAAGCAGTCATTAGTAATAAACCACAAAAGTCATCCCAAATAACATTTGTTTGGTTTTTTGTTTATGTTCATTGAAAAAACAGCAAAGACTAAGCCAAGGAGATCCTGCTTGAAAGCCAGAGCAATTCAATTTATGATGTGAAGATTAAGCAGTCTTCGCTTCTCATTCCTCACATCTGAAGGTGGGGAAAACAAATCCCTCAAGAGGGAGTGTTTACATAGTGATGTGAGAGCATATGAGACTGAGAATCCCTTCAAATATCTTGGATCTATCAAATATCTATTTTGGATCAAATTAAGTTTCTGAGCACTATTCAAGACAAATATGTGCAAAACATGCTTTAGCCCAACATGAATACAGTGGGCCCTCGGTATCCGCGGGGGGGGGGGGGGGTTTCCAGAATCCGTGGATGCTAAGTCCCATAGTATTCAATGATCGTGTGGCCATGTGGTCACTCCACCATTAAGGACAATGACACTTTGCCCCCTGCCCCCTCGATGCCAGCCTCACTGCTCTCACCACGGCGGGCAGCAGGGGGACATACTTCTTCTCCCTCCTCTTCTCCTCCTCCTCCTTCTTCCTCCCCTTCCTCTTCCCCCTCCACCGCCCTGCTGTCGCTTGCCCCCCTTTTCTTCTTCCTCTTCCTCCTCTTCTCCATTCTTCCTTGTCGTCCTCCACCACTGTACCCTCTCCCTCCCTCCTTAGCTTCCTCTGAGGCTTTTGCCCCAGCAGGGCCTTGGGGGCAGAGTCTGCCACCCAGTCAGCCAGCGCCAGGGCCAGGGCCAGGGCCAGGGTCAGGACTGGAGCTGAAGCTAGGGTTGGGGCCTGAGACTCAGAGCCCCTGTCCCCAGGCCCAGCATCCAGGATGGAGCCTCTGGGCTCTGAAAGCCAAGCCCCAGCCCTGGCTCCCTTGGAACCCCATTGGCTGAAGGGAGCCAGGGCCAGGTCTTGGGTCTCCATGTTGGGCCTGGGGACAGGGGCTCTGAGCGTCAGGCCCTGGCCCCAGCTGACTGGGCAGAAGACTCCGCCTGCAAAGCCATGCCGGGGCAGATGCCTGAGAGGAAGATAAGGAAGGAGGGAGGAGGGGGTGAGGGACTTTTGTCCCCAATAGCAGCATGGCTGCATGTGCACCACCACTGGGGACAATATGGGTTTGCCATTCATGAATGCTCAAATCCACAGATGGCAAATCCATGGATAAAGTGGGCCCACTGTATTTTCAATAGTATGAGTCATTGTGTCCAGATATGGCTTTTCCGAGAAAAGTAACTAAGGGCCTATACCAGGGGTAGCAACCTTTCCCCTTTAAGGGCCGAGGGACTTCAGCTCCCAGAATCCCAAGAGCTATTGGCCAACATGGGACTATTGGCCAACATGGCTGAGGCTTCTGGGAGCTAAAGTCCCTCGGCCCTTAAAGGGGAAAGGTTGCCTACCCCTGGCCTATACAGACTGCCAGAAATAATACATCTTGAGACCACTTTAACTGTCCTGGCTCAATGCTAGGGAATCATGGGAATTGTATTTTTTTCTGAGGCATTGAGCTTTCTCTGTCAGAGAGCTCTGGTGCCACAATAAACTACAGTTCCCATGATTCCCTAGCACTGAGACAGGTCATTTATGTTTTTTGGCAGTCCCCATGTGGTTATCATTTGATAACACACAAAGGGGCTCCTGTTCTTGTCTTGTCACAACCATGCAAGGTGTCCAACAGGAATACACTAGCAGTTGGAAAGCTTCTAAGCAGCCATTCTGTATCTTTCTACTATGAACCAGGACCCCAAACTGGCTGCTCTTAGCTTTCTTATTTTTACTGTAATTAAAGGGGAAACAGAAGTAATTATTAGTGAATAATCAAGGTATCAAAAACAGCCAAGGGAATTACTTAAACAATGACCAGATTTCAAAAGCACACTTGCACATATCCCATAGACTGCAAGTGTGAAATTATATCTATTTAATATGTACTGTCTAAAGAAGAACAATACCAAGAACAAGGATAAGTGGAAGCTACAGCAATCACTGCTGTAATGCTGAAGTTAAAAGACATGGATTAGAAAACTCACCATAATTCCTAGAATTCAATTGCTTGAATACTGCTATGATGTTGGCAGCATAGCCAATATCTACTTCAAATCGACTGTATGAGATCAGTACACATTTTCCTCTGATGGTTGCTGATGGTTTCTGCCAGCCAATGCATGTCTGCAAGAGGGACCTCAAGGAAGAACATCTACCAACAGATGATGATTTAGTAGCCCCAGTGGTTGTCTCCATTCCTGCCAGAGGTGTCAAAGTTACAGAGGGAAGTTGCTCTACTGCTTCCACTAGAAACAAAGAGAGGATTGCAAAGGGGAAAAATAGGTAACAAGAAGAAAAATCCATCAACTCCCTCGGGAAACAGGAAAAGAAAAAGTGACACAGGAGATGCAGAAGAAAAGGAAAACAGAACAAAGGCTATCAATGCCGAGATATCTGTTAAGAATGCTTAGAAGATGCATTTTCATCTCTTATTATGCCCATTCCTAACTCAGTGAAAACTACAACTTTGTGACTTGAGCTACCCTTGGAGAATAAAGTTCTTGCTAGCATTCAAAACTTTTGGTTTTTCCCCCTTTCCTTTTATAAAAATTATTGTTGTTAAGGGAGGGAAAATGCTTCAAACTTGCAGACATTTCTCTGTCACAAACCCATCAATAAATTTCAAACGCTTTAAATGGAATTTTTAAAAATCATTTCAAAATGTTTCTTTTTTCAAAACAATCTTCCCCCCTTTTTTTTTCATCAGCTGTGGGAGAACACTTATACAAAAAAAATAAAAAAAATAAAAAGGTATACCTGCACTCCAGCTTCTCAATATGAGGCTTTTTTCTTCATTCATTAATCAAATCATATTCTTAAGGTTCAATTTAGGCTCTCTAATCCAAAATTCTATGCAATGTCATCTTGCATCTATAGGATTCCCCAACACATTTGCCAATTGCCTGATTACTTACTGAGATGGCTGTAGTCTTCAAGACTGAAATTCCACATCTTTGTTACAGGATCTGAAGTAGAACAGAATGTGGAAAGTCATTTTGCATTAGAAAATATTGTGTTAATACTTTCAGACAGCTTAAGGTAGACTTGCACAAGAAATCCTTATACGAGCATGACTTATTTGGTCACGCAGAATATGCTCTCCATGTAATTGCTAACATGGCTTTCTTCCTTCTTTCCTCACTTTGTGTGGAAAAATAGGAATAACAAAATTCTTCTCCATTCTTCACTGCACCAGGGGTGGGATTATAAAAAAAATTAAGACTATACACTAAGCCTACTAAGAGCACGCAAGCTCATTCTAGTACTGTATAAATCACTGACCATAATAAAATGGGCTCCTTGTTCCTTAGATCAAAATAGCTCTTAGCATCTCATCCAGGAGAGCATCAAGAATAGTCTTAGAACTACTGACATACTGAGAATTAATAGTAGGCATGCTAGGAGGCAGCTTTCTCAGACTCTGGAATCCCACTATGGTTTCCCTTGGCTACAGAGATTACACCAGAAATACACACACATTTTTGATCTCACGTCTCCCCACAATTTAGTTTGTTCAGGTTTTCCTCCATGTCTATGAGGACTGGATGCTTGTCTTTTCATAAATAAATAAATAAATAAATAAATAAGACATTACATAAATAGGAAGTTATACAGATCTGCAATACTGAGCACATTCACAGCTATGAAAATTTGTAGAAGCTTGTGGCATAAGAGATATAGTCATCCATCATGTGCCTTACCATAATTTTTACTTGGTAAACTTCGGAACATTTCAATGAGTTCTGCATTGTAGCCTATCTCAACCCGGAATCGGTCTTCTAGGTGCTTCACACACTTCCCACTGAGAACGCTGTGTTTTTTTCTCTGTACAGGAATCTCAGTTAGGCTTCCTCCAGAAACAAGCAGTTTTGATTCTTTTCCTGCTTTTATAGGAACGGAAGCATTTTTTGTACCATAAAACTGCAATGTGTTACTACCTTCTTTTTTAGTACAGAGTTCTGAGGTTAAATTTCTAGTAATCGCTAGCATTTCACAGTCATTCAAAGTAGTGTTGCTGGTGGTCTGCAGTGGCATATATTTACCATCATCAAGACCACTGGTAGATTTGTTTTGGGTTTGTAAGGTTTTAATATTGTGAGGGTTCCAATCAACATCTTGTCTAGACTGATGTTGGGCTGTTGGGCATAATTTAGACTGCAGCGGATTAGCATTATGTTGGACTGGTTGACCTTGTTTCTGTGCATTCAGATCAGATGAATGCGAGAGGGGGTGACTCAGAGAGTTTTGCACCACTTGTGAAGGCTGTTTCATGCTACTCAACTCTCTGCTTATACCTCGGCTGGTTCGCTCTGAATAATCCATCTCAGAGGCACCATTCAAGATGGCAGCCTGTTGGTCTGAGGTACAGTGACTGTGTGACATTTGAGGATTCTTCTGCCTAACATGGTTGCTGGAGAGCTGGAGGTGGTGGCTGCTGAGGTTGGTGTGATGGTTTTCCTTCTTCAAGGGCTGCTGTAGGTTTCCTTCACAGCTATGAAAACTCTGCAGCTCAGGATGCTTCTTAGCAACGCCTCCCTGCTGAGCAGCCAGTCGTTCTGCCCTCCTTGCCAAAGCCTTTTGCCTGTTCTCCTCAATCTTCCTTTTCTGTTCTTCTGTAAGACCAGGTGACATTGTCCATTAAGTGCTCACAGAAAGCCTATAAAATTGGAAGTAAAAATAAACAATAAACTAGGTCTATCATCTGGTTACAGAACTTTCTGTGAATCAATCACAGCACTTTTACTTGTTTATTGACTGAATTTAGATTAAAGTAACTTTGAGTCCCACTCTTGAGGAAATGGTAGGATATAAATAAAGCTAATAATAAACAAACAGTTTTGATGGAAGAATCATACTTTCCTAGGAGTTAGGAACCACCTTAAAAGAAACATTCTGTCTTCTATGAATAATCTGATCTCTGACAGAGCTAATCATGATCTGTTTTTTTAATTGTTCATTCCATGTCATTCTGACTAAAGCAACTGAATGCAATGTACAGAAAATGATAAAAACAATGCAACATTAGACAGAATATATAAAGTAGACATGACTAAAGAAAAACCCAAGAAAACTGGTTTGGATCAAACCACTCACTTGAGGAAATACATTAAAGTTTTGAAAGCTATTGTGAATGCCTGAACTGAAGGGGACCAGCAAATATCAACAGAAAGGGAATTCAGTTCACTGCTCGGAGTTCATTGCAGGGGTATCAGTGAGAGGTGCTCATGTGTTCACAAACATAACAAAAACCAATGAATATTTATAAGCAATGATATTCAAATATATTTTCAACTCTATTTTAAATATAGATTAACCATCTTGTTAGTTTATTAAAGAATTTTTAATCAGGTACTGTAAATTTAAGCCTCTTCATCTCTAGAAAAAAATCCTATCAGTTTTAGCTCTATGTGGAGGAAGAGTTTCAATCATACATGAAAAGCTATTGCTAGACTTGACATCCCATTACAGAAATTATCTACCCCATGACAGAAATGATAGAAATCAGATATTTGAATTATACTCTCTTATGATTTAATGTATTTAAGGTTACACTTGTTACACACACTTATACTACTTACAATATGACTCTAACTGTGTTTCCAATACTAGCAACTATATCAGGAGTAGAAAATGTACAACCCTCCAGATATCATTTAACTGTAATTCACAGTATCCTTCACTATTAGATATGCCAGCTAGGGCTGCTAGGAGTTACAGTTCAACATCTGAAGGGGTGCATAATTTCCACCTCTGATCTATATCAAAACATGTAGCAACAATGGCACTTTTCCTTGGTGGTAGGACTGGGTGCTCCTGTGAGGCTAGAGGCTATGCTAATGGCAGCAGTGCTGCTGGTAGGGTCTCCTATGTCAGACAGGTTTTTGCTGAGAAGCCAGACCAAATGTGCCAATGGCTACTGGGCAGCAGCAGTAGTGAGGTGGGGGGGGTGACACTGGCAAAGGATCTCTCAGAGACATCAGCAGTGGCACCATAGCTAACACCAGTTTGTACTGCGTAGAAGGAGGTATCGTAAACCTTCATTTGAATGTCTTTTACCATGAAAACCCTATGATGAGACAATCCAAAATGAGTCAAGAGAGTGCCAGAAGATGAAATTCCTAGATCAGATGACACTTGGTGAGATACTGGGGTAGAGCAGAGGACAACGATGAGTAGCACTGTGTGACTAATGACACAACTGAACTCAAGATGAAAGGATGTTCAGCTGTTGAAATGCTCAGAGGTGAAAGGAAAGTCTGAAGCTGAACAACACATTATAGGAACATGGAATGTGAGAAGCATGGATCAAGGGAAGCCAGACTAAGGTCCAAAACACACTACAGAAATAATCCAGTTTGCAATAGCTTTCACTGTCCTGGCTCAGCGCTAGGGAATTCTGTAGTTTTGTGAGGCATTTAGCTTTCTCTGTCAGAGAGCTCTGGTGCCACAATAAACTACAATTTCCAGAATTCTCTAGCACTGAGCCAGAACAATTAAAGCCATCTCAAACTGGATTATTTCTGCAGTGTATTTTGGACCATGGTAAAATAAGAAATGGAACATACGGTATAAACATTGCAATACTTGCAATGTGGCCCTGGTGGCGCAGTGGTTAAATGCCTGTACTGCAGCCACTCACTCATAGACTACAAGGTTGCGAGTTCAATACTAGCCAGGGCTCAGGCTAGACTCAAGCCTGCATCCTTCCGAGGTCGCTAAAATGAATACCCAACTGTTGGGGAGCAATGAGCTTACAGTTGTAAACTGCTTAGACATCCCATAGCGCATATGAAGCGGTATATAAATGAAGCTGCTTTGCTTTGCTTTGCTTTTAGTTGAGGTGAGTGAGCTAAAATGGATAGGAATGGGACAGTTTGAGTCAGATAATTACACAGTGTTTTACTCAGAAAATAAAAATCTAAGAAAAAACAGGGTGGCATTTATAGTGAAGGAAGATGTAGCAAAAGCAGTCAAAGGATATAATGCAAAGTCTGGCTGAATCATTTCAATAAGACTTCAAGAAAAAACCCAATCAATATAACCTTAACTCAAGTTTATGCTACAACTACAGAGACAGAAGAAGAAACTGATAATTTCTATACTGGAATCCAAGAGAAAATTGATCACACACCAAAGCAGTACTTCTTGTTAATCTTAGATGACTGGAATGCAAAAATTGGAAACAGAATAGAATAGAACTGGGGGGGGGGGGGGGGGGGGAACAGTTTAAATAAAGAAATACCAAAAATTCCAGGGAGTTTGCTTGAAAGTAATTTTGTATTAATGCTTTAATGAAAAAAATTGAATCCTGCTTATTATATTAATAATGTGAAAATTAGTTTATGCATTAGAAAGCTTGATCAACTACTTTTTAAAGCTTTCTAACATTAACAATTAAATGTTATTAGGTCTTGATATGATATACATCTTTCAATAAAACTTTGGGAATTATATTGACAAGCTGGGAACCTATATATAGGAGTATAGGACTATACCATATAGGACTAAATCAGAAAATTAAGTAGCAAAATGCAGCTCAGATGTTATGGCCATTAGCTTAAATAATAACTGTTCTTTAAAAAGTGCTATTTTAAAGTAAGTTATTTTGGTTAAACTTATGTGAATTGAAGAATTTGTTTCTAAATTGCATTTCTTACACTATAAAATAAAGTGATTAAAAAGAAGCAAATGACACCAGATACTGTTCTAACAATGAACACCTGTCAATAACTTGTTGAAGTTAAAATGTTTAAATTCAAACAGTCACTGTTGTTCCAGTAGGAAGGTTGGATAACAACAATAATACCCAGATCTTTTTTTATTGAATAATCAATTAAAATAACCAGGAGTGTTTTGTTTTGTTTTTTAAAAGTCATTTGGTTTAAACCAACTGGGTTTAAACCAGACAACTCTGGAGCAGAATCAAAAATTGTAGAAAGATTTGGCCTAGGATCAAGAAATGAAGCCGTGACTGAATTTATGAGGCCAACAGTTTGTTCATTGCAAACATATCTTCAGACAATCCAACAAATGACTGTATACATGGACATAACCTGATGGCCAACACAGAAATCAAATAGACTATATAATTGGAAACAGAAGATGGAGAAGCTCCATTCTCTCTCCAAAAACAAGACTAGAAGCAGATTGTGGCACAGACCATGAATTACTAATATCAAAAATTAGAATAAAGCTAAAGAAGAACACTAAACCAACCATCATGTCAAATTACAACCAGAGGTACATCCCTGTAGAATTTAAAGTTATTGTAATGTGAATATTTAACCGAAGCCAGAAGAACTTTGGACTGAAGCCAGGGACACAGTCAGAGAGGAATGCAACAACAACAACAGTATCTATAGCAAAAAAGAAAGAGAAGTATCAGATGGCAGATGAAACTGTTCAAACAATTAAGGACAGACAAGAAATAAAGGTAAAGGAGACAGAAATAGAGTCAAAACCTTGAATGCAACTGCTCAGCAACTTATGCACGGGGACAAAGAGAATCACTGTAATAATCAGTTCAGAGAAATATAAGATGACAACCAAAAATGGAAGAACAAGAGACTCTTCCACAAGACATTAAAAGGAAATTTAAACCAAGAGAGGAGATGCTCTATGATCAGCACAGCAACACATTGCATGACCAAGGAAATGGAAATAAAAAGATGGTGGAAACAATACACAGAAGAATTTTATAAAAGAGATGAAAGGGTAAAAGATTCATTCAAGGAGGAATCATTTGGATACAAACCTCCAATTTTCAAAAGTGAAGTGGAAGCTGCATTTAAGAACACTTGGTTGAAATAATCACCAGAAACAGATGACATACCAATAGAGCTGCTTCAATCTACAAAGACAGAATCTACTCTAGTTCTAACTAAAATCTGTTGACAAATATGAAAAACAAAAAAGATCCACAGACTGGAAACACTCAATATACAATCCAGTCACTAAGAAAGGGGACTCCAGGTATTGCAGTAACCACAGGACCACTGCATTAATTTCCCATGCAAGAAAAGTGATGCTCAAAATTCTACAACAAAGACTTTTACCATATGTGGAGCAAGAAATGTCCAGCCTGGGTTCTGTAAAAGAAGAGGCACTCGAGATCACATAGAAAACATATGTGATTGGGTACTGGAGCACACCAAAGAAAATCAGCCTATGTCTTATAGAGTATAGCAAAGCCTTTGATTGTATAGCATGAAAAACTATGGATCTCGCTTATAAAAATGGGTGTGCCCCACCATTTGATTGTCCTGATGTATAACCAGTACTCAGGGAATGAGGCTACTGTTAGGACAGAATACAGAGAAATCCAATGGTTTCCAGTTGGCAAGGGAATCAAGCAAGGCGCACTTTATCATCCTAACCGTTTAACTAGTAAGCTGAACATAACATATGTAAAGCAGGATCAGACATGGAGAAAGGAGGCATGAAAATAGGAGGAAGGAACATCAACAATGTAATGTATGCAGATGACATCATAATGCTAGCAGAAAATGGTAAAATCTTGAAACAGATTACTGAAGAAAGTCAAGGAAGAAAGCATAAAGGCAAGTTTACAGTTGAACATTAAGAAAACAAAAATGACAACAGATAATTTATATAACTTTAAAGTAAACAATGAAAACATTGAAAAAGTTCAATATTTTCCATGTCTTGGCTCAGTCATGTAATCAGAATGGGGACTGCAGCCAAGAAATCAGAAGAAAACTAGGACTTGGAAGGGCTGCTATAAAAGAACTAGACAAGATCCTAAAGTGTCAAGATATGTCATTAATGCTAAAGTTAGGACTGTCTATGCCATTATATTTGTCATTTCTATCTATGGTTGTGAAAGGTTGACATTAAAGAATGCTGATAGGATGAAAATCAATTCATTTGAAATGCAGTGCTGGAGAAGACTTCTGCAGATACCATGGACTCCTGAAAAAATAAATCAATGGGTCCTAGAGCAAATCAGGCCTGAACTCTCCCTACAAGCCAAGATAACTAAACTGAAGGCCTAAGCAGACTGCCAGAAATAGTGCACATTAAATTGAGGCACTGCCCTGGCTCAGTGCTAGGGAGTCATGGGAACTGTATTTTTTTCTGGGACATTGAGCCTTCTCTGTCAGAGAGCTCTGGTGCCACAATAAATTACAGTTCCCATGATTCCCTAGCACTGAGCCAGGGCAGTGCCTCAATTTAATGTGCACTATTTCTGTCAGTCTGCTTAGGCCCTGAGTCTGTTGTACTTTGGACATATTATGAAAAGACATGACAAAACAATAATACTTGGTAAGATGGAAGACAGTAGGAAAAGAGGAAGACTGCATTACAGATGGATAGACTCAATGAAGAAAGCGTAGCCCTGAGTTTGCAAGACCTCAACAGGGCTGTTGATGGTGGGTAACTTGGGCTCTCTCATTTATGGGGCTGTCATAAGTCAAAGTCAACCCGATGACAGTTAACAACAAAAATAGCATTATCACACTTAGAAAAATATCAAGTTGGAGGAGAGAAGGAATCCCCAAATTATAGCATGTAGCGGGAAAAAATACAGGCAGAAATAACACTATTCCATTACTTTGAACATCATTCTTGTCTATACCCTCAAAAGTAAAGTTTGAAGCTGCTCAGTTTGGTTTAATTTGTTTAAAGAATGTGACTATTCCTTGCATGGTAGCATTTCATTTCAGCCCAGATGCAGGGATGAGTCATACAGCAGGGCGCTTGTTTTGTTTTTTGAACTGATGTCAAACCAGGTTGCTTTTACCTTGGCCAAGTCAGCTTGGATTATCTCCCAGTGATAGATGAATCTGCCAGTGTACCCATTAGTGTCACATATCTTCTCACAGACAAGGCACTGACAAACTGGCCATGTGACAAATCCATTCACACTCCCTGTCAACAAATGACAAATCAAATGGCCCAGGCCTCTAAACAATTTTTAAAAGAAAAATTAATGGCTTGAAACAAATCCTGAAAGAAGGCATCAGAGCCAGACCTCTGTCCTACAGCGAGAAACAAGATAAAACACAAAATAACTCATGGTCCTTGAGGTTTTTAAGAAGCAAGAGACAGACATAAAAGCACTAAAAACAGTGAAAGTGAGTTGCAAACAAGGTTTGCAAACAGAAGTGAACCTGAGCAAAGATGGGCCTTACTCAACAACTTCAGCAAAAGTAAGCCACAATCTTTCACATGTAAAAGCAAAGCATGAGGCTGCACCCCAACTATCATTCTTTAGCTTTATCATTACTTTATCATTCATAAAATAATAGGAATAAGACTCAGCTTTTCATGCAGACACATCTCCCCCACCCCCACTCAAGAATTACTCGTGATCTGTGGAGGTTTCTAAAACAATACAATCCCTGTAAAAATCTGTTTACTAGAAGCAAAAATGTGGAAACTGGCATAAGCAGCTAAGCCACCTTCAGTTCTCAGGGGAAAACAACAATGACGAAACATCTGGCTCTAGTATATCCCTTGATGAACAGCTTGCCAACACTCTACAACCTCACTTTGTTGTTGTTGTTGTGTGCCTTCTAGTTGTTTCCGACTTATGGCGCCCCTAAGGAGAACCTATCACAGGTTTTTCCTGGCAAGTTTCTTCAGAGGAGGTTTGCCATTGCCATATTCTGAGGCTGAGAGCATGTGACTTGCCCAAGGTCACTCAAAGGGTTTCTTTGGCTGAGCGGGGATTCAAACCCCATTCTTCAGAGTGATGCTCAAGCCACTACACCACACTGGCTCAATCTCGCTTTACCTACAAAATAAAGAATTTACTGAATATTCTGAACCCACACTAGAATATTCCACTGACCACCAAGAATTAAGTTTTGCAACTTCTAAATCCCAGCTAATTCTCTCAGTAATCTGCCTTCACAAGTCCCAAATTAGCCACGTTACAGGACTGCAACACAAACCACCAAGAGCCTTATGGCTCCTGAAAGACTTAACCAATTGTCTGTCTCACAGGTTTCCACAGTCTGCATATTCTTATGCCATAATAAACCTGTTAAGTGGTTGAAGTTGCAATTCCACACTCGCTCACCGGACAATAAGCTCATTTGAGAGCAAACTCAGAGGAGAGTTACTTTCTTCTTGGAGCATGGAAGACAGCCAATGTGGCGTAGTGGTTTGAGCATTGGACTATGACTCTGGGAGACCAGGGTTCGAATCCCTGCTCATCCATGAAACCCACTAGGCGACCTTGGGCAAGTCACACTCTCTCAGCCTCAGAGGAAGAAGGCAATGGCAAACCTCCTCTGAACAAAAATCTTGTCAAGAAACCTCCACGTTGGGTTTACCGCCATAGGGTCACCATAAGTTGGAAACGACTTGAAGGCAAACAACACACACTTGAAATGAATTTACTGTATATTTATACGAGTGTTTTTATTGCGTGTCTCACATTTTTCTTGACCGTCCTACATTTTGCAGTGCTGCGTCTTCCTTTATGCTTATGGCACCTGTTCAGGGCGACCAGAGAAAGGCAAGGAGAGGGCAAGGCACTGCTAAAATGTAGGACATTCAAGGGAGAAAAATGTAGGAGGTCCCAAAACAAAAATCCATGCTTCTTTGGTTACTGTTGTGTGCCTTCAAGTCATTTCCAAATTATGTCTTCTCTTAAGGCCAATTATCATGGGGCTTCCTTGGCAACTTTTGTTCAGAGGAGGTTTGCCATGGCCTTCTTCCCCTGAGGCTGAGAGAATGTGACTTGCCCAAGGTCAGGAGGAATGCCAAAAGGGAGGACAGAAGGCTGAAACGGAGAGCATGTCCTGGAAAAGGAGGACGCCTGGACACCCCACCTTCCCTCCTTATTAGGAACCCCAAAGAGGGCCCTGACCCCAGGAGAGTCAGAGGGGCCGCAAGAAACTACAGTTCCCAGGATTCCCTAGCACTGAGCCAGGGCAGCAGTTAAAGCGGTGTCAAACTAGATTATTTCCGCAGCGCGGAAGCAGCCTTCTCCGTCCCACCCATAGACCGCTTTCCCTGTGCAAAAGAAAACATATTTCGCCAGGGAGCCTTCTCCTAAGGGCTTACTTCTCATCCGTCAAACTCCACCAGCACCCAGAGCTGGCGCCCACTCAGCGGCCCCCACCTCTCGACTACAATCCCCGTCAGGCCACGGGGCACGCAGAACGCCAGCGCCGCCAACTCTATTGGCTAAAGGCTAAACGGCGTCGCGATGCATCACGGGAAATGAGGTCCTCCGGAAGCCGCCACTCAACAGTGAGAGTGGGCTACGTTTCGGCGCATGCGCGCAAAGGCCGCAGTTTTGGAACTTTACTTATTTTAGTGTTCTGTTGTGTCGGGCTTTCTACACCGGAGGATTAATCCAGTTTGACACCACTCTAATTGCCATGGCTCGATGCTGTGGAATCCTGGGATTTGTAGTTTACTGAGGCATCAGAACTCTAAAGGCCTCACAAAACTATAGTTCCCAGCATTCCCTAGCACTGAGCCATGGTAGTTAAATCAGTCTCAAACTGGGATATTTCTGCCAACGTAGATCCAGCTCAAGGAGGCTAAATGTCTCACAAAACTACAGTTCCGAGAATTTCATAGCATTGAGCCATGGCAGTTAAAGCGGTGTCAAACTGCGTTAATTCTCCAATGTAGATGCAGCTACAGTAACCATGTGAGTAAAGAAAGATAGGATGAGCTGCAGAATAAAAAGATAGCAATAACATCTTTGTTACTGTAACCTGGGAGCGAGTACCACCGAGTTCAGAAAGACTGTGGTCCAAAACACACTGCAGAAATCCAGTTTGAGACTGCTTTATCTGTCCTGGTTCAGTGCTAGGGAATCCTGGGAAGTGTAGTTTATTGTGGCACCAGAGCTCTCTGACAGAGAAGGCTCAATGTCCCAGAAAAAAATACAGTTCCCATGATTCCCTAGCACTGAGCCAGGGCAGTTAACATGGACTCAAGCTGCATTATTTCTGCAGTGTGTTTTGGACCACAGTTCACAAGTATCAATAGAGCAGTTACTGAAGGGGGTTCCTCTCCCCGAAAGTTTCCAAACCCTTTTCTTCCATACAGGTCCATGGGTGAGATGGATGAATAGTATGCTGGCTTTCAGGCCTAAAAGGCCTGACATTGCAGAAAAGTCCCTGCTACGTACTTGAGATGCTTAGTCTTCAGGCAAATCACTCCCTAACCTTGTCCCCATTCCAGTCTGAGGCTCACCCTTTTCCTTCTTCTCCATTCTTTGAATGCTGTTTCTTCTGCTGCTCTGACCTGGACTCCAGAAAGTTCTCCTTCTCTCTTTAACCTGCTTAATAACAGATGCGTATGATGGGCTGCCTCTGGTCGTAATTCTTGGTATGTGCTTTCAAGCCACTCCGTCAGCTTATGGGTTTCATAGGGTTTTCTTAAGCAAGGAATACTCAGAGGTGGTTTTGTCCTCTGAAATATAGCCTACAGCAGCTGGTATTCCCTGGCGGTCTCCAATTCAATTACTAACCAGAGCTGACCCTGCTTAGTTTCCAAGATTACATGGGATCTGGTGCCATTAGGAAATGTAAACCCTTGTTCCTCCAGAAGCAGCAAACCTTCCTGATTTACTGTATGGACCTTATCACACGCTGGCCACGAAGCGAAAAGTAACCGAAATTAGAATAAATTCAGTTCTATACCGAAATGAACTGAAAGAGCCCCCGCAATATGTAAATGCCTACCACACGCAATTACCGCCATAGCGCATTTATCGCGCTTCCCGGGACACGCATCCTGGAAACGTATTCTCCGTGCACACACAAGTTAGAAAATCCCATAAATTACAAAGAGAGGACCATGTTTACCTGTCCCATTTGTTGCCCAATCCAAACAGGAAGGACACGCCATAAGATGCTTCCTCACAGATCCATGGGAAGTAGTGCGGGGAACCATGGGTCAGGGCAGGGAAATGCTTCACAATACGTATCGCGTGCTCATATGTATTTCGCCTGCGCGGCCATTGCGCGATGATTCCGAAAGCTTGGATGTACTTCCCCGAAAAACCGAATGTCAAAATATCTCAGTTTGTTACGGATTAGCTCCGGGTTCTGCCGAGTTTCGGTGCAATGTCGTGTGTAAACACGGGGAAATAATAAGTATTAGCTACGGATACCCTTTGGATTAGGTCTGCTTTAGACCCCGTGTGATAAGGTCCTATGTGACAAAGGGGGAAATACCTACCCTCACAAATTTTAATGACCCAGTTCAAGGAAGCATATTTTTACCTTCAGTGTTAATAAGGGAATCTAGAAAATTAGGTGGTATCATTAGAAGAATACAGTTGTCTCTCCGTTTTTGCAGACTTGAAGTCCGCAACCCTTGTTTACCATGAAGGAGGAACAGAAGGACATAAAATGGGCACGCTCCACAGTGCACACCTGCTCTCCCCCGTAGGCACCCGCCTCCATTCAAGCCAATAGGGCTTGAATATTTGCGTTTTCCCTTTTTCACGTGTGTGTGTGTGTGTCTGGAATGGATCCCCCATAAAAATGGAGGGACAACTGTATAGTGAATTGATAAGTTCATTAGCTAATTAGTTCTCGTGATTCCACTGTTCCTAATAAACATGGGTAAGACTGAGTTGTGCATCACTTTTGTCCAAGTGATGGGATCAAAATGCTTCCAGCAGATTAAAGGAGCTGGAAACTGATAGGTAAAAATCTCTCAAAGACTCCATTTAAAAAAGAAAAAAACTCTTTGGTTTAAAGGAACAATAGAGTCAGAAGTGATCACAAAGGCCATCTAATCCAACCCCCTGCCATGCACAATTACAACACACCTAAAAGATGTCCAACCAACATCTGTTTAAATATCTCCAAAGATGGAGAGCCCACCACCCTCTGAGGCAGTTCATTCTACTGTTGAACAGCTCTTACAGTAAAAATATTCTTTCTCATGTTTAAGTAGAATCTCTTTCCTTGAAATTCAAATCCACTGGTTCATGTTATAATCTCTAGAGCAGCAGAAAATAACCTTGCTCCATGTGCTACATGAAATTCCTTCAGATGTTTAAAGATGGCCATCATGACACTTCTCAGGCTTCTCTAAGTTAAACATACCCAGTTCCCTAAGCTGTTCCTCATAAGGATTGGTTTCTAGACCTTTGGTTATCTTGGTTGCCCTTCTCTGGTCACAATCCACCTTGCTGATATCCTTCTTGAGCTGAGGTGCCAAGAATTGGACACAATATTTGACATCTGACCAAAGCAGAATAGAATGGCACAGCTACTTCCCTTGATCTACACACTATACTCCTGTTGCAGCCTAGAATTGCATTGGCTTTCTTGGCTGCAATGCTAGTCCCAGCTTCTGCCAACCTAGCAGTTTGAAAGCATGTAAAAGTGCAAGTAGATAAATAGGTACCACTTCAGTGGGAAGGTAACAGCGTTCTGTGCAGTCATGCTGGCCACGTGATCATGGAGTCGTCTTTGAAAAAGCTGGCTCCCTCACCTTAGTAACGGAGATGAACACTGCCCCCTATAGTCAGATGCAGCTTGACAGTCATGTCCAAGGGGAAATCTTTATCTTTACCTTTATCACACTGTTGACTCATGTTTAGCTTGCAGTCTACTAAGACCTCTAGATCCTACAGTATTCACTGCTTTCAAGCCAGTTGTCACCCATTCTATAGTCATGCATTTCATTTTTTCTTTCCTCCCTTACATTTATCCCTGTTGAAATTAGTTTTGGCCCAGCTCTCCATCTGTCAAGGTCATTCTAAATCCTGTTCCTCTCCTCTGGGGTATTAGTTACTCACCCTAATTTGATGTCATTTGCAAACATGATAAGCATGCCTTCTATTTTATCATCTATGGACGTTTTCAAACTACCCTTCCTAAAGCCGGGTGGAGCCATTCCGGAACAGGCCGTGCCGCTGATTCCGGAATGGCTCCGGCGGCGCCATTTTGACACCCGGAATTACCTTTCCGCCGCTGAAGCCGGAGTTACAGGTCTTTTGGCCGGAGTGAGGCTGGACTTACGGCTCCATGCGTTTGAACACACGGAGCAAGGAGCCGGACGGACGCAGGGATGGCACCGGAAGGGGCGGGGTTTGCTGCTGCGTGTGTGTGAACGAGCTGGAAATGGAGCCGGAGTGGGGCCGGACGGAGGTAGGATTGAGTCCTCCTAAAGCCCCGTGTGAAAACGTCCAATGTCATTTATGACGATGTTAAATAATACTGGGCCCAGGACAGAATCCTGAGGCCCTCACTAGTTGCTTCTCCCTGGGATGAAGAGCAACCATTGGTGAGGACTCTTGGTTTGTTCTGTCAACCAGTTGTACTATTGCCCAATTCCTCCTGTATTGCTAAAGCTATTTTCTCCAGTATTTGATGTCCCCCTGCTCTATGGAATACTGTGTTTCTTACTCTTGTGACTCAGTTTAAAGCCCTCCTTATCAGACTTGCAAGACTGTTTCCAAATATATTCTGTCCAATTGCTGGGATGTGCAATCCATCTCCTGCCATAGGTCCCTCTTCATGAAAGTGTCATAATCTAAGAGGAGTCAAATCTTTCTTAATGGCAACCATCTGCAGAGACTTTTTTTTTTTAAATCCTTGAATTTTTCTCTCTCTTCCTGAGCTGCATCCTTCAATAAAATAACAACCTGTGCCCCATGGTCCTTTCTCCCTAGAGCCATTTAGAAAAGAAGAAGTCATTGCCTTCTTTCAGGAGCTCTCATAACTCCATGTATCATAATAAATAGTTAGCAGCACTAGAACCACACAAAAGCACACTTATTCTGCTTTTTTTTGCAAGCCCCTTTCCCTCCATTTTGAAGAATATTGTGACTGATTAATGCAATCATGCTAAATATGGGAAGGAGGTACACAAAGAGAATTTGATTGTATCTTCTTTTGAGTGTGCTTTTCTTCAACGTAAGGACAATTCAGTTTTCATGGATTTGCAAGCAGAAGGAGAAAGGACAAAACTACCCTAATGAATTTTCTTTTTGCAGTGAAAGACATGGGAAATTTTTACGCACTTTTGCCCCATGTGTGATTGACAACTGATGATAGCGCTTCAGCCTAAAATGCCAAATATGGCCTAAGTAGTTAAAAGTGATATTTCAGATTGCCAGTGAGAGCTGACATAGCTCTTTTCTCCTCCACTGAAAGAGAATCATGATGTGGGCTATAGTCCATGAAAGCTTATAACAAACAGCATATTAGTCCAGAAAATGCTGTAAGACTTTTAGGTTTTGCTGCAACAAACTAACATATCTGCCATCCCCCCCCCCCCCCCACAAAACCCTAGACATTTCTCCTATGAATTAAAAAAAAATGACGATGTTAGGGGGAAAGTTTCAGTGTAACCCTTGTTTCTGATATGGTAAAAAAAATTGTTTGTAGAGATTTAAAAAAATAAATCAGCATTCAGTGATGTGATGCCCCCATCTGCCTTGTAAAATGATGGAAGTCTGTGATGCAGCTTTACTACCTGAGTCAGAACTAAACATGGAGTGACTCATAAATGCTAGTGTGCTTCAAAAATCAGGTCGGATGCTACTAGTCTCAGTTGTCTCAAACTGACATTGGCTTTCAACCTTCACAAAAGGCAGACAAGTTCAAAGACATCCCTTTCAGACCAGTCCACAGTCTGTACAGCATATGAAGAAGTGGGTTTATATCCCACTAAGATAAAAACCAATTAGTCTGAAACATGCTACCACATTTCTTTTCCCTTCCCTTCTTGCTTTTTAGCTTATACCCAGAGTCTGAGACCTTTAAAAAAATTAAAATCATTTTATATTGACTGATATTCCTAAAATCCCTGATATGTTAGCATTATTCAATGCATGGGATAGCAATGTGTTATTTTAAAATAGGTTTTTAGATTAATTTTAATTAATTAATTACTTTTAGAAATTAAAATAGAAAAATTGCCAAAACTCTTTGCCATAATCCTTTTAAATAACAGTTTGGAAGTTTAAATTGCTATCTTTTTTTAATTAGGGAGAAAATAAAGAGGGGAAGGGAGGGAATAAAACTATTTCCTAAAATACAGTTCGAGATTGGTCATCTGTTTCAATAGAAGCTGAACTCATGTCCAAACATTTCTCCTCAAAAGTGGCATCTATAAAATACATATTTTTCATTCTAAGCATGGAGTATAGGTCTTTGTTTTGGAAGCAACAAACAAACTTCACTTGTTGCACATTTTTTTTAAACCTAGTAATGTTACAATGTAAAAAAAATGTTATGTCCTCATATCACCCTCGTAACATAATATAGGTAACATTGTTCTTTGTAACACGTTACTTCCCAATTCTGCTTGCGCAGATATATTTTTGACATTAACAAGAACATTTTGGTCTCATTTTGTACCAATCAGCCAACAGTACAATTAATTATGATATAGTTCATACAGAAATGACAAGTGAGTCAAAACTATTCTGTTCATGCCAGTTCATGCCAATACTTCCTAAACAGTTCGTACAAGGCTACCACTTTCTCCCCACCCCATTTCAGTTCTCTACCCAGATTCATAACGCATAGATCAAAAGCCTTATCCTGTGTTCAGTCCTCCAACTGTACATTGTATTTCATAAAAGAGTGGTTCTGTGCTGCTCAGAAATGACAAGCAACATCATCAAGTTATACAGGCCTCCTCCTCCTCCTCCTCCTGAAAATGTCAGCTGGATTTAGAAATCAGACATGATGCTCAAAATAGGTAATGCTTTTAAAGAAAAAGAGCAGCTAAGAGAATAAATATAGCGATGGAGGAGGAGGAAAGCAGGATGATAGATGTCAAATGTCTGTAAAGCAGACAAAGGGGATGTGTGGGTTGTTGGAAATATTGACTGTAACTCCCATCACCCTCCAGAGAGCCAATGGTGAGGGATAATGGGAACTGCAGTCCACCAACAATTGGAGGGCCACAGGTTCCCTATCCTTCTTCACATAGAAGTGTACACCATATTCAGTACTTGCTTTTTCAGTATGTTTAAACAAATTCTACAAACTCAGCTGTGTTAAACAGATGTGAGGAATCTAAAATCTAAATATAAATTTCTGATATAACATTTAATAGCAAGCACAGCAATCTAATATAGGCTAACCAGGGAGTGAGTCCAGCTGAACACAGTCATATGTTTCAAATAAAGATCCGTAACACAACAAGACAGAGTAACATGGCTTCAGAGGAAAGAATAACATGCTAAGACAATGGCAATGTTGGGTTAGAGTTGTAAAAAGAATAGAGGCAGATCAAAGATTGAATAGATCAGACATATTAATAACTTGTTCTCTTTCTGATTCCAAAATATAATCAAATTTGCAGTTTGTGTTGTCCTGGAAAGGCCTGCTGAAAATCGCTATTGTAAGTACTGTAATTTGCTGTCCAATCAGGGTCTTGTGTAAGTTATAGTAACTAAATTGGTATACACTAGCATAGGTTAAGGATGTAATATAACTGTATAGAAGGCATGAATGCAAAATGCCTCATTGGATTTCATATCAAGTATATTATTTTCTCTTTCTTTCTCAGTCCCTTGCTGCTCTTAGTTGTGCTTACCCATGTCAAGCACATAATATTTATCGCTAAATTTGCAAACTTGTCTCTTCCTTGTTTCTTCTCCCCCTAAGGTTCTTGTAGCTTAAACTCAGGAAGACACTACTTACTAGTACTTTTTTAATTTTGTTTTTAACAAAATGGAGTTAATCCAATGAACAGATTAGTGTCTGTCACAAATAGTACGTTTCATGCTGCCCCTTCCTTATCTGACCAAGGAGATCAAGCAGCAGCTGAGGGCAAAACTATGAAGAAGGAACTATGGACATTACCGCATGAGCACCATTCTTGCAACAATTCCATCAGTTTAAAGAAAGTGGAAACATACTGATTTCAGAGCAGCCATTATTGTAAATTTTTGCAATTGCACAACTGGGGCTGCTGCTGCCATCGCACACTCTTCTTGACTCCCCCAGCACCTATGGAACAGAGGCGGTGTTCTGCAATAAATATCACCAAAGGTACTTTTTTTCTGGATGTAATCAAAGTTTAAAAGCTGTGTGTAGTAATTTCCCACATTTTGCCCTCTCTCAGAGTGCTAGGGTCTCCCTATGTTTCCTTGTTATGGGCATTGACTTCATAGGGACTGAGTGAAGCACCTAAACTGAGAGCCTTTGTGGCTGAAGAGCAGTCTATAAATGCACCAAATAAATAAATACATAAATAAAATTCTGAATAACATGCTCAGAATATGGCACAATATAGACATTTCTGCATTCTTCCATTTCAGGAAGGTTGTGAATCATGTCTGAATGTTTTCAGTGTTTAATACTACCTGTATGGTAGTAGGAGACCCTTAGCACATTTGGGCAAGATTTCTGTTTATCTGGCTGATTTTTCACAGGCAGGGTACTTAAGATGTGGAGGAATAGTCACACATGCTATCACCACCTGCAATTTGAAGTGGCACAATCTCGGAAGGGCAGTATCAGGTGATCTTTCTGAATGTGTACTTTGGCTACAATGATGGAGACAAGTGATGGATGGACAGTACTATTGTGCATGTACATGGGGAAAATGTATGAAAACATGCATAAAGAATACACGCATAGATCAATGAAGTCCAATCAGATGCATGAATGTGAGGTCCACACTTCCTCTTTGTGATCTTTACCTGATGAGCAGATGAAAGAAGGACAAACTGGAGAACTTGTACCTTTCCAGTTGTTGTTGGTCTTCTGTTCCCATCAGATCTAACCAGTCTGACCAGTGGCAAACCATTATGGGATTAGTAATTGACCAACACCTGGAGGATCAGAAGTTCCCCTTTCCTGAGTGAAAGTGATATAATTCATTTGTGAAAATTATTTTGATTTCTGTGGCTGCATCTGCACTGTAGAAATAATGTAGTTTGACACTACTTTAACTGCCGTGGCTCAATACTATGGAATTCTGGGAATTGTAGTTTGTTGAGAAGGCTAAATGTCTCACAAAACTATAGCTCTCAGAATTCCATAGCATTAAGCCATGTCAGTTAAAGTGGTGTCAAAATGGATTATTTCTGCAGTGAGAATGCAGCCCTTACCAGTCCACATATTTTCTCTCCCCAAAGACAATACTTTACATATGACACATTAGGTATTTTCCACTCCTCCAACATTTTGTTCAAGAGGCTAATGTGTTTTTTTTTACATCTGTGTTTTGTTATACAAAGTTGTTCAGGGATTGAACATGTTTCCATGTCAGGGATGGAAGTTCATAACTAGAATTCACCAGGTTGAAATATTGACACATTCTAAACCATGCTCATTCCTTGAAAAATGCTCAGCAAACAATAAGCAGAGTGCTCATAAAAGCACTGCACTTTGCATGCGCACTGTTATTTTTTCCAAAGAGATGTCACTGGCATGGCATGGGGTGAGTTGTTAATTTTAGTCATTGGGGCAAGAAAAGGATTGTGTTGTAAAGCATTTGATCATGCAAAGAGAAGATACAGCAAAAGCCTAGGATGGAATGACTGGATGCAAAAAGAGCTGCTTTTTGGGATTGAAACAAGAAAGAAGCATTAAATGGAAGAAAATGTCACTTCTAGAGAGAACAATTTGCAACGAAACACAGTTCAAAGCAGTCAGAAGTTGGCCAATTTGATACCTAATTTTTGGTGTCAAGAGGTTATAACTTCATTGCTTGAACATTTCCTATCTGCATTCTGTGCTTCAAAATTCTATGCCTTAGGGCTAGCAGGTGCTACAAAATCAAAATAAAGGTTACAGCTGAAATTACTAAAAATCCAAAGTTTACTCACATTCCGCAGATCAAGACTTTCAAATAGGGAGGATACTGCCAATTTACAAAACTTGAATACAAGAACATTGCTTTCATACTCCACTTTTTCATATTTATCACCATCTTATGAACAAATGCCCAGATGGTGATGCTAAAATCCCACTCACTGTTCCAAAAATTTGATGTTCTATAATTCACTGCTAGGACTTTGGTAATTTCTGGCTCTAAATTTTGAACTTCAAATCAATTTGCATGTTTGAATTGGAGTTTTTAATCATTCTCATTTGTTTTTGTTCTACTTGTAAAGTGCTCTGTATCACATTTTCAATTAGCTGAATTCCATGGCTTCCTACTGTGGTTTCTTTCCTGGAGAATCTGTCTCAGGCCTTGCTGGACTGGCCACGATATGCTGGGGAAAGCCTGGAGTAGTCTGGCCCTGCAACTGCCCAGCTGAGTCACTGGTGTGTCCATGGCTGCTGTGGCTCATTTTATTCTGAGAGCAGAGCGAGGTGCCCAATGATGGTCTCATGGCTGGGCACCTCATTCTGATCTTAGAACAAGCAACCTGCAACCATGACAGATGCATTGGGTGATTCAGTAGGATGCACATGCAGACAGCTGTCACAGTGTGGGAATGGATTTTCTTGGAACATCTGCAGTAACAGATGAGTGTTTAAAATGCAGTATAAGGCTGTTATACCCTGGTTCTAGTGGAACGTGACTAACATCGTCCATACTGCTCTCACCAGAACTTGGA
Organism: Phrynosoma blainvillii; assembly: GCA_026167975.1. Lineage (NCBI taxonomy): Eukaryota > Metazoa > Chordata > Lepidosauria > Squamata > Phrynosomatidae > Phrynosoma > Phrynosoma blainvillii. The sequence continues at coordinate 304,284,955 of JANUYF010000001.1, read as the reverse complement.
TTTGGGACGTGCATCACCCAAACAAGGCAATGCCAGCACAGGATGTTTTCACACGGGGCTTTTGGAGGACGCTAGCCGGCCTCCGTCTGGCCCCACTCCGGCAAAATGTCAATTTTTTCACACGACGTCGCAGCAAGCCCCGCCCCTTCCGGTGCCATCCCCAGCGCTAGCCGGCGTCAGTCCGGAGCTTGCTGCGTGTGTTCACATGACGTCGCAGCAAGCCCCACCCCCTTTAGCTCTAACTCCGGCATCAGCGCCAGAGTTGTAATTCCTTTTTTTAAAAGGAATTAGGTCGCTGCTGCCGGAGCCATTCCGGAGTGAGCGGAAGGCTCCGTTCCGGAATGGCTCCAGGCGGATGGGACGTTTGTGTATGAAAACGTCCACAGTAGGAAACAGGCTTTTTCGACTGTGCAGACAAGGCCTTGGTCACACAAGTAAATTTAACCTAGTGTTTACCATCTGAATGTGCAAACTCACAATTTCTGCTAGACCTCTCCAGAGTTGCTCTCTGTGTGATAGAATGTGACCATTGAGAAATGGGTCCCAAAAACATCAGGCCTAGCCTGATAAGGCAAAATGAGACAGTTGCCTCAAGCAGCAGGTCATGTCTGGTGTGGAAGGAGGGAACAATGGTAGCCCAGTGGCCATTTCCCTCTGTTGGAAAGCAGAAGGTTGTGCCTTCCAGGCAGATTGCCCTGCAGTCCCTGTTGTTGTTGTTGTTGTTGTGTACCTTCAAGTTGTTTCTGACTTATGGTGATGCTAAGGCAACCCTATCATGGGGTTGCCTTTGCAATTTGCGTTTACTGGCCTTTGCCGCCTGGGCGCGGCTTGGATTCCCCGCAGCTCTTTGACTCCCCGGTGGAGCGCCCAGCTTCCCTCCTTCTCCTCGCTATAGCTGGGTTATGGGTGTCAACCCCGAGCCTCTGTGGGGTTCCTCCGTGTCCCCTATGCCAAGGGGAACAAGCTGCCCACCTCTTTTGTCTCCTTCTCCTCTCTTGAGTGGGCAAAACCTGCGTCCAGGGAGCGTTTCTCCACGGAGCTCCGTGGCAACGCTCTCCACGCTCCCGCTTGCCGGCCGGAAGTCAGTCCTCTTTGCAAGAATTGTCCAGAGGCAGGTTTGCCATTGCCTTTCCCTGAGGCTGAGAACATGTGACTTGCCCAAGAGCACCCAGTGGGTTTCATGGCTGAGTGGAGTATCAGACTCTGGTCTCCAGGGTTGTAGTCCAACACTCAAACCACTATGCTACACTGGCTCTCCTGTAGTCCCTAAACTACTCTAAAGCTATGTCCCATCACTGTCCCATCAACATTGTTGAAGCAATACTTAGCATACGCCCAGGAGAGGGCATGTTGCTTTTTAACTCAGGTGGTAAAATGTCTTGACTCATCCCTGACAACTGCACTGTACATATATGATTTACACACAGGCTGTGTGCAGGACATTTTAAATTGCTTCTTGGTATGGTCATCTCCACAAAACAAACCATTATTAACCTGTGATAACTCAGTGTGGGACCAGCCCTCCTGCCCTCCTTTTTGGTGGCTTCTGAATGGCAGAAGTAAAGGTTGGCAGAATGTTTCAGGAAAACGGTTTGCTGCACAGAACCTTTACTGCATGCAAGCAAAGTCTGCTTCAAAGGCGTGAGGGAGTAATTTAAAGCAGTCTCCATGGAGACACTGGTTGGGTGCCAGCTTCAAACTGGAGCCTTTCAAATGTTCTGAACTCAAACTTCCATAATTCTCAAACAGATAATGGGACTTGCAATCCAACCCAGCTGGAGAGCACAATCCGCCCGTTTGCATCCCCTAAATGTTAGGATTGCCAGATCCAAGGCTGCTGGCTGAGCCCTCAGAGAATTGTTTCTCAGGGTCCCTAGGTAGGGAAACAAATCTCAGGGTGAACAATACTGGAGTGAGTTTGAATCTTGTATATGATACAGCTTTAAAGCCATCTCCTCCCACTGGTTGCAAAGTTCACTGGCTTTGCTGTGTGTTGTGCTTGTGCAACATTGGTACACCAAAAAGCCAGGAGGGAGAAGACTAGGAAGAGAGATGGTGGTGGGTGCATGCACTTGGGACCATTGTGCCATCTGCAGCCAGGCACTATCATGCCTCAAGAGTCCTGTTATACATGCCCTGGCAACAGCAGTTCAGGACTTGGGGGAGTATTCCACATGAGCTGGCAGCAGTATAGGGTCAGGAAAAAATCCTCATATGTCATGTGTGCAGTGGTTAAATCCATGTGAGATGTGAGCCCTAGCAGGAGTAGCTGCAGCTAGTGGACACATTAACTGCCTGCCCTGATACTTTCTCCCAATGCTTTCCCTTTGCCAGCTTTAGATTGCCATATTACCCAAGTATCTGAGGTTTCCCCCAAATTCTGAGCTCATTTACCCATTTCTCATATCCATTTCCACAGTCAGGAGCAATTCTGACCCAGTTGTCAATCCTTGCCTTTCTCACCTCTGTGACATTACATGGCCCAACCTCCACACTTTATGTTTCAGCACTGCAATATAAGTGAATGAGGTGCTGGTGATGTGGCAAACTGGCTGATCAACACTATAGGTTAGAACTTGAGAACACTATAGACACAGGTTTGGATTCTGAGAGCTGTTGTCCAAAAAAGTAACATTTTCAAGGCTTGCTGCAGACCTGTCTTAGCAACCATATCCTCTCCCACAGAACACCAGGATGGTAGAGAGCTAGGGACCTGTAGCAGAATTCATAGCTTCCTCACCCATTTACAGTTCTCTATATTCTTTGGAGCAAGATGATAGAAGTTTTAGAACTCCAGATGTCTAGACTACAATAGCCACAATATCTTATCATTAGCTATGCTGGCTAGGGCTTCTGGGATCTGGAAGTTCAAAACATCCATCCAGCCAAATGTTTTCCAACTATATGTTGGAGTAACCCTTAACACCATATAAAATGAATATGGGTTTATACTGGAGAAAAATCTAGAGTGTCCTGGTTTATCTTTATGGATGACATTGCTTTGTTTTTCAAAAGCCTGTCCCCAGAGAATCCAAAGAAGAAAGATGTTGGGGGGGGGGGGGAGAAAAGAGACAAAAGTTGTAAACAAAAAGAGTCTCTGTACAATCAGTATATTTTAAAAAACCCAAAGTGCTTGTGTCCATGTATTCATGACTGTTTCAGGAACAAAATACAAAATGTGGCCCTTCCTACACACAACATCTAATGTTGTGGAAATGTTCCCAGTTCATGTATCCAAATGTAAAACTTAATAAATGTACAAAACTGTCATAAAACTTTAAGGAAGGGATTTTTTATGGGGGGTGGATGGGGGGAAAGAAATTTTAAATAATGGGGGTGACATTCTATTTGATCTGTTGTATTTTTAAATTATTTTAAATCCATGGTTGGTTTTTAAATGGTGGTTGGTTTAATGTGTGTTAATATTATAAAATATCACAATTCTTTCTGGGGGGTTTTTAAATCATATTCTGGACTGTCTTGAGTCCCCAGTCCTTAGAGAAAGGTGGGATATCAAACAAACAGACAGATTATACACTTTTCAGGAAGGAAAGGAAGGAATGAAATCAAAGGTGGCCTGTTGACTCAGAGAATACACCTGGTCCACAGTGTGAGAGATAATAGGAACCTTAAGAGAGGCTTTCATGACTGTAGAAACCCAATGTTGCCTCATGGAAGATAACTTTGCCATCTCTCTTTTTTTCCTATCAAACTGGCTGTGGCTTTAAGAATAATTGTATTTCTGCCTGAGCTGCAGCAAAGGGGGTGCATGTGTGTGTGACTGAATTTGGTTGATCTCACTTCAGCCCTGTAAACAATGAATGATTCCTAGTCAATATGAGTTCTACACCCCTGAATTAGGGGTTTTTTTTGGGGGGGGTTACATAGCATGTGGGGTTTAATTGATATCAGTTGAACATGGAAGTGTAGCCCCAACTCAACATCAATAAATAAAATGTCCATGGTCCCAATAAAACCCTCTGGAGTGGTACACCATGTGTTCATCCAAATGGGGTGGTCATTTTCTAGCAGCAGCCAGTATCTAGACAACTTCATTTAACATCTTTCACTCATTTGCTTTTTGTAAGCAGGCACTACTTGTAAGGTGATGCAAAGTTCCCTTGAGAAATTTCACTAATCTGGGGAGTGGGAAACAAAGCTCTTTTGAATTTCTTCAAAGGTTCCTATAGATCTGAAATGGGAGATGTACACTCTTCTGGATGTCATTAGACTACAGATCCCATCATCCATAGGCTAGGCTAACAGGAGTCAAATATATCTGGAAGGAATATATCCAAAAATTTCTGGAGGGCCACAGTTTTCCTGTCCCACTGATGCTCTGCTAATGTAGAACCTTTCAAATTCCCCTTATCTTTGGGGAAACCCAGTGGCAAAGATAGACATTTGAAGCTAGATCAGCCATGTCCTTTTTTAATGAAGCCTCTATACCAGTGATTCCCAAACTCCAGCATTCTAGGTGTTTTGGACTTCCATTCCCAGAATCCCAAATTCTAGGTCAAGATGGTTGAGGCTTCTGGGAGCTGAAGTCCAACACACTTGGAAGGCCAGAGTTTGGTAATTACTGCTCTACACTATTCATTGGTTTCATCCTGGTGGCTTTGTGGGTTTTCCTTCACAGGAAGGGCTTAGAGCTCTGCTTTGCAAGCAGTTGGTGACTCTGTCCCAACCAGGAAAATTCCTCAATTGTTAACAGTGATGCTAAGACGATTATCTGGCTTGCAAGCAACCAGAGCCAAGCGCATTGTATTTATGCAAAGTCAAATATGTTTCCCTGCTGTTACAGAAATGAGATGCTGCTGCTCAGGAGGTGATATGGACTACCCAGGATGTTAAATCCCAGGATATGGGGAGCTGAGGATTTGGGAAAGAAATCACATGTTTATTCCTCCAGTCCAGCCCTTTTCCTAGAATAACTACAGATGATGATAGTTCAGGTTGTCTCCTCTTGGTATTTTGAGAGAGAAAGTAAGAAGAAATGTGAGCAGGCTCTATGATAGGTTTGGGGGACCCATAGCCTCACTGAGGCTACTGCCACACCGCAGAATTAATGCGGTTTGGCACTGCTTTAACTGTCAGGGCTCCAGCCTATGGAATGCTGGGACCTGTTTGTTGTGGCACCCAAACTCTCTGGCATAGAAGGTCAACTCCCTCACAAAACTATAAATCCCAGGAGTCTGTAGGATGGAGCCATGGCAGTTAAAGCGGTGTCAAACTGCATTAATTCTGTAGTGTAGTTGTAGCTATGTTGTCAGATGACAACTTCCATCATCCATTCCGTCAATGGCCTATGCTGGTGAGTGTTGGAGTCTAACAACATCAGGAGGATCATTGTTTTCTCAATGTTGCTGAAGATTTTCCTTTAGGATTCAGAAACATCTGCAACTAATTTTTTTCCCCAGAAGGTGGACATGTGGTTCTTGATTTCTTAGGAATAAGGGTATGGATTCAGAATAAATTTAACAGATATAGAATGTGGTATTGTGGTTCCTTCCCTGGGAATCATTCACACTACACAGTTATAACAATACTGTTCCAGTTTAAATGCGATGTTCCATCCTATGGAATCCTGAAATTAGATGTTTAGGAAGGGTCCTTTAAAATCCTCAACCAGACAGTTTCTCTGGTGTCTCTGACTAAACTACAAATCCAAGGATTCCAAGGGATGTTGCCATGGCAATTAAAGTGGAACCATAGTGCTATAATGGTCTAGTGTGAATGGGCCCTGGACATACCCGTGAACAAACCCTTGTTCTTGATTCTAGAATGCTCTTTGTCTATCCTGGAATAGGTTTGTTTGCTTGTTTACTTGCTTGCTTGTTTAATATCCCAACTTTCCCCTAATATGGGACCCAAGGCAATTTATAGTGGAAGTTAAAACACAATACAGTTAAAACAAGGCATAGTACAAAAGTTATACGATCAAGCCATTAAAAATCAAACCATTTTTATTAAAAACATTAAATCACCACATTTTAAAAGGAAGTCAAAGTATAACAAGGATGAGAAAAATACAGCACACCCCAGTTGAAAGACCTTCTGCAATGGAGAGTTAACAACAGTCAAAGACCTGGGTAAGCAATGGGATCTTTGCCTGTTGGAGAAAGAAAACAGAGAAGACAACCTTGCTTCTGGTGCAAGGAAATCCCCACAGTCTGGAACAGCCACTGTGAAGGCTTATTCTAATATCCTCACCAGATGTGCCCATGAGGGGGGTAGGACTAAGAGAAAGCCCACTCTTGAGGATCTTAAAACTCAGATAGCTGGTATCAGGAGACAGTGTCTTTCAGATGGTCTGAAATTAAGCCAGAGTATTCAGAAATATTGGTTTGGCCCACGGAATGTATCTACCACAAAACCACTTCCCTCTTTTCACTGCAGTTGTAAGGCATTAACACAGACATAAATTTAGAGCATGTCTAACATCCAGACAACTGACAGAAAGCAGTACTACATGTATAGTGTTACATCCACCCCAGAGGTGAAAAATTTCAAGGGTGTAATGAACGACTTGAGCTTGGGGAATTACTAAAGTACAAGCTTTCTATGGGATTTTTTATCCTATGTTTACAGAAGTGGCTAGGGAATAGACTGATAGAGACAAAGCTTTCCAATGAACTGTTATTTGTTTGGGGATTCTAGCATACACCCATACACACAAGAACTCAGGAATAAAATAGTTAGCTTGGAGATGAAACACAAGGCTTTCTAATAGTGATAATTACCTGAAGGAGGCTGCTCCAATGATGAATGAAGATGGATAGACTCAACCATTATGAAAGGAAAGGACAACGGAAATCTAACCAGACCCAAATGTGCTTTTGGGGATCATTTATACCCTTAAACCTAGCCTGAGGTGAAGAGTTGCTATTGTATATCAAAGGATTCTGGATTACTACTCTTTGAAGGAGATGGGATGTTAATGTTATCTCATCTTTAGCCGGACACATCCTGGCTGGCACTCATAAATCCTCTAGGTGTGAATTTGCAGCTCCTAGGCTTGGCACTTTTGATCTGTAAACCAATGTAAGTGCAGATGTGACCTTTCAGGTGCCTGTGATGTGCATGCCTTGAGTCCATGGTGATAGGGGCTTTTTCAGTCCAGGGCCATGGAAAGGACCTCTTTTGATTTATATCAAATCAGTTATCATAACAAAGCTTACCCAAAGGGTTGCCCAAAGGGTTACCCACTGGTGGTCACATACAGCTCCCAACTGGGACAACTTAGGCACATCATCATTAATGAACTACAACCCATTCTGGACAATAATGCCACTCTTTCAAGGGCTCTTGGTGGCAGACCTTTACAGACAGCCTCCAAACCTCAAACAGGTACTCACCCACAGAAAGACAAATGACACAGATGGGGACACAGGTACTAAGCCTTTCTGCAAACCAATATGCCAACTCTGCCCGCACATTTATGCAGGAAACGTCATCACAAGACCTAGTGGCATCATCCACAATATTAGGGGGACCTTCACGCTCATCCTCCAATGTGATTTATGCCATATTATGTCATCAATGTTATCTCATCAGCATTCTACATCAGGTAAACAGGCCAGTCCCTGCGCCAGAGGATAAATGGACACAAATCAGACATTAGGAATTGGAACACACAAAAACTGGTGGCTGACCATTTCAATCTCCTGGGCATTCCACCCTGAAACCTCAGAACAACAGTCCTTGAACAAAAGAACTACAAAGGTAGATTGGAAAGAGAAACAGCAGAATTGGAATTCATCTATAAACTGCCGTCCCTCAGCAATGGATTGAACAGGCTTTCTGATCCACTACAATAATAATAATAATAATAATAATAATAATAATAAATTTTATTTTTATACCGTCCTTTGGCGAACCAATCCGGGCGGTTTACAACATTAAAAACATACAACATAAACTACACTCATTTCAACACTCTCTGACCCCATCCTCGGGGAGACATCCTATATTCATCAATCTCCCCACCTACAGGCTAGTTTCTAAGGCCAAACTGGTCTTGCAACTTCATTTCCAAACCTAATGGCTATGTCTTTGTCCACAAATGACTATGGTTAAAACTGGACTTGCTATTTCATTTCCATATACAAAAGATTTTGAATTTGAATTCTCACACATCAAGGGCATATATATGCCTGTCCCTGGCTTCCACTCCACCAAAAGCATCTGAGGAAGGAAAGTGCTACAAGATCTCTCTACATATTGATTCAACAAAGTAACACGGCTATATCTTTGAAGGGCTACCCAAGTTTGTTTTCCATCCGAGTTACGCTAATGGAGGCTTGTTGGCATGTCAATATGAGTGTTTGTATTTGTTTTCAATGTGCAGGTTGAGTCTTAACATTCTGGCTAATGTTCCAAAATTAGCTGCTGCTCCTGCACCACATTTCTTGGAAGGCGACTGGCACTCTAAGATTGTTCTAGAGCAGGGATGGGCATACGGCTGCCCATAGGCCATTTGTCTATGTCTGTGGCCCCCAATGCCCCTCCTCACACAATGAAAAAAGCTGTTGAAAAGCATTGTTTACTTATAAAGAGAATCTACAGCCAATAAGTTTTTATCCCAGTTGTGATCAAAGCTTGAAAAAAGTGATTTTTGCTGGACAATAGCTTCCATTCATTTTTTCCAGCCTCTGATTGTGATTTTGTAAACACAAATTGGGGACATTATCCCCAGGTAAAGAAAGAAGAAAGGTAAGCCCATCTCGTCTTCCTGGCTATTTCTTCATTGTACAAAACACCAGCTATTGAGAGCCATCCACTAATCTTCCTAAGAAAGGAAAGCTAGGATAAGTAGTAAATTCAGACTAGGAGCTTATTCCCACTATGATTTGAAGTGAATTGGTGATTGCTGTATGTATACCTTGTCCCCACTGAGAATGGTTTTAGATGTGACTGTGATCTCGCTCAAATTCACTTTGAAGTGAGACAAATCCACTTTTTAAAGAGTATTTTTTTGGCAGTTCTTTTGAAAAGAATTGATTAGCAAGCGTGTTCAGCAAGTGGGAACAAGAGACCTGAATCGCATCAAACTGGAGGGGAGGGACTAATGGCACAGGGCTGGGAGAAGGTGTTACCCATCCCCTCCCAGGTTTTGGGGAAATCTGCCATTTTCCCCCTCTCCTTTCCCAGGACCCATCCTACATTCTATCCTTCTGCCCAGGAAGAATTCCAAAACATCCTCCATTCTGAGCATGACTAGGAAGCATGAATTTATATGCTGTGTTTTTAGCTTTTGTGTGTGTGTGTGTGTGTGTGTGTGTGTGTGATATCCCCCATTTTTGCTGGCAGGTCCTCCATGTGACAGTGCCTTGTCCTCCTTTGCAGTGAGGGCATCCATCCACCCTGGCCCAGGGCTCCGGGGTCTCTTGAGGGGTCCCTTCCCCACCCAGGCCCATCAAACCCCTGAGTAGGCCCAGCCAGCAAAGGACCCAGGGTTCAAATCCCTGCTTAGCTAGGGAAATCCCCTCTGTGAGCTCTGGGTTCACACACACACACACACACACACACACACAGAGGTTTCTATAGAATCCAACACTGCAGTCCTAATACCAACTTACCTGTGAGCAAGTGCCATTGCAATAGGGGGGTTTACACCTGAGCCAGCAAAGTACCCAGGGTTCAAATCCCCACTTAGTTAGGGTAACCCTCTCTGTGAGCTCTGGGCTCTGGCCGCCATTTTTTTCAAGCCGGAAAACTCTCAGCTTTGAAAAGAGGCATGAGAAGCTCCCCTTCGAGTGGTTATGGACCCAGGCTGCACCTAGGTGGCAATCTTGGTGGATAAATGCATCTGATAATATCAGGATGCCACCCACCTCTAATTTTAAACCAGCTCAGGTAAGCTGGTTTATATCTTTATGTGCTAATCTCCTGGGTCTCTGAATTGATTCAGGATGATTCATAGTTCCCACTATGGAAGTGAATTATTTCGTTATTCCATGCATTCATGTCTTTTTTGACATGATTGTCATTCCCACTAGGCACTCCATCTCTCTTTTTTTAATGCCAATCATATGATGCACATCTACACGTCATCGATGACGCAAGGAAGGAGGGAGAAGGAAGAATTTTGATTCCCCAAATCAAAGCCCAAAACACTGCTAGGAGTGTCAATGCATGCCTCTTAGTCCTGCTCAAAATGGAGGACATTTCCAAACCAAAGCCCAAAGCTCCCCTGAATGTCCTCCATTCCCTAAATGATGCTCTGAATGGAGGACATTCAGGGGAGTAAGTAGGATGTGACCAACATAATAGGGGTCTGGAGGTGGAAGGGAGTTGTGTGTGTATGGAGGGGGGTCTTTTGCCAGGCTGTGGCTTGGACCCGGTGTGTGAGTGTGTCAGGTGTCCTCTATTTCCAGGAAATGTCCTCCATTCCATCCTTCTGTCCAGGAGGAACCGCAAAAAATCCTCCACTTTCAACGTGACAAAGAAGCGTTCCCTCCCTTTTTTTCTTGCATGTCCTCCACTTTGTGGTGCCTTGTCCTCCTTTGCAGTGAGGACATCTGGTCACCCTGAGGCAAACCACAAAATACACACACATATACACACACACAGAGCTTCCTGCATCAAGAAGATCTCCTACTCCAAGACCAAAGAGAGTGAGGGGAGTGGGCAAGGAGGCTCCAGACTCCTGACGCTTCAATGCATCCCTCCTGACTCCTCTGTTGACCTGGCCTCCCTTATCCACAGTGACCAGATCTCCTCACCACAAAGGAGGACAAGGCAACCCCCCAAATGGCGGACACTCCAGGAAAAAGGAGGACATTCTTAAATCAAAGCTGCAACACACTCTCACGTAGAAATGTCTATCCTTGCTTCCCCGTCATGCTCCAAAGGGAGGACATTGGGAAATTCCACAGCCCCACAGAAGTCAAAAGACAGCACCACAGCAGTGCTGAGAAAAATTGTAGCTTGCCCAAAAGCAGGGGCGGGATGGGTACCACCCCTCTGCACACCCTAGTACCCCCCTCCAGTGTGATGTGATTCAGGTCCATCATTCCCACTTGCTGAACATGCTTTCTAATTGATTCTTTTCAAAAGAACCACCAAAAAAACCCTACTCTTTAAAAAGAGTGCTTTTTTTTGCATTTGTCTCACTTCAAAGCGGGTCCAAACAATCGCAGTCGCATCTGAAACCATTTCCAGTGTGAACGAGGCATATATAAAGTGATCAGCAAATCGCTTCAAATCATAGTGGGAATGAGCCCCAAGGTTCTCTACAGTCTGATGATCAAACTGCTTACACCATGCTGGCTCCTGAAAAACATGTTAGTGTGCAAGTCCTGTGGCACTGTTGGAACTAACAGGTTTATTATAGCAGAAGCCTTTGCAGACTGAAGACCACAAACCAAATAGCTTCTAGCCCATAGAAGCTTATATCACAAGCCTGCTAGCTTGCAAGAAGCCTCAGAAATTTTTGTTGTAGTGAAGAAAATACAGTAACCCCTTGTCCATCAGCCCTCACTCCCTGGAGTCAGTTAAACAGGGATGGAGTTTCCTCAGCTCACCCGCTGGACTCCAAAGTAGTCATCTACTTGTGAATTGAACCTGGCTACCCATCCTTGATTTTGTCTTGCGTGATTACAAAATGAACTTGTCTTAATTCCAAGGATATCAAGTAAAACTAAATACACTTCATTCAAGCAGCCCAAACTAGATCTCCATGTAGTTAAAAAGTTCAGCTAAAACTACCAGGGGAAGGTCAACCACATCTATCATCCTCAGGATGTATCCAGCTTCCCTATGTTTTCTGCCTGCTTAATATCTAAATTCTAGGTCCCTTGAGAATCTGCCTTTTAAGATAATTACAGTATTTCTTGGGTTGTTACAACCATTTGGCCTTTGGCTTGGTGTCTTTAGAGCCAACCTGAGGCCTTTTATAATGACATACTCAGCTATGTTGGATGACTTAATTAAAAAGTCACATTTGTAGTGTGAGACCCTCAACCTCTTCAGTGCAGAGGGCAAATCTCTAGAAGAAACATTAGCTTATGGCTTGAAAACTAGGAATGAGGGCATAAGGGCATTGCAATTTGGGATAAAGCTACTCGCAATCAACTCCAACAACTCCCTCATCCATGTGTTATTTTACATGTTAAATCCCACAATTTGGTTCCAGATGAGAACCATAGTGTGCAGCAGGAGAGAAGGGTTCTAACCCTTTCCCCTATATTTTCAAAAGAAAAAAAAATTACCCTAGAATAGATATTTGTCCTAGCTTGAATTGTTAGGTTAAAAACTAGTTCTTTCATGCTGGTGATTACAAAGAAGGAAAATGTTTTTTGTTATTAATATTGGAAGGGATATAATTTAATTTGTAGTGTTTCCATTAAGTAATTTGTCAATTAAATTGTTAATTAAATTGTCAGTTTATCAAGCACTCATAAGATTTTAAAGAATGAAATAATTGATTGCCATCATTGCCCCCTAGTGATGCAGTTTGTTACTGGATATTTCATAAATGTCCTTTTTATGGTTTTTTTAAAATTATCTTTCTCATCCTGCCACTTTGTAGAATTGTGGGACTGCAGAGTTGTGGGACATACAATCTGATTGATGGCTAGAGAGAGAAGGAGAAATTTGTAGTTCAATGCATATGGAAAATGCCAAGTTGGAGAAACACTAGATGTTTAACCTGTTCAGTTAAATTTTATTGCTAATCTGCACCTCTGTTCTTTTCAATGCCACTTACCACCACCAAGAGATATTTTGTCCAGTCGCTATTCAGATACTGTTGACTGTTTATCTAAATTGAAAAATGTGAATAATAAATTATTCTAGACACAAGCAATAAGTGGCTACACAGATGAACTGGCAGATCAAGTGTGGTGAATTGTTAATCAGAAATATTTAGAGTGCTTTTGAGTATATGCAAAGTATTTTTGTATACTATCAAATAGTTGCATCCTCTACCTCTCTGTTCATTAAGTCTGTAGAATCAGTACGTAGAGAGATCTTGTAGCACCTTTGAAACTAACTGAAAGAAAGAAATTGGCAGCATGAGCTTTCGTAGATGTCAGTCTGAGGAAGTAGACTGCTATGAAAGCTCATGCTGCCAATTTCTTTCTTTCAGTTAGACACAAAGGTGCTACAAGATCTCTCTACGTACCATTTAGAATTATGTAAAGAACAATACTCTCTAAAGCATATGCTTTGCATGAATAGGCCAGGGGTCCCAACTTCACTCCTTGTCATCCTTCCTTGACATCACTCCTTGACATCTTCAGTTCCTAACAACCCCAGCACTGTCCAGCCATCCTCCACTGCTTGGGAGTACACCCACTGTGAATAACAGGACAAACACTCTTACTGATTAGCCCACAGGAAAAGTGAGTACTGTGAACCAGCAAATGTTCTTTATGGTTTCATTGGGAGGAAGAGAAAACAATTTAGCAAGTACAGTGGGCCCTTGGTATCAACTGGGGTTTGGTTCCAGGACCCTCTGTGGATACCAAAATCTGTGGCTGTTCAAGTCCCATTGCCTTTATATAAAATGACAAAATCAAGGTTTGCTTTTTGGAATTTATATATTTTTTAAAATCTATTCAAGCTGTCTATGCTTGAATCCATGGATGAAGAAACCATGGACACAGAGGGCCGACTGTAACTAGTTTAATTAAACTAGTTATGGGTGCCATTAACCACCAAATTAATTTATTGAGCCTCATAAGGAAAAAGTGACAACTACCACATAACTCTTTAAATTTGGAGTTTTATCTCTATTGCATATTTATGACAATTTAATACTACTTTAAGTGCTTTGGCTCCATCCTATGGACTCCTAGGAGTTGTAATGTGGTGAGGAATTTAAAATACCCTTCTGGAGAATGCTAATGCATACTCCCTGGAAACCAGTAGCATCACAGGGGTTTGTGAGAGGTGCAGGTGTGACCCTTGCTTGTCTCCCTGCCCCATGGGCATTTTTTTGGTCTTCATAGGGGCTCCTCAGGCCTGCGCTGGCTCTCCCTGGCCCCACACTGGCTCTCTCCAGCCCTCCCTGGGCCCATGCCAGCTCTCCCTGGGCTGTGCTGGCTCTCTCTGAGCCTGCGCTAGTTCTCATCAGCCCTCCCTGGGCACGCACTGGCACTCCCTGGGCCTGCAGGGGTGCAGTTGCAGCCTGTGGGGGCCTGGTTGCAGCCCTCACAGACGTCCTTCCAGCCCCAGACTTCTGGAAACCCCACTAGAAGTCTGAGGCTGGAAGTCCCACCCACCCCAGAAGTCCCGCACCCCCACACTGGGTGTCACCTGAATGCCACTGCGGGAAACTGCAACACTAAAGTTCTGTAGAAAGGAATTCCAAGTCCCTCATCAAATTACAAATTCCAGGAGTCTATAGGAGGGAGCCATGACAATTCAAGATGCGTCAAATTGCTATAATGCTGTAATGCAGAGGTAGGCAACCTTTCCCCTTTTAAGGGCCGAGGGACTTCAGCTCCCAGAATCCCAGGAGCTATTGGCCAACATGGGACTATTGGCCAACATGGCTGAGGCTTCTGGGAGCTGAAGTCCCTCGGCCCTTAAAGGGGAAAGGTTGCCTACCCCTGCTGTAATGTAAACACACTCTTAATCAGTCACTTCCTATCTCTGATTCAAGGAGGGGAAACTGCTATCCATGCAAATGGCAGGTTCCTTTCACCAGTAGTATCAACATTGTCATAGAAGCAGGTGGCTTCTGTGTGAATTTTAGCTCAGACTTTAAAGAAGCTATCTTTAAAATAGGTTCAGCATCTTGATCCTTTAATCTGTAGTCCAAAATCTCGAATGGATTCACTGCCCCACTAACATAGCAGTCACAAACTGCCACTGTTCTAAGCAGCCTTTCAGAATAAAATTTAATACCTGATGAACCCAGTTTGCAGTCCTCTCCTCACTATTACATCTGAATACAATGTGCACACTGGCTTTGTACTTTTTTAATGTAAGATATTTAGCCTTCTCTATCAGAGAACTCTAGTGCTACAACCAACTACAGTTCCTAGAATTCCATAGCATTGAGTTATGGCAGTTAAAGTGGTGTCAAACTGGATTATTTCTGCAGTGAGGATGCAGCCTCTGTGTGACTTTGGAGCTTATCGCACTACAAAATAATATGACTGATCCCTGATGGGATACAGTCATGTTTCAGATTACTCACTGATATTATCACAGTCAAATCACCACTGCTGCCACTGGGCAACTGCAACCCAGCTTCATCCCAGGTCCCACCCATGTTTATCTGCTGCTTTTCCAAAATGGGAGCTTGCCATTTTGGAAAAGCGGCTAGATAAGCGCTGCTGGGACTCAGGCTGCAGCTGGGTTGCAGTTGCCTGGTGGTGGCAGCAGTGATTTGAGTGTGATAATATCAGTGAGTAATCTGAAGCGTGACTGTGGGGGGTTGCAGACTGCCAGAAATAGTGTGAATTCAGTCCACTTTTAGGGTTAGGGTTAGTGCTAGGGAATCATGGGAACTGTTATTTTTCTGAGACATTGAGCCTTCTCTGTCAGACAACTCTGATGCCACAATAAAATACAGTTCCCATGGTTCCCTAACTCTAACCCTAACCCTAAAAGTGGACTGAATTCACACTATTTCTGGCAGTCTGCAACCCCCCTGTATTCCTTCAGAGTTCAGTTGCTTTATTTTGTAATGGGATAATCTCCTTTAAGACCAAGTAAAGGGGGTTGCAGACTGCCAGAAATAGTGCAAATTGAGTCCACTTTTAGGGTTAGGGTTAGTGCTAGGGAATCATGGGAATTGGTTTTTTTTCATAAGACATTGAGCCTTCTCTGTCAGAGAGCTCTGGTGCCACAATAAAATACAGTTCCCATGATTCCCTAACCCTAACCATAACCCTAACCCTAAAAGTGGACTCAATTTGCACTATTTCTGGCAGTCTGCAACCTCCCCTAATTCTCCTCCTCTAAGATCATATTTTCCTCTACTAGACTTTTGTAATTTCTTTACTGATGAAGGGACCTGGAGGTCTGGCCTAGATTTTGGTAGCTTTTTTGATTGGCCCTAATAATTACAAAACAACAGTACTGATTTTGGAATTGTCTCAGTCTGATCTCCCACCCCTATCCCCTGATCAATTCCTTGTGGCTCTAAGAATTAATACCATCCCTGTGAATTGAGCCCAGAAGCAGATTGGAAGCTGGTGTGAATCACAATCTCTCATTTTGAAGTCTTAGGAATGGGCATGAAGTGTTCCTTAAGGAATGGATTAATTGCAACTTTTTCAGTCTTAGGGTGGAGTGCTTCTGTGCAAAGGCCTCACGCTCCAAAGAAACTTAACTGGCCTTAGCTGCTATGCATTTTGGCTGGTTGTGTGAATAGGTGAGCCACTTTGGACTCCATACTGGGAGAAAGATGGGAAATTGATTAATTAGGTGGGTAGGTAGGTAGGTAGATAGATAGGTAGGTAAGCAACATTTGCTGTTATGTCTCAGATAGCAAAATATCTTGGGGTGGCCCAATGGTGCCCATGATGTTTGTTTATTAAGATCTTGTTAAATTGTTCTGTTTTACCATCCTTGGTGTACTTCCTTCCCAGCTGGTAACAATAGTCTCCTTCAAAGGAGATAAAGGACCTCAGGGAGCTGCTGAGCACAGGCCAAACCCTTCCACTTGCTGGCTCTGTCAGAGACACAAACCCTCGCACATGTATTAAATGCACTCTGAATTTTCTTTAACAGCTTCTTCCTCATCCATGAAAAAGCCACAGGAAATCTTGCGGTGACACATTTGCCAGGGCAACACCAGGCTCCTGATCATTGACAGTCCAGCCAGGAGCTGCCTGTGAAGTATCTTGCCAGGGGGATGTGACAGAGAACAAAGCAATCAAGGCTGCCTCTGTCCCATTAAGGGAAACTTAAGTGGAAGAAGATGCTCTTTCCTGCTCTTGCGAGAGGAGGGAAGGAGGCAGCAAAGGCAGGGTTGAAAAAAGTATTTGCTTCGTACCCAATGGAAGCTTCAGAAAGAAGCTTTTCAAATATTATTTTAAAAAGAAGAATATGGAGTGTTGCTGTCTGAAGCAGAGCAGAAAATGTCACCCTTCCTAGAATGGCCAAATGCAAAAGAGAACAGGGATCCTGCATCTTTAGCAGTTTTGTAGGACAAGAAATTTTTGCAGCTTGAGCTTTCCATGGTTGGGCCATGATCCAATGGTTGGGCAAAACATGGCTATCTGATTTGCCACTCCATTTGTTCCTGAAGCTCAGAATGTCATGTTGACTGACAGTCAGCATTTATAGATATATTATTATAAGTTTCTTTCTTTGCACTGACTTTGAGCATTTCCAAAAGCAGAGGAGACTCTAAGGTGCTCAGAACTGGAGAGATACAGCTAGATATAATTTATGCTATAACTGAAGACACAGTCATTCTGAGCAAATGACAGACCCGGTCTCAGTTTTAATGCAGAGAAGGAAAGAGATTCATCAACAGAACCATTCACTTGATTCACAGTAAGGACTTTATCACACAAGGTTAGCAAAGTGGAATTTCAGCAGGATAAAAGCATCTTTGGGCAGAACTTACCACACAACATCATATCTCTCCTGTTGATGCTTTACATTTAAATTGTTAGTGGAATGCA
The DNA here is from genome assembly GCA_026167975.1 of Phrynosoma blainvillii. NCBI lineage: Eukaryota > Metazoa > Chordata > Lepidosauria > Squamata > Phrynosomatidae > Phrynosoma > Phrynosoma blainvillii. Next base: position 304,267,358 of record JANUYF010000001.1, on the reverse strand, counting down.
TATTTTCATTGACAGGGAAAACCTGTCAGTGGCTTCCAATATTGCTGCTATTCCATTAATCTCCCTGTGTGATAGGTCCCTTCCACTGCAGTAATGATATGATGGCAGCCAAGTCACATGAGGGGCCATTTTTCATGTAGATGGGTTAGGAGCAGAATTCTACAAAAAATTTAAGGAGCAATTAGTTGGCCCTCTACAGAGAGTATTCAATGAAAGAAATGATACCAGAATCATGGTCTTTTGCAAATGTTGTATTGATCCCTAAAGAAAATAAAGACTTATCAGATCCAAAGAATTATAGGCCAATAGCCTTATTAAATAACGATTATAAAATTTTTGCAAATATCATGGCGGAAAGATTTTTAAAAAGTATTGGTAAACTGGATTAATGAAGATCAAGTGGGTTTTCTACCTAAAAGATTTTTAAAAGATAATATAAGAATAGTCCTTAACCTAATTGAACATCACGATAAAAATATTGATTAAAAAACTGGCTCTAATCTTCTTAGATATGGAAAAGGCTTTTGATAAGCTAAATTGGAAATTTATGATGAAAGTCTTAGAGAAAATGAACGTGGGAAGAAACTATATAGAGTGGATAAAAAAATATATAATAGGCAAAATGCAGCTCTGATAATTAATGGGGGAGTAACAAAAAAAAATACAAGATAGAAAAAGGAGTTAGACAAGGGTGTCCGTTGTCACCCCTTTTATTTATAACTATCCTAGAAATTTTAAATAATGCAATTAGAGAAAATTTAAAAATTGAGGGTGTCAAAATTAAGAAGGCAGTTTTTAAAGTAAGAGCATTTGCTGACGATTTATTAATATCATTAACAAACCCAGTTGAAAGTATTGAACCCCTGATGGAAACAATGCAAAAATTTTGTGCAAATTCAGGGTTAACAGTAAATAAAAGTAAAACGACAATGTTGATAATGAATACTACAGAAGAAGAGAAACAAATTATCAGAGAGAAGTCTAAGTTTCAAATAGAAAAAAGAGTCAATTATTTGGGAATTAAGATAACAACAAAAAATTCTGATCTGTTTAAAAATAATTATGAGGCAAAATAGAAGGAAATAAAAAAGACCTTAAAAATGGGAAAATATAGGTATACCATGGTTGGGAAAAATCTCCTCTGTAAAGATGGCCATCTTACCTAAAATGATCTTTCTTTTCCAAAACCTACCAATAATAACAAATGATAAGTCTTTTCAAACCTGGCATAAAGATATCTCTAAATTTTTGTGGTCTGGAAAAAGACCAAGAGTTAAATTTTAAATTCTTCAAGATACAATCGGCAGAGGTGGATTGACGCTTCCAAATTTAAAAATCTATTATTATGCCAGTGTGCTTGATTGGTTGGTAGATTGGATAAAATTGGAAAATCTAAAATTATTACAATTGGAAAGTGGAAACATCAGATATGGATGGCATGGGTATTTATTTTATAATAAATTAGAGGTTGATAAATGATTTAAAGACCATTACATTCGGAAGTCTTTGATACGTATATGGTTAAAGATCAAACCAAGATTATGTAGAGGGGTGCCCATGTGGGCCTCAATAAATGAAGCCTTTTTTAACATGACACAACTGGATGAAAGGAAATGGGTAACATATGAAGACTTATTGACAAACAAAGAAAAAGAATTAAAAACTCTAGACCAATTAAGAAAAGAGGGAATTAAATGTACATGGTTTACCTACTACCAAATAAGAGAAAAAATTAATTTGGATAAAAAATTAAAAAATATTCAAGAAGCTGATTTGGGATTCAAAAAATAATTAAATCAGATGGTAATCATAGAATTAATTTTTTTTATGAAATATTGTTAACAATGGAAATCAAGGATGAAACGGTTAAGACACAGATGATAAAATGGGCCCAGGACTTTGGGCAAAGTGTAAGCCTTGACCAATGGGAAAAAAACATGGTTAAAAAGATTGACATATTCATCAAGTTTTTATTTGAAAGAAAATTCCTATAAGATGTTTTATAGGTGGCACCTCACCCCTTACAAATTATCAAAAATATATAAAAATGAAAGTAAAAATTGTTGGAAATGTGAGAAAGATGTTGGTACATTCTACCATATGTGGTGGAATTGTACAAAAGCAAAAGAATTTTGGAAAGAGATACATGAAACAATTGAAAAGATACTAAAGATTAAATTAAAAAAGGATCCGATGAGGTATCTACTAAGTATCAGTCAGGAAGGTCAAATAGAACATGAATATGGACCCCTCCTCTTTTATGTAACCATGGCTGCAAGCTTAATATATGCGTCTAAATGAAAGGGGGGGGGGGGGAAATCCCAGACTTAAAAGATTGGATTTTGAAGATTTATGATTTAATGGAAAATGATAAGTTAACTCAATTGCTACCAAAAAAACCCATAGAAGAATTTGAGAATAAATGGAAGCCCCTAATAGAATATCTGAAAAAAGATTGGGGAGAACAATGGATAATAGGATAAATGGAAATCTCGGGATGGGCCTCCCATTTTTAGTAAAAGGGAGGTACCAAATAGATAAATTATATCTATGTGGTTTGTAACTTTACTAGGTATAGGTTATAGATATAGATACATATATAACGAAAGTTAGATATAGAAGAAATTGATAAAGATTATATATGTTTGGACTGACATTATAGATGAAAATATATACAATATATACTCTAATTGTACGGGAAGATCAAATAGATATTGATAAGGAATAATTCGGTAGCTTGAGAGAAAGAAGATTCTCTTTTATATGTAAGTTCATAGTTTGTTTGAGTTTTTAGATTTAGTATGGTGTTATTGTTGTGTTTAGTCTTAAATATGTTGATGTTATTGTCTTTTTGTTTATGTTTTTATGGGATTGTTTTGGAGTTATTAATTTGATTATATGTTAAATGTTTGTTTTTAATCAATAAATTTTTAAATTAAAAAAAAATCTGTGGTAGTTAAAGTGAGATTGAACAGCTGCAATTGTGCAATGTGACTGCACCCTAAATTTAAATACATAGGGTTCTTGATATGTTTCTGGAAATGCTGAGCAACTGTGATTTCCTATGAAAAACAAAAACTTGATTTTTAGTGGTGTAGCAGCCTGCAGTGATGAAACATTTTAAACTTTCCAGCAGTTTGATCTGTAACTTATTTGCAGTAAATTAAGTGTGCATGCTGTTTTCATTTGGCTGCGCTGAGCAATTGGGTTTTGTTTTTGTTTTGCTCTAGCCTTAATGAGGGAATGATGCAGAAGCCTGGATTCTGCTTCATGCTGCTTTTCAGCAAAGCCCATTGATTGTTTTTTCTCACAAAGGGAGACTTGGACCCATATAACCTTTCAGTGACATTTAAATCTGGCCTGACTTCCTCAGTGATGGTAGGACTTTTGCCTTGCCATTAGCCCCAAATTGTCAAAAGGATTTCTCAGGTGCATCTCAACTCTTGGGCATGAAAAATTGTCCTCTTGTGGATTGAGGTTGTGGAGTCCAGGGAAGCAGATGAAGGTAAGTATCAGTCTGGGGATAGCAAAAAACAACAAGCAAAAAAGATCAGGATTCCTAAAAGTCCCTATGCACTATGAAAATCGGTTATTGGTATTATTATTCTTACCTTGGTCTTATTAATTCAAATTATACTCCACCCTTCCTCAGAGCCATTTGTAAAGACAGAGCATGTATCCCCCAGTGTATTAATCACCGTCAGTGACTTCATAACAACAGTGACACTGAAATCCTGGCAACAAAAGTCTTCTTTTGGAATCAAGAGCAAAGAAGAGTGAGACTTTTTTCTCTGCCATGAGTTCAGTGGCACCCTTAGAAGGTCTGGTTCTGAACTTCCACAACCCAAACAGCCCAAACTGTTGGACTAACATGAGATCCTATGGTTCTATCTCACATAGCCTGCTCAGATCAGCCCAAAGGACCAGCCTGGGGGTGGAGTTGGGGTGGGGCAACTGCACGCTGGTTACCCTGACTCCGCCCTGATGCTATCATCATGCCACGTGCCCACTACACAGTGCACTGTATCAGGGCGCTCCATTGGCACAGTGTGTAGACACGCTGCACCAAAGGGGTGCAGAAGAGCTGCTGTTGTGGTGCTAAGGTTGGCCTTTTGCTGTCCCAAAAAGGAGCAGCATTTGCCAGCTCTTTTTGAAGTGGCAAAAAGCCGGATTGAGGCCACAACATGTGGTTGCCGTGGCCCCGATCCGGCGCTCCCAGGAGTGTCACAAAACTGCCCCTTAGGGGCCATCTGTACAGCCCCACAGTCAGCTATGCTGTGCATGTAAATATCAGAACCATTTGACCAGGACCAATTAAAATCCAAGTGGTAGTGTAGTGTTCACAAGGACAGTCAGCTTAGTCCCAGGTTGAGTCCAAAAGAGTTCAGAAGTGCAGACAGTGGTGTCGATTCATATCAATGCATCAGGGCAGGTCTTAAAGTGAATAGATCTCAGTTTGAAATTCAAGACCAAGTTACTCCAGGAAGTACCTATGGTAGTTTGCAACAGAAATAGCTGGCAATAACATGTTACTGTTTCCACCACCATAGGAAAGTTTAAGGGACTGGCAGATGAAATAATTGTCCCTACTAATCAGAAAGGCCTGGCTCCACTATACTACTGTATTTCAAGGATTATTGAAATATGCTCTTTCCGTCCTTTATATCACTTTACATAGGAGTTTATCACATGGGAAAGATTGGAAGTTTAAACTGGTAAGAACCTGTGCTTATGCAGCATATTAGCAGCAATTGTGCGAATGGTTTTCACATGAGATTGCGTGCAAACTGCTTAGAATCTGACAAGAAGGTGACATGAACCAGCAAATAAGTCATTTTCAAGAAAATACCATGAATTCATTTCCATTTCATGCACGAATTCGCTTTTTTCACGCAACTGATGTAGTGTGAATGGCATTTGTGGGATTCTTCCCATTTCTGTTCTTATTGTCAGATTTCCCTTGGTTCCTTAGGGATAATAGCCAGGGCTCTTAAAGGAACAGCTGCTCAGAGGCACACTGACACACAAGAGAAAAAGTTTGCTATTTTATCCTGCCCCTCTCTCTGTGTGTGAATGTCTCTCGTCCTCCAGCCAGGGCTGTTAAAGGAGCAGCTGCTAAGGGAATTTATGAACACAATGAGAGAGAGAGAGAGAGAGAGAGAGAGAGAAAGAGAGAGAGAGAGAAGTTTGCTTCCAGTGCTGCTTTGTCCTGCCCTTCTTTGTAGCCAGACCTCTTAAAACAAACAGCTGATGTAAAGGCAGAGAGAGAGAGAGGAGAGTGAATGAATGCTTGCCTCCCAGTCTGCCAGAACCAGCAGCGATCAATAAACTGTCCCCTTTAAGGGATTTTGGACTTCAGCTCCCAGAAACTTAGACTATTGGCCAACATGGCTGAGGTTTCTGGGAGCTGAAGTCCAAAATCCCATAAAGGGACAGCCATCCCTCCTAGCCGCAGCTCTGAAAGAAACAGCTACTGAGGGATGCCTCTCCCCCCCCCCCCATGCACTCCCCTCATAGCCAGGGCTCATTGTGTGAAAAAAAATTGCGCATTTGTTCACTTTTGCGGGGTGCACGTGCTTTAATCATTATTGGGGAGGAAGCACATTTGGTCCTGTGGTGTGAAAACCATTCCTTCATATCTGTGCAAGTGAGATTAATCTTGGATTCTGCATGGGATAACAGCACTTTGCGTGTGAAAACCTTTTGTGCAACTGTGAGTTAATCACAGGTTCTTACCATTTTAAACTTCCAATTTTTCCCCGTGTGATAAATTCTATAGCGGTATTACAGAGATTACTACTGTCAGTTCCTCTGTCCAGCCAAATTATACTTTAGCCTTGCAAAGGCTCTTCACCTCTCTGCTCTTATCAACTTTCCCACTTCCGCTTTTTCCTTTTCACAATACTTTCTTTTTTCCTGTGTTGGGAATCTTAGCCAAAACACCCCATAGAGTCCTCCTCTGTTTTCTAGCTACTTTAATAATTATTTTCCAGTGAGTTATACAGTGAGCTTTTTGCTTCTATTTAGTGCCCTCTCACAGTATGGAATCTGAATTTGGAATGCGCTACAGCAACTTGGGAAACAACTGAAAATAGTCTGTCAACTTTGAAACATCTACCATAGTGCCCCAATGGGTTATGGCATTTCCCCTTTTGTTTCTGGGAAGTTTCCCTCAAGTTTTCAACTTGAAACTTAGCACCACAACTTGGATGATAATCAAAATCACTCCACCATATTTTTAATAGACTTTTATTGAATTAAAATCCATACAGACACCAATAAACAATAAACACAAAACAAAATCTCAAAAAATAAACTAAACAAACTTACTAACTAACATCAGACAATCGGACTAACAAAAAAAAAAAAAGACAAAAAAAAGACAAATAGAACCAATCTCCACATTACATACATCTTTCACACTAAAAACTTCCTGAACCCTTTCCAAGCCATTATCATTAAGCATAAAAAAACCCTCTCTTTTACTTCTCAAGGTTGGGTATTTGTTATACCTATCTTTATCATAGATAGGTATAGACCTTTGTTAATAATAAACTTAAATTATTTTAAACTCAATGTCGCTCTTTCATTCCCTTTTTCCCCTTCCCATACCTTATAATATTACTTATTATACTATCTGTATCTCTAATTACTTTTACCCTTCATTTTATATACATAATTTATTAGTGGTTCCCAAATTTTCCCAGTTTCTTCCCAGTCCTGGCCTCTCATCAAATTTGTAAGTTTATCTGCTTGCTTCAAATCTATCAATTTGTAGATCCATTCTTCTGTTGAAGGGAGATTTTTGCTTTTCCATTTACTAGCATATACTATCCTTGCACTAGCAGTGATGTAAAAAAGTAGCTTCTCATGTTTACATTCAATTTCTTCATCTTCACATATACTTAGGAGGTACAATTTGGCTTCCATTTTTATTTGGAGTTGCAAAATCTCTCTGACTATTTTATGTATACTACTCCAAAAACTTTTTAGTTTTTTTTAGTTTTTTTGCAGCTCCACCAAACATGATAAAAGGTTCCCTCTTCTTTTTCAAACTTCCAACATTTGTTAGATAACCCCTTAAAAATTCTTGCTAATCTAACTGGCGTTAGATACTATCTATACTGCATTTTATAAAAGTTTTCTTTTAAATTATAACATGCAGTATAATTTAGTGTTTTTCCCCACATTCTTTCCCATTGATCTAGCCCAATGTTCTGTTTTAAGTCTTGAGACCATTTCACCATTTGCTCTTTGACAACTTCCTCCTCCATATCTAACTCCAACAAACACTTATAGAAGAGGGCTATCTTATGTGGGTTTTCTGATTGTAAGCTTTCTTCAAATTTAATTTTCTCAATTCTTATTCCTATTATTTTTTTTATTCATTAAGAATCTTTCTTTCAGTTGCCTATGTAATAACCATCCTAAAGAATAACCCTCTTCCCGAAGTTGGTCCAGCTTTTTGAATTCTAAATTTGTATTATCTGAGAGTCTGATTACTAAATCGTTGTATGTTATCCATTTTTCCCGTGCTATAGTTTCCCTGTTATGAAATGCCTCATGTACTGAGGTCCATAATGGCAGTTTGGGGCAAATTCTGGCTTTATATTTTATCCACACCTTCAACAAAGAATTTCTCAAACAATGATTTGTAAAATCTCTATGTACCTTCTGCTTTTCATAAAATAGGTAGGCGTGCCACCCGAATCTTAGATCCACGCCCTCTAAACTAAGTATCTTCCTAGCTCTCAACAATAACCAATCCATGAGCCATTCCAAACAGTTAGCCTCATGATAGAGCTGAAGGTTAGGTAAAGCGAGACTACCTCTCTCTTTTGCATCTTGCATTAACTTAAATCTAACTCTACTTCTCCTTCCGCTCCACACAAATTTAGAGATCTCACTATTCCATACTTTAAACACTTTGTTATTAATTACTACCAGTATGTTCTGACACAAAAACATGAACCTTGGTAGCACTTTCATTTTTATCACTGAGATTTTCCCCAGCCAGGACAAATTAAGTTTATTCCATACCTTTAAATCTTTCATCAATTCCTTTGCTAATTTCTCATAATTATTTTTTAACAGATCTACGTTTTTTCGTTGTTAACACAATACCTAAATATTTAACATTTTTGCAGATTTGATAGCCAGATATTTGCGTTGTTATTTGCTTTTCTGTATTTGATAAATTCCTCGTCATTACCACCATTTTTTCCTTGTTTTTCTTTAAACCAGAGATTTGACTAAACTCTTCTAGTATCTTCCATAGCTGTTTTAAACTTTCCTCAGGGTCTGACAGGGTGACCAGCAGATCATCGGTATAAGCCTTCAATTTAAATTCAAAGCCCCTACATCTAATCCCTTTTATTCCTTTATCTGCCCTTTTATTGTTATAAAATCACTCCACCATATTTTGAGGCATCAACCACAATTTTCTAATGAGTTATGGTAGAATTTTCTATTTTTCTTTTGCTTCTTGGAAACCCCATGTTTGTAATGTCAGAATTTTGACTTGAAACTGGATATTATGACTTGGACCACAATCAAAAACTCTCTGTCAAATTTTGAGCCATCTAACACTATGTCAGAATGAGTCACGGCTGCCACAAACAGACATTCTCTTTTATTATTATAATACATGTAGTATTGTACAGGGTGCACATGACACACACACATTTAAAAACATCATACAGGTATTTTCAGCAGAAAGCTGATGTTGCCTCTGGATCACTCTTGAGTGTTCACCAAGCAGAAAATGTGGATTAGTTGATTTGTGATAAAATTGCCTCAGGAGAGCAGCTAAAAGGCAATGCTTTTAGAAAAGGTGAAGCAGGTGGTGGATTTTCTGGTGTTGAGATTTTGGACTAGATAAAGGTGAACAAAATGAAATGAAATCCAGAGGAGAGAAGAGTCCTGTTGACTGGGAATACTGGTAGTCTTTGTTTAAAATTTCACCCTGTTCTTGATGGAGCTGAACCACTCCTGGAGTAACAGTTTTATGTAGTGTGAGGAAAAGCCCTTGGTCCAGACTCTCATTGACAGAGCCAGTTAATGACAGTGGACAGGAATGAATTTTATGAAGTGCACCCTTTCCTGGAGACCGATCTCAATCACCCAGATTAGATTACTATATTTCATTTTATGTGGCAACTCCCCTTGAAGGCAGTTCAGTAACTACAACAGATCCAGAATACAGTTTGAACATTCATGACAGTAGCTTCCCTTTCAGACTACATTGTAGCAATCCTCTTTTAGTTTTACTGATCACCAGTCCAAGTTCACTTCTCATCATATGCCTGATGTCCTGTCACATTTGTGCTAGTTCAAGAATGGAAGCATACCAGTTTGGCATCATTTCCTATCACACGTGTCTCCATGATAACACTTTGGTGATCTATGGTCACATGATCTGTTTTCCTCACTGCCAAACACCATCTTCCAGGAGGAAGGGTATAAATGAATAATCACAGCTTCCAAAGGCCTCCCTAAGCCAGCTATTATGTGAATGTTCACATAGCAGCCAGTTTTGGGAAGTTGTTGGATGCCATGGTAACTACTCCTCCCCACTTCCGGAGTGCAGGGCTGCTGTGTGCACACTCCTGCAATAGCCCTGTATTATCACTGCTGAGACAACTGCCTCCCAGAGCCAGCTGCTATGTGAATGTGCACACAGCACACAACTTCAGGAAGGTGTTGGCAACCACAATCACTGTGTGGGGGGGGGGAGAGAAAGGGAGAGGAGCAGAATCATACTATGTGAGTGTCTGAGAAGCAGAACTGCAGTGGAAGGGACCTATTGTACAAAAGCAGTAATGGAATAACAGTGAGATTGATGGGTTAGCGTTAGCCTGTTAATCAAAAGAAGCACTATAATAACAAATAGAATAGAAGACAGCAGCAGGATGGACATGATGTCATGTGAAAAGTACCAGCCAAAGACACTTTTATGTTATTAAAATTTCATACATTTCCAACCTCATTGAAAGGTAAAGTCCTTCAATGTGCTGACTTTGACCTTGAAGTGATTTTGGAATTGGAATATCTTGAGAATCACATACACACCCAACACACACTCTCATCTCACATAAGTATGACCATGATAGCCATTGCCATCTAGGGACTCTTTGTCAATTTCAGCTTTCAGAGTATGGCTTGGATGAGATAGGTTCATCCCCTTTCCTCATTGCTTGGTTTTCAGAAGACAGTGAAAAATATGGCTTTATTGAGGCTGGATTTGATAAAATCATGACTTCACTGTGCATTCTACACCTTTGGGTATTCTTTGTCAGATTGTTACTGAGTTTTTAAAGTTTGTATTTTTATCTTGTTTGTGGAACACTGATTTTCATTCATAGGCTGCCTTTACACTTTAGATTTTAAAAATGACAGAGAATAATATTGATGATGAGGATGATACATACTTTGCTGCCTATGTACCTGAACGTAATGATTTCTTGGTGTCATCTCTCTTTACATTGTGCCAACCAGTATGGAACCAGGGTTTGTCACAATGAAATATGAAATATATTTAAAAGAACAGCATTGCCTGGCAGAATAAGTCATGTATTAACAATCTCTATTAAATCATTGATCATTGAAAAACAGCCATCCCTAACTTGGTGCCCTCCAGATGTTTGGGAGTACAATTTTCATTATGTTTGACTGTTTGCAGTGGTGGTGATAGTTGTAGTGTAAAAAAATTGAAATGCATCAGGCTAGGCTACACTGTGAAATCATCCACAGCTAATTAATCTGTAGGACAATAGTTTCTCAGAGGATCCCTATTTTCCACCCACCCTCTTTGAAGTGTGGAAAGTGGACTGGACATGTTGTCTAAATAATGCCATAATATGTACCCTAGAAATAACATTTATTTCCTAGGGCCCAATGAAACCTGTTTGAAGTAAAGCAACACACACACACAAACTCAAACAGGACAATTGATTGAGGTACTGAAATGTGTGTGCGTGTGCCTTCAAGTCACCTGTTGACTTATGGTGACCCCCATGGATTTCATAGGGTTTTCATAGGCAAGGAATACTCAGAGGTGGTTTGTCACTGCCTTCCTCTGAAATCTAGCCCACAGTATTTAGTATTTCCTAGTGGACATTCAAGTGGTCACTAGATCTGATTCTACTTTGCTTCCAAGATCAGTGTGTGTATGTGCCTTCAAACTGCCTGTTGACTTATGGTGACCTCATAAATTTAGTAGGGTTAGGCAAGGAATATTCAGTGGTGGTTTTGTCAGTTCCTTCCTCTGAAATGTACCTGGTATTGCAGTACCTGGCATTCATTGGCAGTCTTCCATCCAAGTACTAATCAGGGCTGACACTACCTAGCTTCCAAGATTAGATATACTCCAGCATATTTATTTAATCATTTGATCCTTAGCGAATTTCATAGGGAAGGTACAGTAACATTTACAATTTGCAGAAAAGCATTCAAAGAGGTGTTCAGTGGCTGCTGTTCTTGGAGGAATTGCTGATGTGAGGAGGATAAGGATGAGGATAAGGATGAGGATGATACATACTTTGCTGTCTGTGTTCCTGAATACATGATTTCTTTGTGTCATATATATTCACATTGTGCTAGCCAGTATGGAACCAAGATTTGTCACAATGAAAAATGAAATATATTGTTAAATGCTGCCACTTGGGAACAAGGGACACAAAGCCACACAGTCATTAATATGGGGTCATAAATATGCAGCTGGCAATGCATGTATCCTGACAGGGAGGGGATGGAAGTCCTTATATTATGAAGAGTAGACACACACACACATGATTGATCCACCCACAACTTCCTCACTTAAAACACAAATAAAGGAGGGGGAATAAACAAATTATGCATCCATAATTTGACACAGCAACACTGACACAAGTGCACGCGCACACACACACACATTCAGTAATCACCCATCATAACATGGTCTCAAAGCTAAACACATAGAGATTTTTTAAAGATTTGTACAACAATCCAGCAGAGACAACTGGGATGCTGAGCCTATTTTTAAAAGGGTACAGGCAAGAAAGCAACTCACAGCTTTACACATAAAGAAAAAATAATCCATACATGGCTTCAAAGGTCCAGAAGGAGAAAGATAAAGTGGTGGGAGAAAGGAGGAGGAGACAATGTTCCTATGCCTCATTAGCTCAGCTTGGAAAGTTGCTTTCAAGAAAAATGAATGTACTGACATGCGGAAGCCTTCACTAACTGAGCAGTGGCAGGAAGATACTCAGCGATCCACCTGAATTTCACCTTGATGCTGCCCAGCTAGGGATGGCTTCTGCATGACATTGTGCCCATTCTTCAAAACTGTTTCCCAAGCTGTGATGATACACAGATAACCATCACACTGAATCCCTCTGTTCATGTACATGCCAGGCATACTCAGTGTTACACGTACACACCACAGGAAACATTCAGAAAGGGATGAACCTGTGGTCCCAATGGTCCCCATTCTAACATTCACATGTCAGACGCTCAGAGACACCTCCTTTCTCCACACACCCCACTTTCCACATGCATACCAAATAGGGGGGTGTTTCCTTTTATTGGATGGTAAGGCCCAGAACTTGCACACACACACACCCCACTACCATCACCACCAATCACCAACACCATTACAAATCACCACCGCAACCACCAATCACCAACACCAACACCAACCACCACCATCACCAACAACAACAATCACCACCAATCACCCCCACCCCCACCAATTACCACAATCAGCAACCACAACAATCACCACCAAGCACCAAGCACCACCACCAGCCCTGCCAAAAGATGTGAATCTGGCCAGGGGTCACCTCACCCTATTGCAAACAAACAGGCGCAGGAGGTAATGCTGGATTGCTGCGCAGGATGGCAACCAAGAGGAGGGAGGGCAGCTGCCCGTTCAGAGCCATTGAGAGACCCCCCCTCTTTCCCCCCCTCCCTCCTTTTTGGTGGCTGCGTCAGAGGCCCAGGAGTTTGAGGCGCCAAGCCAGGGAGGGAGCTGTCCAGAGGCTCCTGGTGCTGGACAGGGGCGGCCCCTGGTCTCCTTTGCTCCCATTGCCAGCTTCCCAGGCACACTCCCTCCCTCCTTTTGGTCTTTTTTTTTGGGGGGGGGGGGGTGTCCATGCAAGACCTTTCGTGCCCAGCCCTGGAGTTGGGAGGGGGGTGAGGGGAGGAAAAGCAAGGCTGCCTGCCTCCTCCCCTTCTCTCCCTTTTGCCTCGGGGAGGGTGTCCTTCACCACCACACAGGAGAGGACAACATGCAGGACATCCCCAAAAAAGGGAAGGGAAGAAAGGGAAGGGGGGACGTGACACAACGAAAGCCCCAAACGCCCCTAGAGAGATGAATTGCTCAGAATGGAAGAGGCTTTGGAACTCCTCCTGGGGAGAGGAGGCTGGAGTGGAGGAGAGGGGCTGGGAAAGGGAAGGGAAGGGAAGGGAAGGGAAGGGAAGGGAAGGGAAGGGAAGGGAAGGGGGGCTGCCTGCCCCCCCCTGCTCTTGGCTTTATTTATTTACAGCTCGAGGAGGAGGAGGAGGAGGCCCCGTGTCCCCCCCCCTTCTGCCTGCCTGCTCCCGCCCTCCCCCCAGATGCCCCCTCCCTCCCTCCCTCCCATTTGCACTGCAAAACTCTCCTCCTTCCCCATTGCATCCCAAGGAGGCAGGCAGCAACAGCACCCACATCACTATCACGGCAAGCCGGAGGGGCCAGAGGAGGAGGAGGAAGAGGAAGAAGGAGAAGGAGAGCCTCCCCCCCCCGTTGCCCAGAGGGTGGGCTCTCCTCCAAGCCACAGCCCCCCCCCCCCTCCTGCCTTCCCTTCCCTTCCCTTTGGAGGGCCTTTGGGGCGGCGCATCCTCTTCCCAAGGCTGCCTCCTCCTTCCTTGCCTTGTTTTGCTGGCTGCTTTTCAAGGCAGGAGCCCATCTCTCTCTCTCTCTCTGTCCGCGGCGTTGGCCTTGGCCTTGGCCTTGGCGTTGTCTTTGGGCTTCCTCTCTCGGTTTCCAAGCCCTGCCATGGTTGAGCGTCCATGCCATTGAGCGAAAACAGCCGTCAGAGAAAGAGGAGGAGGAGGAGGAGGAGGAGAAAGAGAAGGAGAAAGAGAAAGAGGAGGAGGAGGAGGAGGAAGTGGTGGGGGAAGGAGGAAGAAGAGGAGGAAGAGGAAGAGGAAGGAGGAGGATCAGGAGATGGTTGGGGCAAGGAAGGCGCCTCCTGCATCCCAAGGAGGAGGAGGAGACCCTTGCCTCTGCTTCCAGCCTCTTGGGGACCTCCCTGTTTGGTGAAAGGAAGGAAGGAAAAAGGGGGGAAGGAAGAGGAAGACAAGGAAAAGAGCAAAGGGAAACGCGCTTCCTCAAGTCCATCTCATCATCATGCCAACCCAAAGGGAAGACTGCTGCAACGGGTCTCCATCTCTCCCCAATTCTTCTTCTCTTTCTTCTCCTCCTCCTCCTCCTTCTTCTGTTGGAGGGAAAACAATCTGAGGAATGATTAAGATCCACCTTCCCTCCCTCCCAAATTTCTGCCTCTTCTCTTCTCCCACCGTCGCCAATATATATAGGCATTGGTGCATTTGGGAATCCGGATTGACCTCATTGAATCCTCCCTTTTAGGACTTGGACGATTTCTACTGAGAATATTTTCATAAGCCGACGTTTCAAGACAACTGTGAGGATTTAACACGCGGAGCCGGGGGGGCTGTTTTCTTTCCCCTGCCCCGTCCAAAAAAATAAAAATTAAAAAAAATGTGCATTGGGGTGGTGGGTTTAGGTTTCCCTTTGGGGGCTGTTTTTTGGGGGGGCTGACGAAGTCAGATGTTGATGTTGGGGTTCAGGATGCTGCTGCCCCCCGCCCCCAGAACTAGCTCCTTTTTGCCTTGATTCGTGGCTCTGGTTCCGTCAGAAGCACATTTTTCAAACCTTCCGACTTGATTTTAAAATTTAGTAATAAGGGGAAATACTTGACATGCCAAATATTGGCGTTGTGGTTTTTTTTAATTTTTTTTTTAAATATATATCTATATCTATATCTATATGTATATCTCTATTTTCCTCCGGTCTCCACACACCTGCCGGTGACTTGGATGCTTGACTCCTCTCTTCCTCTCTTCCTCTCCCACTTTTCTCCTTTTGGGAGTTACCAAGAAAATCGCCTCAATCTTGTTTCTCTAATCTAAACCCACCAAGCATGTCCGGGATGGTGGAAGACTCCTTCCCATGAAGATTTCGTTTGGGATGCTTTTCTTCTTCTCCTCCTCCTCCTTCTTTTTTTCCTCCAAGAAGTGGAACTGTTTAATATTTATTATTATTATTATTATTATTATTATTATTATTATTATTATTATTATTATTATTATTATTCAAAAAGCAGATGTGGGCAGCAGGGGAGGGGGTTGAGGATTTTGTAGGAGGGGGGAGGAGGAAGAGGAGGGCATCAGAAGAAAACTTCATGATCTCCTGGGGAGGGTGGCTGTGGTTGTGGTGGTTGTGTTTGTTGAGAGCCAGTCTCACAAGGTGCTCTTCCTGCAGTTTGCGCAGGAAGGGATACTAAGCCAAGCTTCCCAGGGATGAAGGCTCCTTGAGGGCTGCGAAGCCCAGCTGCCCCCGCTTGCTCTCGGGCGCCCCCTGCAGGCTGGCCCTCTTCCCCCGCGCCCGCTGCCTCTTTGGAAGGAAGGAAGGAAGGAAGGAAGGAAGGAAGGAAGGAAGGAAGGAAGGAAGGAAGGAAGGAAGGAAAGATAGATAGATAGATAGATAGATAGATAGATAGATAGATAGATAGATAGATAGATAGATAGATAGATATAGATGCCCAGGCCAGCCGGTGTGGTGGTCTCCTGGCACTGTTGCTCCGGGCTGCTCCTCCCAAGACAGATGTTGCGCCACCAGGGTCTCCTCAAGTGCCGCTGCCGCATGCTGTTCAATGACCTGAAGGTCTTCCTCCTGAGGAGACCCCCGGCTCCCCCGCCCCCTCTGCCCCCCATGAACAGTGGGGAGCAAGCCTTGGGCTTCCAGGCGTCCAACAACAACACCTTGGCTGGGCTCTATGGAGGGCGAAGGGGGCCATGGAGAGGACCTGGGGGAGCAGGAGGAGGAGGAGGAGGAGGAGGAGGAGTGGGGACTACTACTACTGCTACTGTTACTGCTACTGCTACTAATACTAGCCCACCAGAGGAGGAAGAGTGGGGGAGCCCTGGAGGAGGAGAAGGGGAGCAGCCCATGTCTATGATGAGCAGCGCCTCCTCTGAGGACTTCTGCAAAGGGAAGGCGGAGGACCGCTATTCCCTGGGGAGCAGCTTGGATAGTGGCATGAGGACCCCTCTCTGCAGGATCTGCTTCCAAGGGCCAGAGCAGGTGAGTGCCTCTTTCTCTTTGCTGGGCACCCATGGGGCAGAAACCCTCAGTCGCATCCTCACCTCCTTGGAATGGAAGGGGGGGGGGACACAACTCCCAGAATCCCCTGGCCAGAGTGGCTGAAGAATCCATGTGGAGCAGAGCTTGGATAAGTTGACATGTTGGGTTTTGATTCCTAGGCTTTGAGGTGTTGGGTTTTGACTCTTCAGTCAGTAAGGTCATTGGGAATCCATTTCCAACTTTGGGCAACAATCCTAAGTTTTGATCCTCACTGATTCCTGATTCCTCCATGGTGAGGATATCAGGGTTCATTCTGCCCCCCCCCCAGGTTATTCTCTTTATTTGTGACTGCTACTAAATGTGGAGGGAAAGAAAGAGCAAAAGAATTAGAAAGGGGACGGAAATGTCCCAACTTGGTAACTTTGGGAAGAAAAAAGAAGAGACATGAGAACCAGAATACCTGTCCCCAGTCCGCATAGACCCCAAATTATGAAGAAAAATAAGGCCATATCTCGAAAGCACTGAAGAGGGTAATTCTGCTTCCCCATAAACATAGCATACACAGAGATAAAATACAAATAAACAAACCTGCAAGTTAAAAAAACCCCTCAGGATCTGCCATATAATTGTTCTGGTTATGGAGTCTGTACAATTACATTTCTTC
Source organism: Phrynosoma blainvillii (assembly GCA_026167975.1). Taxonomy (NCBI): domain Eukaryota; kingdom Metazoa; phylum Chordata; class Lepidosauria; order Squamata; family Phrynosomatidae; genus Phrynosoma; species Phrynosoma blainvillii. The sequence continues at coordinate 304,250,346 of JANUYF010000001.1, read as the reverse complement.
TGTAGCAGCTATGGGAGAAGGAAGGAAGGTGAATTCGCTTGTAGATGCTTTCATGGGCTCCATTTCATTGTATGAGTTCTAAAGATGGTAGCAATATCCTATTTGACGTGTGCTTCAGTTAATTATCTTTATGTGTCAATGATATGATGCAGCTGTCGATATCGCTTCAAAATTTCCTTCCGGTTGGCCCCATACATGTGTCATTCAGAGTTAAACTGCACTATTATTATTCTCTTATTTACTGATTTCCGGTTTCATTTGGGTTTTTAAAAATGGTTTTCAAAACAGCAGCCATTGCTTTTGCTCACTTGATGGTTTTTAGCTTGGTAGGCAAGGTAAACAACACAGTTTCTTTTTCTTGATGGTATTCTGGGTGTGTTAAAATGCTTTCAAAGACCATAGGGTTTCATGTATCTGTGGTATGCTATGAAATATAGTGATATTATCTTGGCTCCCTGATCAAAAGATATCTGGGAGTCCATTTTATTAACCAATGCTCTCTCAAAATAGTAAATAACTTTTCAAGTGCTTAAAAAAGGCTCAGCTTCCACATCCAAAATCTGGCTCTTAATGGTGCCCTACTGACCTTTATTCTTTTCAGCAAGCATTAAAAATCTACAAAATAAAGCAAAAGAAAATAACAGGCAATCCAATAACAGAAGTTCTAAACTTTCATTTTTGGCATGAGTGAGTGAGTGAATCTGTGTGTGTTTGTGTTATCATAAACAGACACACTGCTGTCTAGGGGAAGTTTCCCTTATGTAGCTGTCACACACAACTGTGCTATTGTGCTACTCCTATTTATTTTCAACATGCTTCGTGGAAGAGAGGTTTTGACCAGATTGTATTCATTGATCACAATTTGGTGCAGTCTCATACACTAAAGTACTATTGAAATCAATTTCAATGTAAGTACCCTTGTCTCCTTGCCATATTGTGGACACTGTTTGTCTTTTATCAGGTTGTGAACAGTGCCGTGATTACATCAGAACCTTTTACAAAAGAAACAGATTGAATGGTGGTGGTAGACAATATTTAGAGTTTAACTGCAAGTTGGATCTGAACAATTACTTCTGTTCCCAAACATTTTACTTCATGGGCTAAGTTCGGTGCTATGATTTCTGAGCTTTGGCTTCCTGTGAATAAAATAGAAATATTAAAGACATAACACCCTTGCATAGGATATTGAACAAGTAGAGAAGGCTAAAACTTTCTATATTAAAAGTATTACATGGGAAAATGTCATAATAATGTAGGTTACTTTAAAAGAATAGTGTAACCATTGAAAACAAGAGAAGAAATGAACTTATTTGTGCTAACAACCTTCTGGGAGATTCTTTATTAGCACTCTGTAGAACAATAGTGTTCCATAAGTACATGTTTTAGGCCTGTAATGGTACAGAGATGGCTATTCCATGTCTTAGGTTACAATGGCATTTTGTGATTTCGATTGACTAAGACATTAGTAAATGGACAATTCAGACCTGCAACTGGCATTGTGTATGTTTCTGTATATGTCAGTATCTGTCTGTCTGTGTGTGTGGACTGGGTGGTAAATGAACCAGCTGTAAAGGATTCTTCCATATATACATACAGTATAGATCAAAGTGATAGTTGTATTGTTTGTGGGCATAGATGTAATGTGGCAGGGAGGGTTGATGGATACCCAGTGTCACATAGAACAATTGGATCCTGACCTCACTGCTGGCACTGTACACATAGCAAGATAACAAAGGCAACACCCATGATCACCCTTCTGTCACCCAGAACATATGGACCCAATCACATGTTCGTGATGCACAATAAAGGTTTGATGAATAATTTGTGCAACACACAACTAATATATGTCACGGTACAGATCTTGCAGGTGACCTGCACATAGGCTAAAATCAGACTACAGATATGCACCAATGTAGAAACAATGTAATATGAAGAGAAAAATATAATTTCTCTAGCAAACATTTTAAAGGACATCATATAATAATTTAAGCAACTGATCACACTTTACTACATCAGCACTAGGAATCATGCAGTCGTCCAGTTGTTGAACTGAAAACCCTATCAGCCCTAGCCAACATAATAATTGGTGAGAAATACTAGGATCTGCAGTCCCACAACATCTAGAGAGCTGAAGGCTGTATAAGAAACAAAACACATAAGACCTCAGATAAAGAGGAAAACAGTATTGGGAAGGGAAATGTAATACACCTTAAGCAAAGTAAATTCAAAATTTGTTGGAACACATCCTTGGTTATATCCCACTGACTATGCTTCACTTTCCCTGAAATTAAAATCAGTATAAATGAAAATGTTTTGTTTTCGGTATGTTGTAATGTCATAAACAAACTTCATCATTAGCACAGCAAATGTAGCATTTGATAGAAAAGATTCCACTCTGCAAGTCTAACTTGTGGAATTAGCCACTACTCATTGGTGATGATGGGGTTAATCCTGTTAATGCTTAATGTAAAGAGCTGCCCATACAGATTTTTATAGGACATGGCATCTGCTTTCCAGGCAAAGAGGTCTGTAAAGTTGTTCATAAAAATGGATTAAACTAGAATTTTCAGCAGTGTCTCTCTTCCATGGTATGGATTCAGAGTTGACTTGCTGTCCTGAGAGTAATTGTTACAATCTCCCTTTGGAAAAAAGGAACAAGGTTTTTTTTGTTTTTGTTTTTTTAAGTTCCCAGTAGTGCCTGTAATGTAACTGTGTGCAGTGGAGCATTTCCTCTGGCCTAATGAACACTGTAGAAAAGTTCAACATCTGGCAGGGATTGTGAAAAGAACAAATGCACACACTGCAGTCTCCAGAACATAAAAAAGATTCACAGTGGGAAATGGGAACTGAAGGAGTCTTGCATGACATTACTTTGTCCGGGAGAGTGACTGGTTTCCAGATAAAGATTTTAGGGCCAGAATCTCTGGGCATCATGACTGAGCTCCTGAAAGTGCAATCACCTGGGACATTTGTATAGGATTTATACCAGGGATGGACAATGTCCTCCAGTGTGTGCGTGTGTGGTGGGGTAATATTGGGCCTTTGCAGACTGCCAGAAATAGTGCACATTAAATTGAGGCACTGCCCTGGCTCAGTGCTAGGGAATCATGGGAACTGTAATTTATTGTGGCACCAGAGCTCTCTGACAGAGAAGGCTCAATGTCTCAGAAAAAAATATAATTCCCATGACTCCCTAGCACTGAGCCAGGGTAGTGCCTCAATTTAATGTGCACTATTTCTGGCAGTCTGCAAAGGCCCATTGTTATTCCCAGAACCCATCAGTGGCCACACATACACTACAACACTTCCACCAATTGCACTTGCACTTTAAAATAAGACACAGAGGAAGCCTTGCTTTTAAGCTGAATAGTGCCTTCTGGGACTGGACAGAACAGCAAAATTGCTTGCATATATGGACTGATGTGACAAAAATGGAGTGGATGACATGTGGCTGACAGAAAGTAAGTGGTCCGCCTGTTTATGCATAGGCTCTAAAATGAGGATGATAGGATGATAGGAAGGGGGCATTTGTCGATTTTGTTATTTGCCATCAAGTTGGCTTTGACTTACAGCAATCCTATCAGGGTAGAATTTAAAGACATAGCCATGTTAGTCTGGAATATCAGTATGCAGAGGGATCTCGTAGCACCTTTGAGACTAACTGTATGGAAGAAGTTGTAGCATAAACTTTTGTAGACTTGGTCTAGTCCAGGGGTAGGCAACCTGTCCTCTTTAAGGGCCGAGGGACTTCAGCTCCCAGAAGCCTCAGCCATGTTGGCCAATAGTCCCATGTTGGCCAATAGCTCCTGGGATTCTAGGAGCTGAAGTCCTTCGGCCCTTAAAGGGGAAAGGTTGCCTACCCCTGGTCTAGTCCCTCAGATGCAACCCTATGAGTGGGAGACCTCCAAACATCCCAGTAATCAACAGCCTTGCTCAATTCTTGCAAACTCACAGGATTGTGGCTTCCTTGACTGGATAAATCCATCTGTAATACATTCTCCTTTTTTCTTGCTGCTTTCTGCTTTGCAAAGCATGATTGTCTTTACCAGTGAGCCCAGTCATTTCATGACATGTCCAAAGTATGATAACCCCAACTCAGTCATCCTGGCTTCTAGTCAGAGTTCAGCCTTGATTTGCTTTCATCTTTTTGGAAGTCCATGGAATCTATAGAACTTTCCTCCAGTACCACATTTCAAATAAGTTGTTTATCTTCTGTCAGCTTTCTTTATTGCCCCACTTTTATCTCCATACTTAGAAATGATAAATAATATGATATGGAGCCATAACTCAGTAGTGATTTTGAATGTAGAAGATTTAAACTGTGCCCTCCATATCACCATCTAAAAAAACAAAACAAAAAAGGACCAGGTAAGTGGTGAGAGAGAGCTTTACCTGGGGATCTGGAGAAGACAGTAGATAATAGCAAGCAAAATGAATGAACAAATAATCTGATAGCATCTTATAAATAAGAGTAGAGGCAATACTGTACCTGGGTTTGTTCAAAGCAATTGAATAAGGCAAAAATCAAAACAAAAAACAAAAAAACCACAACCATACAAATCACAGTGGAACTGCCATCACCATGACATGAATGCCATCTGCAGAAAAAAAATCCAGCACCTACCTCACCTATGGTAGCCAAAACAACAGAGCAACAGAGAACCAATATAAAATACTGACAAAAATCCCAGTTATTGCTATTTTTAAGTGCAGTGTATTGGACAATATACAATAATATACAATAAGGGATGCAGTGGCTCAAGTGGTTAAGATGCTGACTCTGTTGACTGCAAAATCAGCAGGTTGGCAGTTCGAGGCCCGGGTGCTGCATGATGGGGTTAGCTCCTGTCACTGGTCCCAGCTTCTGCCAGCCTAGCAGTTTGAAAGCATGCAAATCCAATTAGATAAATAGATACCACTTTGGTGGAAAGGTAAACAGTGTTCTGTGCAATCGTGCTGGCCACAGTTTGATTTTGAGTTCCTGCATGGCAGGGGGTTGGACTGGATGGCCCTTGTGGTCTCTTCCAACTCTGATTCTATGATCACAGAGTAATCTCTGACAATGCTGGCTCTACGATTTAGTAACGACGATGAGCACCACCCCCTACAGTCAGACACAACTTGACAATCTTGTCAGCTGGGAATACCTTTACCTTTATATTGGACAATGCATCACTTATTCAATTTGTAGATATGTTTTATGAATTCTAACAAACAATTGTACTATTAGATTGTACTGCTGTAACCACACTATACACACACAGACACAGACACACATACATATGCAGCATAGGTTATCATAACGTAGCCCAAAAGGCAGAGGGAGGAACTTGGTCTTCCCATTCTCCCTGTGCCTTTTGGACCACATTGTGACAAATCACTTGATATATATATATGATGCATTGTTCAATATAATGGTAAAGGTATTCCCCATTGATATAGTATAGTTACAGAAATACAATCTAGTAGTATAGTTGTTGGAATTCATGAAACATACCTACAAATTGACAAGGTGGTACATTGTCCATGAATGCCATCTTGCCAATATTGCTCCCCAAAAGTTCAAGAAGTGACAGTAAGGTGCTATTTTTGAGCCAAAAAGATTCAAATTCAAACCCTCCCTCAAATGCCCTTGAGCCAATCACTGTTACTTCCTCTTCTCTCACATGTTTTTTTTTTATGGGGCAGTGTATGGAGCAGAAGTCTATTGTAACAAGGAGTTTGGAGGTGAGCTTCATCTCTACCCATGCCTGAGAAGCTACAGAGTTAAACTTCACATACATTTGGCAAACATTGTTAGCTATTGGAACAGTACGGGTCTGAGAAATTAGAGAAGGATCCTTGTCTTCTTTGGTATCAGTTGGGGTAAACATCTGCACCTGGGGAGATGTCTAAGGACAGTTGATAAGAGTTGGGAACATGACCTTCAACATGTCATAAGTTCTAGACACACAGGTGCACTAACTGGGCCAGAAATGTAAAATCACACATAGGCCAGGGTGCTTTGCATGTATAAATAAGACTCCTTGGGTTATGCTTAGATTCCTTCAATACAGACCCTGGACCACAGTGGTGGGATATCTCTGCTGCTGTACATGGCTTTCCTTTCCCACAGATGTGGTTATTGCACTTGATAATAAAAGAACCTCTTACCTTTGTCAAAACAGTTAGGTTGTAGCAGGGCCAACACTACCATAAGGTAGGTTGAGAGTATAGGGTTTGGGTGGTATGAAAAGGCAACACATTTTCTTATGGTATGTTTACTGTTAGGGGTGAGAAGTGCTTGTGAGATTTTCTGCCTCATGAGCCAAAACAACGTGGCTGGCTTTAAATACCATATACTTTGAGTTGGAATGGCAGTTGATGTTCTATTTTAGGTAGCAAAATGTTTTGAGCTGACCCTGCCAATAAAGCACAACATGGCATGCAAGAACACCAGCTGCTGTTGTTCTGGGACCCATTTCCAGTGCTAGGTTGTCTTGCCAGTGCCTCTGAACCTGATCTGTACACAACTGAGCTTGGGAAAGTTACTTTTTTGGAACACAACACTATCATTCTGGGAGTCATAGGGGGGTTGCAGACTGCCAGAAATAGTGCAAATTGAGTCCACTTTAAGGGTTAAGGTTAGTGCTAGGGAATCATGGGAATTGTTTTTTTTCTGAGACATTGAGCCTTCTCTGTCAGAGAGCTCTGTTGCCACAATAAAATACAGTTCCCATGATTCCCTAACCCTAACCCTAACCCTTAAAGTGGACTCAATTTGCACTATTTCTGGCAGTCTGCAACCCCCCATAGTCAAGAAAGTAATTTTACCAAATTGTAGTGGATGAACACATATATAGTTAAAATTAGTGGATGAACAAAAAGTAACTTTACCAAGCTGCAATGCTAAAAAGCTTTGTTCTGATCTGGAAGACTAGAAAGCTAGTGAGACCATTAAGACACAAACTTGGACAGTGGTAGCTTCTGCAGTTGATGACTTCAGGGAAATCCCTTAAGGTAGGAACGTAGATATGTGTGTGTGTATTTTTGTGTGTGTGAGTGTTTAAATCCTCTTTGTTGAAATATCACTTCCACACACACATACGAATTACACATCACTGAAATTTATTTCTAATATGTTAAGAAAACCACCTTTTTGAAGAGGCACATAACTATTCCCCTTGCATACCTTACACCAGGGGTAGGCAACCTTTCCCCTTTAAGGGCCTTCAGCTCCCAGAAGCCTCAGCCATGTTGGCCAATAGTCCCATGTTGGCCAATAGCTCCTGGGATTCTGGGAGCTGAAGTCCCTCGGCCCTTAAAGGGGAAAGGTTGCCTACCCCTGCCTTACACATTTCATCTTTATAGAGCTACACAAGCTGTTTATCTTTCTGTACTAGTCCAGGAAAGGTGGAATCTATGAACCGTGTCATTGTGTGTGTGTATATGCATCGACTGTAATCAGTGTTAAAGGCAAATTATCTGTTTTAGAGAGCACTGAAGCTTTAAGGCAATTGCAGAACATTCCAAAACATACCTACTCAGCTATTAAATCCCCTTTCATTCAATGGTGTTTACTCCTGGGTAAGGATTTCCAGTTTTAAGCTCCTCTCTTTCTAGACACAAAATGGTCTGACTCCTATTGCTAGTCTCAATGGAAATCACCTCTGTGTTGACTCACAATTCTGTGGAAATTACCTCTTTGTTGACTCACAATTCAACAGTTGTTTCATTGGGGCTGTTATATATGAATGAACCTACAGCATTTGGACCAGTGTCTGCAGTTGAAGCCTTTTAATCATGAGGTTAGATATTGACCATCTATCCTCTTGAGAACTGAACAGCCATGATCCAAAAGTGGCATACTTCTAGAAGTTACTTTTCTTTGTCCATAGCAAAGGTGAGTGACCCATAGTTCCAGGGGTGTATCCAGCCCTGAGCCTCATTTCATTAGTCCATGGGCTAATTTCCAAAGTGATCAGTTGTGGCTTCTGCAAGAAGAAGTAGCCCCTTCCCCAGAAACCTGCTGAATGAGTAGGAAGAGAGAGAGAAAGAGAGAGAGCAAGAAAGGAGTGGTACAGAGAGAGAAGGGTGGGCTCGTATATTTATATATATTACACCCTATATCAAAAGATCACAGAACAGTGTATAATGCAATGTGAAGTCGTAGGCTTTCATAGCCAGCATCCATAGTTTTTTGTGGGTTTTTTGGGCTGTGTGGCCATGTTCTAGAAGAGTTTCTTTCTGACATTTCGCCAGCATCTGTCTGTGTTGGCTATCATGGTTAGGCACTGCAGTTCAATGCAATTCCTACCCCTGGTCTATAGTGCAATTCCAAACTAAGTATTAACAAAGTCCCTTTCCCAAACCTTTTGCTCTAATGCAACTACAGTATTCCTAAATTTGGAGCCCCAGATGTTCAGCATTTCAGGGCTAAAACGCTCCATCCACCCTAGCCAATGATCAGGGATTTGAGGAGTTGTAGTCCAAAATGATAGGGTCGCCTTAAGGTGGCCATAAGTAAAAAATGACTTGGAGGCACACAACAGCAACAACAGCAACCATGTCCAACAAATCTGGGGATGTAAGATTGAGAGGCACTGTTTTAATGAGGACAAAACACTCAGCCATGTTGCAGTGCTATGTGAACATTCTTCTTTTTTTAGTTTCTCTTTTTTTTTTAGAGAGAGATACTAAGCAGACAAAGTGCATGAAAGCATGCTTCAGCTACTTTGAAGTACTCCTGTAAAAAGGAAGGGAGACATTTCCATCAAAAGCAGCATCTCACTTGATCTGCATTTCTTATTTTTGAGGCTTGAAAGTGATTGTTCACATGCTAACAAAAATCCATCAGTGATACCTTTATTGGCCAACCAAAATGCACAATATACTTGTTGCATGCTTTTGAAGCTCCATGGGCTTCTTCACCAGGCAAGATGTTACAAACCAAACAGGAGAAAAACAAAATCTACATTGGAATCAAACATAGTGCTCTTCTATACCCAATATTCTTAGAATACTTCCTTGAAAGGAAAATGTTTTCATTAACACACAGGTTCTACCAGATTGCCATTTGGCTTGGGGCAGGGTGAAGGTTGGATAGAAACAACCTGCATCAGAATCAGGGAACTCCAGATGCCACAATTTCCTGCCTGTTAATGAGACATTAACATTTCCTGCTAATGAATTAGGAAGCCTGATGAAACTTCTGGTTCTCAGTCTGTTCTGAATTTGACAATAATATGATTGTAGCTTTTCTTTTAAGGCATTAATAATTTTATGGTTTAATGGTGCTATGCATTTTACTGTAAATTATGTTGAGTTCTTATCAAGTAGTCTATAATGAATAACAATGGTTTTGACTACATCAAAGGTGGAGAACCTATGTCTTTCCAGACATTGTGAAGCCAATCTCCTAGCATCCCTGATTATCAACCATGTTGGCTAGGACTGTACAACATCTAGAGGGCCACAGATGTCCCATCCAATCGACAAAATTACTTGTTCCTACTGACTGATTTTAGTGGATGTAAATTCAGATAAATGTAGGTTAGAATCCTATGCAGACTTAGGGGCTAAATAGATGGACCCAAATGAGCAGCTTGTTGCCGCCCTTTTGAGAGCTAGATCAGGGCCGTGGCAATTGCATGCCACACCCCCAATGTGGTGTTTTTCCAGCCCAAAAAGGAGTGGCAAAATGCTGCTCCTTTTTGGAATGGAAAAATGCCTCCCTTGCCACCACAGTGGTGGCTTTTTTGCATTTCCTAGGTGCGGCGTGTCTAAATGCTACACCACAGAAATGTTGTGACACCACCTGCCATCTGGTCGGATGGGTGGGAGGCGTGATGCCAGCTTGGGGGTGGAGTTGGGGTGGGCAGTGGGCAGTTGCCACACCCTCATTCCACCCCCAAGTCAGCTCTTACTGCCAGTCTGCTTTCCCCTTTACTTAGGAATAATCCCTATTTAATTTAATTGGGATTTTGGGTAAATGTACATAGGATTACATTATGCAAAGGGATCTTGTAACCCTTTTGGAACTAACTGAAAGAAAGAAGATGTAGCAGAACCTTTCATAGACTTAGGGCCAATGCAGATGGCCTGCTTGGAGCAGCAGAGAGCCACCCCAGGGAGCAGCGGATTGGGGCCATGGCAACCCCACACTGTGGCCCCGATCATTCCTTTTGCCGTCCCTAAAAGAGCGGCAAAAGTCCACCCTAAGAGCCAGTGCTGCGGCTCTTCTGTGCCCTTTCTGTGCACCGTGTCTGCATGCTGTGCCAGAAGGGCGTCCTGATGCTATGCACACGGCTGCGCGGTGTCAGGACAGCACTGAGGTGGCGTTGGGGTGACCAGTGTGCAACGACCCTTAGTCTGCCTCCTCAGATGTTATTCTAGATTCAGTCTAATTCTGAATTCATGTATAAGTCTAGAAATTTTAGTCAAAACTTGGACCCCAAAAACCTGAGACAACTTACCCACAGGTCAATGTAAGTACTATATTTTAACTCTTATTTTAAAAAGGAACCATCCCCTGGTGAAAAGCAAGAGTGTAATCTGTCCTGAAAGCACTCTACTCTCTCATCCATCCAGTCTTTAGAGTGAGCACAAGCAGTTATGCCTGCTGGAATTTTGTTAAGTTCTTTGGCATTGTTTTCCTTTGCTTCATCCTTTAGATCCTTTGTTATATGCCCCTAAGTTTTACCCTTGACTTAGCCATAATTCTGGCACCCAAACCTGCCCTCAACTTATACAGTTAACTTATAGTGGTACAGTATTGTTAACTGTCTTTTTTATATTAAAAAAAACTTAGCATGACAAGTTTCAGACTAAGGGCTAATACAGGGCCTCAGCAGACGGAGGCCCCGGAGACGCCGTGGGTCGGAGCGCCGCCGGAGTTCAGCCTCCGGACCGCGGCGCTCCTGCGGCGCATCTAAAAGGAGCACCAAATTGGCGCTCCTTTTAGATGTAAGGGAAAGTGCGCCCTAAAAGCGGCGGGCGCACTTTCCCTGGCTCAAACGGCGCAGCGCATGTGGACGCTGCGCCGTGAGGTCATCCCCGGTGCGCCAGCCATGCGGACGGACGGCGCTTCTGGGGGCAACCTCGGGGAGAGGAAGGGGCGCCGCTCGTGCGGCTGCCCCTCCTCTTCCCTGCCCGGAAGACGACTCTTTTAGTCGTCTGCCGAGGCCCACAGACTGGCCTAAAGGGCTGGCCTGGGGGTGGAGTTGGGGCAGGGCAACCGCACGCTGGCCTCCCCAACTCCACCCCAATGCTGCCATCACGCCACATGCCCAACCACATGGTGCATGGCGTCAGGGCACCCCGTTGGTGCAGTGTGCACACACGCTGTGCCAAAGGGGCGCAAAAGAGCTATGGCGGCAGCTCTAAAGGCAGCTTTTTGCTGTCTCAAAAAGGAGTGGCATTTACCCACTCTTTTGGGAGTGGCAAAAAGCCAGATTGGGTCTGCAGCATGTAGTTGCTGTGGCCCCGATCTGTCACCCTTGGGGCGGCACAGAGTTGCCCCTTATGGGCCATCTGCATCGGCCCTAATTTACTTATCATAGTTTCAAAACAATTAGGTTGCAGTCCAAAATACACTTACTTGTTGTTCTTGTTAACTACCCTTGAGTTGGCCCCAGCTCATGGTGACCCTGTGGATGAGACATCTCCAAGCCCCGCAATCCTCCCCTACTCTGCTCAGGTCCTGCAGACTCAGGTCCATGACCTTCCTGATTGCATTTATTCATCTGGCATATGGTTTTCCTCTCTTTCTGCTACCCTTTACCTTTCCTAGCATTATTGTCTTTTCTAATGAGTCATGCCTTCTTGTGATGTGTACGATGGCCTCAATTTGATCATCTTGGCTTCCAAGAAAATTTCAGATTTGATCTGTTCAAGGATCCATTTGTTTGTCTTTTTGGCTGTCTACGGTATTCTTAGCACTCTTCTCCAACACCACATCTCAAATGAGTTGATTTTCTTACTAGGATGCCCCATTTCATATAGTAGGATTTATATTTAAGTAAATTCTCAATAGGATAGTGGTAATAGTGATTTTGTAATAGAGAGTTTCAGTTCAGAGTTAGATCTTAATAGAATGTACATGAGCATGAGCTTAGGACATCCTACATGGTTTATATAACATCACACTGTTATGGTTTTTATGATACAAAAGGGCTGCCTTTTGTTTGTTTGTTTGTTTGTTTGTTTACTGAAAGGCTGTAATTACCAAGAAACTAGAAAGGTGCTAATCATGAAGTTTAGAATACATAATGTAAAGTCTAGATACCATGATCTAAGGTGGGTTCTATCATTAATATATATATTAAACCATTGGGGGTGGTAGAGGAATCATGTGACTCTCTGGAGTACATCATTGGCTATGCTGGCTAAGGTTTCTGGGGCTTGCAAAGCAACATCTGGAACACCAATCCCTGTCTTAGAAAGACTGTCCCCACAACTGACTGTTTTCCTGATAACTGAGGTAACTAAAGTCACCCTTCCTTTTTTGCAGGGGATCGGTTCCGGACCCCCACGAAAAAGGAAAAACACAAATATTCAAGCCCTATTGGGTTGAATGGAGGCATGTGTCAGCAGGGGCGAGCGGGCATGCACCGCGGGCGCCTGCCCCCCATTTTGTGTCCCTCCATTTGTCCCTCATGGATAAGCAAGGGTTGTGGACTTCAAGTTCACAAAAACAGAGGGACAACTGTAGATCTATTGGACGAGTCCCTCTTAGCCAAGGAGTATGCAAGTTATGAAATTCTGCAAGTTTCTTTATCAGACAGTCACATTCACTGGTTGACAGTATATGAAAAACAAGTTTGAATGCATCAGTTTCCATTGCTTTTCCCATTTATGAAATAATTCTTGAGTTGAGGGAAGGATAAGTAGGAAAGCATATTCAAGAATGTTAAAAGCCCTCATTCTTGATTAGAAATGCAAACTTTCAGACAGAAATGGTTTATCCACACAATATGCTGTCAAGTCTCATAAAGAGATGCAAATCCGGTTTTAATTTTCTTTACAAACAAGCCTAAATAAGATTTCTCTTGGTGTCTCTCTAATCTGTCTTCTTGAGGATTTTTTTTAAAATGTAACAACTAAGGCAAGCCAAAAAGTTAGCAAGGATTTTCAGTTTTCAGTTTTATGACAGTTTGAAACATGACAGGTTGGAGCTACTGACTCGCTTATATCTTCAGCTTTGCATATGTGTTTGGGGCTTTTATGTATGAGCTGATTGTTTCAGGGTTTTGTTTTTGTTTTTTTTAAAAAACAAGCAAACCTCATTTTAGGCAAAGGGGGCGAAGAAAAGGAAATTGTTCTTTAGCTGAATGCAATCCATGATGTAGCTCTGTGCTTCTCTTTCTTTGGCTGTGGGAGCTGGCATAGGGTAGAGCACAGAGAAGCTGCTTTTTTGGACTACACTGGCAGTTATAGTACAAAAAGTAACTTTTACCAGATCTGATATAGTGGAGTAAACAAAAGAGCACATCTGAAACAAAACTCTGTGCTTTAAATCTTACCCAAACAAGATTTTTTTTGGGGGGGGGGGAGGGGAAGACAAACACCATATATATGCATGCATAAGTCAACCTCGTGTATAAGTCAAGGGCAGATTCTGGGACCAAATTTATGGATTTTGACATGACCCTCCTAAGTAAAACTTTGACATGACCCCCCCTAAGTAAAACGTAGGGCAATGTAACAAAGAATGTAAAGGAAGAACAGGACAATGAAAAGCAAAGGAAAATGTGTCAAAAAAGAGATATAAATGAAAAAGTTAAGGTACAGTATTAACTCTTATCAAAAAAGGAAGGATCCCTTTCTCTGCATGGTGAAAGGCAAGAGCTTACTCCATCCCAGGAGAATCTAAAAGAAGCACTGACCCCCCTGTACTCTCTCTGCTCTTTTGAGGGAAAGCCCTAAAGAGCTACTACTGCTGCTGCTGCCATGATCTTCCCACACAGGCATTTAAAAAAAGCCAGAAGTGGCACTGTAGCAGAGAAAGCAGAAGAGGTTGGTGCCTTTTTAAGGTTTTCCCAGGACAGACTAAGCTCTTGTCTTTTGCCACTCTACTCAGAGAAGGGGGTGGTTCCTCTGTCTCTGTGTGTGTGTGTGTGTGTATAAAGAGTGAAAGTATTTACATTAACCTATGGGTAAGTTGACCCAGGCTTTTTGGGGTCAATTTTTAAACTAAAATTTCTATAATAATAATAATAATAATAATAATAATAATAATAATAATACATTTTTATTTATAGCCTGCCCCTCTGTGCGGCAATCGAGGCGGATTACAACATTTAAAACAGAAAAAGTTAAAACATTCCTTCATCCCACAGTCCAACCCTTCCATCCCCTTAAAACAGAATTAAACTAAGAAAAGATTAAAAATACCGCAAAACAATAAATGATAAAACAATAAAACAGGAATCAGTGATATAAAAAAAAGATGAAAACTCATCTCCCTAAGGACAGCTATTATTCTGGGAAGGCTTGCCAGAAAAGATCCGTCTTCATTACCTTTTTAAAAGCAGCAAGAGTAGTAATGAGATGGATCTCGTCCGGCAGGCCATTCCAAAGTCTGGGAGCGGTTGCAGAAAAGGCCCTCTGGGAGGTCTGAGACAGCCTGGTTTTTATTGGCTGTAGCAGATTCCTCCCAGAGGACCGAAGGGCACGTGGGGGGGTTGTACGGGAAGAGGCGGTCCCTGAGATAAGATGGACCCAAGCCATATAGGGCTTTAAAGGTTGAAACCAACACCTTGTACTGTGCCCAGAAACTAATCGGCAGCCAGTGGAGGGATTTGAGCACCGGTGTTATGTGCTCCCTCCTTGATGTTCTGGTAATTAACCTGGCTGCCATGTTTTGCACCAGTTGCAGTTTCCGGGTTAGGCACAAGGGTAGCCCCATGTAGAGTGTATTGCAGTAATCCAGACATGAGGTTACTAGGGCATGTACCACAGCTTCCAGATCCCTCACATTCAGATAAGGGCGCAGTTGGCGTATCAGCCGAAGTTGATAACAGGCACTCCTGACCGCCGCACTCACCTGACTAGTCATGTGAAGCAACGAGTCAAGGAGTACCCACAAACTGCGAACACAGTCCTTAGAGGAGAGTGTGACTCCATCCAGGATTGGCGACTGTATTCCTAGATCTGGTTTCGGGCCTGTAACTGTGAGTACCTCCGTTTTGTCTGGATTCAACTTCAATCTGTTTTTCCTCATCCAATCCATTACCGCTCTGAGACAGTCATTAAGAGGAGAGACGCCATCTGAAGTCTGAGACAATGATCTAGTCATGGAGAGATATATCTGGGTGTCATCAGAGTACTGAAGACACCGCGCTCCATGCCTCCGAATGATCTCACCCAGCGGCTTCATGTAGATGTTGAATAACATCGGGGACAGGTTGGCGCCCTGAGGGATGTCACAATTGAGCTCAATTTTAGATGAGCAACTGTCCCCGAGCCTCACCCTCTGGGATCTGCCTGAGAGGAAGGAACGGAACCACTGCAAAGCAGTGCCTCCAATTCCTAACTTTCTCAGGCAATCCAAGAGGATGGCATGATCTATAGTGTCAAAAGCTGCTGAGAGATCCAAGAGCACCAGCAGGGTCACACTACCCCTGTCATTGCCCAGGCGGAGGTCATCGGTCAGAGCAACCATGGCAGTCTCCACTCCATATCCTGTCCTGAAGCCAGTTTGAAATGGATCGAGATAATCGGTTTCATCCAAGAATGCCTGGAGTTGGGAAGCAACTGCCCTCTCTATCATCTTGCTTAAAAAAAGGAAGCAAGGAGACTGGTCTGTAGTTGTTTCTGTCCAGGGGGTCCAGGGAGGGTTTTTTTAGGAGTGGCTTAACCGCCGCCTCCTTTAAGCAAGATGGTATACTACCCTCCCTGAATGACGTGTTCATTGTGTCCTGAAGGAACACCTTCAACGCGTCCCCACCCTGGACAACCAGCCATGATGGACAAGGATCGAGGGGGCAAGTCGTCTTCCTCACCCTTCCAAGCAACATGTCCACATCATCGGTACTCACAGATTGTAATTGATCCAGTAAAGTGCCATCAACGGGGTTCCTGGATGCCTTGTCTACAGATTCTGCCGAAACACTGGCGTCCAAGTCGGCTCTTATCCAAGAGATTTTATCTGCAAAGTAGATATTAAATGCCTCGCAGCAGGCTGTCGTTGGGTCAAGTAGGGGGTTTGGTGCAGGGGGAACATTCGTCAGCTCCCCCACCACCCTAAACAGCTCTGCCGGGCGGGCCTCTGCAGACGCAATACGTGCAGAACAGAAAGATTTATGCGCTGCCTGTAAAGCCTCCCTATAGGAATCAAGATGCTTCCTAAGGCGAGTTCTGTCAGATAAGAGATGAGTCCTTTGCCATTCGCACTCTAGTCATTGTCCAGCACGCTTCATCCTTCTAAGCTCCTCTGTATACCAGGGCTTACAGTTTGAAGAGGGCCAGAAAGGACGCTTGGGAGCGATTGTGTCAATAGCCCTGGTGAGGTCAGTGTTCCAAGTATCCACCAAGGCCTCCACAGAATCACCAGTGTTACCAACCATGAAACCCTCCAAGGCTTTCTGGAAACCAATTGGTTCCATTAGCCTTCGAGGGCAGACCGTTCTAATGGGTCCACCACCCCCGGGAGGGTGAGCAATAGCCTTTAGTTCCGCTTTGATCAGCAAATGATCCGTCCATGACAATGTGGAGGTTTTTCTGACCTCCGCCCACGAATGTTCCTGCTCCGTATTAAAGACCGCATCGAGGGTATGACCAGCACAATGTGTGGGCCCGTCGACCAACTGGGATAGGCCCATGTTTGTCATGGTATCCATGAACTCCCGAGCCACCCCAGTTAGATCTTGTAAACTGGTTTCGAGTGGAATGTTGAAGTTGCCCAGAACCAAAAGTCTGGGCGATTTCAACAGCAACTCAGAAACCAGGGCGGTCAGCTCAGTTAGGGAGTCTGTTAAGCAACGGGGTGGCCGGTATACTAACAGAATCCCTACACTATCCCTGGTCTTCAGGCTGAGGTACATACACTTGATGTAGGTCATTTTCCAGATAGGCTTTCTGATCAAGGTTAATGTGTTCCTATGAACCAAGGCTATGCCGCCGCCCCACCCACTTTCCCTCACCTGCTCACTGACTGAGTACCCAGCTGGGAGAGCCTGCGCCCATATCGCGGAGCTGGCATCCCCCAGCCAGGTCTCAGTAAAGCATGCCAGGTCGGCCGCCTCATCCACTAAAAGATCGTGGATGATATGGGTCTTGTTTTTTGGAGTTTAATTCTATTTTAAAGGGTGTAGGTTGTGGGTGGGGGGTGTAGGAATCTGGAACGTTTTAATTGCTGTATTTTAACTTGTTGTCAGCCGCCCCAATTGCACTGCAGAGGGGCGGGTTATAAATAAAATATTATTATTATTATTATTATTATTATTATTATTATTATTATTATTATTATTTTGACCGACCTGGCATTGCAAAGGAGCAGGTTGAGGGTCAGGGGAATGGTTGGCACACTCTCCAAGTTATCCTGGGAAACAGAGCAAACTGCATATACATGACTATATACAGCAATTGGGACCTGGAACAAAATTTAGTGAAGAATGGTCCTATTTAGAGTTCTTGTCTGTCAACTGGCCAGTCAGCCTGTCCATTTCACCGTCAAGACCAGGGGTCAGCAACCTTTGTTGCCGGGGGGCTGGGGGGGCGGGGGGCCGGGGGGGGAATGGCGCAGGGGGCTGGGTGGGTGCACACGCGCTTGTGCCCATGCGCACTTGCCTCCATGCGTGCATAAGCACAATGACACCATCGTGCGCATGCATGCGCGATGTGGGCACCATTTTGGAAGCCCCCACACACACGGGAGGGCTTCCCTGGGCCTTGGAAGGGCCCCCGCAGCCGCGCCAGGCAAATTTGCTTGCCCCCCCATGCGCATGAGCATGACGACATGTGGGGGGGTCTTCCCTGGTCCTTGGGAAGGCCCCCCCATGCCCGCGGCAGGCGAATTCGCCCGTTGCAGGTGTGAGGGGGCTTCCCTGGGCTTTGGAAAAGCCCCCCCCCCCGCACCCACGGCAGGCGAATTTGCCTGCCACAGGCACGGGGGGGCTTCCCTGGGCCTTGGAAAGCCCCCCCCCCATGGCAGGCGAATTCACCTGGCGCAGGCGTGGGGGGGGGCTTCTCTGGGCCTTGGAAAGCCCCCCCTGCACCCACGGTGAGTGAATTCGCCTGGCACAGCCACGATGTGGCCTTCCCAAGGCCCAACGGTGGTTTCACAGTGAGGCCTTCCAAAATGGCGCCCGCCACTGTGCGCATGTGTGTGCGATGCAAGTGCCATTTTAGAAGGCCCCCCCATGTGGGGGGCTTCAGTGGGCCTTGGAAAGCCCCCCCGCACCCGTGGCGGCCGAATTCGCCTGGCACAGCCACGGTGCGGCCTTTCCAAGGCCCAACCGCAGCTGTGCAGCCACTGTGGGGCCATGCAAAATGGCACCCGCCGCCGTCCGCATGTGGAAGCCAAAATGGCGCCCGCGCTGGCGCGTGCGGGGCAACAATGGCAGCAGTGGCGGGACCGGCCATGGGCCAGTCCCAAGGCCTCCGCAGGCCGCACCCAGCCCGCGGGCCGTAGGTTGCCGACTCCTGGTCAAGACTATTCTCCATCCTGCTTTCCATCCCCCAACCCTTTCCACATTTTGTGTCCACTGAACATTTTCATGTTTATTGGCCTGCTAATGTTGTGAGGATGTGGACTTCCATACTTGGGTTTCCTTGCCTATTTTTTTCCCCTGAAAATGTTAGCATTTTCTGGGGTGTAGGAATACTGGAATGGGAGGAAAAATGAGGGCAATGCCCCCAAATAAGCATTTTGTTTCCCCGAATGAAATTTTCCTTTACCCTCCAAATTTCTATCATTGAAGTAACTTGAAGCATCAGTAGAACATTTAGAAATATAGTTTAGACATATGAAGAAAAAGGGCAGGCAAAGTTATCAAAGAAATATACATACAGTGAATAGAAGTATTCTAGATGTGAATAATTTTCAACCTATCTCTCTCTGGAATGCTAGAAATTTAGAGACTGAGTGGAAGGCATGAACAGCATAGTGTAAATGTATCATGATTAATTTCAGAGGTGCATTCATGTCTCTGGCTTCCTGTATACAAGATAGATTGGGACACCTACATTATCTTTGTAATATAATAAGTCCATTTACAAATGTAGAGGTTGAGCAGTTATGATTTGAGGAGAGTGGCACCAAATCCATGGATGGTGAGCCCTACCGCCAGATCAGCTTCTTGAAAACAATCTGCTCTGAGCTTAGGAAAGTGCAAGCTGTTTGCTGTTTGCTGAAATTTAACGAAAATCTCTTGACAACATCTAGAATCTAGGTACTGTTCTGTGACTGGCCGTTCTATCTGAGTACTATGCTTTCCCTGATCACCCTGGATTGAGATAGCCTTACTGTATCTAATATGACATATAACACTCTATTGTTCCCCAACCACACCTGTCGCCTCACCTCTCAAGCAAGAACAAACACTAGATGGGGGGGGACATATGACCCTTCAGATGTTCTTGGATTGCAACTCTCATTGTCCCTTGCCATTGGCTGTGCCAGGTAAGGTCGATGAAAATTGCAGTCTGATAATGTCTTCACCCCTGTCTCACTCTATATGACTTAACAGAATGGTTATCTCCTACATCAAAATGCTTCATCTTAAAACACAATGAAACAAATAAATGTAGGTTAACCACATCACTTAACAGTACAGTGACCACACTGTAAACACAATGCTTCCAGATTATACTTTATCTAACAAACACCCTGCACCCTGATTCAGTCACACAATTTTACTGGGCCTAGATGACAGTGTCTTCCATTTGGAACCTTCATTTGGTTTTCCATCACTTTTTCCAACTTTTTTTTAAACAGAAAAAATCCATTAAGAAAGAAGGGAATGGGTGCATAATACCTTTTAACTAGTAACATCAAGAGCCTTCCACCAAGAAGCACCCTATATGAGGCTTAAAAAATAAATTTAAAAGTGGTATGCACATTGGAAATAATCTTTAGTGAAGAGGTCCTAAGAGGAACCACAGATGCTACAGTCCTTCTACATACACTTTTTGCGTTTTTGGTGGTATGTGCTTTCAAGTCATTTCTGAATTATGATGACCCTATCATGGGATTTCTTGGCAAGATTTGTTCAGAGGAGGTTTGCCATTGCCTTCCCCTGAGGCTGAGAGCATGTGACTTGACCAAGGTCATCATGGGTTTATGGCTGAGTGGGGAATTGAACACTGGTCTCCAGAGTCATCCAGAGTAATCCCAACACTCAAACCACTATGGCACACTGGCTCTTACACACTTACTAGCGAGTAAATGAAGTCTCACTGGAGTCTGTAAGGCTAATACACTTTAGTTCATACTCTGTGCTAAGAATATCTATTGCTTTATTACAATTAAAAGGATATTGTGATATGCATTTGCCTAAGACATGAAGAGTGATGGTCTGAAGAGGACAGCCTCCTCTAGAGTTGGAGATTGCCTACAGTCACAATCTTTCCACTTTAGGTATGCCACTCAGCACGTATCCCCACCTCTTTCTGCCATCACTCACCACATATGCAAAGTGATGGCAGGGTGCTACACTTACTTTCACACTTTTTTTTTTTTATTCAGTTTGTGTAACATCAGAATAGAATTTAAGATTCTGGTCGCATTATATTTATCCATAAACTCCAGATACTGCAGGCTTAATTTGTTTAAGATGAGACATCCTGGATTTCTTCTGTTTTGGAATGAGGATTCAGAAGCAGGGGTGATTCATAAACACCTGCAGTACTGTGTGTGGGTGATAGGCCTGTTGACTATTTTCTTCTGTTTTGGTTCATATCATCTGTTAACAGTGCATTGCCTTTCATGTTGGCAAAGCTTAGCTGGAACAGAAAAGAAATTAAGATGCTTTGACAAGTGAACCTTCATAGAATCATAGAATTGGAACAGACCACAAGGGCCATCCAGTCCAACTCGTGGCCATGCAGGAACTCAAAATCAAAACATCCCCAACAGATGGCATCTGCATAAAGACCTCCAAAAAGGGAGACTCCACCACACTCCAAGGGAGTGTGTTCCACTATTGAACAGTTCTCACTGTCAGGAAGTTCCTCCTAATGTTAAGGTGGAATCTCTTTTCCTGTAGCTTGCATCCGTTTTTCCGAGTCCAATTCCCTGGAGCAGCAGAAAACAAGCTAGCTCCCTCCTCAATATGACATCCCTTCAAATATTTAAACAGGGCTATCATATCACCCCTTAATCATCTCTTCTCCATGCTAAACATACCTAATTCCCTAAGTCATTCCTCATAGGGCATGGTTTCCAGACCCTTCACCATTTTAGTCACCCTTCTTTGGACAAGCTGCAGTTTCTCAACATCCTTTTTGAATTGTGGTGCCCAGAACTGGACACAGTATTCCAGGTGGGGCCTGACCAAAGAAGAATATAGTGGCACTATAACTTCCCTTGATTTAGATACTATAGTTCTATTAATGCAGCCTAAAATTGTATTTGCCTTTTTAGCTGCCACATAACACTGTTGACTCATGTTCACCTTGTGGTCTACTAGGACTCCTAGATCCCTTTCACACGTTCAGCCAGGTATCCCCCATCTTATATCTATGCATTTCATTTTTTTGCCCTAAGTGCAGTACCTTACATTTCTCCTTGTTGAAATTCATTTTGTTAGCTTTGGCTCCGCTTTCTAATCTATTAAGGTCATTTTGAATTTTCAACTTGCCCTCTGGGGTATTAGCTAGTCCTCCTAATTTGGTGCCATTTGCAAATTTGAGACGCATGCCCCCTATTCTTTCATCCAAGTCATTGAATAGCACTGGGCCCAGGACAGAACCCTGTGGCATCGCACTAGTTACTTCTCTCCAGGATGAAGAGGAGCCATTGCTGAGCACCCTTTGGATTCAGTTAGTCAACCAATTACTAATCCACCTAACAGTTGTATTGTTTAGCCCACATTTTACTATCTTGTTTGCAAGAATGTCATGGGAGACCTTATCAAAAGCCTTACTGAAATCAAAATATGCTATGTCTACCGCATTCCCTTTATCTAGCAAGTTGGTAATTTTATCAAAAAAAAAAAGAGATCAGGTTAGTCTGGCATGACTTGTTTTTGAGAAACCCATGTTGACTTTTAGTGATTATGGCATTCCCTTCTAAATGTTCACAAACTCTCTGTTTAATTAACTGTTCTAGAATCTTTCCCGGTATTGATGTCAGACTAACTGGGCGATAGTTGTTGGGATCCTCTTTTTTCCCCTTTTTGAAGATGGGGACAATGTTTGCCCTCCTCCAGTCTGCTGGGACTTCTCCTGTTCTCCTGGAGTTCTCAAAGATTATTGTTAGTGGCTCTGAGATTACATTTGCCATGCCAGTTCTTTTAATATCCTTGGATGTAGTTCATTTGGTCCTGGAGACTTAACATTTAGGTTAACCAGGTATTCCTGTACTACCTCTTTACTTAGTCTATGCTACATTTCCCTTATTGTATCCTCTGCTCCAGTTTCCTCAGGTTGAATACCCCTTTCCTTTTGAATTTGAACACCCTTTTGGAAAAGACTGAGGCAAAGAAGGTGTTGAGTCGTTCTGCCTTTTCTCTGTTCCCCGTTAGAATTTCTCCATCTTCTCTACGCAGTGTCCCTACCATTTCCTTCTTTCTTTTGCTACGGACATACCCCAAAAAGCCCTTTTTATTGTCCTTAACCCCTCTAGCAAGCCTGACCTCATTCTGTGCTTTGGCTTTCCTGACTTTACCTTTACATGTGCTAGCTATTTGTTTGAATCCCTCTTTAGTGATTTTGTTCCTTTACCATTTCTTATACATCTCCTGTTTAAAACTTAGTTCAGTTTAAAGTTCTTTTGTCATCAAACCCAGTTTCTTGAGATACCTCCCATTTTTCCTTCTCATTGGAACAGTTTGAGATTGTGCCTTCAGTATCTCCCTTTTCAGAAACTCCCATCCATCCTGAACTCCCTTCTCCTTTAATGTTCCTGACCACGGGATCACTCCCAGTATTTCCCTAAATTTATTGAAATCAGCTCTCCTAAAGTCTAGAATGAGTGTATGACTATGCCTAGCTTCTTCTTTCCACTGTATTAGAAACTCCAGGAGAACATGATCACTCCCACCCAAGGATCCCATCACTTGCACCCCATTTACCAGGTCATCCCTGTTGGTTAGGATCAGATCTAAAATAGCAGATCCTCTTGTTGCCTTTTCCACCTTTGGACAAGGAAATTGTCTTCAAGGCAAGTGAGGAATTTGCTAGACCTTGAAGTATTAGCTGAGTTTGACTTCCAGCATAGTTGAAGTCACCCATCACTACTACAACTCTCTTTTCTGAGTGTTTGGTCATCTGTTCTAGAAAGGCATCATCCAATTCCTCTGTCTGACTTGGGGGTCTGTAGTAGACTCCCACAATTACATCCCTGTTGTTTCCTTTAATTTTTATCCAGAAGCTCTCCACCTAATTTCCAGGATTTAAGGCTTGGATCTCTTCACAGGTGTAAACATCCCCGACATATAATGCCATTCCTCCACCTTTCCTGTTTGGTTTATTTCTCTTTAAAAGGTTATATTTCTACATTCCAATCATGAGACTCATCCCACCAGGTTTCAGTGATGCCTATTATATCGTATTTGCTTTGTTGTGCTAGGAGTTCAAGTTCATCTTGTTTATTTCCCATGTTCTGTGCATTAGTGTAGAGACATCTAAGAGCATGGGTCTTCCCCATGTGCTGCCTATGTGAGGTTTTTTTGCCTCCCACTGTTAGGCTCTTGCATCATTTGCCTTGTTCCCTCTATAACACTTTGACTGTTAACTCCAGCCCATTATGCACTCCTTCTTTCCAAGATGCCTTCCAAGATACTGTCTCCCTCCCCTACATGACTCAGTTTAAAGCCCTCCTGATCAAATGTTTGAGACTATTGGCAAAAATGTTTCTGTCAACTGGTATGAGATGCAGCCCATCTCTTGCCAGAAGTCTGCCCTCATGGAACTGTAGCCCATGATCCAAGAATCCAAATCATTTTTGGCAGCACCATCTACAGAGCCAGTTATTCATGTCTGCTATCTTCCTCTCCCTTCCTGGACCATGCCCTGCAACTGGGAGAAGAGATGAGATAACGACCTGTGCATCCAGCTCTTTCAGCTTCCTACCCTGAGCCTCATAAACCCTTCTGATATTCTGAAGGCAATGCTTTGCATTATCATTGGTTCCCACATGGACCAAGAGAAAGGGGTAATGGTCAGTAGGCTTGACAAGTCTTGTCAGCTTGACTGCCACATCAAGGATTTTTGCCCCAGGGAGACAACATACCTCCCGGGACATCTTATCAGGCCCACAAACCACTGCTTCTGTACCCCTCAACAAGTAGTCCCCACCATGACCACATCCCTACTCTGATGCTTAGCAGTGGCTGTTCCCTGTGGTGGTACTCTCAGGGTCTCCTGCATGTCCCTGCTGCTCTTCCTCTTCTTCCTTAATAAGGGAGAGAGCTTCAAATCAATTCTGTAGCATCAAGGTCCCAGAATGATCCCTGATTTTCCCACTTCTGTGTGTGATGTTCCTCCATATGTCTACCTCCTGTATGTGTGAGGTGACTTCCTCTCCAACAACTTCCTCTGTGTGGTCCCCATCCTTGATATTCAATAGGTCTGGGTCCTTCCTGGAGGGGAGCCAGGGAGGTCATCAGTAAGTGTGTGTGTGTGGTGTGTGTGTGCGTGTGTGGAAGAAGAAGAAGAAGAAGAAGAAAACACCCTTTAGTTCAGTGAGTGGCAAAATTGCAAAGTAACAGTGCGTAAACTCTCCTTCTGTAGTTGCATCCTCTTGTTGGTACTTATTATGTCAAAAGGGTAAGGCCATCAAAGCTTCCTTCAGACTTGGAAGTCTGTAGACCATTAAATAGGAATTCCTTCCGATAAATATGTCAACTTCATATATTTTGAAGGTGCCATTTCTCTTTTTGAATCAATTTCTGCCTTTCTCTTCTTCAATTTTATTTTATCTGGAAATGGGAAAGAGAGATGGGGAAAATATGGTACATCTTAATAAAGGTTCTCTATGATTCTCTATATAAAAATATCCTAGCAATGGGTTTAAGTATCAGTATATGCTTAGCAAACATGAAGTCCAATAAACCCAATGTGGAATGCAATCAGTTGGGGTAGGGACACATTAAACCAGATGAGAAATGCACAATGGAATTAGTTTGACTGATAGAAAGGAGGGAGAAGGAAGAGAAAAGGAAGGAAGGAGGACTAGAATAATTTAGCACTTCTGCATCTTTCATACTTTCCACTCTTCTCAACCAGAAGTGATTCCAGATGGCACAGAAATTAATGTTGATTTGTGTCCACAAAATACAAGTTTCTTCTCCCCATGATACCAGATAAGCCTGGATTTCAGTTTGCAGTTCTAAGGGTTGGGTCTTACAGAAGTGACTAGCAACCAGTAATGCACAGTTGTGTGTGTTCTGCATATCTTGAGTTACTGCACACTAACTAACCAAAAATTTGCTAACTGGAATAGCAATTGATACACAGAGTATAGTCAGCCCTCCTTATCCACAGATGTTTTTATCCACAGAGCCAACCTTCAAGAGCTTGTAAATATTCAAAAATAATATAAATTCCAAAATCAAACTTTGATTTTACCATTTTATAGAAGGGACACCATTTCACTACGGCATTGTATTTAATGGGACCTGAGCATCTACTGATTTTGGTATCCATGGAAGGTCCTGGAACCAAAATCCAGCAGATATCAAGGGCCCACTGTATCTCAATTTCTATTTGAAATGGGACACTGTTTACTTCAGTCTTCACAGCATCTTCTTCCAGTGTCAAAGCCATATCAAAATGGATGCAAGTGGTTTGATCAGCAACAGGGCTTGCAAACTTCAACCTCATGTTAGATCCAGAGTTGCCCATTGCATACCAGCTTCACCATTCCCCATTTTAGCACACAAAGCTAAAACATACAAAAGGAAGCTGAAACTGATATCATTAGATGTTTGTCCAAATTTGAAGTTGAAGGCTTTCACGGCCAGAATCCATAAGTTTTTGTGGGTTTTTCGGGCTGTGAGGCTGTGTTCTAGAAGAATGTATTCCTGATGGTTTGCCTGCATCTGTGGCTGGCATCGTCAGAGAATACATTCTTCTAGAACATGGCCTTACAGCCCAAAACCCCCACAAAAACCTATTTGTCCAGATTGGTTAAGATTCCTATAGTCTATATAAAGTGGCAGACACAATGTGAATTTTACAACAAGCCCCCAAAAGAGAGGCCATGCATCTTAAGAGGCAATTATAAACCTGTTCGCTTAGCACAATTTGTGAGGGAAATAACAGAAACAATGCTGTGAAATATAATGAGAGGAAGAACTTTGATTAGATAAAGGCAGCCAACATGGATTTTGTAAGAGAGAAAAGGAACTAGAGCGGCTGGAGTTTTTCAAAAGACATTAATATCACATTGGAAAGGAAGAAACTGTAGAAGATGTTATTGGCAAGTCTCAATTTGTGTTCACCCAATTTATAGTGTTTCTCCAGAAATATATAAATAAATGAAAGTCTCACCCACAATGCATAGCTCTCCCAGCACACTTGTGCAGTTGAACAAGGCGGGAGGACCAAAAGAGAGAGGCAAGAGAATGAGGAGGGTGAGGTGAAATGGCAAGCCTGATTGGAGTCTTTTCGCATTGAGTTTTGGTATTGAATGAGAAAAGGTGACTGGACCAGGATTAACTGACATAGGTTAAGGGAATGGGGAGGGAGAGAAGGCAACTGCAGTTTTGACACTGATAAAATAAGGGTTTCCTTTGCTTGCTTAGAAAGAAGGGTGTGAGGGGGAGGAAGAAACTGGAATCTTGGAGTTTTGGTATATCTGGAAGGAGTTTCCTCTGCTTGTGTAGGTGGAAGGTGAGCAATTAGAGCCTGCTTTCTTCATTTAGCAAGCCAGCTGGTGAGAACACAGCAAGAGATGTGTCAGTTTTCTTCCTGTTGTGCCCTTTACATCTGCTGCAGAAAAAACAGTTGGAGATGTGCTGCCTCTCTCCACCCTGGGAAGCCTGCTGGAAAAGGCATAGCAGAAGAAAACAACACATCTCAACAAAAATGCTCAAAAAAAATGTCCACTTTAGACTCTGTCTGCTAACTAGTGAAAAGCCTGCCACAATGTGACAGAAGAAGCACTTATGCGTTGTAGAGATTGGCAGGGCTGCTGTGGTCCATTTAAGGATGCATCTTAATAGCACAAATTGCCAAAAAAGAGGAGATATATGCATGGAATTTTCTTATACCAACTTCTATGTTGTGGTGCAGCTTTGAGGTTATTCTTGATATATGTTGCTGAGTCAACCTCAACTTAAAAGCAAGCCTATGAATGAGATGCTTCTAAGATTAGAAGCCTCACTAACAGTCCTGCTCAGGTCTTGCAAACTCAAAACTGTGGCTTCCTTGACTGAGCCTATCCATCTGGAATCCTCTTACCCTACTGCTTTCTATCTTACCAAGCTTTATTTTCTTTCCAATAAGTCATGTTATTTCATGATATAGTCAAAATATGACAGCCTCAGTTTTGTCATTTTGGCTCCTAGAGAGAGTTCAGGCTTGAAAAAGGATCAGTTCACCTGGTATGCAATCTTTTTAATTTCTTACTTCTCTCTACTTTACCAAGTATTATTGTATTTTCTAATGAGTCCTTTCATAGAATCATAGAATTATAGAGTTGGAAGAGACCACAAGGGCCATCCAGTCCAACCCCCCTGCCATGCAGGAACTCCCAATCAAAGCATCCCCGACAGATGGCCATCCAGCCTCTGCTTAAAGACCTCCAAGGAAGGAGACTCCACCACTCTCTGAGGGAGTGTGTTCCACTGCCGAACAGCCCTTACTGTCAGGAAATTCCTCCTAATGTTAAGGTGGAATCTTTTTTCCTGGAGCTTGCACCCATTGTTTCAGGTCCTAGTCTCTGAAGCAGCAGAAAACAAGCTTGTTCTCTCCTCAATGTGACTTCTTCTCATGATATGACTGAAGTATGACAACCTCAGTTTAGTCATCTTTGATTCTAGGGAGAGTTCAGGGTTGATTTGTTCTATGACCCATTTATGTCTTTTTAGTAGTACATGGTATCCACAACCTCTTATCCAGCACCACATCTTAAATGAGTCAATTTTCTTTCTGTTGGATGTTGTCACTGTCCAGCTTTCATAACCATAGAAATGGGGAATAGTATGGTGGGGACTATCCTAATTTTAGTCTTCAGTGATATGTTTTTATAGTTGAGGATCTTGTCTAGTTCCTTCATAGCTACCCTTCCAAACCTAGTCTTCTGACTTCTTGACTGTGGTCACCACCCTGATTAATGATTGACCCCAGGGATGGAAAATCTGGTATCATTATCTTCATCGTCCACTTTAAATTTATGCAGATTGTCTGTGGTCATTATTTTTGTTTTCCGAATATTCAACAAAACCCCTCTTTGCACTTTTTGCCTTCACTTTCTTCAATAAACTTTCCAAACCTTTGCTGTTTTCTACTAATATATGGTGTCTCCTACATACTGTTTATTTATTTATTTGATATGCCACCTTTCTCCCAAATTGGACTCAAGGAGGCTCACAAAAGATGCTTAAAAACAACAATAAAACAATACAATTTTAAAACACAATTAAAACACCACATTAATAGAACTAGTAAAAAATGTAAAATCCTTAAAAATCCTAAGTTACAAATCTAAAACCATTAAAAACATACCCAAGCAAACACCCCAAGAAGAAGATTCCCTGGGCACAATTACATATTAAAAGCCTGCTTGAAAAGAAAAGTTTTTGCCTGCTGGAGAAAGCAGAGCAGGAAGGGGGTCAGCCTAGCTTCCTGTAGAAGGGAGTTCCAGAGATTGGGAGCAGCAACCAAAAAGGCTCTCTCTCTCACATCCTCACTGAGTGAGCCTGTGATGGTGATGGAACCAAGAGAAAGCCTTCTCCTGAACATCTTAGAACTCTTACAAATTCATATGGAGAAATATAGTCTGGATGCCGAGCTGACTAGTTAAAAATAGATTTTATTTTATTTATTTTTGGGGGGGGGGGATATATCTGTAAAGGGAAGAGCTGGGCAAGCCTGGTTGGTCCTAGCCAATCATAGTTCAGGGAATGTCGTGAAGGGAATGGGGCTACAAGACACCATTTTATTATGCCTTTGTATTTAATGGGATTTGAACATCCATGGATTTTGGTATCCATGGGGTGCCCTGGAAACAAACCCCTGTGGATATTATGGGCTCATGACTGTCATAGAAACAGGACAGTCAGCCAAAGGAGGAACTGACTAGGGTTTGGGGGAACTATGAATAATTAAATAGTTCAAGGGTTAATCTAACTGTGTATTAATAAACTTCTACTTGTTTATTCTTTTTTTACAATTGTGTCTGGCAAAAAAAAAAATCCTGTTAAGTTTTGATAGAGAGTCAGTTCACACTTACCACAGTGAACTCACTGAAAAAAAAAAACTTCCACTGGTTCACATAGGGATTACCTTGAGACCCAAGTACCAGATCCAGGGAGAGAGATCTTTATGGAGAAAGTACAAGGTGAGGGAAAGGAGCATAAGGTTTTGAAATTGCAGGACCATGGATTGTCATAACATGCAGCACAATGTTTAACATTATGACAAGCCTGGAATATTCCAGACATGATGTGAGGATGCAAAGAATATTTGTAAATTTCCCCATCTTTAGTGACTAAGGGTGCTTTGACACATCTCATCATGTTACAACAATTTTTGTACACTTTCCAGCAACTTTTCAGATTTCAGGAGGGTGGAATGCAAAAATTTTGTTTGCACATAAAATTTGTACATTAGGCACAATACAGTGTTTTGTGCAAAAAATTGTTATACTATATTTTGCACAAATGAAACTTTCATTAGGAATATCCCAAAATGCAAATAAAATAAATAAAATAAAAAAGGATTACAACTCTTGTAATCTTATCCAACAGAGAGAAAACTTTTTGAAACATTTGTTTTTACTCACAGGAACAAAATAAATGAAAATATATATCCCTAGCAGGTAGCATTAAAACACACCAAGGAAACTATGTTTTTTAGATTCCAATTCCCATCATCCCCTGCCAGCAAAGCTAAGACGAAGGATGAGAGTAGTAGTTTTTCAGTATTGGTAAGCAGGGATCCATTCACACTACACAATTATAGTGCTATGATTCCATTTAACTGCCATGATTCCATCCTATGGAATTCTGGGATCTGCAGTTGAGGATGGGGCCTTTAGCATTCTCAGCCAGGGAGTTCCTCTGATGCTTCTGACCAAAAGACAAGCCCCAGGTTTTCAAAGGATGCAGCCTTGGCAGTTAATGTGGAATCATAGTGGCATAACTGTGTAGTGTAAAGGTGCCCCAAGTAAACACTTGCACAGTGATTTAAAGTATTCCTCCAAGCCATGTAGAATCAATCTAAGCATAAACTCTAGCAGATGTAGGAAGGCCAGGGAGGATGGAGAAGCCAAAATAACAGGCTAACAAAACAGTGAGAATAAAACAAACAAAAGGTGGATGGTGGGAGAAAACAATAATGCTAGGAAAGATGGAGGGAAGCAGAAATAGAGGAAGGCCACATGCTAGATGGATGGACTCTATAAAAGAGACCAAGGGTATGAATTTGCAGGAACTGAGCAGAGCAGTGGACAGGGAATCTTGAAGATGTCTCATCTACAGGGTCGCCAGGGGTCGAGATAAATTAGAGGGTGAATAACAACAAACAAAAAGTAGAGACAAACCCGCTTCACTGTATAGTAATTATCAATAATGGATACCTTGTTCATCTCTCAGTGGTTGAGAACCTGTATTAGTTCAGCATAGCACCAATATCTACCAGCCAAGTTCCATTGCAAAACCCCTATGCGTCATACCAATTTATTTATTTATATGCTTCCTCCTCTCACAGATCTCCTTTTGAATTACAATTTCTCCAAAATTTAAAGAAGATACTGACTTTCTGGTGGGGAACCCCAATGTCCCCTCCACCTTTAAGGGTAACAAAATGGGATGTAATAAAAGCATGTATCACTGTAGCTAGACCTGTCATTTCAAGGAAGGGATGCAGTTGGTGCACTAGCACCTTCATATGATGCTCTGTGTACTTTAATGTACTTCAGTCCCACATGTTCAGCCATCATCAGCTAAATACAACCATTGTACATTGCACATCATTCATTGCACACTGTCCTAAGATATCACTCCACATGCATAATATTACTTAAACCTGCTTATGTCACTAATAAGGTGATTGCCAACGACTATTAAATGACTACTTTTAAGGAAGCCACTTGCTGGTTGTTGTTGCTGCTGCTGTTGTTGTTGTTGTTGTGTGCCTTCAGGTTGTTTCTGACTTATGGTGACCCTAGATCAAACCTATCACAAGGGTTTTGTTTTTGTTTTTTTGCAAGATTTGTTCAGAGGGGGGTTGGCTTTGCCTTCCTTTGAGATTGAGAGTGTGTGACTTGTCGGGGATCACCCAGTGGGTTTCCATTGCTGAGACTATTTGCATTTCCATCCCTGCTTATCTTCATTCCACCTGAGCATGTGTATAAATATTTACCAGCTGAGATGTACTCCATCCATCTAATGATGTAGGCTGGAGTCCCTGGAAGCTTATGCCAATTAAATATTTTTTTATTTTTATTTGTTTGGTCTTTAAGGCTCATAAGAACTCTGCATAATGGACACTGTTGTTTTTGCAACAGGTTTATATGGCTACCCCAACCTCAAAAATGTTGAAGGAAGTGGAATGTATTTCTGCACAATTGTTACGATTACAAATAAAATCAGCACATGTTTTATCTGGTCTGGCTCAGGACAATCTGGCTCTCAGTGCCAAGAAAGTGACACTGAGACAGGGAATACTACTCTTGCCATGTACTGAACAGCTGGTGAACTGGAGCTGGTGAGGCAGGCTTAGCTGCTCTCCTCATTTCTCTCTGTTTTGCTGTTCACACATGCTCAGTAAGGATTCCCAAGGCAGATTCTGTTTATCTTGCCTGTTGTATGTGAGCCCAGACAGCAACAGTAAGATCAGCTGGGGGAGAATCTCACTTGTTTCCAGCTCAAGCTTTATTGAATTGTTTGCTGCAGACACACTGCAACCTGATACAAAACCCACCCACCCCAAGAGGCTTTCTGGATCCTGTATGGCAGTGCCCACCCTAAAAGGCCTTCAGGATCTAGTGTAGCTGCTGCTATGCCACACCCTGAAGGCATTGCTGCCCCAGCAGCCACCACTACTGAGAGGGGTGGTGCTGTGGCCTCTGGAAGGCCTGTTCAGGGTCCTGTGTGGCTGCTGGGTGAGTGGGAAACACCATTTCTCACTTGCCCAGTAGCCATGCCAGTCCCTCTGGGTGTACTGCTCCACTGGGTGACACTCCCTCTCTGAGGTGTCACTCAGTGTGGTCTACACCCCCACACACCATCCTAGTGATGCCACTGTGTTTAGCTAGATGCAGTTATGGGAACTAGATGCACTGTTTCATAGATGAAAATCAAAATTCCACTAATTGAAAAAGAAGAATCACCAAACAATCTCATTTTAGATATATCAAGCATGACAGGCCAATGCAGACCAGCCTAAAGGGCCAGCCTGAGGGTGCAGTTGGGGTCGGATGACTGCACGCCGGCTGCCCTGACTCCATCACACCGCACACCTGACCACATGGCACACAGCATCAAGGCACTCCATTGGCACAGCATGCACATACGCTGTGCCAAAGGGGCACAAAAGAGCCACAGTGGTGGCTCTAAGGGCGGCTTTTTGCCACCCAAAAAAGGAGTAACATTTGCCAGCTCTTTTTGGAATGGCAAAAGGGAGGATTGAGGCTGTGGAATGTGGTTGCCGCAGTCCCGATCAAGTGCTCCCAGGGGCGGTACAGAGCCGCCCTTTAGGTGCCGTCTGCATCGGCCCAACATCAGCATAATTAAACATGATGCACTTGACAGCAGAAATGTAATGTCTCCCTTTTGTATTATGTTCATTTTGTTTCCCTAAAGCAACATCCTGTACCTGGTACTCTCCAGTTATTTGGATTTCACTTCCCAGCATTCTTAACTGTTTCCATGCTGGCTAGGACTTATGGGAGTCAAAGCCCAAAAAGAGCTAGAGAGCAGCCAGCTTGAGGAAGGACTGCCCAAGAGGCTCCTCTCTTTTCTGTCTGTTAAGCACTCTAAGATCCTTCCAACAAAGAACAGGCAGGAGAAGTGGAAGATCTTATGTTCTGAGTGGCTGATTGCTGCACATCTTTCCTGTTCTCTCCTTTTCTTTTTTTACTGATCCTTTTTAGCACTCCTAGTGCTTTTGAGACAACACTTGAAATCCCTCTCTCCCAGCTCTTGCTTAGATTGTTCACTCTTGACTCAAAATAGTAACAGGCTTAATCCGGGGGACAATGGTAATCTTTTGGGGTCTGTGTGGGTGGCATGAGTGATAGCTCAGAGAAGCAAACCCACTTATGCAAAGCAGTTCACTCTTTCCCAGCTTAAGAAGGATAAGATTAGAAGGATATTGCCAGCCAAGTGACTAAAGGATCTATCTTCTTCTGAGGCTCGCTTGGTACTTAAGGAATTTACATTATTTGGCTCTCACTAATATCTCCACTAGCTGAGCCTACCCCTCAAAGTAAAAGTAAAACCAGGAAGAAATAGCAAGGATTGCTGCAGCCTTAAACATGTGGGAAGATTGGCTAAAATCAGTAGGATTTCATTTCCAACAGGCAAGGGGAGTACAGGTTGAGTCTCCCTTATCTGGAATTCTGAAATCCAAAATACTCCAAAATCCATTTTTTCCCCATGGTTAGATGAAATAGTGACACCTTTGCTTCCTGATGGTTCAGTATATACAAAAGTTGTTTCATGCACAAAATTATTTTTAAAATATTGTACAAAATTACCTTCAGGATATGTGTATAAGGTGTATATGAAACATAAATGAATTTCCTGTTTAGACTTGGATCCTGCTCCAAGATATCTCTATATGTATGTATACATGAATACAAGGATTCCAAAATCCAGCTAAATCAAAAATCAGAAGTACTTTTGGTTCCAAACATTTCAGATAAGGGAGACTCAACCAATATTTTGGTTTTGTCTTCACTGTCTGGTAAGCTGAAAGCCAACTCTGCTTTTTCACATTACAATGAATCACCACCACAACCCAAAGAGACTTGTCTCTCTATTTCATTGTCATCTCAACACCAACAACAGAAGCTAACATAGTAGAATGAGCCACCACTTGAACTATGTGATAGTCCTCCTCTACCATTCAATTAGGACTCCCCCCATGACTATAAAAGTAATAAAAAGTTAGTCATCTCACAAAAAAGTAAAGCTATTTCTCACAAGTGTGATATAGCTATATGTCCATTCTTATAAAAAGAAAATGACTCTGTCTAATAAGACAGAAAGGAATGCCGTGATTACTAAATGTTAGCATGGGTTTCTAAAAAAAAAAAAGAGAGAGAGAGAGAGAGAGAGTCATACCAGACTAATCTTAACTCTTTTTTTGATAGAGTCACAAACTTGGTAGATGAAGGGAATGCTGTGGATGTAGCATATCTTGATTTCAGTAAGGCCTTTTACAAGGTACCTCATGATATCCTTGGGGGGGGGGGAACCCTAGTAAAATGTGGACTACACAATTTGGATTTGTGGTTAGCTGACCAAACCCAAAGGGTACTCAACAATGACTCCTCCTCATCCTCGAGAGAAGTGACCAGTGGGATACCACAGGGTTCTGTCCTGGGCCTATTCAACATCTTTATGAATGATGTGAAAGATGGAATAGAGGGCATGCTTATCAAATTTGGAGTAAAAATAAAATGCACAGATATAGGATGAGTGATAACTGGCTTGATGGCAGTACATGTGAAAGGTATCTAGGAATCTTAGTGGACCACAGGCTTCAGCAATGTGATGTGGCAGCTAAGAAAGCCAATGCAATTCTGGGCCATATCAGTAAGAGTATAATGTCTAAATCAAAGGAAATAATAGTACCACTCTATTTTGTTTTGGTCAGACCTCACCAGAAATATTGTGTACAGTTCTTGGCACCACAACTCAAGAAGGATGTTGACAAGCTGGAGCATGTCTTGATGAGGGCAACCAAAATGGTGATGGGTCTGGAAACCCATGCCCTATGAGGAGTGACTTAGGGAGCTGGGCATGTTTAGCCTGGAGAAGAGAAGGGAAGCGAATTTTAACATAAAGTTACATCTTGAACATACAACCAACAAAACAAACACATAGAAAGTAACATGACTATCACTACAACAATGATAATGATAATGATAATGATAATGCAAAACGTAAATAACAGTAAAAGAGAAAAAGACTTTCTAATCTCTACTTTTGGGATAATAACTGTCTGTACTAATCACTTTTACTACTTCTCAGCAAATATCAAAAGTACTCTATTTTGTCTTCTGTTTGTTTATTCTCTTACCTCTTTTAAAATTAAATCCTTATATTTATCCGTGTATATTTATACAAATGTGTTCTTAATTTTCAGTTATTGTTATTACTGTAATCATTATTCCATATGGTGCTGCATGTCCTCAAGTTGACTTTAAATGTTCTACAATTCCTGACCTTTCTTAAATCTGACAGACAAGAGAAGGTTAAGGGGTGACATGATAGACATGCTCAAATATTTGAAGACATGTCATTTTGAGGATGGAGCAAGCTTGTTTCTTGCTGCTCTGAAGAATAGGACATTTAGCAATGGATTTAAACTACAGGAAAAGTGATTCCACCTAAACATTAGGAAGAACTTCCTGATGGTAAGTTGTTCAACAGTGCATCACACTGCCTTTGAGAGTGGTGGAGACACCTTATTTGGAGGTTTTTAAACAGAGGCTGGGTGGCCATCTTTTGGGACTGCTTTGATTGTGTTTTCCTACATGGCAGGGGTTGGAGTGAATGGCCCTTGTGGTCTTTTCCATCTCTATTATTCTATGATTCAGACAATCTTAGCAATCTTTAGCATAAAAGTTAGTGGTAATGATCTCAGAAGAGTCAGCAGACTGACAATATGGAGAAATGGCTGTCCTTGATTTTAATCACAGAGAAAGAGGGAAAGTGGGAGGAGAAGACTTGCAGAGTGCACAACCAGTTGGGTAATTCAGTGGCTGTGACAGTACACTGGGACAGTAAAGGGTAACATGATGCACATCTCTACATTTTGCCGCCCCTTGAAATATGAAATTGCCTTGATATATATAATCCTTACCCCAACTTATTTTCTCCCTTTTGCCTCTTCCATCTTGAAGGAAGCAGCAGGGGAGAACATGGGCTCATTTCTTTCCACCTGTTCTTTCCTTCCCTGGAGGTAGCTCTAAGCTTTGAGCTCCAGGCAGGAACAACTGAATAGACAAGCTGATTGGAAGTGCAGGGTTTTGAACTGAAGTGCAGAACAATAATACTAGAGATCAGACCTACACAGGAGAAGGGATGAGAAGCAAAAGGGAAGAGAAAATATAAAAGGGATCTTCGCACCTCACCTTCAGCCTGTGATTTTCCAGGGCCCCATTCATTCTGCACAATTATAGCAGCTATGTTATTATGGACTTTTGTTTTAAAATGTTGTAATGTTTACCAGAGAAATTAAGATAAAAGTATGGTTATTTATGTATTGTATAGTAAATGTAATTGGATGTTGCTAGGCAGTTGCTGTAGAATCATAGCTCTATAACTGTTGTAGTGTGAAGAGGCCCCAGGATATTTTGATGGCTGAAGGCAGATGTTCCAAATGTATCCCTTATGGTGACAACATTTATGGAAAGTTTTCTTTGGCACTGAGCAGATGGAGGAGAAAAGCCAGTTTACCTCCAGGATTTCTTGATTTGTGGAGAGAACCCACTGATTGCACCACCCACAATGTGCTGCCCCCCTCTTGCTGCAAAGGTAGACCTGCCAATACAGAGCATTTGTGGCTATAGGGCATGTTGTGCCGCTATTATTTTCAGTTCCACCCCAAACACATATCCACAAGCACATGGGCATGCTCCCAGCAGCTGCCAATTGCTTCCGTTGTCCAGCCCTGTCCAGCCACCAATCCATTGGACCATCCATGTGACCATCTGCTTGATTGAATGATCAATGTGCTGCCCATAAGGCACATTGTTGGGCCCAGTAGCACATCGGCACTGCATGATCATGGAGGGGCCCCCATACATACCGCCTTTCTTTCCCTTCCCCTCACAGCCCCCTGTTGGACCAGCCAATTTGTTAATGTTTTTATTAAATCTATTGGGTAGTTGATATTGTATTGTCGTCATTTCACTTCATGGGGTGTACAACGGGTCAGTGGTACAGCTGACCACTTGTGTGCTTGTACAATCAATTTAAGTGTGGGTGACCATATATATATATATATATATATATATATATATATATGAGCAATATATATATGAGCAATATATATATATGAGCAATGGCACCCACAACTCAATTGACCTAGGATGCCTGCTTCTGGCTGCTTCTGCCAGCCAGCTGGTACTTCCCCTCATCACTGCACTAGTGTGCAGTCTATACCAGTGTGATAATTCACACTTTCTGGCTTAAATCAGGGCTCATTTTGCTCTGGTGTTCAGCCCTGGAACACAGCTTGGTTCTGTTTTTCTCCCATTTTGGCCACATGCATTGTTTAAACAGACAGGTTTCAAAATGGGGCAGAGCTGTTTCTTTTCACTGGTGAAGACAGCTCCTTTGTCATTTTATTTGTTATTGTTGTGTGCCTTCAAGTTGTTTTTAACTTACAGCCACCCAAAAAGGAACCTATCATGGGGCTTTCTTAGCAAGATTTGTTCAGAGGGAATTTTATATATAGATATGTGTGTGTGTGTGTGTGTGTGTGTGTAACTAAGGGCCTTTGCAGACTGCCAGAAATAGTGCAAATTGAGTCCACTTTAAGGGTTAGGGTTAGTGCTAGGGAATCATGGGAATTGTTTGTGTTTGTTTGTTTTTCTGAGACATTGAGTCTTCTCTGTCAGAGAGCTCTGGTGCCACAATAAAATACAGTTCCCATGATTCCCTAACCCTAACCCTTAAAGTGGACTCAATTTGCACTATTTCTGGCAGTCTGCAAAGGCCCCTAAGTAAGACACAAATATTTTAGGATGGGTGTAACAGGAAAATGGAAAACAGAAATACAAAGTAAACTAAAGCAAAAAATAATTCTAGCAGTGCAAGAATTGGGCAGTTAAGGAAAGGTGGTGAATGTTTGTATAGATGTGTATATAAAAGAAAAATATAATAAGAGATTGTATACAGGATTAGATAGCAGATTATATGATTGTATGAATTTGGGTGGGGGGAGGACATAGGGAAAATTTTTAAACAACCTGCATCAGATTGATTTAGTATTTAATCTGTAGGGGAGATAACTATTCTTAGAATAATAATAATTAACAATAATAAAGTTTATTTATACCCTGCCCCTCTGTCAAATAATCGGGGTGGCTTACAACAGTTAAAAATTACACAAAAATACAGATTAAGAAACAACCCGGAAACCCCCCTCCCCCCTTAAAAATTTATTAAACTACACATCCATTAAAATCATAGCATAAAATAACAAGATAAAATAAATATATAAATTTATATATACTATAAAACAAACGAGAGCAGAAGGCGGGCCAAAAACTAAAAAGACTAAAACTAAAAAAGAGATAGGGATGCGCAGCTCCTGAGGCTGGAATTTAATCAGGAAAGGCCTGCCGAAAGAGATCCATCTTCACACCTTTTTAAAAGCTGCTTAAGCTCATGATCTGATGGATCTCGTCCAGCAGGCCGTTCCATAATCTGGGGGCGATTACCGAAAATGCCCTCTGGGAGGTAGCAGACAGCCTCGATTTTACTGGCTGAAGCAAATTCCTCCCAGAGGACCAAAGTGCGTGGGGAGGATTGTATGGAAAGAGGCGGTCCCGAAGATAAGTTGGACCCAAGCCATTTATCTTGTTTTTATATTCTTACATGTTTTTGATGACTTCTATTTTTATCTGAGTTTTCAATTCTGTTGGCCTTTGGCTTTAAGGAATAGCCTTCATAAAAGCCAATAGTAATGTTTGTAACAGCACAGGACTGCCTATGCTAATAACCTTCACAATTCTTGTAATATTGCACCTACCCTCCTTTCATATCCCTGCAAGGCTATAGGCACGGCTTATTTTGTTTTTATTCTTCTATAACACTTATCTAGGTGTTCTGAAACTTAATAATCATAATCATACTATATCCAGACAGCTCTAGCAAATAAGCTATATGCTACTCCTTGGGAATAGAACATCCCCTAAGGAATTAGCCTTTATTACAATATGTTTTTTCAATCAATCAGTAAAATCCTGTTATAAAGTATAATCCGCTTAACAAAAACAGATGAATTCCAGCACTCAAGTCCTTGCCATATAGTAAACTTAAACCAACAAAGAAACCACCTGAGAATGTTTAATTTTAAAGTGACATGTAAACTAAGCTCTGCTAAAAGCAGGAAATGCACAGAGAATAATTGTAAGCAGAATCCTAGATGTACTTTGAACTGTTCTGGGGGTTGCCTGCCCCTCCCTCAACACATACACACAATAAAAAAGCATAGTATGAATGTCACATAAAATGTCAAGCAAAGCATTCTCCGTGGGATTTTTATTTAGCATCAAAACAGTTTCTCAATGACTTGAAATGCCTCCAGTTGCCGGTCCCAGATTACATCTCTGTCAGAGCTGGGCTGTGGCACAGAGCAAGTGCAGCTGTGTGAATCAAAAGATTAAATGGCGATATTATTAGGAGTAGTAGCCTGCTCGGCCTTTTGAAAGGTGTAAAATTTCCAAAGATCAGCACAAATGCTGCAGAAATCAGTGGGACTTTGCAAGAAGAATCACATATCTTGAATCGTGTCCTTGCTTTTCTTACTTCCCATTCTTGATAGG
Source organism: Phrynosoma blainvillii (assembly GCA_026167975.1). Classification (NCBI taxonomy): domain Eukaryota; kingdom Metazoa; phylum Chordata; class Lepidosauria; order Squamata; family Phrynosomatidae; genus Phrynosoma; species Phrynosoma blainvillii. The sequence goes on along the minus strand of JANUYF010000001.1, from coordinate 304,210,304 downwards.
TGCGCCTGATTCATTAGAGTGAAGACCACAAACCTCTAATGCATTTCACCATATTTCCCACTGAGGAGCAACGATGTGGATAGCAGTATGTGGGTAGTGCCCAAATTGAGAGTGAGGGCTAAATTATATGACAAATGTAATAGAGGACATGCAATTTAGGGTCACTCTATATTGTACTCAGTAGGAGGTGCCGTGATCAAAACTAGAATGATTATTAAGGTGGGGAGGAGGGATTTCCCCTCTACAACCATTGCTCCAAAATATACCCACCAGTAAGGCTTTTAAAATGGAGTAAATTAGATATTATTATTATTATTATTATTATTATTATTATTATTTAATTTTACCCCTCCCCTCTGTTGAGCAATTGGGGTGGCTTACAAGAATTAAAATCCATACAAATCCAAAATAAACATCCCCCACTCCTTCCCCCATTAAAACAGTATTAAACTATGAATCCATTAAAATGCCTTAACATAAAATCTCAAAAGATACAATAAACAATTAAAAGGACTACAAACAAACAACGACAAACAGTGGGAGAGCCAAGAACTAAGATGGTAGAGACTCGCAGACTCCTGAGGCCAGGAATCTAATCAGGAAAGGCCTGCCGAAAGAGATCTGTCTTGTGTGCCTTTTGTGTGTGCCTTCCAGTCATTTCAGGCTTATGGCAACCCTAAGGTGAATCTATCACAAGAGATTTGTTCAGAGGGGAGTTGTGTTGCTGGGAATCAAACCCTGGTCTCCAAGGATCTTACGGCAGCAGATAACAAAATCAATTCAGAATTAGCTTGAAAGGAAAATAAAACAGTTTATAATTATTTAAATGGTAACAGATGGGAAAATAAACTTAGGGGGGGTTGCAGACTGCCAGAAATAGTGCAAACTGAGTCCACTTTTAGGGTTAGGTTTAGTGCTAGGGAATCATGGGAATTGCTTTTTTTCTGAGACATTGAGCCTTCTCTGTCAGAGAGCTCTGGTGCCACAATAAAATACAGTTCCCGTGATTCCCTAACCCTAACCCTAACCCTAACCCTAAAAGTGGACTCAATTTGCACTATTTCTGGCAGTCTGCAACCCCCCTTAGTTGGGCCCCAAAGGTTTTAATAAAAAGCCATGTTTTGACTTGGAACTTGCTGCCAATCAAACTTCAAAGGGGATGATATTCCATAAACAGAGTGCTGGATGAGGAGGAGGGAGAAGAGAAGAAAACTAATGTGGTCCCCATAGTGACAAGTCCCCTGGAAGCAATTCCAAAAGATCTGAATGAAAGGACCGTCAATATGATCACACCAGCCCCATTACAAAGAGTGACACTACTTGAAATATGCCACATTATCCAGCAACACCTCATGAGACTTGGATAGAATCCAAACCATCATGGTCCAAAAAAAAAAAATCCAGTCAGTAATACCTGGTAGGCTGTGAAGATGATGATGATGATGAATATTCCTGAATCAATAAATATTTGTTGGCATTGGACTATGACCTCCATCAGCCCCCATGCTTGGGGTAGGGAAAGTGCCTGTAAATGTGTGCCATGGATTCTCCAAGTTCTTTCAGATTCCTGGTCTTGGGTGTACTGGTCATCATCATCATCATCATCTATATATTGCCATCGATGTACATGGTGCTTTACAAGTAAAAGAACCAAAAACAGTGGGATCCTGCCAAAGGCATATAATTTAAAATATATGTATATGTAAGTGTATATATGGGGGCCAGCATGATGTAGTGGTTTGAGTGTTGTAATGCAACTCTAGAGACCAGAATTTGATTCCCAGTTTAGCCATAAAACCCACTGGGTGCTATTGGGCAAGTCACACTCTCTTGGCCTCAGGGGAAGGCAATGGCAACCCTCCTCTGAGCAAATCTTGCCAAGAAAACCTGATGATAGGTTCACCTTAGGGTCACCATGGCACATAACAACAACAACAACAACAACAATGCATACATACATACATACACGCACACATATGGGGGAGGAAGAAATACAGTATTTTAAAATAAATTATCCAGATTAAATACAAAAAAAATTACAATAGAATATAAAGCATTGTGGCAGAAAGAAACAGATACCTTCATGCTGAGTCCTGCAAGAAAGCAGAGCTGTGAAAACTGAGCACCTCCTCACAATCCCTAAAGGCTGAGTGAGAGAGACAGGTTACTGATCTGGAAATACTGACAGCATGTCAAAAACGTGAGTGTCAGTTTCTCTTAGAGTTCCTTCAAGAAAAGTTATCTCGGGTAACTGCAAATTCCTGAGGCCATTGGGTAACTTAAAAAATAAATAAATCGAATGTTACTTCCAACTTTCCTCATTTTCCTTTCTGTTGTTTGTTCCTGTGGGCTGGCAAGATAGAAACTGGCTGAAATTGGGTGAAAGAGAATTAATGGGTGCAGCTTGATATATATTTACACACACACATAGCAAACTAGCTGACATACTAGTGAGAGATGTACCAGCAGGCTGAAATCATGTTAATTTTTTTAAAAAATTGACTTTCCTACTAGATTAAACAAAATAAAAAATAATTAGGCAACATATCTGTAATACTGTCAGAGAGATGACACATTGAAATATGAGGTAATATTAAGGCATTAAATAGGCAGTGTGTTATTATGTAGAGATTTATAGTTTTATTTGAATTTTCTTTTTTTATCTATTACATAATATTATAATAGTATGGATATTAATTTTAAGGGTATTGTTAACGTATGTGTTAATGCTTGAACAGAAAGAAGGGAGTAGAAATGATCAATGTTAAAGAGCTATAGACAGACATGTTGGAAGCCATAGTTCTCCTGTCTTTGTACCGTAGGTTAATGTTTTCCTTATGTTTGTTTATAGTAGTTAATTTTAGTTAACTGGAATTGTAGTTTAGTGTGATTGGTTATGCTAGATGTTTGTTTCGATGTATTTGTGTGTGTGTTGTGTTATTATTTTTGTTAAACTTATTGTTATGGTTGTTTTTCTTGTAATAACATATAAAGAGAGAGAGGGAGAAATGATGTACTGAACTGTCAGGAAAAAGCAATCAAAGGACAGAAGGTATTAATGGCAAAATGAAAGGGAAAGAAAAACCTAAGGATACACAAAAATGAAGATAGAGATCCCATATTGTTTTTTTTTCCTCAACATATGATAGTCACAGATAGATTACTGTTGTCCCTGAAGGTTCTGTGTTTGGCTAAGAAGGGCAACAGACATTAGTTCTGATCAGGTATTATGTCCAAATAGAAAGGGTTAATAACCTATTACCCTCTAGCACAGGGGTCGGCAACTTTTTTTGCCTACGGGTGGGGGGGGGGAAATGGCGCTGGGGGCCGGCACGCGCTTGGACGTGCACGCTTGCCCCCCCGCATGCAACGCCATTTTGAAAAACAAAATGCCCCCCCTGCGTCGCGCGCACATGCACACGACAGTGGGGGCACCCCAGGAGGCCTCCTTCGGCAGCGCCGAGCCTCCAAGAGGCCCAGCGCCACCGCGACGCCCCCCCAGGGGGCTTCCCTCGGCTGCGCTGTGCCTCCGAGAGGCCCGGCGCCACCGCAGGGGCCCCCAGGAGGCTTTCCTCAGCCGCGCTGGGCCTCCGAGAGGCCCTCGGCTGCCATGGGGGTCCTCCAGGGCACCATTTTGGAATCCAAAATGGCACCCTGGAGGACCCCCGCAGCCACGAAAGGCAGCGGTGGCGCAGCGGTGGCGGTGGTGGCAGGACTGGGCAGGGGCTGGTCCGAAGGCCTCCGTGGGCCACACCTGGCCCACGGGCCATAGGTTGCCAACCCCTGCTCTAGCATATGTTTTAGACCATGACAACCTTAATAACTGGCCACCTTGATTATGCTGGCAGTGGCTTATGGGAGCTGCAGTCCAAAAGACAGAGGGCACCTTATTGTTTACAGCTTCCCAAACTAAATACAAGCCACATGTTCCAAATGGGACTTAAACTCACATTTCCTCAAATTTGATTAGAAGCCACCTCCAGACCTTAATAAAGGACTGAGTGGGTTTGAGTTGGGGAAGCTGTCTATGTATGCTTCTGCCAATTTGCACTTCATGCATCTGATAAAGATGACTCTTATCCCCAGCTTATGCCACAATAAAATTATCAGTCTTTAAGAAGCCAAGGGTTTCTCTGTGGAAACTTGTTGTGTCTTTACTAAATACAGTATTTCATGTTACCTGCTCAACCTGAACAATTCATTTCTAATAATTTTAACAACCACATAGAATTAATTCTAGAAGAATGCAAAATATGACATTGACCTTGGTTATGGGAAAATATAATTCATTTCCCTGTTTTTATTTTAGATTAAAAGGGATCTGTAATAAATAGTATTCATAGCAAATGACGCAATTTGGCAGGGATAGTCCTGGCTAATCTTCTCTCGTGCCACTTTTTCAGTTGCTTTTAAAATGTCCAGTTTCTCTGAGTTCCGAGTTCAAAAGTAGGACACTGTTGGACTACTGCTACAGCCTCTCCTTTCTTGAGTGTTTTTCTCCATTCATAACTTTTGCTGTCTAAACTATACTCTGATGCCGCTTGGCCACATGTGTCCTGGTTTTCATCTGTATAATGTTGTAGGATATGGATTTTAGTAAAGCACCCTGCACATAGGTAGTACGATATAGAAACTAGAAAATTGGTGTAATAATGGCACTATATGTATACACTGTAAACATCTTTTTCCCAAAAAGCTTTAGGATAATTACATCTCTCTCAAAAAGAGGATGTTTAGTTTAATTCTTTTGATTCTAATCTATTTGAATTTACATTGTATTATTGCTCGAAAAACCTTACTCAAATATAAGTGGAAAACCTCATAAATTATTTGACTCCCCCACCTCCACCCCACAATCCCTATTTTGAACTCATTCTTTATTGTTTCTCTGGTCTGCCAAGCACCTGCCACAGAGGAAAAATATATGGACAAGGAAGTCACAGGTGTGGGACAATATACCCCATGAAACACACATGCCCTGAAAATGCACATGTTTGTTTATGCTGACCTATATTTTTTCCTTCAAAAACATAATACAACATAATTGATATTAACTCATGGGCTCTGATATGTCTATAGAAATAATCATCATAACAGTGTTAGAAAATAATGCTCCATGCAAGAACTTCTTGCCAGCAAAATCTTTCCATTGACTTCACACTGATAGATTCCTATGTCAAATTCTCCACATTTATTAGTAGAGAAATGTACTGAAATGACTGGTTTTTATCTTATTTTATTTTCTTATTTTATTTTATTTTTTCTTTTATTACAAAAATATCCCAGCTGTTGTTGGCCAATTAGCTTGTTTAATTTGTCAGGGAAAATATGTTTAAGGCTCCTCCTTTTCTCTAATTAAGAAACCGGGGTAAATAAAGTCATTTAACAGCTCAGTTTATCTCAAGGAAAGCTATTTTTATAATGGGTTTGCATTTTCCCCATCTAGTGCTAATTATAGCATCCTCAAGGAAAGCATGCTCTTTGCTGATCTAAATATAATAGCTCTATTAATAAAGGGAAAACTGTGGGTTCAGATGAATGAATCTAGGTCTCTGTACTTTTTAAATACTTGTACATGAAGAGAATTAAGCAAAAGTAAAAACAAAATATGTGGGATATTTAAACCCTGAACTGCCAGAGGAGTAGTTTATTGGAGACATACACTAGCTCTGCTACTGTTTCAGCCTGTTTATTAATAACATGAGAGCCAATGTCGTGTAGTGGTTTAAATGGTGGGCTACGATTTTGGAGACCAGCGTTCGAATCCCAGCTCAGCCAAGAAAGCATGGAATGACCCTGGACAAGTCACATGGTCTTAGCCTCAGGGGAAGGAAATGGCAAACTTCCTCTAAAAAATCTTGCCATGAAAACCTCATGATAGGTTCATCTTAGAATCACCATAAGTTGGAAACAACTTGAAGGCACACCACAGTAATAACAGCAGCAGGCTGAGAGAGATACCCTTTCCTCTCCTATATTGAATCACTTGTTTAATTCTTATCTGTCTTTCAACACTGCAGTGATATGACATGGATTTTATATTAGTGTCGTGAAGTCATAAAATCAGTCATTCATTTTAAAGACCAGTTTTAAAATGAGCCAGCAACTAATACAGTATATGTGGTTCCAGTTTTTGAAACACTGATGGAGCCAGCTGAATTTATCTTGGGAATGAGTCCTATAGAATTGAGGCCATGACCCAGAAGGCCCTATCTCTCATGACCTTCAGTGACACAGATCTAAAAGGTGGACTAGTGAGTAGAGCCTCTGGATGTTCTTAACACATGGGGATGTTCATAAGTGTGTAGGTTGTCCTTCCAGTGACTGACACCCAAGCAGAAGAGTACATAATGCTCAACTGTCATCTCGGTCTCCCAGAGTCCTAGTCCATTCAAACCACTACACCAGACAGACTGCATAGCTTTGACTACACAATCTTTTTTGCTTGATATTCCCTGAGATGGGTGTCAGCACTACCCAGTCCTAGTGTAGAGCTCTAGCATCCTTTGCCCCCTCTGGTCCCTGGTTGGAACTAGAGTCTTTCTAACGAGTTACCGTACCTGTCTCTGAGATGAATCATTAAGTATGGTCTCCTACCTTGAAACAAAAGAAATGGTAGGTGGAAAGAAGAACCATTTGTTAATCAGTTTCTTTCAGCTTGCCTCTAATTGATTAACTCTCTCATTTTTGACAAAACACAACCCTCCAGCTAAATAACTGTAACTTCCAGGAGCTCTAGGCAACATACCTTATGGGGAGGAAAGCTAGAAACTGCAATCCACCAATATCTGGAGGACCATATATTGCCTACCCCCACTATAAAAAACAAAATATTGAAGTAAAGGGGTTTAATTGTTGTTTCTGTAGAAGGCAGGAGATGACAATTTTGATTGTGTGAACTTTCATGTTCCGTACTGATAGCTTAGTGGTAGTGGCTTCTTAAAGCTTTTTGTTCCTTGCGTATCCTACAGGCTATGTTTGCTCAAAAGATACCTTACCAAGAGCTTTGACCTCAGTGAGTACAAGTCTTACCAGAAAATGTCTTTGGTGCTACGAAAAGTTGACTGGGGACGTTATCACACCAGGGGTCTCAAAGCAGCAAGAAAAGCGGCATGGAATCAATCCAGAACCATACCAGAATGATTCTGGTCGCGCAGCCGTAATTCCTCTTTGAAAGAGGAATTACAAAGAGCTGGAATGATGAAGTGATGGCGCAGGGATGATGCAGGGATGGGCAGGGTTTGCTGCGACGTCGTCTGATCACAGGGGCAAAGGATCCAGAATGATGCAGCGATGGTGCAGGCATGGGGCTGCTTTAGACCCCGTGATAATGTCCTTTGTCAGTTCAAAGAAACTCAAAGTGCTGTTTGCTGCTCATTTTTAGAAGAGCTTAAGTTAAGAGGTAGTATAAAGGCTCCCATACTTTTCTTCCAATTTTTATCTGGGCAGGGGATGCAGACAGAAAGGCTAGTGCAATTGGGATGAATTTTAAAAACTGCCCTTCTAAAATCAAGTCCACATCACAGTTGAATGGAGCACTCTTATTTCTTACTTGCTGGCTGTCATGAGAATGGCTAAAATCATCCAGCAAGGCACAGATGCAGTTGGTGTACCTGGAAATCCAGAAATGCATTGGTGTACAGATAATGCTTAGGCCTCTACCTGTGCAGGCCATCTATTTCCAAGAGCCCCAGATTTATATGCTAGGATCCTGAGTGTTGAGGGCTGGCCCTACCATTAGACAGAACAAAGTCACTGCTTCTGGCAGCAGATTTGGGTTTTCATAGAAGGCTAGCAAATTGTTAGCAATTCAATTTGCAATTGTATTTTTACTGTCAAGGATGATGGGATTTTCTGCTTCATGTGCCAAAATAACTTTACAGGCCTTTGTTAATACAAATCTTGATGGTAGTGGTGGTGGTGGTTATGGATGCCATTTGCTACACTGCCTCAGCAAAATATCCTGGGGTGGGTCTGCGACTGTCCATTGGTACCAGTGAACAGAGAATAAAAATTACTTCATCATGGTTCAGAAGAAGAATGCCCAAAGTTCTTTTGCAGCAATGTGTTCAAAACAGGAAAACTGATAAATTAAAAAGCACCAAAGTGATAGGTTCTTTTACAGTATTTGGTCACCAGTTTAGACTTATTGTTTGTGATTTGTATTTTGTGATTTTTATATTCTATAGCCATTGAAAGAGTGGCTGGACTCTATAGCACTTAGTTGATGGAGCAGCCTGCTACTTGCAGATCACATAGGAAAAGTCACTAGACTGCAGATAAGCATTTCAGGAAATCGTAGGAGTGTTCTCCAGTGTGGGTTCTCTGATGAGCTGTCAGAAGACCTTAAGTGGGTAGGAAAGATATTGATTGCAAAGACAATGGTACTTCAAGGCATTGAAAGCTATTCATAGTCCAGGAATGTGAGTGTGCATTGCTCAGGTTGCTGAGCTGGCAACAAATTAATTGATAATATGTTAAGACAAAAAAAATTACACTGAAATATGATTGGCATTTATGACTTGTCTGGTGATGGAAGGAGAAAAGTGAAGTATATGGATTTAAGGTTTATATATTGTTATTTTGCAATGTGAGTGATGCACTCCAGGTCGGGATCACTTTATTTTATGGAATTGCTTTATTGATTCACATATGATGTATAAGATTTATTGAATAGAAATAAAAGTGGGGAGGAAGTACTCTTAATGGAGAAGGAAGGCACAGAATAGGTTTCATGTATGATAGATTTCCCTCCCCTCTAATACATACAGTTCCCAGCTTTTGATATTATACTAACAACAGCAACAACAATAATAACAAAAATAACCTTTGGATACTTGGGAACAGCTTGACACGCTGAATCTAGAGCAGATCCAAGGGAGAAGTTAGGAACTAAGAGCTGGAGCCAGTCTATTTAAGAAAAACATGGATGTAATTCTGGCTAATCCCATTCTTGAAAGAAGTAATGAGTCATTTCAGCAATTTTCTTCATGATAGAGGACAGTTTTTGAAGACTATTCACAATTCGGGGCACAGTCCATGCAAAAATTTGCATCTCCCCAACAGAATTTTCTAAACAGGAAATAGCATTACCTACACAGAAAGAAGTATTCTTTCATAGAAAATGCTCTTCATAATACAGAAAATGCTATAGTTCAGGAATTAGTATGCAGAAAATTCACATAAAGCTTTCTTTGTGCCATAAACAACTTTTCAGAAACAGAAAATGCTGCTTTTTATACACAAAAAACTGTTTTCTGCACAAAGTACACATTTTGGGCAGAATAAATCCCAAACTGGAAAGACTCTTCTTAATCAATTTTTTTTCTTGTTACATTTACCAGCACTCAAGAAACATGCTTTTGATCATGTTTGACCATTTGCCCAATCCCCATTTACCCAGCAGCAGCTGCTGCCAGCAACAGGAGTCTGTTCCCCAATCAATCAGAAAGGAATGACGTGCCCATTCCTTTACTATGAGCAGTCTCCATTGTCACAGGGTCCTTGTCACAGTTCCCCCCCCCCCCATACCAGAGATCACTCACATGAGGATGGGGGTAGGGTGGGACGAATGTCAGTCAACTGCTTTCCAAGCAACAGGGGAACAGACTTCCATTGATCCCAGTGGCTGCTGCCTGCTAAGTGGGGAACTGGCAGACTTTCACAGTCCTTTTGTAGCCCCTAAACTAAGAAATATCAGGGGCATTTCTAGGAGGTGAAGGGGGTGCATACTTCACTGAGTGACACCTCAGAAGAGATGTGTGCCTTCCAGTTTAGAGATTACCACCATGCCTCTCTGGGACCCCTAGAGAGTGACGGTCCTGGGAAGGACCCAGTCCATCCAATCAGAAGCAGGAAGGAGGCTGGCCAGGATGCTTTTGGAATGCCAACTCCTGGAGGGTTCTCCCATTGCCAAATGGCTCCTGGACCCCTATGGGACTTGCAAACAATGCTGGTAGACTAGGACAACCCAGAACATGGTCCACTAGTCATCAGCAACAAGAAAACTGGAGCCTTTCTCTTCTATGGTGGTCTAATCTACTTCTGTGGGACCATTGGCCTGTCTGGGAGAGTCTGGGAGAGGTGCCAGGCAGTCTCGGGGTGACAGAATGAGTTACCACACTGGGGTGGCACCAACCCTAGTGATGCCGTTGAGGAATACGTAAGGACTGTGAATACAAAATGGTCACAAATGAGTAACTATAGGTTACACATTCATAATTACTTTAGTGAATTTTGGGTAAGATCATTTCCAACACAACACAAATTGTTTTCTGTGGAGATTTTGGCAAACCTCTTAGTCCCTGTGTCAGATGGATAAAAAGCTTAAATTCTTATAGTTGCAATTTTTCCAGGCCATGATCCTCTTAGAGCATTAAGATGGGATAAATTCTGGTGACACCAGTGGTTATGATGCTTAGATACATATGTAACATGTAGGAGGGAATCTGTTTTCAGATCGCAGATGATATATTTTTTTACCACTGTGATTAATAGGAGGAGGTGAGTATCTTCTTTCTCCCTGTCCCCCTCAATGTATACATACAGAGATGCCCCTGTGAGCTACATTACCTTCAGACACAGCATTATTCCCATGGGGTCATTCTCTAAACCAGTCTTTACCAAATAGATTTTCCTTCCAGATGTGTTGAACTACAACTTCCAGAATCCCCTAGCCAACAAAATTTCACCAACCACTGATTTAAAGAGTCCCTACTATCAGCTGGTTTTGAAAGAAATAATACTGCACTTTATACTGGAGTGTGGCCTGCAGGCTTCCTACAACCACCAACTCCTTTTCTGTGCATACCACAAAGCTCCTTGACAATCCTTCCCCCATTTTCCAGGTGAAAACTTTTCCTGGAAATCACCCAAACTGCTGAAAAACACATGATGTTGGCTTCACTCCCCCCCATCTCCACCAGCAACAAAAAAGAGATGAGCTAGCTGAAAATGTGTGTGTGTGTGAAGAACTATCCCCCCATCTGTAGTGCAGCTGCCCATCCCTGCTTTACACTGGGTACATGGATGTGGGTGTGTGTTGTGGGGTGGGGTGGGCTAGTACTCTTGGAAGTACAATGTGTTTTTCATCCTTCTTGGTTATTCTCTGGCAAGAGAAACAAGGCTATCCCCACTATAACCATCCCACTCTCCTTTCTTGAAGTTCCATAGCAGCACCATTACCCTTATCTACAGTGTGCCTTGTGATTAAACCTATTACAGTGAATATCACATTAATTAATAATAATGGCTTGACATGATTATGGTCTTTAGCCCATTGAGCTGCTTTGATTAAACCAAGCATTTCTTCTGCTGAGATTTTGGTTTCCCTAAGGTGCCTTCCTAAACGAAAAAGGTGTGTTTTTCAGGCTAAGATGTTAAAGGTAGTGAGGAGAGGAATTGTTAGATCCCACATTGTGGTCAGGGGGATAGACACGCTGTCATGTAGAAATCCTGCAAAATTCCTCCCATAGGTTTGTAAGCTGCCACTTTCCTGAGGTGATGTAACAGTGGTGCAGTGGAGCTAGAGCTTGAGGGCTGAAGACCTGGGACATCTTGATGAGTAACCATTATGAGTTCCTTGGACTCTCCTGTTCCCTCTGAGTTCAGGTGAATCTCTACAGTAGCGGAAAGAGAAATGGATTTTCCCAGTTACAACATATTATTAAGAGTGATCCCTGCTGTAATACAAATTGTTTGGGGCTGGCTTGATCCTGAGTTAGCAAGACCCGTTGTGTTGGTTTATAAAAAACAGGCTCTTGGTGGAGATTAAAGCAGCTAGAAAATGTTTTAAGATCAACACAGCTGTCTTGTTTTTGGACTTTCCACGAGGGTACTGATACAAAGACTGTGCTAGTGAGGACTTACACCTCAAAATTTACCACTATACTAGTAGTGATGAAGATTGTCCCCAGAGGAGGATTTGGTTCACCTTTCCCACATGCTGAAAACATTATGTGAGGGAGGTTGCCCACGTGTGTGTGCGCATGTTAAACCTATCCCCCAGTAGTGTACCTGGTAGTTATTCCCCTTCTATGGCCTACATTTCCCACCAGTCTGTGAAGGAACCTGCCCTATTAGGCAGAGTGAGTCCTCTGCAGGCAGCAGATATGGGAAATAGAAAATGAGAGAGCTATGTCATCTGCCTTGTACTCTGTACAGTTAGCCTGTTGCTCTCAGGCATTGTTAAGGAAGAGGTCCCATCATGACTGTTGAAGTGAGATTCATTAGCCAGTTTTGTCAGTTTCTGCACATGGAATGTGAAAAGTTTCATCTTGTCCTTTACCCTAGGCTACAAAATGCCCTGGGCTGACCCTGGCAGGAATTCCACACATGCACTGAGGTGGATATTCAATGAATTTACAACAGGAACTAGGTAAGCACACTCCTGGCAAGCTGTGTTGATGGTGAGAGTAGGTGAAGCTAAGCCACCTCCTCACAATTATTTCATCTTGTTTACTTTTTTTAAAAAATGTTGTGTATTTATATATATCTCTTCAGTTTACAAATTGTAACAGCAGCTTACAAATTAATTTGATAGTTCCCTGCTCTCAGGCTTACGATCAAAATAAGATACAACACACAAGGAAAAGGGAATGGCAATGGCAATGGGGGATGGAATTACATCCAGCAGACGCTGGCAGTTCTTCTCTTCCTCTGTGGCAAGAGTAATGGCAGTTGGATGGAGGAAGGGTCCTTCATCTGCTTCTGAGCCTAGGCATGATGGAACTGAATTTGTTGTTTATTGTGCACTGTGTATTGTGCAACATCACAGTGATTTGCCTTGCTGAGGAAAACCACAGTCAAATAATGTTGACAGACTCTTTCAAAAAAAGGAAGCATGTCTTCAATTAAGAAAATGAATCAGTCAGATCAAATAAATCAACATTAAAATACCAGACAAAATTAGCAAGGATTGGGACTTGTACTGACTGGGTTTGCCAACAGACTGGGAAAGAATGGGCAGGAGCCTGATATGAAGTTCCCCACAACATTAAGAGAAACATTTTCACCTGCTATTGTCTGTTCAAGTCATAGCAAAAAGGAATGTGTCACAGGTAACGTGTACTTGTAGTGTATTATATCCAAGCTCTGCTTCTAGTTTCTTCATTGGCTGCATGTTTCCTTTATGTTTGTTTTTCCTGCACAGTCATGACAGCTAGAACCTTGTTGTTCCTTGAAAATGGCAGCTTCAGTTCTCAGTATTCTACTGTAGTTTTACTGACATTCCTCAACATGATGGTAGTCAAATGTATATTGTGCTTCTTGAGGATGTGCTCTGGAATATAAAAGTTATTTCTAAACAGCAGCAGTCAAACAGTTTAGCAAACAATCTTTGCCCTCAGCAGGGTTTGTCTTCTCATAGATTTTTCCCTACCCCAGGGAGTAAATTACCCATTTTGTCTTGATTTTCAACATTAAGGATGCCTCCTTTTAAATTATTTCTGTGCCTTTTCCATCAGTTGTATTTCTTAGCAGCTGAAGCATTCATTCATATAACTTCATCTCTTCCCCATTCCCACCAACCTTTTGTTAAATTTATTTATTTACTGCCATTAGTGTGCATGGCACCTTAAGGGGTTCCTACCTCAAGGTGCTTAGTATCTAATACATAGTGGAATAAGGAAAGAAAAACTGAGTGACAAGGAAACAGAAACAGAGTGTGTGACTATTTCAACTATGGGCTTAGATACAGGCTGCATTGGAGCAGATGGTAGATGGTGCCAAAAGCTTTTGGATTGTGCCAAAAGCTTTGTGGAAACAGTGATTGCATGACAAGGGAGCTTATTGCATTACCAAGAAAGCATCAAAAATGGAAGCTTCTGACTTCGAAAATTTACTAACTGAACGTAGCTTCGACCCACGTCTGACCCAAGCTGTATTTGGCTGGTGGCATCGCAGCAGAATCGGTGGCTACTTACATGTGATAACATCTGGGTGTATCCCAGAAGAAGATTGAAGCCGGGAAAAGGTAAGACACTTTTTGGCAATGTGATAAACTCCAAGGGTATGAATCATGTGGTCCTCCGGGTGTTGTTGAACTGCAGCTCCCAGCATTTCTAGTCAACATAGAGAATGATGAGGAATTCTAGGACTTTCAGTCCAAAAACATCTGGAATATTTCAGGATTCCCACCCCTGCTCTAGAGGAAGGATGTGAATCAAGTGAGAAGGTGGCATCACACTGGAGACTATTCCAATCATACAGTCTTTGAAATGGGAGACCTTCAGGCTGTAAAGCAGGGCAGGAGTCATACAACCCTTCAGATGTTGTTGGACCGTAGGCTCCCACCAACCCTAGTTAGAATAGCTAATAGTGAGGAATGCTGGGAATTGTAGTCCACCATCATCTGGATAGCTACATTTTGCCCACACTTGCTGTAAGCAGAAGCAAATTAATTCATTTAATAATTTCCTTAATACAGTTTGGTACAGGAGGTTAGAAATGTGTTTCTGCATGTGAGACAGCCTAGTATTAAAATGGAGTCATGGCAGTTAAAGTGGGATGAAATTGGCTTAACTGCCTAATTCAGATACACCATTTAGGCCATGATGGCAATCATTGTTGTATGCCTTCAAGTCATTACTGACTTATGGCAACCGTGTGGCAAACCTATCATGGGGTTTTCTTAGTAAGATTTATTCAGAGGAGGTTTGACATTGCCTTCCACTGAGGTGCAGAGAATATGAGTTGCACAAAGTTACTCAATGGGTTTCTTTGACCAAGTGGGGTTTTGAACCCTGGTCCCATTGAATCCTAGTCATAGTCATACTACTTAACCACACTTGGGTAGAAATCAAGTTGTTGGGAGTAAATCCCATCATTCTTCACCATTGGCTATGCTGGCTAGGGCTGATGGAAGTTGTAGTCCAGCAACATACGTGGGAGGAGGGACATTACATCCCCACCCCTAACCTACAAGGACTCAGGTAGAAGAGAGTGATCAATAGAGCAGCATTCAGACAAAAAGGCTGATAGTCCTTTTTAGTCCTTTGTCTTTTTGTCATTTCCTTCTTAAGATTTAGTTGGGATCTTATTTTTCTGTTGTTGATGTTGTTTGTCTTCAAGCTGTTTCCGGCTTAAGTCACCCCTAAACAGGTGCTGTAGGGTATATTTCAGAGGAAGGAACTGGCACAACCACCTCTGAGTATTCCTTACCTAAGAAAACCCTATGAAATTCATTGGGTCACCATAAGTCAACAGCCAACTTGAAGACATATACACACAAACATACACATGGACACACAAAGTGACCTTATCACAGGGTTTTCTTGGCCAGATTTATTCAGAGGGGGTTTGCCTTTGCCCTCTTTTGTGGCTGAGAGGTGTGTGACTTACCCAAGGTCACCCAATGGATTTCCATGGCCAAGCAGGGGGCTGAACTCTGGTCTCCTGAGTCTTAGTCCAATGCTCAAAGCAGTACACCACACTGGCTTCCCATTAACTCTCCCTAAACATTTTAATATTGTGTTTAGAACAGATTCACAGACTCATCATTCCAGCTGTCTTCCAACTTTGAACCATCAGGAATGCTGATGTTTGGACCTATGCTTGCCTCTGGAAAGCCTGTGAGGCAGAGAGAATGAGGTTAAAGTTTTCCTTTTAATTAGCAATTGGCACAGCTAAGGAAGCATAACTCTGGTTTTGTGTGTGTGTAAATGTGTGTGTGAGATGTTAAAGGTTCTGATGGGAAGACCAAGGGAAGCAGCCCTGTGAAAGGATTAGCAGATTTGTGCGCTCAGTCATCTCTTTAAATTGTTATCCCCCTAATTGCCAATGTGATGAAAGCCCACTTGGCAAGGATCAGAAAGAGACAGAGAGACAAAGAGAAAGAGCAAGGAAACAGCAGACAAGAGGGGACAACATGCTCCTGTTTTGTGGCTTATCAACAAAGCACTTACCTCTTCATTACCAATTCATGAGGCAAGACTATCTCCCCCAATCCTTGGGTGTGCGTCAAGAGACTAGCAGATGCTTGAAAGGAGGGACTACTTGATGATACCACTTGGCTTTTGTCTCCCTTCATTGTAGGTCAGTGTCATGCCAATCCTTCTGTATTGATAGATCCTACCTTAGCCTGAACAAAGTCACAGAATTCCATGAAAGCAAAGCAGGATAAACTTGATCAAATCTACAACATAACACTTTGCAGGTTTCATTAAAAGTACCCTGTGATAATCGGAGTCTCTCTATTTATCAGGGCTTTCTCCCCAGCTAGCAAAGGGTTAACTGTTGGAGGGGATACTGTTATTTTGCTCAGCAGGAGTGGAGTGGGACTGAGGAGAACCGTCACATAGCCCTACTGCATTCAGTGGGGTTTATTCCCTAGCAAGAGTGCATCTAGTATTGCACCCTTAAACTGTTCTGCTGCCTGCTTCTCTCTTCATGAAGCTCAAATTAGTAATTAGGAGTTAAGTTAGAAACTGTTGCTGAGTTGCAAGTCCCATTAGCTCTTGGCAGTATAGTTGATGAGGAAGAATGCTGGGAATTACAGTCCAACAAATTCTGGAAGTCCACATGATTCCCACTCCTGAAGCTGATGGTATGGAGATTCCAGGCTGCAATATCAATATGTCTTTTAAAATATCCATCTGTGTATGCCAGGACTGGGAGTTTCATGACCCTTCAGATATTGTTACACTGCTACTTCCAGCATCCCTAAAGAATACAGTGCAGCTTTGGTATCCCAGATTTGGTTCCAGGACCCCCAGGGAATATCAAAATCTGTGGATGTGCAAGTCCCAATAAATACAATGACATAATAAAATGGTGTCCCTTATATAAAATGGCAAAATCAGAGTTAAATTTACCTTGTGTCCACCCCAATATATTCCAATATTCCAATAGAAATCTCATGTGTTGAGTTATGATGAAAACCGGGCTGTTGAAAAAGAAGAGGATGGCATCATTATTCTTGGTTGAATTCCAAGGATTGCAGAAATAGGGGGACAACTGCTAAGGCATTTCAAAGAAGAAGAAGAAGAAGCCCAGTGAGGACTAAGGGTGCATGGTGGACCCAGAATGTGGAGTGGGTTTTTTAAGGAGAGGAGAAGGAAAGGTGTATCCAAAAAGAGATTATAGCTAGCTGCTGATTATCTGGAACATATAACAAAGGAGTCAATACTGCAGCATTTTGCTGCAGGTTCAGACTTGCAATAGCCAGCTCTTAAGGCATTATCTTTTAGTCCCATTGTTAGCAATCCTGCAAGGTGAAGGAATGATGCTTCAGAGCTGTTGCCAACAAACACCTTGGACATAGCTGGAAGAAGGGGAAGAGATACGTTCCAAGATGCATGCAACCAAGATAAAACCAAATCAAGGATTTGAACTCTCATTGCATTATTCACTTGCACCACTAAGTCCAAGGTTATTTTCACAGAACTGAAGTGAAATAAAATTAATTTAGAATGAATTGGAAAATAGGGTCTAGCTGGTTGAAAACTGCAACTTTCCAAAAGCAGTCTTCCTTTGGTGAATTTTAGTGAAAAGGGAGGTGAGGTGAAGACACCCAGCACACTGATTTTGGAAGTGTTAAATTAACCACTGGAGACTTCCAGGGTAGCTCAAGAGAGTACAGGAAACTTATTGAATGTGACAAAGGCAAATGCAATGCAACAGCTGAATGTCAGGCATGCAGAGTTCATGCAAAGTGCATGCACCAGTATTAAGGCCTGAAGCTGTGAAGGCAAAACATAATAAAAACTGGGCTCATTCTGCAGAGCATTCAGTCATTTGTGACAATTGTAATGACATGAAAGAACCTACATAAAGGGGTAAGACATTGTTTGCAAAGGCTTAGCCACTTAAGCCTTCCTTTGAAACTATATTGGGAGCTATCCAAGGTGCTGGACCTGTTTTAAGGCTAGGATTCAGATCACTGGATCCTTTAATATTAACACCAAACTCTGGAGTAGACGTACCACCCAAGGGGAATGGAAGCCAAGAGTGCATCTCGAATGTAGTCTTCCTCTTTTCTTACTTTATTCTACAGTCAGTCCCTGATATCTGTGGGGTTCCATTCTGGATGACACCCACACAGATTCTAAAAACCATACGGCTTCAAGTCCTGTTGTTTTTAATGGTGGTGTGCCACACATGTGGCTGCAGCAGTGTGGCCATGTGCATGCACCACCATTTGGAATAATAATAATAATAAATTAATAATAAATTTTATTTATAGCCCGCCCCTCTGCACGGCAATCGGGGCAGGTTACAACATGTTAAAACAAACAAAGTTAAAACATTCCCTCAATCCATAATCCAACCCTCCCCCCCTTAAAACCGAATTAAACTTGAAAGGAAATTTAAAAAGCAACAATAATAAAAATAATAAACTACTCATATTAAGATCAGTGAGAAGTAGGGACAAAATAAAAACTCATTAAAACTCATCCCTCTGAGGTAGGCCCACTGGAAGAGATCCGTCTTGAGAGTAGTAATGAGACGGATCTCGTCCGGCAGGTCATTCCAAAGTCTAGGGGCAGTAGCAGAGAAGGCCCTCTGGGAGGTCTGCGAAAGCTTAGTCTTTATTGGTTGCAGCAGACTCCTCCCAGAGGACCGAAGGGCGTGGAGGGGATCATAGGGGAAGAGGCGGTCCCTAAGATAAGATGGACCCAAGCTATTTAGGGCTTTAAAGGTCAAAACCAACACCTTGTATCGCGCCCGGAAACTAATTGGCAGCCAGTGGAGGGATTTAAGTACACGTGTTATGTGCTCGCTCCTAGATATTCCGGTGAGTAACCTGGCTGCCATATTTTGCACCAATTGAAGTTAATTAAACACAAGGGTAGCCCCATGTAGAGTGCATTGCAGTAGTCCAGACGTGAGGTTACCACAGCATGTACCACAGTTTCCAAGTCCCTCATATCCAGATAAGGGCACAGTTGGCGTATCAGCCGAAGCTGATAGCAGGCACTCCTGACCGCCGCATTCACCTGACTAGTCATGTGAAGCAAAGAGTCAAGGAGTACCCCCAAACTGCGAACACAGTCCTTGGAGGAGAGTGTGACTCCATCCAGGACCGGAGACTGTTTTCCCAGATCTGGTTTCAGTCCTGTGACTGTGAGTATCTCCATTTTGTCTGGATTCAATTTCAATCTGTTTTTCCTCATCCAATCCATTACCGCTCTAAGACAGTCATTAAGAGGAGAGATGCCATCTGAAGTGTGAGACAATGATCTGGTCATGGAGAGATATATCTGGGTGTCATCAGCGTACTGAAGACACCGCGCTCCATGCCTCCAAATGATCTCACCCAGCGGCTTTATATAAATATTAAATAACATCGGGGACAGGATGGCGCCCTGGGGGATGCTGCAATTAAGCTCTGTTTTAGAAGAGCAACTGTCCCCGAGCCTCACCCTCTGGGATCTGCCCGAGAGGAAGGAATGGAACCACTGTAGAGCAGTGCCTCCGATTCCCAACTCTCTCAGGCGATCCAAAAGGATGGCATGATCTATTGTGTCAAAAGCCGCTGAGAGATCCAAGAGCACCAACAGGGTCACACTACCCCTGTCGATACCCAAGCGGAGGTCATTGGTCAGAGCAACCATGGCTGTCTCAACTCCAAATCCTGTCCTGAAGCTGGTTTGAAATGGATCAAGATAATCGGTTTCATCCAAGACTGCTTGGAGTTGGGAAGCAACTGCCCTCTTGATCACCTTGCTTAAAAAAGGTAGTAAGGAGACTGGTCTATAGTTGTTTTCATCCAGGGGGTCCAGGGAAGGTTTTTTTCAGGAGTGGCTTAACTGCCTCATCCATTAAACAAGATGGTATACTACCTTCCCTGAAAGACGCGTTCATTGTGTCCCGAAGGAACACTTTCAACGCGTCCCCTCCTTGGACGACCAGCCACGATGGACAAGGATCGAGAGGGCAAGTCGTCTTCCTCACCCTTCCAAGCAACTTGTCCACGTCATCGGTACTCACAGATTGTAATTGATCCAGTAAAATACCATCAATGGAGTTACTGGATGCCTCATCTATGGATTCTGCCAAAACACTGGCGTCCAAGTTGGCTCTTATCCGAGAGATTTTATCTGCAAAGTAGATATTAAATGCCTCACAGCAGGCTGTCGTTGGGTTAAGTAGGGGGGTTTGGCGCAGGGGAAACCTTCGTCAACTCCCCCACCACCCTAAACAGCTCTGCCGGGCGGGACTCTGCAGACGCAATACGTGCAGAACAGAAAGATTTCTGCGCTGTGCGTAAAGCCTCCCTATAGGAATCAAGATGCTTCCTAAGGCAAGTTCTGTCAGTTAAGAGATGAGTCTTTTGCCATTCGCACTCTAGTCGTTGTCCAACCCGCTTCATCCTCCTAAGCTCCTCTGTATACCATGGCTTACGGTTTGAAATGGGCTGGAAAGGACGCTTGGGAGCGATTGTGTCGATAGCCCTGGAGAGATCGGTGTTCCAAATATCCACCAAGGCTTCGACAGAATCACCGGCGTTACCAACCATTAAACCCTCTAAGGCTTTTTGGAAGCCAATAGGTTCCATTAGCCTTCGAGGGCAGACCATTCTAATAGGTCTGCCACCCCCGGGAGGGCGGACACTAGCCTTTAGTTCCATCTTGATCAGAAAATGGTCCGTCCATGACAATGCAGAAGTTTTTATGACCTCCACCCACGGATGTTCCTGCTCCGTACTAAAGACCGCATCGAGGGTATGACCAGCACAATGTGTGGGCCCGTCAACCAGCTGGGATAGGCCCATGTTTGTCATGGTATCCATGAACTCCTGAGCTGCGCCAGTCAGATCTTGTAATCTGGTTTCGAGCGGTATGTTGAAGTCGCCCAGAACCAATAGCCTGGGCGACTCCAACAACAACTCAGAAACCAGAGTGGTCAGCTCAGTTAGGGAGTCTGTTAAGCAATGGGGTGGCTGGTATACCAACAGAATCCCTAAACTATCCCTGGTCTTCAGGCTAAGGTACATACACTCAATGTGGGTTGTTTTCCGGATAGGCTTTCTGATCAAGGTTAAGGTGTTCCTATGGACCAAGGCTATGCCGCCCCCCCCCCGCCCACTTTCCTTCACCTGCTCACTAACTGAGTATCCAGCTGGGAGAGCCTGCGACCATATAGCGGAGCTGGCATCCCCCAGCCAGGTCTCAGTAAAGCATGCCAGGTCGGCCGCCTCATCTGCTAAGAGGCTGTGGATGATATGGGTCTTGTTTTTGACCAACCTGGCATTGCAAAGGAGCAGGTTGAGGGTCAGTGGAATGGTTGGCACGCTCTCCAGGTTATCTTGGGAAACAGAGCAAACTGAAGGAGGGATGGGTATTAAGCATCGATCCCTCCTTCTTTTGTAACATTTGTTGACTCTGTTACCGCCATACCTTCCCCGCCCCCACACAACCTGAATATCTGCCCCCAGATTAATATCTGCACTACAGAGGGAGAGATGAGATGAAAAGCCAGCTAATTTGTGTCCCTAATATATATAAAACAACGGCTTCAAGGATAGAAAGGCCACGGATCGCCAGAGGAGAGATGGAAAGTTCAGGTGGAATTATGTATTCACCGGTACTCCTCCCGGCTACCGTGCCAAAATAGTGGCTCAGGCCACTGATGGTCTCTGAGGGCTGAGGCAAGCCAGTGCAGTCCTCCACAGCCGCTTCAAACGCTGTCACTCGCAGCGTGGTCGCCGAAGGAGGATGGAATCCAGGTGGATTTGTATGTCCGCCGGTGCTCCTCCCGGCTTCCCAGCAGGTGTGGTGGCTCAGGGCGCTGATGGTCTCCAAGGGCTGAAGCAAGCCAGTCCAGTCCTCCATGGCCGTCTCAAACGCCACCGCTCGCTGCATGGTCGCCGGAGGAAGATGGAATCCAGGCAGATTTATATGTCCGCCGGTGCTCCTCCCAGCTTTCCAGCAGGTGTGGCAGCTCAGGCCACTGATAGTCTCCGAGGGCTGAGGCAAGCCAGTCTAGTCCTCTGCGGCCGCCTCAAACGCTGCCGCTCGCCGCGTGGTCGCCGAAGCAGGATGGAATCCAGGCGGATTTATATGTCCGCCAGTGCTCCTCCCGGCTTCCCAGCAGGTATGGCGGCTCAGGCCGCTGATGGTGTCCGAGGGCTGAGGCAAGCCAGTCCAGTCCTCCATGGCTGCCTCAAACACCGCCACTCGCCACATGGTCGCCGGAGGAGGATGGAATCCAGGTGGATTTATATGTCTACCGGTGCTCCTCCTGGCTTCCCAGCAGGTGTGGCGGCTCAGGCCACTGATGGTGTCTGAGGGCTGAGGCAAGCCAGTCCTCCGCGGCTGCCTCAAACACCGCCGCTCGCCGCGTGGTCGCCGGAAGAGGATGGAATCCAGGCAGATTTATATGTCTGCCGGTGCTCCTCCCAGCTTCCCAGCAGGTGTGGTGGCTCAGGCCGCTGATGGTCTCCAAGGGCTGAGGCAAGCCAGTCCAGTCCTCCACGGCTGCCTTGGGATGGACTGACTATACGTTATCAAGCATTATTGTGTTTTCTAGGAAGTCATGTCTTCTTATGATATGTCCAAAATACGATGGTCTCAGTATAGTCATCTTTGCTTCTAGTGATACTTCAGGCTTGATTTACTTTAGGATCCATTTATTTGTCTTTTTAGCAGTCCATGGTATTTGTAGAACCCTTCTCCAGCACCACATCTCAAATAAGTTGATTCTTTTTCTATCAGCTTTCTTCATTGTTCAGCTTTCGCAACCATACATAGAAATGGGAAACCGTACATAAACACATTCATAGAAAAGGGAAATAAAGTGGTATGGACAATCCTATCTTTAGTGTTTAGTGATATATCTTGTCACTTCAAGATCTTGTCTAGCTTCTTCATAGCTGCCCTTTCAAGTCCTAGTCATCTTCTGATTCCTCCATTCTGATTAATGACTGAGCCTAGGTATGGAAGATCTTAAAGTATACTGCTGCTCAAGTTTCCATGCTAAAAACCTTGGGTGTGTTTTTCTGTTTGTTTTCTCAAAATTGAGTTGACTTTGGTCTCCACTAAAGTACCATTTGTCAATAATAAGGCATGGATGGCTTGCCAATCAGTGGTAGCATCTGGTGGCTCCCATGTCAGTGAGAGTGATGAATCTGCTCCAGCTTTTAATATGAACTTTGAAGGGGCTGTCCAAGGTACTACAACACAATCCCATATTCAGCACCTTGGACAGTTCTCTTATAATTCAGAGTAAAGCATGGAACAAATTTACTTCTCCACTGACATGGAATCCAGACAGTAAGTGCTGAGGACATCAGAAATCCATCCATATGCAAATCCATCCATATGCAAATCCATAGCAGTACTATCAATTACAATAGTCTGTTTACCTCTTATGGCTATGGAACACCCTTAAAGACATGGGAGTGCCAACACATCTGATAGACCTAATGAGGAATCTGTACTCAGGACAAGAGGCTACCATCAGAACAGAACACCAAGAAACAGAATGGTTCCCAATTGGCAAAGGAGTCAGAAAAGGCTGCATCCTATCAACCTACCTATTTAACGTATATGCAGAACATATTGTAAGGAAAGCAGGCTTGGACATGGAAGAGGGAGGATTGAAAATAGGAGAAAGAAATATCAACAATCTGAGATATACTGTCGACACCTTAATGCAAGCAGAAAACCTCACAGACCTGAAACACCCA
This sequence comes from Phrynosoma blainvillii, assembly GCA_026167975.1. Taxonomy (NCBI): domain Eukaryota; kingdom Metazoa; phylum Chordata; class Lepidosauria; order Squamata; family Phrynosomatidae; genus Phrynosoma; species Phrynosoma blainvillii. Next base: position 304,186,675 of record JANUYF010000001.1, on the reverse strand, counting down.
CTAAGGAAGATCAAGCTTACTGTTGAACATAAAGAAAACAAAAATAATGACCACAGACAACTTACACACATTCAAACGAGACAATGAGGAAATAGAAATAGTAAAAGAGTTCTCATATCTGGGATCAAACATTGGTCAGAACAGGAACTGCAGCCAAGAAATCAGGAGACGATTAAGAATGGGGAGAGTAGCTATGAAAGAACTAGAAAAGATGCTAAAATGCAGACATACAACTCAGCACAAAAGTCAGAATCATACAAGCCAATGTATTCCCTGTTCACATGTATGGATGTGAGAACTGGACAGTCAAGAAAGAAGACAGAAGAAAAATCAATGCATTTGAGATAATGTGGTGCTGGAGAAGAGTGCTGAGGATTCCATGGATGGCCAAAAGGACAAACAAATGGGTCCTAGAGCTGATCAAGCCAGAGATATCCCTAGAAGCCAAGATGACAAGACAGACTGTCGTATTTTGGACACATCATGAGAAGGCATGAATTGCTGGAAAAGACAATAATGTTAGGAAAGGTGGAGGGAAGTAGAAAGAGAGGGAGGCCACATGCTAGATGGATGGACTTTATTAAAGAGACTACGAATATGAGTTTGCAGGAGCTGGGCAGAGCAGTAGAGGACAGGGGGGCCTGGAGATGTCTCATCCATAGGGTCACCATGGGTTGAGACCAATGTGAAGGCAGTGTTTACCCCTCATCTCAAAGAGCATTGTCTGCAAGAGAGTCTGATGCACTTTGGCCAGTATAAAACAGAAGCAGTTCAGCATTCAGCATTCACTCTTTAAAACTGGAGTAGTAATATAGTTAGTTGGAGTCAAGCACATACATAGTCTTTACCACTGGCAGAGTGAATACAGATGACCAGTTTTATGTTCTCCATGATAAGACAGACTTTTGCTCCTGTCAGGTTATAGAAATCAGATGGAAATAGATTTTCTGAGAGCTGTCACTCACATTATTTTCACCACAGGGATGCTGCTGTAAACAGCATTTCTATAGTGAGTTTTCTACCTGGGTTTTCTCTATGCATTTTATTCCTAGGTCAATAATAAATTAAGTACAGTTTACAGATGTTCTTGGAGTGGTTCACAAACATACACATAAAAAAAAAATCCTCTGGTACTCTATTTCTAGAGTGTGGTTTGTTGATGAACAGAATATGTTTCACTGTGTATAGCAAGACACTAACTTTGCCATAATGCTCCACAATACTATAAATGTTTTTGGGTTTGCTTTCAATTTTAAATTAAATAGTTTTTATTGAATTTAAAATTAAAAACAAACCCAAAAAACATTTATACTATTGTGGAGCATTATGGCAAGGTTAGTGTCTTGCCATAATGCTACACAGTGAAATATATTCTGTTCATCACCAATTAAATAGTTTTTATTGAAGGGATGCAGTGGCTCAAGTGGTTAAGATGCTGACTCTGTTGATTGCAAGATCGGCAGTTCGAGGCCTGAGTGCTGCATGATGGGGTGAGCTCCTATCACTAGTCCCAGCTTCTGCCAACCTAGCTGTTCAAAAGCATGTAAATGCAAGTAGATAAATAGGTACCACTTTGGTGGGAAGGTAAAAAGCGTTCTGTGCAATCAGGCTGGCCACAGGATCACCAAGTAGTCCTTGGACAACGCTGGCTCTTTGGCTTAGTAACGGAGATTAACATCGCCCCCTATGGTCGGACACGACTTGACAACCTTGTCAACAGGGAATACCTTTAACTTTTATCTTTTAGTTTTTATTGTCATTTCTAACACACACACAAAAGACAAATGACATATTTACATATTAACATAAAAACTAACATATATCCATGTGACATCTTTACATACTAACAGACATATAAATCTTCATCTTCTTTACATCTGCCCTCTTTTCCCCTTTAAAAGAACAAAAACAAAACAGAAAAAATTGTGAGCAAACAATCAAAGAACAACAACATAAGAACTTCCCACATCTCTCTGAATGTACCTTCACATATTATTCCTAATTTTCCTTACTCTTTTTTGGTATGGAATATAAACCAATTTCCTATTTTTTAATAATATAAGCTAAATAAGCTGTTTATCCATATGAAGTATACACCATTGTTAAGCTTCATTAATACCATTATTAAACTTAGCTAAAACCATAATTAGTTTTCAATACCTCCTTTAATTGATATTATTTTTATGAATAAGTTATAAAGTACTTGCTTCACCCTCTAAATTCTAAATCCATGTTTATATAAATGTTTGTTTTTTTTAAGTAAGTGTTTGCAGACCTCTTCACTATCCCCTCCACTACACCTTTATTGATTTCCCCATGGAAAAAATATTATTTAAAGTCATATTAAGAGCTTTAAGAGCTGTAGATAGATGATCCTTTGTAGAACAGAGGAGGCTTGATGAGAACTCTTTTCTTTCCCCTTAGCATCTTTTTCAAATCTGTTATTCTTATCAGTGGCCATGTTGGATGAGGATGATGGGATTTGTAGTGTAACACATCTGGAGAGCACTAGGTTTGGGTAGGCTCCCTTAAAATAACCCAATAAAAAAATATTTAATCTCCTGAGTGTTTGTGAATGTTAGAGAGAGAGAGGGAGAACTGTATGTATGTATGTAGATAGTCTGAGAAGCAGATGTTATGCTGAGGAAGCTCACTCTTTCAATTCAATTTTCTGTTCAGCGTCCTCCCACTGTTTCTAACTGACAGCCACAGCAGGAAGTTTTACAGTGCTGTCCATCATTCATTACTGTTAGAGCTACTTTTTGCAGATGAAAGATGCAGAGACAGCTGGGAGCTGCATATGAACATGATTTTTCAAAGAGAAAAAGAAGGAAGAAAAGTAAGGAGAGGTCATTTCCTCTCTTCTGTTCATTTCTCCCCCTCAAACATCACATTCTTTATCTTCTTTTGTCTGATTCATTGTTGAATCATATTGCAACTTTCCGTCAAGTCTAGTGAATCTTCACTTCAGTGCTGTGGTCAGATTTCTAATACTTCCAGTTAAAATGTCTCTGGGTGCATCTACACTATAGAAATAATGCAGTTTGACATCACTTTAACTGTCATGGCTCTATCCTTCAGCATCTTGGGATTTGTAGTTTGCAAGGCATCAGCATTCTTTGGTACAGAAGGCTAAAGACCTTGTAAAATTGCCAGTTCCAAGATTCCATAGGATGGAGCTACACACTTACAAGTGATGTCCAACTGCATTATTTCTACAGTGTAAATGCACCCCTGTCAGGATCCGAGTCCCTCAAAGTTCCTGCCATGCTTGTTAGTCATTTATGCTGTGCTTGCTTTGTTTTGTATTGCTTGATGATGAACTATGCCATACCTTTGGTGTTGCTGGATGGAAGGGATATTTATCTTCCTTGGAGTTGGGCAATGAACATATGTGAAGGAGAGGAAATATGCAGTGGGAGCTGTCCCACTTTAAAAATCTTACTTTAAAAATTCCTCAAGATTGATAACACAATGGCATTAAACTTTAGGGAAAATGTATTTCAAGATGCCTCTAAAATGCCTCTTAAATGTAACTTTTAAAAAGTGGTTAGAAAGTATTACTTTTTATACCAGTAAAATAATTATGTTGTTCATCTTGTTACTTCATTATACCCTTGTTGCCCCTCAAAGTAACTTGTTGCCACAAATGATGGTACCTGCAATGTGTTATTTCCAAGCTCTGTGTTGGGCCTCTAAACTAGTGTGATATGGCTAAGTATGCAACGCCTTTGCCAGATATCAGATAAGCACCAACTGCCAGTCCATTCAGTTTCTCTTTATGGATTATGGGAGGGCACTAGGGCCAGCCTTGTGTTAGAGCCCTTCCTGGTATAAAGCTTCCCAAAATGGGTACACGTAATGGGTGTGTAATCCTTTTAGTAATGCCATTGTTTGCTTACCCTGTTACTGTATCCCATGGAAAGTTCTGGAGGGACTCAGAAAACTTTTCTCAGGCATGTTTTGTTTACCCTTGCTATAGGTATAAGAGTATGTCCATGTGTGGTATGTTGAATGTGTGTAGTTGTCAGAGACATCCCAGATGTGTGTGCCAAGAAGACAGCACACTTCCTGATTTTCATCTTGTCAGGTACCTCTATACCCCTGAGCAGTGAGTCCCTGACCATGACATTGCCCCTTTTTTCCCCTTTTTTGAAGGTGCGGACAACATTTGTTCTCTTCCAGTCTGCTGGGACTTCCCTTGTTCTCCTGGAATTCTCAGAGATTATTGCCAGTGGTGTTAAGATTACTTCTGCCAGTCCTTCCTTGACTAGAGGACATTTTGTATTTTGTGTGTTTATTTTATAAACTGCATTAGATGGGAAAGGTTAGTGTGTCAAAGAGAGAAGAATATGCAGGAGAAATAAAGGAAAAGGAAAGAGAATGGGATGGCAACTGATGCCCTTTCAATGTTACTTCATATTTCATGCTGCAATCTATCCCATATCTCAGGGAAGGGAAACAAGAACCTCCAGATATTGTTGAACTACACCTCCTAGTAGCCCTAGCCAGTAGAGTCAGTGGTGAGGAATGCTGGGAGTTATATCAGCATCTGTAGGCCCACCTGATTTCCTTCCCTGCCATATCAACCTATTGAGGAGCAAGGGCCATTGAACTCCATGGTCCTTACTTCTGAATGGGCATCTGTGTCAGATCAGTTGCATTGCTCCATTTTTAGATAAGATGTGACTCCAGCTGCTAAGAGTGGTACATGCTTTGGCTGGTGTGTTGAGACTATCTAGTTTGGAGTCATGGAAGATCTAACCCTGGCCCCTTTACACTACATTATTATAACCCAGTGATTCCACTTTAACAGCCATGGCAACATTTTATGGGGTTTGTAATTCTGGAAGGCACCAGAGGAGCCCTCTGGCTGAGGATTCTGAACATGCCTCTAAACATGGTTTTTATCACTGAAAAGCAGTATGCAAATAAACATGTTGCTATAGTTTTTTGTGGGTTTTTTGGGCTGTGTGGCCATGTTCTAGAAATGTTCTACATGTTGCTGATAATGACAACCCTGACCATAGGTGCAGTTGAATAATTTTAGGCACCTCAAGCAGAATTCCAAATAGTCTGGATTCTCTATTCCTAGAAAAGCTGCACTTGATGGGCATCTGCATTTCTTGTAGCTGTTAAAAACACAGGAGATCTACAAGGAAAGGAAAGAGTCAGAGACTAGTGAGATAGAAGAAGAACTGAGCAGGAGAGAAGAGAAACAGCTGTAGGTTGACAGAGAAAAAGGGGTTTGTAATCTGAGCAAAAGGGGTAAAGGCTGAGTGAGGTACAGATTGAGCCTCCCTTATACAGAATTCCAAAATCCAAAATAGTCTAAAAACCAAAACTTGTTTCATGGGTGGCTGAGATAGTGACACCTGTGTTTCATGATGGTTCAATGTACACAAACTTTGGACGTTTTCACACGGGGCAAAAGGAGGACGCTAGCCGGCCTCCCGCCGGCCTCACTCCGGCTCCATTTCCCGTGTGTTCACACACGCACGGCGGCAAACCCCGCCCCTTCCGGTGTCATCCCTGCGTCTGCCGGCTTTTCGCTCCGTGTGTTCAAACACACGGAGCCCTAAGTCCGGCCTCACTCCGGCAGCGGCAGGCTAATTCCTGGCTAACTCCGGCTTCAGGTAATTCCGGGTGGCAAAAGGAATTAGCCTGCCGCCGCCAGAGTCATTCCGGTGTCAGCGGCACGGGGTCCAGCCGGCTTTAGGGGAAGGGCTCCAGCCGGCTTTAGGGAGCCCCGTGTGAAAACGTCCTAAGTTTCATGCACACAATTATTTAAAAATATTGTATAAAATTACTTTCAGGCTATGTGCATAAATAATTTTTGTGTAGACTTGGGTCCCATCTCCCAAATATCTCTTTGTTGTGTATATGCAAATATAGTTATTCCAAAATCCAAAACACTTCTAGTCCCATGCATTTTGGATAAGGGATACTCCAACCTGTACCAAGGTTGAAAAAGACACCTATTCTCCTGGTCAAATTAATATAATTTTTTTATATATATATAATTTTTATTGAATTTTATAACACAACTCCATCCAATCCATAACACAAACATATCCAACATAATATTTCATTATTCTACAATATTCACTTCCTGTCTTAATATAGAATAGTCTTATTTACATTGCTTCTTTGTCTTCTTATTGCTTCTTGCTAACAGAACATACATAGTCTCTCAGTTTTCTTTAAATAAAAAATAAGGAATAAAATAATAATCCTAATAATAATAATAGTCCTTAAAACAAACTTTTTTCCAGATTATGTAAACTCAACATATTCTCCAAAATTATAATATAACTAATCTTGTTTTAATCCAAGAAAAGTAAAGAGAAAGCAAAATGTCTTGGATTATTTTCATTATCCTAACCTTCAAAAATCATCTCAGCCAGGTTTTTATCCAGACATCACCTTTTCTTAAGAAACGTCATTATCTGCTTCCATTCATTTTCCAATTTCTCCACCTTCTTATCCTTCAGCTTATAAGAGAGAATATCCAGTTTTCTAATTTCATCTATTTTCATTAACCAGTCATCTAATTGTAATTTTTTATCTTCCTTCCAATGCTTTGCTATAATCAATCTGGCCAGAGTTATCATATATAACAAAACCGTCCCATACTTCTTCTCGTCTTCTGCTTTTAAAAAGTAAGTCATATTTAATATATATATCTCTGGTCTTTTTTTAAAGCTTATTCCCAGTATCTCTTGTATTGTAGCATGTATCTCATTCCAGAAATCCTTCACTTTTTCGCACTTCCACCACATGTGGATTGTCGTTCCTTTCTCTTTGCCACATTTCCAACATCGATCATTACCTTGCTTAAATATTTTATTTTATCTGGCAGGTGTGTAGTACCATCTGTTACAAACTTTCAGAAAAGTTTCCTTTAGATCTTGGCATCTAGTGAAAGAATTTGTTCTAACCCATGCTTTTTCCCACGCTTCTAAGGGTATTTCCCGTCCTAAATCTTTTGCCCAGTCAATCATGTATTGTTTTATTGGTTCTCTTTCCAACTCTCTCTCTCTAAACAAATTATAGTATTTAGTTATCTTTCTATCTTCATTTTCCAAAATTACTTTATCCAAATCCGTCAGTTTTAATTCAATTCCCAAAAACTTTACATCTTCATTAAATCTTGTTCTTATTTGACAATAACTAAACCAATTTACATCTATCCCTTCACCAATTATTTCTTCTCTAGTCTTTATACTTAACTCACCTTTTTCATTAGTCTTTATAATATCTTTATATCTTAGCCAATCATCTCGTCTATCCCACCTATTTGCAAACGCTTCTTGAGTGGACACCCATCCTGGAATTTTAAAATAAAAAAGTGACTTAACTATTTCCCATGTCCCCAATAGTGCCCTTCGAAAGGGATTATTATAAAAATCTTTATGAATTTGTGCTTTTTTGTACCAAAGGTACCCGTGCCAGCCAAAATGTAGGGAATCACCCTCCAAATTCAAAACATAATTATCTTTTAACTTTATCCATTCCTCTAACCATTGCATATTACATGCCCATCTATATAATTTAAAGTCTGGCATGGCACACCCTCCTTTTTCCTTTTTTTCTTTAAGATTATTCCACCTAATTCTTGCCTTTCCCCCTTTCCAAATAAATTTTCTAATTTCTTTATTCCAATTATCTATTATCTGATTACCTATACAAATTGGTAAATTCATAAATAAAAATAGAATTTTTGGTAGTATTGCCATTTTTATAACACTAACTCTTCCCAATAACGATATATCTAATTTTGCCCATCTGTCCAGTTGCTTTTTAACATTATTCCACATTAATTTATAATTATTATCAAATAAATTTGTATTATTATTTGTTATATATATACCTAGGTATCTTACTTTATTTGCTATTTATTTGCAAATTAATATAATTTTAACTCTGCCCAATAGGTACAGAGAGAGTAAGATGTTCTCTTAAGAACAAGATGTGTCCCTATTCTCTCAAGATATTTATTCTCCAGATCTTAGAAAATGTGTCCTGTTCCATCTAAGATCCCATTGTACTCCATTACCATCTGGGACTGCTCTCTTTTTGTTGTTCCTGTTTTATTCCCCATTCTTTTAGTTTTCCCACCCTCCTTTTTACATCATCCTGAATAATTTTTGCCTAGGGCCTGAAGGCTTCTACTACATAGTTACCTAGCCTTCTGCTTTTGCCTTGGGCTTCATTCTCTGCCTCTCTATGCATCTGCAGTCTGATCAGTGCTTTTTTCAGAGGTACTCCTGCCTGAAGAATTGGCTTGACCTCATCATTCTGCACCAAAACATCCTTTGCAGCTGAGATCCTTGTGTACAAGAAACATGGAAATTGAGAAAGAAATTAAGGGAGCAATTACTTACGTTGCTTTCTTTCGCACCAAAATTAAAGAGAGATTCATAAACATAATTTTCTCTGGGCATAGAATCATAGAATCATAGAATCATAGAATCATAGAATCATAGAGTTGGAAGAGACCACAAGGGCCATCCAGTCCAACCCCCTGCCATGCAGGAACTCCCAATCAAAGCATCCCCGACAGATGGCCATCCAGCCTCTGCTTAAAGACCTCCAAGGAAGGAGACTCCACTACTCTCCGAGGGAGTGTGTTCCACTGTCGAACCGCCCTTAATGTCAGGAAGTTCCTCCTAATGTTGAGGTGGAATCTCTTTTCTTGCAGCTTGCATCCATTGTTTCGGGTCCTAGTCTCTGGAGCAGCAGAAAACAAGCTTGTTCCCTCCTCGATATGACATCCCTTCAAATATTTAAACATGGCTATCATATCACCTCTCAGCCTTCTCTTCTCCAGGCTAAACATCCCCAGCTCCCTAAGTCATTCCTCATAGGGCTTGCTTTCCAGACCCTTCACCATTTTAGGTGCCCTCCTTTGGACACGCTCCAGTTTCTCCACATCCTTTTTGAATTGTGGTGCCCAGAACTGGACACAGTATTCCAGGTGAGGCCTGACCAAAGCAGAATAGAGTGGCACTATTACTTCTCTTGATCTAGACACTATACTTCTACTGATGCAGCCTAAAATTGCATTGGCCTTTTTAGCTGCTGCATCGCACTGTTGACTCATGTTCAACTTGTGGTCCACCTGGATTCCTAGATCCCTTTCACACGTAGTCTCATTCAGCCAGGTGTCCCCCATCGTATATCTGTACTTTTTGTTTTTCCGCCCTAAGTGCAGTACCTTACATTTCTCTGTGTTGAATTTCATTTTGTTAGCTTTGGCCCAGCTTTCTAGTCTGTTCAAGTCATTTTGAATTTTGATCCTGTCCTCTGGGGTATTAGCTACTCCTCCTAATTTGGTGTCGTCTGCAAATTTGATAACTATGCCCCCAATACCGTCATCCAAGTCATTAATAAAGATATTGAATAGCATTATTGCTTACATAAGACAGCATTTCTTTCATTGTCCTAATATCTCTCTTCCATGTCTCTCTCTGTGCCATGTATACTATTTCTTTAAAATAATGAGAAAAGTTTTTTTTTTGCAAAAGATAACAATCTTTTCAAAGAGGATTAGGGAAGGTGAGCCACTAAGGGCCTTTGCAGACTGCCAGAAATAGTGCAAATTGAGTCCACTTTAAATTGAGGCACTGCCCTGGCTCAGTGCTAGGGAATTATGAGAACTGTAATTTATTGTGGCACCAGAGCTCTCTGACAGAGAAGGCTCAATGTCTTAGAAAAAATTACAATTCCCATTATTCCCTAGCACTGAGCCAGGGCAGTGCCTCAATTTAAAGTGGACTCAATTTGCACTATTTCTGGCAGTCTGCAAAGGCCCTAAGTGACCATAAAATATTCCTTCTCCTGTGAAATTTCAAATTGTGGTTGGCATAATTGTGCAAGCAACAACACCAGAAAAGAGAGGAAAAGATGATTGCCCCAAGTTTTATTAACAACCAACTTTTAATGAGGAAGGTGAACATAAGCCATGACTGTACAACAGCTCATGCTGTGAAATGAGAGGAACTTCACATCAGATAAGCAACTTTAGTGCTCTTCATCTATTGCACTGGAGACACACAGGTATTATCAAGTATGAGGGGAGCTAATAATAGCAAGTTAGCCCATAGAATGAATGGTAGAAGCACATATAGAAGAACTCACTTAAACCAGAAAAGACAGATGTGCTTATGATTAGGAAGACTGCCAGTTCAGCAGCAGGGGTTCATCTAATGTTGCACTTCCCTTGAAGAATTAGTTTTTTGGGTGAGGTTGCTCCTGAATTTCCAGAAAAATGAAGGAGGAAGGGAGAACAAGAGTACCTCTCTCTAGCTTAAGTTGGCATGCCAACTGTGACCATTTCTGAAGAAGGCGGGATTGGCTGCAGACTATATCTAGCAGGCTTGGTTATAAGTCTAGATTATAATAAAGAGCTTGTATGTAGTGGTATTTTCAACATGCCTGGAAACTTTAGCTGCTACAACAGGAGCTGCAAAAGTGCTGGCCAGAGCTGATCCTTTGGAGTACGTGCACTCATTGTTTAGACCAGGTGGTTGCTGGTCTGTTTGCAGACACAATTCTAAGTATCAGTTTGAAAACCCTAAATGACTTAAGGCTAGAGTACTAAAAAGAGGAGTGCTTCCTCCCACATGAACGCCTCCATCCACTGAAGTCACTGAAAGAAGCTCTCTGGCATCTCTTCCTGCTGGTTGAAGTGTTTCTGGCAAAAACATGGGAAAAGGCTTTTGGTTGCAAAGGACAAAAATATAGCAGGACTTGGAAAAGTTACTTGTTTGAAAAACAAGCCCAGGTAGCATGACCAGGGGCCAGCCTATGTCAGCCTTATTACTGGTCTTCCACCATAAACTTATTTCATTTTTGATTGTTTGTTTGTTTAGCTTTTAGCCATCTTTTCAATTTGACTTTTCTTTCTCCTTCAGATGTTTTGTTTTACTGATTGCTGTTGTGATGTTTTGTTTATTTCTAACTTGGGGTGAGAGGCTGGGGGCACCCTGTATGCATAGGGGGGAAGTGAGAGAAGATCCCATCACATATAAATAAATCATGCCCTTTCTAATGCTGCAATCCAAAGCACGTTCACTTGAGAGTAAGTCCTACTCAATGAGATTTGTACTGGAAAGTAAATATGCAAGAAATCAGGCTGCATAATATTGAACTACATATGCCTCCTCATCTGTCAGTATCCCCACTCAATATCACATATACAGAGATATTGCGGGGGGGGGGGGGGGGGAGACTTCTAAAAACCTGGAATCTTTCTTTTGTCCTTGAATCCCACTGTTCCTATATTCCATTTCTGGAGTCCTTTAATCTCTTCTCTTGCTCTTGTTTCCCATCATTTCTATTTTGCCTCCAAAAAAGCTGCCTGCATTTCTTAACTTCCCTCCCTCTTCTCCCCAACCCCATTCCCTTTCTGTAGAGAAGTGAAAATTAAAGGTAGGCACCAGTTAGCTTTATGGATAAATGCATGCCCCAAAATTCCATTTCTGTGAAACAGAGCAACTGGCATATCTGTGCTGATAGGGAAAGAGCAGCAAAACATTTGTCCAAATTGCTGTTACTCTAAGGGACGTTTGCGATAAGCAGTTGCTAGCTGCTGCTATTTTTTGAGGAAGCAATTTTCATATTAAAAAAAAAAGCCACAGCAACACAGAGGCAGAACACAATTCACAATAGAACATGGTATTAAGCAAGCTTCCATCTGTAAATAATAGAACAAATCATGTGAAGACTGGCCTGTGAAGAGCTCACCTCACCAAGCCATTTGCAGATCTGTCTCACTATTTCATATATTATTAAGTCCCAAACATTTCATAGGAGAAACCAAAACTGAATGTGATAGAAGCTAGGCTACCTTTCCCCACCCCCTGCTTATTTATTATGCATATCTTGGCCTGCCTCAGAGAACTGGATGCTATTTAAATTCAATTATGGTGAGGTTAAGCTCCCCATTGTAGTATAAGCCAAGTAAATTTAGAAGCAGTGGAGAGTGAGTGAATAGGTGCATTTGTCTTGTCTCCATTAAATTATACTGTAGTGAGAAGGGTTTCCTGGGAATAAAACAATTATTGAGCGAAATGAAATGGGCTAGGGTTGTTTTCTTTTCCTTATCCCAGATTCCCTTTTGTGCTGAAACTATTATTTGGATAACATAACTGGGAAGAACAGAAAACAAAAGAAATACAGCTATGAAGCTGATCTAGGGATTCTTTCAGTGCTCTGGAGCTTGCTGGACAGGGCAAAATGGATGCTAGGGTTCTGGCAAGAATTTAAATCTCTTTCCACTTCTTTATATTGAGGTACCATTTAATATCTGTGTACTTCAGATCCCAGCATGGCATAGTGGTCTGAGTGGTGAACAATGACTCTGGGAGACCAGGTTCCATATCCCTGCTCAGGCATGGAAACCCACTGGGTGATCTTAAAATCATAGAATCATAAAGTTGGAAGTGGCCTCATTGGTCATTTAGGATCTCCAGCTAAAGCATCCTCAGCAGGTGGCTATCCAGCCTCATGTTGAAGATACCCAGAGAAGGAGAACCCACCACCCTTCTAGGTAATTGGTTCAATTGCCAAACCACTCTTAATTCCCTTTAAAGTTCAATCAAAATCTACCCTCCTATCACTTAAAACCATTAGACCTGGTCCTATCCTGTGGAACAGCAGAGAACAAACCTGCCCCTTCTCTCTGTGACAGCCTTTGAGGTATTTAAAGAGTGCAATCGTGTTACCCTCAGTCTTCTCTCCACCATACTGAACAAGCCCAGGTCTTTCAACCTTTGCTCATATATTTTGTTCTCCATACCTTTTATAATCCTTGTTGCCATTATCTGAACCCATTTCAACTTGTCTATATCTTTCTTAAAATGAGGTACCCAGAACTGAATACGGTACTCCAGATGAGGCCTGACCAGTGCAGAATACAGTGGGATTATTACTTCCCTCAACTACTAATGCAGGCTAAAATAGTATTCACCTTCTTTGCAGCCACATCACACTGCTGGTTTATATTCCACTTAAGATCAACAATAATCCCAAAGTCCTTCTTACATGTATTTCTGCTGAAATATGTATCCCCCATTTTATATCTGTGCATTTGGTTTTTGTGGCCTAAATGTAGACTTTTATATTTGTCTCTACTGAATTTCATCTTTTTAATTTCTGCCCAATGTTTCAGTTTAAGGTCCTTTTGAATCCTATTCCTATCTTCTAATCTGTTAGCCACCCCTCCTAGTTTTACATCATGTGAAAACTTGATAAAGATTCCCTTCACTCCATAATCTAAATCACTGATAAAAATGTTGGAGTAATGGCCCGGCCTAGGACAAAACCCTGAAGCACTCCACTTGACACCTTCCAGTCTGAAGCACAGCCATTGGTGACGACTCTTTGAGCATGGTTTTTCAACCAATTATGGATCCATCTAATGATGTGTTCATCTATTCCTTAGCGAATCAGTTTGCTAATCAAAATATTATAGGATACCTTATCAGGTACATTACTAGATAAATGATATCCACAGCATTCCCACAATGTACTATACTAGTGACCTGATTAAAAAAAAAAAAAAGATATAGAATTAGTATAGCAGGATTTGTTCTTGACAACCCATGCTGTCTGTTTCTGACCACTTATCATCAAGTTAATTGCAGACATTCTCCTTTATAATCCATTTAAATATTTTTCCTGGTACTGAAGTCAGCCTAACTGGCCTGTAGTTTTCTGTATCTTCTTTTTTGCTTTTTAAAATTTTTGCTTGTCTCCAGTTCTCTGTTAGTCAGTCAGTCATAATTTATTACGGACCGTAGACCCAAAAATTTTACATTCAATCAAAATATACATATCATCAAATTCCCCCAAATAAAAATGCCAACAATAATACAGGAGTTGCAGAAGTTGCTAAATCTAACTATCTAACTCAACTCTAACTGTCCTTTATACATAGTGGGTTCTAATTGTAGCTGCCTCAGAGAGACATTTGGCAACTGCAAGAATGACATTCAGGCATTTATCTTCCAGCAAGAATTTTACATTAAAAAAGGCCTGATCTTTTTATCTTACTGAAGCTCAAAACAGACAGGCAGACGGGGCAGCTTCTGGCTGCTCCGGGGTCATGTCGTGTACGTGATGCATGCCCCTGGAGTGCCCTGAAGCCTAAGGCAGCCCAAAACCAGCCCCAAAAGGAGCAGATCTTTTCTGCTCCTATTTAAGGCTGTGGGAAGAGGCACCCTCAGGGCTGAGGCTTGTTTTTGCTGCGGATCAAGGGCAATTGGGCTTGGAGTGGCTTCTAGCCACTCCTTCCTACCCATCTGCTTTGCCCCATAATAATTTATAGATTCTGACTTGTCGCATCTGGTTGTAAAAACTACAGTGCAATAAAATATGGTTCATAGACTCTACTTCCAAGTTATTATATGGGCATCTTCTTTTGGTGTAAGGAACACTGGCAAATCTACCATGAAGTAGTTCTATGGAATAAACATTACACCTTGCCTTGGAGAAAAAAATGGCAATACTGCCTATAGACAGGTTCACCAAATAATTGGCAATATGGAAAGGGCCATCATAATGTATGTGCATTGTACTGGGGGAACAAGAGACATAAGAATGCGAACGCAAATCTCCAAGATTTCTCAAAAAATTATGGCAAGTGATTCTGTGAGTTCCTTCAACCCTCTGGGATGCAATTCATCTGGTCCTGCAGATTTTAATTTATTTAGGTTAACCAGATGATTCCTGACTAACTCCTTGTCAATCTTGATATGCAATCTGGATTCCTTGCCAGCATCTCTGCTGATACAGGGAAGCACAGAGTCCTCTTATTTATTTATTTAGGCAGGTGGGAGGAGATGAAGCAAAGTAGGTATTGAGCAGTTCTGCCATTTGGTTGTAATCTGTTAGCATTGTTGGAAAATACTTCCCAGCCATTTTCTTTAATCCTTTCCACCCATTTGCTATTAGAACAACGGGGGGGGGGGGGGGGGTAGACAGTTTCCCACATGCATCTATCCCATACATGCTGCCCCTAGAATTTTCCCCATTTGCTCAGTTAACCATTGTGGAGATGTATCTACACAGCCACACCATGTAACTAGAGGATCTTCTAGGTTTGTTTGCAAGCCCTTAAAAGACTCCTTCCATCCTCCCCCTCTTCCTCTCTCTCTTCCTCCTCCTCCCTCAAGAGTGTGAGAGCTCTACTGAGCTGCTCCTCTTTTTTGAAGCTTTCCTGTAGTTAGCCAGGGCTTATACCAGGGGTAGGCAACCTAAGGCCCGGGGGCCGGATGCGGCCCCCCAAGGCCTTTGGACCGGCCCCAAGCCGGTCCTGCTGCCACCGCCGCCACCACCCCCAGCGCTGCCGCCGCCCACCATGATAATATTGATTATTGTTGTTATTACTTGTTCTTGGGGTTTTCTTGGCAAAATCTCCACAGGAGTTTTGCCATGGCATTTCAGGGGCTGAGAGAGTGTGCATGCATTTTTTAAAAAATTTTTTAATTATTTTTATTAATTTATTTATTTTTGGTGCTTCAGCCCCCCAATTGTCTGAGGGACAGCAACCCGGCCCCCGGCTCAAAAAGCTTGCCTACCCCTGGCTTAGACACTGCCTGTATGTATGTTCGAATGTACTATACATGTAATTAGTACCATTTTTAGCTATGAAACTTGCATACTTGCAGTCTCTGAGAGACCCAAGCGATTCAGTGCTTCCGCTTGTGAACTCTGCTTAAGGAGGCTTAATAGAACCGGTATTCATCTTTCCCAGAAAAAGGGACTAACACCCCAGGAATCTACTTCTAATGCAGCAACCGTTGTACCATCCTTGCTGAGCAGTATTCTCTTGGTCGTTCTCTTGCTTTGAACATATTTGAAAAACCCCTTTCTTGTTGCTTCCTGCTTCTCAACTAATTTTGAGCTTTAGCTTTCCTCACACTATTCCTGCAAGCTTGGGCTACACATCTCTATTCTTCCTTGGTGACTCGTCCTTCATTTCATTCTTTATACATGCTCTTTTTTCTTTTCACTTCCTCCTTGAGTTTACTGTGCAACCACGTTGGCATTTTATTATTATCATTATTATCATTTCATTTTTTATATCCTGCCTTTCTCCCAATATAGGGATTCCAGGCAGCAAACAATAAGTATAAAACAATACAATTTGAAAACAGTACAAAAATATTGAAATATATAAATATCAAATTTAAAAGAACAAACAATTTCAAGAGTTAAAATAGTTAAAAGTTAAAATATAGCATGTTAAAAAAATACAAACCATTAAAATGTATATAGCACAACATTAAAAACCCAGTCTGTATCAACTTAAAAGGCCTGACTGCACAAAAACGTCTTTACCTGGCGTTGGAAGTATAGTAGAGATGGCACCATCCTGGCCTCCCTAGGGAGGGAGTCCCAAAGCTTAGGAGCAGCCACTGAGAAGGCCCTCTCTCTTGTTCCCATCAAACATCCCTGAGAGGGTGATGGGACAGAGAGAAGTGCCTTTCCTGGTGATCTCAATACTCTGGGGGGCTCATACAAGGAGATATGGTCCTTTTAATAGCCTGGACCCAAGCCATATAGGGCTTATTGCTTTAAGGCACTACATATTCCACCATCCAAACAGAAATCAGTTAGTGCTAAAAATGATTATGAGAAGATGTTAATAATAATAATAATAATAATAATAATAAAATTTATTTCTATACCGCCCAATGGTTACCCAATCCGGGCGGTTTACAGTTTAAAACAAATACAATAACAAGATATCCCTTCCCCCCCTTAAAACAGTATTAAATAGTAATATATATAGCATTAATGCAATCTTCACTTTCAACTCCAATCTGTTGGCTGCATCTGCACTGCCAAGACAATCTAATTTGACACCACTTTAACTGCCATGGCTCAATGCTCTGGAATTCTGGGAAATATAGTTTGTTGTGTCACCAGAGCGTTGAGCCATGGCAGTTAGAGTAGTGTCAAACTGGACCAATTCAGCAGTGCAGATGCAGCTGTTGTCACTTTCAGACATCTTGTCATTTTTAGTTATTTCGCATTCTTCTTCCCTGGAATTGTTTGTGGTTATGTTTTTAGGAACTCCTCCTTCATGAAATCCCACCTCTACTGGGTTTCTTTCTTTCCTTCTTTCTTTCTTTCTTTCTTTTTTTTAGAATCTCTAGCCATGAGACTACGCCCATTATTTCCCTGAGCTTGATAAAATCAGCTTTCCTGAAACCCAAGGTGTGTGTTTTCCTATATTCTTCTTTGACCTGTCCTGCAAAGAATCACACTCCTTGGGCAAGTCACACTCTCTCAGCCTCAGATGTAGGCAGTGGCAAATTCCCTCTGAACAAAACATGGCAAGAAAAGTCAATAATAGTTTTGCCGTAAGTCAGAGATGACTTGAAGGTATACAACAATAACTTTTGGTCTCACATGAAAACTTACCCTAGGAAGCTATCAGGAGCACATTCCTGCCCTGAGCAATCCTTAAGCTTCTTATTTATAGGGATGGCCTGTGGTGAAACTGACAGAAGTAATTTACACCACTATTGCCTACTTATTTATTCATGTTAATTATATACCATTTGTATACAATAGGTTTATGGCCTCATTCAGTACTCTCCTTCACCCCACTTTGGCTCCTGCCACACTGCAGAATTAATGCACTTTGACACTGCTAAATTGTTGTGGCTCCAATCTATGGAATATTGGGATTTGTATGTTTAAAAAAAAAAAAATAAATTTATTGTTTTGTTAGTAATTACACACATATTTGTATAAGAAAAGAGAGAATTTAAAAAAAAACTTACAACAAAGTTGTCCAATACATTTAAGTGTGTACATCATTGCTTTCCATAGCATTGTTTCTTCCCCTTCCCATCCTCCCAACCCCATTAGGAATATTTCTAATTGTGGTTTGGTTTGTAAGCAAGCATCAATTTTGACATATTCTTCTTTAAACTTGTGATAGTAATGTTCATTCACAAATTAATAATCCTAGTAAGAGTAATTATAAACCATGCTGTATTCATATATATATATAAAACATTAGTGAGTTAAACCGGGAAAAAACATTAATGATATAATCTACTGTCCATTTTAAACTGTTTCCATCTTCAACTGATTGTTTTAGTTTGTTTGCGTTTATACATGCCATTTCTGGTCACAGAAATTTATCAGTAATTCCCAGTTCTTGTCCCATTCTTGAGTTGATTTGTCCATCAGGAATGAGAGTCAGTTCGTCTAGCTCTATCATATCAAAGCATTTTATAAGCCAATCATCCAACGTTGATACCTCTTTTTTCTTTCCATTTTTGAGCATAGACCATTCTAGCAGCCGATACAGAGTACCGTATAAGATATATTTTAGATGCTTCCTTTCCTCCCTCCCCACTATGTTTGGTAAAAAGCATTCAGGAGTCATTTTAATTGTGGTTTGAGTTATTTGTTGCAGAGTCCTGTGGATTTCCTTCCAATATTCTTTGCTGTGGGGCAAGTCCACCAAATATGATATAGGGGGGTTGCAGACTGCCAGAAATAGTGCAAATTGAGTCCACTTTTAGGGTTAGGGTTAGTGCTAGGGAATCATGGGAATTGGTTTTTTTCTGAGACATTGAGCCTTCTCTGTCAGAGAGCTCTGGTGCCACAATAAAATACAGTTCCCATGATTCCCTAACCCTAACCCTAACCCTAACCCTAAAAGTGGACTCAATTTGCACTATTTCTGGCAGTCTGCAACCCCCCATAGTGTCCCTTCAGTCATACCACATTTCCAACATTTGCCTTTTTCATGGTGTTGGATTTTTGCGAGTTTGTTAGGTGTCAGATACCATCTATATATCATTTTGCAAAAAAAAAAAAAAAAAATCAATATCCCTACAATGTGTAAATTTTAAATTCTGGCCCCAGGCTCTTTCCCAACTTTCCATTTTGATTATGGCCAATGTTTTTCGCCCATTTGGTAAGACATTCTTTAACTGTTTCAGATTCCATTTCAATTTTCAATAAAAGTTTACAAAATTTGGAAATCATAGATTTGTGTGGTCCCATTATAATCTCATCTAATTCTATTTCCTGTTACTTATGCCTTTTAATTTGAGATCCATTTTAAATCTTTCATATAATTGATGATATGTGAACCAATAACAGATATGACCTTCTTTCTCCAATTTTTGAAGTGATTTCATGGTTGGGGATTCTCCTTCTCAGTTTAACAAATCTTCATACTTGAAACAGAGTTTTTGTTGTGTTGCCTGGGCGATTCGTAGTGCTTCTTGTGGGGATAACCAATTTGGTAATTTACTGTAATTTTTTTTGTTTAATTATTGATCATACTCATAAGAGTGCTCTTCTAATGGCATGGTCATTGAACTCTTTATTAACCTCTACTTTGATATAAAATAGATAACCATGCCATCCATATCTGTTGTTGAATCCTTCCAAAGCTAATGTCTTTTCGTCTTCCAGTATTATCCACTCTTGGATCCAATCTATGGTACAAGAATAGTAATACATTTTCAGATCTGGGATTCCAAGCCCTCCTTGCTCTTTAACATCTTTCATTATTTTCCACCTTATTCACGTTTTTTTGGCAGCCCAAATAAATTTCGATATATCAGTTTCCCAAAGTTTAAAAACTTTGTCATTGGTTAATATTGGGAGGTTTTGAAATAAAAACATTACTTTTGATAGAACATTCATCTTAACTGAAGAGATCCATCCCATGAGTGACAAATTTAACATTGTCCACCTGTCCAAATTCCTTTTTAATCCTCTCCATAAGGGTGTATAATAATTGTCAAATAATTCTGAATTTTTTAAAATAAAGTTACACCAAGATATGTCACCTTTTTACAAATTTGGAAACCATGGAAACCAGATTCTCTCTTTAAAATTTCATCTTCTTTTTTAGACATGTTCATTGTTAATATAGTTGATTTAGTTTTGTTGATTTTAAAACCAGCAAAATTTCCGTATTTCTGGATTGATTCCATTCATTTTTTGATATTCTCAATTGGCTCTTCAAGATTGATTGCTAAGTCATCAGCATAGGCTTTTACTTTATAACTATGACCTTTCACTTGAGCCCCTGGAATGGTCTTATCTTTCCTTATATGGTCAATTAGAATTTCTAATGTCAAAATGAATAATAATGGGGATAGTGGACACCCTTTTCTGGTCCCCTTCATTACTGGGCAGTTCTTAGTTTTTTCTCCATTGATTATTATTTGTGCTGATTTATTTTTATATATGGCCTGTATCCAGTTTATAAATATATTGCCAAAATCCATCACTTTCATTGTTTCTGTCATAAAGTCCCAATTAACTTCCTCAAAGGCTTTCTCAGATCAAGAAAAATTAAAGCTGTCTTTTTCCCTGGATTTTTCTTATAATATTCTATTAAATTTATCATTATTCTTATATTTTGTTTCATATGTCTTTGAGGTAAAAAGCCACATTGATCTTTTTGAATAATATCTTGACGTACCATCCTTAGTCTTTTGGCTAGTATTGTGGCAAATAATTTGTAATCCAAATTTAACAAAGAGATTGGTCTATAATTCTGAGGAAAAGACAGATCTTTGTTTGCCTTTGGTATGAGAGTAATATTTGCTTTTGACCAGGAATTTGGTATACCATTTTGTTGGATTTCATTAAACAATGAATGTAGTGGAAGACTCAGTTCATCCTGTAAGGTCTTATATATATTGCAGAAAATCCATCTGGCCCTTTGATGACCTCCATCATCATAATATTGGAGTTAAGTGTCTTTTTCTGTAGCTCTGTTATTTTACCTAGGGTATGTTGTCTAATATAGTTTTTTAATTCATATTTAAAATTATCTTCTTTGATTTTCTCTTTAAACAGACTGGTGAAATGCTTCTCAAACACTCTTTGTATTCCATTCAAATTTGTAACTTTCTTCTTCCCATCTATTATTTCTGTTATCAACCTTTTTTTCTTTCATCTTCCTCAATCTGTATGCTAGTAGTTTTCCTGCTTTGTTCCCATATTCAACATATTTTTGTCTTGTAAATTTTAACTTTCTTTCTATTTCCTTTGATGTTAAGATTGAGAGTTGTTTTTGTAACAGTTTGATCTTTTTTATTTGAATTTTGATTTAACTCTTGTTCTTTAACTTTTATCTTATGAGATATATCTTCTAATTTTTGGTTTCTTTGCCTTTTCCATTCTGCATTTTTCTGAATAAAAAATCATGACTGCTTTGCTTGCATCCCAGATAGTCCTGAAGTCAGTTCCTTTGTTAAGATTTTCTTCAAAATACAATTTCAAACATTCTTTAGCCTGTTTTATAATTTTCTCACCTTTCAATAGATATTCGTTGAGTCTCCAGGATAAATCTTTTTTCCTCTTTTTAAATCATATCAGAATAGGGTTGTGAGTTGATAATTTTTTTGCCAGAATGTTGGTCTCTGCCACTTCTTTATATAGATCTGCTGAGATTAAGAACATATTGATTCTTGAAGTTGATTGATTAGATTCTGAATAATATGTGTATTCTTTGGAGCTTTTGTTTTGTTTTTGTTTTTTGGCCACTATAGGAAACATAATGCTGGAATTGGTAAGCCTTTTATCTAATCCACCAGGGCTCATCTTAAATTCTTATGATGTTCTTACAGGTATGGGTGCATGAAAAGAATGGCACTGGGGATTTTCCTTGCAGGGCAAATAGGAGCTGGGAAGATTTTTGATGGGACCATGGGGCTAGAAACTGAATTGACCAATCCTTTCCTGAGTTTATCACACGGGGAGCCCCATGCAGAAATGGTACTTTAAAGAGAAAAAAACCTCGCAAAAGCGGACACAATTTATCAACGGGATTTCTCTGTGTGATAAACTCCAGCACTGTTAAAAGGAGGTTAATCCGAATGGAAATTAGACAAAAACTGCTTCTTTTTACTTTCGGGATCTTCCGAAAGTAAAAAGAAGCAGTTTTTGTCTAATTTCCATTTGGATTAACCTCCTTTTAACAGTGACGTCGTCTGAAAAAACACCCGCATTTGCGGGTTTTGTTTAATTTAAACAAAATTTACTGGTTGCCCATCATCGGAGAGGGGGGTGTTCTATGCCAATACTAATCAAGAAGTGCCTTTCCCTATTTGCAGCACCCAGAAAAAAAAATGATGTTCCCCACACCAGCTCTTAATTTAAAAAAACAACCTACTGTTGGTAATGATAAATTTACCTTATTTGCCTGGGCCTTCCATTTCAAAGTGTTCAAAACCAGGAATAATTGGATTCCTTTGCCAGATAGGAGATTTTTTTCCTTGCCATTGCTTTTCAGGATCCCAAGTGAGCTGGCACAGATGAGGAGAGAAGCATTGCTATTGAGGGTCTGCCTTTACATTTTCACATCTGACTGAGAAGATACACCTGAGATCTCTTGCGTGAAATCCTGGACTGAGTTAAAACTGGCATCATGGCTCGAACAGAGAACATCTTTCCTGGAAAAACTGTTAGTAACCTCCGCCTTCTACCTAAACCAGCCAGCTGGAAGGAAATATTCTCATATGCAAGATGGTTTTGGATGGAGTCCAAATTGAACAGCCTGGTGTTTGTGCTTTTCCACTGTAATAATTGTGATCTAACAATAAAGTTCAATTTGCATTTGTAAACAATCTGGGCTTCCCTTTGAAATGCCTGCTTAAGAATCAGCCCTATAAAATGCTGAAGGAGGCAGCATAATGAATTTTGCACACGTATTAACAAGCTTGTAGGAGACGTAGATTGGATGCAACCTCCTTTCCCCATTCCAAGGGTTTTGCATCCCCCTCCCTATGATGTTTGTTTAAAATTGCAGCCAGTGCCTTTTGCTTTGCTCAGTGTCTTAGTCTATTTTCATACCCTCAGAGGGTTTATTTTTCTTATTGAGATTTCCACTTTAAATGTTGCTGGCACAAGGGAAGCAGTGATTTACAAAAACTATATTATTACATCAAAAGTATTGCAAACAAGATTGCTGTATTTGGGGGTGGGGGACTGGATCTGTTCCTGAGCCTTTGACAGGAGCCTGAAATGTAGATATTTAGCAGTTGGACCTTATCCTACCACTTAACTCCATGCCAGGAAAAGTGTCAACTTCTGAAATTCTGTGTTTGGCCAGTGCAAATTTTTGGGATCAATGCCAGTAGAAAAGTGACAAACCTAATGGAAAAGAATTGAATGCTAGCTCAAGAATGTCTTTCATACTGTGGGCTTATTTGTGTATGGTCAGCAGCTCTGACCATCAGGAAATTCTTCCTGAGATTTAGGTGGAATCTCTTTTCATGTACAGTCAGCCCTCCGTTTTCTTGGGGGATCCGTTCTGGACACACACACCCCACAAAAATAGAGACTCACTGATATTCAAGCCCCATAGGCTTGGAAGGGGCATGTGCCCACAGGGGTGCACCTTGTTGATCTTAACGGAGGTCACCCCTCCATGAATATTGAAAACCGTGGATCTCAAATCCACAATAACAGAGGGGCGACTGTAGTTTGAATCCATTGCACTTTGTCCTAGTCTCTGGAGCCACGGAAAACAAGCTTGTTTCCTCTTCAATATGACATCCCTTCAAATATTTAAACATGACATCCCTTCTTAACCTTCTTTTCATCAGGCTAAACATTCCCAGCTCCCTAAGCCACTTCTCATAGGGCATGGCTTCCAGACCTTTCACCATTTTGGTCACCCTCTGGACACGTTCTCTGGACATGTTTCTCCCTGACTCCAATAGCCTTCCAAGTTGACTTTTGTCACTGATCTGAGAATCTTGGAGACTGTCCTGCAGTGAATTCCCCTCTGTCCACCCCATCCCAACAGAAGCAGTGGTAAATTTTGAAGTTTGGTGCTCATTATAATAGCCTCCATAGCAAAGTATGGGCCACAGAACACATGTGGCTTTCTTCACTGTCCAGCTCTCACATCATACATGGTGATGGGGAATACAATGGCTTGGATGATCCTCAATTTAGTGTTCAGAGTTATTTCTTTGCTCTTTAGGATCTGGTCCAGTTCTTTCATAGCTGCCCTTACCAATCCTAGCCTCTTCTAATATAAAGCTATTAATGGGTCTTATTAGCTCATTCAAGACCCAGTTACTCCAAGGTGCTTGGCATTACAACAGAAGTTACTAATCACAATTATAATGCTACTGAGAAAATTCCTTTTCCAGACCCAGCTATTTCTGGGGATTGTAGCTGAGTTCAGATCAGACAGGGAAACCTGAGTGGGTGGCAGATCATGCCACCAACCTGTATAATCAAAAATACCTGGCACTTCAACCCAGCACCTGGGTTGATTATGGCATAATTATGACACTGAATTTATTATTGGGTCTTATTTTCTCTTGGGTTGCACTTGGTAAATATATTTTTGTTGTTGTTTTATCAGAGTTGAAAATGGATTGAAAATAAGTGTCATTGTGTGTCTCTGGCAAATGGCTTTTGTGGGATTTTGTGGTGAGTTATTCCTTCAATGAATATATTTCTGACTCCACTCCAACTTCTATTCTTCATTGTAGCTTATGAACAAAGTTTGATCTCTAGGAGACTGCCCTATATCAAGTCAGACAATTGGTCCATCTAGTTCAGAACTGTTTACATCAGGGGTTGGCAACATTAACCTACCTGGGGCCGGTCATTGGTCCCCAGGTCTTCCAGCTGGCCGGGGGGGGAATGGTGGTGTGCCCCCCACCGCTGCCAGCCGCCGCTGCCACCGCGTCACCGTGCGTGCTGCGGCCACCATTTTGTTTGCCAAAATGGTGGCTGCGACTCGTTTGCGCATGCACAGGAGTACTTTGGCAAACAAAATGGCGACTGCGACTCATTTGCACATGCGCAGTACTCCTGCGCATGCGCAAATGAGTCATGGCCACCATTTTGGCAAACAAAATGGTGACCGTGATGCACGCGGCAGCGCGGCGGTGGCGGCGGGGGTCGGCAGGCCAGGTGCAGCCCATGGGCCGTAGGTTGCCGACCCCTGGTTTACATTGACTGACATCAGCTTTCCAGGGTTTAAGGTTGACAGGGGTCTTTCCAAGTCCATCTGGAGTTGCCTGCCCTTGAATCTAGTACCTTCTCAATTGAAAGCATGCACTCTGCTACTGAGCTACTTAATGTTTACGTACTCTTTTCCAAACCTGTTGGACCTCTGTTCAGAACCTGTGTGAAGCACAGTCCTCATATATATGTGCTTAAAAACAATTAGAGATCATGCTCATTACACAAACCTATGGAAATAACTCTGTGGGGGTTTTATGTTTATTGTTTTTGTAGCTGTTGCATTTATGTGGCTTATAACATCCCAAGGTAATCAGCCACATAGGTAGTTATCTAGGAAAGATGTACACATGTTACCATGTCTATGCAATATTAGCACCCACTTGAAGCCATTGTGCATCATGGCTTCAGAAAAGGAAAAAGACATGCTCTTATGTCTTGAAACAGTTTGAGAGGTGAATTGTCTTGTCCATCCTGGTCTAAAGTATGTTTAGGCAGATATGATTCTTAGTAATAACATAGTATCAGTGTGATTATTTTCATGTCTTGCATTGGTGTAATTTTTGCACCCAATGACGTATGTATTAGATTCCATTTAATCCCACACATACCTCTTCACAGTTTAACCAGTCTGCACTATTTACCATCCTAGTTTTTATTAGAATTCCCCATTGCTGGTTTGGATTCAAATCTTTATTCCACTCATATGGGCATGAACGTAATAGCAATAACAATAGCAAGTACATTTCTATGCTGCTTATCAATGAACTAAGCACTCCCTAAGTTATTGACAGTGTGTAAGATAATTGCGCCCAACAAGCTGGGTACTCATTTTAGCAACCTCAGAAGGATGCCAAGCTGAGTCAACCCTTGAGACCCTGGCTCGTATCGAACTCACAACCTTGTGGCTGCAGGCATTTAACCACTGTGCCACCAGGACTTCCCAAATACACTGCTTTTCCACTTCTTATCTACTGTGAATATAGATGAGTAGACATAAGTTAAAACAACTATATGTTGAAGTTGTGCCTTTAATCTCAGGACGTTTTCACACTGGGCAAAAGGAGGACGCTAGCCGGCCTCCCGCCGGCCTCGCTCCGGCGCCATTTCCCGTGTGTTCACACACACGCGGCGGCAAACCCCGCCCCTTCCGGTGTCATCCCTGCGTCCGGCCGGCTTTTGGCTCCGTGTGTTCAAACACACGGAGCCCTAAGTCCGGCGTCACTCCGGACGAACCAAAGATAACTCCGGCTGAAGCGGCATAAAGGTAATTCCAGCTGTCCAACCGGAATTAGCCTTTCGGCGGCGGAGCCATTCCGGAATCGGCGGCACGACCCGTTCCGGAATGGCTCCAGCCGGCTTTAGGAGGACAATGTGAAAACGTCCTCAGTGTTGTCTTTAGACATACTGAAACTGTAAGCTATGTTAAGAGATTTCATGCCACTACCCAAGAAAGCATGTTATTCTAAAAATTGTTTAAAATGTGAGGTTCTGGAAACCATGCCCTATGAGGAACGGCTTAAAGAGCTGGATATGTTAACCTGAAGAAGAGAAGGGTAAGAAGTGACATGATAACTATGGTTAAATATCTGAAAGAATGTGGTGTTGAGCAAGCTTGCTTTCTGTTGCTCCAGTGACTAGGACATGGAGCAATGAATTCAAGCTACAGGAAAAGAGATTCTACCTCAACATTAGGAAGAACTTTCTGACAGAAAGAGCCATTTGGCAGTGGAACATGCTGCCTCAGAGAGTGATGAAATCTCCTTCTTTGGAGGTTTCTAAACAGAGGCTGGATGGCGTCTGTCAGGGGTGTTTTGATTGTGTCTTTCTGCACGGCAGAGGGTTGGACTGTATGGCCCTTGGGGTCTCTTCCAACCCTATGATTTGGTTGTTTGTTTGCATTGTTCATAATGTGATGCCCTAAACACTTACTTAGTTCCTAAATCCATAACTGCTCAATCCATAACTATTAAGAGAAGGTACTGTGCCATTGCCTAGATTCCTTCCAGTGTCAACATGAATTGACTTCTATCCATAGAGTGTCAGGCCAGGTTGCCTCTGCAGCAGAGCTTCTGCTCAGTTTCACTCTCCTGCTGCTAAAGGCTAGGAATCATGCTGAGGTGTAGAGACAGCACAGAGGGAGAGCTTTCTACAGAACACTTTTTGTTATCTTGGTTGGTCCCTCCTCCCTCCATTCTCATCTCCCAGACATTTTCACTTACATTTTATGCTGTGGTTTCTTCCCACCAGCTAGCATCAATTTAAAGCACATTTGAAATGCATTAGACCTGCACTGTTTTGCCTTAAAAAAATCCTGCAAGGAGTAGAAGTGTGTACAGGTTTAAACTGGGCTGGTTTTCCCTGCTTTAGTTTAACTCCTTACAAATACAATGTGAATGGGAGCCATTTGGAATGACCATTATAGAAACAAAGAAGTCGCTTCCTGATGCTGTAACCTGAATGATTCTATTTCATCTGCTCCTTACGTTTTTTAGGAAGGCATCCCAATGTAGAAGAAATTAGTCCCACAGGATGTAGAGATGGCTGCCAATTTGAATAGCTTTAAAATGGCATCAGACAAATTCATGGAGGCTACAAGTCAGGATGGAAATAATATTCTATCCAGTGCCAGAAGCAGTGTGCTTTTTGGATACCAGTTGCTGGGGAATACAAATGGCAGAGTGCTGTTGCATTCATCGTGTTCTGTTTTTGGGTTTCCTATGGGCATGTATTGGCTACTGTAGGAACAGAAGGCTG
Source organism: Phrynosoma blainvillii (assembly GCA_026167975.1). Taxonomy (NCBI): domain Eukaryota; kingdom Metazoa; phylum Chordata; class Lepidosauria; order Squamata; family Phrynosomatidae; genus Phrynosoma; species Phrynosoma blainvillii. The sequence continues at coordinate 304,158,922 of JANUYF010000001.1, read as the reverse complement.
GACTAGATAGACTCTGATGATCACATGCAGCAAGGCTGTTCTTGTGGGAGGGTTTTGTGCCTCAGGCAAGACTTGAGAATTGACAAATTCCAATCAAAGTATCCTGATTGAGTTTGTTGGTGTGGCTTCAAGTTGTTTTCGACTTACAGTGACCCTAAGGGTGACCCTATCATGGTGTTTTCTTGGCAAGATTTGTTCAGAGGAGGTTTGCCATTGCCTTCCCCTAAGGCTGAGAGCATATGAGTTTCATGGCTAAGTTGGGAATCAAAACCTGGTCTCCAGTGTCGAAGTCCAACACTCAAACCACTATGCCATGCTAGCTCGCAACTCTCACTGAGAAGTACATTCATAAAGAAATATCCATCATGTAAAAAACAAATTGCCACTGTAGAAAATGACATGCAAAGCTGAAACAAAAAAAGTAGAGACACGTGTGGAAACTTTACAATGATGACAAAAGCATGCAAGGCAGCCTTCTGGAATAGAGGTGGAGAAACTTGAGGCTTGTCAGATAGACTTCATTTTCCTTGTTTTTTTAACTAACACCCAAAGATCCAGAAACTGGAGCCAGGTGAAGGAGACATATGTTTAGAATTAAACAAAAAATGCATCTGAGCACAACACAGGAACCGGTTGTCACTACTACAAATGAGTTAAGCTCACAGTCCTTTCACACCAACCCATCCCTGGTTACCCCAAACCTTCCTTCTTTTTTTACAGGTGAATTTAGAGGGAAATTGATATTGATAAACAACTGAGTGTCAGGTATCCTTGCTAATCCACTTCAAAATCACTCAAGAGATCTATAAGGAGGTCCCAGTTTACCTTCTGCTAAATTTTGTTGCAGAAAATGACTTCTTTGGACACACCTGTTCCATTTTTTTACAACAATATGTGGTGGTGGTAGAATGTGACTGTAGGTCCAAGGCAGCCAGCCTGGCCTTTTTTGTATTCTATGTAATTCCACACACACACACACACAACATCTTCCAGGTATTTTATTTTATTGAAAAGGAGGGTTTGTAATCAGTGATACTGAGTTCTAACTGGGAAGGGTCAATGTGTTGTGATGATTTAATGGCCAGTCAAAACATATCCACCCAGCCTTCCACTGATGAGGAGCTTATTGACAGGAGTATTTTAGTAACTGGGGTTATTCTTAAGTGTTAGAGTTTATGGTATTGTAAATAATTAGTTATAATATGATTAAGTAATAATATACATTTTGGAACTATGGCTATATTTTTAGTTATCTACTCTAAATCATTTGTTCAGATGGGAGGGGGAAAATCAACATATAAGCAACAAATAAATGGGACAGTTTGCATGATACCCTCTTACTAATTATTATACCACATATTCTAGGCCCTAGAATCCAAGCGCTGATCACTCTTTCTAAAACAAAAACAAAAGCAATTCCAGGGTAGGAGAAAAAATGCTCAGGTCTTCAACAAGGAATACTTTATTATATATTTCATTAAATAAGTGCCACATCAACCACAAAAGAAAGAAGTGAAAACAGCAAACAAACTTAGCAAAATCTGACAATGTACTTCTATGAACATCCTGGTTTTTGAAAGACTACAGCCCTGTTCACACATTACTGGAGCATGTGGTAGCCTCCCAGCTCCAGGGGTTCCTGGATTAAACTGATTATCTAGATCAGGGGTCGGCAACCTATGGCCCACGGGCTGGGTGCGGCCCGCAGAGGCCTTGGGACCAGCCTGTCACCAGTCCTGCCGCCGCTGCCCCACACGCGCTGCGTGTGAGTGCGGGTGCCATTTTGGAAGGCCCCACGGCAGCTACACAGCCTCCGTTGGGCCTTGGTAATGCCCCACCGTGCGTGCATCAGGCAAATTCGCATGGCACACATGCAGTGGGGCCTTCCCTGGGCCTTGGTAAGGCCCCACCGCGTGTGCACCAGGTGAATTTGCACGGTGCACGCACGGTGGGGCCTTCCCTGGGCATTGGTAAGGCCCCACCACGCATGCGCTGGGCGAATTTGCCTGACGCACACGCAGTGGGGCCTTCCAAAATGGCGGCCCTGCCCGTGCACACGCATGCACACATGCGCCCGCCCAGGCCGTGTGCCATTTCCCCCCCTCCCTGCCCCCCGGCAACAAAGGTTACCGACCCCTGCCCTATCCTATCTGTCCTTTCCATCCAATTCCAAGGAAGCTGTCTCTGTATTAAACCAGTGTCTGCTATTGGTAATGGACTGGATGAGGGCAAATTGAAATTTAATCCAGACAAGACAAAGGTACTCCTGGTCAGCCAAATGGCAGATCAGAGAATAGAGATTCAGCATGTATTGAATGGACTTACACTCCCCCTGAAATCTTGGGATCGTAGCTTTGGCCTGCTCCTGGACTCAGATCTAAGCTTCTATGCCCAGATTTCAGTGGTGGCGAGGAAGGCATTTGCACAGCTAAAACCGGTGTACCAGCTGTGCCTGTTCCTTGAGATGTCATATCTGGCTACAGTGACACTTGCCTTGATTACATCCCTTTTGGATTACTATAATGCAGGGGTTGGACTCAAGCGCGGGTGCCATTTTGGAAGGCCCAAGGGGGGTGCGCAGCTGCCATTGGGCCTTGGAAAGGCCCCACCCCGCGTGCGCCGGGTGAATTCGCATGGCCCACGTGCAGTGGGGCCTTACCAAGGCCCAGGGAAGGCCCCATCGCACGTGTGCTGGGCGAATTCGCACAGCGCATGCGCAGTGGGGCCTTACCAAGGCCCAGGGAAGGCCCCACTGCACGTGCACAGGATGAATTCACACGGCGCACATGCGGTGGGGCCTTCTAAAATGACGCATGCGTTATGCACATGTGCACAACGGCCCCTGTGACATTTACCCCCGCCCCCCCGGCAACAAAGGTTGCTGACCCCTGCTATAATGTATTCTACGTGAGGGTGTTCTACTGTTCAGAAATATCAGTTGCCAAAATGCTGCAGCCCAGTTGCTGTCTGGGCAGATTATAGGAATCATATAACCCGCTTGCTGAAACAATTCCACTGGCTGCCAATCCACTTCCAGGCAGAATTCAAAGTGCTGGCTATGAGCTTTAGAGCCTTATATGGCTTGGGTCCAGACTATTTGAAAAACCATTATCTCATTGTCAGAGGTCAACCTTACTCTCTTACTCATGCACCAAAGCAGAGTGTGGGCAACTCTGGAGAGTATGAAAACAGGTTTTTATCCCACCCCTTTGCAGGTTGAACTTGTTTGTCACCATCAAGCCAAAAACAAAACCCAAAGCAAAAACCAAGCTGACTTCCTGGGGACAATATCAGCTACACTATAGCACTATTATTCCACTTTAACTTCTATGGCTATCTCCTGTGGAATTCTGAGATTTGCAATTTAGGGAAGGGCATTTAGAATTCTCAGCCAAATTGCTCTTAGGCCTCACTAAACTACAGCCCCCAAACTGAGAGACAGCCATAACCAGTAAAATGGAATGATAGTGTTCTAACAGTGCAGTGTGATATTAGTTTCTGTTTTGCACCCTTTGAGGCCAACTTTCACAGCTCTGAGGATTTGGCAGGGAGAGGCTTTCTCACTCAGCGCCCCACCTGGAGATTTCTAGGACTGATGCCTTTTTAGGCCTGATGCTCCTAAGGGGTGGCTCTGTGCTGCCCCTGGGTGCACTGGATTGGGGCCATGGCAACTACACACCGCTGCCCCAATCCAACTTTTTGCCACTTCTTTTTGGGGCGGCAAAAAGCCGCCCTTAGAGTTGTTGTTCTTTTGCACCCCTTTGGCGCAGCATGTGTGCACGCTACGCCAATGGGGTGCCCTGATGCCATGTGCTGTGTGGTTGCGCGCACAGCGTCGGGGCAGCCGCCGTGTGGTCACCCTGCTCCAACTCCACCCCCAGGCTGGCCCTTTAGGCCAGTCTGCATTGGCCCTAAGTGATTTTCACCACCTCCCTAAGTTTTCTGTGGGGGGGGGCGGTATTGGAAGAGCTTTCTGGTGATGATCTGGATACAGAGAAAATACCTCTGGGCCAAATATGGTCCTTGTACTGCCATTTCCATACTCATGTGGTAGGTACCAGGTTTTTGAATGCCCCAAGCAGGCTGTAATGATGGGCCAAATTGAGAGGGTATGCAGAGAAGTCTCTGATCCTCTCTGCTCTGTTTCCCCAGGGCTTTCTTATGTGTAGGCAGCAGCCTTTCCACCAGCATTTTAATGAAGCTGCCAAATTCTGGGCTAATTGCCAAGTTTCTGCAAACATTTCTAGGCTCGAGCAACACAGCAGAATCCATAAGTCCTCACACAAACCTTCCTGCCAACCTTGATTGTTACAAAATACAGCCTTTTTTTGTCACACCATACAATAAAACACAATGTTGGTGAAGTTCAGCTGTGATAATAGCAGGTTGGGTTATGTGTTTATTTGCGAACACAATTACAGGCAAATAAACAGTTTGGCATCAGCTGACAATGGTGCAAACACACTTCTTTAGCACAAATATGTTTTCAAAAGTTGTCTCTTAACAGAGAGGCAGTCCTGGACTGTGTTAGAATAGTTGCACCTATGTGCATGAATCCTGTGTAAGGGAGGTTGTCAGTCATAGTGGCTGGCCATTGTCTCCCAACTTGAGAGAGAACAGTCCACTCTTTGAAAATGTCCTTTGGAGGGTCAAATTGAAATTCCATTTAAAGGTGAAGAACCCTAAAGAGGGAGAAGAGGGGCCTTGGAATTGTTCATCAGAGTTAAAACCTGAACATCCAGGTTATTAGCCTTTCTCATTAGGGTGTGATTCCTTATATTTGATGATGTTTTTGCCATGTGCCTTCAATCTACTCTGATTTGCTGTGACCCTGTCTTACGGTTTCCTTGGCATAATTTATCTATATGGTGGGGGTTGCCATTGTTCTCCTCTGGAGTTGAGAGAGTGTGACTTGCCCAAGGTCACCCAGTGGGTTTCCATGGCAGAGCAAAGATTTTAACCCTGGTCTCCTAGCCCAGCTAGCTCTGAAACCATTATACCACACCCGCTCTAAAAACAGGTTTTTCTTGGAAGGATTTATTGAGATGAGGCTTGCCATTGCCTTCCTCTGAGACTGAGAGAATGAGACTAGCTGAGCAGGGATTTGAAGCCTGACCTCCCAGAGTCCTGGTCCAACACACATACCACTACACTGTGCTGTCTCTCTCATATTTCTGTTGATATTATAAACATTTTTTCTAAGTAGGTATGTGCATATATCTAAGACTTAAATATCATATAGGCACAGATCCTGCCTCATCTTGGAAGCTAAGCACGGTCCATTCTGGTTACTACTTGGATGAGAGATGCCAAAGAATACCAGGTGTTGTAGGTTATATTTCAGAGGAAAGAAGTGACAAAGCATCTCTGAGGATTCCTTGCCTAAGAAAACCCTATGAAATTCATGGGGTCGCAATACATCAATAGACATCTTGAATGCACATACACACATATCTGCATAAACTAGGGCCTCATTCCCACTATGATTTAACTCGAACTGCTGATCAGATTATTTGTGCCTCATCCCCACTTAAAGCCGGTTTTGATCCTATTGAGCTCGGTTTTAGTCATGATGAATTGAGGCAAACGCAAAAAAACCACTCTTTTCTGACAGTAGTTTCCTGGCAGTTCTTTTGAAAAGAACCGATTCAGAAGCATGTTCAACAATGACAGATATAATAATAATAATAATAATAATAATAATAATAATAATAATAATAATAACAACCCACCCCTCTGCTCAGCAATTGGGGCAGCGTACAACAGATTAAAATATAACAAGTTAAAACAGTTCCATCTCCCAGCACTAACCCACCCACCCCTTAAAACAGAATTAAACTATCATGAAATTAAAATCAAATCAAATTCAATTTAAAACACCAAACCATCCTGACCGAATTACTTACATATCACAACAGCGGAAAAACTGGCAGGTCATGTTCAATTCTTGCTGGGCAGCTATTCCGGAAAGGCCTGCCGGAATAGATCCGTCTTTACTGCCTTTTTAATCAGATCATACTAATGGCAGAGGGGATTGTCAGAGGGCTGTTTACCATCCCGCCTCAGTTTTTGGGAAATCAGCCATTTTCCCCCCCTCTCAGCGCTACCTTTGCTTTGCAGTGTGACCTATGGGTGATTTTCCTCCCTTCCCCACAACTATCCCCAATGTGGATGGCTTGCAAAATGAGGGCACAGAGCCCCAATTTTCCTCCCTTCCGCACAACTTTCCCCAAGGCTGATGGCTTGGAAAAAGGAGGGCACAGACCCCCGATTTCCCCCCTTCCCCACAACCTTCCCCTAGGCTGATGGCTTACAAAAAGGAGGACAGAGACCCCTGATTTTCCTCTCTTCCCCATGACTTTCCCCAAGGCTGATGTTGGCTTGCAAAAAAGAGGAACAGTCTCCTCCCTCACCATGTTGCCAATTGCATCACCAATGATGCACAGATGATTGGCATGCATTTTGAAGGGGCGTAAACTAGTGGTAATGACAATCGTGCCAAAAAAAGAAGTGATTACAAGGGAATAATGAAAAGATCTGCTTTCATAGTGGGAATGACAGACGTTTTGGAACCGATTTACTGACACGGAGCGAAGGTGAATCACAACATGGTTTAAATGTAAGTGGGAATGAGGTCTAAGGGTGGGAATCATGGAGGCCTTATGATTTTGTTGGACTGCAGCTCCAAGTAGCCCTAGCCAGCCAAGGGTGAGGGATCCTAGTGTGGTAGTCCAACAACATCTGCATAATTCTCACCCCAAGAAACAGTTTAAATAAATCTGTTTTGTCCACACTTTTGGTGATGGGTATGTAGCTTCTATAGTTTGAAACACCAATTGATCGGTGGTTAAGCTTTCCCCCCCAAGTAGTATGGGTGTGATAGATATTTGCCTTATACCTTTCCCCCCCAAGTAGTATGGGTGTGATAGATACTTGCCTTATAAACAAGTGTGGACCAGTTTTTACCCTATATCTCTTCCTGCAAGACATGCTATTATGTTTGGGCACAACAGAAGTGATATCAACTTCTTGATGCCCTTGTGACTGATTTTTAGCTTTTTAAAAAAACTCATTGAGGTGTGTTTTGTTTTGTTTTGCTTTGCTTTGTTTTTTTGAAGGGGGAAGTTCCAGGAAATGGGAAGTGTAAACCACATCCTCTGATGGATTTGGGGATTTATTACTGGTTTGGGGATAAAAAATATTACCCCCAGATCAACATGACAATAGTTTAAATTTTGGGGGCCTTTGGGGTTGCAAAAGTAGGCCATATGCTGCCTGTAATCCACATTTGTCCTACCTCTGCCTTAAACACTGGGGAGATTTGATGTTTTCTGCCAGGCAGCATTAACTGTACTGAACTAGATGTCATCAGCTATTAGCCAGGACACTAAAGCCCTATTCAGAATAGGATGAAATTAAAGGTGTGAGGAGAGGAATGCATTAGTCCTATCTGCTTTGTAGTTGTTCGACTCACATGGTGGAGCTTTCCACAGGGATTAGGTATTCAATCTGTTGCTGTCTACAGTGACCGAGGAAGTAAGGCTAGCATGTCCCCCCTCCTTATACATGTATTTTTATACTGTTCTGGACACCTGGACTTGTGTGTACCTTTAGTGTTGTGAAATAATCAGACAATCTTGATAATGGGTCCTCATTTTTATCTTACAATTGGTATTTAACTGGGGGCGAGGGGGGGCAAACAGGGAGATCTTAAAAGGCAGAAGTAAGGAAGCCTTTTTCCTCTGGAAGTTTTATGGTACAACTCATAAGTCCTTTCATATTGGTCTTACTAGAAAAAGCTGCTGGGAGTCGTGGGTCAAAACCATCTAAATGGCTAAATGTGCCCCATTACAGTAAGGCATGTAGAGATATTGCTTCTGAGACCATGATTCAGTTCCCCAAATGCTTGCACTGGATTTCTGAACAAGGCCAGCCTCAACAATCATTCCAAGCAGGTGGGAAACAAATTTGGATGCATTCTGGCAGAGAAGTAAGTTGCTCAGAGACTGCTGAGGCTTGTGCACTCTTTCTGATTATTAGAGTAGCAAATCAGCATGCTTGAAAGATAATTTGTTTGCTTTCAGTAACTATGCAGTTAGCCCACTTTATTTATTTATTTAGATTATTTATACCCTGCTCTCAGAGCAGCTTGCAAATTGTCAATTTGACAGTTTGCTGCCCTCACAAGTAAAAGGTGATGGCTGTGTGGGAGGGGATTAAATCCAGCAGATACTGCCAGTTCTCTCCCTCTGAAGCCAGGTCAGTGGCAGTTGGGATGTAGGGAGGGCCTTTCATCTGCTTCTGGGCTTAGGCATGATGGAGTTGTACCTGCCTTTTTTTCTCTCCCTCTGAGGCCACTGAAACAGCAATTGGGATGGAGGAAGTTCCTTTCATCTGCTTCTGGTCCTAGGCATAATGGAGCTGTGGCTGCTGCTTCTCCTCTCCCTCCGAGACAAGGGCAGTGGCATTTGGGATTATTATTACTTTCCATGAGTAATGGAGAGCTGGAACCATGCCAGCATAATGCTCCTATGTGGGATGGTGCCTACATACATTTTCAAAACAATTTCCCACCAATTAATAAAAGGAAAAACTGAAGTGTGTGGAATGGCAACTTAAATGATCACAGACAGGTGCATTGATTACTCAAGAGTTGAATGATAACTGGCAGCTGTTCTGGTGAGTTGACTCACTGAGAAGCAGTGTGACTTAAGTAATAGCAGGGACTTTAAAGAACTGTGGTGATTGATGTGGGATTGTATTCACACAGACAAGTCACCACTTGATGCCACAGTCTGATTTAACATGCATGTTGTATGAACCAGTTATAGACTTCAAGCACAGAATTGTAGGATGTGGTGGAGAAGACTTGGATATCCTCCATTGCAAATGTTTACCCAGAATTAGGGACATTCTAAGGCACCAGCGGGCAAGCTCAAGCCCTGGGTCCTAATATAATCCTCCCATCCAGCCCTCTAGGGTTCCCTCCTTTTCTATGGTAACATCATTTGGTGATTTTTCTGTGTTTTGCATGTTTTCCCCCATGCTGAAATACCTTAGTTACTGAAGTGAGTGCCTTGCTAAAATATGCTGGCATTCTTATCCTACCCTTTGAACCTGCCCGCCACAAAAATGTGGCCCCTGCGAACTCACCTGAAATTGCATGCTACCCTCAGATTGAAAGAGATCCCTCACCCTTGACCAATGCTGTTTGGCATTACTGGCAAGTCTCAGAGATCACCCCTTGTTGGAACAGACTGTAGTTAGGAATTGCCCTCGCTTGTTTTGGCCTCCATCTACCCTACCATTTCTCTGCCTAGTTCTGAAGAGATTATAGCATTCTGTCCCTGGATGACTCTCCTAAGATCATGATTGAAGACCCATAGCATCTGTTGGGAAAGATGGAGGAAGCACCATGCAGACACTTCCTCTCTGATGAATGACATTTACAATTTTGTAGGGCATGCTTTCCAACTCAAGCACCTTCATGAGGATTTGAAAATGTTTGTCTCTGAAACCCCAGAGAATCCCATGGGGAGTTCAGCCATTCAGGCAAAGATAATTTATCTCAGTGTGACAGAAGAACATCCCGTCCCCAATTAGATGCTACTGAGAAATGTGTGCCTATGTATTTTGAAAAGAGACTATCCCTGTGGTTTTCCACTGCTAGGTATCTATGCATTTCCTGTCCCCATGGGATGGCACAAGATGGGATTTTGGCAGTACAAAGTGTCTGCTTGCAGTCCTGCCACAGCACTGAGCTTCATAGTTAAGCGTGTCACATGAATAAGAGTATGTGTGTTCCTCCATTGTACTGGCTACAATGCTTAGTGTTGTCACTCCCCATCTTGCTGTGCAGAGCAGCAAAAGGGCAACTTTCCTCCATGCTGTTTCTCCATATGCAAACATTTTTGTAAGAATCTTTTCCTCTGCAGTTGAATTAGAGGCTTGAGGTGAGGAAAGGAAACATATGGGGTAAGTACAATAAAGCAAGGCACTTTGCATGTGCCTGACGGTTTCTCAAAAATGCACTTGTGAGAATTTTTTAAATTTATTCAATGAATATATGCCCATATTCTCCCTGCCTCTAAAATGGCACTCAGGGCATTTAATAGTAATAACATTAAAATGCAGATAAATACAACCAAAACATTAAATAGTTTTAAAACAAACTTTAAAAAAATCAGTAAAAAGGAGAAATATCAGCACCCCGCAAGTTCTCTTCTTTTACAGCAATCCATCTTAAATGCCAATCTGAATAATGCCATTTTATCTCTGTACACCTGGGCCAGTTCAGACATGAGCTTTAGAGCAATTGTTTGTGAGAGAGTGTGATGGAGAAAGAAAGAGAATCAAGTGAACGAAGGAGAACTGTTGGGTTTTTAGAGCCATGTTACGTTGAAGACAGGGTTACCTGTTTGAAAATGGGAAGGTCAAATTAGATGTAGTATGGCAGATCTGTGGCCAGATCTCCACTCATAGGGGAAAAGATCCAACTGGATGAGGCATGAGCACTGTAGAGCTGAGTATTTTCCCTTTCCCTCACAGATTGTTTCCTTAAATCAAATCCTCCCTAAAATCTTCCCCAATAAGAAAGTTGCCTTCATGTACTAATTTCTTTTTCAGTCACTTCTACCTGTCTTTTTCAGACACAAACCTGAGAGTAGATTTACCTCTTGATTAATTTTTTAGGTGGAATTCCTTTTGGAGTGGTAACTGTCATGAACAAAACCCCTGTTAAGTGATACTTCTAGTATAGGGTCTTTCTTCCCTAAGGAGAATAACCTCTCATTTCCTTCTCTTCTATGCTTATGTATTCTCAATTTTCCAGACTTACATTTTCTTCTGGGGGTGCAGATCACTTGCAGTTTCTTTCCTATCTTCTTTTCCATCTAAGAAGCACAAAATTCTTCTGAAACAGGGACCAGACAAAAGCAAAACAAAGCCCTCCTACCGTGCTGTACTACAAAGGCAGAGAACAAACGCCCCACTGAGTTGCACAACACCCAATCTCCAAGGAAAATAAGCAGAGACAGGAGAAGAAAGAGAAGGTCTTCTTGCTTGGGAACAGCAAATTTGCTAAACAGGATGCAAAAAGGAAGAGAGAAGGTCAGGCTTTCCAGTTTAATGAGTGAGGATGCTGGATTGAACAGGTACTGTTGAGACAGCCAACAATCTGTAGTCAGCAGGGGTGACCTAGTTTATTGTACATCTTGTGGCTGATTTGCATGACCTGTTCATATAGTCAGCATCTCATTCTGTTTATCTATTGCAAGCATTCCAAAGAAAAAGAAAAGGTGTGTGTCTGTCTGTCTGTATGTCGGGGTGGGGGAGAGAGAAGGGATGACAACATCTCTTTTCAAGCTTAATAAGTGATTTATTTTAATGGTAATATCATCACAGGCTGCAACTAGTTAGGATTGTTAGTTTACAAATATTTATATACTATTTTCATCCAAAAATTTCAAAAGAGACTACATCCATAAAACATTTAAAAATACACAGAGCATATATTAACAACTCTTAAGAAGAGAAGACTTGCATGAGTAAATATGTTTTAAGATACATCTAAAGTGAAGAATTATAGGAGCACTACCAGGAGAGTTAGAAACATAAGGATTCAACAACATCTGAAACCAGAACTTGGTAAAGTTACTTTTTTGGACTCAGACTATCTCAGAGCACATGGTCAACCAACATTACACAAGCTGGACATTGTGGCTGGCATTCTGTATTGCACTTACTGACTTGTATCTAGAGTTATAGATCTGTAACTGTTCTGGTGGTTACAATTGTGGCACTGCTGCCATGACCAGAAATGCCATCCCAAATATACCTTTCCAGGCAGCAGCCATACCAAGAGATGGAGGTGTGTTCAGAAGAGCAGAAAAGAAATGCAAAAATCTGTGCTAGTACAGTCACTTTTACATGCTGCACTGAGCCATGATCTATATCAGCTTTGTTGTTGTTTTTTTGTTTGTTTTTTTGGTTTAGCCAGGAATAGTCTTGAAGATAGCCCAACAAATTTACTCCATTTCTGATTTGTTTCTGTCCCACCTTTTTGGCAACTCTGGTTTAGGCTTGGGCAGTAGGGAAACGAACCAAGAGTAAGCAAAACTTGTGGCTTCAAATGTGCCAATAATCCAGCATTCATGAACAAAAACCATAGCATCTAACTGTGATTCTATACCTGTGTAACACATCATGGTTTACTTGCAGGGATAACTCTGGGTTAGATATACCGTTGACCTTCTGTTTTTGTGGGGATTTTGTTCTGGGCTCCCCCCCCCCAAAAAAAACAGATTCTCAAATATTCAAGCACCATAGGCTTGAATGGAGTGAGCCTATGCAGGTGCCCACAGGGACACACCCCACTGATTTTTAACAGAGGTTGCCCCTCCATGAATATACAAAACTGCGGACTTCAAGTCTGCAAGAACAGAGGGGCAACTATATGAGATCTCAATCTGGAGGGGAACTCATAGTCCAGAAGGAACAGACAGACCTTCTTTCAACAAACCATAACCTCACTTACCATTATTTGTGAACTGAATTAGGCCACCCTACCATCTAATCCTGTAATTTTGACTGTGAATTAGGAGCGACTGTCATGGGGCTTCAGCCTATAGTCTTTTCCAGGATGCTGAAGACTGGGGCTTTTTACAAGCAGAGCAGATGCACTACTACAGAACTATGGCACAGCCCCAGGTTTTTATAAGATATGCCAGGAGGGAAAAAGGAGGGAAACAATTTCAGTTGTCTTTCTCATCCTCTAATAGAAGGTAAGCATAAATTGACCAATCCCTTTAAAACTGAGTTCCCATGTTTTATTTCAGCTTTATAGTGTTCATACTGTTTGAGTCTCAGTGTACGTCGGGAGGGGGGCAGGTATGCATGAGAATAAGAGATGGCAAAAGCAATGGGAGTGAGGAAAGACACATCCAAGAAGTCATTTTACTTCTGAAACCTGCTTCCTGCAGAGATGTGGGGACAGGTGCAACATGAATATTCAATGCAACATGTCAAGTTTGAATTCAGCTGCCAAAACTGCAGGTGGCAGAGTCAGCCTCACTTATATTCCAGCTACTTTTCATCCTCCAGTATTTTTGCTTGGTTTTTATTGCACAGAGCCTGGTAATATTGTGAGTCCTGGTTTGCCATCCTGTGCTTGCCTGCCTAATTATCTGATTTCACCAATGGGAGTTGATGACAGTAGGTGCTCCTACCATCTACCTACTCCAGTATATCCACAAGCAAGTGAGGATATCAGCATTTCCCTCAAGGACCATGTCTCTTCTAAGGGACCACTTCCTCAGAGTAACAGCTTCCTTCCTCCTCCTCCATCTTCTCTCTGACAACAGACTTGCAATCAACTTAGGAGACAGATGCCACTAACATATCTCTAAAGGGTTTTACTCAGAAAACCTCTCTCCGCTTATCTAAGTCAACTGCTCAAAGTAGTGGAGGTTGATGGCTCACATGTCACTGGAGTGCTGAATCCACTCCTGGTTTTGCTTAGTGTTAGAAGAGTTGTTGAAGGTGCTGAATCTGAAATGAAATGAGAGCCACCAGCCATGACTGGTTCAAGGTAATGAATTTGTAGCCTGAGATGTAGGGTCTTATTGCACTGAGCAAATATTCAGAAATTCTGTGCAGACAGTTGGCTGTCTATGCAACAGTCCATGTGATACTGTAAACATGGGTGAACAGCTGCACAAGGTGTGGGGTTGGGCAATTCTCCTCTTTCCTATGGTCCTCACTGCTATATCGTGACAAAAGCAGTTTGGGAGCCCTGGGAGACAAGAGAAACGAAATGCTATACTCATGCATTTTTGATGTTTTTTCAGGCAAAATCACCTTCAGATCACCATTCATATGAAATTGTCAAAACTGCATTGCTCAGGAGAGCTTAGGGGACTGCCAGGGAGCTTCAGGGTGTAGACGTTGAGTTTAGGGATCACATGAGACTCACATAGGCTACACTTTTCCCATCATTCCTTTAAGTACACACACACACGTACACACACACACTACATGCATGGGGACTACTTTCTAGTTTCATAACTGTTCATTTCATTTGGCTTAATCATATGGGAATCTGTGGTTTGTAAAATGCTTGGGACCAGAAGTGTTCTGGATTTTGGGAGCTGGGGCTGGATTTTGGAATACTTGCATATACATAATGAGATGTCTTAGAGATGTGACCCAACCCTAAGCATGAAATTCATTCTATGTTTTGAATACCTTATACACATAGCCTGAAAGTAATTTAATACACAATATTTTTAATAATTTTGTGCATGAAACAACGTTTGCATACAGCAAAACATCAGAAAGCAAAAGAATCACTATCTCAGCCACCCATGTGGACAATTTTGGATTTTTGAATATTTTGGCTTTTGGAATTTCGGATAAGGAAGACTGCACATGTATGAGAAAGAACTGAATACCCTGGCCTTCTTGTCTGTTGGGGCTCAGGGCTCAACTCACCAGCCTCCTTGACTGAATTCCTTTAAACAATTATGCTTGAAGCATTGCTCATTCACCAGGGCCTCTTCACAAGCTTATCTAAAATGTATAACCCTGTCTAGTTTCCCCCCACCTCTTGCCATAGCCAATTAGATTAGGAAGGATTCATTTTAAAAGAAATTAGAGAATTAGCTGCTAGCCAAACACCAGCGGGTGGAAACTATGGAAAGCAATTCAGCTTGAGTACACTGGGAATAGAGATGTTTATTAGAAGAGTGGCCTAAGAATGGTGATGAAGGAGAGAATACAAGTAGTTTGAACACCTCTGGGAATGCAAGGGTCTGATTCACTATGCAACTACTCAAATGTATACTTTTCTAAACTCACAACCTGGGTATTAAAACTGAACTAAACCTGAGATTTTAATTGGAACACCTACGCCTACACTTACAAATTGTGACTGAGCCAGCTCTAAGCTTGAAATGAAGCATGTACACTTTCTCCATGAGCTTCCCCACTAGCAAAGTTCTCCTGTAAAATTGGTCAGTCTAGAAACAGAGATTTATTTATAGGTTTTTTGTGGGTTTTTCGGGCTGTGTGGCCATATTCTAAAAGAGTTTCTTTCTGACATTTCACCAGCATCTGTGGCTGGGTAGGGAAGAGTGGTTCCCATGTAAACTGTGTATTGTTCTGTTGATGATGGCATGGTTTCAGGGTGGAAAGATATACAAATGAAGATTATTGTCTGCTGATTGGTGATCGTCGTCTGTTTGGAAAGCCCTTGACCCTGGGTGGTTTCTCATTTGCATTTGCTGAGTGTTGATTTTCCTATTTTGCAGGATTGGTAGCCAAACTTTGTTTACTTTAAGGGTTCCTTCTTTCCTGTTGAAGTTGTCCAAGTGTTTGTGAATTTCGATGGCTTCCCTGTACATTCTGACCTGATAGTTGTTGGCATGGTCCAGAATTTCAGTGTTTTCAAACAGCATTTTATGCCCAGGATGGTTTATAATGTGTTCTGCTACTGCTGATTTTTCTGACTGACCCAGTCTGCAGTGTCTCTCATGTTCCTTGATTCATGTTTGTACACTGCATTTGGTGGTCCCTATGTAGACTTGTCTGCAGCTGCATGGTATGCTGTAAACTCCTACGGCTGTGAGAGGGTCTCTCCTGTCCTTTGCTGAGTGCAGCATTTGTTGGATTTTCTTGGTCAGTTTGTAAACCATTTGGAGGTTGTGTTTCCTCATCACTTTCCCTATTCTGTCTGTGACTCCTTTGATGTATGGTAAAAATACCTTCTCTTTGGGTGATTGCTTGTTTTCACTCCTCTGGGTTTTTCTGGGTCTGGCAGCCCTTCTGATGTCTGAGCTGGAGTACCCATTTGCCTGTAGAGCCCGGTCTAGGTGCTTCAATTCCTCTTCCAAGAAGTGGGGTTCACAGATGTGTTTTGCCCAGTCTACCAGTGTTTTTATTGTACTTCTTTTTTGTCCTGGGTGATGGTTTGGAGTTCTTGTGCAGGTATCTGTCTGTATGTGTCAGTTTTCTTTATATTGTGTGACACAGACGTTTAGATTTATTTTGACTGCCATTTCCAAAACTGGTTTTAGGTCTAGGTTTCTAATTGCATGTTAGAATACAGCTGGATTTTTTAAAAAAAATTTACAGGGTTATCCTCACCTTCTAAATTAGCCCTGAAGCTCCAAATTCATAGAGGATTACCCTATTAGGATTTAACTCCTAGCATGCAATGTTGATGCTTTGCCCTTGTTTCAGGCTCAGTTGGTGATTAATAAATAAAATAAAATTCAGTATTTCACTTCTCCTTGCATAAGTGCTTAACTCACCTGTTTGCTTGACACTGTCATTGGGCTGAGAGACCATGTGAGCTGGGTAGGATTATCAGATCTTGCAACCTGTCTTTGAGTCTCTCAGTCTGACTCATCTTCTTGGGTCCCCAGGGTGAGGATGAGGTATCTCAGGGCCAGAGCGGTGGCTTGACATGTGTTTGTGTTCTCATACATACTAATAACTAATGTGTGTTGATGATTCCACAGTAGACTGCTTAGGGTGGCTGCTGTAGACTTTCCAGGGGTCTCCTTGGCCCTCTCCTCCTCACCCTCCCTAGGGACCATCCAAAGGGGAGGGATGAATTTGGGCCTTGAAATAATGAGAGCCTCAAATGCTCCTGACCTGGCAACCCTAGAGCCAGGTCTTCTGCTTGCATATTATCTAGCTGAATATTTGCAAATACATCAGATATTTCAAGTCTCTAATGTTCTTGCATTCAGAAGACCCTATGAAAAGCCCCTGGAGCATTTCACTGGTGTTCAGAAGTGGAGAGCACATAAGGACATGGTTGAAACGAGACCAATGTGGGCATATCCTCTCACCTCTGCTATTTTAGTTTTAGGATGAATGACCCCCTGCATCTTTTCAGTTTTTCTGTCAAATTATATCACAGACAATCCTTTCACTGAAGGAGTTCCTTCAAATATCACCTGAGTGCTTACACTAAGATATTTTAAATTCCCATCTCAATTCCTATATGCTTCCTCAATAGTATAAAATAATTGATGGCAAACCCCCTCTGAAGAAACTTGCCAAGAAAACCCAGTGATAGGGCTGCCATAAATCAGAAACAACTTGAAAGGCAAACACACATGGCACACAAATATAGATATGAGAGCCAGCACGGCATAGTGATTGGAGGAGGATTTTAGGGTTTGAATCCTCACTCAGGGTTGAAATCCCCATTCAGACATGGAACCCCATTGGGTGACCTTGAGCAAGTCACACTCCCTCAACCTCTGAGGAAGGCAATAATAAACCTCCTCTGAGGATTGAGTAAAGCCAGTGATAGGGTTGCCATAAGCTGAAGACATAAAAAGGAAAACTTCCTCTGATATTTGCCAAGAAAATAAGTCAGAGTTGACCTGAAGGCATGTAACAACATCAACCCAGCTGGAGTCATCTTCAAGGCAGATAACAATAAATGCAGATATGAAGTTTAACTAAGAGGCTATGCACACTGCAGAAATAATCCAAGTTTGGCACCACTTTAACTGCCATGGTTCAATGGTATGGAATCTGGGAACTGTAGTTTGTTGTGGAACCAGAGCTCTCTGGCAGAGAAGGCTAAATGTATGAACTGGAGACTCTTCTAGTGTGGATGGCCAACCCACTAATCAAAGGGCTGATCCATTTTATGAAGGCATCTTCTCTTTGAAGGACTGTCCTGTCCAGGTCTGTCTTAGATAATGAAAGATAAGAAGAGAGAGCAAGGAGGGGGCTTGAAGTTGCCCTACAGTAGTCAGCCACATGTGAATAGCAGACAAAGCAGACACATGGGTCACATGATCATCATCTTTCCCTCAATTATGAGATATATGTATATTTAAATTATAGTAATTATTCATAGAATTGCATCCTTATTTTGCATCCTCATTTTTATTTAGTGTATGCACTTTTTATGTAAATATCTATCCTCTTTGGCCTGTTTTAGCATGCTATCTTTTTTTCTCCAATAAGTGGGACTAGTCAGTGACTTCTATTTTAGTGGAATGGCAAAGAAGCTCTGGATTTGAATTTATGCAGAGTGCTGAACCTAGAGTTTACTGCTCCCCTCACATGGAGGACCCTAACTTCTGCTAATTGCAGAATAAGTTGGTAAATGCTCTTCATATGAACAGTGAACTCATCCCCTGAATCTGGATCTTTATGTGACCCAAAAACAACACCCAGGTACAAGAATGAGGTTCAAGGGAAACCCAAAGTTTTATAGAAATATACATAATACAGTAGGCCTTTGGTATCTGCTGGAGTTTGGTTCCAGGACCCTCTGTAGATGCCAAAATCCATGGATGCTCAAGTGTTTGCTTTTTGGAATGTATATATTTCTGGAATATTTTCAAGCCATGGATAGTTAAATCCATGGAAAAAGAATACATGGATAAGGAGGGCTAACTGTATTAGGAG
Organism: Phrynosoma blainvillii; assembly: GCA_026167975.1. Taxonomy (NCBI): domain Eukaryota; kingdom Metazoa; phylum Chordata; class Lepidosauria; order Squamata; family Phrynosomatidae; genus Phrynosoma; species Phrynosoma blainvillii. The sequence continues at coordinate 304,140,481 of JANUYF010000001.1, read as the reverse complement.
GGAACTCAGAGGAGAACATAAGACAGCTCAGTCAGCATGCTCAGTTGCCAGGAAATACTGTGAGGCTGTTGAGGCTAAAAGAATAAAAGAGAGGCTCCTCATTCTCCCACATTAAACATCTTGAGATGCCAATATACCAGAATGCATAAATGGAATTGTTCACAAGTTGGGAGCCTAGGTGACCAGAGGATGATGAGAGGGACCTCCAAACAGATACCGATTTAGCTGACAGACAGCAAAGAACTCTGAATCCCTCAGTCTAAAGAGACGGACAGGGAGCCATGCCTGCTTCAGTGGCTGGTGGGTATGAGAATAGGTAGGGAAGAGGTAGAACTGGGGATGGAATGAAATGGATGTGAACAAGGTTGACTGGCCCCAGAACTATATCCTGGGGGGGGGGGGGAATGTCATAAGTTCCATTTTTGTTTACTAGTGGGCACTAGCTGTGGAATTTAGTAGTTTCTCAGAAGTCACTTTCCTCTTATCATTCTGGCACCTTAGGGTGTATCTACACTAGCATTACAGCAGTTTCATATGAGTTTAACTGCCATAGATCCATTAACTTATGGAATCCTGAAATTTCCAGTTTGTGAAATAGTCAATTGTCCTTATCCACAGATTCTGCTTTCGCAGATCTCACCATCCATGGCTTGAAAATATTCCCACCCATCCCCCCAAAAGCAAACCTTGATTTTGCCATTTTATATGTGGCACCATTTTACTACCCCCTGGTATATAACGGGGCTTGAGTATCCATGGATTTTGGTATCTTCAGAGGGTACTGGGATCAAACCCCAGCAGATACTGTCTACCGTACTTTATATTCTCTGCTAGAGAGCTCCCCTAGTGCTGCCATTCAAGGCAGTGACTTCCCTGAAATCTTTGTAACAGAGAATTGTATGTAGTTATCAAACTACAGATCTCAGGACACTGTAGGATGGAACTATGACCGTTAAAGTGTTATCAAACTGCTATAACTGTGCACTGTAAATACACTCTTTGACTAACAGAGATGACAGTATCACCATTGATATAAAATTTATGAAACCTTACGACCAAATCAAAGGTCTGTAATAAACCCATATTGGGGCATTTGCAGTTGCCAATGTAGAATTTATAAGCACACATTCCTGCTCTTTTGGGAACAATACTCCAGAGGATGGAATGTTTTCAGCATTCAGAGAATTTCAAGTAGAGGAATAGAAAGAGAAGAGAACTGACCTGGTTAAGGCTGAGCTCTATATTAAATAAAGCATTATTAAAACACACACACACACACACCACACCATAGATGTATACTGTAACAATTCAAGCTGTATCCCACAAAGCTATTTAAAAAGAAATGCATTTATATTTGTACCCAGGGTCTACTTTTTATAAATAAAAATAAAACAAATAGGGAGCCACAAAAGATGTTTTGAAAAGAAGACAATGCTGGTAACAATCATTTTGTTATGTTTATTGACTTTTAAGCATCTAGAGTCTTCAAATTCTAATCTTGATATTTATAAACTACAATCTGGAGCATGCATATTTGCTGATCTGGAGCCTTTTTGGAATTTGAATCTGAAAAGAGAATGAGAAAAGAGTTTGGCTCTTGACAATGTGTAGAAAAAAAAATAAAGTAGTTTCTTACCATCAGAAGTAGCTTTTGAGATCTTGAGGAATGCTAGGCTGCTGCCACACTGCAGAAATAAATCAGTTTGACACCTCTTTAACTGTAATGGCTCCATCCTATGAAATCCTGGGATTTGTAATTTGTTGTGGTATCAGAGCTCTCTTACAGAGAAGGCTAAATATCTCACAAATCTACAAATTCCAGAATTCCATAGCACTGAGCCAGAACACTTAAAGTTGTGTCATGCTGCATTAATTCTGCAGTGTAGATGCAACCCAAGATTAATGTTACTTTGGAATCTATACAGTTGTTTAGACTTGCTTGCGATCTGCTCAGCCTGTACACACACACACACACACACACACACACACACACACACATATATATATATATATATATGGGCTTATTACTGAGAACAGTTGCTAATTATTTGCCCCCAAGTTTCTTTCATCAAAAAGTAAGCTGGCCAAGTTTTTTAAAAAGAGCAGTGGCTGTTCATGTGCCTGTGTGTCTTCATTCTTGTAAGAAATCAGCCAGCTTCTCTGGCATTTGTTTTCCCTTTTTCTGGACACTTAATTAGAAGATTTAACCATGGGAGACAAACACAACTGGCAATCACACCAGCGCGCTTTAGGAACGATTTAGCCATGTTTTAACCATGGCAAGCCTCTGTATGATATTCTCCTAGGAGAGAACATTCCTGGTGCATTACAACAATTAAACAGAACTACGTTTGAGGAGAAACACAGTGAAGCCTTTATTAAAGTTCTGCAGAAAAAGAAAACACACGGCAATAGCTTGCAAAGCAAATGTCCCACTTATGAATACATTTTTCTCTTTTATATCCTAACAAAGAGTCATATTACCTTCTAATTTCTTATTGGCAATTAACTACATGAGCTTTCTGCATGATCATCACATGTACACTCCGTCCACGACTATAAATGTTATTACTGCAAAGCATAGTAATGTCAAATACTCTCACATCCCATTCTGAGACTCCAGCCTGACAGTGTCACTTCTCCCATTATAATGAAGCATAGTTTTCTTCCAGCAGGACTGAATAATCTTTATCTCCTTCTTCAAGGTCTGACTCTCTATCATGACTAGCTCCTTGTATTTTCTCATACCTCAACACACTGCCTGCTTGCTATATTTTTCTCTTTTCTTATTTAAAGCTTATTTTCAGGGTGTTATCATCTTTACCTTAAGCAGGATGTGACAGAGGTGGGGAAAGTGAAGAAAAGGGCAACCAAAATAATCAAGAGACTAGAGTGGGGAGGAATGTACTCCTAATGCCAAATGCATCCTATAATGTCACATTTGTTAACCTTGGCCCATAATCTCCATGATGTTCTTTTTCTGTTATTGTTGGTTTTTTAAAAATTCTAAACAATATGAATTGCCTTCTTTAGAAGCTCCCATGAGCAGTTCACCTTTTAAATTAGGTGCAGGGCTCCCTGCACTGTTAAGATTATTTAAAATAAAAACAAAAACAAAAGTCCTTCCCAAAACCAGAAGTGGACTTCCAGAGTACTGCTTTATAGACACTGCACCTCAAACGGAATATGATAGAGCCCTTCCTTCTTTTGAAAGGGGCCAATCCATGCAACCCCCAGGGGGCCTTGCAACAGACAACTGCTGCAGTTGTAATGGATGTGGCAAATGCATTCCATGATCCAAGCCTGATTTATTCTCCTACGTTGGTTGCAAGCATGGTGTTTAGAGCAGTGATGGAAAATCTTTTAGGCACTGAGTGCCCAAACTAAACAGCCTTCCAGCACCGGGTGTTACCCGTGCAAGAAGTGGGACTTCTAGGGGGAACAGGACTTCTGGGGCAGGACATCCACCCTATGGGGGCAGGTCTTCTGGAGGCAGCTGAAGGCCCAGGAGGAGGAGGAAAAGGCATGTGCCCGTTCCTCCTCCTCTCCCTGCACCTTCCTGGGCTTTCAGCTGCATCTCCAGAGGCAGCTGAAGGCCTTGGGATGGTCGGGAGGAAGAGGAACAGGAGCGCGCCTTTTCCTCCTCTTCCTCACTCTGTGTACCAGGGGAAATGGCTTCACATGCTATCTTGGGCACATACACCATAGGTTCGCCAACAAGAGCTTAGAGGCTTGGAGTTCTTCAAGGGAATAATGCAGACTCATTAGATATTTAAAGGGTTCATACTTTATTATACCATGGCTCCCTCCCTGTCCAAAGCCATAAGCTAACTGTCTAGGTCTCCTAGACTCAGGGGCATCACTAAGGGGATGCAGGGAGTGCCAGCCACACCAGGTGAAGCCCTAAGGGGGAGTGACACCACTGCTCCCCAAACATCTGCCTTTTGGCAGAAACAGGCTGTGGTATTCACCTGTGCCCCTATAAAATGCCAAAGAGATGGTGCAAGTTGGGCAAGGCTCCATGGGAGGAGAAAGGAGGGGCTACAGGTATTACATTTAAATTTTATTTTTAAGATTAATTGCTTTAAGTTTTTTAAATTTTAAACTTTTTCATTATGAATTTTTCTTTAAAAACATCAAATCTTACCAAATTTTTATTTGAACCACATCAAAACATGTAAATATTAATACATTTAGGCTATGCATATGATATTGCAATTTAAAGGTATAATTCAAATTTTGCTAAATGTTTTATGCCAGAGTTATTACCATTACATTGATATATGAGAATTACAATTTATGAGTAACATTAGTACAAAAAACAATAAGCGTTCTGTATGGTGTCATATAGGAGGAGGTCAATGGGGGAACTGACACCATGATTTACTGCACCAGATGACATCAACCCACTGCCTACTAGATCCTTAATAGGAAACCTGAGCTAGATTAATTACAGTTAGACCAGGACAGTATAACAAACCTGTTGTGGATCAAGGAATAGATGTGCTACAGACATTACACCAGTCTCCAGAATTTTCTCCCTATGAGAACATATTACAACATTTGGGGCACCTTAGCTGGGGAAGGGGGCATGAATAATAATGTATAAAGTCAGGGGTAGGCAACCTTTTTGAGCTGGGGGCTGGGTTGCTGTCCCTCAGACAATTAGGGGGCCGAAGCACCAAAAATAAATAAATAAATAAATAAATTATTTTTTTTTAATTAAAAAATTTAAAAAATATGCACGCACACACTCTCAGCCCCAGAAAAGCCATGGCAAAACCCCTGTGGAGATTTTGCCAAGAAAACCCCAAGAACAAGTAATAACAACAATAATCAATATCATCATGACGAGTGGCGTTGGCAGGGGGCTGGTCCAAAGGCCTCGGGGGGGCGCATCTGGCCCCCGGGCCTTAGGTTACCTACCCCTGTATAAAGCCATGCTTGGCAAAGGATACTCTGCAAAGTTGGATGCAATTCCATGCTTGCAGGCTTCCCCTAGGCGCTTGGTAGACTACTGTGAAATGAAAAATGGTCTCCAACAGGTAGAGAAATATTATTATTGTTTTTAATTTAGGGTGTTTATATTATATCCAAATGTTGCAAACTACTGAGCAGCACAGCCAGGAGACTCCTGCAATCAGGTCCTGCACAGATACCTCACTGGATGCAAGGAAATTTGGGGACAGGGTATAAGTGTCAAATTTAATACACTTGTCCCTCCACATTCGCTGGGGCTAGGGGCACAGGACCCCCATGAATGTGGAAAAACTGCAAATCACAAAAACGCTATGTTTTTATCTGAGAACACACCTCTCTAGGAATCTCCAGGTTCTCCAGGGCAACTCTGTGGTCAACATCTGCCAGACATTGACCATAGAATTGCACTGGAGGAGCTACAAATGCTTAGTGGAGTATTCTCTCTAGGAATCTCTAGGTCCTCCAATGCCATTTTTTATTCAAGTTGACCATAGAGTTGCACTGAAGGACCTAGAAATTCCAAGAGAGATCATATGAATAAAATCTGTAAATAATCAAATCCACAAAAGTCAAAGCTGCAACAGTGGAGGGACAAGTGTACATAATTTGTTGTACAGTTGCCCCTCCATTTTCACAGACTTCAAATCCACATCCTGTGCCTATCCAGAGGTGGGAAATGGAGGAGCACATAATGGGCATGCACCCATGCATGCTCACAAATTTGCACCGCCATTGAAGCCAATGGGGCTTGAATATCGGCAAGTTTCCATTTTGGGGGGGTTCTGGAATGGAGGAGCAACTGTATTGTTGTTAAAATCTATATATTGGGACTTAAATTGTGATTATGTTTGCAATATTCAATGATATGGGACCCATAGAACCCAGAAGGAGATACAGAAGCAAAGTTCCAGAATAGATACATCACTGCTGGGCTCTTTGTGTGTGCCTGTATGTATGTGTAAGGTCATTCCTCATTCACAACATATGTGAGGCTACTTAGGGAACATGGCCAATTGGTGTGTCAAGATTGGGAGTGGCTTATGTCCAAAGGGTGTTATCCCACTCCAGTGGATATCTGGGTGAATTTCTACAAGCATCCCATGCATGGACTTCATGTGAGTTCATAATGTATAATGTCTTAATAAAGAGGTTATTGGTAAGCTGACCAAGATGATAAAAGGTTTTAGAAAACAAGCTCTGTGAAAGCTTTTGATTCAGTTAATTGGCAGACAATTTTTAAAATTATGGAAAAAATGGAATTAGGCGCTAAATTTATAAATTGGATAAAGGAAATATACAAAGAACAAAAAGCAAAAATCATTATTAATGGGCAAAGATCAAAACATATAAAAATTACAAATGGAACGCGACAAGGATGTCCACTTTCGCCACTTCTAATCATAATTGTAATAGAGAGGCATATCAAAGATATTATTAATGAGACAGTGATTCATGGAGTAAAAATTAAGAGATGCAGGTTTAAGGTAAGAGCCTTTGCTGACGATTTGGTAATATTTCTAGAAAATCCCAATATGTGTGCACCTAAATTAATGGAGATAATAGAGAAATTTGGAGAAGTATCAGGTTGCAAAATGAATAGAGAGAAATCAGTAATTGTAACTAAAAATAAGGGTAAAGATGACATACAGAAACTAGAAGAAATTACAGGGATGAAGCATAAAAAAGAAGTTAAATACCTAGGTATAACACTTACAAATAAAACATTAGATCTTTTTAATAATAATTATAATAAAATATGGAAAGGAATAAAAAGAAAGTTAAATTATTGGAACAATAAGCAATTGTCCTTGATGGGCAGAATCGCTGTGATAAAAATGTCAATCTTGCCTAAACTTTTATTCCTATTTCAGATGATCCCTATAATTACTAGTAATAATTGTTTTAAACTGTGGCAAAGAGACATAAACAGATTTATATGGCAAAATAAAAAACCCAGAATTCGGTTAAAGTATTTACAAGAGATAAAAGAAAGAGGAGGATTAGGCGTACCCAACCTAAATTTATATTTTGAAGCGTGTTGCCTCACTTGGATTAAGGACTGGATCCTATTGGAGAATGAAGAAATTTTAGAATTGGAGGGAGATGGCATGTGCTACAGATGGCATGCTTATTTAGGCTACAAGAAGATAAAAGTTAATAAAGATTTTAATAATCATTGTATTAGAAGACCACTTTTACAAATTTGGAACAAATAAAAATTAAGAATCCTTCCTAAATTTCCAATGTGGTTTTCACCACATGAGGCTATTCACCAGCAAGAGATGAGCCACACAAATAATTGGATAACATATGGGAATTTATTGAAAATGGAGAAAGGAGGCAAATATAAAATAAAAACACAAATGGAATTAAAAGAAGAAGGGTATACCATAGACTGGTTTAAACATGGGCAATTAAATGAACGTTTTAATCAGGATTTAAAAACCCTAGGATTCGACCCAAAGTATAATGAAATAGATAAAATTTGGATTGGAGAGAACAAAAAATGGATAGGGAATTTCTACAAACTCCTTTTAAAATGGGATCTAGAAGAAGAGATTATAAAAGATAATATGATATTGTGGGCTAGAAATGTGGGACATACGATGAATCTGGACCAATGGGAATTTGCTTGGACTAAATCATTAAAATATACGGCCTCTCAAAGCTTGAAGGAAAACTATTATAAAATATTTTATCGGTGGTATCTAACTTCAGTAAGGATAGCCAAGATATACAAAACAAAAAGCAACATGTGTTGGAAATGTCAAATAGATCCTGGTACATTATATCATTGTTTATGGACCTGTTCAGTTGTCCAGAAATATTGGAAGGCAGTTAGTAAGATTGTAAATAGAATTTTTGGGGAAAATGTTCCATTATGCCCAGAAATATATCTATTAAATATTTGGAATAAAGAACTAGATAAGGAAGTAGGTAAACTACTATCCTATTTAGTAACTACTGCACGAATAGTATTACTTCAGAAATGAAAAAAAGAGAGAGATTCCGAATTTAAAAGAGTGGATATTTAAATTATATGATATAATGGAGATGGATATGCTAACACATTATTTAAGAGGGAAAACCTTAGACAACTTATATAACGAATGGTCCCCAATTTTGAATTATCTGGAAAGCCAATGGGGGATTAAAACAGTGGTTGGATATCAAGGAAATTTATAACTTAGGTGCAACAACCTAAAGATGAGGGCTAGACAGTATTCTGTAGAGAAACAATGATCTAGAGAAAGTCTTAGTTAATGAGAGAACTAACATTACCAATTGATTAAGGTAAAGGTATAGAGATAAATACATTTTTTGAAAATAATAATAATGAAGTACTGAAATAGGTTTATAAAAAAACATTTGATTTATATGCATTTGAATATTAAGCTTACAAATAAGTATATAGACATATGGAGCACATAAGCATGAGCAGCAATTTAATTACTTAAAAATTATACCGAGATTAACACAGATATAATGGGAATATGAAATTATGTTTTCTGTTAAGGGGATAAGGAGGTAAAATAATTACATGTATTAATCCAGTTTGGAAAAGAAGGAAGTTTAATTTTGTAAGGAAAGGATGAATTTGAGAGCGTAGGAGTGGAAGTAAGGAAGATAGAGAAGGTTTTGGAAAGTCGAAGAAAGTGTGAGTATGTAGGAAGAAGGAGAGTGAGAGTTTGGAAAAAAAAGATAATGAGTGGGAAGGTGGAAAGGAAATATGGATGAAGAAGGTATGGACCGGGAAAGGAAGAAAGAGAAGGGTATGGATGATGTAGGTTTAGGTATAGTAGTGGGCTAAAGAAGCTATGAATGTGGGATTACAGGGGAGAATAATGAATGACAAAATTTGTTCGGATAAAATGCTTGCTCATCTATTTTAGACTATAAAATGTTAAAGGTTAAATTGACGATAGCGTATTTACACAACTATATTAGGTTATATATGTTATATTAATTCTTTTTGCTTTTTGACATTACTTGACTGATTCTTTTTAGAGATGTATAATCTGTAATTGATAATGTGTGATTGTATGTTTGTGAATAGTTTTTTTTATCAATAAAATATTAGAAAAAAAAGCTCTGTGAGAAGTGGTTTAGAGATCTGGGTATGTTTAGCTTGGAGAAAACTGCAAGTTGATGTGATAGCCATCTTTAAATATCCAAAGATTTAAGACAAAGGACGTATTCACACAGGCGGCTCTAAAGCCGCCTAGAAGCCCCCTGGAAGCCATCAGGAGTCATTCCGGCGGCGAAAACAGCAGCCGCCGGAATGACTCCTGATTGCCTCCGGCAGAAGCGCCTGTAATTCCTTTTTAAAAAAGGAATTAAAAAGATGGCGCTAAAGCCGGCTAGCGGCAGGGATGGCGCAGGGATTGCGCAACATGGGGCGGGGCTTGCTGCGACGTAGTTTGAACACGTCGAGCAAGACCCCGGAGTGAGGCAGGGATGGCGCAGGGATGGCGAAGGATGAGGAGGGGCTTGCTGCGACGTCATGTGAACTTTTCCTGCACAGAGCCGGAGTGGGGCCAGATGGAGGTAGGAACGACTCCCTTTTTTGCTCTGTGTGAAAACGTCCACAGTGTCAGATTTATTCTGCTGCTCAGTGTCCCCAGGGCATCCTGAACCTTTCCCTCCTTGAAAACTATTGAGTCCCAAAATAAAGAATCACATGGCAAGAATTCTCCAGTACAATTCTCCATTTCAAGGGTGTTTTGTGGGGTGTGTGTGATCTTTTGGGATACAAAATAAGACCTTTGTAAATGCAGTCATTTTTCATTTTAGAAAAAACAGTTTTGTATGATGGTGGGGGGGGTGTCAGGATCTGAAAAATCAGGCAGGTGCAATCTGCTCACTGTCTGTGGTTACCTACCCACGGTTTAGGGTGTTATAATTTAAAGCAGGAGACACAACTGGGGCAATGCTTGGTGAACTATTTCTATCCCTGCCCTATATCAAAAGAATGCAGAAACTAAGAATTGGTTTAGTTTTTAAATACTACAGAAACAACAATGCAAACTAAGCATTCCAGTTATTTTTATGTTGCACTTACATCATGCCACTGATGGCAGTCTACCAAAGACTTTCTCCTTCCACCTACTTAATTGCTCCCCAGCAAGAGTTTGGGATCAAGCAACTTTGCAGCACATCATCTCTTCACTCTGGCAAATTATTCATGCACTGTAACACTTAACCCCCTCACCCCCAAAGGTAAACAAAAAACAGTTGTTTCTTCTTCACAACTTTAAACATATCACACTAGGATAGCAAAGTGGTGGTCTTCTTATATGAAGATTTGTGCAGATGGGCTGCACTGTGCTTTCTTCTTCCAGTTATTATCCTGGATCTCAGCCATCTCAGGCTTGAAAACTTGGCTAGGTTCTAGCCAATAGAAAAATATGTTTTCTAGCATATAAGAGGAACTTTAGCATGTCAGATCAACATTCCTGTTTCCTTGTGTTCCTGCCTCTTGCTGCCCCAACCAAACCCATAACCATATGAATGGGGCACACTTGTGCGCCTCACCACCACTGTGCCCACCACCCACAACTCGTTGTGTTGTTAGGAAAGATCTAATTAGGGGAATTTATAATTAGCTCAAATATGCAAGAGTGGGGCCTTAACAACACCCCACGAGACCGGAGTATAGATGTGTACACCAGAGGACTAAGAGATCCCACAATGGATGACGCTGAGACAGGCTTCTTCAATTAAGGTCTAAATATTTATTTAAAGGGGAAAACTGCACACACAAAAATATAACACACGCACTCACACTGCACACTTAGAAGTAAAGGAATGAAACCGGGAATAGACTGAGATGGGCCAGACTACGGGAGATATTCACTTCCGAAGGCTTCTATGGGATCCACTATGGTTGTGGATGATGGTAATGATGATACACAGCTGCCAAAATGGGGGGAAGGGATTGCCAAGAGAGCTATGATCAGAGCACAGACTGACGTGGAGTCAAGGTGCACTCTAAGGATAGCACATGGAATCTAAGAATCTAGGGGTTTATATAGGCAATATCTTGCTTCTAGCTATAGACTTGATGGTTTGGCTGAAGCCTGGACAAAGGCACTGATTGCCTTGGCTTTGTTAAGCCAAGGTGTGAGAATGACCTAAACCAGGGGTAGGCAACCTAAGGCCCACTGAGGCCTTTGGACCAGCCCCAGGCTGGTCCTGCCGCCACCGCCCACCATGATGATATTGATTATTGTTATTATTACTTGTTCTTGGGGTTTTCTTGGCAAAATCTCCACAGGGGTTTTGCCATGGCTTTTCTGGGGCTGAGAGAGTGTTCATGCATATATATATTTTATTTTTTTTAATTATATATATTTTTATTTATTTATTTTGGGTGCTTTGGCCCCTCAATTGTCTGAGGGACAGCAACCCGGCCCCCGGCTCAAAAAGGTTGCCTACCCCTGACCTAGACAATGTACTTGGGTTTTGACACAATCAAGGAGGGGAGGCTAGAGAAAAAGGGTGCAGTTAAATCTGATCACTGCCCCAGTAAGACTCAGGACAAACAAGTGCTATTATGTTGACTTTTAGGATAATGGTCTTTCCCCTTTAGTAACTCCCAAACCTGTCTGGTAGGGAATTTTCCAATTGTTTAGGCAGGCCCTCCCTGTGCCTACCTGACTCTCCCTCCCTGGAGGCCCCTCCTCCTCCTCCTCTTGGCCCTCCTCCAGGTTTTAAAAGAGAATTGTCCGTGCATATTTGCTTTTCACATTACAGTAAATGCGAAATTACTGTAATTTCGCAAATGCATTTCCTCTAAACTCCCGAAATTAAAAAGATCTCGGATAATACCAGTTTCTGTCCAGTTTCTGACCAGTTTCTGTGTGACGTCGTGTGAAATCGTGAGGCACAAATTCAGTGTTTGGGATTTGTGTGGATTAACCAACAGATTTCCCCCGTGTGATAACGTCCTTAGTCTTGTTCTGATCTCTAGATTGTAGTCGTCATTTTGTTTGATGTTGAAAAACTTCCACAATTTTGGCATCTTCATCATTCACTTCACAGTTACGTAAATCTTCTGTGGTAATTATTTTTCTCTACTTAATATTCAGCTGTAACCCTGCTTTTGCATTTTCTTCCTTACTTTTCATTAGTATTTGTTCCAAGCATTTGCTATTTTCTGCTAGAAATAGGGTGTCATCTTAAATTATTGACGTTTCTTTTCCCAATTTTCACACCTCCTTCATCTGAATTTAAGGCATCATCCCATAGGATATGTTCTGCATATAAATTAAACAGAATGATAATTATGCACCCTTGTCTTACAGCCTTGCCAATTGAAAACCATTTTGTTTCCTGTCCAGAGAATACTGATCTGGTCAATCAAATGTTGTGGCATACCCATGAATGTTTTGTTTTTAATTATGCCCAAGCAACTGCCTTGAGAAGGGTGTGTGTGTGTGTGTGTTGTGTGCTTTCAAGTTATTTCTGACTTAATGATAATCCTAAAATGATCCTATCGTGGGGTTTTCATGCCAAGAGTTGTTCAGAAGGGTTTTGTCCTTGCCTTCCTTTGAGGCTGAGAGAGTGTGACTTGCCCAAAGTCACCCAGAGGACTGAACAGGGAGACAACCCTGGTCTCCAGAATCATAGTCCAACACTTAAAGCACTACACCACTACATCTCAGAGAAAGGAAGGGTGGAGAATAAATAAAAGGAAACCTGTGCTTCTTGAAAAGCTTGGCAGGCAAATGATCCTGGAGCCACTGTCCAATTTTTAAAATATTTTGCTTGTGTTTTACCTAGTTTGAGGAGGGGATAATGGATGTATGTGTTGCCTGGATATCATTTTGGACATGGTGTGTTCGTCAAGCAATGCCTGCTGCCTGGGTGTGTTGGGAGGCATGGAGAGAGGCTCCCTGGATGTATTTGTATGATTTCTGAATATGGGTTGTTACTTGTATAGATGTGCCCTCTTTCCCTTTTGGGAAATGGGTATTTTGCTATTAATCAAATAGATGTGGTCTGGAATGTCGAACTGGAAGAGTTGGTGAAAGGAGATGCGGGGGTGAACCTTCCATTCCTTCCTGTCCAACTAACTTACAGAGCTGCTTGCTGTGTGCTTGTGTTACCCCTAAACACCCCTACACAATGAGCGTATATGAGTGATAAATCAGGAAATATCCCAGTGAGCAGCCTGACCACTGGTGTTGTGTTAAGGGAGGTAAGGTCTTCCAGGCTGTGATGTCACTAGGGAGATACAGAAAGTTCATATCACACTGGGTGACATCCTGGGGGGGCATCACCCACTGGGTGGTACACCAAAGGCACTGGCACAGCTACTGGGCAAGCAAGAAAGGAAGCTTTCCTACTTGCCCAGCAGCTGTACCAAACCCTAAACGGGCCCTCCAGAGGTCACAGTGCCCCTCTCAGTGGCAATGGCTGCTGGGGGACGGAGGAGACAAGCAGAACTCTGAAGGCTTTTTTTGGGGGGGTGTAGCAATCTGGCTAGGAGAAGGGGGGCAAGCAAGGCAGTTTGCCCACACACACACACACACCAGGTGACACCCACCTTAAGGACACCACTGCTTCAGGTCTTTTATCTTGTCCTGAATCCTTTCCAAATTCACACAGTGGAGTAGTCAAGAGTTAAAGCATAACTTGGGACGTTATCACACTGGGCCCAATCCAAACAAAATCCACACGAAATCCCAACCGATACCGGATTATTGGCCCGTGTTTTCACATGACGTCGCACAGAACCCCAACAGAAAGTGGACAGAAAGTGGAAAGAACCAAGATCTTTTGAAATTCGGTTTCTTGAGGAATTGCAATTGCGCGATGAGGATCATTTCGCATTTACCGTAATGCGAAATACGTATTGGGGAGCATTTCCCCGTCATTTCCCATGGTTCCCGCGAGCATTCCTCTATCTGCACATGTGCAAGAGGCTCATTTCTACTACATTTACGGGATATTTTCGCTTGTGTGTGAACGTTCAATGCACTTACTGTAAATTCGCAATTAAGGTAATGACGTTTGTGGAAACAAGGCTTATTTCCCGTTTATTTTCGGGATGCCTCATTTCCACTTTATTTTTGCTTTCTGGGCCACGTGTGATAACGTCCATGGAAATGTTTCTTTTATTGGTCTATAGCTACATCTGCTAAACTCAGAGCTGCCCAGTTCGTATCCTATTTAAAGACAGAGAAATTAAGAAGGGAAAATTTTCAAGTATGAATGGTGTACAAATTGGTACCTTCTCCTCACTCCTCCTTTTAAATGGTACATTTCCTCCTTTCTGGCCATGAAAGTAGAGCACACACTACTGCGAATCCTGAATCTAAAACTAAGCTGTGGGGCTGAACTCCGTGAAATTATCAGGCCAATTGGACCACCAAGATTCCAATGCAGTTGTGCCCCCTGAGGAATTATAAATCAGAAGTGTACTAGATGATTAAGAACATATACAGTTTAATACAGCTATTGTAGTTGAGCTCTACCATTAATAAAAGGTCATCTGCAGCCTTTCCTATGCATACTTACTAGTGGATAAGTTACAACATACAGAGGAGATTTCGAAGTACACATTGTACTTGCAAGAGTCTTCATATTTAAGGATGATTGAGTGATAATGGATGGGAGGCGTAATTTGCTCCCCTAACTGTGCCCTATACTTTATTCTCTATACACCATAGGGGGGTTGCAGACTGCCAGAAATAGTGCAAATTGAGTCCACTTTTAGGGTTAGGGTTAGGGTTAGGGAATCATGGGAACTGTATTTTATTGTGGCACCAGAGCTCTCTGACAGAGAAGGCTCAATGTCTTAGAAAAAAATACAATTCCCATGATTCCTTAGCACTAACCCTAACCCTAAAAGTGGACTCAATTTGCACTATTTCTGGCAGTCTGCAACCCCCCATAGTCTGGGTAGATGTGTGTGTGTGTGTGTGTGTGTGTGTGTGTGTGTGTGTGTTTGTCTTTTCTCTTGAAAATAATATGTGTGTGATTTTTTATATTTCAACATATCTTCACAGCTTTTAAAGTTGTAAAATAAGGAGACAGATGTGATAGAATACCTTATAGGCATGCTTGCATTGACTTAATAGGTTCTTACCTATTTTTCTATGCTTGATATAGCAATAATTGCTGGAATCATTTTAGTTAACATAACTTTACATTTAATTAGTTTAGTAGCAGAGGTGCTAAGAAACCATTAGTGAATTGCAAATGCACATATCAGAAAATCAACAAGAGTGCACAATGTACATTGGGCATTTTGCTGGCTATTCTATGTAGTAATGTACCAGCAACCATCTACTGGATATAAACATTATGAAACTGATTCGTAATTCTAACTCCCATAAACATAACCTCATGCATGAAGGATTAACTCCCAGCCAGTGTTTTTATTTACTCAATTTTGTATCCTTCATTTATTAATCTTCCTTTTTGTTTTTCATGGTAGTGAGATTGTTTCCTGCTTTAGTTGGTGGTAGGTGTTATTTTAATTCAATGTATTCTGTGCGTTCAATATTTTATTTAAAAATGTACTACAAGTAACCAAAGTTAATAATAACCTGCCTGCCAATTTTGAGCCCCCTCTCCTTTAAAAAAAACAGTTCTGGGATCCCAGCAAATTACCATATTATTTATGGATTTTTCTGAATTTGTATCAATCAGTGGTGCCCCTGCCCAGGGTGTCACCTGGTATGGGGAGGCGGGACTTCGAGGGGGGGCTTCTGGGCAGGACTTCTGGCTGGACTTCTGGGGGGGCGGGTCATGTGACAATGGCCACACAAGCTGCAGAAACAGCCGTGCAACTGGGGAAACAGCTGCCTGCTGCCTGCCCAGGCTGGAGACCCCCCCCCAAGGCCCTTGGAAACAGCCGCACAGACCAGGAAAGCAGCTGCATGGCTGGGGAAACAGCCACCCACTGCCCACCCAGGCCAGAGACACCCCCCAGGCCCGGAGTGGCACCCACGTGGGCCCAAGGAGTGCCTGCAAGGGGCAGGGGCCAACCGGGTGTCACCCCCCTCTTCAGGGGTGTCACCTGATGCGGCCCACACTCGCCGCACCCCCTCAGTGACACTACTGGTATCAATACATATAAATTATATACAGATGCATATAAATTAATGTGTGCTGATTGAGAAAAAGAATACAAATAAACTAGAAAAAGCATACAGACAAACAAGTTAATGAGCAAGAAACATATATATGATGCATGCTGTTAGCCATTTGCTTATTTACAAAGGTAAACCTATCCAAGAGTAAATTATTAGTGAATAAATTCCAATCCCAAATAGAGTAGACCCATTGTGAATCAGTTACTAAATTTTCAGTTGACCCATACATAAATTTAATTGGTGTAATGAGTCCACTCTAGTTGGGTGTTTTCATAGCATTCTGATGCCCCTTATGCAATTGGGGCATCAGAATGGTCCCAGAGAGATAGCAACATCTCTGCTCTCCTCGTGAGAAAATGAACATTGAACAATGTTGCAAGTCACCTTTATGTGATCGTAAATCAGTATATGGTGATATAAATACATAGAATCATAGCTTTGGAAGATACCACAAGGACCATCCAATCCATCTGCCTGCCATGTAGGAACACATAGTCAAAGCACCCCCAAGATTCTGATATGTAATCCTTCTTTGGATGGCCAAAAAAACTCCAAAGAAGTATTAAAAACCTCCAAACAAGGATTACATATTAGGATGCCAGTCTGTATTTAAAAATCTCTTTTGGAATCACCATTGGAACAAATTTCACTGGCCTGGGAAGACCACAAGGCATATTCATTCATTTGGTGCATATCCTGCCTCTCTTCTAAAACAGGACTGCTCACAAAAGATTCAAAATAGGCACACATAAAAATACAAAAAGTTATAACCATTCCACTTTCAGTATATGCATTGCCCAGTGTTCATAAAATGATAATTAATGGGCAATTAAACAAATTATATTAAAGCAGTATTGAATTTAAAACTATTTAAAAATACAACGATACAGTATCCATCCATTAAAAGTGCCTTTTAGTTAGCAGTAGGGTTGCTAGGTGTCACTTATTATATGGGTTGTCCCTTGTTTGAGGGTCAGAAATCTTGTCCCATATTGGATTGGCAGATACCACTTATTATAAAGAATTGCTCCTATCTGAGGATTGGAAATCTTTTCCTTTTATATAGCTGGAGCAAGATGCCCCAGAATCCCATATTTTGGGGTAGGGGCCTTTCATAGAGATAGAAATGTGGGCATCATGTAATTTATGAGTATGAAAAATATGTTATTTTTACAAAGAAACAGATAAGTAACTTAACTGAAATCAATGGCTGGAATCATGTATGGAAGTTATGTCTCCGTAAGTGGATTTACATCTGCGGGAAATACAATTGGGTAGTTCTGTAACACCTGTATCCAGTAGAGGACTGCTGTTACATTTTTTTTTACATTTTGTTTTACATTTTGTTTTACATTTTGTTACAGCAAAATGATTGATATGCATCAGGACTGGTGCGAATCAGGATGGATATGGTATGTTCCCCGATGTGTGACAGGACATTGGCAAAGGGGTTCTGATGCACATCAGGCTCTGTTGATACACATTGGGCACTCTTGCCAGAGTCTTATTACACATCTTCACAATTCAGTAATAGACTTTCACAGTGCCTCTGCTATGTAGTTAAGTATACATAAAGATATGTAACATGGAGAGTGCTAAATACTTTCATTACTATTTAGGTAGTACACAGACTTAGTAGCTACTTCTGGATCGTGAACCCTGCATATCATGAAATTTGACTGTCCCTTATTGCTATTTTGAAAACCTGCCAACACTAATCATGAGCCAGACTTTAAATTCCAATCCAATCACTCTTGCCCTTCCACTGTACTCCAGAAAGGAACATTTCTACAAGGCTCACTCAACTTCATTTACATTTGCTTTATGCAGGAACCTCTAAAACAGTTTTGTGCTCCCCCCCCCACCAACTATGCTATTCAGCACATGCAGTTAATTAAAGTGGCATTTCTGCTGTTCCAAGGACCTAGAAATCTTAGCAGTTAAGACAATTATTCTTAGATATTCCAAATCTCAACCATCTGTTGCAGGAAAACTATTTTTTAAAAAAACATTTCATGTTAGCGACAATAAAATATACACTTTCCCCCAAAGAGAATAATTTGCCCTGTACTGGTGCATGCAAATTTGTTTCTTGAAAACATACCACCCATCATCCAACAAATTGCAGGATAGCAAACATATCATAAACCATTAGAATGTACAATAAAACCATGGCATTGATGATAAAATGATGCAGAGGCTAAAAACATACAGCAGCTTAAGATCAGAGTGGAGAATAGGTTAATGCTTTGCAGAATACAATGTTGGCAAATTTATTATTATTATTATTATTATTATTATTATTATTATTTATATACCACCCAATGGTTGCCCAATCCGGGCGGTTTACAGCATAAAACACAATTACAATAAACAGCGTATCCCTCCCCCCCTTAAAACATTATTAAACAATAACACAGTTAAAATCCAATTAACAAATTAAACAGGAAATCATAACAATTAAAATGATTAAAAACCATACCACATTACCCCTTGTTGCACTGAGAGGGGAACCAGGGTTCAAGATAGTGTCGCTGAGGGAAGAGGGGACAATCTGGGGCAGGGGCAATTTAGTCCAGAAAGGCCTGCCAGAAGAGATCCATCTTGACAGCCTTTTTGAAACTGTCCAAAGATGTTAATTGACGGATCTCGTCCGGCAGGTCATTCCAGAGCCTGGGGGCGACGACAGAAAAGGCCCTCTGGGAGGTAGCAGATAGCCTCAATCTTTGGGGCTCTAAGAAATTCCTCCCAGAGGACCAGAGCGTGCGGGGAGGATTATACGGGAGGAGGCAGTCTCTGATATAGCTTGGACCCAAGCCATTTAGGGCTTTAAAGGTAATAACCAACACCTTGTACTGGGCCCGGAAGCCAATAGGCAGCCAGTGGAGGGACCTCAAAACTGGAGTGATGTGGTCCCTCCTAGGTGTTCCTGAAACAAGCCTGGCTGCCATATTTTGAACTAACTGTAGCTTCCGAACCAGGCACAAGGGTAGCCCCATGTAGAGTGCATTATAGACGTCAAGGCGGGAGGTTACCAGTGTGTGCACAAAAGTCTCAAGATCCCTTACTTCCAGAAAAGGGCGCAGCTGGCGAATCAGTCGGAGCTGATAACAGGCTCTCCTGACTGTCGCATTAACCTGATTCATCATCAGGAGCGACGAGTCAAGGAGAACCCCCAGACTGCAAACACAGTCGCTGGAGGAGAGTGTGACCCCATCCAGGACTGGAGGTTGCAACCCAATTCTTGGTTTCGGGGCCGCTACCGTGAGCACCTCCATCTTGTCTGGATTCAGTTTCAATCTGTTTTTCCTCATCCAGCCCATTACTGCTCGAAGACATTCATTGAGAGAGGAGATGCTATTGGAATTCGAGGCCGACGAACGAGACACGGAGAAATAGATTTGAGTGTCATCAGCATACTGATAACAGCGTACTGATAACACCCAGCACCATAACTCCGTATAATCTCACCCAGCGGCTTCATATAGATTTTGAATAACATCGGGGACAAAATAGCTCCCTGAGGGACCCCCACAAGTGAGCTCCCTCTTGCTGGAACTACAGTCCCTGAGCAGCACCCTCTGGGACCTACCAGAGGCTTTAAAGGTAATAACCAACACCTTGTACTGGGAAGGCCTGAAAAGAATGCTATGTAGCAAGGGTAGGCAACCTTTCTCTTTTAAGGGCCAAGGGACTTCAGCTCCCAGAATCCCAGGAGCTATTGGCCAACATGGGACTATTGGCCAACATAGCTGAGGCTTCTGGGAGCTGAAGTCCCTCGGCCCTTAAAGGGGAAAGGTTGCCTACCCCTGCTATGTAGGCATCAGATTGAAACTAGAGTTAACTTTTTGGACAACAATTCCCAGGATCCAACATCCAGCTGAACCACTGGCTTTTGAACCCCAATTTTTGGGGTTTTTTTAGTCTCTGCACCAGACACATCTTATTAAAAAGATCATTTCATAACTGGGTTGCTTCTACCATTAAATGTTTTTCTTCCTTTGGTGTAACAGTTTCATCTATTGATGAAGTTGAAAAAGAGTTTCTGTAAAGATTTCAGACTAACAGCTGGGTCATGCAGGGAAAGACAGCCAAGAGGACAAACAAATGGGTCCTAGAGCAGATCAAACCAGAAACCTCCCTGGAAGCCAAGATGACCAAACTGAGGCTCTCATACTTCGGATACATCATGAGAAGAGAGGACTCTTTGGAAAAAAAAAAACAATAATGCTGGGGAAGGTAGAGGGAAGTAGGAAGAGAGGAAGGCCACATACTAGATGGATGGATTCTATTAAGGAGGTCATGGGTATTAAGGGGTTGCAGGAATTAAGCAGAGCAGTGGAGGACAGAGGGTCTTAGAGATATCTCATCTATAGGGTCGCCATGTCGAGATCAACTTGAGGACATTTAACAGCAATTGAGGTGTTCAACCTAGTCTTGTCAAAAAGCTCAGGCACCTCACCAAACTACAAATCCCAGTATTCTGTAGGATAAAGTCAGTTACTAAGTGATATCAAACTGCTTTGCTTCTCCAATGTGGATACACCCCTAAATGGGAAGTTGACATACGAGTAGATCACCATGACCAGACCATCATGGTGATCTACTCGTATGTCAACTTCCCATTTAGGGGTGTATTGACACTGGAGAAGCAAAGCAGACCATCAGTGTTCAGGAAGGCCTGCAAATGGCACTCCAGCTGAAGCTGTTAAAGGCAGTCCATGCTCCCAGGGCCACCCGAACCTCTCATAACAGAGCTGGATCCATGAGCATTCCCAGATTGTGAGCCTGCTCTTTCAGAGGGTGATATAACCTGTCTAGAAGCGGTTGAACACTGATTGCCTGTACCTGGTTTGTACAGACAATCTGGTCTGTACACATT
Organism: Phrynosoma blainvillii; assembly: GCA_026167975.1. Taxonomy (NCBI): domain Eukaryota; kingdom Metazoa; phylum Chordata; class Lepidosauria; order Squamata; family Phrynosomatidae; genus Phrynosoma; species Phrynosoma blainvillii. The sequence continues at coordinate 304,119,511 of JANUYF010000001.1, read as the reverse complement.
GCCTGTACCTTATATCCAGACCATAAACAAATCCAGACATATGCTTTGGACTTTCTTTGCCTTATCTGCATGTGTGGCAAAAAGTATGATCGGCAGACTGATGGCATGTGCCTCCAGAACCACATATGACCTTCAGCAACTTGATATAGATGTTGCAAAGAATGGGAGGTGGGATAGAACACTCTGAGATCCCACCATGCAAGTGTTGTGTGGTTGAACAGAAATCTCTTCCAATGTCACCTTCTTGAACTGATTGTGCGCAGCTAGACATGGTACCATTGCATCAATTGTATCCCTGTATACCAGTCCCATAGAACTTTTCCAGCAAAACAGCAAGATCAATGAGTTCAATTCAATGGTAGCAAGTGTTTTGGTGACATGAAGAAGAATTAGTATGGTTGTACTCTACCACTTCTCTTACCAGTCAAAGGGCATCCAATAAGGTGATCAGGGCTGTTTCAGTACCAAAATCAGGCCTGAACATAGGCTAAAATAGGCCCAGATATTCCTTTTAATCCAAAAGCACCTGAAATCCATTTACCATCCCTCCCCTCTAATATCTTTCTTGACTTGCAACTAGGAAATGATAATGATAACAATCCTTACTTGGCCATTCTTCAAACAGATAGCATTAATTTCTTTTGTATCAGTCCTTAATTTCTCCATTTATCATTTGCCATTGTAAAATCACCTAAGAGGAGTTGTTATTTTTTTTCTTTCCAATCAAGAAAGTCTAACCACTGTCAAGTATCAGACACCTAACTCAGCAGGAACAGATACTATTCAAATCAAGGAAAACTCTTGTGCTCATTCTTGATGAGCTGCGTTCCTCTTCATCTAGAGATGATTATTGTTCACCTGTTTAGAAGCTGGCATCTGAACCATCCACAAAAGACTGTCTTTGGTGAAAAGAAAGATTCTTTATTAGAGAACTATATGTAGCGGAGTGGGGAGATGGGCTCTGTTACCTCTCACTAGATGCCTAAGAAAGAAAGAAGATATGGAGGAGAATAAAGTCAGTCATGAGAGTCCCAGTCTGTAGGTGAGGAAACAATACAAAGACTAAAGGCCTAAGCAGACTGCCAGAAATAGTGCACATTAAATTGAGGCACTGCCCTGGCTCAGTGCTAGGGAATCATGGGAACTGTATTTTTTTCTGAGACATTGAGCCTTCTCTGTCAGAGAGCTCTGGTGGCACAATAAATTACAGTTCCCATGATTCCCTAACCCTAACCCTAAAAGTGGACTCAATTTGCACTATTTCTGGCAGTCTGCTAAGGCCCTAAATACCCTAAAGCCACCAGGTCCCTTCTGATCTTAGAAGCTAAACAGTGTCAACCCTGATTAGTATATGGATGGAAGGCCACCAATGAGTTTCAGGTGCTGTAGGCTCTGTTTCAGAGGAAGGAACTGGCCAAACCACCTCTGGCTATTCCTTGCCTAAGAAAACCCTATGAAATTCAAGGGACCACCATAAGTCAACAGGCAACTTGAAGGGATATACACACACACAAACTTGAACTTAACCATTCATTCTAGGTTTATATCTCCTTGTGGAAGTATGTTTTCACATCTCTGCACTTTCTGCAGTTAGGTCCAGAGTATCTGAAAGACTGTGGGGCTCTACAGACGGCCCCTAAGGGGAGGCTCTGTGCTGCCCCTGGGAACGCCGGATTGGGGCCACAGCAACCGCATGCCGCAGCCCCAATCCTGCACTTTGCTGCTCCAAAAAGAACTGGCAAATGCTGCTCCTTTTTGGAGTGGCAAAAAGTCACCCTTACTGCCACAGTGGCAGCTTTTCTGCACTCCTTTGGCGCAGTGTGTCTGTACGCTGCACCAAGGGAGTGCCCTGACACCACCCGCCATGCGGTGGGGCATGCAGCATGACGGTGGCATCAAGGCAGAGTTGGGGCAGCTGGCATGCAGTCACCAAACCCCAACTCCACACCCAGGCTGGCCCTTTTGGCCAGTCTGTACAGGGTGTGTATCTCCCAATATGAACCTGCAAGGGTCTTAAGGTCTACAGGGAAAAATTTTCTCTCGGTCCCACCACGATCACAGGCCTGCTTGGTGAGGACATGAGAGAGGACCTTCTCAGTGGCTGCTCCCACTCTCTGGAACTCCCTTCCATGGGATGCTAGGCTGGCCCCCTCTCTGCTTTCCTTTCTCCAGCAGGCAGACTTTTTAGTTGTTTAAGCAGGGTTTTAATATATAACCATGTCAGGAAGGCTTTGATATGGGGTGTGTGCTCTAGTTATGTTTTTAACTTCTGTATGTTTTATGTAATTTTATACTGTTTTTAGCTTGATGATTGTTTTTAATTTTTAGTTTTAAGGTTTTACAAACTATTTTATTGTGAGTGACTTTTTTGAGAGCTGCTTTTGGGGTTTCTGTTTTGGGAGAAAGGCAGCATAGGAATAAAATGAAATGAGAAAGAGAGAGGGGGAAACAGAGCTTCAAAAGTCATTTTTAAAGACCTAAATTCAACGGCTAGTAACAAATAAATTAGACTCATTAAATTAATTGTCAAATGGTAAATCCCATTGGGTGCCAGAGTGGTGTAGTGGTTTGAATGTTGGACTATGACTCTGGAGACCAAGGTTCAATTCATGGCTCAGCCAAAACCCATTGGGTGAACTTGGGCAAATCGCATGGCCCTAGCCTCAGGGAAAGGCAGTGGCAAAGCTCCTCTGAACAAATCTTGCCAAGAAAACCCCATGATGTTTTAGAGTCATCATAAGTCCGAAGTGACTTGAAGATACACAACAACAACAACAAATCCTACTGATTCTGTGAACCTATTCTTATCTGGGACCGATAATTAGATTTAGGTCTAAAATAATTTTTATAACTTACTGTAAACCCCTCCCCACTAATTTATAGCTGTTAAACCTATCACATGCATACCTAAATAGTGTTGACTTATTATGTTAGTTATGTTGCTCACTACAAATCACTTTTTAATTACTTCTTTTAAAAGTTAGGCTTGATAAGGGAATGGCAAAACCACTATGAATATTTCCACTTAAAACATCCCTAGAAATATCTTTAAATATCTTTAAAATTAACCCTAAAAAATAACAAGAAAATGCTCTCTTCACACATACACACAAAATAGCAATAGCAGCTTCATTTATATCCCGCTTCATACTGCACTATGCAGTCTCTAAGCAGTTTACAGCTGTAAGCTAATTGCCCCAAACAAGCTGGGTACTCATTTTAGTGACCTCAGAAGGATGCATGCCTGAGTCAAGCCTGAGCCCTTGTCTGGTGTTGAACTCACAACCGTTCTCACAAAATTAACTTCATTATGCCCTGCTCCAGAGACTAGGACCCGAAACAATGGATGCAAGCTGCAAGAAAAGAGATTCCACCTCAACATTAGGAGGAACTTCCTGACAGTAAGGGCTGTTCGACAGTGGAACACACTCCCTCGGAGAGTAGCGGAGTCTCCTTCCTTGGAGATCTTTAAGCAGAGGCTGGATGGCCATCTGTCAGGGATGCTTTGATTGGGAGTTCCTGCATGGCAGGAGGTTGGACTGGATGGCCCTTGTAGTCTCTTCCAACTCTATGATTCTATGATTCTATGATTCTATGATTCTATGCCCTTGTTACTATAAAAACTGACCCATTTCATGCTGTGGCATCTGGTAGTCCCGATGTCAGTGGAGCAATGAATCCACTTTGGTTTTTAATGCAAAATTTCATGTGCTGAGCCTATTTTGGGACTACATTTTTAGAATATAGGATAGGTCCTTCATACTGCAATTCAGAGCAGGTGCACTGCTTCGCTGACATGGAAGCTATTGGGTAGCATAATCTTTCATAGATTAGGTCTATTTCATCTGAGAAAGTAGACCTAGTCTATGAAAAATTATGCTACAGTTTCTTTTGCACAGTTAGTCTCAAAGATGCTTCAAAAACCCTTTGCCACTTTCCAGACTAACACGGCTATGTCTTTGAATAGAAGCTATGGGTTACCCCTGATTACAAGTAACTTAATTCCAAGCTCTGACCATTCCTGTAGCCATTTTCTCTGCTTGGCAAAGGATTTTCAGGCACATCTTCAACAGGTTTACATAAAAGTTCCAGCCCTATCATGGTCCTTTGGCAAGACAGCCTGCCTGTCTTTCATTACTGACACCTCTGGGTGCTTGGCTCACAGTCTTCCTCAAATCTGCAGCGAGTTCTTCAAAAGCATTCCATCTCTTTGCTACTGTTTCAGTGGGTCCTCCTGGTCCACTTTGACTCCTGTCACAACTGCTGGTCTTGAGTTTGAAAAAATTGCCTTCACCCAAGGCATATTCTGTCAGAAAAAGGACAGGATGGCAGCCAGTCATGCCCTTTTTTCAGTCTAAATCAAAAGCCACAGTTTCATCCCCAAGGACATACCTCTTTCACCCCTCTTTTATAAGTAATATAGATGAGTACCAAGTGGAAATAGTGTACACAACCTCCTGACATTATCATTAGGTTTCCTTTGCTTGTTTGCCATTCATCTATGCTGGAGCTCTCCCTGCTACAAGGTAATACTCTCCATGATTCAAGCACTGGCTGGAGGATAACTGTGTATAACAGTCATCACCATCACCATCATCATCACCATCTTGGTTTCACATTCTACCAGATGTTACTGACTGGAGTTTTAGACCATTAGTTATTCAAAATCTATAGAAGAACCTTGGAATCAGTGAGGTCTTGTCAGATAATGTGGCACATTCCCAGTACACCAAATGCATCTGAGGAAGTAGACTTAAGTCTATGAAAGCTCATGCTGCCAACTTCTTTCTTTAGTTAGTCTCAAAAGTGCTACAAGATCTCTCTACATACTTATTCCCAGTACTGTCATCTTTTGAAATTATGCTATTGTGATCCTATCTGTAGTTGTTTCATTCAGACATTTTGTCATTCTATTTGGAATTGTTCCCACTGCACCATTCTCTACTGGAACCACAGTTGTTTTCTTTTCCTAGATGCTTAATCTCAATTTGTAAGTGTTGATATTTTATAACCTATTCCTTCCCTTTGCCTTCAATTCTGTTGTCCCCAGGGATTGCCGCATCTATAATCCAAGATATTTTTTTTCAAAAACAGTTATGTGTGGCATATTATGTTCCAATTGTTTGTAAGTTTGAATGTTAAAGTCCCACAACAAGCTCATGTCATTATTATTTTGCATTATTCGTATTGGTTTAAATCCTATCGTCAATCCTGACTAGACTAAATTAACTGTGAATCACTGAGATTAACCTCTATGTTGAATCATCATTCAGCCCTTGATTGAAAGGGTCTACTCTGGTTGGAACTGACTAACAAGATGCTAGTCATTATTAGAAAATGTCTTACATCACTGTTCATCTTACAATATCTGAATAGTTTACAAAGTGCTGTCAAGCAATCTAATAGAAGAGTAGCAACTGCTGTCATCAATATCAACTTCAGCCATAAAAGGGAGGCTGTACATAAAAATAGACAGTATATCAAATGGTACTCACATTGATTTGTTATATTTCTTACCCTAAGGCCAATGGCATCCTTGTTAGTTTCATTGCAACCTTTCTTTCTTTTTTTCTTTCTTTTTTGGCTGTGTTCTGTTTTGTTTTTCAGTTCTCTTCTATACTTTTTGATCTGTTTGGTAGTGCCACACAGTTTCTCACATGAAAGGTATCCTTTTTACCCTTGCTCTGTGCTATTGTTATCCCAGCACATCATTTATTTACTAGGTTTTTAATGGGCCATAGGGAGAGCCTCTCCTGCATGAACAATGTAGCACACTAGCATTCACCTGTTGTTCCTAGGCCACTAAAGGAGCCATATAGACCCCAATGACTTGGTGTCCCCAGGCCTCTGTGTTGCCAAAATACACACATACACACATCTCACTGTAAATTTGCTACTCTCCATCACCCAGAGTAGTCAACAAGCTTGTTTCTTCAACTCTCAGGATCATATCCTGCAACTGTCCCAACTTGGCAGGAAAATTCCAAAAATATAAACTATGCATATAAGAGATGAAAAATAATGTTAAAAACTACAAAGCTCATGGCTAATTTGGGGCTCAATTGGATGACCCTTGGGGTCTCATTTTCTATGTTTAAAACTGTACATTTGCAGGCAGATAGCAAAAGGCTTTTCAGCTCTGCTTCAGTGAAACAGGAACAAAGGAATGTGTTTTTTGGCCTTGAAGGCTAAGCTAGACAGTCATCTTTAAAGCCAAAGTAGATAAGGATGGTATGAGCAGGCAGTGGGGAGGAAAGCTAAATTTGTTCGCGCATGGCAAATACAAGTGTAACATAATCAGCAAAGGAGGGGGTTTTGGAGTTGTGTCCTGTAACCAATGAAAATAGTCAATTATGCATATATTAATATAATTATCAGTTAGCTGTGTAAGATGGTATATAAGGATGTTGATAGCCCTTTCTTTTCTGCCCTTGCTTCTCCATATCTTTAATCTCTCTCTCTCTCTACTGGCTCTTTCCCTTCGGTCTTTAAACACCCCAATTCTGAAAAAAAACTTCTCTTGATCCCTCTTCTCTGTCTGGCTATCATCCGATTTCTCTTCTTCCTTTTCTTTCCAAAGTTTTGGAATGGGTTGTTTATTCTCGCTGTCTTGAGTTTCATCAAGCCAACTCCATTCTTGATCCCTTTCAGTCTGGTTTCTGCCCACGGCATTCTACAGAGATGGCTCTAACAAAGATCTTTTGCGGGCCAAGGCTAATGGACTTTTCTCTGTTCTCGTTCTTCTTGATTTGTCTGTGGCCTTTGACACTGTTGATCACTGTCTTTTATTTGATATACTTTCTGACCTTGGGTTCTCAGATTCTGTCCTTGATTGGTTTAAATCTTATCTGTCAGACAGATCTTTTGCAGGGGTCATAGGCAGTCAGGCTTCATCCTCTGTTCCGTTAACTGTTGGAGTTCCCCAGGGCTCTGTTTTGGGTCCCCTACTGTTTTCCCTTTACACATTGTCTCTAGGAAAGCTCATCAGTTCTTTTGGTTTCTCCTATCATCTGTACTCCGATGACACTCAGCTGTATCTCTCCACCCCTAACCTTTCTTCGGATCTTGAACAGCAAGTTCCATCTTGTCTTACAGCTGTCTCTCAGTGGATGCGCCATCGGCACTTGAAGCTCAATATGTCCAAAACGGAGCTTCTTGTTTTTCCACCAAAGCCTACTGTTCAATACTCTTTTTCTGTTTCTGTTGACAATATTTCTATTCAACCTGTCCAGGAAGCCCGCAGTCTTGGTTTTATTTTTGATTCCTCTCTGTCGTGTATCCCCCAGATTCAGGCCACAGCCAAGGCATGTAGATTCTTTTTGCATAATATTGCTAAAATCCGACCATTTCTCTCAGCCTCTACTGCCAAGATTTTGGTGCATGCCTTAGTGGTCTCACGACTAGATTATAACCTTCTCCTGGCAGGGCTCCTGCTTTCTCACCTCCATCCTTTAATTTCGGTCCAGCATTCTGCTGCACGTATTATTACATCTGCTCACCATTTTGACCATATTTCTCCTTTATTGTCATCCCTTCACTGGCTCCCCCTCCCTTTCTATATTCAGTATAAGCTTCTGTTGTTGACTTTTAAAGTCCTGCATGGGTTGGCCCCTCCTTATTTATCAGAGCTTCTTTCCCCTTACTGTCCCACCCGTGCCCTCCGCTCTGGTAGTCAAGGTCTGCTGTCTCAGCCTAGAATTTTTACTGCTCCGTCACAGATCCATCCCTTTTCACTCGCTGCCCCTCATTCCTGGAACCTCCTTCCCCTACAAGCACAGGGCATCACTTCTTTGACCAGCTTCAAAGCTGAGTTAAAGACTATATTGTTCAGGGAAGTGCTCGCAGGCATTGTATGATGATTATTTGATGTTTTTAATTTGTTGCTTTCTTTGTATTATCTATTTTATTATTTTGTAGAATGTACGCCATCGGCAGGCTTTTTAATCTATTTTCTCTATTTTATTAACTGTATATACAGTGCTGTATAAATCTACAGTGCTATATAAATAAACAACAACAACAACAATAATAATAACAACAATAATAAGGGGACACTTTCAGGCCCGTCGACATTAAAGGAATAAACTCAATTTTTCCTGATTTAAGGGTCTCTGTTTCCTGTTTTACCCACATTAAGGATGTTTTGAAAGCAATCTTCCTTGATTCCACAGAAGGCTAGATGCTGCTGACAATAGCAGACCTCATGTCCTAGCTGTATAATACGAATGCAGCCCGTTAGGTGCCTGCTCTGATTGTTCATTATGAAATGAAGAGCATAAGCTGACCATGATGGGAATCCCAATGTGTCACTTGCACTGACATACCTAAAGATCTTCCAGCTTTCCAAGAAAGCTAGTCGGGGCTGAAAGGGAGCCAAATACTGTTCTGCTTCATTTTGCTCTTTGTAAAAAGGAAGCTGGATTTGTAGGCCTCTTAAGTGTCATTTTCTGCAAATTCTCTCTGGCTGGCCCTTTCAGAACTCTGCCAGCATAATATTTTCCAAAATTCCCATTAATAAGTGTCTTTCTCTGCTAACAGTTTACAGCACAAGTAACTGCAAAGTTCAATTTGCTGAAATTATGAAGGCATTGCTGATAAGGACCATATTATAGGGCACTCATATGCTGAAAGCATTAACTTCAGACTTTGAACTTTTAAAATATGCATTGATGGATCCAATTAAGGTGGAACATAGGATTAAAGCTATTAAGGCAAGTGTGTGTCTGTCTCTTTGTGTGAGGTTATGTGAGTGTGTGTGTGTGTGTATGCTCACACATGCATCACAGTTGCCTTAATATTTCTAATCCTGCACAGTGTTTTTAAAAATTTATTGTTGCTATGTGCCTTCAAGTCATTTCCAACTTATGGCGGCCCTAAGGGGAACTCTATCACAGGGTTTTCTTGACAAGATTTATTCAGTGGGAGTTTGCCATGGTCTTCCTCTGAGGCTAAGAGAGTATGACTTCCCCAAGGTCACCCAGTGGGTTTCTATGACTGAACAGAGATTCAAACCCTGCTCTCCAGGGTTGTGATTCAATGCTCAAACCACTATACCACATTGAATAAACCCATTGAAAATGGAAATTACATAAGTTTGGGATAGGCAGCTGCAGCAGGTTTGGAAAACAGTATTTTTCATTGGTACCATCTGGGGCTGAATGGACTGTACAAATGCTCCCCAAGAATCCCCTGAAAATGGCCCGAAATCGGTGCAAGAAATGCACCCACAACATTGCTGCTGTGTATGGACCTTTATGTGTTGACCAGGACCTTGGGCTTTGTATTATATTGAAGAATATCACTTTAGAGAAACAACTTCTGCTTTGGGGAAAAAATAATTACAAATATTTTAATTGCTTTGGGAAATGTATAGGAGAAGGATGACATTTTAATGACAGTGAATGGATAGGTTGACATCTATACTGTTGATAGCTATTATTATTATTATTATTATTATTTATTATCTTATTATTTTTCTTTGGGTTTAAACTCTTCTGTGTATCAATTGTTTGATTATTTGCATATCTATTTTTTTTATTATGCTCCTCTCTTACAGTGGGCCCTTCCCATCCACAGGGGTTCAGTTCCAGAGAGCCATGCAGATTTGAAAAATATGGATGGCTTCAACCCATATTATTCAATGGGTGCCAAGGTGCATGCAGATGTGCTGACATTTGCCACCATTGAATAATATGGGGCATAGCAAGCCGCATTTTTCCCATCTACATGGTGAGAAGCACTGTGGATAGGAAGAGTGAAAGGCTTTGTATGACATTCACAACGGTGGAAGCCAGGGGTTACAAGGCATTCTGTTATGCCTGAATTGACCAAATTCAAATTTATGTAATTACAGCTAGGTTTGAACATTATGGACCATCAGACTAGATACCCATACAGCGGGAGGGGGGTGCTTAGGCCCATTTCTCACTCTTGAACTGACTGTGGGGTGCACACAAATTTGGCTGCCATACATTGCTGATATTTGTCATTAGAATGTAGCTAAAGCCTGCTTCCAGTTTGTTTGAAAACATATTTGGGCAGTAAGCAAGTCACATGAGGAGCAGACTCCTTGTTAACTAGAATTATGCTTCCAGGAGGCTTCTGGAGAGCCATTCCCTGTTAAAACTTGCAAAAATAGGGACATATATACGTACTGATTTTAGGTTCTATTAAATGAATTACATTTGATTTTAAAGAAGTAAAAAGTAGACCACAATTATTATTATTTTTTACACAAATAAAGTACACATACATAACATGTAACATATTACAAATAACATAAACCAATAACATTCATCTCTATTATCCCCTTCCCTCCCCCCTCCCCTAAACTTAAAATACCTTCCATTCTCCTTCTCTACATACATTCCCAAGACTAGACAACACAAAACTGACTTCCTTGGTCTGAACGCATGCCGTTTATTTTATTGACTCTAGTTGTCTATCTTTTTGTTAGTAGTAGCTGATTTTCTTTTGACTTCACCTATAAAAGTAGACCACAATTTTAAGTAGATAAAAAGGGAAGGCTACAACCATCGTCTAGGGAGGGGGTAGTTTTTAATGTGTAGTTTCATTTAGTTAAGTCTGTTAATTTGTATTGCTTGTTTGTTTTTGTTATATAGTAGTTTTAGATATATATAAAATGTATTTTTGTTTGTGTGTGTTTGTGTTAATCAAAAATATTTGTTTAAAACTAGCAAAAATATGTTGATGTTGTTTCGGCTGCTGTTGCTATTTAACTACTGCCCACATACCACAAATTTTGCTGGTGGGGAACTGCAGGGATGATATGGGGGCCTGTGAGCAACAGGATGCCCACTCCTGGGGCTTGTTCCCCCTACAAAATAACCCGGTGTGGAAACTGGGTTATTTTGTGATCGAATCCCTCCAGGGCCATTTACTACCCTTTTAATCCCCTTTGTCGTTCACACTTGAGGAGAACGGCTGCCATAGAGAGAACTGGAAAGCACACAACAACAACAAATAGAGGAGGGGCTGGCTGAAAGAAGCCAGCAAGAGCCGGCACAGCTCCCAGAGCTAAAAGAAGCCTGCAAGAGCCAGCGCAGCCCCCAGAAGCAAATCTGACCCATCATTCCCACTTATTGAACACGGATCAGATTTGGGTCTTTTCAAAAGAACCGCCCAAAAACTAGTGTCAGAAAAGAGCAGTTCTTTTGCATTTGTCTCACTTCAGTGCAATTTAAACCAAGCACAGTAGGATTGGATCTGGTTTCAAGTGGAAGCGATGGTCATATAACCCGATCAGCAATTCAGGTTAAATCGTAGTGGGAACAAGGCCCTGGTGTCAGACAGAAACTAACTAAGCTAAGGGCCTATGCCAGGGGTAGGCAACCTTTTCCCCTTTAAGGGCCGAGGGACTTCAGCTCCCAGAATCCCAGGAGCTATTGGCCAACATGGGACTATTGGCCAACATGGCTGAGGCTTCTGGGAACTGAAGTCCCTCGGCCCTTAAAGGGGAAAGGTTGCCTACCCCTGGCCTATGCAGACTGCCAGAAATAGTGCACATTAAATTGAGGCACTGCCCTGGCTCAGTGCTAGGGAGTCATGGGAATTGTATTTTTTTCTGAGACATTGAGCCTTCTCTGTCAGAGAGCTCTGGTGCCACAATAAATCACAGTTCCCATGATTCCCTAGCACTGAGCCAGGGCAGTGCCTCAATTTAATGTGCACTATTTCTGGCAGTCTGCAAAGGCCCTAAGTTCACCAGACTTAGCCTACCCCTGTTGTTGTTGTTATTGTTGTGTACCTTCAAGTCGTTTCCAACTTACAGCAACCCTAAGGCAAGCCTATCACAGGGTTTGCATGCCAAGATTTGGTCAGCGGGGTTTTTTGCCAATGCTTCCCTCTCAGGCCAAGAGAGCATAATTTCCCTACGGTCATCCAGTGGGTTTCCATGTCTGAGCAGAGATTCAAACTCTGGTCTCCAGAGTCACAAGTCCAGCACTCAAACCACTACACTACACTGGCTTCCCCTACCACTGGATAAAGCCTTCTACCAGGAGACAATATTCGTTTGGTGGAAAGAAAAATAAAAGTCAAACTTGATCTTTACAGGAATATTCCCTACAATTAACATATTTTGCTTCCCACTGTGGAATTTCTTCAAAGATACAGTGCCAAGTAAATAAAAAGAAAGTGGCATGAAAAAGGAGATGTGATTGTCCATTTGGTGCCATTTTCAGGAGATTCTGGCCATTTAGTTTGCTGTTTGTGGTATACTGTCATCTACATATGAATTCAGATGTGACACACAGACATGAATGTTTGGGCTCTTCCATCCTTTCTTGTACCACCTCTCTCTTATGTGTTGGCTAACAGAGGTTCACAGAAGGGAAGACTGCTGTTTTAACAAAGCTGGTAGACTGGGATCTATTCACCGCATTAGGATGAAAGTTAATGAATGGGGAGGCCAATGAGAATCCAAACACAAGGCCCATCACAATGATCATGTTCACTTCCACTTGAGTTTCATGGCAACATCCTATAGAATCCTAGCATTTGCAGTAAAGAGAGAGGTATGAAATACCCATCAACATTTCACAGATGAAAACTAGGACATGTGTGGCCAAGAAACATCAGAGGGTGGTCAAAGTGGCAATAGCTATTAATGAGGAAGAACAAAAAGCCAGGAGAAAACTACAGCAGTTTGCTTTCGGCTGAGCCTACTGGGAGAGGCAAGATGCCACCTCTCCTCTTACCCCTTCTTCTGAATTAATTGAATGTGAACAGCTTTGGCATTTTAAACTCAGTTTGCAGGAACTGAAGTAAGGTGAGGACAAAAAGGGGAAATGGGAGGAAGATAGCAACATGGTGTCAAGAACATGTGGCACCCTGGTCTGGAAAATGACATGGATGTGGCCACTGAAAGAAACTGGAGCAATGGTAACAGGGTTACTACAGTTCAAGTGACAGGTGTATAAGTTAGCATTTGGCAAGCTGTGCATCATGGGAGGTCTGATGCAACATGCACAGTGGATGAGACCAGCCAGGTATGCATCACGGGAGCTCTGATGCAACAGGCACTGGAGGTGAAACCAGCCAGGTTTCATTAGTGCATGGCTGTCACATGTTCCTAAGAAGACCACCTATATATGGGAGGGAGTCAGAATCTCTGTTGTTGGTTAGTTGTCATTGGTAGTTGGCAAAGCACTTTGTTGGTCTTTTTTAGTTGTGAGTATTCAAGACAGATGTCTGATACTCTATGTATCTTTGTAAATATTTGTAACAAAGATTAACACCCTTATTGAGTGAAGTATTGCTGTACAGCTATTCATTTCTCCAAGCTGAAAGCAGCACCTGCATGTGGGGGGATTTTTCCTGTGCTGTCTGGAGCACGATTCTTCACAGAAGACCATCTTCCGGGTGTTTCTGCCTACATGCTTCAACTCTGCATGTGTGTATGCTAGATTCTACCTATCTGCATACCCCAGCATGGGTTATGGCCCCAGTGTGCACGTAGACAACACCTGAGTTGTTGTGAGAGTTCCAGAATTGCCAGTGGTTTGCTGCTGAATCCACAAAGGGCGAAGACGAAGTCCTGAAACTGAGTGAGGTAAAGGTTCCTCTCTGTCAGTGCTGTTATCAGTGTGCCGGGGAAGGCTTATCAAGCTTCCACATGTGTTGGCTACTTGCCCGGGCTGTTGTCAGTTTGCCCAGAAGTCCATCTGCATCTGTTTGTTGCTGACACAGAGCAGGAAAATGGAAACAGCTATTAGATTTCAGAAGCTGAGTGAAACAAATTATGCTTCTTGGAAAATCTATATGCAAGCTTTACTGATAAAACAAGACTTATGGGACATTGTGCAAAATCAACGAGATCCAACAGACGAATCTCAGATTGGTGATGACTGCAAGGTGCAGGCTTCAATTGTTTTAGCCCTAGAAGAAAGCCAGTTGAATCACACTAGGGAAAAGCAGACAGCTTTTGATGTGTGGCGTGCCTTGGAACGAGTTCATCAGCCCGGCAGAGCCTTATCTAAGATGCTTTGTTGTAGAAAACTGTATAGCTGTAAGTTGCAGGAGGGTGCTTCTGTAACTACTCATCTGGAGAGAATTGAAAGCTTGTTTGCAGAGTGCAGCAGCAAAGGCATTCAGATGGAGGAGTCTCAAAAAGTCTTCATACTCCTGAGCAGCTTGATCATTGAGTGGAACTTTTTGATGTATGGCCTCCAGGGAGTTGCCAAGGCAGATCTGAGGACTAAGCTTGTGGTTTCAAGAATTCTGGAGGAGGTCAAGAGATGATACTTCGAGGAGAGGTCCAGGGAAGCTCGGAAAACAAGCAGGAGACAACCAACCACTGAGACATCCCAGGAGGGGAGTGCTGCCATCTGCAGGACTAAGCAGTGGTTTCCCTGTGGAGAGACTGGACATTTCAAAAAGGACTGTCTGAGAGTCTCTGCAGCAAAGAAAAAGCCCCAGGAAGGGAGGGGGTTTATTTCTGCTGTAAAGGGTGTTGTAAGTGGGAAGAAGGGAGACCCGGCCTGGATTTTAGATAGTGGATCTTCTCATCACATGGTACCAGACAAAGGGAGACTACAGAACCCAAAACCAGCACTAGTAGACACAGTGGTGTTTGCTGATGCTGAATCTGGCAGAGTGGAGTTTAAAGGGTCTGTATTCATCCCAGAGCTGATGAAAACATTTCATAATGTTTTGTGTGCACCTAGACTGCAGAATTCTCATGTGAGTGTGGCATCCCTATCTCATGATGGGTTTGAAGTCCATTTGAAGGGGGATGAAGGAGTAATCTCCAAGGAGGGGGCAGTGTGTGGTAAAGCTGTCAAGAAAAATCAGGTATACCACTTGGTGCCACAGGTACAGTGTGTCAGTGTTGTTAACAAACCATTACATGAAAATTGTGAACACTATTTTCATAGGGTAATGGAGCACACAAGTTTCAAAGGTTTGAGAAACCTGGAGAAGGTATGCCCAGATTTCAAGGTGAAGAAATGCAACAGCTACCTTGATTGTGCAGTGTGAAAAAGGGTGAAAGTCAAGGCTTACCCAGTTGCCAAAGTAAGCAAGTGTGCCACCCAGAGGCCTTTTCAGGTGGTACACGCAGACTTGTCAGGACCTCACCAAGTCAAGAGCATGGGGGGGAGCAGGTTTACCCTGCTCATAGTGGACTGACACACCCAGTATTCTTATGTTGCTATATTGACAACCAAGGGTAAAGCTGCTGACCAGGTCAAAAAGTGGGTCAATGCCATTGAAAGGGAATTTCCCTACAAGATGGGCACTTTTGTGACCGATAGGGGTGGAGAGTTCCTTGCCGAAAGTCTGCAGCAGTGGTTTAGGCAAAAGGGAATTCAGCACAAAACCACCAATCTGGCTTGCCCAGCCGAGGATGGTTTGGCTGAAAGGCATATTGGCATGATCAATCAGATGAGAGACTGCATGCTAGAAGACGCTGGGGCACCACCAAATTTGTGGGCAGAAGTCACAAAGGTAGCATGCCATACCATTATGGTGCATTGCAATCAATCAGACACCATATTTCCTGTTACATGGAAAAACACCCAATTTAAAGTACTTGAGGGTTTGGGGGCAATTTGCCTCAGTACTTACTCCTCCACAGTTCTGGAAGAAAAACGAACCAAAGAACCAGAGGTTAGGGTTCATGGGCTATGAGGGGAATAGCTATAGATTTCTATTGGGTGGTGGCAGTGTCCTGTACTCAAGGAGTGCAAGGTTTGAAACACATGCTGGATGGGCAAAGATCCACAACAACCATGATGTTTTTGTAAAATTGAGCAACACAGGTACAAACATCAGAAATGAAGGGGTAGATGTATCCAGAAATATGAAGGAGGAGGAACCTAGCACTTCACATCAGCATAGCACATCTGTAGACACACAAACACAAACACCAAAGCAGGAACCAGTCCAGAGACAAGACATCCAGGAAAGCAGTAGTGACACTGAGGATGAGCATCTCAGGACTAAGGTTATCATTCCACACAGGACACAGCGAGTCAGGAAACCACCAGACAGATTTGTTGTGCAGGAGGCACGAGCCTGTACTGTTGTGGTTGAGGAGCCTGATGATTACGAGGACATGCTCAGGTACCCAGTAGGAAAAGTGGAATGTAGCCATGGATCAAAAGTTCAGTGCATTGGTGGACAGGAGTGTTTGAGGTGGTTGAAAGGCCTGCAGGGCAGAAAGTGATTGGTTGCAGATGGGTTTACAGGAAGAAAGACATGCCTGTACAAAGCCAGATTGGTAGCCAAAGGGTACTCACAGGAGCAGTTAGAGAACTATGACAGGATGTTCTCACTGATGGCTAAGGCAGAGAGTCTCAGGATGATGCTTGCTGTAGCTGCCAAAAGGAGATTAGTTGTCAATCACTTTGACTTTGAGACAGCACACCTCAGTGCTGTCTTAGAGGAGACTGTGTTCATGGAGCAAGCTCCTGGGTATGAGTGTAAAGGCAGTGACAAGGTCTACAGGCTGAGGAAGGCCTTGTATGGACTCAAACAAAGTGTCAGATGCTGGAACTTGTGCATACACAAGGAGCTATTGAGGCTAGGTTATTAGCGCAGTGTGGCCAATGCATGTGTATACACGAAGGGCAGCATAATCCTGGTCATTTATGTTGCTGATTTGTGTGTTGCAGCCAGAGATCAAGAGGAGATCAGACTCGTGCAATGTGAGTTGGCATAAAAGTTTAAGTTCAAGGACCTTGTACATCTGAGGAACTACCTAGGGATAGAGGTAGAAAGGGTCCAGAGTGGTAGTTTCAGGTTGTGCCAGAAGAGGAAAATAGAAAAGCTAATAGAGAAGACCAAGGTTGTAAAGAGCCCAATGATGCCTGACTATCAGAACTTGGAGTCAGAGGAGTTGTTTGAGAGGCCTGACTATCACTCTGTGGTAGAGAGTCTGTTGTTTTTGGCAAACAACACCAGGCCAGACATCAGCTTTGCAGTAGGGGTACTGAGCAGGAGAGCTGTGAAACTCAGACAGGTGGACTGGATGGCAGTGAAGTGCATTGTGCAGTATTTGAAGGGCACAAAAGACAGATGCTTGTTGATAACAGGAGGGATGTCTGATTTTGCTGACAGTTCCTTCGCATCTGAGACAGCTGATAGGAAGTCAGTAACTTGACTGATTATCAGTTATGCAGATAGCCCTGTCACTGGAGGTACAGAAAGCAAAGCTGCATTGCACTTAGTACAACAGAGGCGGAGTTTGTCACATTGACAGAGGTTGTTAATGAAGTACAGTAGGCTAGGCAGTTGTTGAAAGACCTAGGAGAGAACTGTGGTAAACCAACTGTGGTAAATGAGGACTCACAGGCATGCATTGGTATGGCAGAGTCAGAAAATCTGAAATATAGGACCAAGTACATCACAGTGAGATACCAGAACATGAGAGAGCTTGTGCAGAATGGGATGCTGAAGCTGCAGTATGTTGGTACAGAGAACAACGTAGCTGACATTTTCACAAAGCCTCTACCTGTGGAACGCTACGAGAGGTTGGCTAGCAGGCTAGGTATCAGTGGATGAGGTCTACATTACACTTGGAACAAATACAAGGACACATGGAACACATCACATGTCATTTTGGAGGGGATTGTCAAGACAATGTGGCACCCTGGTCTGAGAAATGAGATGAATGTGGCCACTGAAAGGAACTGGAGCAATGGTAACAGGGTTACTACAGTTCAAGTGGTAGGTGCATGAGTCAGCATTTGGCAAGCTGTGCATCATGGGAGGTCTGATGCAACATGCACAGTGAATGAGGCCAGCCAGGTATGCATCATGGGAGGTCTGATGCAACAGGTCCTGGGGATTAAACCAGCAAAGCACTTTGTTGATCTGTATAGCTGTGAGTATTCAAGATGGATGTCTGATACTCTATGTATCTTTGTAAATATTTGCAGCAAAAATTAAAGCCCTCATTGAGTGAAGTCTTGCTGTCCAGTTATTCATTTCTCCAAGCTGAAAGCAGCACCTGCATGTAGGAGGATTTTTCCTGTGCTGTCTGGAACAAGATTCTTCACAGAAGACCATTTTCTGGGCGTTTCTGCCTATGTGCTTCAACTCTGCATGTGTGCATGTTAGATTCTACCTGTCTGCATACTCCAAGAAATGGAGACATATTAAAGACAGACAAAAAAGTGAGACAACAGAGGATTAATGGAGACTGTCATTGTCAAATTGGGATAGTTGGAGTGTATGGTATTTAGAATCCTCAGTCGGAGAGCTCATCTCATGCCTCAATAAACTACAAAACCCAGGATGTTGCTATGGCCTAATCTGCACTGCAGAATTAATGCAGTTTGATACTGCTTGAATTGGCATGGTTCAATGCTATGGAATTCTGAGATTTGTGGTTTTGTGAGTTATTTAGCCTTCTCTGTCAGAGCACTCTGGTGCCAAACAAACTGCAAATCCCATGATTCCAAAGCATTGAGCTATAACAGTTAAAGCAGTGTCAAGCTCCTTCTGCAGTGCAGATTATACCTATAAGACTTAAAGTGGGGTCATAGTGTCAAAACTGAGTAGTGTAAAAGGGCCCACAGACAGCAGTCAAGATGAAGGTAAGGGAAGACAAGGATGAAACATGGTGCTCGGTAACAAGGGTGGCAGGTGGCTTGGGACTGTGGGAGTGCAGGCAGTGTCATTGCTGCAAAGCAGATAAGGGGCAATTTGGGGGCCAGAATACTCCAGGGACACCCCAGAGTATTCTGTAAGGTGTAGACGAGTCCATGGAGTACAAAAGTTTTAAAACGCTATCAGCCATAAATCCAATTAAATCACTACTTATGAAATATTAACACTCACAACAAAAGACTTAAAAATACAAATTACATACTAAAAAATGCACACCTAATTGCATATCCCTCTGCCCAGGTGTGTTAAGGCAGAAGTCCTGTTTAAACAGAAAGGTATTTGCCTGCCAGCAAAAAGATAGCAGAGAGGAGGCATTTTTAACTTCCCATGGGACGGAGTTCCATGCTATGAGCAGCCGCCAAGAAGGCTCTCTCCCATCTCCTGGGAGAGTGGTGGGATGGAGAGAAAGCCTTCTGCAAAAGATCATAAGAACTGAGCAGGCTCATACCTTAAGATATAGGCTTTCAGAAAGTCTGGACCTAAGCCATATAGGGCTTTATAGGTCAGAATGAGCACTTTGAATTGTGCCTGGAAAAGGACTGGCAGCCAATGAAGCTGTTTCAGCCTGGGAATTTTATGTTCCTATAACAGGATGCTATAATACTCTTCATGATTTTACTAAAAATGAATGGAAGCTTTGAGCAACCCAGCAGCTCTTTTTGAGCAGCTGGAAATACTCTGGAAAGTCAATAAGAATCCACATTTTATCGCATAGACATTTTATTAAAACAAAACTAAAATCCTCATATTAGAGGAATGATTCTCAAGCCCTTCTAGTATTAGATCTTGAAATTTGCCTGCGTGAGTGGGTGAGAAGCAATGGCTGCCAGTGTCATACAGGACCAGTCTGCAAGGGAATGAGAAATCTAGTAGGAAATACACAGAGAAGAGTGGCTCTGAGGAGGTTAAAAAGAAAGTGGTCCAGGCACAGCAGGAAAGGGAGAGTCAGATCCAGGAGCCCCATAATTCTGGCAAGAAAGAGTTCATACATCACTTAGGAGTTAGACACCCAAACACCAATGACTAGCTCTTTAAAATGATTGAGTGTTCACAGCTTTAAAATGGATAGCAATACCTTGGCTGTTTGTTGAATTTTATTGGAAATATTATTGTTAGCTACTTGCGATGAAGCAGAACATCAAATAAGATAGGATATGACTGCTGGTTTACCAAAACGATCTATGTCTTTTTACAACCCTTCATTGAATATTGGCAGAAACCCAGACAGCCTGCTTGTTGCTACTTGTGCACCTGTCTATTCCATACAGAAATCTGAATGACATTGTGATCCACTTCCATACTTCCAGCATGCCTATTGGACTCCAGCTTCCTGCTTATGGGCTCAGGTGTCAGCACCTGGTTTATGGACTCCAGTGGTAGACAACAGAGGCTGGTGCTCACAATCACCAGCTCTCTGAGCATGCCGCCATTTGGGACTCTGATAGAGATGCCTTCCCTTCCCTTGCAGGCTTGTTTGGCGCTGCAGCTTTGCCAAGGTGACAATTGTTACATTGATCTGCTTCTGCACCCAGTGCTAAGAGCCAGCATCACAAAGATAGTTCATGGATATGTGAAACAGGACATTTGCATTAGTGGCTCCCACACTCTAGGACTGTCTACTTCTCCAAGGCTTGTGAAACCCTTCCAACTTTTCATCTGTTAAGGACAATCTTGGGCCAATGATTGTTGATAACCATGGAAGTGGTATGACATACTCCCTGCTGTTTGCTGTAGGCTAAATTAGGATAGTAACACATATTGTCCATGAAACATAAACATGTGGGTTCATAGTAACATAATAGCATTGCATTGTGCATTGCTCCCATTTGTCAATTACAAAATTAGGAGGGAAGACTAGGGGTTGTATTATCCTAAGGTGCCCATCCTGAAAAGAATACGCATAACATCTTTCACTGCAAATGGCTAAAGTGGTCAGCCCAAACCAAGAGTTACAATAATAGCATTTCTTTCCACACTGGTCAAATAAAACTGGATATAGGCTATATTGGGTGAGAACCAGCATGGTGTAATGGCTTGAGAATTAAACTATCATTTTGGAGACCAGGGTTCAAATGTCCACTTGAGCATAAAAACCCACTGGGTGATCTTGGACAAGTTGCACTTTCTCAGCCTCAGAGGATGGAGATGGCCAGCTCCCTCTGAAGGAAATTGCCAAGAAAAGCCTATTATAGGTTCACTTTAGGGTCACCATATGTCAAAAATGACTTGGAGTCACACAACAACAGCAACAACAACAACAGGATATTGAAGGGTTATTCACTCTCTTTGTATGTCAAACAATATCCTATCCAGTGGCTTGGATCCAGTATTGTGGCTGTATCATCCATTCTATCCTCTGAAAGCATTAAATGCTGCATTGCCAGATGCCGCTGATAATGAATGGGTAACCAAACTGGGGGATGACTTGTTGTTCAGCCAGCTCTAACCAAGGC
This sequence comes from Phrynosoma blainvillii, assembly GCA_026167975.1. Taxonomy (NCBI): domain Eukaryota; kingdom Metazoa; phylum Chordata; class Lepidosauria; order Squamata; family Phrynosomatidae; genus Phrynosoma; species Phrynosoma blainvillii. The sequence continues at coordinate 304,098,422 of JANUYF010000001.1, read as the reverse complement.
CATTGGATGCTCATAAAAAGGATCATTACTCAGAAATCTGTGGTGCCTTCTCTTGGATTTGGTTCACCATCATGAAGTAATTGCCTCTCTGACCTTTCTTCATGCCCTTTCATGGGAGTCCCCCCCCTATATCACTTTTTAGGAAAATATAGCTAATATTTTAGTGTTGGTGCACATGGTCAATTTTTTAGTGACCACGACCTGCCCTACTCACCTGTCCATGGTCTTCCTCCTCAGTCATGAAATCTGCCCCTGGCCCCAGTCCACAAAAGCTTTACATGAGGAAACATTCAGGCTCACAGCTTTTGCATGCATATGGATTAGTATTTTTAATCAATGAAGTCAAAAACAAGTGTTCTCTGCTTTTATTCAGTTTACCCCCTAGCGGGCTTCTAAAAGAGAAACCAACTGGTTTTTCAAACCACTTTCTTCACTTTAAATGTTCCCCACCTCCCACCCCCCTTCCACAATTACACTTTATAGCAGCATAGAGATCACCAGATCCATCTGTCTGGTGCAGGGTCTTGGGACTACTGTAGTATAATCTAGCTGTCTTTATTCCCCATTTTTTTTTCTGATCAATTATAACCCAGTTTGTACCTTGCAACAATGTAATTAATATTAATGCATTCCTGGAGACAATGTAACTTGAATGCCAAGCAGTTTTGGCAGGTTCTCCAGGCTGCTGCTGCATTTGCCTGATCCCAAATCACCAGATTAGAAACTGTGGAAAAAAGGACAATATGGAATAGAATTCAGAAAGTTACTTAACCAGTCGTGTTTATTGCTCTTCAGTTCACGTAATTGTTGCAGTTAACCTTTTATTTTCCTGTTTCACAAAAGTAACTTTTTTTTTAATTAAAAAAACCTCTAGATGTTTCTCATTCTGTATCACAAGACACAACACAAGTCAGTATTTGAACCATGTGATATCCTTCTCCACTGTTTAGTGAAGCCACACTCCATAAATATAAAAGTAACCAAAAAGGGCAGAGTTACACCACAAAAGTAATGCAATTAGCCTTCATTAAGTAACAGTCATAATATAATGCAATTATACATCTGTTAATGGGGAGGAACTAATTACAAATAACTAGTTGTTTGGGCAATAACAAAGTGCTGCATCCTATTCTAACTTCTTGTTAACAACATTAACCATCTGAACCACACTCTGATGTTGCTTGGTCATATGTGTCCCTGTTTTCATCTGTGAATTGTTTGAGAGTATGGCATTACTGCCCTTCCTCAACTGCCAGGAAAGCAGGAGCTCAATGCTACTTGGTTCTTCACAGGCCTCAACTGTTATTGATGAGTGTACTTCTTATGGTTAGAGGCAGTGATGAAGACTCAAGTGGCCTGACACAGACTCAAATCAGACTCAAGTTGCTTCAGTGACTCATCTTGGACTCAACCTGACTTGTAACTTAGGGCCTCTGCAGATGGGCAGCTCTGGGCAACCCCGGGAAGCAGTGGATCGGGGCTGCGGCAACCTCACACTGTGGCCCCAATCCTTGTTTTTGCCACCCCGAAAAGAGTGGCAAAATGCCGCTCTTTTTAGGGGCAGCAAAAGGCCACCCTAAGAGCAGGTGCCGCCGCTCTTTGGCGCCCTTTTGGCGCAGCGTGTTTGGACACTGTGCCAGAAGGGCATCCTGACGCCATGTGGTGTACGTAACAGCACACGGCGTCAGGACAGCATCGGCGTGGGGTTGGGGCAGCCAGCGTGCAGCTACCCTGCCCCAACTCTACCTCCAGGCTGGCCCTTTGAGCCAGTCTGCAGAGGCCCTTACATATATTTAGTGACTGATTTGCTGGGATCATTCACTTTGAACAGCAGGCAACACCCAACCCCAGAGAACATGACACCTTTCTTGGAAGGGAACACCAAATACATTAGACAATGAGCTTGAGGTGGAAGGATCCTTCTAAAGCTTTTGTGTGCAGAAGGGACAGGCTGCTGAGGAGACTCCAACCCCCACCTCAAGCACATTGCCTAACAGGCTTGCTGTTCCCCACTGAGAAACATGCATCACCTCCTTTTTTTCTGTTACAGTTGACTCGCAGACTTGCGATTCAACTTGAGACTTCACTTGAAAGTATCTTGCAAGGACTTGAGATGAGACTTGAGTCTTGAACATAAAAATTTGAGACTTGACTTGAGACTTGAATGCATTACTGTTTAGAAGACCTGTGGGGGAAGTTCCAAAGTGGGTCCCTGTAAGGTAGGCAACTGTTGTTTGTTTCCACCCTTGGAAGAAAGAATAATGCTATTATCCTCTTCCAGAGCTGACTATTCTCTGCCTTCTTTGGAGTGGAGCAAGAAAAAACAAGTTTTTTTATTTTCTCTCTCTCTCTTTCCCTTCTTTCTTCCAGGGAGAATTACTGAGTCCGTGTCGGTGTGACGGGTCAGTGAAATGCACACACCAACCTTGCCTGATCAAATGGATCAGTGAGAGGGGATGCTGGAGCTGTGAGCTGTGTTATTATAAGTATCACGTCATTGCCATAAGCACAAAGAACCCCCTCCAGGTAAAGGTACTAGAGATTATTTCAAAGTCCTTACTTCTATTTGGTTTTTTAATGCTTCCTCTCCCTCCCCCACCTCTTACTGTCTGTGTTGTTTTGTATCCACGTGGGGGGGGGTCTAGAATGGATTCCCCACAGATACGGAGGTCCGACTGTAAAATATTTTTGCCATATGGTCATCTGTAGGCACGGGCACAAACTTATATTGCCATCTCTCTTCCCACCTTCAGAATCCAGCTTCTTATTAATATTGTAACTGGCTTAGTCTGAATGATACTTTCCTAAATATTTATCAATGGCTCAACTTGAGTGGAGGGGAATTGAAACTTGAAAGGAAGGTGCTAGATGGTTTTTGTACATGTATGTTTCACCTACCTACTATGTGTGGGTAGAGGTATTTTCATAGAGTCACAGAATCATAGAGTTGGAAGGGGCTTCAAGTCCATCACCATGCTCAATGCAGGATCTCCAGCTAAAACGTCCCCAGCAAGTAGCTGTCTATCCTCTTTTCGGAGACTCCCCCCACACAGACACTCCAACTGATTTTGAAAAGCTATTGCAACACTTGAGCCACAGGAACAGAAAATGATACCAAGGCTACTAGGAGAGCCTATTAATAATAATGAAAGTAGGCTGAAGAGGTAAGGAGGAATTTTCCATGTAAAACACCCCTTAACATCATCAACATTTATTGGCTTTTCCACACTGGATAGACTCGTGCTTGTTATGATAAGTGGCTTTGGGTTTTGATATCAAGATTCCTTTGGATCTCTGTCAGAAGCCCTAGGCTGGAAAGGGCCTCCATCGCCATGGGCTCGATGCGAGCACATCACGTAGGCACTAAGGTGAATCTGCATTTACAAGCCATTTGCAGATCAAAAGGCCAGGCTTAGGAGCTGCAATGCAGGACATTCACATCTGAAAAGATTTATGAGCCAGTCAGGATGTGTCCTTAAGGTGAGGAAAAGTAAAAAACCTACATCCCATCTCCCCTCTTCTGGAAATTGTCCACTTCAAAGCATAGCAATCGGAATCCTTTGATGTTCAATAGCAACTCTTCGCTTCTAGGGTTTAAATACTCCCCAAAATCTCAGGGAAAAGGGGGGGTCTGGATAGATTTCATGACGGTCCTGTACCATTCATGATCTCTAGCTAGAGTCTCCCCGACTCTACCTACTGTTCTTTTCGGTTGAGTCTATTCATCGTTGGAGCAACATCTTTGCAGGTAATTATCACCATTAGAAAGCCTTGTGTTCCTATCCAAGCTAACTACTTTACTCCTCAGTTCTTGTGTGTGTGCATGTATGTTAGGGTGTCTTTGTATGCTTGAATCCCCAAATAAACCTTTGTTTCTGCTTCAGTCTCATCTCTAGCCACCTCCGTAAACATAGGATAAAAGATCCCATAGAAGACTTGGACTTTAGTAATTCCCCAGGTTCAGAGTCTTCTCATTACATGCTTTATATAGACTTCCCCAATATGATTAAAATCTTGGAATTGATGTTGATGTGAAACAGTTGAAAAATTCCAAGAGCGCAGTTTTCACAAAAATAGAGTTGGACTCTCAAATCTGTCAAAAAATTTGTCAAAGGTGTTGTAGGAATACCATATATACATACGTGTGTGTGTGTGTGTGTGATGGAACTGTGGAGATGCACTAAATTTTGGCAGCAACACAAATCCTAAGTTTAGGGGTAGGAATCTGGCATCTGAACTGAACTTCAAGAAGAGTAGGTCCCTTCTTTTTATTTTGGACATGTCAGTGCTAGCAGGGGAAACATAGATGTGGGACATGAACAAGAGGTGGTGAAAACTCTTTAACAAATCAGTAAGGTATTGTCAAACTGTACTACAGCATTAAAATAAAGCAGAGAATGTTACTTTAAAGAAAAATAAATGCAATGACATTGCTGAAGCCAACCATCATTAAGTACTATGGCTGTATCCCATGGAATCCTGGGATTTGTAGTTTGATCAGAGGCAGCAGAGGAGCTCCCTGGCTGAGAATTCCAAATGCCTCTTTCTAAACTGCAAATCCCAGAATTCCATAGGATGCAATCATGGTAGTTGAAGTGGAATCATAGTTTTATAATTGTGTTGTGTGAATAGATCCCTGGTTATCGTGCAGTGGGTGATACAGAATCACTGGGAGTACATGCCTCTCTTCTGTGTGATTTGTGAACTCTTCCTATCCATAGTCCAGGAGACACGTGGAGAATGACTAATGGTCAAACCAGATGTGCTTTTCTATTTGTAGTCTGTGTAAATAAATAACAGAGGAGGAGGAAAGGCAAATGTGGGGATTCATCCTTTGCTCAATATCATGATCAGAAGCAGACTTCCCCCAGGCGTGCCCTTACTATTTCCAGTGGAAGGAAAGCTCTCCACCTTTTGCAAACAGTAGGCATGAAGAAGGAAGGGCATGATGTTAAGCAGGATGACAGCAGGTGTCTATGTTTAGATCTCTCCTCCTCACCCCATCCAGTAGTCCAGATCTTAGTTGGAACCCACACAGAAACACTTTGTTAAATGAAAAATACATCACCATATCTAGTTTGGCCTTCACTTGTGTGCAGAAGAACTTTTGCTCCTTAGGTATAAGGCAGCAAGTACTCTGATATAAAATTAGTATGTACCTTTAAAGGAATGTAATGGGGATGCAGACCGGCACTTTAGGCCAGCCTGGGGGTAGAGTTGGGGCAAGGCAACTGCACACCGGCTGTCCTGATTCTGCCCCAACTCTGCCCTGATGCCATGCACCCATCCACATTGCGCACAGCAGCAGGGCGCCCTCTTGGCACAGCATGCATGCACACTGCACCAAAGGGGTGCAAAAGAGCCACAGCCATGGCTCAAAGGGCAGCTTCCCCCCCCCCCCCGGAGCGGCACTTGCCCACTCTTTTGGGGGCAGCAAAAAGGTCTGCATCAGCCCATAGTTGTTATTGTAAGTGAGAATTTGCCTCAGATTGTAAAATGTTCTAAATGCATGCAATGTGGAACAAAGGTGAAAGGTGCTCTGATCTCAGTTTGTACAAAGGTGAGTGTGCACAATGGTGAAAAGCTGACTCAGAGGAAGTTGATGAAACTGCAGCAGGAAGTTGTGTGGTAACAGTTCAAAACTGCAGTCACTGTGGACATGTGACAGAAAAATGATGAAACACTGGGAGGAGGTTGGGTCAGAATCCTAGCCAGAGTTTGTGTATATAAAGAAGAATGTTCCAGTGCATTGTGGTTAGGTGGATGTCGAATGGTGGAGGAGCATTATGTCAGATGGTGTAAATATTGTTGTATCGGGCTTCTAAATATTTGCTGCAACTAAGATTAAAAGCCTTTTCAGAAGAACCTCAGCAGTGTAAGGGCCTTTACAGATCTGCCTTTTGGGGCTGTACAGAGCCCATCCCTGGGAGTGGCGGATTGCGGCCGCGGCAAAAGAATGGCAAAATGCTGCTCCTTTTAGGGGAAGCAAAAGGCCCCCCTAAGAGCCAGTGCCACGGCTATTGTACATGCTGCGCCAGGAGGGCGTCCTGATGCTGTGTGCTGTGCAGACGGGCGCACGGCATCAGGATGGCATTGGGGTGGAGTTGGGGTGGCCAGCGTGCGGCTGCCTCACCCCAACTCCATCACCAGGCCAGCCCTTTAGGCCAGTCTGCAAAGCCCCTAAAACTCTGTTTGGATGAAGGAGTTTTTGCCTATAGCTACTTCCAGAATTTCCAGTGGCATTTGTTACCTATCTGTCTGTCTTCTGAGTATGGACTCAGTCTTCCACCTGCGCTAACAGTCATCTTATGTAAAGGAGGGGGAGAGACAGAGAGGTCAGGTGGTACTTGATTTAACTGCAGGGTACTTCAAAAGTAAGAAGCAGCCAGACACAAATTAATCACAATTGCAGTCTGTACCCAGTGTTGTTAAATGAACTGGCAGAGAGGGGGGAAATGAAGATGAAATGGAAGTGAATAAAATAAATTGTTATGTCTTTAGTTTTTTTTCATTCATTTCTTTCTTTGCTGCATTCTCAAAAAAATCCATGCTGCCTATTCAGATTATTTCCAATACTGAATCATTGTTTGGTGCCTGCTAAACGCTACAACCACTACCTCATCTTTCTAAAAATTTTAGTAACTAGGCTTTTTCCCAGAACTGAGACACAAAGTGGCTTATAAATTAAAATAGAATACAGTTAAAATGTACAAAAGATCAATATTAAAATGAAATTAAACTACTCAAAAGATTTTAAAACAATTTAAAACATACCATTTAATTATCATAACATAAGATTAAAAACAACAACAACAACACATTCTGGTCATGTGCTCTTACAACAGGATTCAAATATGCTCCAATTTTGTTTTTAAAAATCCAACAACACTCATTCTAGCTCTGCTCACATGCATGACGGGCAGCGTTTGGTTCATGATATTAAAAACTCAAGCAAATCAGTTTTCTGGCATTTGAACAAAGTATAAAAATGATGATGTGTTAATATATTCTGGATTTCTCAGGTCACCTATGTGCTTGTTGTCCTACCTGACTACTGTCAGGCACATAAGTGAGAAGCTCACTGGAATCCACCACTTGGAGTGGCCAAACTGTTCTATACTGCCCTCTTGCGCTGGCTTATTTAGTTTATCACAGTGGCAATTTGCTGGGTAGAATGTGCAGTTTAGGGAAAGAATTGGTACTCCAGGGTGGAGACTCCTTCCATACAAATATTTTATCTTTCTCTGCCTCACAGAATTTGCAGTTCAAATAATGCTGTCTTCAGCTTGTAACTCTTCAGTGTTTGCCAGCTATTGCCTTTTTCTTTCCACAAAAATTAAAAATAACCCAGTAAGGAAGAGCAGATGGAAGAGCTGCACAGTCGCTCTTGACTGGTAGTGCTAGGAGCTATCTGCCTGGAATCATCCATATTACCTGAAACACTGGGGGAGGAGAGACTTCTCTCTCAGAATGGGTCCTTCAGCAATCATCTTTCATTCCTACTTGGTCTACTATGTCCTTGTAACCAACAGAATAATATAATGTATATGAAAGGCAATCTGTGTAATGATTTGAGTTTTGGACTGGGTTTTGGGAGAACAGGGTTTGCACTTCCACTCAGCTATGGAACCCACTAAGTGACTTTGGTTTCCTCTCAGCCTCTGAAGGAAGCAATGGCAAACTTGCTCTGAACAGAGAGAAAAAGAGAAAATCCATGATACAGTTGCTGTAAGTCAGAGTCTACCTGAAGGCATCTGTTAAGAAATGTGGGACCTGATTGCCCTGAAATGGCAATTGTTCAGAAACTCCATTTGGCATTTTGCCTCATTTGACCCATTTACTCATGAAATATATTTCAAGATTCAACCTGCAGAGCTCAAGGAGGAAACACTGGGCACATACATACACCCCAGGCTTCCTTGAGTCCCAGATTTAAAGAAAAGGCATTATATAAATAAATAAAATAATGATAAAATAGTTATAATTGTAATCTCACAAGAAGCCTCTGGGTTGGATTACACAAAGAGAATGTGACTGACCCATGGCCACCTCATAGGCTTCATGGTTGACTGGGACTTACAAGCATGTCTCCCAGTTTGGTATTCCCTCTAAACCAATGCTACTCAACATAGTGATCCATGGACTAGTGCCTGTCCAAAACCCCTGAGTTGCCAATCCCCAGAGAGTTTCTAGGGATGAAAGAAACCGTTGTAGCTCAGCGGCACAAATATGGTATTGGTCCATGACATACTGGAGGGAAATAACTGCAACAGATAGCTTAAGAAGAACAGCTCTGTACCACACAGGACTAACTGAAGACATTTTCTGCTTGAGGCAAAGCAGCCCATGGCACCCATTCCTTCAGCCAAGTCAAAGTGCCCAGAACCTCAACCCCATCAAGTTATTTTGGAGCATGTGGTAGAAAATCCCACAATCATCTCTTTCCTGCCCTTTCACCGGCAGGAAAAATGGTCAGCATGGCAACTCATTAATTTGCAGGCAATTTGCTCCTCTTTGGTGATGCTCCACATGTAGCCTCCTCACTTTGCCTAATAGTAGAGCAGGTCTTGATACACTATATACTATATATCATACTGACTCTCTCTCCCAGTAGGGATGTGTTGATGATTACACATCACCATAGCGTGAGAATTGGTTCCTGTGGTCTTCTGGGAACATGCCATGGCACTGATTTTGATCTATAACTTCATTAATGGCTTGAACCAAATATCTCTAAGAGGGTGTTCTTCCCTTAACTCCCAATACAATCTCTGATATCAAAGAGTGGCCTCTTTTTTTCTATTAATAGTTTTCATTGTGCTTTTTAATCAGCTTTACAACAACATATGTAGTTGCAACGTAATGCAGGTGTCACATATTGTTACAGAACAATCTAAATCCTCCTTAATTCCCCCCATCGCAATTCCCTTAGTTACATAGTATCTATATAGCTCAAGAGCCAATCAGCATAATAAATAGCCACAACATTTCAGGATTAGCAATAGCAAACAGGAAAACAAAAAACAAAAAAACTAACCTGAGAAAGTAAGGAAAAAGGAAGAAAATGATAGGCTTTTGGCTGGTTCTCCTAATACACATACTTCTCTAGATAACAGTGCCAAGGAATCATATGACCCCTCCCAGGTGTTGCCAGATTGTAATTCCCATCAACCTTAGCCAGCATAGCCAATGTGGAAGAATGTCTAGAACTATGGTGGTCCAACATCTGGAAGGCTATGCATTCTCCTGCCCTCATGGAGAGCCTGATCTGAAGACACATGAAGCCATCTTCCTGAAGCAAAACAGGCTATAATGCTGGTGGTGCAGTGGTTAAATGCCGGTACTGTAGACACAACTGTGAGTTCGATCTCAGGACTCCAAGGCTGACTCAGCCTTCCATCCTTTTGTAGGTCAGTAAAATAAGTACCCAGCTTGATGGGGGCAATTGGCTTACAGATTATAAATTGCTTAGAAAGTGCTGAGTTCACTATTAAGTGGTATAGAAATGTAAATGCTATTGCTATTGCTATTTATAACAAACCATAATCTAGTAGCCATTCCCATCAAAGGTAAAGGAATAGAGATGCGTCTATGTACTGTTGGACAGGGGCAAATGAAGAACTGCTTTTCAAGGGAGTACTGGATGTTTCCTTTTGCCAGCATCTAGACCGTACAACTGCCATGAAAATCAAGAATTATACTGGTGTAACACTCTAGCATGATTCCAGCCATGATAAAACACACAAGAAAGATCTGCTAAATTCTGCCATGAATATTCAGGGACCAGCATCTCTCTTTTCACAAATATATTAACTGATATTGGGGGTGGGGGGAGGACTTGTATTTTTTAAGTAAAAATAACTGATGATGATGATGATGATGATGATAATTGTTTATTTCTTGCCTGCCTCTCCCTATGGATCGAGGCACGGAACAACAACAATTAACAGACAGATCACATCAGTTAAAACATATCAATTAAAATACAATTAAAAGGATATGCATACAATTTAAAAGGACAAGACATGCACATATTAAAACAATCTACATTTAAAATTCATCATTTAAAATTCACAATTTAAAAATCATCTAGGTAAGCCTGCCAGAAGAGACTGGTCTTTAATGTGGCTTTCAATTCAGACATATTCAACTGTTGAATCTCTTCTGGCATGTCATCCTTCAGTCTAGGGGTGGCTGAAGAAAAGGTCCTCTAGCTGATAGTTACCAGCCTAGTCCTGGCTGATGGAGTAAACGTCCATCAGAGGACCTGAGCATATGGGGCAGATTATATGGGAGGAAGCAACCTGGGTTGTCACTTGTACTTCTTTTTATCTTGTAAACCAGCTTAAGTCTCAACTTTGAGAAAAGGTGGGATATAAATAAAGTATGAGAGCTAGAGAAAGGGGGTATCCACACTGTAGATCAGGGACAGGCAACCTCTGCCGCGCGTGGGCCCCCCACGGACGGGGCCGCCGCCATAGCGCACACGGCCGCAGCCACCATGGCGCATGTCGCAGCCGCCATTTTGGAAGTCCAAATCACGACCGTGACGCGTTTGCACATGCGCAAGAATACTGCGCATGCGCAAACGCATCACAACTGCCATTTTGACTTTCAAAATGGTGGCTGCAGCAAGCGCAGCCGAAAACACGCCCCGACAGCGGCGAGCGGCGGCGGCGGCGGTGACGGCAGCAACCTACAGCCTGGGCCAGTAAGTCCGGGGCCCGGGGCCTTAACCGGCCCCCGGGCCGTAGGTTGCCGGTCCCTGCTGTAGATTAAAGCAGTTTTACACCACTTTAACTGCCATGACTCTATCCTACAGAATCCTGGATTTTGTAGTTTGGTGAGGCATTGAGCCTGATCTGTCAGAGACCTCTTGTGCCTCACCAAACTACAAATCTCAGGATATTGTGGATTAGAGTTGTGGCAGTTAAAGTAGTATCAAACTGCTTTAATTCAGCGGTGTGAAAACACCCAAAAGAGAGGGAGGGAGAGAGAGAGAGAGAAAGCACCTACAAGTCAACTTCTGAGTGTAATTCACATTGCAGGACAGGTTCTGAGTGGTTCAAACCAAATCTGCAGTGTTGGCCAGTACTGTTAGTCTTAGTTGGGTGCTGGATTGAAGATGAGAGAGTACAGCATCCCTGAATTCACCTGGCAGCTTTACCGTGCCTTCCTCACTTGCTTCTTGCACTCTGCCACTTCTGTCTCTCATTCTTCCTTGCCTCACCTAGTGCTGGCCCACTTCTCTTCGCTCACATTCACCACCCATGCCTCCTTCCCTCCTCCCTTTCCTTCAGCTTGCACCTATATTATGCTTTCCTCCCTTAACAGCCACTATGGCATCAGAGGGCAGGTAGGCAGCCAGCCAGTTGAAGGCAATGGTGCCAGTGTTGTTGCACAGCAATAAGTAGAGGGGGAGGGAGGCACAGCAAGGTAATAGTAGATGTGGGGGCACATGGAGAAGGTATTTACAATAAGGAGTGGCTCTTTTCCTCCTCCTGACCCAAAAGACTGACACCTATTTGTTGCAGCAAATAAAACTACAAATTCTCCTTCCCTGCTGGGTGGACATTGGCTTCATCACACTTCATTGGGCTCTGAATTCATATATTTTTTTTTATGGATATCACCCTATCAAGCAGTAAAAAAAACCTCTAGCTACCCTTCATAAAATAAATCCTTTTTTTGGGGGGGGGGTCTGGAAGACCACTATAAACACATAATACCGTGATGCAAAGATGTGCAACAGAACTCAGCAAAAATGACAGATTGTACAACACCTTAAACAGTAATAACTGCATTCTGCTACCAATAGCTCCTCCACTCATTCCTTTGCATTTCCCCCTCATTCGTTCCAATGGTTCCATAGTTTTCTGTGCAACCTTTGCCAGGAAATCTGTAAAACAGTTTGACTTTCCCCCAAAAGGCTAGATTTCCCCTGCTTTGCACCATTAACCCATTAACCCATTTACATTGTGAATTCAGAGAAGATGGATCACATCCAGAACAATTATGAATCTGTATTTTTTTAAAAGTCAGTTCCTCGGTGTGAGACTTCACTAATTGGCTAAACACACTAAAAGGCAGGTTTGTTTTACACAAAATAATTGGGCAGAGTTATAACCACACATTTTGGCCCATGACTTGGTTCCTACAAGGACTAGAGACTTTTTATTTATTTATTTCAAGCTTTGAATCCAGACCAATTAACAATCCAGAGAGGGACTGGCTGGCATGCCTAAAATCCGGAAAAACCCAGTCAGATGGGTGATATGACAGTCTAGTAAAGCTTAGTCCTGAGACTGAGGCAGCATCAGTTTGAGTTGGGTCCATTTAGGACAGATCAAACTATTTTTCTGTTGCCAGTTGAAAAACAACAACAATGCCAAGGTTCTCCCCCCCCCCCCCCATTAAGAGCCCTTATTCAGATCTAAAAGTGTTTTCCAGGAAATTTTGTATCTTCTATGTAATCTTCATTTCCAGACAACCTTGTACATTTATGTGCCAGACAGGTAAAAGCATGTTTAGAAGGCTCCTTGCTTCTGTGAAGTGGCCACTTAACTTGAATTGCTCTCATTAAAGGAGCATTTTCTATCCAGAATAACTAGAAAAAGCACAGGGGAAAAAAGGTAACATGCCTCCATTTTTCATTTCATGGAACTAATCAGTACATGACCTTAATAAACAAGCTAACAGTACATCTGCATGATAGACTGGAAGTTTTATTTTTATTTTTATTTTTTTTTTAAAAAGGTTATGACATGCACCCCTGCCCCATATAGTTCTATAGACATTTATTGAAAGACCATTACATTCAGATTCCTTTAATCGAATGCATTTGAAGGGCCCAGAGAATATGCTTCTGGCAAAAACTAGAGGAGGCTTCTGAATGCATACTATCCAACATTTCACAGATGAAAACCAGAACATGTGTGGCTAAACAACATCAATGTTTGGTCAAGATGGCAAAATGAGGAACAAACCACAAGCTAGGAAAGGCTGTAGCAGTTTGCTTTTGCCTGAGCCTACTGGGAAGGGAAAGATTATGGCTCCTCCTCTGCTATCCCTCCTGCTGTTTTAAATAAGTACAAATTGCTTTTACACTTTGAAGTCAGTTTGCAGCAACTGTGATAAGCTGAGGACAATGGCGAAAGGTGGGAAGAGGAGAGAGAAAGTGGGTCATTTGCAAAGCAGCTGAAAAAGTGGGATGGCAGAGGATAATTGGTACTGTCTCTGCCAATTGGAATGGAGGAGATGTGATTGCCATGTGCCCCCTTTACAGTCCTCTTTATGAAAGGCTGTCCAATCTAAGGTTTTAAAAATTGTTACATTGCCCATGGGGGTTTGGGGCAAAGGACTCCTGCAAATATGGAAAAATTGCAAATAGCCCCTCTCCCCATGAGAGGACCTGCACGGGTCCCCTCTGGACCCCTGCCATGCCTGGATCACCTGATCCAGGCATGGTAGGGGTGGAAAAAGACCCCTGCGGGTCCCCTACAGACTCCTGCCATTCATGGATCACCTGATGGTGGGAGGGATTATTTGCAATTTTTCTATATTTGTGGGGGTCCTTCCCTCCTAACCCCCACAAATATGGAAGGACTACCGTAATTAAATAAACAAGAAGGAAAAGCAGCAAGGGCCTTGAATTTCCCAATCAACTGCAATTACCATCTCTTGGACAGCAGACTGAGGTGAGGTCACATGAGTCATTTGGTCACAGTCTCATTCACTATGGTGGGATTTATTGCATTCATTTTTAAAGCAATTATTTCTAGATTGGCATCTATACATGTGTATCAGTACATGCAGATTTTTCTTTTACTCTATTGCCCTCCTTTTGTTGATGCAGTTGATGCTTTTGCCAAATTCACTCACCCCAGTTCTGAAGGTATGGTAAAATTAGTTTTCACATGTTTTCTTTATTTCATATTACTTGGATCTTGGATAAATGATTTAGACCTCTCTTTACCACCTGTATCATTTAATATAATGGTTTGTTTACGTCATTCCATAGACTACGGTTCTTCCTTGTCCTGTCCTCTTTGGTTTTGTGTATGAATTTTAATCAGTCTTCCTGCTGATGAGTCTGAATTCCTCCCTGAGCTTCTATTCATCCAGCTTATTCATTTCTGTTCATGGAATTACCTGGTATGCTTTAATGAATCAGGCCCCTGCACACAACACAATTATAGCACTATGATTCCACTTTAACAGCTATGGCTTCATCCTGTGGAGTCCTGGTATTTGTAGTTTGGACAGAAGCACCAGAGGAGCTCTCTGGCTGAAGATTTTAAATGCTACTCCTTAAACTGCATATCCCAGGATTCCATAACTTTATTTATTTTTATTCATTCATGAATTAATTTTGTTTGTATGCCACCTTTCTTCCAGCATGGATCTGAGATGACTGACAAAAGTATAAAAACAAAACAAAAACAAAAAAAGTAAAATATAATTGGAACACCATATTAATATAGCAAATAAAAATGTAAAAGTCTTTAAAAATACTGTTAAAAATTTAAAACTATTAAAAGATGTTGTCATGGTTGTTAAATGGAATATAGAGCTATAATTGTGAAACAGAAAAGACCCTTGGTGAATCATTTCACCTAGTTAACCCTTACAAATGTGTCAGCTATGTAACTCTTAGTGCCTGGTAGTAGCAGAGTGCCTGATCAGGGCATTTCAAGTTTCCTCTGACTGTCATTTGCTTGGAGGCTGGCACATTGTTAGTTGCTGTGATGTCACAGCTGTCCCTGAAAACCTGACCTGATGACTCAAAGGAGTGGAGAAATTTGACTTCCAGGAGCTAAATCCATGAACAGCTTCAGCTAAATTAAACAGCCCTGGGTGTATTTGATCCAGGTGGAAAGAAACTAAACCATACCAACTCCAGAACTGTCATGATTTTCCTTCTTTTCCAGGGACATTTTCAAAAACTAAAGGCATGCTCTGAATCTTGTGGAACCACAGCCTTAGCCAGTTTTCTTTTTGCCCTTTCTGACTTTGGAGTTCTGCTTCCAGTGGCATACTTTGCCATAGCAATGCCACAGGTGCAAGTCAAAGATCTGAGATTAGATTTCCCTATCTGGAACTGGACATTTCTCTCTCTCCTTTCATCCTCACAAAGGACATCTGAAAAGCCCTATGCCCCAAGGAAACCCTCTTAAGGACTATTGCTTCCTAAATTATGTTGCTAAATCATAGTCAGAAAAAGTGTGTGCATTTTAATTCAATTGGATTATGATCAGAAAACAATGAACAGATACTAGGGCATTGTAACATCAATTTTAAGAATTATGTTAAAATATAAGATAATGTTTATTGATACAGCTAAGATGTTTGTCTTGGTCAGGAAGCAGAAAGGGTATTTCAGATATTTCAAATCTAATAGTAAGGGCTGTTGTGAGACTTTGGAATCAATATAAGAATGTTTATTCCTGATCCATTACCTTGGGATTTCTTTTTAATGTGATAAAAGTTAAATAAAAAATGGGAGAGAGCTAATGTGGCAAAGTTGAAAGAACTGATAAGAAAAAATAAACTAATCTAATAGGAAGATATTGTTAATCAAAGTCAAAGCAGCATGCTGAAATAACAGTATATTAAAATAATTCACTTGGGAGACAGACATTTACATGTGAAAACAAAATCTGAAACCTGAATAAAGAAACATAATAAAGGGAAATTATCAAAAATAATCTCATTAGTTTGTAGTAGGAATTAGGAAAGTACAAACACATACTGTGAAAAGAAAAAAAGACCAGCAGTGTATAAGGGAGGAGGTATGCGCATATTCTTGTGATGTGAACTGAAAACCTTTGGCTAGTGCTCATTGAATCAACTGTTCATAGAAAGTCAACACTCATGTAAATCCCACTGATTTAGTGAGGGGGGAAGCAGACGAGCGGCACGGGGCCACCCCAGGAAGCTGCGCCACGGGGCCGAGGTATCCGCACACCTCGGCCCCGCATCTCAGCTTCGCCGCCCCTGGAAGGAGCGCTAAAATAGCGCACCTTCCACAAGTCGCCGAAGGTGTGCCGCAAAAGGCTGCCGGCGCACCTTCGGCGACTCTTCCACCGCAGCATGTGTGGACACTGCGGCAGTAAGGCATCCTCGGAGCGCCAGATGTGTGGAGGGTCCAGCGCTCCGACGATGTCTTGGGGAAGGGGTTGGGGCACCCACTGTGCGGCTGCCCCTCCCCTTCCTTGCCCCAAAAACAGCGCTTTGCGCCATCTGCTTCCCCCCAGAGTCTCCCCAGCTGGGACTAGAAGTGGGATATGATTTAAGTCCTTGGGTTAATCTGATGGAAATTCATTTAAAGATAATTGCAAAATGGCACTTGAAGTCTTGCTAAATGAAAATGTGTATATACCAAGGAATATCTGTTGAAAGATCTTTGCATTCTTTTCCCCCCTTCTTAGGTAGACAGGGATTCCTAATCTCAAACTCCTTCTCTCTCTCATTCAAACTAATCATGTGACTTAGGTCACTCCCTCTTGGGACTAAGGGGACATATAAATGACCCCTAAGGGGCGGCTCCATGACGCCCCTGGGAGTGCCAGATTGCAGCCGCAGCAACCACACACCGTGCGGTGGGGCACGTGGCATGACGGCGGCATCGGCGTGGTATTGGGGCAGTTGGCGTGCGGTCACCCCACCCCAACTCCACCCACAGGCTGGCCCTTGTGGTCGGTCTGTACAGACCCTAAGAGACCTTTTCTCTTAAGAGTCTCAACTAAGCTGTTCCATCTTCCTGCTCTTAAAGATGGTGAGATTTTCTCATTACCTGTCCTAAACCATCACTAGTTAGATTAGGATTTAGCTTTTTATATAAATATAGATTAAAGCCATTGTTTTGAACGACAAGCTATGTGTTTGTTGTTTTTGAGTCAGTCTCAGTTCTTAGGGAAGCATAGGGCCTATGCAGATGGGCAGCTCTGGGCTGCCCCAGGAAGTGGCAGATCGGGGCCATGGCAACCCCACGCCACAGCCCTGATCCTACCTTTTGCCACCCCAAAAAGGCACACAGCTCTTCCTCGCCCTTTTTGGCGCAGTGTGTTTAAACTCTGTGCTGGGAGGGTGTCCTGATGCCATGTGGCATGCGTAATGGTGCATGGTGTCAGGATGGCATTGGGGTGGGGTTGGGGCAACCGGTGTGTGGCTGCCCTGCCCCAACTTTACCCCCAGGCCAGCCCTTTGGGCCGGTCTGCAGAGGCCCATAGTTAGGCAAAATCACTCTTCTGCTACTCTGCTAATTTAAAGCCAGATTCTAATAGGCTTGGCTTTCATATTTTGATATTTGAATATTTTTGTTTCCTAAAAAAAAAAAAAAAGACTGAAGCTTTAGGAAGCTTAAATTTCCCCACAGTATCTTCTCAATTTTGATTCCCCCCCCCCCAGCAAACTTGCTCGCCTTTGTCCCTTCTGCAAATACTGGAAGCTAAAAAGAAGATTATACAAGTTGTGTCAGTTGAGGGCATGCAGGTAGTCTAAACAGCATTTGCTGGGCTCCAAAATGAGCTTTCCAAACCCTGTTGTACCTGTTCTGGTGCTAAGCATACCATGTTTTCATGCAAGACACTCAGGGTTCATTCACACATTGTTGTTTTTAATGCAGCTATGTGAATAATCTCACTCATGCATTCCAGGTATGTTATTCACACTATGGAACCACATCTAGGAGTATTTTCGCCATCTGAATAACCCCTCAGTGTCTTCATACCACAAATGGGTGGGGTAACTTCTATGCCATTAGAATGGAGAAGTTAGGTTTCAAAAGGACAGATCATCACTTAGGATATAACACAGTGGGTCCCAACCTTTTCTATGCTCCAGACCTCTAGAAAATGTTTGATTAATGCTTGCATCCCCAACAAAATGTTTAAGTTCAGAAACTTCAAAAGGAATATCACATTTGAAGATGAATGTCTAATTTCTAATTTTTGAACCACATATTGAACCACATACAATAATGTTGGTGAACAAATTGAACTTTTAAAAAAAGTTTTTAACTCAATGCATAAAATGCAAATCTAAACTGAGCACTTGAGTGATGACTTGTGGACACTCAAGGACACAAACCACTCCATGGACCTTATCACACAGGGGAAATCCTGTGCAGAAACAGGATTTAAAAGGTGAGGAAAACCCGCAAAAGCAGTTAACCAGAATGGAAAGTAGTCAAAAGCCGCTCCTTTTTACTTTTGGGATTATCTGAATGTAAAAATAAGCGGCTTTTGACTAGTTTCCGCTTGGGTTAACCACACTGTAACAGCGACGTCATCTGAAAATCTACCTGCTTTTGCGGGGGGGGGGGGGGGTTCTATTTAAAACTCCATTCATGCACAGGATTTTCCCCCTGTGATAAAGTCCTTTGTCGCATTCCCTGAAACTCCATCTCACACCCACTAGGGGTGTGGGCACCCCAGGTTGGGAACCCTTGATACAACAATCAATAATTGCATTTCATATTCTGTTTACTTTATAAAGGCTTCTAGGTACAGAATTTACTTCTTCAAGAAATCTAGTTATTTTCTAAACTTAAACATTCTATTTCCTAGAGCAGCTAAATCAGAGTTACCATACTTCCTCCTTTTCCTGGAGGTGTCCTCCTTTTGAAACAGGATCACCATATGCCATTCTTTACCTAGACATGTCCTTTTTATCCAGAGCTCAATTTTCTGTTTCAATGGATTTTTAAAATATTTGGGGTTTCTTACAAGGTGTAGAGAAGATTGAGAAGTGACATGATCACACTCTTTAGGTGCCTCAAGGGCTGCCACAAAGAGGTGGGTACTGGCTTGTTCTCTGCTGCCTCAGAGGGTAGGACCAGGTCTAATGGTTTTAAGTTACAGGAGGGCAGATTTCAATTGAACATTAGGAGGAAGTCCTTGACAGTGAAAGTGGTTTCTCAATTGAGCCAATTGCCTGGAGTGCTGGTGGGGTCACCTCTGAATGTCTTCAAAAAGAAGCTGAATGGCTATCTGCTGGGGATGATCTAGCTGGTGATCCTGCATTAGGCAAGAGGTTGGACTCCATGGCTCATAGGTCTTCTTCCAACTCTTATGATTCTATGATTGTATCTAAATAAAACAGTGTACTTAATCCACCCATAATAAGGGTGTCATATAGTTTATGGTTTATAGTCATATAGTTTAAGAAAATTTTACTATCAACAAGAACCAGGAGCAGAACAGCATGCACTAATGCCAGAGCATTTGTGAGGTTAATATTCTGGCAGTTTCAGGATCTTCCTTTACTCCTGCAGGCCACTGTGGTCTATTCCGCATCTGACTTGTAGGCCAAACAGGAGGGGCAGGCAATTCCCACCACCATTTCTGGTCCACAAGCTGCTACTGGTCCATTTGGTTCTCTTTTATTACATTACAAAAATCTGTGTGAAATGTTTTAGGATATTAATAAGTAGCAACTGTTGTCACTGCCTATGGGACTAATTTCCATTTATAACTTCCCCCTCACCCTTCTTTTTCTTATTCTTCTACTTTTGGCTTGTCTGTTATCCCCTTGCCCTTTTGCAGTGGCAGGCCATTTCTCTGACCGTCATTGAGAAGGTGCAGATAGCAGCAGCCATTTTGGGTTCCCTTTTTCTTATTGCGAGTATCTCGTGGCTCATCTGGTCAACATTCAGCCCTTCTGCTAAATGGCAACGCCAAGACCTGCTCTTCCAGATCTGCTATGGAATGTATGGCTTCATGGACATTGTCTGTATAGGTGGGTGAGTGAAACTGAAAGTCATCATGGGATGCAGCCAACTCTGTCCTTTTCTATGAAGAAACTATGCAATGATTCATATGTCTTTAGGAGAGATAAATAGGGAGTGCTGTTATTATTCTGGATACAACAAGACAGTGTCTGGTGGTTTCTTTGGGACCATCCATGTTTACTCTGTTTTGTAAGTTGCATATTGGTTACTGTACACCCAGTGAATTGTCTGGCCCATTATGACAGGTCTTATCATTCAAAAGCAATAGTGAAAATCATACAGCTTTCCAGATGTGGCTGGACTGCAGCTCCCAGCATCCTTCAACATTGGCTATATTATAGCAATAGCAGCTTCATTTATATACCACTTCATACCACACTATGCAGTCTCTGGGCGGTTTACAACTGTAAGCTAATTGCCCCCAACAAGCTGAGTACTCATTTTAGCGACCTCGAAAGGATACAAGCCTGAATCAAGCCTGAGCCCTGGCTGGTATTGAACTCGCAACCTTGTGGTTTGGGAGTGAGTGACTGCAGTACAGGCATTTAACTCCTATGCCACTAGGTCTCCTAGCCACTGGCTAGGTTTGCTGGGGCTTACAGTCTGACAACATCCAGAGGGCTGCATGATTCTGACTCCCTGTTATAAATCATTATGGACCATCTAAGGATCTTTCCTAGAGAGAAAAAACAATAAAAGTGCTTTAGGTGAAATGTGGAAATATATCTCTAGTAGCTAGTTATAAATATATCCCAACTGACTAAATATAGAAATATATCCCTTATAGCTAGGTACAGGTAATCATTGCTATGCTAAATTCCAAATAATAAGGAAAAAATTGTTAGGAATCACAAAGTGGTAGATTTTTGTATAATGTGTTTCTTTTGCATATACCAAGGAGGCTTCACATTTGATTGATATTTACTGATTGAATTCAAAATATTTGACATCAGAACTCTAATTTAGTTCTGTACTGTAAGTCTGAGGATCATTTCAAGACTAATTTTAATATGTCAGGAATCAGTATGTACTAACCACATTTTTTTTTGTCACAGACGATGCTTGTTATAATCAAGGTATTGCTTCCTGTTCTGATTCCCAGCACACACACATACACACACAAATCAAATAAAATAGAGGGAAATAGGAAATGGCTCACCTTATGGGGAAGAATAATATGAGGCTAGCCATGTGAAAGCCAGTCATATGAGAATAATTCTATCTGGCTTGTAATGGTGCCAACAGTGCCAGGCTAAAACAAACAGGAAGAACAAAGTGATTTCTAGTTAAGATGGAAAGGATTGCACTCTGCAACCTAGCCATATTTTTGAAAGGCAATGGTATAAAATAAATAAAACTTGGCAGAATGGTATAAAATAAATGGCATAAAATAAATGAATCTTGGGATGTATAAATAAATCTTGGGAGAAGAAAAGCTGATGAAAGCTCCCAATCAGGTATCCTCATTTTAAAGAGTGATCTGTGAACTGCTTCTACAGAATAGGACGGAAAATGAAGAAGCCAAGACAGTTATAAATCATGATAAGCCTATTGTCAGTGGTGATTTTGAATCATCTCCAGGCAGGATCACTTTTATTAATTGGCAAAAAGGGCTCTTTTTTCCCTTTAAAACTTCCTTTTCCATGTGACATACATGTCTGATTATGATATGGTAAGGAGGAGCAAGAAAAGGGTGTTTGTAAAAATATAAAATGTATGTCATTAGGACAGATAAAAAGAGAGGAGTATTGTTATTATCAATCTGCTTGTGATTTCACTCCTTCTCTGCCAAATCATAAACAGAGTAATAACAATAATTCTCACTGTTTCTCTCTCCTGTAAGAGATGAGACCCAGTGTGGTGTAGTGGTTTGAGTGCTGGACTATGTCTCTGGAGAGCAGGATTTAAATCCTTGCGTGGCCATGGAAGCCCATTGGGTGACCTTGGGCAGATCACATTCTCTCAGCTGCAGAGGATGGTAATGGCAAATCTCTGAAGAAATTTCCCAAGAAAAGCTCATTTGCCAAATGCATCTGAGGAAGCTCATGCTACCAATTTCTATCTTTCAGTTACTCTCAAAGGTGCTGCAAGATTCCTTTGCATGCTGGTTTTCCAAACTAACACAGCTACGTTTTTGAATTCTATCATTTGCCTTAGTGTTGCTGTAAGTCGGAAATGACTTGATGGAACACAACAACAACAATCTATCCTAAAGACATGCAATTTACATTTGTGCAAGTATTTGTACTTGCTTATCCTTATTTGCAAGGGTGCAGTATAAGATCTGGCATAGCACCTATACGCTGTTCTTAATCTCATTACCATTTCTATGCTTCTCATCTCCCCACCACCACCACAATTTCTCCTGAGATGCTGCTACTGAGTAAGCATCCCCCTCCCTTAGACAATGGCAGTGGATTTTCACCAAAGGAGAGTTTTGTCTATTGCAAGATGGTATCTAATCTAATCATTCTGTAGACACCCTGCTGTTTGGATTCTGGAGGCTCCAGAACCTATATAGGCTTGGGGGGTGGGGGTGGGAGGACACCCTCTTTTCCATCCTTTTTATCTGACTGTGCAAGGGACTGAGAAGAGGTAACTATAATCCTTTTGGATGCTAATGGGAACTGAGAGCAGGTGGGTGGCTGGTGGCTGCCAGTAAGTAACATGATTAATGTGGCTTTGATAAAGCAGGAAAGGTTGGGAGCAGCTGTTTAGCTCATCTGTCAGTGGGAGATGAGTATTCTCCTATCCATGAGATGGATACAAAACCAAGCAAAATAAGCTTCTCCATAGTGATATGCATGGCAAGGGGAGAAGAAAACATCATGCTTTGATTACACTGGAAGATCAGAGGGTGATGTTTCAATTTCCATTTCTTATACTTTTTTCCTCCTCCTTCCCAATCCCTTTTCCTTTTGTGCTGTGTCTGCCTGCATTGGGGGCAGTCACATTGTTTGTGAAAGGCTATGTGTGTGAGGAAGTAAAGTGCTCATCCTCTGTCTGAATGCTGTCAGTGAGCAGTCCTCTTTTTGAAAGTGTTTTGCATTGACAGACTGCTCAGTTGAAGTCTGCTTCGAAGGTAATGAAGGAAGCGGAGGGAGCAGAAGGTAAAATATCTCAGAACAGGGTAGAGGCCTGAAGTTGTCCATAACAGTTAGCACCTGGACAAAGCAAACATGCAGTAGCTCTCTTGAGAAATCATGGGAATCCCAGTGTCTGGAAATAGTCTAAATAGAAACCACACCCAAACCATGCCCACAACAACAATATCACAACAAAATAGAACATGATATTCACATCCAAAGCGGTTACTAAACCATACCATAGTGGACTGTTTCAAGTGGGATAATAATTGAGTTCCAAAAGATCCAACAGCAGTACAGCACTGAGAAAACCATGACATTGTGTGATAAATGTAGAGGAACCTGGCAAGGAACAGCAGCCTGGTTGCCTTTAACAAGAGTGGCAAATTCCCTCTTCTCCCAACCTGATGGGAGAGAAATGGCTCTGAATATACTTGGGAGGAAGTGTACAAAAGAAATGAATATAAAGTTCCACACCCACCCTCCCATCCACTTTTTCTGAAATGGAAGCTTTTACAGCAAAAACAGAGCCCCAGGAAAAGGTGGCACACAGCCCGCTTGTGGGGGGTGGGGATTAGCTGGGCAGGGAAAAAGATTGTCTTGCTGAAGAAGTATGGCCTAGCCTTCCTTGAAGACTGTAAGGTACACTGATGCCACCTCCCCACCACCACCACTTCCATTTCCTCCTCATTTCTGTGTAACAGATTGTGTAGAACAGTGGTTCCCAAACTTTGGTCCTCCAGACATTTTGGACTTTAGCTCCCAGAAGTCCTAACTGTTGTCCACCCTGGCTGGGGCTTCTGGGAGTTGAATTCTCAAACATCTGGAGGATCAAAGTTTGAGAATCACTGGTTTAGAACAACCTCTGGTCCCTGTGTACCATATTCTGCCAAGCAAGAGGTTTACACATCCTGCAAAAGAATATAAAAGAGGGTTTTGTCAGGAGGGACTGCAGCCAGTTAGCCTTTGGAATGAGACGGACATGCTAGGAGTTGTCACTAATTAGCAGAAATGAGCCAGAAAAGAACTGGGGGTGTATGTTGATCTTGGCTTCCTGCACTGTCACAGTCACACTCCATACAACAGTTACACAGTCATATTCCATGATAATATGTGGTTGTAGATGGGGGTGGGATTGTATTTGCTCTCATGGGAACATAGGGCCGATGCAGACAGCCCCTAAGGGTGGCTCTGTGCTGCCCTGGGAGTGCTGGATTGGGGCTGTGGCAACCACACGCCGCAGCCCTGATCCAGCTTTTGGCTGCTCCTTTTTGGGGCGGCAAAAAGCTGCCCTTAGTGCCGCCAATGTGGCTCTTTTGCACCCCTTTGGTGCAGCGTGTCCACACGCTGCGCCAACGGGGCACCCTGATGCTGTGCGGCATGCAGTTGGGTGCGCGGCATGATGGTGGTGTCGGGGCAGCGTCAAGGTGCCCAGCGTGCAGTTGCCTTGCCCCAACTCCACCCCCAGGCCAGCCGTTTTGGCCAGTCTGCATCGGCCCATAGTAAACTTAAGCCCCCTAGTGCTTGGTTATAGAAATCAGAGCTTCAGCATAAGTAATACATAATGATACAATAATAATAATAATAATAATAATAATAATAATAATAACGGCATACAGCAGATTAAAAATACAACAGATAAAACAATTCCATCCTCCCACCTCACCCCGCCCACCCCTTAAAACAAAATTAAACTATCGTAGAATTAAAATCAGATTCAAAAATAAAATACAATACCATCCTATCTGATTTGGCCTACATATCACAACGGCGGGAAGGATAAATAGCGGGTCACCTTCAATTTTTGCCGGGCGGTTAATCTGGGAAGGCCTGCCACAAGAGATCCGTCTTTACTGCCTTTTTAAAGGCAACAAGAGTTGTAATAAGATGGATCTCATCCGGCAGGCCATTCCACAGTCTGGGAGTGGTCGCAGAAATGCCCTCTGGAAGGTCTGCGAAAGCCTGGTCTTTATTGGTTGCAGAGATTCCTCCCAGAGAACCGTAGTGCATGGGGGGGATCATATGGGGAGAGGTGATCATATGAGGAGAGGCAGTCCCTACGAGCAATTTGACTATCTGTCACCGCTACAGTTAACCATATTTCTTGTATTTTGTTACTTTTGAAGGAGTTACTTCTCTCTCCCTTACTATTTCTCTCTTTCAGCAACAAAGAGACAACAAAATTACATTTCAAAAGTAACACACTAAGCAAGAAGGAAGTTATTCCACTGATGTAACAAAGAATATAATCTATTTAGTTTTAAATTTTTATTTAAAGGGGTTTTAAAGATGCAATCTGAGAAGAATTTTTCAAGCTTCATAGTACTCTCCCCCCTTTTAAAGTATTGAGTGTTATAGATACAAAGACAATGTGTTTTATGAAAGATCATGCCACACTCAATAACTATAACAATGATGACAGTATAAAAAGCAATTCAACAAATAGGAAAAAGGAAAGGAAAACAAAAACAACAAGAACAAAAAGAAAGGATTAAAAAGTTGTCTGGATTTTGTTCAATATATAGAAGGATTTATAAAGACACAAGAGAATAATATAATCACCAGTCTGTTCATTTCATCAAGTTTATTACACGTCAAGTCCTACATCTCTTATCAGTTATAAGCCTTCTCTGCCAATGGAGTAATTAAAAGTAATTACAAATTAATCAACATTGTACATTGTAACATGTGATGCTATGAGCAGATTCTTTAACAATGTGTAGCACTGAACTATTTTTAAAACACTACAGCAAGTAACAGGAAGCTTCCTAGACTCCTTTCATCTTCAAAGCCAATGTCTGCCATATTTTTGCTGCCAACCCCTCCCTTGTCACACTTAAAGAAAGAAAGGGAGCTGCCTCATATAAGAAGAGTCCATTGAGACCATGGGTGGGCAAATTAGGGCACATGGGCATCATGTAGCCCCTAGAGTTTTTTATGACCAGTGAGCCCCCTAAAGCTCTCCCAACCTCACTTTTGGAAATTGCCCAGAATTGGTCAAAGCCATTCATGGAGGATGCAATTTTCGCAGCAGATCCATTGTTTGATCCAGGCCAGGTTTGTAAGAATGTCTTGGACAACCTATTGATTAAGCCACTTCAGGTTTTCTGTTGTTGTGTATCTAGGAAGGCTAGAACTGTTGGCTGGAAGCCTTGGATGGGGAAGAAGCAACAGAACAACATGGCTTGTGTCTTTTAAGTATTTGAGAAGGTAACATTCTTAATTCTGAGAGCTCTAGGCCTCTAAACAAAATAGAAGAGTAGGCTAGTGGTTCTCAAATGGTGGGGCAGGACTCTGGGGGAGGCACAAGAGTTGCTCACTGGGGACAAAAGACTTGGATGTCTTGATCCCTTCTCCTCTTCCCAAACTTTTTATGTATAAAATTCACACATGCATTGAGTTAAATATTGAATTTACTTAAATAAAAAATCTTTCTAATCTGATGATGTTATTTCCTTATCAAATGTTAAAATATGAATATACATGAATGTGAACATGAAAATATGCACACTAAATAAACAAAATATTTTTATTCATATGCTAAATCAAGTGGGTGCAACATCTGCATGTAGATGTAAACAGGGGTCATAAGGTTAAAAAGTTTGAGTATCACTGGAAGAGGCATTATAGTACTTTATCCTTCCCTTCACCCCACTAAAGAAAATACAGTCGCCCCTTCTTTTTCGTGGGGGATCCGTTCCAGACCCCACCCCCTGTGAAAATGAAAAATTGCAGATATTCAAGCCCCATTGGCTTGAATGGCTGGGTGTGCCATTTTAACCAATGAGGATCGCCCCTCCGCGAATAATCAAGACCGCGGACTTCAAGTCCGCTAAAATGGAGGGGTGACTGTAATCCCAAAATGAAAAATACAAATTACGGTGGGCCCTTGGTATCCACTGGGGGTTGGTTCCAGGACCCCCATGGATACCAAAATCTGTGGATGCTCCAGTCCCATTCAATATAATTGCACAGTGAATTGATGAAATGTGATGGCTCAGTGATTAAGAAGTTCACTCTGATGATCACAATGTTGCCAGGTTGGCAGTTCAAGACCCAAGCGCCACATGATGGAGGGAGTTTCCATAACTAGTCCCAGCTTCTGCCAACCTAGCAGTTCAAAAGCATGTAAAAGTGCAACTTGATAAATAGGTACCACTTTGGTGGGAAGGTGACAGCATTCTGTGCAGTCATGCTGGTCACATGTCCATGGAGTCATCTTTGACAATGCTGGCTCCCTTGGCTTAGTAATGGAGATGAACACTGCCCCCTACACTCAGACATGACTAAACAATCAAGCAAAGGGGAAACCTTTACCTTTTTTAAATATAAAAAAGCAAAATCAAGGTTTGCTTTTTTTGGAATTTCTATTTTTTTGGAATATTTTCAACCTGTGGATGAAGTCTATTTTCATGCTCATTTTTTGAGTGTTCTTAATTGTATTGTTCTTTTAAATTGTGAGTCACTTTGAGTCCCAATTTGGGTGGGGGAGTGGGATATAGATGATGATGATGATGATGATGATGATGTTGTTGATGCATTACTTCCTCTGCCATTTTTGAGAAGGACTGCAAAATAAAACAGAGGTATTTGGGGGTAATATGAGGTTCTGGGGTGAGCGTGGAGGTATCTGTGAATGTTTCCACACATTTTGAGGGGGCTTTCTGTATTGTTTTAGAGCACAAATTGGCCAAAATAGGGGAGTTCCTGCTTGCAAAGCATGTATTCTGCCACTAAATTAGACAGCATGAATGTTCAAGGTAATTCTTCCAGGTAGGATGTTTGGACACTTCTGTTCTTTGAAAGGAAAATTATTTGTGCATGTATGCTGGGAACTATAGCTGGGGGAACTCTCTTCAGCTGGGCTGAGCTGTTGGGTGATGGATTGGAAGTTCACCACTCATGTCCACAAACACCTGGCCCCATAATTAAATGGCAGTTGAGATTGGGTTGCCTCTCACTGTCTGTATCTGTAAAGGTAACAATTAGGGAAGGTTGATGTGTGCAGATTCAAGTGGCATTCTGGGTCAATAGGGTGGAAACAATCTTTTGTTGAACACTGAGAAGTGTCAGGAGCTAATGTGTGAATGAGTCACTAAGAAGAGAATGAGACAAGAGGAACAGAAGAGCCCACCCGAGAGGGGTGCTATGCATCACATGGTTGATTAACACATGTGATATTGCCACTGGGTTCACCCATGCCCAAGGAGATCTGATCATACAACAGAGATTTCTCACGAATTAACTTGTTTCTCTTTCACTCTCTGGATATGCCAGTTTTGCCCCATTCCATTCCATTCTGTTCCATTCCTTTCCATTCCCATTCCTTAAGTGCCGTGCAATAAGTTTAGTTGTTTTACTCCTCAGTGAGACTTTTTGTGGCTGCTTGAGGAATCCTTTCTGCTGAATTCAAAGCAACTCAGATTTATCTTGATGCAATCTTGGGAGCTTCTTGCAAATGGCCATTAAGCTGATAGACTCCCTTGCTCACTCTTCACCTCTTGCAGTTGCCAATGCATTGGCATGATTATTTCCCTCTGCCCACCCACTCCTCTGCTTGGTTCCTTTTTAATTTTACAGCTTCCTGAGTTCAATGCTAAGAAATCAATAAGTAATTTGGATCCCAGCAACTGCAAAGGAAAACAAAGTTATTTTTTGACACTTTTAGAAATATTTTGAAGCCCAATTTATCTAGGGAAACAGGTGCTCAGTTGATGCACTAGCCTATCTATCCACATCATATTATTAATTGCATGGGCACTTACACACATATAATTTCAAAGGCAAAACAAATATTTTAATAGGAAAAAAAACTTGAATCAGTCTGCTCATTAATATTTGTAATAAGAAGTGAATTAAATTTCCATATCTGAGTCATGATCCTCTGAGGCAAGCTTTTGGGTCAGATACTTGAAATTTAAATAACTGAGGTCAAAATTCCACTCCAAACTTTTAACAGAAATGTGGGGGTACTTGCATTAATTTTACAGTATTTGACACTCAGCCTCAATATTTGACTCCTGAAATTGATTTTTGAACTTCAGAAACCATGTTGTCTACCAAACTGCAGGAAATCTTTATTCTGCTAGGGGAACGTGTATGTGTAATATACATGTGCTCTTCTGATTGTAGCCTATATTACCACCTCTAACAGCAGTGACATGAAGTGGGCAAATAAATGGGATCAGCAGCTTCTCCTCCACCTCCTCTGCACTGACACCAGTCATGTACCCATTCACTCAGTGGAGCAGAACAAAAATGTGAAGGTCCTTGGAGACCATGCCTTGTGATAAGGAAATACTGAAGGCATTCACTATGCTTAGCCTGGGAACCAATCAAAACTCAAGGGTTGCATCTATACTGTAGAAATAATGCAGTTTGGCACCATGTTAAGTGCTGTAGCTCCATCCTATGGAGTCCTGGGATTTGTAATTTTACAAGAGCTTTAGCCTTCTTTACCAAAGAATGCTGGTGCCTCACAATGCTACAAATCCCCAATTCTGTAGGATGGAGCCATGGCAGTTAAAGTGATGTCAACCTGCATCGTTTCTACAGTGTAGACAAGGAAATGCTGAAGACATTTACTATGTTTAGCCTGGGATCCAATTAACACATAATAGTGCGGACACAAGAATAAGCCTCAATAGCTGCTCCCACCCTTTGGAATGCCCTTCTGCAGGAGGCTTTCCTTTTGCTGGCAGGTAAAGAGCTTTTTGTTTAAAAAGGCTTCAGTGTGTAAACAGGGGAGTTTCCTATTGAGATGTTTTATTGATCTTTTTAAACTTTTGTATGTTTTTGAATGGTTTTATACTGTTGTATATAGTGATTTAACTGTTTGTTTGTTTTTTAAAAAAATGATTGTGATTATTATTATTTAATTGACTTTGTCTGGGAGTTGCCTTGAGTCCCTCTCTGGGAGAAAGGCGGCATAACAATGAAATAACTAAAATAAATAAATAATGTGATAGCCACCATCAGATATCCAAAGGTATTTCACATAAACGATAGATCAGTTTTGTTTGCTGTTACAGCTGAGAGTAGGCCCCAAAATTACAAGAAAAGAGATGTAGAACCTTTGGATGGGGGTAGGCACTTACACATCACTTTTAAAAAGAAACAAAAGAAAATACACATTTACTTAATATTTGTATATATTTGTAAATATATTGTATATTTGTATATGTAAAAAATTACCAATATTTAAGAATAATCATAGTTTAAATAGAAATACAATATATCTTCTCAACAACCAGAAAACCAAATGATTTTATGCAGTGCCTTTCAAGCTATCTGATGTGAGGAACCAGCAATTATTAGTATTATTTTTGTAATGTGCCAAAGACTGGTACTATATTTGTCCCCTTTGGCAACAATTCTTTCTTTCTTTTTTAAATGCAGGAGTAGCAAGCAATGGCTCACAGACTCACACCAGTCTGTGGACCATGAGTAGCACTGATTTAATATGTCCACTCTATTATCCAGGTGCTAACTCTGAAAGGGCAACTTCAAGATCACTGTCCTGTTTTTCTGTGGTTCTTGATCCTTAGGCCAGACTTGAAATGGTCAGCCTTTCAAACAGGAGATAGTTTCCAATAGAATCCTGTCCTCTGACAGTCTTTCAAATAGAGAACTTTCAACTGTAAAGTAGGAATATGCAAGAAGTACTTTCTTGTGGAACATTCACTCGTTGTGGTCATTTCTAGCTCTCTTCTTCACTTTCTTGGACAGCATAGCTGACCAGACAAGTGAACAGATGTTGCCTCACCTTCTCTGTCTATTCCACTTCTCCCACAAGGCAAATCATCCATGATGGTACCCTTCCCCTCACTCTGAACAGGAATGGCACAATGCTGTTAATGAATGCCTAGCAAATTGAGCATTCTGTTTGTAAATATGCAGACTTCTCTGTTTTGCATAATTCCTTCTAACAACTTAATGGAAGGGGTGGTGATATTTATATGAGGCTAGTTTTCTTTAAATGATCTTCCCTATCCCTGCTGCTGCCCACGTGATGAAAGAATATAATGTAATGTGTATAGCTTTGGGATGTTACTTAGGAGCTTATCGCATTCATTTTAAAACTGGCTTACCTTTTCTGGATTAAATTTTAAATTGGGCAGCATCCTGATATTATCACAAGGATGTAGCTACCAAATCCACTGCCTGGGTCAATCCCGTGTCCATCCCTACTCACAAGGGTGCTCAGCGCACCTCTTTTCAAAGCCGGAAGTTTTCTGGCTTAAGAAAATAGCCACTGGAGCACCCTTGTGAGTGAGGATGGACCCAGACAGCAGATTCAGTGGCTAAATCCTTGTTATAATATCAGGATGCTGATTTAAAATTTAATCTGGAAGAGATTAGCCGGTTTTAAAATGAATGCGATAAGCTTCTTAGGCTGCATCTAAACTGTAGAATTAATTCAGTTTGACACCATTTTAACTGTGCTGGCTCAGTGCTATGGAATTGGGATTTGTCATTTTCAAGATATTTTGCCCTCTCTATCAGAACGCCCTGGTGCCATTACAAACTCCAAATCCCAGGGTTCCATAGGATGGAGCCATGACAGTTTAAGCGGATTCAAAGTGCATGAATTCTGCCCTGTAGAACTGAATCTTGAAATCTCTTGTTGTAAATTTCCTTTTTGATATGAGCTCCCTTAAGTAGCTTTAAGCTAATGTCTGCCTTGATGTCAGCCACCACCCAACCCAAACAATAAGAAGATAATTGTACTGGTGGGTCTCAATTTGGAGTTGTATTCCTGGACTGATAAACTGACACTGATGTAAATGGGGGGAGCCAATTCCATAGGGAATCATTAGAGATCAAGGGAATGTGTTCTGGTGGAACTGAAATAGCCACAAAGCTAGTGGTTTTCACTCAACCTACCACCAAATTTAAAGAGGTTTAAAACATAAAAGACTGGAGCTTATCTTTTCCAGGCTGGAGCAATGTGCAGGTGCTTTCCAGAAGGAACAGAAGAGGCAGAAACCTCTGATCCCAAGGTGGCTCAGTTGGAGTGAGCTTCCATTAGAGGACAGTTCCTCTTCAGAGGAGTCCAAAGGCAGAGAGCAACTGGTAAGAATTGTGCTCTTCTCCTGTGCCTTCTCCACCAAGCTTCCCAGATGGAGAAAGCACATCAGGACAGAGAGAGACAGCAGCACATCCTCCTCTGCCTCCTCCAAGGAGCATGTGAAGTGAAGAAACCAGGCTTTAGTTGATCACCTCCCACCCTTGTAAGTATAAGAAACTTCTTTCAGCCACACCAAAACTCCAAAATTGCAGTTTCTTCTTCTCCCCCACATCTGCTTCTAAGCAGGCAAAGGAAATCCCTTCCTCCAAATAATGACAAGATACTAATTTCTTCTTCCCCCTTAATCTTCCCATTCTAAGCATGGAATGGAAACCTCTCCCTTCCAGCAGCACCAAGACTGCTATTCATTTCTCCCACTCCTACAATCTATGAAGTTTATTAAAAAAAAAAATACAAGTCTAGTCATCCTTTCTTTCCACTCAAAACATCACACCAAAACACCAAACAGCACTGCTCTTTCACCTCACTCTTCTTGTCCTCTTGCCTCTTTCTCCTTGCTCTCCTGCTTTGCTCAACTGTACAGTCGATCATCCATACCCACAGATTCTGTATCCACAGGTTCAACCATCCATGGCTTGAAAATAGTTTTTGAAAATAAATTCCAAAAAACAAATCATGGTTTTGCCATTTTATATAAGGGACACCATTTTACTACCCCACTGTATACAGTCAGCCCTACCTATCAACAGATTTTTTTATCCACTGATTCACGCATCCACAGATTGAAAAAAATTCAAAAAATGTATAAATTCCAAATTCGAACCTTGATTTTGCATTTTTTTTATAAAGGACACCATTTTACTGTGCCATTGAGCCTTCATGGATTTTGTTATCCATGGGAGTTCCTGGAACCAAACACCAGCGGATACCAAGGGCCTACTGTATAATGGGACTTGAGCATCCAAAAATCTTGTTATCCACAGGGGGTTCTGGAACCAAACTCTGGCAGATACCAGGGGCCTATCACACAGGTATGATGGGAGAGTTATGCATCATGGGTAAGACTTCCATGTATGTATTCATTTATTTCTGGAGAAACACTGTAAATTTGAAATATAGGAAACTGGGGCAATACAAATTGAGACTCACCTGTAACACCTATGTACTTTGTATGGGGTTTTGTGAAACATTGAGCAAGATCAACTCTAAGATACATATATGTGTATGCATCTATATTTAAGAAAGCTGTCATGTTTTATTTATTTTATTTTTATTTTCAGGGACAACTGCTCTTTTTTTCTTCTTGTATAGGCTGGTATCTCTAAAATTTAGGGTTGAGCCATAGGTTCCATTGAGAAATTTGGTGAAAGCTGTGGACTCCTATCCTCAGAAAAAAAAATGCACTTAAATACAATTTTCAAAGGGAAGTGGAAATAAATAGAAGAAGAGGAATAATTTTTGTGCCCAATTGATGGACCACAGGTTAAGAAACCCTGCTTTATGTCTAGGCAGTGTAAACATGCATGCAGTTCCTCAGAAGCCAATCTTCCCTCAGGAAACAATCTTATTATATACTAAAGAACTGCATCCAACATAATGGCCACAGTAATGAGATACCCATGAAATGGAAGAATCTCTCTATATAATTATGCATCTCAACACCTAGTGCTGCTCAGATGGAGGAAATGCTAGCCTAAAGCAAGAGTGAGCAAACTATGACCTTCTATACGTTTTTGCCTCTAACTCCCATAGCAAGGGACTATAGGAGTTGCTGGGCAAAAATATCTGGAGAACCACAATTGTCCACCCAAACCCCCCCCCCCCCAGTCTACTGGGACCTTGGCTTGTTTCAATAACAAGAATGTGCTCTTGAGGCCTGATGATGTGGCATTTTAATACAAGGAATTGTGGAACTTAGAACAGATCCTCTTCCAAGTCTTGTAATGTCATGTTAAAATGGTGTGTATATCACTTAGCAGTAAAAGTAGTGCATGAAACAGACTCTAGGATCTAACACAAAGATCTGTGAGACTTGAGTCTACATATGCAGTGGAAAGAGTTAGCAGTAGATTCATATTCTTCCTAAATTCCCTCTCTCTCATCTCATTCTCTCTCCTACCTTCTACCTATATGCTCCTTTCTCTTACAGGTCTAATAATCCATGAAGGGCCCTCAGTGTACCGGATTTTTAAACGGTGGCAAGCAGTCAATCAACAGTGGAAAGTGCTGAACTATGACAAAACAAAGGACCTGGAGGATCAAAAAACAGGGACCCGGACCAACCAACGAACCTCTTCCCAAACCAACCATTCCTCCTCCACGAGTGGTACAACTAGCAACTCTGTCCCAGGCGACGGCATGGTCCGGGGAGCTAGTCATACCACAGGCACCTTGTCTGACCACCACTGTGCTTATACCATCTTGCATATACTCAGCCATCTGAGGCCTCATGAACAGAGAAACCACTCTAGCACAAACAGAGAGCTTGTCATGAGAGTCACGACAGTCTGAACGAAGGAATTCAGGAAGCCTTATTGCAACACGGAGTGGGAGAGGAACTCTTCAAGCGGGGGGGGGGGCAGCGTGGTATGCCTTACACCCCCTGCCCCGTAGCCCACCTCCGCCCACCCCTGGTCCTCTGCAGCTGCACAAGAGGCCCCTGGCCAGCAAAGGATGGCAGAGGCAGAGCTGTTCACACATGCTGAAAAGAGGTTTCACAGTTGTCTAGTTACCAGAAAGTATAACAAAACAAGTGCAATACAGACTACCAGAGCTTGAACTAGGATTAAAAGGCTGGGGGGGGGGGGGAGGGACAAGGAAGTAGAACTGTTTTTATTTGAAGCATTTTACAGAAACACACACACACATACCTACAGACCTATTGAAAAGAAAGAAAAGGAAAAAGAAGGAAGGAAGGAAGGAAGGAAGGAAGGAAGGAAGGAAGGAAGGAAGGAGTGTATTTTTCAAGCTGTATTAACCAGGGGTTCAAGTATTTGAATGCATAAATTATCCTGTGGCCCTATGTTATTTTGTGCAGCCATAGGATGTTTGAGCTGAAAAAGCAGTCCGTTTATTGCTAATGTTATTTTATACAAGTAAAGACTCTTCTTAGGTGTTTTTTTACACATAAAACACATACAAATCTGCCCTCTTCAGACATGACTATTTTGGAGGTTTTTGAGGGTGTACTATGGGGAGGGGGAGTGGGGACACTTTTGTTTGAGATGCAAACATTTCTACCAATGTCCAAAGCACAAGCTGCACTGGGGGATGATTTATGCCATTCATCACTGAAAGGTACAGCCTCTTGATTTTTTTTTTCCTCAGTAGAAACTATTTGTTTTGCAGGTTTGGGGAAATGGGATTGTCTCCTATTGAATTTCCTCCTAGGCCTTTCCCTTTCATTCTGGATCAGTAATTTGTCACAGACTCATGTGAGTTTATTGGTTTTAAAATTTGTTTGTGTGTTTAACCACTCCACAGTTCACAAGCAGCTGTATTTTGCTAAAGCAGGAGTGGATTAAGTCAAGTTCCAGGGAAGTTGTTGAACTGCATCTCCCAGCATTCTTCACCATTGGCTATGCTGGTCACTAAGCTAATGGGAGCTGGAATACACCACATTTGTCCACCCTTGCACTCCCTTGACTCCTACATTAAGTTGCCTAGCTAAGAGCTTTTTGCAGAAATTGGAAGGGAGCCTTAAGTGTCACTCACACAGCAGATTTCAGCTCTAATCCAGAGAGGAGCAATTTATGGCCTTCCAGATGTCGTTGGTTACAAGCCCATCATGTTTTGCCATATGGGGTATCACTGAACAGCCACAAATGGCTTGCCCCTGCTCTAATCCTATGCATACCTTCCAGGCAGTAATGCACACTGAATATAGTGGGTCCTATTTCTAAGTAAACATGCATAGGAGTGCATAGTAAATCTAATTTAACTGTTCTTGTTTCCCCTTACAAGGGACTCTAGGGCTGTTTGGGCTGTTTTAGTTGGATCAGAAATGGCTAAGCAAGATCTCCCACCACACTACCACTGCCAAGATTTTTTGGAAGAAGCCATCATCACTACACTCATATAAATGATATCTGTCTGTAGTGTATGCCCTATCTGTTCCATAAATACACCCTTTTTTCTGCTGGTATTTTCACAAGTACCACTGAAACTGACAGTATTCCCAAGCTAAAGTGCTTTAAATTATAGTGGACTGGGGATATATGACATGTTGACCAGATCTGTGTGGGCTGAAGGAAACTGGTGCTTTGACTAGTTCTAGATTGGGACTCACCACATCCTAGACAATTCTGTAAAAACCTGTTTGAACCATGGTGTGATGAATCACAACCTGGGCATCAAAACATACTATATAATTAATTTGATGGTGTGGAGCTGATACATTCCCTCACTATGGGAAAGATGCTCTTAAACAATATCATTTCCACACTGAGCTCTTTCGTGGGGAATACTGCAGCAGCATCCAAATTTGACCTCAAGCTGTCAACCTGGTCATAGACTGGGGCATATCCTCCAACATTTCACAAATGAAAGCCAGGACTCATCAGGGTGTAGTTCATACGGCAATGTTACTAATAAGGAAGGACACACAGACTAGGAGAGGGTGCAGCAGTTTGCTTTTGCCTGTGCCTACAGGGAAGGGCAAAATTCTGCTCTCTTCCCTCCTTTCTGCTGGGTTGAGTGCAAACTACTTTTTCACTTTGAGCTCAGTTTGCAGCAACTGAAGTAAGCTGAGGACAAGAGGGAAAGTGAGAGGACGTGAGAGAAACTAGGACATTTTAAAAGCAACTGAAGAATCTGGACAACAGAGAATTAATCAGAACTGTCAGCCAAATTGGGACAGTTGGAGGGTATCTTCCTGCTTAATGCAGGAAATCATGAACTGGTCATCCATTTCCAGCAGATGGCTGTCCAGCCTGAAATTTAACCAGAACCATTGTGATATTTCTGAAATATAAGGGCAGCATGTTTTTGGAACATACTAGGGCCATGGTATTTTGTAATTATTAGCATAATCAACACCTCATTTGACATGAGAAGGATGCTGGGCAGTATTTTTTAAAATATTATTCAAGGGTATGTCCAACCTACCATTGTTGAAACTATTTGCTTCAGAACTGAAAATCAAATTAATTTGCTTCTTGACTACCTTTTCCACTTGGCATTCACTCCTCACTCTGTTCATTATGCTGTGAGAAATTGCTGCAAATTGCAGCTCCTGCTAGAGTTGCCACTTTTCCCAAAAAAGAAAGCCACCTCTTAGACATTTTAAACTTGTATATGTTTAATTGGCTAATTCATTAACAATGTGGATAATGACCTTCATTATTGCTTAGCTGCTATGTAAGGTCCCTTTCACACTACATGATTACAGCACTATGATTCCATTTTAACTACCATGGCAACTTTCTATGGGATCCTGAGATTTGTAGTTTGGTCAGAGCACCAGAGGAGCTCTCTGGCTGAGAATGCTAAAAGCCCCTCCCTCAACTGTGCATCCCAGGATTCCATTGGATGCAACCATGGCAGTTAAAGTGGAATCATAGTGCTATAACTGCATAGTGTGAGAGGGCCCTGAGTCTTCACAAGTAAGAAGACTGGTCTGTTCAATTCTAACCATGCGGTTGCTCACATGAACTGGAAGTACAGTCCTAAGTAGGTTCACATTAGTATCAGTGGCCTATATCCATGGCTACTGCCAATTAGCGTAAACCAGCAGAATCAATGGAAACTTGTTAAATAAACATTTATCTAAGTCCCACTGATTTGATAGATGCACTTGGATGTAGGCCTATGCATTTATCATCCTCCATAACAAAGGAGCAGCATTGGAGATCCCGATATTATAGTGCTACTCTGAGTTCAACCTTCCCACCTCCCTTTTTTTTTTTTTTTTTTTTTTTTTTTTTTTTTTTGTCAGACGAATTAGCATGTGAAAAGTAGTGAAGTCCTACTCATTTTTTGCTTGTGGCATGGCCTGAAACTAGTGCAGGGTTGTACTGTGAAGGGTGAACTGCTTGAATGCTACCAAGCTTAGACCATTGTGTTCCAAAGTGGGTGTCTAAAAATACCCTGCATAAGGCCTACCTTTCTGCTGTTGTTCAAAGCAGGGCCACTACTAGGAGATCCAGCATGGTTCCAGAGCTGTTGAGCTTGCAGCCTGTCGGTAGCAATGCTAATTGGAGGATTCTATGATTTGTAGTCCAAAAAAAACCAAACCCAAACATCCAGCCACTTTTTACAAACTCTAAAGATGAGAACATGGTTAAGTATCAATTATTCATGGATACTACACTTGGGCAGAAAAAAAATAAATTACACAAGTATAGGATGGTTGACACCTGACTAGACAGCAGAACATGTGAAAGAGATCTAGAAGTCATAGTAGACTACAAGCTGAATGATTTGAGTCCCCCACAATTTGTTCCCTATTCATTCTGCCTCTAAAGAATACTACCAGCTTAGATGCCACTGCCCATGTTTTCCTTGGCTTGCACATTAGGGGTGTAGCTAGATATGAGAATACTGTATACCAGGGGTAGGCAACCTTTCCCCTTTAAGGGCTGAAGGACTTCAGCTCCCAGAATCCCAGGAGCTATTGGCCAGCATGGGACTATTGGCCAACATGGCTGAGGCTTCTGGGAGCTGAAGTCCCTCGGCCCTTAAAGGGGAAAGGTTGCCTACCCCTGCTGTATACCCTTCATTGTTTCACAGATATTTAAGCAACATCAGAGTTTGGCCTTTTTTGGCAAAAGTTATTGAGGACAAACACACAAGCTAGGAGAGGCTGCAGCAATTTGCATTTGCCTGAGTCTCCCGGGAAGAGCAAGACTCTGCCCCTCTTCCACTCTCTGCTCTACTGAGTTAATTGAATGCAAAGTTCTTTTGCACTTTGAACACAGTTTTCAGTGGCTGAAGGAAGCTGGGGACAAAAGGGGAAGATGGGAGGATGAGAGGGAAGCTGGGACATTTCAAACACCTGAAAAGCATCTGAAAGAAATGAAGCGACAGAGGATTAGTTAGGACTGTCCCTGCAAAATCAGGACAACTGGAGGGTATATGAAAATGGCAGCTCCTTTTGTTTAAAGCTATATTGGGTACAGTCCTTTAGGCTGGGGTTTGATTATAATGTTCTGGTTTGGTGTTCCCACCCTACCTTCTTCCCATTGGTTTCTACCATTGAGAATAACAAAACAACTATCATGGGGATTACTTTGGGAGTGGAATGTTTTAATCTCATCCCTCCAGTAATCCTGTGCAGTGCATGTGTGTGTGCATATGGGTAGTGCACCCAACTATCATCTGTGTTCAAAAACACAGTTCACCCCCCATGCCATCTAAGTTGACTTCCATTGGAGAGAGGATTGTGCAACATAGACTTGAGCTACCAACTCTGTTTTTTTCTAAGAGTTGGGAAAGCTCAACTCCCTCTTGACTGAAGGTGGTACATAGTTAAACAGTGTCCCTTTGAAAATCTAAAGTTCTAAACATAAGCAGGGAGGGAGGGAGGGATGGAGGGGGGGCATAGTGCCATACAAAATCAACTTTGCTGTGTCTTGACTTCTCTGAAATGTCATATTCTAGAGACAGCCAATTGCCATATGCAAGCAATTTCTGGGTCCAGCCATCATTTATTTATCTGATTTGTTGCATGGCAGCCAACTGAGGAATCTTTTAGAGAATGTGAAGACAACACTTGGTGAGCATCACAGTTACTCACTGAATGCTGACAATTGCCAGAGGTGCTGGGTAGTGGTTCCTACAAATCTCACCATCCTCTTTCAAGGGCCCAACTAACACATGACTTTATCACATGGGGAAAATTGGGGGTTTAAAGAGTCAATATTCTGGGGAAATCATGCGATCGTGGTGAAGATTTTCACACAATGTCACCATTATTGTGCAATTATCCCGTGAATAAAGTGGCAAAATTGTGCTGCTTTTTATTCATGGGATTTCCCCATGAATAAAAGGCAATGTGATTTTGCCGTTTTATTCCCAGGATAATCACACGATAATGGTGACGTCACATGACGTCATGTGAAAATCTTCACGTATTGCATAATATTGATGAGAGCATACGTCTTTTTTTCATCGTGTGATAAAATCCACATTCTGTGTGATTGCATGCAGTTTTCTGTCTGCACTTGCTTGCTTTTGAAGGCAAAACAGCTATAGGATGGGGCTAGTTGTGGGTAACTTCTCACAGAGAGAGAGAGAGAATGGAGGTGGTTTAGAGGAAACCCTCAGGGTAAGAGGCCATGCAGCCTATTGTGACACCAACATTTGAGCCACCCTTGTTTACAAGAACAAATTTTCTCTTTCCAGCCTATGCGTCCAGGAATTTTAAAGGAGAATATAACCATTTTCTGGCCACTAGTGCCTCACTTTTCTACAAAAACAAGAAAGCAACATGTCAGTAAGGCTCACAGATTGAAAGCTTAAAGCCAGAGCATTTTGCTATAGAAGGAGAAGAGGCAGGCTAAGAATTAACAGTGGACTCTTGAGTTTTCTTGCCTTCATTTGGACACTATCTTCTATAACTTTGAGGAGGTTCCTTGTTCTGGAGGTGACCAGGGGAGGGGGGAAATAACTGATACTCTTAACTACCTCATGGGGCATTGTGAGAATCCAGAGTGAAGCACATCATTTCCCGGCAATGACCAGCGCTCAGTGCCCCCTCACCACTCAAAGACAGAATGTGGTTTCCTCAACGAAATGTTGGGCAATTTGGATTTGCCTGGCTGTGAGCAAAAGGAGGGAGGGCCTTCATATTGACTTTATTCAAACGTTCTTCCCAGGTATAGCTAGGCATGCTACCTAGTGGATGCCACAGTGTCTTTCTTGCCTATGAGGTTTGTTACACAACCATGTGTGCATGTTTTCCTTACAGCAAAAGCATCCGTCTACAATCACAGCTGTTATCAGAGCTCTCGTTTTAAGCTTAGGTTATTTATTTATTTATTTATTGCCTTGCTAAGAAGATGAGTGGCTCTGAACCTAGTTTCATGAGTTCTAAATAAAGAGTTGCTGGGATGGGTAGAGAGAAAGAACCAAATACATTTCCTTAAAATGTGCAAACAATATTTTAAGCAAGCTTTCTTAATCGGTTCCTCATCTGTGTTCTTTGAAATGCTGTACATTCTTGTGGTCTTTCACATATATTAGCTCTTCTCTTTGATAAGATGCTTCTCTCTAGCTAAAAGTGTATCAGGATGCCATTTTCAGAGTGCTCCACAAGATGTTTTTGAATTCATAAATTCCCTAGGCTGCGAAAGCCTTCAAGTTTCTTTCTTCTTTTCTCTTTCTTCTTCTTTTGGTTCAAGCAGTCTCTTCATATTTCTTTCCTGTTTTTGCTCAATTTTGCTCAACAAAAAAATAATTTCCTCTTCCCTCCTTCAATGTAGCATGAAAAATACCAAGTGCACACCAAGCAAGAAACATAATAATAATAATAATAATAATAATAATAATAAATATGATTTATTTCTAGCCCGCCTATATCCAAAAGGAATCAAAGCGTGTTACAATGTAAAAATAAAAGAATACAATAAGAAAACAAATAAAAGTTACATAAGAAGCAATCCCCTTCCCAACCCCCAAATCCCAACATTAACCAAACAATTAAAATATAAAGTAAAATCAGTTACAAGATGATCCCAATAAAATCAGCTAAAATGTCAGATAAAATTTGCAGAAGAACATAGGGCGAAGATAGTTATGGTCACAGGGTAGAGGGGCCATTATGTGGACTATATCAGTTAGCCCACACAAATGTTCCAGTTTTAATTATTCTCTTCTGCCCCTTTTTGCTTTGGCAGTTTTTCTGTGCCACTTTTAATCTGATTCTTTCAAATAAATAAATAAATAAATGTGTTCATTGTTTTTAACTTTCACAACTTTTTAGGAAGCAGGAAAACTTTCTTGAGTCAACTACCTTTAGCCAAGAGCATAGTTCTGTGAAAGGGGAGGGATTATTACTTTTTATGGATCATTGCCCTGTTCTACTTGATGATACTGAAGAAAAGATAGAGGCACAAGAGAGGCAAAGTACCTTATGGCTAAGTGGTTTGTGCATTGGACTATGACTCTGGAGACCAAGGTTTGAATCCCAGGCCAGTCATGTAAACCCACTGTGTGACTTTGGGCAAATCACACTCTCTCAGCCTCAGAGGATGGCAATGGCAAACCACCTCTGAAGAAACTTGCCAAGAAAACCCCATGATAGGTTCTTCTTAGGGTCACCATAAGTCAGAGATGACTTGAAGGCCCACAACAACAACAACAACAACAACAACAACAGGAGCCTTGGTGGCGCAGTGGTTAAATGCCTGTAGTGCAGCCACTCACTTACAAATCACAGGGTAGCGAGTTCAATACCAGCCAGGGCTCAGGCTCGACTCAGGCTCACATCCTTCCAAGGTCGCTAAGATGAGTACTCAGCTTGCTGGGAGCAATTAGCTTACAGTTGCAAACTGCTTAGAGACAGCATAGCATGGTATGAAGCTGTATATAAATGAAGCTATTGCATAGACTATAGGCCTAAATACCCTAAAGCAGGGGTAGGCAACCTTTCCCCTTGAAGGGCCAAGGGACTTCAGCTCCCAGAAGCCTCAGCCATGTTGGCCAATAGCTCCTGGGATTCTGGGAGCTGAAGTCCCTCGGCCCTTAAAGGGGAAAGGTTGCCTACCCCTGCCCTAAAGGCACCTGATCCTAGTTGATCTTGAAAGCTAAGCAGGGTCATCCCTGGTTATAACTTGGATGGGAGGCCACAAACAAATACCAGGTGCTGTAGGCTACATTTCAAAGGAAGGAACTGGCAACTCTGAGTATTCCTTGTCTAAGAAAACCTATGAAATTCATGGAGTCATCATAAGTCGACTGGCAACTTGAGGGCACATACAAACACACAAAGTACATTATGGCCAAAATGCAGCTGGTGTATAGTTCCCTCTGGGAAAAGTTGTACTTTTTATCTGGTGCAGAATAACGCTGTCCAGGTTTTCAGAAGCAGAGCTGTGCATATGGTGTCACTGTGAATATAGATGTTCCTGTGCGCACACAACAGCATTCAGTTGTGTATTTGTTGGCACATTTGGGTGTGTTTCCACTGTACAACTTTGCCATTCAACACAAGGTTTGTGTAGCACTTTCATAATTCCACATGTGGAGATTTATACTTTGCAATCCCAATGTAGGATTTCAGTCACCATTCAAATGAGCTGGAATTCTTGATCTGTTTTCTCATAAGTAAATATGGGGTGTGAATCCCAATCAGAACTGGGACTACTGCACACAAGGAGGGGAGATGTAAACTTTCTCCCACCAAACTATTGTCTTCCTAAATTTCCCCCACCCCATGCAAATCAACAAAATCTTTGTGGATGTCCC
Source organism: Phrynosoma blainvillii (assembly GCA_026167975.1). Lineage (NCBI taxonomy): Eukaryota > Metazoa > Chordata > Lepidosauria > Squamata > Phrynosomatidae > Phrynosoma > Phrynosoma blainvillii. The sequence continues at coordinate 304,055,167 of JANUYF010000001.1, read as the reverse complement.
AACTGGAATTTTCTTTCTATCTCAATATGACTACTTCATATTAAGGCCATCTCTAGAAATGAGAATCTGGGTGAGTGACGGAGCCATCTCCAGATAGGTCTAGGTGAATCTTCTTATTTACTCAAGCCATCTGTTCTGCCTGAAGGGCATGGGATTTAGAGATCAAAGTAAGCACAAGAGTGTTGAAAGCACAACATCTAAAATCACAAAGGCCTTGGTTTTGTTACTGATGGTTGGTTGGCCTCTAATTCTAAGAACAAAGTCTGAAGACATCAAAGAGGTCACAGACTGATTAGGGAAACCAATGAGGAAACACAATCTCCAAATGGTCTACAAACCAACCAAGAAAATCCAGCAAATGCTACGCTCAGCAAAGAACAGGAGAGACCCTCTCACAGCTGCAGGAGTTTACTGCATATGGTGCAGCTGTGGACAAGTCTACATAGGGACCACCAAATGCAGTGTTATGAATCAAGGAACACAAGAGACACTGCAGACTGGGTCAGCCAGAAAAATCAGCAGTAGCACAACACGTTATAAACCATCCTGGGCATGAAATGCTGTTTAAAAATACTGAAATTCTGGACCATGCCAACAACTATCCGGTCAGAATGCAAAGGGAAGCCATTGAAATCCGTAAATCCCTGGACAACTTCAACAGAAAAGAAGAAACCCTTAAAGTAAGCAAAGTTTGGCTACCAGTCCTGAAAAACACCAAAATCAAGACTCAGCAAATGCAAATGAAAACCACCCAGGGTCAGGGGTTTTACCAACAGACAATGGATCATTAATTAAATAGACCCACTGAGGCCTTATCATTCAACAACAGAACAATACACAGATTAACATGCAAATCGCTTCCTCTTAACCAACAGTATATATACCCTACTCTCTTCCATGCCAACATTCTCTGAAAATGCCAGCCACAGCTGCTGGTGAAATGTCAGGAATAAACTCTTCTAGAACATGGCCTCGTAGCCCGAAAAACCCACAAAAAACTAAAAAGAGATTTATTTCCATATCCTACTATCTAGTACTAAGATCCTAACCCCCTTTGCAGATGGTGCTTTGTGCCATCTTGGAGGTAAGGAAGGGGAGGGGCAGCCTCATGCTGGGCACCCCAACCAGTTCCCGAACACGTCATCGGAGCGTCCGGACATGCTGCGACAGAAGAAACACAGAAGAGGCGCCCAACACCTCTTGCGCCGCACCTTCCGCACCTTGCAGAAGGAATGCTATTTTAGCGCTCCTTCCAGGGCCCTAAAAGAAGTGGATTGGGGCCAATAAGTGTGGCTACCTCGGCCCAAATCCATGGCTTCTTGGGGCGGCCCATGGCTGCCCGTCTGCTTAGGGCCTAAATAGTTTTAAAAGGATAATTTTACAAGCACAATTTTTTAAAAAAATGTTTTCTGTTTTAAAAAGAATTCAACGCAGTAATAATAATAAAAGCACATAGCTAAGTTTGTCACTAGCAAAGCACAAAGAATCCAACAGGAAAAGCAGTAACCATAAAACAGATAGTTCATTCCTTCTCTTTTGGGAAGATGTTAGTGAACTGAAAAGTGAATATTGTCAAACAGTTATGACTGATGTTTTTGGAAGCTCAGATAGCCATTGATTTACCAGAATGCCAGCCATCAGAAATTGGACTAATTAGAATGAAAGCCAAAGTATTTGGGTGGGTGCATGTTTTCCCCTGGCAATAGTGCTTCTGATACTTTGCTGTGGGTTAAAAAAAAAGTCTTGGCTGCTTGGCTTGGTGGAGAGAAACAACATTTGTCTGAAAGCTCCATTGTGTCGCCAGATTGGTTTCCAGCCTGTGACGAAGTATATGAGGGAAGACCTCCTCTAGAAGAATGGCAACAAACCATAACATGATCAGTATCAGAGATGATACTATCATGAGAGCATCATTCTGAGTGCCACCAAAGCAATTCAGAATACCAGTTGCTTGCTAGGGAATAATAATGGCTGAAGGCTGAGGGCTCCTCCCCTCATATTCCCTTTCTGGGCTTTCTGTAGGTCTTTGTTTGGCCAGTGTGTGGAAAGGATGTTGGGGAAGATAGATCTTTGGTCTGAGCCATCATGGTTCTTCATACGTGCACTGTAATGAACATGTGCTTTCACGGCATCATTCATAAGGAATGGCTTACCTGACATGTCTGGTACTAGGAGCTGGCCACCTTAAATACCTTCACATTTCCATTCATTATTTTCTCTAGCCCACTTTTGTTAGACTCACTACTCCAGACTTTTTATGGGAGGAATGTACATTTCCCTGAACTAACTTCCTCCTCATCCTCATATATGCGTATCTTCTCTGTCTTGCTCTGAGTCTCATTCATACATTGAAAGTGAATGGCATAAGTGAGCAATTGCTAACAGTGATGAATATCCACACTCCTGAGATGACACAAACATGGCTTTACTTCTTTTGCTTCTCCTTGGACAGAATTCTATTGGTGTCCTACACATATGAAAGTTCACTTACAGAAGCAGTTGGACATTTTTGTCTGATCCTATGTTCAGTTCAATGTTGCACTAGTAGAGAAGTGCATTCAGTCCCATTGTGCATGGTGGCACATCAAGCATCTGGCTGTGCATTCTGTTGCACAATTTCATAATTCACCAACAAGACAGCGTTGCATTGCATTGCACAAACATCATGTCATTCCAAGAATATAAAGTTACGCTTTGACGCCTCTGTGTAAGATCTTGGCCTCTGATTATAACATTTAGTATGTATTCTAGCCTGCAAAACTTCATTCTGATGCTGTAACTTCAGTCAGTGTTTTTGCAGTGTCCTGATTCAATTCAAGCCAATTCCTGTACTGCTTTTCTTGGGGTTTTATTTTTTTCTTAACATAGACAGAAGCTAACCATGCTAGATTCATGATGGCATTCATGCATACGTTTTTCTTTTCTTTTCCTTTCTTTTCAAGGAAGGCAATTGAGTTGTATTATGCCCTTGCCTAGGTGTGTACAACCATGTTCAGGCCTCAAAAATGAATTCACCCATCCGTTTGCAAGGGTTTTTTAAAAAACACAACACATATCTCATACACACAAATTCTGTATTTGTTATCATCCTGATACTGATTGTCTTGACTACATTACCTAAGGTTATGCTAGGAGTTTGAACATTGCATACGTGGCTGACTGGCTTGTAAAATGCACACTATCCCTGTGTTCAAGGAAAACTCTCAGATCAGTATGAAGCATTCTGGGATTACTGGAGGGAAGAAAGGTTGTGACAGAAAAGGCTACAGTGCTATCCTCAAAAATAATCAGCCTAAAAGAAAAGGGGTTTTATTTCAGGGCTTAATTTACCATGTGAATGTGCCACTTTCCTGTCATGCTCCTGAATTAAGAATGAAATAATAAGTGTTCTTGATGGGCAGACAAATTCCTTGGTGTTTGAAGGTTCTTCTTTAAAATAATAACCAGTGTGGGAAGGGAGAAGAGAGAAGCTGAAAGACTCTGTACATTTTTTTTTCTCCTCCTGTGACTGTTAACCTGTAACATAAGACTGTAGAATTTATTTCCTTCTTCCTTATTTATTTCCACCCCAGTATATAAAATCCCCTTTGGCTGTTGTCTGGAAGTCACAATGGACTGCGTACAATTGGTGTTGACCTCCATTTTGCAGGGGTTTAGTACAAACATGTGAGGTATGTGGAAGCTGACCATTCAGCAGTCTGAAACAATATATGGGGCAAAAAATGGTGGAAAACAAAACAAGGTTGGTATATACTGGATGCCAATTCTGCATACACTGATGAAATTAAAAGTTGCCTCTTGTTGGAATTATGGGTCCACCGAGCCCTGTACTCTCTTAATTCTTTTGTTTTTCTGCATCCGTTTATGTAATCATTGATACCAGGATTATCACTGTAAGGATGGGCAAGCATTTCTCAGCGCAGTCTGGAATAAAAAAAACCCTTGACATTATTTATAAACTCAGTAGTATTTCTCAGTATTCACAGATGGGAAGGAATTGGCTAGAGTCCAGCTGGTGTGTTACACAAGCGTACATTCTTTTATGGGCATTTTGTTCCATTGTGGAATGTCTGCATTCAGTTCAAGGTTGTGAAAGCAGAGCTGCACATGTAGTTCTGTTGTGCTCGTGAATGTGCATATAATATACATGCACATTCAGTTGTCCAATGGGGCCACTCATCACAAGGATTATGTAGTACAATCAATTAATAACTCCACATATACAATATACAAGCCCAATGTAGGATCTCAGTCATTGGCTGCAATCCTGTATGGCTCAGAGTAATGTGGCAGTACCATATAAGACCCTATGCTAATTTAAGGCATATACCACCCAGGCATACCATACAGCTTCTGAAGTTCAGCCTTCCCTGCATGAGCGCTCTGTGCCTGCTGGAGAGGGGGCAGGATCAGAAAAGCATCTGGCTGTGTCATTGCAGTGGAGTCCCTAGGGTTGGTGTCACCCAGTACGGTCACTCATGGTGTCATCCCCCCCCCATTGACCTCCTCCTCCCATTTCACACCATACAGACTCCTTAGTAATGCTTTTTTGCACTAATGTTACTCATAAATCATAATTTCCATATAACACTGAATGTAATGCTAATAGTTGTGACATAAACAACTAGCAAAATTTAAATTATACTTTCAAATTACAGAATCATACAGACAACCTAAATGTATTTACATATACCTAGTGAAGATTTGGTTAAAATGTCAGGTTTTAAAAGAAAAAATTTTAAAAAAATTAAATTTTATTTTTTTAGAAAATAAAATTTTGAAATTTGAAATTTTAATTTTAAAAGATCCTGGGGCCTCTCCTTTCTCCTTTACCCCACTCCCACCATCTCTTAAAATTTTTTAAAGGGAAGCAGATGAATGCCACAGCCCATTTCTTTTAAAAGATAGGTCTTTGAGGATCAGGGGGGTCACCTGGTGTGGTCCACACACCCCGCACCCCCCCCCCCAGTGATGCCACTGTCTCACTGTAGCCAGATGTGAAATGATTACAGCAGCACTGAGGACCCTGATGCAAGTGGCTGGTATCCTGCCTGTTCCCCAGAAGTCATGGAATAGCAATGGGGTGGTCAGAAGGGGTACAGTAAGTATGGGAGGAGTTGCATGGTTAAGCAGGAGAAAGGAAATACCAAGTTCTGCAGTATGCCAAAAAGTCACACACAGGAGTAAAGGAAGCTTACGTGTGTGTGTGTGCCACTAACAAGCCATTGTCTGTCTTTGGACTTTTCTCCTGATTGGTAAAAACATCACACACAAAAATAGTATGGTGTACCTTTCTCCTGAATGTAGACTCAAGACATGGCATATGATATTCATAATATTTTAAAAAGGCACTGAAAGCTAAATTTCTCAGAACATGGCAGTGCTCATCATGGGAACATGCATTCTGGGGGAAAGTATATTTCAGGAAAATAATGTGGTCAAAAGTAATTATCACCATCATTTTAATCTGAAGTCAACAGCCCATTAAAATACCATATTAACATCACAAGTTTTAGTTTTAAAAGACATATACATATGAATACATCTATGACAAATTCAAAATTTATAAGAAATACTAGACTAAATATACTAATAATTACATTGCCACTTAAGAGTCTTAAGCATAAAAAGATGAGGAGAGACATGAGAGCAGCTTGGAGGGGAAAAACCTATATAATAAGATGGATTAGAATGATCTTTCCTGTCTCCAGAATAATCACCATATGGTAATTTCTTCATGTTAAATACTAGGGGTGTATAACCTTCTTTTTCAGGCACAAGTTCATTCCATCTTGTCATAGCATCAGTTTGTAGATATTTACTTTTAAAGTCTACACAGACATTTTTGTATATACTGATGCTGCTACATTCCTTCTTTTCTCCTTTCCCCCTCCCTTCATCCCTTGTATTTTTCACATTGTTTACACAAATATACACCTTCATTTATATACAAATTAGCACACTTTGCCTTCATTTATGCCTTTCTATTAGATATTTTCCTTAATGTATGTATTTTGTATGTTTTTCTGTGCACAGCTAAAAAAAAAAAAGAGTACAAATTGGGGTGCCCCCACTTTGTAAAACTAACCTAGGGGGTTTGCAGACTGCCAGAAATAGTGCAAATTGAGTCCACTTTTAGGGTTAGTACTAGGGAATCATGGGAATTGTTGTTGTTTTTTTCTGAGACATTGAGCCTTCTCTGTCAGAGAGCTCTGGTGCCACAATAAAATACAGTTCCCATGATTCCCTAACCCTAACCCTAACCCTAAAAGTGGACTCAATTTGCACTATTTCTGGCAGTCTGCAACCCCCCCCCCCTTAGTTTACAAGGAAGATACAAAGGACAAACCAAAATACCCTACTAATATTAGCAACATACTCTTAATAATTGATAATGCCACCAAAGCACAGCAAGAAAAGTTGCTGGTGGAGGAAGGTGAAGCTGAAATTTTTTACTGTTCCCAGAGGCAGGTCATGCAACAGCTCAACTAATCAATGTATTTTGTATTTTTGAGGCTGCATTGATAGAAGCAAGAATGATGTGATGGCATAAAAATGAAGGATGCCCTTTAAGAAGAGTCATTGCATAGCAAGACAGGATAATGAATGAGTTAATCACACCAGCGTTTGAGGCTGAAGCAACCCATCTGTTGCTTTGATTAATTAAAATTCTGACTGATGAAAGAGGGACTTGCTCCAATCCGTAAGCAATTAATTGCCAGAGCCTTAGATAAATCTACCTATGTTGCTCACTGAGCTGAATTCTTAGGACAAAATGCAGAGTTGGCAGGGTTGCAGCACCATCGTCAACTCAGTGTTTCATTGTGCTGATATGATTCTAATGTGAAAAGGTCTATGAACCATCATATATATCCATGGAACTCATTTTTCATTCCATGACCATGTGAAAATATGCTGATGACTTCCTTGGAACGTTGCAACCCAAATTATATGAAGAAAAGCTGACTGTAATTCAGTTCAAACCATAGAGGTTGTAAAGTCCATTTTATGTTAAACAAACACATAACTCGGACTCTTATCACACAAAGGTTTTAAACTGCAATTTTAGCAAGAAAATAGTGCCTTTGGCAATACCCATCACATGACGTTGCCTCCGATCCATTGCTGCTGTGCCCCTGGAGTGTTGTTAGAGAGCACTGTTTCATTGACACCCATCAATAAGTGGCCAATCATTACTCCATTACTCCACAGGTGTGATGACAGTCAGTCCCGATATTGAGCAGTGACAATCTCCTCCTTTCTCCCTCCCTGCTATTCCTAGGCCACCTGTTTCTTTTCTCCCCCCCCCACTTTCTTTTCTTTTCTTTTTTTTTTTTTTTTTACTAAATCACATTCACATAACTGCAAAACTGCATTACAAATAAAAAAAAGAAAGAAAGGCATGCTGAGTAACGCATAAAACAGGGAGGAAGGGCTAAGGAGGAATGAAGAAAAGAGAGTGCAGGGACCGTCAATGGCACAAAAAGGCCGTTGTGCTTTTGAAGAGAAGTGTGGTAATGAAAGCTCCAAAACCAATACGTTTGCATTCTCTTTTGATAATGCAATTGCGGCAACACTGAAGTGAGACCGAGGATTGTGTGATAAGTTCTTGGTGCTATTAGGTGTTGTCTCCTGATCTTTGCCAGTGACACTGGATTTATCCAGTTGTGAACTTCACAGTTAATTTGCATCAGCAAATATACCTGTCAGTGAATTTCTAACAAGGGGGAGTTGGAATCCTGGACAACACAGAAACTGGATTCCTGGGAATTCATTTCATAGCAAAGTTTCCTTAAACCCACATTTAAAAATCAGCTTTGAAGGGGCACTTAAATGTTTTGGATTATGGCCCATCAAGTGATTCAGAGGAAGCCCAGTGTAGTAGACAGAAAAGAGGAATGATTCATCTATAAGTTTAATAGTAAACAAATTAACAGGAAATTTGAAAAGCTGCACATGGAAATGTTTTAAAATATCAAGGGACTAAATCCATCTATTAAATTACAAACTTGTCACTGCCATCATTAAAGTTTTTTATTAATGGTTACTGCAAGTGCAAAAGTATTGGCTCCTATTAAACATCCAGAATTTTCATATTGGCCAAATGCTCAATTACCAATCTTCCCTCATAGCCAATGTTTTTTATTTTTATTATATTATAAATGAAGGGGGTTTGCTGTTGTTCATCACTGGGGAACCTATTCTTTTATTGGTCTTTTTATTGGCCACTGTGCAACACTTTCATTAATTTGGGGTTAATTTATCAAAAGAGAGCAAAAGAAAGGGAGGCAGGGGAATTAAACTGATCAGGACTGTGGTGTCTGTGAAGGAGGACTTTTGCCCCCATGGTCTCACTCCAGAGCTCCCCTGTCCTTGGAAGCTTGTTTCCATAGATTGGAAAGTTCCCTTTGGTGACTATTAATGACAAATCTTATTAAACCAGGGATAGGGAAGGCGTAGTCCTCCAAATGTGGCTGGATTGCAATTCCCATCATGCCACTGATTATGCTAGTCAGGGTTGATGGGACCTCCGGATGTCCAACAACATCCGGAGGACCAAACTTCCTTACCCTATGTTGAATAATCTGTTTTTATTATGTTCTGAACTGAGTGAGTTCACTATTAGAGAGGCATTCACATATTTAACACTGCTCAAAGCTCCTAGAATCTCAGATTTAGCTAAAGATAAGGCTTCTCTGTGTAAAATGTAAAAAACCTTACACTTAAGGCTGATCCTTTTTGATATCATTATTTTCCAATGCAATGTACAGCCAAGGATTCCAGTGTAAACTGAGACAATGCAAAAAAAAAAGTGCCTCATTGAATTAGGGACTCACCAAATTTTTTCTAACAATGCTCCTTTTCCATTCACAAAAATTATGTCAGTGAGCTATTTTAAACCATAGTGCTAACATGCTTAAGGGCACAGAGCCTTCCTCAGCCAGCATTTCATTTCACATGACTTTAATGGCACAGTGAAGAGAGAAAAATAGAGGCACCCAAGGGGTCAGGAACCAAACAACTGGATTCACCAGGCCATAGGACACCTGTCTTGTCAGTCCTGGAGAAAAGAAGACAGTGTCCCTTGCCACTTGAAAGTTAAAGAAGTCATTGGGGGACCAGAATGAGCATGGTCTCCTTGGCTGTCCCCATGGCAGGAATTTATGCAAGAAATCATTACACTCACATTAAAACAGTGATTCCCAAACTTTGGTCTTCCAAGTGTTTTGGACTTCAGCTCCCAGAAGCTCCAACCAACTTGATCAACAGTCAGGAATTCTGGGAACTGAAGTCCAAAACATCTGGAGGACCAAAGTTTGGGAACCACTGCATTAAAATATCATTCTTTATATTGAAGCAAAATGTGGTGCAGTTGTTTGAGTGTTGAACTAGAACACTGAGAGGCCAGGGTTTGAATCCTTGCTTGGCCATGGAAGCCACTGGGTGACCTTGGGCAAGTCATGCTCTCTCAGCCTCAGACGCACTGACAATTCCCTTCTGAAGAAACTGTCAGGGATGATGGGAGTTGTAGCTCTTCACCTCTGGCTCTAACTCACCACCTTGTTATGCAGCAGAGCTGACCAGTTTTGATCAGTGGTTGATGCTTCTTTCCCAAGCAGCAGAGTTTCAGAGAATAGGCTGAAGACCCTGACAAACTCTCCAAGCCTTCTCACTCTTCTTCCTGAGATGTCTCTAAACTTCTCCAGGATTCTTCTGGCTCTTGTATCTTCCCTCAAGACACCAGACAACTCAGTAGTCTTATATAAAAGATCTACTTTATTTTACTATATACATAAATACTATATGCCCTACAAATCACAATCTCTACACCACCAAAATATCTCCAAAATATCTCCAAAACTACTCCACACTACACCACAATGTACATTAGCAAACATTGCAATTTATAGCCATTGTTAGACACCACCCACCAGTCAGTTTCCACCCAGTGGGTGTGTACATACATCTTGATTGGTCCACATAGATCATCCCATACCTAAGACCAACCCAAGTGTTTCATCACTTTACCTTGACCACTTAATGAGTCTCAGGTGTTTGCAATCTATCACAGGTGTTCTCAATATACCTTCTATAACTTTGTCCTTGGCTCTCAAGGCTTCTTAATTATATTATCTTTTTCACCTGTGTATCTTCCTGATTGCTCCTGCTTAGTCACTTTGACATTCACATACATATTTTTATTTCTGTTACTGTATATCCCATGTTGCTTTTTCCTTAACAATCCCCTCCGAAATAAAATATTGTATGTGTCTTACAATGTCATTCCAACCATTTGTGTCAGTCTTTCATGTTTTTCCACCGTCAATGCTTTTGTGAACAAATCTGCTATGTTGTGTTGTGTTTCTATATATCTCAGTTCTATTTCACCCTTCTGAACCATGTCTCGCACATTTTGATATCTTACTCCAACATATTTTGTTCTGTTCTTCAAACTTTCAGCTTCAGCCATTGCTATGCATGACTGTGAATCTTCCAGAATTTCTACTGGTATCTTGTAACTTTCATTTAAATCATTCAACAATTGCTCAACCCACTGTACCTCATTCACTATCTCATTTAAAGCTGCAAATTCTGCTTTCGTCGTACTTATCGCTACATTTGTTTGTTTCCTACTTCTCCAGACTATTGGACTTTCACTGTACTTGATTATTATTCCTGTAACTGACTTCTTGTCTCCTAATTCTGATGCAAAAGAACTGTCTATATAACAATCTAAATCTGAATTACTGTTTCTAATTATCAATTTCTTATCTAGAGTTCCTTTCAAATATCTCAATAAGTGTTTTACTGCTGTCCAGTCTTCAATTTTTGGATCATTAACTCTTCTGGACAATACATTTACAGCATACGAAATGTCTGGTCTGGTGTGGCAAGATATGAATTGTAAAGATCCTATTATGCTCCCGAATAAAGTCTTGTCTTCAAAATCTCTAGATGATTTTCAGATACAAAACCAATTGTCATTGGAGTTCTTACTATTTTAGCATTTTGTAATCCACACTTTTCAATCAAATTTTCAATTTTCTTTCTCTGACTTAACAAACAATGTCCTTTTTCTGTCCATTCAACACTAATACCTAAATAAGACTTCAATAAACCTAGATCCTTCAAAACAAACTTTTTAGACAACTCTTTTTTTACTGATTCAATCTCCTGTCTTGACTTTGTTGCCACGCACAAATCATCTACATAGATCACTAACACTATGTCTCCTTTTGTATAGACACATGCATCTGCAACGCTCCTTTTGTATCCTAGCTTAACTAACTCATCATTAATGCACAAATTCCATGCCCTGGCACTTTGTTTTAACCCATACAATGCTTTCTTTAATTTATAAACTTTCTGACTACCAATTTCTTCAAAACCTTGTGGCTGCTCCATAAATATCTCTTCATCTAAACTAGCATTTAAGTAGGCTGTTTCAAAATCAAAATGTTCTACAACTAAATTTCTTTTTGCTGCTACAGCTAGAACCATTCTCAGACTTTCTGGCTTTGCAGTTGGAGAATATGTCTTATCATAGTTCTCATACTGCTGTTGTGCAAAACCCTTAGCTACTAACCTAGCTTTATACTTAATACTTCCATCTGGCATTTCTTTCTTTTTGTACACCCACTTACAACCAATTACTTTCTTGTCCTTGGGTCTGTCAACAACTTCAAAAACATCTTTATTTACCAGACAACCAAACTCATCATCCATTGCATCAATCCATCTTTCCTGTTCTTCTCTAGACAAACTTTCCAACTCTTCAAAACTTTCAGGCTCTTCCACTGCTAAAGAAGCTCTTGCATTTGTCACAACAAACCTATCTGGAGGCTTTCTAACTCTGTGACTACGTCTGGGAATAAACTCTGCTGATCTTCCTCTTTCATCCTCACTTTCTGTACTGAAAGTTGTAGTTCTATGACTAAATCTCTTGTCTTCAGTCATTCTAGTAGTAATGGGTCTAGATTGTGTCTCATTATCAGAAGAACTATCACTGCTGCTAGTGGATGCTTCTGGCTTAACTGAAACCCCTCAGTTTCCTGAAGTTGGTTCAGTTTGTGTTTCTGGCTCATTTGAACTTCCTAACCTCAAGAAAACTTCTTTATTTGCATGCATTTTGTCCCAACCGGCATGTCTCTCGAAATTTGCTGACCTAGAATACTGCACTTCTCTTCCACCCAAATGAAACTTGCTATTTCCTGAATACCCCAAAAACCTAAGCCTTCTACTTTTGGGTTCTCCTTTCTTCCTGAAACAAGCTGGTATGTAAACATAAGCAAATTGTCCAAAGACTCTCAAATACTTGTAATTTGGCACTCTCCCATACAATACCCTGTAGGGAATGTCTTCAATTTCTGAATGATACAGTCTGTTACTAATATGTACTGCTGTCAAAGTTGCTTCTGCCCAGAAACTATCTTTTACCTCTGCATCTGCCATCAAACAAGCAGTTATTCTTTTTATATCTTGTATTTTTTTCTCCGCTAAACCATCTTCGTTAGGACAAGCGGGATTAGTAGTTTCATGCCTTATTCCCACCTTTTGAAACCAATGAAACAATTGATTACTTAGAAATTCTCCTCCTCGGTCAGTAACAATGGTGCCTACTCTAATATCAAATTGTCTTTCCACCATTCTCACCCATGCTTTTAAACTTTGCCCAGCGTCAGATTTGTTTTTCAATATTCTTACAAAAGCAAACCTTGTAAACCTATCAACAATTACTAGGTAATATTTGCTTCCCCCTAAAGATAAACAATTAGCTTGGGCAACATCTGCATGTACAAACTGAAATGGTCTTTGAGCAATTCTTTTGGTTTTCTTGGCTACTGGAAAAGCTCGGACCTTTACTTGATTACATACAGTACAATCTAAGTGATTTTTGCACTCAGCAACTTTTAAATCTGGACACATACTGATTAACTTCTTTAAACATTTGAAACTAGCATGACCAAATTTTCTATGGAGTTCATGTATGCAGTCTTTGTGAATTGGACTATTGTCTATGTTATTAGCATTTTCAACCCTGTAGCTATCAATATTGTCCTCCAAATAGTAAAGTTTATCCTTTTTAAAGCCTACGCCTCGCAATTCCCCATTCAGTTTTATCTTACACATGTTCTTTTCAAAAATGACTGTGTAGTCTCTGTCTGTTAATCTGCTCACTGATAACAAATTATTTTCTAACTCCTTTACATGTAACACATCATTAAAGTTTTCCTTTAGCCCTGGAATGAAAACTGTACCCATTTGATTTACAGTACTGAGCTCTTTCCCATCAGCTAAAACTACAGTATTTACATTAGCTGATTTTCTATTACTTATCAAATTAATATTGTTACACATTGAAGATGATGCTCCTGAGTCAATCAACCATTTACAATTAGTATTTTGTTTTTCCTTAATCATGGTTGCAAAACCCTTTTTATTACCACTGTCCTTCAAAAATGGAGGTTTGGACTGCTTTTGATACTGCCGCGGCTGCCATCTGCTCTCTCCTTGCTTGCTTCTCTCAGCAGCAAATTGTTTACATTGTCTCTGTAGATGACCAATCTTTTTACAATAAAAACACCTCCGTTGCTCCCTTGTAGAAGCTGCTTCTTTCTGCTTTCGTAGTTCAGGCGTTGTTTGTTGTTTTGGCACAGTCCTTAAACTTGCTGAGTCACCCTGCTCAGACTTTCTTCTCAAGTTCTCTTCCAATATTCTGGCAACAATTAAGTCTCTGTTCAGCTCAGCTTCTGGCAAATTTTGCAAGCTATTTGTAATGTTGTCCCAAGAAGAGTCTAGCGATTCTAGTAAAATGTAACACTGCTGCTCTTTGCTAATTTCCACTCCTCTCAGTTCAGCTTGCACAAATAAATCTTGCATTGTTTTTAAGTGTTCTATCACACACTGTTCTTTCGTCATCTTTTGTCTGTAAATTCTTTTAGACCAAAGCATTTTTGCAAACGCAGTTGAAGGAGTGTGTAATCTCTGCAAGGTATCCCACACATCCTTGGCAGACACTTTATCTCTTACGTCGTTAATCAAGTCTTCTTCTAGCATGAGATAAAGACATGCTTTTGCTTTAGCGTCTCTTTCTCGAGTGGCTGCATCAGCATCAGCTGCCAGCCCTGTTTCAACTGTTGACCACAGAGACTCCTTTATTAGTAGAGACTGGGCATATATTTTCCAGGTAGAGTAGTTATTTCTATTTAATTTACTAAACTTTAGGATCTCCATCTTAACTTGTGCAGTGACTCAATTTGACACAGTCCTTCTGAGTATGCACAGCAGACAAAATACAAAATGATTTACTCACAAAGCCCCACAAAACTTTCTTCCACTCTCTGGAACTTTCAGCTTCTGTGGATGCTGGTTGCTCTAGTATCTGGGCCCATAACCCTTGTCAGGGATGATGGGAGTTGTAGCTCTTCACCTCTGGCTCTAACTCACCACCTTGTTATGCAGCAGAGCTGACCAGTTTTGATCAGTGGTTGATGCTTCTTTCCCAAGCAGCAGAGTTTCAGAGAATAGGCTGAAGACGCTGACAAACTCTCCAAGCCTTTTCACTCTTCTTCCTGAGATGTCTCTAAACTTCTCCAGGATTCTTCTGGCTCTTGTATCTTCCCTCAAGACACCAGACAACTCAGTAGTCTTATATAAAAGATCTACTTTATTTTACTATATACATAAATACTATATGCCCTACAAATCACAATCTCTACACCACCAAAATATCTCCAAAATATCTCCAAAACTACTCCACACTACACCACAATGTACATTAGCAAACATTGCAATTTATAGCCATTGTTAGACACCACCCACCAGTCAGTTTCCACCCAGTGGGTGTGTACATACATCTTGATTGGTCCACATAGATCATCCCATACCTGAGACCAACCCAAGTGTTTCATCACTTTACCTTGACCACTTAATGAGTCTCAGGTGTTTGCAATCTATCACAGGTGTTCTCAATATACCTTCTATAACTTTGTCCTTGGCTCTCAAGGCTTCTTAATTATATTATCTTTTTCACCTGTGTATCTTCCTGATTGCTCCTGCTTAGTCACTTTGACATTCACATACATATTTTTATTTCTATTACTGTATATCCCATGTTGCTTTTTCCTTAACAGAAACTGGCCAAGAAAACCCCATGATAGGATTGCCATAAGTCAGAAATGACTTGACGGCACACAACAACAACAATAAAGCTGAAGAAACTGACACTCCTAGTCAGATAGGATTTGGGCTGAAGGGGTTGGATGGATTGCTAAATTGGAATTGGCAAAAATTGTCTTGGGAAAACATGGGAGAAGTCTTTACTTCCCACTTCAGGATATTAATCCAGTTTTTGAACCAAGAGGTGGCATAGATAGGCACAGGCATATCATTTGGAAGACATTAGAACAGCATGATCATCTGGGAGCCCCAATGTGGTGGGTCTTTCCCAGAAAAAAAATCTAATAGTATGGTTATTTCCTACCACTGTGCAACTTCTTTCTGTATGAATATATTAACATCATCACCAAAAGAATATGAAGAGAGAACTAGTAAGAAACAAGCTTGCTGAGGAAAAAAAAGTCCTCTTAAACCTCAGCTGACAGGCTTTTCTAACATAGAGCAAGTTCAAAGTAGTTTTCAGGATGGCAACAAACAGAACAAATCATAGCATTTTTCATGGAGCACCTAATGGAGGAAATAGACTTAAGTCTACGAAAGCTTATAGTACATCTTTCACACAGTTAGTTTCAAAGTGCTACAAGATGCATGGGGCACCCAGTTTATGAAGATAGATCTGGACTAAACTGAGCATACTTAAGTCCTGTTCAAATCAGTGAGTCAAGCAACTTGAATTGGACTAAAGTATACCTGCATTTCTAGATCCAATCTAATAGTTTAGCTTTCTTTTAAAAGGAGGAAAATTTTCAAAGTCTTTAGTGTGAAGTGTAGCCTTCTGTGGGAACAATGTGTGGTAAAATGTTCAATGTTTGGTAAAAATCTATGGGGCTTTCTAGAATGGGGGAAGGTCAGTAATACCCCATCCAAGACTAACAGAAATGGAAGGAAATTATTACATCTTCATATCCTGAATTCCTCAAGCAGTCAGATCCAGGTACATAAGCCTTTACTTAGCTTTGAGAGGGGGGTTATTTACATATATACAGACTAAGCATAGATGGGGATTCACAGTATTGACTCTCTGACACTGCTCTTTCCCCATCAGCTTTTGTGGGAGATTGCAATCTAAAGATCTCTTTTCAGAGTTCCATTTAGATTCACAAGCTGTTTCAGTCTTCCAGTGCCGATCTCAAAACTAATCCTTTTCTCCATGCCCTACACCAGTAAGCCAGATTCCAAAGAGGGGAAAAGTCTAGCCAGATAGTTCACCTTCACTCCCTTCAATTCTACTCAATGTGGCCAATGTACCATAGGTAGGTTGGTAGGAAAGGAGAGTGGATCAGTTTTAATTCATTGGCAATATTGGCTAGAAAATTCTGGAAAATTCCAACAAGGAATTTAAGTAATTAAGAATACGATATCCTGAACAAGGCAAGTATCTACTCAACATGACTTTGGTGGGGGGTTATTTTAATTTTATTTAATTTTTCACATAGTTCTGGAGTACTGTTAATGTGCTTTAAGTTAAAATAAGTAAATAAGTTACTGAAATAAAGGCAATCAGCCTGCTTGGGAATAGCAAGGGGGTGGGGACAGGGGAAGAGGAGGGGACACTAATGCCATGTTACTGCCAATATTGCAATTGTCATGGCAATGACATTTCACACCTGGGGACTAGCATAATTGGGAGGTCAATGATAAGTTTCTCATGTAAATGAAAAGGGACGCTACATGTTGGAGGCAGTGTTGTGTGATAAGTATTACCAAAGGCACTTTTTTCTTGTAATCATAGTGTAAAAGCTGCATGTAGTAATCTCCATAATCCAACTCTCAAAGCAATACACCATGCTGGATCTTCAGTTCTTCTTAGATTTATTTATTTATTTATTTAAGCGACTATTGCACTTTTGGCCCACCATTCCTCCAAAGCATTCAGAATTATATACAGTTACCCTCCGTTCTCGCGGATGTCAAGTCTGCAGTTTTGCATATTCACAGAGGGGCAACCTCCATTGAAATCAATGGGGTGCGTACCCATTGGAGCATATCCCATTCAATCCTATGGGGCTTGAATATTGGCGAGTCTCTGTTTTCGCAAGGGGGGGGCAGTCTGGAACAGATCCCCTGCAAAAACAGAGGGCCAACTGTACATAGTTTTGCTCTACTATTTATTGTCAGAACAACCTCAGGAGGCAAAAAGTTGAATGACTGTGTCAGAACCTCCCAATGTGCTCTGTGGCTATGTAGAACTATGTATCTCCATGGTGCTAATCCAACACTTTAACTCAGGGGAGGCAACCTTTCCCCTTTAAGGGCCGAGGGACTTCAGCTCCCAGAATCCCAGGAGCTATTGGCCAACATGGGACTATTGGCCAACATGGCTGAAGCTTCTGGGAGCTGAAGTCCCTCGGCCCTTAAAGGGGAAAGGTTGCCTACCCCTGTTTAACCAATGTGACACAATAATTATTAAAATGTTGTTCATGAAAATTTGGTGTCTTGATAGAAGTATTACAAAATAACTTTCAGACACTCTCAGAGCAGGCATGCTACTCTCCTATCATCACCTCCGATCTTGGGCTAAGAGTTTGAAGCATGTTTCTCTGATCTGATGTATTGCACAAGTTTGAGCCAACAACTCGCAGCAGCCTGAGTGAGTAGATTCAGTGGTCAGAAACTGGAGGGGGGGAGTACCAGGTTAAGAAAAGCAGCCTTCCAAGGCCTTCCAGAACAATCTAAAAGGAAAAGCTACCCATTGAAGTTCAACTGATATTCCTGTAGGACTTCTAATGCCCCTTGGCTGCTCCATAGAGGTTTGAATTGTTCTTTATTCTGGGTATTCTTGTAGATCAAGAAGAGCAACAGGTGTGCTAAAAACAAAGCTTGCCAATAAATAAAGCCAATAAATAGAGTGGAGACAGGAACGAACAAAACCAGAAGTGGATTTGAAATAATTTTGCAATCTTGCTTTCAGCTGGGGAAGGCTAGACAACTTGTTAACACACACACACACACACACACAGACGTCAGCTCATCCATAACAGCCCAAGAATGAAATGTTTGTCCCTGCCATGCACATTACAGCCTGAGATATTAGACATTAAAACTCTGAGTTGTTCAAACACCAATTACTGACACTGCTGTTAACACGAATAACAAATGATCTTCTTTTTGAGAAGCCCCATAAAAAAACAGAGAATCCAATTTAAGTGTGATTCTGCCATTTGTCCTAAACAGAAGAGACAACATTCTCACAACCATATTCTCTTCCCAGCGGCCTGCTGAGCCTGAGATAAGCCAGATTACCTCCAATTTTATTAGTAAACATAAATTATGCATTTCCTCTCAGGCTGTTAGCAGCACAACTGCCCTGCCGACAACACAACTGCAGTGTTTTAAGAGGCTAGTAAACAAAATAAAATTCAAAGCCTATGACTACTAATATGCTTTCTGTTGTTTCTCAGCCTGCATTACAACAGCAGGAAAAATAAGATAGTGGATCTATTTCCAGTCTTTAAAAACATAATTTAAAAATCATTGAGCATATGTACAAGCACCTCCCGAATAATCTATAGAAGGTCAAACACATTCAGGTGACATGGTATTTTAAGTAGTATCCAGATGTCTTCGTATGCATCTCTTCTTGGAACTTCCTGAGATGCACTGTTCTGTTGTTGAAATTAGACCACCTGGTTTAAATCCACTGTATGCCATGGAAGATTTCCAACTCTGTGGTGGTGGTTAATTAAAATCACCATGTTAGTAGATTCAAACAGATTCATTCTGGTACATTCATTTGCAAAACAATACTCTTGAGCAAGTCCTTATATGTTCTTTAAAAGGCTGTGTTATGATGAGTATCAGCAGGGTAAAATGTGTCACTACACCATAGCAGCTCTCTGCCATTTCCAGCATCCTCCTTCTCACAGTCTTTCCTCTCCTTTCAGCATGAAGGAAGAGATGGGGAAACAGTGAAAACAGAATGTACAGGTGTGTGTAGGAGTGTGCATGTGTTTTTTGTCCAAAAGTGTTAATAGGAAAGAAATGTGACAACTACATTTGGTGGCCCTCCAGGGTACTTGGAGGTCCAGCTATGGCATGGTCCCTGAATCAACTTCTTTGTCCTTGGAAATACATAGTTCAATGCTTTAAAAAAAGTTTATTTAATTAATGTAGAGTAGTGGTGGGAAGCACATGGCCCTCCAGATGTTGTTGTTGCAGATTCTATTGGCTATGCTGGCTGGGGCTTCTGGGAACTGCAGATCAATAACATCTGGAGGGCCACACATTTCCCAATCCTGACTCCACAGCTCCTTTCTGCTCACTTTCCATTCAGCTTCAGGACTGAATCTCTCAGAAAATTACCCCTCATCTATATAGAAATTCATGTATTAAAATAATTAACCTCTGGAAATACACTGTGCCCACACCCAGCATCAGTGATGCACAGAAGGATTCTAAAATAAAATAAAAATGCTACTTCCATGCCAATATTTATGGTTGTTCTCCCTGCCTACCCATTCACATTTCAGTACAGAAAAGGACAACACAGATAGGGGCAGAAATGTTAAGGAAAAAGCAACATGGGATATACAGTAATAGAAATAAAAATATGTATGTGAATGTCAAAGTGACTAAGCAGGAGCAATCGGGAAGATACACAGGTGAAAAAGATAATATAATTAAGAAGCCTTGAGAGCCAAAGACAAAGTTATAGAAGGTATATTGAGAACACCTGTGATAGATTGCAAACACCTGAGACTCATTAAGTGGTCAAGGTAAAGTGATGAAACACTTGGGTTGGTCTTAGGTATGGGATGATCTATGTGGACCAATCAAGATGTATGTACACACCCACTGGGTGGAAACTGACTGGTGGGTGGTGTCTAACAATGGCTATGCTAATGTACATTGTGGAGTATTGGTGGAGTATTGGTGGAGTAGTGTTGGAGATATTGTGAAGAGTAGAGATTGTGATTTGTAGGGCATATAGTATTTATGTATATAGTAGAATAAAGTAGATCTTTTATATAAGACTACTGAGTTGTCTGGTGTCTTGAGGGAAGATACAAGAGCCAGAAGAATCCTGGAGAAGTTTGCAGACATCTCAGGAAGAAGAGAGAGAAGGCTTGGAGAGTTTGTCAGGGTCTTCAGCCTATTCTCTGAAACTCTGCTGCTTGGGAAAGAAGCATCAACCACTGATCAAAGCTGGTCAGCTCTGCTGCATAACAAGGTGGTGAGTTAGAGCCAGAGGTGAAGAGCTACAACTCCCATCATCCCTGACAAGGGTTATGGGCCCAGTTACTAGAGCAACCAGCATGCACAGAAGCTGAAAATTCCAGAGTGTGGAAGAAAGTTTTGTGGAGCATTGTGAGTAAATCATTTTGTATTTTGTCTGCTGTGCATACTCAGAAGGACTGTGTCAAATTGAGTCACTGCACAAATTAAGATGGAGATCCTAAAGTTTAGTAAATTAAATAGAAATAACTACTCTACCGGGAAAATATATGCCCAATCTCTACTCATAAAGGAGTCTCTGTGGTCGACAGTTGAAACAGGGCTGGCAGCTGATGCTAATGCAGCCACTCGAGAAAGAGATGCTAAAGCAAAAGCATGTCTTTATCTCATGCTAGAAGAAGACTTGATTAACGACGTAAGAGATAAAGTGTCCGCCAAGGATGTGTGGGATACCTTGCAGAGATTACACACTCCTTCAACTGCGTTTGCAAAAATGCTTTGGTCTAAAAGAATTTACAGACAAAAGATGACTAAAGGACAGTGTGTGATAGAACATTTAAAAACAATGCAAGATTTATTTGTGCAAGCTGAACTGAGAGGAGTGGAAATTAGCAAAGAGCAGCAGTGTTATATTTTGCTGGAATCGCTAGATCCTTCTTGGGACAACATTACAAATAGCTTGCAAAATTTGCCAGAAGCTGAGCTGAACAGAGACTTAATTGTTGCCAGATTAATGGAAGAAAACTTGAGAAGAAAGTCTGAGCAGGGTGACTCAGCAAGTTTAAGGACTGTGCCAAAACAACAAACAACGCCTGAACTACGAAAGCAGGAAGAAGCAGCTTCTACAAGGGAGCAACGGAGGTGTTTTTATTGTAAAAAGACTGGTCATCTACAGAGACATTGTAAACAATTTGCTGCTGAGAGAAGCAAGCAAGGAGAGAGCAGATGGCAGCCGCGGCAGTATCAAAAACAGTCCAAACCTCCATTTTTGAAGGACAGTGGTAACAAAAAGGGGTTTGCAACCATGATTAAGGAAAAACAAAATGCTAATTGTAAATGGTTAATTGACTCAGGAGCATCATCTTCAATGTGTAACAATATTAATTTGATAAGTAATAGAAAATCAGCTAATGTAAATACTGTAGTTTTAGCTGATGGGAAAGAGCTCAGTACTGTAAATCAAATGGGTACAGTTTTCATTCCTGGGCTAAAGGAAAACTTTAATGATGTGTTACATGTAAAGGAGTTAGAAAATAATTTGTTATCAGTGAGCAGGTTAACAGACAGAGATTACACAGTTATATTTGAAAAGGACATGTGTAAGATAAAATTGAATGGGGAATTGCGAGGCATAGGCTTGAAAAAAGATAAGCTTTATTATTTGGAGGACAATATTGATTGCTACAGGGTTGAAAATGCTAATAACATAGACAATAGTCCAATTCATAAAGACTGCATACATGAACTACACAGGAAATTTGGCCATGCTAGTTTCAAATGTTTAAAGAAGTTAATCAGTATGTGTCCAGATTTAAAAGTTGCTGAATGCAAAAATCACTTAGATTGTACTGTATGCAATCAGGTAAAGGTCCGAGCTTTTCCAGTAGCCAAGAAAACCAAAAGAATTGCCCAAAGACCATTTCAGTTTGTACATGCAGATGTTGCCCAAGCTAATTGTTTATCTTTAGGGGGAAGCAAATATTACCTAGTAATTGTTGATAGGTTTACAAGGTTTGCTTTTGTAAGAATATTGAAAAACAAATCTGACGCTGGGCAAAGTTTAAAAGCATGGGTGAGAATGGTGGAAAGACAATTTGATATTAGAGTAGGCACCATTGTTACTGACCGAGGAGGAGAATTTCTAAGTAATCAATTGTTTCATTGGTTTCAAAAGGTGGGAATAAGGCATGAAACTACTAATCCCGCTTGTCCTAACGAAGATGGTTTAGCGGAGAAAAAAATACAAGATATAAAAAGAATAACTGCTTGTTTGATGGCAGATGCAGAGGTAAAAGATAGTTTCTGGGCAGAAGCAACTTTGACAGCAGTACATATTAGTAACAGAGTGTATCATTCAGAAATTGAAGACATTTCCTACAGGGTATTGTATGGGAGAGTGCCAAATTACAAGTATTTGAGAGTCTTTGGACAATTTGCTTATGTTTACATTCCAGCTTGTTTCAGGAAGAAAGGAGAACCCAAAAGTAGAAGGCTTAGGTTTTTGGGTTATTCAGGAAATAGCTACAAGTTTCATTTAGGTGGAAGGGAAGTGCAGTATTCTAGGTCTGCAAATTTCGAGAGACATGCCGGTTGGGACAAATTGCATGCCAATAAGGAAGTTTTCTTGAGGTTAGGAAGTTCAAATGAGCCAGAAACACAAACTGAACCAACTTCAGGAAACGGAGGGGTTTCAGTTAAGCCAGAAGCATCCACTAGCAGCAGTGATAGTTCTTCAGATAATGAGACACAATCTAGACCTATTACTACTAGAATGACTGAAGACAAGAGATTTAGTCATAGAACTATAACTCCCAGTACAGAAAGTGAGGATGAAAGAGGCAGATCAGCAGAGTTTATTCCCAGACGTAGTCACAGAGTTAGGAAGCCTCCAGATAGGTTTGTTGTGACAAATGCAAGAGCTTGTTTAGCAGTGGAAGAGCCTGAAAGTTTTGAAGAGTTGGAAAGTTTGTCTAGAGAAGAACAGGAAAGATGGATTGATGCAATGGATGATGAGTTTGGTTGTCTGGTAAATAAAGATGTTTTTGAAATAGTTGATAGACCCAAGGACAAGAAAGTAATTGGTTGTAAGTGGGTATACAAAAAGAAAGAAATGCCAGATGGAAGTATTAAGTATAAAGCTAGGTTAGTAGCTAAGGGTTTTGCACAACAGCAGTATGAGAACTATGACAAGACATATTCTCCAACTGCAAAGCCAGAAAGTCTGAGAATGGTTCTGGCTGTAGCAGCAAAAAGGAATTTAGTTGTAGAACATTTTGATTTTGAAACAGCCTACTTAAATGCTAGTTTAGATGAAGAGATATTTATGGAGCAGCCACAAGGTTTTGAAGAAATTGGTAGTCAGAAAGTTTATAAATTAAAGAAAGCATTGTATGGGTTAAAACAAAGTGCCAGAGCATGGAATTTGTGCATTAATGACGAGTTAGTTAAGCTAGGATACAAAAGGAGCGTTGCAGATGCATGTGTCTATACAAAAGGAGACATAGTGTTAGTGATCTATGTAGATGATTTGTGCGTGGCAGCAAAGTCAAGACAGGAGATTGAATCAGTAAAAAAAGAGTTGTCTAAAAAGTTTGTTTTGAAGGATCTAGGTTTATTAAAGTCTTATTTAGGTATTGGTGTTGAGTGGACAGAAGAAGGACATTGTTTGTTAAATCAGAGAAAGGAAATTGAAAATTTGATTGAAAAGTGTGGATTACAAAATGCTAAAATAGTAAGAGCTCCAATGACAACTGGTTTTGTATCTGAAAAAACAACTAGAGATTTTGAAGACAAGACTTTATTCGGGAGCATAATAGGATCTTTACAATTCATATCTTGCCACACCAGACCAGACATTTCGTATGCTGTAAATGTATTGTCCAGAAGAGTTAATGATCCAAAAATTGAAGACTGGACAGCAGTAAAACACTTATTGAGATATTTGAAAGGAACTCTAGATAAGAAATTGATAATTAGAAACAGTCATTCAGATTTAGATTGCTATGTAGACAGTTCTTTTGCATCGGAATTAGGAGACAAGAAGTCAGTTACAGGAATAATAATCAAGTACAGTGAAAGTCCAATAGTCTGGAGAAGTAGGAAACAAACAAATGTAGCGATAAGTACGACGGAAGCAGAATTCGCAGCTTTAAATGAGATAGTAAATGAGGTACAGTGGGTTGAGCAGTTATTGAATGATTTAAATGAAAGTTACAAGATACCAGTAGAAATTCTGGAAGATTCACAGTCATGCATAGCAATGGCTGAAACTGAAAGTTTGAAGAACAGAACAAAATATGTTGGAGTAAGATATCAAAATGTGCGAGACATGGTTCAGAAGGGTAAAATAGAATTGAGATATATAGAAACACAACACAACATAGCAGATTTGTTCACAAAAGCATTGACGGTGGAAAAACATGAAAGACTGACACAAATGGTTGGAATGACATTGTAAGACACATACAATATTTTATTTCGGAGGGGATTGTTAAGGAAAAAGCAACATGGGATATACAGTAATAGAAATAAAAATATGTATGTGAATGTCAAAGTGACTAAGCAGGAGCAATCGGGAAGATACACAGGTGAAAAAGATAATATAATTAAGAAGCCTTGAGAGCCAAAGACAAAGTTATAGAAGGTATATTGAGAACACCTGTGATAGATTGCAAACACCTGAGACTCATTAAGTGGTCAAGGTAAAGTGATGAAACACTTGGGTTGGTCTTAGGTATGGGATGATCTATGTGGACCAATCAAGATGTATGTACACACCCACTGGGTGGAAACTGACTGGTGGGTGGTGTCTAACAATGGCTATAAATTGCAATGTTTGCTAATGTACATTGTGGAGTATTGGTGGAGTAGTGTGGAGTAGTTTTGGAGATATTGTGAAGAGTAGAGATTGTGATTTGTAGGGCATATAGTATTTATATATAGTAGAATAAAGTAGATCTTTTATATAAGACTACTGAGTTGTCTGGTGTCTTGAGGGAAGATACAAGAGCCAGAAGAATCCTGGAGAAGTTTGCAGACATCTCAGGAAGAAGAGAGAGAAGGCTTGGAGAGTTTGTCAGGGTCTTCAGCCTATTCTCTGAAACTCTGCTGCTTGGGAAAGAAGCATCAACCACTGATCAAAGCTGGTCAGCTCTGCTGCATAACAAGGTGGTGAGTTAGAGCCAGAGGTGAAGAGCTACAACTCCCATCATCCCTGACAAGAAAAAGGCAACTAACATGACAAAGCATTTGCAGCAGCTCCCAAACAAGAAGTTACAAAGTCTGAGGTGCTTTTCAACACAGAGAAATATGAGTTAAGGGTATGCATGAAATGCTAAACATTTAAATAGCGGTGTGCAAAATTTCTATACACCAAATTGGCAAGTAAAAAACAAGGACTCCTCCAGACCACCCAAAAGCTTTGGGATTTGGTAGGAGTTATAACTGAGTTATCAATAGGAGGGGATATAGGGTCGGGTAAATGTCATACATCTGTTTCCACTGACTTCATTCCTCCTACTGTAATTTGGGGTAGTCCCACTGAGGATGTTTTGAATGGAGGTGTCAGACTTCGGACACAAAGTTTTCCCACTAATCTTTGTCCCGTAACTACATTTCTGGTTACCAGGCTGAATGTTTCTTCTCCTCTCCTCCCCCTCAATTCCTTTTGGGGTTATAATGCTAAAGTGGTGCAGCACTATGACTATACCAACAATTTCTAAAAATTTAAATTAAAGACAAGGAATGTAGATACTGGGAAGGACCATGTAGGGAAAATATTGAGTTCATTTATCAATAAATAACTATATTTATACCTACTCCCCCTGCAACATTAGGGCTCAATTTAATGGAGAGGAAAAGGGGAACCATGTCCATACAACCTAAAACCAAATGAACCACAGAGGTTTTTTGCTAACCTTTTAAATAGAAAAAAATGTGCAAAACAGGGCATATGGATACTGGTGAAGGAGCATGAAGGATGTTTTCATAGAGGGGCTGGCAGGGTGGTGGGAGAAAACCAGGCCCACATCACTGCTCAACCACACCTCAAGTGGGAGAACAGAGTGGCTGAAAAGAAACAAGCAGAAAAGCAAATTAAACAAAGTACACTCAAGTAAATGCTTGTGATGGCTCCAGATGGTTTAATATTAACTGGGTTGCACACTAGGAAGAAAGTTGGGGTCTTTTGGGGTGGCACTCTTCTTCCTCTTCCTGTAAAACATGGGCAGGAAACCTTGGAGGAACACATGTCATCCTCTCCAATAGTGAGCTCAGGACAGATTATAGTCTGAATGAAAACACATTTTATTCAGGGCAAGTGAAGTGTGGTCCTTTAGCTGCTGCTGGATTGCAACTCTCATCAGCCTGAGCCAATAATGAAGGATACTGAACATTATAGTCGAATATGTTGAGGGCCACACATTCCCCAACCCTAACATATTCTGAATCTGTAAAAAGAAGAAAGCCACCACAAAGTCAGCAGTGACAGAGGACTGAATTCTACAGATGGTCTCATTTTTTTGCATATACCTTAATTTATAGACCTCAATCCTGTCTGCTTCCTCCAATTCCCAATTATAAACCTTGTGGCTGTATTAATGTTCCCACTGGTCAATATGGTAATTCCTGCTGCATATCTCCTTTTATCCTTTAAATTCCACAAAATAAAATGAAGCTCTATGGGTTCTTTCTCTTGATCTACTCAGAGGTGATCAATGAAGCTCTCCAGATGTTTTTGACACAGCACCTCCCAGCATCCCTCACCACTGGTGTGCTTGCTAAGACAGGCGAGTGCTGCAATACAACATTTGGAAGACTGCACTTTCCCTACCTCTGGGCTATTCTCTCTAGGCTAAAGAGGCACATGGACATTTGGTTAAGCATTGCAAACCTTTGATTGCTGAGCTGTATGGAAGTACACAATGTTCATTTTGTTAAGCTTGGGAAGCTAGTGATACACTTTTCCTTAAATATCCCTCTCCACTTGTCCCAGTAAGAAATAGATAGGGCTGGCTTCACCTCAAACACAAGGTGTTCTCAAGTGGGGAAATCAACAATAAGACCTTCAGTCCTGAAAAACAACTTTCTCACAGCCACAGAATATTCCCCATGGTTACTCTGGGGCTGCAATAGCATGTAAAAGCAAAACCAGCATTGGTGCTGGTTTGATTAGCTTGTAAGAGTCTGATATGTTTCTAAGGCCTTCATAAGGCTGTGGCAGAGCTAACATGGGGCAGCCACATTTAAAGTAATATTTAAATCCTTCAGCTTACAGCCAAACCTATCACTCTGCCAGCATGGAATAGCATTGCTTCTACAAAAGTTCACTGCTTCAGAACAGTGCATGTTTCCAGGACCAAGGGGGCAATCACATTACACAACTATAGTGCCATTATTTCACTATGGAATCCTGGGATTTGTAGTCTGATGAGGGACCAGAGGAACTCTCTGGCTGAAAAGTCTAAGTCCCCTCCATCAACAGCTAGTCCCAGGATCCCATAGGGTAGAAACATGGCAGTTAAAGTGGAATCATAGCACTATAATTGTGTGGTGTGAATGGGCTTTAGGTGAAATATATTTATACAGAAATAATGTAGTTCAATTGTTTGAATCAGGAAAACAATATATGCTGGATCAAAGGCCCTTCCTTTGAATATTCATCTAAAACAACATCACTGAAAAGGGATCTGAATGACATTTTAGTACATTTTCATATAATTATATTTCCCATTTATATTCTTAGCCTTTTATGTTCAAGGGGACACTGATTATGCTGCCTTTTTTACAACTGACTGGCTTTTGCTAAAGACTCTTATCTAATATATTCAAAGATTTACTGACAGTTTATTGGAAAGTGGTGTTGTCCTTTTATACTCAAGCTTTTGGCACAAACTTTTCCCACTGGAGGAATATTAGTTAACCAGAGGAAGCTGTGATTTTTAGTGAAAACTCTTTTTTATTTTTATTTTGTGGAATATAAAAAGCAGACACATGAGACTACAGCAACTATAGAACCATAGCACTAATCTCCCATGCAAGCAAAATTATGCTCAAAATACTGCAACATAGACGCCAACCACAAATAGAGAGAGAAATCCCAGAGGTCCAAGCATGATTCAGGAAAGGGAGGGGCACCAGGGATCACGCTGCAAATATACGATGGCTAATGGAGAGTAACAGCGAGTTCCAAAAGGAAATCAGCATGTGCTTTATAGACTATAGCAAAGCCTTTGACTGCATAGATCATGAAAGGCTATGGAACGCCCTTAAAGACATGGGAATGCCAACACATCTGATAGTCCTAATGAGGAATCTTTACTCAGGACAAGAGGCTACTGTCAGAACAGAACATGGAGAAACAAACTGGTTCCCAATAGGCAAAGGGGTCAGACAAGGCTGCATACTATCACCCTACCTATACAACTTACTGTATTTTTCGCCATATAAGACGCTCCGGCATATAAGATGCACCCAATTTTAAAGGAGGAAAATCAAGGAAAAAAGATTCCTCCCTTTAGCCGCAGCCGGTTGTTCAATGGGCTGCTACTGGGATCGGAGGACTTCTCCGATCCAAGCACCAGCCCACTGAACAACTGAGGCCGCGGCTTCACTTCAATGGGCTGCTGCTAGGATCGATCCCAGCAGCAGCCCATTGAACAACTGAGGCCACGGCCGGGAGGAGGCCTCCTCCCAGCCACGGCCTCAGTTGTTTAATGGGCCGGTGCTGGGATCGCTCCTTCCACCCGCGGCCTTCCACCCGCGGCTTCAGTTCAAAGGGCTGGTGCTGGGATCGCTCCGATCCCAGCACCAGCCCATTTAAAAACTGAGGCCGCGGTTGGAACGAGGCCTCCTCCCAGCCGCGGCCTCAGTTGTTTAATGGGCCGGTGCTGGGATCGCTCCGATCCCAGCACCAGCCCATTTAAAAACTGAGGCCGCCGCTGGAACGAGGCCTCGTTCCGGCCGCGGCTTCAGTTCAATGGGCTGCTGCTGGGATCGATCCCAGCAGCAGCCGATTGAACAACTGAGGCTGTGGCCGGGAGGCCTCCTCCCGGCCGCGGCCTCAGTTTTTAAATGGGCCGGTGCTGGGATCGCTCGGATCCCAGCACCAGCCCATTTAAAAACTGAGGCCGCGGTTGGAACAAGGCCTCCTCCCAGCCGCAGCCTCAGTTGTTTAATGGGCCGGTGCTGGGATCGCTCCGATCCCAGCACCAGCCCATTTAAATACTGAGGCCGCCGCTGGAACGAGGCCTCGTTCCGGCCGCGGCTTCAGTTCAATGGGCTGCTGCTGGGATCGATCCCAGCAGCAGCCGATTGAACAACTGAGGCCGCGGCCGGGAGGAGGCCTCCTCCCGGCCGCGGCCTCAGTTTTTAAATGGGCCGGTGCTGGGATCGCTCCGATCCCAGCACCGGCCCATTTAAAAACTGAGACCGCGCCTGGGAGGAGGCCTCGTTCCGGCCGCGGCTTCAGTTCAATGGGCTGCTGCTGGGATCGATCCCAGCAGCAGCCGATTGAACAACTGAGGCCGCGACCGGGAGGAGGCCTCCTCCCGGCCCCAGCCTCCTTCACCTTATAAGACACACCAACTTCCCCACCCACGTTTTGGGGAAGAAAAAGTGCGTCTTATAAGGCGAAAATGCAGAACATATTGTAAGGAAAGCAGGCTTGGACATGGAAGAAGGAAGAGGGAAAATTAGAGGAAGAAATATCAACAATCTGAGATATGCTGACAACACCATAATACTAACAGAGAACATCACAGACCTGGAACAACTACTAAACAAGAATAAAGAAGAAACTGCAAAGGAAGGCTTACAGTTGAACATAAAGAAAACAAAAATAATGACTACAGAGAACTTACACACATTCAAACGAGACAATGAGGAAATAGAAATACAAAAACAGTTCTCATATCTGGAATCAAACACTGGTCGGAACAGGGACTGGAGCCAAGAAATCAGGAGAGGATTAAGAATAGGGAGTGTGGCTATGAAAGAACTAGAAAAGTTTCTAAAATGCAAAGATATACAACTCAGCACAAAAGTCAGAATCATACAAGCCCCTATTACATATTCCCTATTACCATGTAAGAATGTGAGAGCTGGACAGTCAAGTCAAGAAGGAAGATAGGAGGAAAATCAATGCATTTGAGATGTGGTGCTGGAGAAGAGTGCTGAGGATTCCATGGACAGCCAAAAAGACAAACAAATGGGTCCTAGAGAAGATCAAGCCAGAGATATCCTCAGAAGCCAAGATGACAAGACTTAGACCAGGGGCCGGCAACCTACGGCCCCCGGGCCGCTTCCGGCCCAGGTCGGCAGACTTACCGGCCCACACGGACCTCTGCCGCCGCCACACGCCGCCGCGCGCTTTCTCGTCCGTGCGGCTGCCATTTTTATTTCCAAAATGGCTGCAGTGACGCATTCGCGCATGCGCAGCAGTACTGCGCACGCGCAAATGAGTGGTGGCCGCCATTTTGGAAACAAAATGGCGGCCGCAGCGGCCATGCATGCCGCAGCAGTGGCGGGGGCGCACGCGTACACGCCGCCATTCCCCCCCTCGGCCCAGCGGAGACGAGGACTTCGGGGGACCAGCCCAGTACCGAAAAAGATTGCCTACCCCTGACTTAGACTGTCATATTTTGGACGCATCATGAGAAGGCATGAATTGCTGGAAAAGACAATAATGTTAGGAAATATGGAGGGAAGTAAAAAGAGGGGAAGGTCACATGCTAGATCAGGGGTCAGCAACCTACGGCCCACCGCCGCCGCCTTTGGCCACCCCAGAGGAGTCCCGCGGCGGCGCCGGAGCGGCTCCCTCAGAGGCCCAGAGCGGCTGAGGGAGCCGTCCTGGGGCCCCCCCGCCGTTGTGCACATGCGTGTGCGATGCAGGGGTGGCAGCCGCCATTTTATTTTTCAAAATGGCAGCGCGCAAGCGTGCATGCACACCACTCCCCAGCGCCATTCCCCCCCCCTGGCCCGTCGGCAAAAAAGGTTGCCAACCCCTGTGCTAGATGGATGGCCTTTAATAAAGAGACCATGAATACAAGTTTACAGGAGCTGGGCAGAACAGTAGAGGACAGGGGGGCCAGGAGATGTCTCATCCATAGGGTAGCCATGGGTCGAGACCAACGCGAAGGCAGTTAACAACAACAACAACCAAAAAAAATTGAAAGCTCCATGGAATATCTATATATGATTTTAATCCTGGTATTTAATATAGCTGCAACATGTAGACAAATGTTATGTTAGCAAATGAATTTTAATCAAAGTCTTCAATTTGTCAAGGTGACAGATTCATATATGTGTATGTACACACACACACACGGACACACAATCAGTACTGAGAAAACACTGTGCATGGCAGGAGTTATTTTAAAAGACATCCCCTCTTCTTTTCCCTACAAAAAGGAAAACATAATCTAAAATGGATCCTGATAATGGCACCATTGGGTACATTTTAAAACTAAGAAAATAGGTCTTTATATTTTGAGCTTATTGCTCTGAAGAACATGCAGATTTAACTGATTGAAAGTCATACAATTAACTAATATTCCTCCAGTGGGATGGCGGTCCTAATATTCCAAAGCAGCTAGCAGCATTTTTATGACAAAGTGATTTGTTACTAGCCTGTCCTCAGGCATACAACCATGAAGAAATTTTAAAATGCCACTTTGGAACTTCTGAAGTTTGTTTCCATCTGTTCCGGAGTCACTGATGGATCCCCCACCACCACCTTTGCAAAGATGTCCTTGGGCCCTGGCCTACAGGCAGAAAGTGGGGAAAAAACTTTCAGGTACTTTCTAGCATCAATGTTTTTTGGAAGAGGAGGAAAAGGATGCTTTTGCAGGTGCATGCAAATTGATTCTGCAGGCCAGGTGTTTCCAGGCTAGAAACAACAGTACCACATCCTGTGCTGATTGCAGTTTTTCTCTCCATCATGTTGATTATCAGTAATAATAACTATGCTAGCACTGGAAAAGTTACTTATTAGTCACCTAGTCAGCTTGGCCAGGGGCTGTCCAATAACTTTTCCAAGCTATGGGTTACACCAGAGATGCACAACATTTTAGGGACAGAGGACTACGTGAAATTATGGCTGAGAAATCAGAGGTCTGCACCTGCTCCCTCTTTGGAGCCTTATACCTTCTTGGATAGAAATGATCAGCCTTCTCATCACCCTCCTCCATCATGGAAAAAGTGGAATAAAAGATATATAAGGTACAGATAAGTCTTGATTTAGGTCAGGGTGGTGTTCCAGGATGTAAACCAAGACTAATGTAAATGGGGTAAACCAGCTCGATAGGAAATCATTGCCAGGGGGGATGTATTCTGATGGAACTGAAGTGTCCACAATTAGTGATTTTATAAATCGTCAATGTTTACCTTTTCTAGAGTAGAGAAATTCCGCTGTTCCAGATGATAAGACTCCATTAGCTGCTCCCAACCCCTACGCTAAGCAAATCGAAATTCCTTCCAGCAATACATAAACTCCAAGATTCCAGTTTCTTCATGCCCACCTTCTAAACAGGCAAAGGGGGGGGGGGGGAAGGCTTCCTTCCAACAATGCCAAGACTGCAGTTGCTTTCTCCCCCTATGCATTGTGGGTGAGACTGTCGTTGATTTAATGATTTATGGATAAATATTGCACATTTGATGCAAACTGAGACTCACCTGTATCTTTTTTTAACTTTGGTTTTGGGCTGCCATCACTAAGCAAATGAAGGATTGGAAGTGACTGAGGGCCTTTGCAGACTGCTAGAAATAGTGCAATCTGAGTCCACTTTAAGGGTTAGGGAATCATGGGAACTGTATTTTATTGTGGCACCAGAGCTCTCTGACAGAGAAGGCTCAATGTCTCAGAAAAAAATGTCCATGATTCCCTAGCACTAACCCTAACGCTTAAAGTGGACTCAATTTGCACTATTTCTGGCAGTCTGCAAAGGCCCCTAACTCCCCCTATTTTCTGACCAAGTTGCATGTGTGGAACGCAAAAATGCCAAGCCAGGATTCTTCTAAATTGCATTTCAACTTTTATTTCCTGTTTTACCTCCTGTTTCCTCACCTGTATTATAACAATATTATGGTACATTTAATTGCAAACAAAGTTTCTGCAAAACTTAACAAATTATTCTCCATCACCTCTCTACAAATCCCATGGCTTTAACATTAGCAACACTGAAAACTAGCTGTACCCTGAGACCATCAAATTGCAAAAAATGCTTGAAGGTCATAATGCTGTTGAAAAAAAGATATAAAAGCCAGCATTCCAAAAAATCAACATTTGCATATTAAGATACAGGGGGGTAGGGTGGGGTAGAAAAGGGGTACTTAGTAACTAGAAGGCAATGAATTTAACAATCAAAGTATTACATGCATATAACAAGGACTGACATATTGCAACAACTATGCTGGTATCAAAGAACATGGATTCATCATATTAAAAAATGCTTGAATAGGTAAGATAGTGTACTTTGCGTTGGTAATTCTTGTCAAGCTGTGCGGCAAACAGACAGCAAAAACTGAACGCATACTGGCAATGTCATTGCTCCCCATGTTGTGAAATTAAGCACCTATAGATGAATTCCTGATACTGTTCTCCCTGGATTCTAAAGACATCTTCAGATCCAGCAATTCCCTGATACTGACCACCATTTAAATCATATCCAGCTGCAAAAGAGCACATAATAATTAGAAAACAGGTCACAGATTTCAGAATAAAATTTGTATAGGATGGACTAGGGGTTTAGAAAAATGCACACAGAGAGAGAAACACCTGTGTAGTCTCTTAAACATGAGAAAGATCTACTAATAAAAACATTACTTATTCATTGGTAACATGGGTATCCAGTTTGTATCCTCATCACAGACTTCAAGGCAATTTATGTGGAGCTTTTGAGGCACTTTGTTCAACTACTGTGTGAAACTACGCTTACCTAGCTTCAGAAAATTGGCTTTATCATTTGACAGTATATCATTTATAAACAAAGCAAAACAAAAAACAACCAGACCCAAGCCTCTTCTGATCCCAAAGCCTAGCTTTGTGAAGGTTCTCTGGGTCCTCCTCTCACTCCTGCTGAGCTGGATGGGACCCCTTGAGACCACCTTTTATCTAAAGAACCTGCTGCCCCCACCCAGTGATTGATTCTTTCCTCTTTAGCAATGCACTGGGACCTTGCTGGGAGATTCCACTGGCACTTCCCTTGCCAACCGTAGGCAAGAACTGGCCCAAGCTAAGGCACGTGAAAAGGAGTGCAAGAGAGGCAGAGTACTTTTTAAACAAAAAGGCATTATTCTAAGTAAGGAAATTCTATAGCAAAAGCAATAGCAGCTTCATTTATACACTGCTTCATGCCACACTTAGCAGTCTCTTTGCAGTTTACAATGCTAATTGCCCCCAACAAGTTGGATACTCATTTTAGCGACTTTGGAAGGATGTGAGGATATCTCTCTACATGAGGAACCTTCTTATTCTTCAGGCACAGATAAAAGTTATAAGTTACAAAGTGAAATCATTTCAGTCAGACCAAGAAAAGAATCAAAATACTCTTAACACCACTGACTAATACATTCTCCTAATCTTACTCACAGATCAGATGGGAACTGTAGTGCTTGATGTTTCTGGATAGCTAGGAGCCTGGACTCCACAGCCCTACTCCACCAGCCTCCCAATTCCACAGCTCCTGGTTAGAAGCCCCTCATTGTTTTAATAACTGTGTTAGAACATTTCTTTAAAATACTTACAAGATCATCAACATCACCCCCTTCATCTGTCACTGGTGAAACTTCCATGGGCTTATCTTTGGGAGCCAGAAACTACAAATAAAATTCATTTGAATACAATCAGTAATTTTAAAAGATTATTCCTTCCCTGTGATTGACAACAACCATAACAACAACAGCAACAACAACAACCAGCCTTCTCTAACCTGTTGTACTCAATACTAGGAATTCCAGTCATCCCTGTCAGATGTAGAGAAGGATTTCTAGGCATGTTAAGACCATCTAGAGAGCAAGTAATGCTGCACATTCAAATTCAAATCAAACCAATTTTAATCATCATCCACCAGGCCAGAATGTAACCAGGCCTCGTTAATTAACAGGAAGAAAAGCCAACAGATAGGGAATACCATGTGCTTGATTTTCTATTTCACAACTTTTTTCAACCAGAAATTACCTTATAATCCCGATATGTGCACATAACAGTAGTCTCATTTGGCTTTTAATGACAGCTCATTCTGTGTCATGTATGAAAATATTGTTAAGAGTACAATCCTAAAGTGAAGAGGACTCTTTTATAAAACTTTCCATCTATTCAAAGTCCTGCCAGACTCTTGCTGGGTGAGTTGAAATGCAAAGGAACATAGAATCATAGAGTTGGAAGAGACCACAAGGTTCATCAAGTCCAACCCCCCCTTGCCATGCAGGAATACACAATCAAAGTACCCCCAACAAATGGCCATCCAGCCTCTGTTTAAAAATGTTCAAAGAAGGAAACTCCACCACACTCCAAGGGAGTGTGTTCCACTGTCAAACAGCCCTCCACATTCCCTGGGGTTAGGGGCATAAGACCCCCATGAAAGTGGGAAAACCACAAATAAAAAAATACTCGTGTTTTTGTTTGTTTGTTTACCTGAGGGATCATCCCTCTAGGAATCTCTAGGTCCTCCAGCACAAATCTGTGTTCAACATCTGCCAGAAGTTGACTATAGAATTGCACTGGACACCCTACAAATGCCTACAGAAGTGTTCTCATTAGGAATCTGTATGTCTTCAAGTGTGACTTCTGGCAGATGTTGACCACAGAGTCAGGCTGGAGGACCTAGAGGTTCTTAGAGAGAACATATTATTCAAATCAGTGAATAATCAAATCCGCAAATGTCAAAGCCACAAATGTGGAGGGCTGACTGTATTCAAGACCACAACAAGAAGCAAAATAGCTCCAGATTAGCTCTGGGTTAATACAGACAATTTTATGGAACATTCAAAACTACAGTGAGAAATATGAAAAATACAACCTCAGAGCATAAGAATGTCTGCTTTAGACATAATTGTTTTACTGTAATGAAATTTATTCTGACTAAATCTTCCAACTAAGGGCCTTTGCAGACTGCCAAAAATAGTGCAAATTGAGTCCACTTTAAGGGTTAGGGTTAGGGTTAGGGAATCATGAGAACTGTATTTTATTGTGGCACCAGAGCTCTCTGACAGCGAAGGCTCAATGTCTCAACAATTTCCATGATTCCCTAGCACTAACCCTAACCCTTAAAGTGGACTCAATTTGCACTATTTCTGGCAGTCTGCAAAGGCCCTTAGTTGCAGATAGAAAATTAATTTATTAAGAAAGTACTACTTCCACCTTCCAAAATGAGAAAAACTATATGGTGCTTTTTAATTGCTATTTTGGTGGCTGCATTCCCTGTGTTAGTATCCAAATGGTACCCTTTTCCAAAGCTTACCGTATAACTAATGTTTATTTTAAGGCTGCTGAATGTGTTGTGGTCTTCTGTAGTGAAAGGTGGCACAGTTTGCAAAGGTTATGCAGCAGGGAAGATTGCACAGTCTCATCACATCATGCCCATGTGCTTCTCTTTCTCTGACATTGTGGATGTAATACTATTATTGTACAGGCAATATTGAAGTAAAAGCAAGTTGTCAAATTTAAAAGCCTTTCTCCGCTGGAGCAAATCCCATTTTACATAGTTAATTAAAATAAAATGCTATTTCTGAAAGTTACTTATTTGCTCTGAGGCCTCCAAAGTGGCATCCTGGTGCTAAATTAGTTGTAAACAACACATCAGAGTCTTGAAGACACTGAGGATGAGAAATTGCTTAGCAACAAAATTAAACTTTTTTTTGGTTGCTTCCATCAAGAAAGCACCAAGTATCAGCAGTCCCCCCCCCCATTTTACCTCCCCCCGTTTCCTGACAAGATCTGTTTTACATTTATGCAGAAGCAAAATTACACATACGGTAATAGTTGTGCTGAAATCCATTACCATCCTCAAGGTAACAATGGGGCGTGCTTGGCAGATCTGTTAACATCACATCTCTCTGTTTTAAAGAGTAACACTTTCCACCTTTGCTCTTTAAAGATGTAGAGCAGGGGTAGGCAACCCAAGGGCCGGGGGCCGGATGCGGCCCCCCGAGGCCTTTGGACCGGCCCCAGGCCGGTCCTGCCGCCGCCGCCGCCCACTGCCACCCCCCCATCATGATGATTATTGTTGTTATTACTTGTTCTTGAGGTTTTCTTGGCAAAATCTCCAACGGGGTTTTGTCATGACTTTTCTGGGGCTGAGAGAGTGTGCATGCATATTTTTTTATTTTTTTAAAATTTTTATTTATTTATTTATTTTTGGTGCTTCGGCCCCCCAATTGTCTGAAGGACAGCAACCCGGCCCCCGGCTCAAAAAGGTTGCCTACCCCTGATGTAGAGAGAACAATCCTTTCCATTAAAGAGGTTAAGGCTCAGTTTATGCAGGACTTGGGCCAAAGGGAAAGCCCTAAGCATGCTTTTCACACGTGCTGGTCAGTTTTAACTTCATTTACCACTGGCCCATTCATATATAATCCTAGCATGCCAGTGATATGTACCTTGTAGGCATGCACAATTAACATGGTAAGAGCATCTATAAGTGGATCTGGGAACACCTAGGCTTACCTAGCCAAGACTTTCCATGTGGCCCATGTCCTGTACAAATCAGCAGAATGAGGAACTGAAGTGGAAGAGTACACTTTACCATTTCAGGTCTAGAGTGGTATAATCATCTATCAACTCAAACTGCCACTTCATTTTGCTGCACAAGAAGAACAGGAATAAGGAGAAGGCACGCAATGGAGGAGTGAAGATAGGTGGAAGGAATATCAACAATGGAAGATATGCATACAACACCATACTATTAGCAGAAGATGTTGCAGACCTGGAACAACTACTAAGAAAGATCAAAGAAGAAACTGAAAAGGCAGGTTTACTGCTGCAAATAAAAGGGAAAAAAAATAATGACCACAGAGGATCTACACAAATTCAACCTAGACAATGAGGAAATAGAAATAGTAAGAGTTCCCATACCTTGGGTCAAACATTGATCAGAATGGGGACTGTAGTCACAAGTTCAGAAGACTGGGAATGGGGAGGGTAGATGTGAAGGAACTAGAAAAGACCCTAAAATGTAAAGATACACAACTGAGCATGAAAGTTAGAATTGTGGAAGCTACTGTTTTCCCTATTACCATGTATGGATGCGAGAGCTGGACAGTGAAAAAGCAGATAAGAGGAAAATGAATCCATTTGAAATGTGGTGCTAGAGAAGAGTGTTGAGGATACTGTGGACAGCCAAAAAGACAAACAAATGGTCCTAGAACAGAACAACCCTGAAATCTCCCTAAAAGCCAAGATTATAAAGCTGAAGTTGTCATACTTTGGCCACTTCGTGAGAAGGCATGACTCACGGGAAAAGACAATAATGCTAGGAAAGGTGGAGGGATGTAGAAAGAGAGGAAGACTGCATGTTAGATGGATGGACTCTATTAAGGAGGTCATGGGCATGAATTTGCAAGACCTAAGCAGAGCAGCAGAGGATAGGGAATCTTGGAAATGCCTCATTCATGGGGTTGCCATGAGTCCGGACTAACTCGAAGGCAGTTAACAACAACAACAAAAAGAAAGGACATGCTTTTCCTCCAAGGGACTGAATGTATCAAATAAGGCTCCAGCAGCCAGATCCTGCACTGCAGTGCAGGCACATTCAACAACAATGGTCCTGTAATTCACAACTTGCCTGGTGTGGGCAAAGCACCTCTGATGCGATGCAAAACCCACTTCAGACAAAATACTCTCTGTCCTGTAGTCTGAAAAAACTGAAAGCCTACTAAAGCAGCCTCCTTGAACTTGATGGCCTCCAAACATAATGGATTACACAATCCATAATCCTACTGGCAGGATAATGGGAATTGTAATCCAACACCTCTAGAGGGCACTAAATTGGGGAAGTCTGCTGTAAAGAATAGGAGGGTATATGATTCACAGAGGATGAACTACACAGGCAGTCAACATGAAAGGGCATGCATGCGCATTGTTGTTGTGTGCTTTCACGTCATTTCCAATTTATAGCAACCCTAAAGTGAACCTATCATGAGATTTTGTTGGCAAGATTTATTCTTGGACCTTTAAGACTGAACATAGGGAACAGCCTCATAGGCTAACAGGATGTTGCCATGCGGTTCTTCAGTGTTTGTATTTGCACCTAGGTCCAAGGTGATTCTCAATAGCCTCTCTTTGTGTCAAGTATTATATTAATATGTCAACGGCTAGATGCAATAAAATAGCATGTGGGGTTTATCTTCCTCATGGGTAGATGGGTTTCTATCAGATCATCTCCACACCAAATAACTTTTTTTCAAAAAGAAGAACTGGGATGCTGAAAGGACAAATGGGCTCTTTGATAAATATAATGGAATGGAATGGTACAAGAACTGGTAGACTCACACAACAGTTTTAGATAGGGATCTGCCATTAGGTCTCAGAAGAATGAACATCTGTGTTTGGAGGGAAAGAAACAGTACTGGTACACCTCAGTTAACAAAATAGATGTATTCCTGGGCATGATTTCTTTAACAGAAACC
Organism: Phrynosoma blainvillii; assembly: GCA_026167975.1. NCBI lineage: Eukaryota > Metazoa > Chordata > Lepidosauria > Squamata > Phrynosomatidae > Phrynosoma > Phrynosoma blainvillii. Next base: position 304,015,474 of record JANUYF010000001.1, on the reverse strand, counting down.
TTGGTACCAGGACAGAAATAACATGTAAAAAATAGGAATAGGTTCCTGAATAACAACAAAATGAGTAGCTTGAACATGCTCCAGAAAACATTTTATTCAGAACTAAAAATATGCACATGAGAAATGAAACAACCAGGTCAGATAATTGTGTATTGTGTGAGTAAACAAAACATCTGGAATCTTCAAGAGACCACTTGAAGGCTTCTTCCAAAATGCATCCAAAGATCATTTCTTTCTTTCTTTCACCAGCCTTAATTTTTCTAATAATTTTAATGTTGGTGACCAAACATATAGATATGCTTTTTAAAAAACATGTTAGGGTAGCTGGTGAAGCTTATCGACTCTCCCCCTTTGTCTCTGTTTTGCTGTTCAAACATGCTCAGTAAGGGATTCGAAAGGCAGCTGCTCTTTACCTTGCCAGCTGTAGGGAGGCACACATGGCTACAGCTGGATCAGGTAGAGAAGAATCATGCTCTTTCCCTGCTCAAACTTTAATGCATTGTTTGCTATAGATATGTTTCTACAGCCTAACACTAAAAAGTGTGTGTTTTCCCAGCCTCCTTCAACATCCTTCTAATGCCTATGCTACTGAAGAAAATCTAGTTAGACAGAGGAAAAGGAGGAAGAGGAGCTGAAGAGGCATAAAAATACTGTGTAAAAAGAAGCTTCTTTCTCAGAGGCTTTGTTAACTGAGGTATGCTTCTAAATTGCAGTCTTTTGGCTTAATCTAATCAACATAATCTGGCCTGAAGATAGGAATATTTCACACTTGCAACTGCTGATGGGATTTTCGAATCTATCCCAAGCCTGCTAAAAAACTTGCTCTTGGACTTGGTATAGCTCACTTTTAAAAAGCCCACTGCATAAATACCTTTCTGGCATCTTCAGCTGTCAGAGAGCTTCCTCCAGATTCTTCTTTGGTAATTAAGGAAATTTCATCTAAGAATAACCAAACAGTTACAGATTACAAAGTATTTCCTCTTCATGTTACAAGTAAAGCATAGTAGAACAAGGTTTTGTGGTAACAACAGCAGCAGCAACAACAACTTCTTTTAGGATAACACAGCTTGCATAAGCAAGCCAAGCACCATGAGTAACAATAATAACCCTAATAATAATACAAGTAATGTGTCTATTCCGATTTCACTAAATCCTTGAAAATTGGATCTATTCTCTTCAGCAGTATTTCTACAGTTAGAGAAATTCTTGACATTTGCCAAGTCCAACATTTGTTTATCAAAACATTTGGTTTGTGCATTAATACACAATAATAGTATACATTCAGTGTTTTATGTATTGATTAAGACTCCCAATGGTTTTTGCACATTAACCTGCTAGGATGCTTTGTCATATGTCTGGATTCTGGGCAAAGGATAGATTTCATCTTCTCACATGCTCTGTGGACTTGAACTATGGAAATACAGTCGGCCCTCCACATTTGCGGGGGTTAAGGGTGTAGGACCCCCATGAATGTGGAAAAAAATGTGAATAACCCTCCCAGAAGCCAGTTAAAGGGACAGGTGGGCGGGGAAGAGCAGGAGCGCATATGCTCCTCTCCTTCCCCCACCCTGCCATCCCTTTAACTGGCTCCCGGCCCCTTTCCCAGTGGGGTGGCTGCCTTCCCAAGGCAGCCATCCCACTGGGAAAAGGGTGAGGAGGATCGATTCCTCTCCTCCCCTTTTCCCAGTGGGATGGATGCCTTCCCATGGCAGCTATCCCTCTGGGAAAAGGGTGAGAAGTATCAATTCCCCTGTGCCTCTTTCCAGGTGGGATGGATGCTTTTCCAAGGCAGTATTCCTACCTGGAAAAGGATGAGGAGGATTGATTCCCCTCCACCTCTTTCCTGGTGGGATGGCCTAACCACCTTCTCCTGTGCATGGGATAGCTTGAGCCAGCTGTCCCAGGCATGGGAGGAAGAGGTGGGCGAGGCTCACGCTCAGACGCAAATAACCAAATTTGTGAATCCCAAGTCCACAAATGTGAAGGGCCAACTGTATATTACTGAAGAACATGCAAATTTTTTTTAGCCACTGAATCAACTACAATTTTCTGCAAAGTACTGCATTTATTACTAGAAAAAGCCCATATCACATACTTTCTTGAAGAGTTACGCAGCTCTGCGTTCCATCAAAAGTGTTCTCTCCATGCCTTTAAGGTTTACATGACTCCAGACATGATTCATAAATTTCCATAAATCATTAGAAAACTACTGGCACTTCCTGCCTGAAAATTCACATTTGCAAGATACATTTAAGCCACTAGCAGAGCTACTATAACTCAGTATTTATGGACAGTCTTAACTTTTCAGGCTGACAGGTTAGCAACATAAAGCTGATTAACATGCTAACTAATGTTGAAGTGATCCTAGGGAAAGATGAGTTTAGCTGAAATAAAGACCTCACATTGGCCTTTGAAGAGGAAGGTCTGGTAAAAATGGTTCAGAGAAAGAATATTTCAGGTAAAGGGAATGAGAGGGTTAAAACCTTACATAGTAACCAGGACAGGATCAGCAGAGAAGAACACCAGTGTATAGGGGACCCTTGTTATCTGCTAGGGTTTGGTTCCAGGAACTCCCGTGGATACCAAATCCATGGATGCATAAGTCCCATTATATACAACAGCGTTGTAAAATGATGTCCTCACATAAAATAGCAAAATCAAAGTTTGCTTTTTGGAAAGTTTTTTGGGGAGGGGGATAGGCTTTTCAAACTTTGGATGGTTGAATCTCTGCATGCAGAGTCTGTAGAAAAGAGGTGCAACTGTAGTTATGATTTTATGTATGAAACGGAGTGAGGACATGAGCACCTGAAGAGTCCAACTCAGCAGTTGCCTTCTATACCAAAATTCAAAAAGCCACCTAAGAATGATTTTGGCTCTCTCCAGACAGCTCAGGCACAATCACTAACTCCCTATGCCAGAGAGATCCAATTGATACAGTGTATTGCTTTGGAGTAGTGTTCATACACAATTATTTGGTGCAATAATTAATGGGTTGGATCCAGCAAAAGCCTCCCGAGGACAGAAGGGTTCCTTCCATCCACTTCCGATTCAACTGAGCTCTTCTTCTAGCTAAATAGTGAGAGAAGGTGTTATTCCATGTTAATTCCTCCAGCCCTATTGATACACATTGTCATATGGTTTGGGAAGGTAAGAGTTCATCTCCTGAAAATCTGCTGGAGATGGTGTTGGGGGGTTTGGAGGGAGGAGGTAATCTATATAGACTGCCTCTCTTTCCCTTTCCACCAGCAGAACGATTGTGAGTAGAATTCCACTCAGGAAAGCTGGACTAATTGAATAAAATCGTTGTTGTTACTTCTGCTTCTTCCTCCTCCTCCTTCCTCTCCCACCCCTCATTCCCCACCACTACTACTATTGGGCACCCATCCTTTGCAAGGTGCATGAAGGAAATCAATACATTCCTGATCTGTCCCCACCTTACATATTGTACTTAAGAAACAATGAACCTTGTTTTTGTACAGATTATTTGTAGAGAATGCAAGTCTGCATTCATTACATTAATTCTTCTAGACAGTAGTGTGATTTTCCTCATAAAATTTCCAATTTTCCTCTAAACCTCAGTCCTCTTTTCCCTTCACTTGATACTGTAAATAATATTTGACATACCTTGTACTATAATCTCCCAGAAATCGGTTAAGCTTTTATCTTCCACCCTTTTTTTCAGAGCCTCCAAAAAATCATTAAAGTACTGCACTTCTGACAGCTGAAACAACAAAGGAATAACAGAGAAAAATAAGAGTTAGCTTGACACCAAAATGACACTATATTCTTAATTCATCATAACACTCTGTCTGAAATGGGTGGGGGTGGGGAGAGATGGGAAGCAAAGCTTTTCAATCGACTGGCATTCAATTCATCTGGCCTTGCTTAGAACCAAATATCTCATGTGTGGTGAGTCACTAAAGAAATGACGTTACATAAAGCAGCACTGTCTCTTTTTCTGATTTGCTTTATTTAGGAAATTATTTCGGGACAATACGGCTTCCTTTTCTTCTAACGAGTTTCTTTGCACATTTGAAAAACTCCAGTGGAACTGGGTCTACACTTTGAAGGGGGGCAAAAGACCAAAATACATAGCACTGAGGTGCCTTTTATGCTTCTAGCACACCGTAACAATTCCCTTTTGAAGCAACTCCTATATTTTCAATATGAGGAAGGCACATACATTCTAACAGCACAACACTGAGTACCCTGAAGGCACCCAATCCTGCCTGATCTTGGAAACTAATCAGAGTCAACCTTAGTTAGTACTTGGATAGGGGATTTCCCAGAAATACTATCAAGGAATACCAGGTGCTGCAAGCTGTATTTCAGAAGAAGGCAATGGCAAAACACTTCTGAACATTTCTTGCCTAAGAAAATCCTGTGAAATTCATGGGGTCACCAAAGGACAACAAGTGTCTTGTTAAGTGTCTTGAAGGCACTTACAGACATACACATACAGGCACACACAACACTGAGTACAGTTTTCAATGGTTGTTACCTTAATTGCTTCCTCTCTGAGAACCTTTATGCAGTCAATGCTCTTTGAATAGTATAAATGACCCCTGTTTTCCAAAAACTGGTGGATGTGTTTTATTAGCTGCTGACTGACTAGAAGACAAGAACCAGAAAATCAGAGGAATAATTCATGCAGCACAATTAGTAAGAATCTAATGCAAACTACATGTCTTAAAATACTAGTTAAAACTGTTATCAGGCAAAGGTGGGGAAGTAGTAGATATGAAGCAATGGAACAAAAGGAAAAGGGAAGCAGGAATTCAACAAGAGATTCAGCACTGCTGGAGTCATGCAACGACTCCAGCAATGCAACACTTTCCTTTCACCACCACCATTACTATGGAATGCCATGGACTTTCTCACCAATAAAGAAACAAGAGCTACATGAAAGCAAGTGAAGACCTGCTGGCACAACTCTCTGCTCTTCCAAAGACACAGTCCTGTCAATGGGTGATCATTATAGTAATGAAAGGACTAAGATGCAGCCAATGTTCTTGCTCCTCCTCTTCCTCCCATACTAAACCTCAACTTTTCTCCCTTTAAGTAGGTTGTGTGTGCTGAGTGCCTTTAAGTCAATTTGGTTACTGGTGGGTAGATTTCAAGCTTGCATGAGACTGCTTTCATTTTTCTTTCTAGAACCCACTATACCATAAGACCTACCAATCAGAGCCTGATACAAATTATATGTACTTAATGAATCCTCAGTTTAGGGATTTATTTTGATATATAGGATTGAATGGAGCCATATTTCTTCCACACACAAAATCTATTCTTGGCTACCCAAAGTTTTCTTAATTTCACCAGTAACATTTAAGATTGGGGTGGGCAGATTTTGTTGCTGCTAGTATTAAACAATTCAGAATCAAAAATCTTTACGCAAATATAGTGGAAGTCAATGAGAGATCTATTGCCTGAGTTACATACTGCACTGCAAGGTATTTTTCTTCTTTATGCATTGAAATTCCTGAATTTTTCTGGGGAAATGTATGCATTTTTATTTATGTACATAGCTACATTATGACTTTTTTTTCAACTGACTGAAATGTGCCTGAGCGTGTTTTGTAAATACAGTATGAACCCCTTATCTGTGGGATCAGTACACATGGTTTCATGTTCCCAAGTCACAAAAAATATGTTCTCTCTAGATATTTTCTAGATCCTCCAGCATGATTTTATAGTTTGCTTCTGGCAGATGACCATAGAGTTACACTGGAGGATCTAGAAATGGCTAGAGAGGTGTTCTCTCCAGGAATCTCTAGGTCCTTCAGCATGACTATAGAGTCAAGCTCCACCAGAAGTAATTCATTTTGATAGGGTTTGCTATTATCTACACCTCACGATTCCACAGTAAGTCTGGAAATGTATCCCCCACAGACACAGGGGTTATACATGCTGAACCTATTTTGGAGATGGGGTTCAGCAGCCCAGAGAGTTTCTTTCAAGTATGAAATAAAATTCTAAGCAGATTCACCACCACTCTGACATGGAACCAACTAGCTGCTATTAGCACACTGGCATTCCACCAGTCTTTGAAGGCCTTTGGGGAAACATCATGGAGCTTAGGCAACTGGATGATATTTTCCAGTAGAATGGGATCCAGTCCAGACACCCAACCAGGGTTTATCTGGGGCTGAGTTAGTTACAGTGCAGACTATTACATAAAACCTCAACTGCTCTCCTCCCCACCCCACCCCCAGGCTAGCAAGTAAGCACTGCCACACCTAAACTGTTTTACATAATGAATTTTCCCATCGTGAGAGAGAGAGTGGGGCGGTTAGACTTAAATCTCTATTGATTGAAGGCTTACAAAGTCACTCTGAGGGATTCACAGTCAGGAAGAGTACAAAAATTATAACAAAAATTAGACAGGCAAAGTGTGGTAGACACAAAAGTAAGAAGAGGACCTAGTACCTGGAAGCAGAACAAACACTTGTGTATACACACACACACACGGCATATCACAATTAACAGTGGATGCAAAACCCATATAAAAAGTGGTTAAAGTGTGAAAATGAATAGGCCAGCACCAAGAAAATGGGTATATGCATGTGATTTCTATCAACCTTTTACTCCATCTGCAGGAACAGAAAACATATGTCATCTCATTTCTACAGGTCCTATAATTGTCAGAACCAAACTCATAATGTGTGGGCATGGGTGGGAAGCAGGGAACTGCAGAAAGTTGGGGGACATGGGAAAGCCTTTGTCCATGGACATGATCTCTTCATACATGAACAGAAAATCAGAATCCAAGTCACTGGTTTCAATTTGATATTGCTTCCTTTCATTAGATTTCATTAGATTAGTAACTCATTAAAAAAACATTGACCCAGTTTTATCTTGCATTCAAAGTGGGGGATGAGGTGAAGGAACTGAGCAAGATATCATTATAATCTTAAAAAGAGGATAGGAAATACATGGGATGTTCAACTAATATTCAACCACCTCAAATATGAAACTGTTGCTGTCTGTCCTTTTCAAACAGACAGCAAAGATCAAGATTAAATAATCATATTGCTTCTTCAGTTCTGACCAACAGTTACTGTCAGCTCTCTTATATAGTGTCTCATAGCTACTTTTACCAGTAATAAGTTCACAGTCAAACGTTCAGAAGAAGAAACTGGCAAAACCACCTCTGAGCATTCCTTGCCTACTAAGAATACTCAATGAAATTCATGTGATTGCCATAAGTCAACAGGTGACTTGAAGGCACATATGTGTGCACATACAAATAAAATGCCAGTTAAGATCAAGGACTGTTTATCTATCTGGTGACAGTTTGCACTCCTATAGCCCTTAAACCATAAGGACAAAATGAATCAGGAGAGTTACAAGTAAGGCAGAAAATATGTAAAGACTAATGCCTTATTTTGTTTTATTCTTAAAAACCAATTTCTTTAAACAAATAGATATTATTTAAATATCCTTTGTTAACTTAAAATGGATGCAACACTCATGAATGCTTACATGCATTGTCCAGTCTCTTGTAGGGCAGAAGGTACTGAAATAGTTCCACATGTAGAACTATGCTACATGTCTCCTCTCAACACTCCCAGACCCACTGTTTAGGCACTGCAGACCCAGCCTCTGGAACAGCCATTCCATGACTAGTGGACAACAGGAGAGATAAGAGTAGCATCTGGCTCTTTGGGTTTGTCTACATGGGTTACTTAGTTTGAATTATCCCTGGGCTTGCTGCATCCCATTTACATGACACAAGGTCAAACCCCCCAAATCAGGCACAGATTGTCTTCACGATGTGCATACCCGGTTCAGCTTTTTCTCCCTCTTAACCTGAATTTTAAAACTTTATCGTTTACTCTGGGTTTTCAGCTCTCCCTCTGCAGCAACGATGGGTTGCTGCCTTCCCACACAGTCCCTGTGAACCACCCAGTGGTGCCATTTTAGACACAAGTCACTCTGAGGTCACAACAAGGCACCCAGCATTGAACACATGGCTGGACGCCTCATGGTGACCTCATCAGTGGTGCTGGAAGACAAATGGGAATCACATAGGAAGCAGCCATCCCCACTGCTGCAGAGAGAGCACAAGTAACGGGGAAAATTCAGGGCCACAATACTCCGGGGACAACCCAGAGTATTCTGGCTAGTGAAGACAAGCCTCAAACTAGACATGGAATGATTACATCTTCCACTGAGATTTTCTGAAGTCCTCTGGAGGTCTCAACAGATGATGCAATCATTCTGCACCTGGCTATGGGACATAGCCAGACACATCCCTGATTCCCCTCCCACTCTCTGTCATGTCTGGCTATGGAATAGCTGCAGAGGGCTGCAGTAGTAGAAAAGTGAGTCTGGTGGTGCGGGGCTTTGGCCATTGTGGAAGGTGAAAGAGAACTCCAACCTCTGCAGTGACAAGCAAAAAAAAAAAAAAAAAAAGACATATACAGGTGTAAAGTGGACTTATGCCTGCATATGTCACTAACAGGATGCCAACCATAATCTTTAAAAACAGGAGATATGGTACACACTTATATTGACTGGAAGAAATAGCACCTACTGCTCATGGTGGCTGTGCTATAAACATGAAAGGAATAGAAGTCCATGCCAGCCTGAACCTTCCAAGACTCAGCACAATGACTTGGCAAAACACTTCAAAATGCACAACTGTTTTAATAACAATTTCCATTCACTGCTAATAAAGACTATGCTTACTGAAAGAGTCACCACAATGTTACCCAATGCCTTGTATCTCAATTCTTACAAAATCTCAATTCTTACAAAATGCTTCTAAGACACAATGGCTGACAAATAACAGCCTAATAAATGCTGAATATGTGCCGGGTTAGTTGCATGTGGCCTAGTATGGCTGAATGCAATTCCTCCTTGTTCCAGAAAAGCTGACCCATGAGTAGGAAGAGGTTGTTGTAATGACATGTGGCTAGACACATGTTCAAATACAGCATCTAGATAAGTGCTTCAGACTTTGAAGTCATGACTGCTTCTCTCATGTCTAAAGATTAGCATACCATTGTGTTGTAACATCTCAGTTCTTAGAAAAACATTTGTGGGGAGGGACAATGACATAAATTGCTTGCTACCCCAAAGAACCATCAAAGCCTCTAGTTTATATATTTTATATGCAGACAAGCAACTGAAAGCTTTACAATTTCAGCTTCACAGGTTAATTCATTCTCCCTATCCACCCACCCCACCCCTTGGCTAATGATTTTTTTCCATAAAATATTCTAATTTCTTAGAAATTGCAGCAATAAAAATGTCCTGCTGTTTCTCCCACCCTTACCCCCCACTTCTAGAGCATTCCCTCTTCACTGATGTGTTAAATTAAAACCCCAGGCACCAAGAAAGTGTAGCGGAAGTCTTTATTGGGAAAAAGGCACTCCTCAGCTTCAAAGCATCACCCAGCTCATTTTAACACGTTGACCTTTATTCTTCCCCGCCTCCCTCCAATCAAAATTGTAACCTGCTTTCTATCTGAAGAGATCTCCGCCTTAGTGATGGCACTTTTTGTTAATCACCCCCTGGAGACACTCAAAGCTGCTCAAATCATTCTGTAACACAGTATAATTCAAGCCTGGAAGGAGACAACAAGTTTAAGACAGAAAAGTTCGTACATCTGAATCCACTGTGAGATCCGCTAACACAGCTCTAAAGAAATGTCTCGCCCATAATTCCAAGAGAGTGAAAGCAGCTGGGGATTTTCTTGACCTTACAGTGCCTCAAATGTTTTACTTAGCAGCAGTTTGGCCCATCTGAGCATAAGCAATAGGTTAATTTGAGCAGATCCCATCCTTGCCTGCCGCCATATACTGAGTCTGTTCACCATGCACTATTCAGAATATAGAATGGGTGCTGCAATTCCAGTCATAATGGAAAGGTGGAGGGATGGTGTTATAGGTAGAACAAGCCAATGGAGGAGAAGTGGGGAGAGACATCTTGTGACTGTTCCTCCTTCTGGTTCACCATCCCACCAACAGATTCCTGGCTACTCTACTAGAACCCTATCAGACCACCAGAGGGGTGGCTTGGAGCAAGATGGCGGCACATGAAGCAGTTGGGTGTCAGCTCAGTTATCTATTTTAAGTTTTTTGTTTTCATTTGTCTTTTAAATCAACCCACTTTGTATCTACGAAATTCAGAAGGCCTTTGTTTCCCTGTTCTTGGCTGATAAGACTTCAGAGGACTTTTAAAGTGATGCTTTAATTCACAGTTTACTGGGAGTCACCCAACAAGGCTGCTATCCTGGTTAAAGAAGTCTGTGAATTGCTGTTACTCTATCAACCTGTGAGTCTAATAAACACTGAAGTTTCTGTGTGAAGTCGAAAGCTTTCATGGCTGGCATCCATAGGTTTTTGTGGGTTTTTCGGGCTGTGAGGCCATGTTCTAGAAGAGTGTATTCCTAACATTTCACCTGCATCTGTGGCTGGCATCTTCAGAGAAAGATGCCAGCCACAGATGCAGGAGAAACGTCAGGAATACATTCTCCTAGAACAGGGACCGGCAACCTACGGCCCGGGGGCCAGTTAAGGCCCCGGGCCCCGGACTTACCAGCCCAGGCCGTAGGTTGCCGCCGACGGCGACGCCGCTTGCTGCCGTCGGGGTGCGTTTTCGGCCGCGCTTGCTGCGGCCGCCATTTTGGAAGTCAAAATGGCGGTCGTGATGCATTTGCGCATGCACAGTACTGTTGCGCATGCACAAATGCATCGCGAGCGCCATTTTGACTTCCAAAATGGCGGCCGCGACATGCGCCGTGGCGGCGGCTGCAGTAGCGCGTGGGGGGTCGTGCGCAGCTGAGGAGGGCGCACGCCGCCATTCCCCCCGCTCATCGGCCCAGCCGAGACCTGGGCGACGGGAGACCGGCCCAGGTCTCAAAAAGGTTGCCTGTCCCTGTTCTAGAACATGGCCTCACAGCCCAAAAAACCCACAAAACCCCGCACAAGTCTCTGTTCTTATCCTATTCTCTGCATAAAGAGTTCTAGAACATCTATTTGTTAAAACCTGAAAATAAAAAAAAATTATAAACATGGAGGCACCTGAAACAAAGTAATTCCAAGGATGCAAAGCTGGTGAAAGTCCAGGGGTAATTACTGGAATCAGGAAATCATCTGTGGAATGTAAACCTCCTAACAGAAAAGCTGTAGCTTGGCAAGTGAGAAGAAGAGAGGTGTTTTGTTTTGTTTTTAACCAGAGGAGCAGTATTAGAGTTACATCCAGCTGTTCTGTGCTTCTCATCTTCCTTCTCCATGTACCTTGTGTTGAGTTAGGCAGAAACTTACGCAGGCTGTTTTCGCAGAGTTAAATCTGTGCCCTGGCAGTTTCTGGGAGAAAGTAGTTATTTACTGCCATTGGGGACTTCCCAGCTTGTACAGTGACCTTGGCTGTGCCATTTACTGATTGCTTAATGCCATTTTGTTACTACTACTGGTGCTGAAATAACAGGATCTGGCAAAAACTGATAATAATCAATTATGGTTACTACTCATGCCTAGACAATTCGGTTCTAGAAAGCATGTGTATAGGCAAATGAAAATGTCAGGAGATCGAACCAAAAGTCAATCCTTGCCTATTGTGTCCCTATAGAAATTAGTGCACAGTATGATAACCATATCCATACAAGTACTCCAACCTTAATTACTATAGTGAACCTGGACCATGAGAAAATAAAAAAATAAAGAACTCCGGAGTTTTGTGGATTGGGATAATCAGACTGAGAATATACCTGGAAACTGGTCCTTGGACCCAGAGCTCCTGGCCATGACACCAGTGGACACTTCTCTTAGGCATTTAAATTTTACAATTCCTGATACCAACAAAAATGTGGAGGAGAAAACTACAGGAAAATCCCACACATTTGATAATGAACATGCTCAAAACATCTATAGCAGGGGTAGGCAACCTTTCCCCTTTAAGGGCCGAGGGACTTCAGCTCCCAGAAGCCTCAGCCATGTTGGCCAATAGTCCCATGTTGGCCAATAGCTCCTGGGATTCTGGGAGCTGAAGTCCCTCGGCCCTTAAAGGGGAAAGGTTGCCTACCCCTGCTCTATAGTCACCTGAGAAACCAAAGTTTTCTTTTAGCATAAGTAAACCAAAACCTTTTTGGCAAATTACATTCCATAAAACATGAGATCTCTGGTTTTAAAGGAATATTACAATCTATTGTAACCTTGATAGAGCTGGGAATTTTAAAAGCAGCACCCTCAACAAATTCCCAAGATGGAGACTTGGCAGACTTGGCAATTAGCTTAAAGTCCACAAAGGATGGAAGAGGATTTAAGGATTGTCTCTCTACCAATTTTTCAAGCCCCCAGGGGCATCTGAAAGAAATAATGTTTGATTGGATTACAAATTCTAAGAAGATACCAGAAACCCCAGTTGGAGATAGAAATGTAAAAAGTGGCACAGAGAACTTTAACTTTTTCAAATTCTGATTTACTTCTCCTAGATGAATGGCATGATGACATCTTAAAAGAAGGAAATTCCCAATTTGTATTTCCAGCTACAGGATCAGCACATGAAAAGGGCCTGAGGGTGAAGACGTTTCAAGATCAGTCACAATCAGCAGAACAAGTAGACCCTGACTCTAGAGATACAACACATGTAGGAAGTTCATCCATCTATCACTGAGAGTCACATTACCATTTTCAACTGGCCATTAAAGAGACCAAATCAAGTTAAGCTAGATCCTCAGAAGTGTTAAAGGACATTTTAAACATCTTGGGGTCTGGATGGGATAACTCAGTGGATATAAAATGCTCCTGTGTGTACCCCATAAGGCTTAACAAGTTGAGAGGCATGGTGATTTTGACTTTCATGGATAGAAACCATGCCTACTGTTTCTGGAGTCAGTTGTACAAATTTGAAGGAATAGAAATGTCATTTAAGTGGGGCTTGCATACATATCATTCAGAGATCAACTTAAAATCATATTTGAATTTGCACACCAATAATTTAGCAGATTCAAAGGATGGAATGCACAATTTAAATGACAGACAGACCTCCTGTGGAAAACTAGCACCTACAGAGACTGCTGATCATCTGCTTGGAACTCAAAAACCATCAGGATTAAGGACACCATTTCATCTGGTTGAAACCCCAAAAGTGCATACTCTCGAGAAATTGACTACATTAACTCCCTGTAATAGGAATATAAAGGGCAGAAATGGTTCTTTCAGAGGGAAAAAGGCTTTTTTAGAAGATCTGGAATTCCAAACTGGTTTAAAATTGGGGTGAAGTGGACATTCTGGAAATAATTCTAGAAAGAGGTAACAAGGGAACTGTGGTTTGGGTTTCTCCTCTATTACCCTTTGTTCTCAGGTCCAAAATTGTTTAAATAAAAATGAAAGTGGCACTGAATCAAGTGGCAATTTTCTTCCCACTAAGACCCCCTAAACAGGAGAACAAATGAAAGTTTGTTCATAAGGGTCTTAATGACTATAAGTTTTCAACCTATCCCTTGTTCAGAGGAAATAATTATGTCCCTCTTACATAACTTCACCTAATAATGTTCCAGTTAACTTCCTGAGTATGCAGACTGTGGATTTTAGAATAAATAGGTCATATCCATCTGGTGACATACCCTCCAGGATCTATAGTACTCAGCGAATATTTACAGAGAAGGGCCATTTACCTTATCAAACACAATTCATCAAGCAACCTTTTGTATCAGATTTTGATAGGTGCTTGGGTAACAGATATGCTCCCTGGATTAACTCACCTCAGAATTGACTACTAGATGGTAAAAAGATATTTCAGACTATAAATTTCATATTGTGGAATATTACAGGTTGGAAAAACAAATTAGTTGACACAGACTTTATTCAGTACCTACAGACTTTTGACATAATTTGCCTCCAGGAGACCTGGCTTTCAGAGAATAATTCCTTGAGACTACAGGGTTTTACATCCTGGGAACAGCTTGCACAGAAATCCTCTAAGGGAGGCCATGCCAATAGAGGTTTAGCTATTTTGGTTTCTTCTACTATAGAGGTGGGTGAAATAGTAGTAACTGAGATGGTTTCAAACTATTGCCAGGCTTTATCCAAGGCTGTAAACCAAGTCCCCTGATATGTGTTAATATCTAGTTACCACCAGCTAGTGGTAGAAACTTGGGCCAAGTTGGAAGACATTCTTGATAGCTTGCTAACAGACTACCCAAATCACCCAATCTTAATTTGTGGTGATTTCAGTGCCAGAATGAGTAATGACTACTCCTCAATGGAAAAAGTATTAGGGTTTGATAGGGGAAGCCTTAATTGTGCCTCAGTCCTCACAAGGTAAGATAATTAATAAGAATTGTCAAGCTCTTATTTCCCTGATATGTAAATTTAATCTTGTCTGCCTTAATGGTACCTTTCTGGACCAATCAAAGGGGTACTTTACATTCTTAACTGACAAGAGGGGCCAGCATAGTCAATTATATCATAGGGTCACATTCCATTATTCCTTATGTGCAGCTATTGGAAATTGATGATAGAGCTGAAAACGATCACTTTCCCCTCAAAATGAGCCTGAAACTTCACAAAAAGCATTCTGGAGCCCTGACAGATCTTAAAATGTCTGGACACTTGGAAGGTGAAAAACGCCTTAGATGGTGTCCTGCAGTTGATGCCAATGTCAGACAGATGCTAGGAATTGAAAAGCTATAAGGGTTACGACAACTTGCTCTGGTGGGGCATCACAATATTAGAGAGATCTGTCAGGAAATAATGGATGCAATTAGACCTTATGTGATTACTACCACTTCGGGTAAAACTTCTGTGGTCCCTCGGTCTTGGTTTGACAGAGACTGTAAGGCCAAAAAAAAGGAGTTGAAAATACTTACAAGGGAGGTTAAAACATATAATAACTGTAGATGCCATCACCCATTTAAAACAATAAAGGACAGAATATAAGACCTTACTCAGGGAAAAGAAGAAGGCATATTATTATAACTACTGGAGATCTTTGGGCCTGGCACTTATTGGAGGAGATGAGATCAGGTTCTCAAGTCTGCTGCAGAGAGGATTCTCCCAGAGGTCCTTTGAGCCTGCTGCCTCAATTGTACCTGAGGTCTGGGTCACACATTTTGGTCATATCTTTAACAGTAATTTAACATTATGATCCAGAGCTCTGATAAATTTCCTGAATGGTCACCTCTCTCTCACGCTGAGATCTCCACACTTCAGTGTGGTAAGGCTCTTGGAGAAGATACAATTCCTCCCCGAGGTGGAGTTGTTCAAAGCAGATATCAAGTGGTGGTCACCTATTCTTGCCAAACTATTTACGTACATTAACTAAACTGGCAACCCTGGGTGGCAATCGAGTATTGTTGTACCATTCTACAAGAAAGGGGACACAACAGGCCCTTCTAACTATAGGCCCATCAGTCTTTCAGATGTAGCTTCTAAACATTATGCCCACTATCTTTCAAATAAACTTCTGGAATGGGATAGTAAACAATCTATCATCCATGAGGAGCAAGTAGGATTTTGGAGAGGTAGAAGCACTCTGGATCAAGCTTTTATTTTGCAACATCTTATACGTAAATTTTGCAGTGGTCCAAATAAGTTTATTTATACACCATTTGTAGATTTTTAACCTGCATTCAATTTGGTAGACAGGCAGTGTATATGGCACAAATTGTCTAAAACAAACAATGATAAAAGACTGTTGTGGCTTTTACAGCTGTTACATTAAGCTACTTCTCTTCAAGTCAGAACGGGTTCAAATGGTGCTTTAACACAATCTATTCCTATTGAACGGGGAGTGAAACAGGGCTGTATTCTGGCACCTTTTCTATTCAATCTCTGTATCAATGATTTGATCTGAGAAATGGCCTCTCCCTCTTTCTTTCCTCCAGCTATTAGCAACCGCAAGATTTCAATTTTGTTTTATGCTGATGACTTGGTTTTGCTTTCTTTAAACAAAATTGGCCTTAAAAGGATGCTAGCCAAATTTGGGAGGCATTGTAAAGAGGAACAACATTTTTAACTATTCTAAAACTAAGATCATGGTTTTTGGGAAGAGAACCCCTAAGAGCACATGGATACTAGATGGACATCATTTAGAACAGGTGCATTCATTTAAATACCTGGGGCTGTACTTTGATGAAAAACTTTCTTGGAAGCAACATCAGGAAGTCACTAAAATCTCAAGTGCCAGATCTATTGGGCAACTTAAAAAGATTTTTCTACTCCTGGGGGTGGGGGGAGTAGTTAATAAATCTTGTCCTAAAGGCTTTTACAGGCAAAATTATTGTGCAAATGCTGTATCAGGCAGAAATCTGGGGTGAAAATGCCAAATCCAATCGGCAAATTTTGCAAAACAGATATGCAACAGATCTTGGGACTTCCTCCAGCAGCTCACCTTAGGGCTGAGTTGGGCCTCCCCTCAAAAGCAGCTAGAATTGATCTGTCTTATTTGAGATTCTGGCTCAGACTAAATAGACTTAAGGACCACTCCCTCAGCAAGCTCTGTTAGTTGGAAGAACTTAGGGCTGGTGGATGTGCACAACTGTGCCAAAATAAATTAAATGTTTATAACCTCATCATACAAAAGTATCTCAGGCTTAGTCCTTGTGACCTTAAGAACTGGGTATTTGATCATGATGCTAACCAAGATAAGAGCAACCATAGTTGGGGCACCATTCTCTATCTGGTACCCACAGATACAAATCAACAATGCAAAGCCACAATACTCTGAAACCCTGACCTTTCCCCAGCTCCAAAGGGCTTTCACAGAACTAAGATTTCAGCAGATGCCCTCTGCTTATCTTGAAGGGAGATATAGAGGCACCCCAGTTATAGATAGAAAATGTGTATTCTATTGTAATCAGATAGAGGATATTGTTCATTATGTCACCCATTATTCAGTTATATACAGACTGCACACCTTAGGAAATAGTTGTGGAGCTGTTAGCTGATATGCAGCTATTTGTTACATACTCAGTAGCCCAATTTGCACTGGCTGCCAAGAAACTGTGTGTTCACTTGAGGAACATACAATAATGTAGATAGGAATCTCACACTTTTGATTTACTGGTTGAGTAGGGTTTCTTTAAAATAGTTTTAAAGTTATGTATTTTGAGTTCCTGCATGGCAGGGGGTTGGACTGGATGGCCCTTGTGGTCTCTCAAACTCTATGATTCTATAACATTCTTAAAACTACTATTTTTAATCTTGTATATATTTCATTCTGTTTCTATATATTTTATTTTTATGTATTGTAAAGGCCATTGGCTATAAATAAAATGAAGTTCCTGACTGCAATATCGGAACACCAAGTCCTGCTGCTTAATGACAGGTCAGTGACTGGCAATGGATGTGTATGGTCCAGAATTTGATCCTGGATAAGCAAGCTGACCTTGTACGTAGAACTGAAACCTGGCTAGCTGAAGAAAGGGTGTCAGCTTGATCCAGTTATTTCCATCAGGTTTCTGAGTGCAGTAGCAGCAGGCAAAATGATGGAGGAGGAGGAGTTGCAGTGATCTATCATGAGTCCATTCTTTTACTGAGGTATCCTGTCCAACAATCTCCGAAGTCTGAGTGTATACATCTGGCAATAAGGCAATGAAACAGGAAGGGCATTCTATTGGTACCATCTACCCCACTGCCCAACTGTCTCCCTTCCTGAACTGCTGGAGATGGTCTCAGAGGTGGTGTTAATCTTACCCAAACTTACTGTGTTGGGGGATTTTAACATTAAGATGTATTATTTATTTCATTTGTATCAGGGGTCGGCAACCTACAGCCCCCGGGCCGGTTCCGGCCCAGGTCGCTGAACTTACCTGCCCAGGCAAACCCCTGCTGCTGCCGCTGCCGCCGCACACCGCCACGGTGGCACGTTTCCCCCTCCGGCCGGCCGCATGCGCCGCGGTCACCATTTTGAAAGTCAAAATGGCGGCCGCAACGCGTTTGCGCATGCGCAGGAGTACTGCGCATGGCAGCCGCCATTTTGAAAGTCAAAATAGCAGCCGCGACTCGTTTGCGCATGCGCAGTATTCCTGCGCATGCGCAAACGAGTCGCGGCTGCTATTTTGACTTTCAAAATGGCGGCTGTGAGCGGCAACGGCATTTTGTTCTCCAAAATGGCGGCCGCGACTCGTTTGTGCATGTGCAAACGCGTCACGGTGGCTGTGGTCATGTGCGCGGGGGGGGTGCGCTCGCGCGCGCCGACATCCCCTCCCCCCCGGCCCAGTGGAAAGGAGAACTTCGGGGGACCGGCCCAGACGGTAAAAAGGTTGCCTACTCCTAATTTGTATGATGCATTTTCTCCCAAAGTGAAACCCAAGGCAGCTCTCAGAAAGAGCCACTTAAAAAAACAGAACTATAAAAATTTAAAAACAATTAAAATCATCACATAAAACAATATAAAATAATTTAAAAGACATACAAAGTTTAAAAAATAGATAAAATGTCCCAATAAAAAAGCTTCCCTGCTGAAGGCCCAACTCAGGATTTCATGGCTTTCATGACAACCATGGGCCTGTCTCAATGAATATCTGGCCCCACACATGTAGCAGATCACACTCTTGATCTGTTTTTTGCTGTTTAGGATAATAGTGCTCTGTGGGTGGTGGTGGTGGTTGGGCTGAAAGAACATTATTGTTATGAACCTTATAGGATTTGGATTTGCTGGAACTCCTAACTTCTGCAGGAGTGGTAGGCCCATTAAAATGGTCCACCCCCAGAGACTAATGGATCCAAAAGGATTCCTAAATGCTCTGGGAGATTTTCCAGTTCTAGAGTTGGCAATTCTGTTGATGCCCTGGTTGACCTGTGGAACAGAGAGATGACTCAGGCAACTGACACAGTTCCTTTAATTGGGTGCAGAGCGTGGGCTTCTTGGTTTTTTGAAGAGCTCAGAGCAATGAAGCGCTTGGGTAGACAACTGAAGTGACAGTGGAGAAAGGCTCTAGAGGAATCCAAATGAGCATTGGTTAAGGTCCATTTTAGAGCCTACTTTACAGCAGCCAGAGCAGCAAAGAAATGATTCAGCTCAATTTCATCCAGTGCAGCTGTTCCAGGTAAACGGCTATTACATCCTAGACCTGAGACTGATGAGGAGGAGCCATCAGAAAAGTGCTGTGATAAAATTTCTAATAACTTTGTGCAGTAAATTGCTCTGATTCATTCTGACTTCAACTCCACAATGAAGGTAGAGTCTGGGGAGGGAACTGGGGCATGTACTTGTCTGGTTTTGATGGCTATCTATCATATTCAATATGATGATATGGATAAATTGCCTGGAGAAGCGAGGGCAATTACCTGTATGCTAAACCCATGTCCATCCTGGCTAAAGTGCCAGAGGACTGGCCGACTGGTTGGTGGAGGATGTAAATGTTTCTTTGAAAGAGGGCTGTGTTCCAGCCTCTCTAAAAGAAGCAATTATAAGATCATTGTTGAAAAAAAACCTTCACAGGAACTGCCAAAACACTGCTGTTCCACATGGAATGTGATGTTTGAAATTTGTTTTAAAACTGGATTCTAGGATTGGTTTTATACTGGTTTTAGGATTTTTAAAACAGCATTTCAATGTCTTTTTAAAATATTTTTATCTCTGTATTGTTTTAATTGGTTATTTGTTTATCATCGCAAAAGCCATTTCAGGCTGGAAGATGATACAGAAATACTTTAAATAAATAAATAAATAAATAAACAAACTGAATCACTTTAGGACACATGTTAAGCTGTAAACAAGACAGGAACAAAGCAACCTAGCTGGACGTGTGTCCAGTTTTTCCTGCACCATGCATACATAAGGTCTAAAGTTTCAGGTTGAAAGAAAGAAAAAGTATAAAATGGGCTACAGAGTTACGAAACAGCTGGCATGGCCTCATGACCAATATACAAATTCAACCGTGAAAATCTTGTGTTGAGCACTTGGCAGCCACAACAATCTTTGCTAAAAACTTCTTCTGTTCAAAGAACTAAACTTGATGGCTATCATCTTGTCTGACCTCTTACAATCACTAACTAATCACTCACTTTATGCAGAATAATAATGATGACACTCCAACATGAGGGAGAAAAGTCTTGGTAGATACTATAAAGATGGGGGAGAGGAGGAAGAAAGAATGTAGCAGCACCTTTAATACTAATTGATTTTTATTTTAACACAACCTTTCATGGATATAAATAAGCCTACTTCTTCAGATGCATTACAGAGATATCCAGGCCTCAGGATATTGATATACACTCTTAGACCTAAAGAGCTATGGAAAATCTGAATCTTCTACAGAGTCTTGTAGGTTTTTTACCCCATGAAAAGTCAGCAACTAAAATGTAATGCTGCAGGCAGTGCATTTCTTTATTTAAGTCTTTGGGATGAATAAATCAAAACATCAGGGAGAGTGTTATGCTACTTCTTTATGGCAATGTGGCTAGTTTTTGACCTACAGAGAGGGTTTTTCTTAAATGCTGGGGTAAATCCAAAACAACACACCACATAGGCTATTTCAAGATTTTCAGTGGTTGCTGTTCTCCATCTAGATTTAAAACCCACTCTTTCCCTGAGTGCATTGGGGAAACAGCTGAATTTGTGAACAGCTTTCTGCCACAACTGGTGCTGTGGTATAGGAATAAAGCATGTGAAACCGAACTACATTTCTGCAGTGAAAATAAGAGTATTTGCAATCTGGGGGACAGCTCTGAAAAGCCCACTAAAATCCCTGCACTAAAAAAAACAAAAACAAAAACAACAAAAAACAAAAAACAAACAAACAAAAAACCCCTAACCAAAATAATAATAAGAAGTTTATTCTTATATCCCGCTTTCTGCCGAAGCAATCAAGGTGGCTTACAAAATATAAAACACAATTCAAGCAGACTTTACATTACATTATAATAACACTAATAACAATTAACCCCCCTTAAAATAATAAATACAATATTAAAAGCAAAAGATTAAAACAGCGTGCATTCTGGAACACCAATTGGCGTACCAAGAAGATGTCTGGTGGGGGTGGGGCACAAGTGAGGTATAGCGATCTATTGTAGGAAGGCCTGCCGGAAAAGATTCCTCTTGGCAGCTTTTTAAAAGCTGTCCAAGTTGGTTATTTGACGGATCTCCTCTGGCAAGGCGTTCCACAGTCTGGGTGCAGTGGCAGAAAAAGTCCTCTGGGAGGTTACCGCTAACCTAGTTTTTATCGGTTGCAGTAAATTCCTCCCAGAGGACTTGAGGGTGTGGGATAGATTGTATGGAAGAAGGTGATCCCTCAGATAGGTTGGACCCAGGCCATGTAGGGCTTTAAAAGTAATCACCAACACCGTATACTGTGCTCGGAAACCAATAGGCAGCCAGTGGAGAGATTTCAGAATAGGTGTGATGTGATTACTCTTAGATGTGCCGGTAATCAACCTAGCTGCCATATTTTGTACTAGTTGTAGTTTCTGGACTAGGTATAAGGGTAGCCCCATGTAGAGTGTGTTGCAGAAATCAAGTCGTGAGGTTACCAGTGCGTGCACTACAGTTTCCAGGTCCCTTACTTCCAGGAGAGGGCGCAGCTGGCATATCAGCCGAAGTTGATAACAAGCACTCCTGACTGTCGCATTCACTTGATCTATCATGTGAAGCGACGAGTCTAGTAGCACCCCCAGAGTGACCCCATTCGGGACTGGAGATTGTAAACCGATACCTGGTTTGGGGGCCTCTACTGTAAGTACCTCCGTCTTGTCTGGATTCAGTTTGAGTCGGTTTTTCCTCATCCACTCCATTACCGTCTCAAAGTATTGACTAAGGGGAGAATTGCCATCTGTCGTCATGGCTGCTGATCGAGACATGGAGAAGTACACTTTGGTGTCATCTGCATATTGATAACACCCCGCCCCATGTCTACGGATAATCTCTCCCAGTGGCTTTATATAAATATTAAATAGCATCGGGGACAGGATAGCACCCTGAGGGATGCCACATTTGAGTTCTGTTTTTGACGAGCAGCTGTCCTCGAGCATCACCCTCTGGGATCTGCCTTAGAGGAAAGAACGGAACCTCTGGATTACAGGGCCTCTGATTCCCAACTCTTCCAGGCGTTCCAGGAGGATGTTATGGTTTATATCGAATGCCGCTGAGAGGTCCAAAAGCACTAACTGAGTCATGCTTCCCCTGTCAATGCTTAGGAGCAGGACATCTGCCAGAGTGACCATGGCAGTCTCCACCCCAAATCCAGGTCTAAAGCCAGTTTGAAATGGATCTAGAAAATTGGTTTCATCCAAGATCACTTGGAGTTGAAAGGCGACGGCTCGCTCGATCACCTTGCTCAAAAATGGCAGATGAGATACCGGCCTGTAATTTTTCAAATTCAGGGGGTCCAGGGAAGGTTTCTTCAGAAGTGGTCTAACAACCACTTCCTTTAAGCAAATTGGAACAATTCCTTCCCTAAGGGATGCGTTGATGATCTCCTTAAGAAAGGCCATAAAGGCATCGCCCCCCTGGACGACCAGCCATGATGGGCAGGGATCAAGGAGGCACGTCATCTTCTTCACTTTTCCAAGGATCTTGTCCATGTCATCGGTACTCACTGACTCAAACCGATCCAGTTTAATCTCAAACAGATTTACTGGACACCTCATCAGTTGGATCTGCTGTAATCCTGGCATCTAAGTTGGCTCCTATCTGAGAGATTTTATTTGCAAAATAGTTGTTTAAAATGTCACAGCAAGTTGTTTTCGGGTTAAGTAAAGGGTTCTGCACAGGTGGAACCTGTGTCAGTTCCCTTACCACCCTAAACAGCTCTGTTGGACAGGATTCTGCAGACTCATTACGTGCAGAGGAGAAAGATTTCTGCGCTGCACATATTGCCTCTCGATAGGAACGAAGAAATTTCCAATGACGAGTCTTGTCAGATAGGAATAGAGTTTTCTGCCAGGTGTGCTCTAGTCGTTGTCCAACCTGCTTCATCTTTCTTAGTTCGTCTATGAACCAGAGTTGACGATTTGGAGTGGGTTGGAAAGGATGCTTGGGATCGTGTCGATAGCCCTAGAGAGATTGGTAGAGCTTCGACAGAATCACCGGCATTACCAACCAAGGAACCCTCCAAGGCTTTCTGGAGTCCAGTTGGCTCCATTAGCCTCTGAGGGCGGACCATTCTAATAGGTCCTCCACTCCCGGTAGGGTGGACAGTGGCTCTTAGTCCAACCTTGACCAGGAAATGATCTGTCCACGACAGTGTGGTGGTATTTATTACCTCCGCCCACGGATATACCTGCTCCGTACTAAAGACCTCATTGAGCCTGCCTTCTTTTCTAAGCCCGCCTTCTTTTCTAACAAAATTACACACTGTTATCACCTTATCTTCCTCTGCCTCGCACAACCTCAATCGCCACTCCCTGTGTTTCCTCTACTGGCCCTCCCCCGTTACCTTCCACCTGAATGGTTGTTTATTAGTCACCAGAATGCATAAACAAAACATTCACAAAGGCAGCAGTTAGTCTACCACCCTCAAGATCTACCATCTCTCTTGGAGGTGGTAGGGAAGGCTAACCAGTCTCTCCTTCCATCTCTTTTCCGGGTCCTGTTTCCTCTAGGCCAGGGGTAGGCTACCTTTTTCAGCTGGGGGCCGGGTTGCTGTCCCTCAGACAATTGGGGGGGCCGAAGCACCAAAAATAAATGAATAAATAAATAAATAAAAATATTTTTAAAAAATAAAAATAAAAAAATATGCATGCACACTCTCTCAGCCCCAGAAAAGCCATGGCAAAACCCCTGTGGAGATTTTGCCAAGAAAACCCCAAGAACAAGTAATAACAACAATAATCAATATCATCATGGGGGGCGGTGGCGGGGGGTGGCAGCAGCGGCGGCAGCAGCGGCAGGACCAGCCTGGGGCCGGTCCAAAGGCCTCGGGGGGCCAAATCCGGCCCCTGGGCCTTAGGTTTTCTACCCCTGCTCTAGGCCCTACTGCTGTTGGAGTGATGGTAGTGGGGGTGAGCCAAGGGCCTCCTCCCCGTCTTCCCCCAGCCTACTGGAAAGAGGAGGGGCTGCCGTTGCCACTGGGGAGACTAATAGTGTTAAATAGCCCCCGTTCCGGCCGCTCAGCTGTTGGAAGGAGCGGGGCTGGTCTAACACTCCCCGCTCGGCTCCTGGAGCCCGCGCCGCTGCCGTTGCCACTGGGGAGGGTAATGGTGTTAAATAGCCTCTGCTCTGGCCGCTCAGCTGGTCTAACACTCCCCGCTTGGCTCCTGGATCCCGCGCAGCAGGCAAGAAAGCTTATACTGATTCTGAATTGAATCTAGAAATATTCATGCATCACTACCACAAACTATTCATATGGCATTTTCCCATGTTTACTCAAATAAATGCACATACGTTGTTTCCCTGTAGGTTGCCAAAGAATGCAACACATTCACTTGTCTCTAATCCTATTCCAAAGTACATATCACCAAACATGGCATTTTTTTCTGCAGTAGCCGCTGTCTCATTCTAGCTGTTCTTTACTTCTTGTTGTTGCTGTGTGCCTTCAAGTCATTTTCCACTTATGAGAACCTTATCAAAAGGTTTTCTTGGCAAGATTTGTTCAGAGGGGGGTTGCCACAGTCTTCATCTGAGGCTGTGATTTCTTCTGAAAGAGTGTGACCTGCCCATCTAGTGGTTTCCATGGTCAAGCAGAGATTTGAACCCTAGGCTCCAGATTTCTAGTTTCTCCATTCAGCCTCTGCTTAAAGACCTCCAAGGAGGGAGACTCCACAACACTCTGAGGGAGTGTGTTCCACTGTCGAACCGCCCTTACTGTCAGGAAGTTCCTCCTAATGTTGAGGTGGAATCTCTTTTCCTGTAGCTTGCATCTGTTGTTCCAGTCCTAGTCTCTGGAGCAGCAGAAAACAAGCTTATTCCCTCCTCAATATGACATCCCTTCAAATATTTAAACACGGCTATCATATCACCTCTCAACCTTCTCTTCTCCAGGCTAAACATCCCCAGCTCCCTAAGTCGTTCCTCATAGGGCTTGGTTTCCAGACCCTTCACCATTTTAGTTGCCCTCCTTTGGACATGCTCCAGTTTCTCCACATCCTTTTTGAATTGTGGTGCCCAGAACTGGACACAGTATTGGACTGTGGTTTCTGGTTTCTGACTGACATTTCCTTGCCTATGTCCTCAGTTTGTTCTCCTTGTCCCATTTGCATAGCTTTAAAAGCTAATAAACATCTTTCAGACTCAAAGAGATACACTTGTGTTCTCAAACAGAAGAAAGCCCTCCAACAAAATGTAGCATACTGTTTTCTGCTTGACATGCAGGCTGCCTGTTTGCTAGAAGGCCATTGAGCAACAGAAGCTGAAATGTGAAATTCTGTATTTAACTTTCTTTAAGAAGAAACACAAGATCTACTTGAAACTAGTCAGGAATTTCAACCAGTTCTTTCCAATCTCTCCTCAGCTATCAAAATGAATGTTATGCACATAAGCCATAATTAAGTGGATACTTTATATGCTGCAATATATAAAGCAAATGAGAAGTGTCACATCAAAGGGAGAAGGATTGTGCCGTGACTGTTGTTAAAATGTCTCATGTACAGTACTTTTCCCACAGCTCACTTTCCAGTCCTGTCTGTCAAGACCATGTTTATGGTTTCCCAGCCTTTTTTCTGCTGTTGATTGATCACCTTCTTCAAGTTAAGAATTCAGCTGTTGTCTGAACCTCTTCCTTTCCTTCTGTACCGTAAGTATACCAACATAGAGTGTAGTCAACAAAAGTGCTCTGTCAGTTATGACCCTCCTGCTTTCTGCCTTGTAAATACAAGCTCCCCCAACTACATTCTGGGCAATCCAGGTTAAATTGCACCTTGCCAGCCAGGCAGAAGTGCACTGTTTTATTCCTAAATGAAAGACTGCATCTTCCTACACAAGCCAGCTCATGTGTTAGAAATGGGGGCTTTCTCTCAACCCCACCACCTTCCAGGCCCATTTAGCAAGGACGCTAGGTTTTTGTGGAACTCCCTTTCAAGGAGATCCAGTTGGCTCTCTCTCTGCTGTCTTTCTGCTGACAAGTTGTGATAATAGGCTCTCCCATGATCTGGGCAACACAGCTGAGGGATATAGCCTCTCCTTCAAGTAAATAAAGGGTTAATGGTGTGATGGTTTCAGATTACAATTAGGGGTCAGCATCAGGTAGGATCATGCAACACAATTGCCCAGTGAGGATGACCAGTTAGGGGAGAAGGGTAGAAGCTTCCAGATGTTTCCAAGATAAGAGGCTATACAGGCACAAGAGAGACTCACTGGGAGATCTTGAAGAGACTTTTGGGATGGAGATGAGAAACTCCAGACTACTAACCTCCTATCAACATCCAAGACCCAGAACACCAACTGTATTGTGTTGAGCATAGGAATATTCAGCTAGTCATATTAGGGCTTATGTTTCTTCTAACCTCTTCCGAATATGATTTAGACTGTTTTTGTACCTTTGGAACTGCTGCTAAGTAACACCTGGAAGGTGCCCTTGTGTACAAGGTACCTTTTTTGCTAATGTAATATTGTTTGCTAAGAAAGCTTTCCTTAAAAGTTCTCCTCTTTTCCACACTCATGTGTCTTTGGTCAGCCTGTGCATGCCTACACATATAGGGTTGTCATCTCTCATGGGAGGGAGAGGGAAGTTTTTGCAGAATCAGAAGGTGAAACCCCTCAGTAACTCCCACTAGGTTACTGAGTCAGGTGGGCTGAATTAGTGGTAGAGACAGCAGAGAGAATTTGGAGGTCTCCTCTCCTACTCAAGAGCAGGACATAGGACCAGAGTCTGTTATGCAGGTGGAAACCTTTTTGTTCAGGCAGGTCTTGGAGATTTAAATTATGTAGTAGTAGCTACATAAACTGAAGAACACCCTTGTAGAATTTAAAGAGAAAGTAAAAAAATAGATTTGAACTATTAAGCCAAATTGATTGGGAACCAGGATAACTCTGGCGTGAAGCCAGGGACATTGTGAGGGAAGAATGCAAAAAGACACTGTCTGCAGCCTAAAAGAAAGAGGAGTATCAATAGATGATAGATGGAACTCTTCAGGCAGTTCAGGATAGATGAGAAGCAAAAGTAAAAGAAATAGAAACAGAAATAGGGTCAGAATGCTGAATGTAATTGTTCAGCAACTTATGCACAGGGACAAAGAGAATTACTGTAATAATCAATGCAAAGAAATAGAAGGTGACAACGAAAAAAAGAACAAGAAACCTCTTCCACAAGATCCAACAAATCAAAAGGAAATTTAAACCAAGAGTGGGGATGCTCTACATGATCAAGTAGAAATAAAAAGACAATGAAAACAATACATCGAAGAACTATATAAAAGAGACAACAAAATCCACCAAACAGTGATACCTTTATTGGGCCAACCAAAATGCACAATATACATGTTGCAAACTTTCAAGATTTCACTGGCTTATTCATCAAGGTGTTACAAACTAAACGGGGGGGTGGGGGGTGGAATGAAGATGTTATTCATAGGCCTGCATTTTGCTGTTTCTCTTCTTAGGGCTGATGCAGACCAGCACTATAGGCTGGCCTGGGGGTGGAGTTGGGGTGGGGCAACCGCACGCTAGCCGTCCTGACTCCACCCTGATGCTGCACACCTGTCCACACGGCACGCAGCATCAGGGTGACCTCTTGGCACAGCATGCAGACACACTGTGCCAAAAGGGCGCAAAAGAGCTGCCACAGCGGCTCAAAGGGCAGCTTTTTGCCAGCCCCAAAAGGAGCGGCATTTGTCCACTTTTTTGAGGGTGGCAAAAAGGAGGATTGGGGCCGCAGCATGTTGTTGCCGTGGCCCAGGGCCCCCGTTACAGGCCATGTGCATCAGCCCTTAGTTAAGATGGTATGGAGGGGAAAATCTTGCAGGCTGGTACTTCCTCCTTCTGGCCATGTGGTAACTGGGAGATTCTCAAATTCCAGGAAATTTAACACCTTGCCTGATGAAAAAGCCAGTGAAGCTTCAAAAGTTTGTAACATATATATTATACATTTTGGTTGGACCAATAAAGGTATCACTGTTTGGTGGATTTTTGTTGTTACTGGAAATGCTATATGGCCGTCATGGCTACTCCTGGATGTTATATAAAAGAGATGAAAGGATGGCAGATTAATTTAAGGAAGAATCATTTGAAGATGAACTTTTTGTATAAAGTAAAAAAGGAAGCTGCATTCTGAGCACTTGGGACAAAGAAATCACTAGGAAAAGATAGTATGCCAACAGAACTGCTTCAAGTGACAGACAGAATCTACTGTAGTTCTAACTAAAATCTATCAACAAATACAGAAAACAAAAGAATGGCTCACAGACTGGAAACAATGTACATTCCACTCCCCAAGACAAGGGACACTAGGGAGTGCAGTAATCCCCACGGAAGCAGTTATCTACAGGATCCCATACAAGTAAAGTGATGCTAAAATTCTACAACGAAGATTTTCACCACATATAATGCGATGTCCAAGCTGGGTTCAGGAAAGCAAAAAGCATCAGGAATCATGTTACAAATAAATGTTCGATAATGGAGCACACCAAAATATTTCAGAAGAAAATCAGCCTGTGTTTTTTTTAATGCACTGACCTTTTCGAACGCCTGGGTAGGAAAATCCTGGTGGCAGCAGCTCTTTAGCACTTTCCCTCAAAGGAGCGCCAAGAGATTAAAGGTGGTTGGTGCTTCTTTTAGGTTGTCCTGGGACAGAATAAGCTCTTGCTTTTTGCCCCTCTATTCAGAGAAGGGGGTGGTTCCTTTTTGGATAAGAGTTAATACTGTACCTTAACTCTTGCCATTACATCATTTTTGATACGTGTTCATTTCTTAGCCTCCCCTGTGCCTGATCTCCTCCCCCACACATTGCACATTCACAATTTATCACAGTTCCCTCCTTATCCATCCAGCCTTTAAGATGAGCACAAATGGTCATGCCTGCCAGAATTTTGTTAAGTTCCTTAGCATTGCTTTTCTTTGCTTTGTCCTTTCCATCCTCTGTTACATTCCCCCAAATTTTACTCTCAACTTATCCATGGGTCATATCAAAATCCATAATTTTGGCCCCCAAACCTGCCCTCAACATATACGTGAGGTTGAAATGCCACAAGTATATATGGCATTTTGTAACTACATTATAAATGTATTTTTAGCTGTTATTCATATTTTTAAAATAAAATTGTTGTTTAATTCTTTTTTAACTTGAGTAATATAAGATTTTAACTGAAGCTTGTTTTAAATCATTGTAAACCACCCTAGGTCCCATCCTAGGAGAAAAGCAGGGTATAAATTTGATGGATGGATAGAGGGATAGATAGATAGCTGGGAGATGTTGTAACTGCTCAAAGTATTTGCAAAGCCACCTAGTTTAACAGTGCAGGTAGCAGTTGCATGAGCTGTGGTCTTTGGCTTTCAGAGCTTGGCTGCTTCAGCTTGCATGTGCAGGAAGGGCCTTTGCAGGATCATGCTAAAAATCCATAAAAATCCATAAAAGGTATTGCTACGTCATGTCATTGATGGCAGTATGAATGAATAAATAAAAGAACAATGTAACAACTATATGGAGGATTACTGAGTGTTTTTTCTGTTCTTTCCTTCCTTTTCTGTTTTGACCATCTAAATTCTTTCCCACAATAGGGTAAATAGGCAGGAAATTACATTTCAAATGAAAAAGAAAGGTGTGGAGGGGGAAACCCATAGGAAATTAAAATAATGTTTTAAATTAGTTTTATCAGTAGCTATTGTTGAAGGTTTTCTAGTTGTAAAGTAACAGCCTCATAGGCTGGATAGGAACACTTAGGAGTGTCACCAATATCTTTTCTTTAATGAGTATGTGGACTACACAATCTGCCCTGTAATTATAAACCATTCTACACACAGAAGACAAATTGGTGTTAAGTGTCCAAGCTATTCAAGCATGACCATGAAATTTCAGAAACGGTTATGAAGCCAACAGTTTCCCATCTTCAGAGCTTATTTAAATATATGCATCCTGTAGCCACATCCACTGTTATCTTAGAGAACTAATTATCCAAATGCATTATTTATTTTATTAGTAAAGATAACTGTTTTGGAGTGAGCATGTTGGATTTACGCCTATACTTATACTGCCATTTTGAAAATTGAATCAGCTATTATTTTTGAATGAGTAGAATTTCTGCCGTTTGATTTAATTAAAACAGCGGCTCTTTAAAATGGCCCATTTATGCACTCCTGATGATCAGATCAAAAGACAAACATAATTATAAACAGCGACAGAGAGGGGACTATCACAGTACGCATAAAAATCCAAGTAATCACAACCCAATTAATCTCAGTAACATAAAAAGAATGGGAAAAATGCCACAAGAAATGTTGTAAGGTATGCCCTCCTGAACAATATATGTGTATGCCACCAAAAGGGAAAATACAGAAAATATAAATAGATGGAAAATAAAACTATGGCCAATATATTTAAAAGGGTTTACAACTATTATCTTAAACAAACCTACTAGCAAGTAAATTCCACTGGAAATGGGGCTAAGTAAACCTTCTTTGTATTGTGCTACAGGTAAAACAGATTTTGCTGAATTTAAGTTACATATGCTTTTCTAATTTTTGCCCTCCCTAAAATGCATTTCCTACAATTTTGCAAACAGGTAACACCAAAGACTTCATTTTCAAAGTAGAACATGAGCCGCAGCAAAGAACCAATATGCCTCATCCTAGTCCTAAACGGTTAATGTTCCATATGCCTGAAGGATAGTTCATTTAATGAAATTCACCTCTGAGGGGAAGTTGACCGGCATAAAGGATTCAGCTGATTAGTAGATTAGTGATTTTTGAGCCCATGCCCTAGAGGAATTGGTCCAATGCAATTTAAAAAAAGAAAACACAAACCAGTGCCCATTTACCTTCCTTGAAGTCAGCTGTCTTCTGCCGCACCAGCACTTTGAAATTTTCTACTGGATTAACACTTCCAACCTACAAAATAATACAAGAGTTATGCCCTCAGCCCCTGCATTTATTTCCTTTGTCCACATTTTTTAAAAAGCAAAACTGAAAATTGGCTTTCTTGACTCTGACTCATTTTATTCCACAAAAGGAATCACTTTGGATGCACATTAAACTGAAATACACTGATCGAAACAAGACATGACAGGAACACGTCCCCAAGATGAACTTAACTGCCCTTGCATGATGGACCCATCTTCTCCAAAGGAAGGGGTCAGGGACCCCAAACCCCATGTTGCTTTCCCACTACAATGTGGAAACCCCAGTACAAGAGCACAGACTGGTTCTGCATTCTGACATATGTTTAATTGGAAGTCAAACCTCTTAACCAAATGAGCAAAGAGCTAAGCTGGCCTGGCCCTCCAGTTAGGCACTTGTAAGAAAAAGCAAATATTCTGCTGACATTATAGGTCTTCTTAGCTTACTCAGGGATTCCAAAATGTGTATTACAATGGAACAGACCAAGCCACATGTAGTTTCTACAAAAACTGAAAGAAGGTCAAAGGCGATTGTTGTTTCAATCACAGAGACAGAAAAATAACTAATTAAACCCCTGTTCCTCCTGCTTCCTATCCCCTCCCATTAATTTATTTGCAAGGGATGATATCCAATTAAGTCTTTTGCTAATGAAACAAATTTCCATCAGCAGCAAAATGCAAGAGTAGAGTAATTCCTCTTTGCTCCTGAAGTGACCCCCCCCCTCATAAAACCATTTTGTTGATCCTCTGGATCAGATTTTACAGGTTGGGGTATTCAGGAGAAAGGAAGGAAGAAAAAGTTCTGCTACACAAGCAGAATCCCACACTCACAACAAGCTTTAGTTAACCTATTAGGAACCATTGTTGCAGAGATTAAGTAGGTATACAAATAAAACAGGGAACACAGTTTTGCCAGTTTTTATCATTCTATTTTTAGTTGAAGTTCCAAACAGGACTAGGAACGGATCCATTTGAAAATCTCAAAGAACTGCTACCAATCAGAATTGACAATAGTGGACAAGGTGTACTAGTACTTTAACTCAAGATAAAGCTGCTTCTGTTTTCCAGCAGTGGAGCTCACCAAAATTGTCACTGTTGCTGGAATCTAAAGTTCTCAGTTCACAAGATACATTACTCCATGAGTAATGCCCACCTTGCCCATGGACAGCAGCTTAGTCAAATAAGGGCTAGCAAATCCCCACACCCTTTTAGCAACTGGGTCAGAGGGTGATGCCAAGAAAGGTTGCCTATTAAGCAACTGGAAAATTACTCTAAAAACTGCCAGGAGAATGCACTGACCAAGTTGTCAATTTCTGATTTTGTCTCATTTCACCAGGGACTGATATTCCATCACAGCAGCCAATCTCACCAATTCTGCAACAGCAGACTTTGCAAAAAGTACTTACTGCAGTGACATTGCCTTCAGCAAGGTCTGCAATCCTAAAAGCAGCTTCATCGTCTTCTGGTTTTGCTTTTTTACTATTGGCTTCATCTTCAGTACTGGAAGTAAGCAAGACAAAAAGTATGATTCTAAAGGAATTATTTTAAACATCATGAATAAGGCAATTTATCTGGGGAAAACATATACTGCCAAGAAAGTTTCAGGAGTTGCGGTTTTGCCATGCAGCAGTCTTTTACACTCCTGAGAAGTTGCACCCTCTCTCAAGTCAGGAGATGAAAAGTCTGAGTAACGAGGAATCTAATTTAATGCCAGAATGATGGGATGTTCATTAGGGCTATAATATTCAGGGTAGGCTGTTTTTCTTGGCTACCAGAAAATCAATTACCAATATCCCTGTAATTTCCTAATGTGACACTTGGGGTGTGAGTGGTTGTCTATATATATATGAATTCTCCATGATGTTATGTATTCACATCAGGTTCCTTTTAATGATTACACTGGCATGAGAGATAATGGAAATTTAATGTTTAAGAAAGAAATCTATTTGCCCTTCTAATGTAATTTGCTGGCTCCTGTCTTGAAACTGACAGCTATTAAGTATGTGTGAACAAAGAAGACCTGTATGTCTTCTAATGCATCTCCTTGGTCCACACACATAAGAGCTTGATAAACTTCAACTCGCAGCTGTCAGTACTCACTAAGCAAACCTCAATTAAATACGAGACAGCTCACTAAATGACCTTAAACTACATCTGAAACTGCTTTCAAAAGACAAATGCAGTTGCAAGGGCATCATGTAAATCTTCTCCCCACACCTAACATTTTGTAGAATGAAGATTCCATTATGAACTAACACTGGTTTAATTCACACTTTACTGCAACAGCATGAATGTTCATTGCCATTAATCTGTTCCCATGCTTTTCTGGTACAGAACAACTACCGTATTTTTCGGCATATAAGACGCACTTTTCCTTCCCCAAAACGAGGGTGGGGAAGTTGCTGCGCCTAATGAAGCGAATATACAAGCTGAGGGCAAACTGCCGAGGCCTAGACTAAAAGTAGGCCTCATTTCAACCTCAGCCTTGGTGCTCCAGTGGGCTCCTCCCATCCCAGGAAGAGCCCATTGGAGCAGCCAGGACGGGGGTGGAAAGAGTCCTCTTTTCCTGGCTAGTTGAATGTGCTCCTCCTCTTTCCACCCCCATCCTGGGTGCTTCAATGGACTCTTCCTGGGGTCAGAGGACATCCTCCCATCCCAGGAAGAGTCCATTGGAGCACCCAGGACGGGGGTGGAAAGAGTCCCCCCCTTGAAGAAATCTGCCAGGAAAACCCTCATGGTAGGATCCAAATGATCCAGAAATTACTCCAAGGCACTGGATTAGTACCCTGGCCAAGTTACACTGTCTCAGCCTCAGAGGGTGGAAATGGCAAACTCCCTCCTCTGAAGAAATCTGCCAGGAAAACCCTCATGGTAGGATCCAAATGATCCAGAAATTACTCCAAGGCACTGGATTAGTACCCTGGCCAAGTTACACTGTCTCAGCCTCAGAGGGTGAAAATGGCAAACTCCCTCCTCTGAAGAAATCTGCCAGGAAAACGCTCATGGTAGGATCCAAATGATCCAGAAATTACTCCAAGGCACTGGATTAGTACCCTGGCCAAGTTACACTGTCTCAGCCTCAGAGGGTGGAAATGGCAAACTCCCTCCTCTGAAGAAATCTGCCAGGAAAACCCTCATGGTAGGATCAAAATGAGCCAGAAATTACTCCAAGGCACTGGATTAGTACCCTGGCCAAGTTACACTGTCTCAGCCTCAGAGGGTGGAAATGGCAAACTCCCTCCTCTGAAGAAATCTGCCAGGAAAACCCTCATGGTAGGATCAAAATGAGCCAGAAATTACTCCAAGGCACTGGATTAGTACCCTGGCCAAGTTACACTGTCTCAGCCTCAGAGGGTGGAAATGGCAAACTCCCTCCTCTGAAGAAATCTGCCAGGAAAACCCTCATGGTAGGATCAAAATGAGCCAGAAATTACTCCAAGGCACTGGATTATTACCCTGGCCAAGTTACACTGTCTCAGCCTCAGAGGGTGGAAATGGCAAACTCCCTCCTCTGAAGAAATCTGCCAGGAAAACCCTCATGGTAGGATCCAAATGAGCCAGAAATTACTCCAAGGCACTGGATTAGTACCCTGGCCAAGTTACACTGTCTCAGCCTCAGAGGGTGGAAATGGCAAACTCCCTCCTCTGAAGAAATCTGCCAGGAAAACCCTCATGGTAGGATCAAAATGAGCCAGAAATTACTCCAAGGCACTGGATTAGTACCCTGGCCAAGTTGCATTGTCTCAGCCTCAGAGGGTGGAAATTGCAAACTCCCTCCCCTGAAGAAATCTGCCAAGAAAACCCTCATGGTAGTGTCAAAATGAGCCAGAAATTACTCCAAGGCACTGGATTACTCTGGCCAAATCACACTCTCTCAACCTCAGAGGATGGAAATGGCAAAAAAAAAACCCTTGAAGAAATCTGCCAAGAAAACCCTCATGGTAGGGTCAAAATAAGCCATAAATTACTCCATAAGCCAATGGCCTAAAAACTCCAAAGGTACCAGTCCATCTGATCTTGGAAGCTAAGCAGGGTCAGCCCTGGATAGTCCTTGGATGAGAGACCGCCAAAGAATCCCAGGTGCTGCAGGCTGTATTTCAGAGGAAGGAACTGGCAAAACCACTTCTCGAGTCTTCCTTGCCTAAGAAATCCCTAAGAAATTCATGGAGTCACCATAAGGCGACAGGAGACTTGCAAGAAAGTTGGGCAGGGAATTTGTGCAATACCTGGCCCTGCTGCTGGCTTAAACTTACATTTACAACTTAAAATTGTTCTTAAACTGCTGTTAACTTTATACAGTTGATATAAAATATTTTACTACAGTATTTGGTTAAGAATCTTTTTTTTCTAGATTTTCCTCCTTTAAAATTGGGTGCGTCTTATATGCCGGAGTGTCTTATATGCCGAAAAATACGGGACATTTCTTTAAAACAGAACAAAATAAAACAAAACAAAGAAAGAAAGAAAAAACTCCACTTTCACAGAACCAGTGGATCTTGTATCTAGACCTCGCACTCTTCTGGACTGCTAACTTGGGTCGATTTATACACACACACACACACACACACACACAACCATCTAAAGTTGTTTACCCCCTCTTGCCATTTCCCCTTAAATTTTTCTTTTCTTTCTTTTTTGGCAAGAATTGAAGGGGTAGTGGCAGTGGTAGAGGATTGATGGTGGGAGAAAAAAGGGCAGATTCCTTTTGCTCATATCACCTCTTTTCCGAATCCTCCACCACTATCACTTTTTTCCCCTTCTCTTCCAGCTTTTAAATGCCTTCTTCTATTATTTTAATTTTTAAAAACCTCTCTAGGGCTTTAGTGCTAAGGAAGGGTCTAGTGCTCAGAAAGATCCCACCCAGCCTCAATACACTAAGAAATGTGGGAATATCTGAAAACTCAAGTGGAAGGAAGAGTCCAGTTATGCACACATACACACACATTTTCACAATCTTGCACCTTCAACCCAAGTTGAAATTGGCTAGTGTGAACAGACAGCAGGGTTGATTTCTACAACTACAGGTACCTACTGCTTTATCAATACAGCTATAAAGTTATGTTTTTTAAAAAAAAGACATTAAAAGAGGCCAGATTGGGAAAGGGAAAGAAGGGGGAATATCACTGGAAACTTTCCCCACTTAAGTGTTTAATAAAGTCAGTACAGTCGGCCCTTCCACAGATTGGAGCAGCCATGAATGGCACTAACCCGTTCTACCCAATGGCAGTGCATGCACATGGCCGTGCCAGTGCAGTAATGCACATGGCACACTGCCATTGAGGCGAATGAGATTTGAGGTCCCATGTTATTTGCTATCCGTGGGGGCGGGAGTCTGGAAAAGAATCCCCATGGATATGAAGAGCCAATTGTACAGGTTAAGTATCCCTTATCCGAAATATTTCAAAATCCTAATTTATCCACTGATACCTTTGCTTTCTTCTGAACTTTGTTCCATGAACAAAGTTATTAAAAATATTATGTATAAAATTGTCAGGTTATGTTTATAAGATGTATACAAAACATGAATGAATTTCATTTTGGGTCTCTCATTATGTACATGCAAATATTCCAAAATCCCAAAAAATCCAAAATCCAAAACACTTCTGGTCCCAAGCATTTTGGATAAGGGAGGCTCATCTTGTACATGGTCTCCATTTTTGGCCTGTTCACAATCCAAAGGTCACGATGGCAAACAACAGTCTGATAGATCACATAAGGAGATTTTGCTCTTCTAGAATGTTTGGACTTGAGCTCCCAAGAGGTACAGCCAGTGCAGCCAAAGGTAAGGGATTATGGATCTTGCAGTCCAAAATATTTGGAGTATTAAAAGTATATAGTCTT
This sequence comes from Phrynosoma blainvillii, assembly GCA_026167975.1. NCBI lineage: Eukaryota > Metazoa > Chordata > Lepidosauria > Squamata > Phrynosomatidae > Phrynosoma > Phrynosoma blainvillii. The sequence goes on along the minus strand of JANUYF010000001.1, from coordinate 303,978,752 downwards.
TTAAGGGGGGATATTGTATTGTTGTTATAATTGTAATGTATGGTTTTAATCTGTATCGTATATTTGTAAGCCGCCTTGATTGCTCAGGCAAAAGGCGGGATATAAGAAATAAATTATTATTATTATTACTAAAGATTCCCAATCATTATAAAAATACAAGATAAAACCAAACAACCATTAAAACAATTTTCCTTAAACCAAAATACATGCCCTCTACCTTTTGTTGCTGCTGTTGCTTCCTCAAATTCAAAAAGATGGGTTTACAAAACTAGATTTCTGGCCACTTCCAGTTTTACGGGCAAAAGAAAGTTAGGGTTGGGGAGCCAACACAGTCTGCAGTGAGTTCTGGAAGTCAAACACTGGTATCTAGATCTCTGGAGTTTGTCTACTCCAGTTCTACAGAGATGAAGTTCCACAGCAGCAAGATAAATATTAACATCCTTCTTCTATGGATCCTTGTTGCCTAAAATTATGAGTGGGGATAATATAACTCACTTGTCTTTGAAGATATGCTGAGCTGTCTTCTGCTCTTTCATCTTGCCTACATCCTTCAATGGAAAAAGTGATCTTACTTTTTCAAGAGGAGCCTGGTATTTCTCTCTCACCTCCTTAGGTGTCTCCAACATGTCTAAGATATGTTTTTCAATAGGGGGCAAAGGGGCATCAGGATGGAAAGCTTTATGTTGTAAGCACTGGTGAAAGAATAGAAGAAAAAACTGATTTCAGGTCAGTAATTTAGAGAAAGTAACATGTACATAAGTGCACACTTTAGAAACATGATCATTTCTAACATCCTTTTTATAAATGCAGCCTCAATGGGATGTGCTGTGGAGCAGAAATTCAAATATTTTTGGTATGAGACGAAATATTTTAAAATTATATGAGTTTCCAAGAACTGTTTACAGTGAAAGGAATAATATTTTATGTAGTGCTCAGTGATTCCGGCATGAAAATCAGACTTCCCAGGGTAAACACATAGTAGGTCTGCCAAAAATGTGCAGAGATCACAACAGCTCTCAGAATGTTAAGATTCAAGAATGTTGCAATGATCAAATTCAACCTGAATAGTCCATATTAACCTGAAGCTGTATGATGAAATTCCTAAGTCAAACTTAAGTTTGTCTGCCAAAATACCCAGTTTTTTCACAACAGTTTCCAGAATGCAGTCCAACACTTCCAGTACTGAAATACTGAACTATTTTATGCTACCCACACATTTTCCAGTGAGATCGAAATAAATAAATGATGAGGGGGCATGCAAGGTTATTCTGCTCTGATGAAGCATTTGTGGGGGAAATGCTACATGATTTAAGTGAACTGCTATATCTGATATCACAAAGATACCACAAAGAACACATGAATACAACACACTATGTACCCATTGCATGCAAACTATAATTTCCAAAAACTCTAGCTGAACTGACTGAAAATATTCTTCTACAAGGCAAGTAGGAACACAAAAATTTTCAGTTCAATAATCAAAGTCAAGTGGTGAGATACCTGTCCTGACATACATAGGCTTTGTTTCACCAGAACTTGGAGGGGGGGGGGATTGGACTACAACCAATATGAGCTATGAGGGGGCAGGTGGGATGAAGCCACTGCGTCCCCATATAACAATTCTGTGTCCCCCGCATTAAATTTTCCTTCAGCCCTCAGATTTCTAGCACTACAGAAAGTAATACACTAAAAATAATTCACACATATGTTCAAATTTCCTTGATAACTCTGTCTGCCCCTTTTCTCTGGATGTCTAAATATTGGCCAGTATCCTGTTGGGGTGTTGCATGTTTGTAACTGGACTTGTCCCCATGGGAAGCAGAATAGCGAAAAAGTGCAACGTTCATATCCAATAGAGGGCTGCTGTTATGTAACTACATAGCAGAGCCAGCAGAAGGACCAATGTGTAACTGGACCAAAGTGAATTGGGACCAATCCACAAATAGTCCCCAATGCTCATTGGGCCCACAATGCATATCAGGCACCTGCAATACACACTGAGCATGCTAGGTCCCGTTATGCACCTCTATAATTCAATAACTGGATTTCTTAGTGCCTCTGCTACCTAGTTAAATACACACAAATTTACGTTGAGTGAAAGCTCATACAGGACTCCAGCCTTTATCCCTAAATGCTCAACTGAAGTTTTAATTTACTGCAATGTTAAAAAAATTAGGATTGAAGGAAAATTTTATCGGGTGGGCAGAATTCTTATTGGGGGGCAATATCCTCATTTTGTCTCACCTCCCTCCTTAGCTATACTCTTGATAATAGCTCCTCAAATCCCTCAGTCAGCATGGGGTGCATCTACACTTGAAATAATGTAGTTTTGACATCCCTTTGATTACCATGGCTCCATCCTACAGAATCCTGGAATTTGTAGTTTTGTGAGGCCCCCAGCACTCTGTGGCAGAGGAGGCTAAAGACCTTGTAAAACTACAGATTCTAGGATTCAATAGGATGGAGCTACATCACTTAAAATGGTGTCAAACTGCATTATTTCTATAGTGCAGATGCACCCATGATCACCAGATTGTAGGAGTTACGGGGGGGGGGGAACCTTAACACTTTCAGTCTATAGGTTTTATCAGTTTACATTTGCCACAATGTTCTTTTTAACACAAGTACTAAGATGGAGGGGGACACTTGGGTCGGGGGGGAGGGAAATTTTAACAATAATGGTGAGAACACCAGCATCTTACCTGATACAATCTTTGAAACTGAGGATTTGGAAATTTGCTGGTTTTAAATATATCCTCAACTGTCCCTTCACTCTCATTTTCACAAACCAAACTCATGGAATCAATCAGAGAGTCAACTGCCAGCAACTGATCCTCTGGGTCAGCAGATACAAACAGATATATGTTAAACACACTGAAGAGAGAAGTATAGCAAATTTCCCTTTTTGCAAACAGGCACCAATCCCCCAATACAATTCTGACTGTCATCATCTCACAAGAAGCCAAATGCATACCACAAGGAGGGGTTACATTAACTTTTGCCCACATAAATCATTTGAAGCCTCTCAGTTGTCAGAGGGGAGAAATATAAAGCAAATGAAGTTTTTTAAAAAAGAGAGAGATAGGAGCTTCCTTCCCTTGCTCCATTTATTGGTAACTTAAACATCTGAGTTGAAAACAGGCTTCTTCTACTCCTGAACTCTTTTGAGGGTAGCAGTTTTAATTTTCTCCCCCTGGCTTCCATGGGAGAAAGTGCATAACACTTTTTATAATGATATACGGGAATATCAGAATGGAGCAGTCACACTACCAAGTTGTCCTATGAACTCTAAAACTGATAAAGCTTCTCTTGGAAAAGCAAGAAACAGGTGATGCCATATGCTTCAAAGGAAAGTGGAGAAAATGCACATAGTGAGCACAGGAATATTTGGGCACTAGACCAGTGATGGGAATTGTAGCCCTCCCACCTGCTCAACAGCAACTCCTCACCATTGGTCATGCTGGTTAAGGCTGATGGAAAGTGCAGTTCAAGAACATCCAAGGTGCATATGATTCCCAGCTAGATGCTCATAACCATACCCCTAATTAACTTCTGGAGTGCCATTTGTATGGCATGCTACACAAAAATACTGTGTTGTCACATCACTCAATTTGAATGGTCATCACTCAACAATATTTTTAAGCACAAATGGGTTTAATGTGGAGAGTGTCTAGCAGCATGAACCCACTATGAAGAATCATCATGATTCAATTGCAACTACCTGCTTGCCTTTTTTAACCTCAGGATTTGTTTATTACAACTACTGTACATTAAATAATTCATTCAGCACTGTTTTTCCTCTCTCCTCTTGTCATCCAGCCATCACTCCATCACGCCAAGGAATCACACACATTAAGAACTTGTGCCTGATTTTTCTTCTTTTCCTTTTCCCTCCTAACCCACTTTTCGTTTTCTGTTGTGCCTTTTTGATTGCAAGCTTTGACACAAGGATTGTCTCATCTTTAAAAAGAGTGATGTAAACTGCTCTTACGTTCTAGTTATTTGGTAAGGTAAACCCTTAAAAATCCCAGCCAATAGCGATAGTGGCAGGGGGATGATGTGGGCTGTATCCAAACACACGGGGAGGGCACCAGATTGAGGAAAGCTGTTGTAGTGTAACTAGACCAGGGGGCACAGGGCAAAAATAGGTATGGGATAGGTGGAGAGCCTTTTATCCTCAAGGTGTTTTGAACTACAACCCCCACAAGCCCTTACCACTGCCTATACAGGGTGGGGCTGATGGGAATTGTGGACCAAAACACCTGGAGGGCCAAATGTTCCCTACTATGAACTATAGATTGCACTGTGTCACAAAATCACAAGAAGACAATGACAATAAAATGTAAAGAACTGTTCTCTGCAATCACACTGAAGGAGCTGCCTAGCTAGTGCATTCTTTTCTTCACACTCACAAAAGTATGTTCCCACTCATACTTTAACTGAAGTTATAGACATTTCAACAACAAAGTTTGAAAATATTGGACTATCCTGGTTAGCTTTAATCACAGTCAAGGTCTGTGCCACAGGCCAAAACTGGAAAGTGAAGCTAAGGCTGGAAGAGAAAATTCATTCCAGGGACTGAAGGACTGATTACACTTTTCACCAGCCAGAAGTTACACTTCTAAAACCAACAATTTTACAGTCAATAATTTCTGAAATAACAAAACCTACACACACTACAGACAGTATCTAACCTGCAAGCCTGTATAAGTCTATGAGAAAGCAGCATTAAACTCAATGTATCTCAGAGCTGAGTAGACATGTATAGGATCACTTTGTTAAGGACATGAGTCAAAGCAAGCTCACCTGTTGGTATACACTTTTTATTATTCTTCAAGGAGGAAAACATGTATTGCCTCAAATCTTCCATGTAAGGTAGCTGTACATATGCCAAGCACTAAAAAAAAGAAAAAGGTGGATAAGCAGAGTGTCAAGAAAGCTCAATCGTGATGAAAAAGACATTATAGGAGTAATTCCAGGCAAAGTAGTACAATTACACTGCCTTGTTCATGTAATGACATCTTCAATATGCAACCCTTCCAGGTGTTCCCATTCTTTTCTTTGTTGACCCACGAGTAAATGGGACCTAATTCTGGATCTTTACCAGAAAAATAAAAAAAGCAGTCTTTGAATTGTATGCAGTAGGATTTCTCTATCTGGAAGCATCCACCATGTTAAATAGCAAAATACCATCTGGAATACTATATTTTTTACCACAGAAATGTTTACAAAAGTATTACAATAATATTCAGCACGAAAGTAGTACACATGTAGGGATGCTGAATTTACTGGAGTGTGGCCCACTGGCATGTCATTTTCTTGATTTCCTCTCTGCAAAACAAAATATGCTTCCTGTGTAACAGCAAATTTCTTCTTGTAAAAAGACTTGTATAGCCTTCTGTGAAGCTGTGGCCACGACAATCATCTTGCTCTCAGCATTCATAGCCTTTCACTTGCCTCTATTCACACATCTCCCCCAACTCATCTTGAGCAATTTTCTGTTCTTTGTGACAGTTTATGTCTATCAAAAGAACTTCAAAGCTTATGTCCCCCTGCAAAACAATAAAGTTTGTGTTCCTGCTTAACCAAAGCAATGCTTATTGAGCACTGCCTCCCATATGTAGTTGCTAAAAATGTGCACTGCAGAAATGACACAGCCATCTGCATATTTTCTCTATGTGCCGTCTTGGTTTTGGTGTGTGGAATGCTGAACTTTCTTCTGTGAAAAACAGCCAATTTAAAAAAATATATGCTAGATTTTAGGTGCCAGGGCTTAACAGCTTTAACATTAGATGGTATCATATAGAAACTTGAACAACAATTCTACGTTTTCCAAGGTCCTGCTGATGAGATGTACAATATTTTATTATTTATTTATTTATTTATTTTAATAACAATAGCAAGTACACGTATATACTGCTTATCAGTGCACTGAAGCACTCACTAATCAGTTTACAATGTGTAAGTTAATTGCCCCCAACAAGCTGGGTACTCATTTTAGCGATCTCGGAAGGATGCAAGCCTGAGTTGAGCCTGAGCCCCTGGCTGGTATTGAACTCACAACCTTGTGGTTTGCAAATGAGTGGCTGTAGTACAGGTATTTAACCACTGCACCACCAGGGCTTCATCCCACCCTGTATTTTGGGATCTCAGGATGACATACAACAAAATCACTAGAACAAATATCAAACAATGTGAGCAAGTACCAGATAATTTAAACAAACTTAATAGCATAACAGACAATTTGACAAATTAAAAAGAAATATAGTTTAAGACTAGTTAAAATAGGTTAAAACAAATCTGGATATAATTAATTATGTCCCAAAGGCTTTAATTTTTTTAAAATATATTTTTATTTGATACCAGAATGACATCCATGTTGGAATGACACCAACATTACCCTGGCTGGTGAAAAACAACTAAATAGGGCTGAATGAACTAGATTACCTCATATTCATTCTTGATCAATGGAAAAGCTGCTCCAACCTGTGGATGAGATCTTCTGTCATAGACATAACGCACAATGGCCACCATATCCAACTCATCCAAAGCATGAATGAGGGCAGAAAGAGCAACTGCTGCAGCCTGTCAAAGGAGATATACAAATAGCATTAATGCCCAACAACAACAGCATTCACATGTTCAAAGAGACACGGACCTCCTGTATAACTCACAGCAGTGTCTTAAAGCTCACATTTTACCTCTTCCAAAGCAAAAGAAAACAGTGACAAGTGTACAACCAGGTCACATCAACAGATGTCCCCAAGTAAGGCACCATCTTTAGACAATATAGTATTTTACCATTTCAAAACAAAATGAGGTGTGTGAATATATATATATATATATATATATATATAGCTAAAAACAATTCAAACATTTGCATTATTTCTTTCTCATGTTTTAAAAGAAAAAAATATGGGGAGCACTGGATAGTATGGACAGCTGCAAGAGAGGGTTTGAGGCATGATATAAGTCACTCATTTTCTTAACACTACTGTAGGAACTCAGAGAATAGAGATTATTTTTAAAAAGCTGACTTCAAGAAATGCATTGCATATTTTCAGGACCACATAGCTGCTTTATAGGGCTGTGACATTCTGGTAATTTTTCATCCTCTATGACAAAATCTCTGTTGCTGCTACAATCTTGCTACACAATAAAACCAGAGCCTTGCATGCCAAAGGACTAAGAACTAGATAATGATTCCACCATGTAGCTTCATGGTGTGATAAAATCAATAGTGCTTTGTAGTATGACATCAGAGTCAACTGAGCATTCAGTCCATAACTCAGGGGTAGGCAACCTTTCCCCTTTAAGGGCCGAGGGACTTCAGCTCCCAGAATCCCAGGAGCTATTGGCCAACATGGGACTATTGGCCAACATGGCTGAGGCTTCTGGGAACTGAAGTCCCTCGGCCCTTAAAGGGGAAAGGTTGCCTACCCCTGCCATAACTGATACTTGAACGAGTGCCTCTTCATCTATGCACTAAACCTATGCTTGAGGTTTAAGGTCTGTTGGAGGGGCCTCCTCTGTGTTCCATCAGTCATAGAATCAGAACATAGAATCATAGAGTTGGAAGAGACCTCAAGGGCCATCCAGTCCAACCCCTGCCATGCAGGAACTCAAAATCAAACCATCCCCAACAGATGGCCATCCAACCTCCAAATGAGACTCCACAGCTCTCTAAGGCAGTGTATTCCACTGTTCAACAGCTCTTACTGTCAGGAGGTTCTCCCTAATGGTGAGCTGGAATCTCTTTTGCTGTAGTTTTAATCCACTGCTGTGTCCAAGTCTCTGGAGCAGCAGAAAACAAACTTGCTCCAGCCTCAATATGACACCCCTTCAAATATTTAAACAGGGCTATCATATCACCTCTTAATTGTCTCTTCTCCAGGCTAAATATACCCATCTCTCCTAATGGAGTTTGGTTCCCAGATCTTTCACCATTTTGGTCACCCCTCTCTGGACATACTCCAGCTTCTCAACGTCCTTCTTGAATTTTGGTGCCCAGAACTGGACACAATAAGCGATGTCAGTACATGGGGGAAGGCCTTCTCTGGGTCTCATTCCAGTTATGTAACACCCTCTTCTTGGAAGCCCAATTGGCACCAACACTGCTGTCATTTCAGAGCCAAGTGAAAACATGGTTGTTCATGTAATCTTTGGGGCCTGATTAGTTTTATAAAAACCCTCTTATGCACATTATTTTAATTCATTTAAAACTATTTAACCCTTTTAATTCTTTAATTGTTTAATATGTTTTAGCCTTTTCAAATATATATTTTTAAAATATTTTAAACTATTTTAATAATGTATACTGTTTTAAATTTGTCGGATTAGTTTTGTTGTATGCTGCCCAGAGATCTCCATATAAAGGGAGGAATATAAATAAATAATCTCAAAATACTATTTCTTGTGACATTTTCTTCAGCCTGACCAGTATCCCGCCACTCCCATTAAACACACCATTCCCACGGCAAATTACAGCACTTTTTTTCTTCTTGCTTTTTCAAAACACTTAAGGATGGGAAGCTGCAGAGTGTTTTTGTATCCTTACACCAGAATACAAATGTTTTCAATGTTTCATATTTGAAAAACAAAACAAAATATAAAATGTTCAGCTTTAGATTCAATTGATAGTCACTTTGTCTCACCTCATCATCCATTGCTGCAAAGACCTTCAGAACCTGACTCCCCATGTAGCGATGTCTCAGGATCTACAAAAGAATAATTCCACAACTTGGTCATATGTCAATGCCACTTTGAACTCTTTGAAGTCATTGCCAGCAACATGCAAATTATATTAGACAGTGGAAAGATCAAACATATCACTGCATTTTGTTCCAGTAGTCCCTTCTTACAGCTGCTCATGTCTCTAGCTATTGTTCCAAGTCAATTTTAACAGAACTCAGATGTGATATACTCCATTCTTCTCATCACTCAGCTACCTATCTCATCCATTCTCTTTCATACAGCAGCTTTCACTGTTCCTCATTATTGCTCTCATCAAGTCTTCTTGCATAGGTTAAAGAGGGAGGGGGGGAGAAACCCACAATAGTTCATTGTGTTTGGCTTCTGAAAACCTCTCAAGCTACTCTTCAAATTGAGATACTATTTTTGTAACATGAGATATGAAGAGGTGTTGATGGAAGGAGAAAAGAAAAAGTGAGAGAGAAATAAAGAGAGAGAAGGTGGAAATGCAAAGAGAGAGAAAAGAGAATGCTTCATCCACTTTTCGCTCTGGCCCCACCACCAGAGCAGATTACCATTGAGGGAATACAGATCTGCTCCTGGCAGATTACCATTGAGGGAATACAGATCTGAATGGGTGTATGTACATCTGTGTGTGTGTGTGTTTACTCTTACACTATTACTTTTCCATTGAAAAAAGCAGGGCCCAAGGTTGTTAACATACAAGTTCCCCATCCTTGTCTTAAAAAAGAGGAAAGAAAATTATTGAAGTTTTGGTCAAATCTGCACTGCAGAAATAATGCAGTTTGACCCCGCTTTAACTGCCATGGATCCATCCTACAGAATCCTGAAATTTGTAGTTTGTTGTGGCACCAGAGCTCTATGACAGAGAAGGCTGAATATCTCACAAAACTACAAATCCCAGAAATCCATAGCATTGAGCCATGGTAGTTAAAGCAATGCCAAACTGCATTAATTCTGCAGTGCAGATTAAACCTTAATTTCCTCATTATGAAAGCAAAGCTACAGTCTTCCCAGTACTGTAGCTTTAAAAAGATCACTTTGAACAAGTTTCAGACACTTTCCTAAAACACAAGGTCACCTATCCTTTTGAGACCACACTTTCCAATGGCTGTATGGTTTATCAAAAAGACAGAATATAGATGAAACAAACAAATAAACAAAACCACATGACGAAATGGGCCAGAGTGCCTCTGATGAAGGGAAGCTGCAATCTAGAAATGTTTATTCCACATACAATTTGTCAGACTTTAATATTCATTCCAGCAGATTTTAAAAAGCAACTTTGATCAAGTGATTTATCCTGGGGCCTTTTCTGATTCTTTTCTGCACTGTGGTTTATGAAAAAGTCCCATGACCAGAAGAAAGGTTTGTGCATACAGAATGATATTCCACAATAACCAAATACCCAGAGCCACAGCACACAGTCTCATGAGGTGGGATATTTGTTGTCAGCAGCCTTCAGTCCTACTTTCTTTTTTTAACTAAGATACGATTCTGTCTTGAAAATACTACTTCACTTTGTTTGAAAAAACATCTAAATGGCAGGAGGCTGAAACACAGGGCTGTTGCTTCCAGTTCTTATGACAGTGTCATAAGCTTCCTACCTTTTAGGTCGAATTCTGTGTAAATTTTGCAACAAAACACAACTTGGGGAACTGAAATGTCTCATTTGTTTGGATGAGAGTCAGATGCCACAAGATTCTTCTGTTATGTCAGAATGGGACTTATTCCCAACTTTGCATAGGACTGGAGCTTTCATTTTATTGTCCATACAAAGTGACTCCCATAGTTATACCCGTCATTCCATAGTCCTTTTTTCAGATTGTCCTTCATGGCCAGTTCTGGTATGAACCCAAATTTAGGCAAGACAACTAGGGGCTAGTTTACACATTAAGTGTACTATGCGAATTGGTGCACATTTTCACACATTTACATTGACAGTTAATTTTCTTCATTTTCCTATGTAAATGGCCGTCTATGGGGGGAAGCAGACGGAGGCGCCGGAGACGCCGCCGGACGGAGCGCCACGGGAACGCAGCCTCCGCACCCCGGCGCTCCTGCGGCGTCCCTGGAAGGAGCGCTAAATCAGCGCTCCTTCCACAAGACAGGGAAAGTGCGCCCTAAAAACGTAGGGCACACTTTCCCTGCCTTTTCCGCCGCAGCGCGTCCGGTCGCTGCGGCGGGAGGTTGCCCCGGAAGCGCCGGCCGTGCGGAGGGCCGGCAGCTCCCAGGGCGACCTCAGGAAGAGGAAGGAGCGCCGCGCGTGCGGTTGCTCCTCCTCTTCCGGGTCTCGCAGACGACTCAATTAGTCGTCTGCCGAGGCCCTATATGCACCTATTCACTCTACCCAGTCACCCAAATGCATGCAAAGCAAACAGACAGCCACACATGCGATAATACATGTTCCTGTGGATTTCAGCAGATATCTGGTAAAAAACATGAAGCCTGTTTCCATGGAGTTTGAAGAGTTTGGGGGGGGGGGCGGGGCAGAAAAAGCCCAAACTCCTGCAAATCGCATGTGACCAGATCACATTTTATTTGACCGGTATGAGGAGTACTTGAAATGTGCAGACTAGCCTGTAATTGGCATACCTCGTGCTAAAAACAATTTTTTTTGTTTTGTTTGTTACTCAAATTTTGCAACCAGATAGGTTGATTTTCCCAAGCCTCCACAACATAGGCAAATTAAAGAAATCTCCATGGCTTCTTACTTGCTATAATTCATTCTGCATCTTTCTACATCCTTTTCTGTTCTTCTACAGCCTGCTAAACGGAGGAGCAAGAAGCTACAGGGGACACTCAAAACCCCAGGCTTGGACAACTGGCAATTTTACCTAGTAGCATCACTAGGGGGTCCGGGGTGGTACACCTAGGGCCTTTGCAGACTGCTAGAAATAGTGCAAATTGAGTCCACTTTAAGGGTTAGGGTTAGGGAATCATGGGAACTGTATTTTATTGTGGCACCAGAGCTCTCTGACAGCGAAGGCTCAATGTCTCAGAAAAAAAACAATTTCCATGATTCCCTAGCACTAACCCTAACCCTTAAAGTGGACTCAATTTGCACTATTTCTGGCAGTCTGCAAAGGCCCCTAATGAGGATGGTGTGGCTGCTGGGTGAGCAAGAAAGGCAGTCATGTCCCTTGCTTGCTTGCTCAGCAGCCATGTGAGACCCTAAAAGTCCTCTTGGGGTCATAGCACTGCTTGGGGAAGTAGTGCCTTTTGTTTAGGGTCCGGCGTGGCTGCTCCTCCAAACAGCTGCTCTGCACTCCCCAACACTCACTGGGAGGCCATAGCACCAAGAGGTGCTTTTTCTTTGGGGTCAGCATGGCTGCTCCCGTGAGTAACAGCACCTGACCCCAGACAGCCTTCCAGAGGCTTCAGCAACACCCCCCAGCAGCAGTCTTGCTAGGCGGCAGTAGGCCAGCTGTAGGGCAGGGAAGCAAGGCATGGGGAGAGGGAAGGAAGGAGGGGGCAGTCTGCCCCCCTGCCGGCTCCCTTCAGTTCTCCCCCGCCCCCGAATCGGGTGACAACATGTACAGGGATGCCACTGATCTTACCCCGCAACTCCTCAGCCATTGGAAACAGGCAAATGATTCTACAACCTCTTTGTCCTGACATACATTTAAAACAAAATTTCACTCCACTTGAAATTCAATTCAGCCTGCAGTTCCAAGTTTGTGGGCCATACCTGAGATGATCTGGTGAACCCCAGGACAGCAAAACATTTTCCATCTGTTTTGTATTTCATCTGCTCCTCATCTACCTTAGAGAAAGGAATTATGTCACTCCCATAGCGAAATCCTGCAGAATGAGAGAAAGTAATGTCAGGGGTCCTCACGTAGAAACCTCAGGGAGTGAGCTGCATGGGGGGGAACGTCTGCAAAAAATAATGTGTGTGGAGGTTGGTGAGGAGGGCGTTGGACTGATCCTGCCATCATATCCCAGACTAACATAGTCAAATGCTGACTATATACAATGTCAGAAATCTCTACCACTACTAAGCAACACCAGGGGACATCTTCAATCAACTATGGCTGCAAATTTAGTTTTGCTGCTTGCTTCCTTTCTGTCTACAGGCAGGAACTGAACTCCTCTGCCTCTCTTAATTCCCTCCCAAACCTAAACCCAATTACTAATCCCAACTAGAATTGGCCGATGGGAATTAGGTAAATCAAAATGTTTGTAAGCACTGGTTCAATAGTCCTGCTCTGACTAAAACTAGTAATTGGATTTTGGCCCACAACTACAACTTGCTAGCTGGAGGATCCTGGAATTATAGTATAAAAAGTAGCTTTTCCAAGCTCTGCTCAAGAGGACACTCAACTATCTTGCTACCAACTAAGGACTTTCCAAATTATGAGTTGAAAACACCACCCCTACCACAGCTGAAGGAACTGGGTAGTGGGGAAATAAACCTCAGAGAACTTGTAGATTGCATCTGGAACCCTGGTGATGTGTGAGGTGATATATAAATACTTTAAATAAATAAATAAATAAATAAATACTTCCTCCACGTGGAGTCCCCAACTTCTGAAATCTAATAATTATGCAGCTTTCATAGTTTTTTAGCTGCTCTGATAAGCAATCTGTACATTTAAAAATACATGCAGAGCCCAAAAGCCATTTTCAATGCTCTGTTGCTTGCAAAATATATCAAGGTAACCTTCCCTCTTATTTTCACTTCTCATGCCTTATTGTATTTCATCTTAATGCTTGTGCTAGTAAAACAAATGCAAAGAATTTTCACTCAAGTAGCCACTTTTCTTTCTTTCTCAATCTGTATGTGTTTGTTTCATTTTCTGGCTTTTTTAAAATTTCGTTTTCACAAATCCAGAAGCAGTAGCATAACAAATCAGCTAGAAACACAGAGAAACACTCTCTGAGGAATTCATAGAATAAAATGTATTGCTGAAGACACACCATGCCTCATGAAATGCCAACAATGCTCTTCCAAAGAAACCATTCTATTGAGCAGATATATGTTTTCTGTGCTTTCGGTATTTTGCCATCTTTTTTATTTACTCTGCTGAAAAACTGTATAGATTTAATTTAATTTAAGATTTAATTTATTTGAAAGATTTCTTCTTTACCATCATAAAATTATCCAGGGCAGGTTACAATTATTATTTTTAAACCTGTATTTTTTTTTAATAAAAACCCTACAAGCAGTTAAAAGAAACATCACATTAAATCACAGAAAGCTAGAATCAATGCAGCAGTTTAGACTGTAAAACAATAAATAATTCAGCAGCAATGAAATTTGTTTTTAAATACCTAGGTGAATAACAAGTCTTGGTTTCTTCCTCATTTTAAATAACACATTTTCTTGGTCTTATCTCCTAACCAGAAGCAATTGTTGTCCAACAATTCCAAACATATTGCAATATATTTGACTATAGTGCTTTGTATACTGCTACCTATAAACTTTACTGCCACCTGCGTCACTAGGTGGGCTGCAAGTATCAGATGTGGATGAAGAAGTTAGCTGCTGCTACAAAAGCTATAAAATAGCAAATTAAAAGAGCCATTCAAGCATAACAGGAAAGCTGACCAAAGGAAAAAGAAATAAACTCTAAGTTGCCTAAGGAGACAAGTCTAGAAAAAATTAAGATAGATCAAAACCAGCAGCACCCTCTGGCCTCAAGCACCAATTAAACAGTGTAAATGTCAGAGCTTGTAAACATTATCTTTATGGACTGCAATTCCCATAACTCCCCAGTCAGCAAGGTACTGGTTATGCTGCCGGGGGAATTCTAGGAGCTGTAGCCAAAAAATAACTGTTCTAAGCTCCAGCAAATAGGTACAATGGGGCACGATAAAGCTCACATGTGCTGCTTTATATTGACTGTGGGGTCAGCACTCAGATTCTTCACCTGACCAAGACAACCAGAAAAAATGGACTGAGTTAAAGCTGGCTGAAACAAAGGGCAAGTGCAGGAAAACTTCACCAGTCAGAACTGCAACATTACAGAATCATGCAGTCTTGACACCGCTTTTACAGTCACTGGTCTCATTCCCACTTACATTTAAACCAGTTTGCGATTCACCTTCGCTCCATGTCAGTGAATTAGCTCCAAAAGTTCTGTCATTCTCACTATGAAAGCAGATCTTTTCATTATTCCCTTGTAATTGCTTCTTTTTTAACACAACTGTTGTTCCCGCTAGTTTGTGCCTCTTCAAAATGCATGTCAATCATCTGCGCATCATTGGTGATGCATGCGGCAACACGGTGAGGACAGGGTCATTCCTCTTTTTTGCAAGCCATCATTAGCCTTGTGGAAAGGGAGGAAAATCGGGGGTCTGTGCCCTCCTTTTGGCCAGCCAACATCAGACTTGGGGAAAGTTGTGGGGAACGGAGGAAAATCACCCATAGGTCACACTGCAAAGCAAAGGCAGAGCTAAGGGGGGGGGGGGGATGGCTGATTTCCCAAAAACTGAAGCATAAGTTTTATTTCTAACCCGCCCCTCTGCGTCGCAATCGGGGCGGCGTACAACAATTAAAATACAACAGTTAAAACGATCCAAATCCTAATCCCTCCTCCCACTTCCCTCCCACACCCCTTAAAACAGGATTAAACTTAAATTATAATTAAAACAATGACAATATGGCAATAAAATACAATAAAAACAACAAATGCAAACAAGCGGCCAGACAGCAAGAGCTAGAAGGGGGGAGAGATCACTGTTCGTCCTCCGAGGAGGGTTATTCCGGGAAGGCCTGCCGGAAGAGATCCGTCTTAACTGCTTTCTTAAAAGCAGTAAGCGTTGTGATAAGACGGATCTCATCCGACAGGCCATTCCATAATTTAGGGGCGATGGCAGAAAATGCCCTCTGTGAGGTCTGTGTAGACCTCAACCTTGGCTGTAATAATAGATTCTTTCCCGCTGACCGGAGAGCACGGGGGGGCTCATATGGGGAAAGGCGGTCCCTAAGATAAGCTGGACCCAAGCCATGTAGGGCTTTAAAGGTCAAAACCAACACCTTGTACTGCGCCCGGAAACTAATTGGCAGCCAGTGGAGGGATTTGAGCACTGGTGTAATATGCTCCCTCCTAGATGTTCCGGTGATTAATCTGGCTGCCATATTTTGCACCAGTTGAAGTTTCCGAGTTAAGCACAAGGGTAGCCCCATGTAGAGTGCATTGCAGTAATCTAAACGTGATAGTAAACACCCCCCTGCCAACCTCCTTTGCCATCAATCCCTCCTCTCCAGAATGATGCGGTTCAGATCCATAGTTCCCACTAGTTGAACACACTTCTGAACTGGTTCTTTTCAAAAGAACCACCAGGAAACTACTATCAGAAAAGAGCGGGGTTTTTGCATTTGCCTCACTTCATCATGACTGAAACCGAGCTCAATAGGATCAAAACAAGTTTCAAGTGGGAACAAGGCACATATAACCCAATCAGCAATTCGAGTTAAATCATAGTGGGAACGAGGCCTTAGTACCATTCTGTGGAATCCCAGGATTTGTCGTTTGTTGTAGTACCAGAGCTCTCTGACAGAGATAAGGCTAAATATCTCACAAAACTACAACTCTCAAAATTCAACAGCATTGAGCCATGGCAGTTAAAACCGTGTCAAATTGCATCAGTTCTGCAGTGTAGATGCAACCAAAGAGGAAGAAATATACGTTTCTAAAGAAAATATAGCAAAATACAAAATCTGCAAAATAGCAGTATGTTTATTCAGCCATCTCCAAAGCATAAAATACATTATGCAAGCTTTCAAAGCTTCACTGACTTCTTCATCATGCAAAGATGTTAAAAAACATACAGGAGAAAAAAGCTGATGATGTCAGAGTCACAGGTCTTAACATCTTAACTGGCAACAGAGTAACATCTAAGACAGAATGTAGCCCTGTGAATCTAACATTGTCACCATTTTTTTCCTGTATAATTTGTAACATCTTTGTTTGATGAAGAGGACAGTGAAGCTTCAAAAGCTTGCATAATTTATTTTGTGCTTTGGAGTTGGTCAAATAATGGTATCAGTGCTTTGGGAATTTTATTGTATTTTGCTGAATGACAACATGGCTACCCCTAAATATATTTTATGAACTCACAGGAACCCTTGGAAAATTTCAGTACCTATAGAAGAGAAATCATACCTTGAATAACATCCTCTTTTTGAATCTCTGTTTCATCATCATCATTCAAGCAATAAACTGTTTCTTTCTGCACATCATCTTTTTTTAGAGTCTTTGCATCCACAGACATCCAAGATTTTTTCGCTTTCTCCTCAGTGAACTTGACATTGAAAGGTAAGAGAGAATCTATTTAATTTTAAGATGCACATTAACTGCAACTTATCCTTGGACCCACTTTCCTTTGCTAAGAGGGAGCAGAAACGAATTTACATTGTGCCGGCAAAACTTTTGTAAACACCTGAAATGTCCTTTTCTAATCAGCACTGTCACTGTCAATACTGACTTAACAAAAACATTCAGAACATGGCTAGAATATCAGGACCAAAGAATTATGGAACGACAGTATCCAATATTCTGATGGAAAAATCTCTCCTTTAAAATGGTCCTAGGCAGGACATACAAAATATTTTTATCCTATGAACATAAGAGAATGAAGAAAATACTCATTCCTACTGGATTTCTCCAACTGCCAGACTGAATTTTCTAAATGAATGTGACATTCAGAAGCCAGGGTGAATCTTAATAGGATAATTTATATTATGACAAATGGCCATATTCTATTTCTCTGTGCCATTATCTTAAATATTTAACATCTAATGCAAATCAGCAACCATAGTTAAACTCTATGAGCAGGCCTGGATTGTAAGGTGTTCAGGGGAGGGTTTTATTTTGGTCTCAGCATCATCACAGGCACATTTGGTGAGGGCATGGGAGAGAGCTTTCTCAGTGCCTTCTCCCAGGCTTTGGAATATCTTCCCACATGAGAGTCGTTTGGCCCCCTCTCTGCTCTCTTTATGTGTGTATTGTGTGCCTTCAAGTCATTTACAACTTATGGAGACCCTAAGGTGAACCTATCATGAGGTTTTCTTGGCAGGATTTGTTCAGAGGAAATTTTCCCATTGCTTCCCCTGAGGCTGAGAGCATGTGGCTTGCCTAAGGTCACCCAGTGGCTTTTCATGGCCGGAATCGAGCCCTGGTCTCCAGTCATAGTCCAATGCTCAAATCACTATACCACACTGGCTCCCGCCTCTCTCTTTTGCTCTCTTTATACCAGGATGCAAAGACATATTTATTTAGGAAGGACTTTACCTATTAATTGCTTTTAGCAGAAGGCCCTTCTAAAACTGTATTCTTATCTTTTTACTATTTTTTTAATTCAAGTTCAAATTTTTGTTTTTAATAGGATTTCTAGTTAAAGGTGTTTTAACATTATTATTTTTATTATGAGGGAGCCCTGGTGGCACAGTGGTTAAATGCTGGTACTGCAGCCACTCATTCACAGTCGTAAAATTGTGAGTTCAATACCAGCCAGGGGCTCCAGGGTCGACCTGGCCTTGCATCCTTCCAAGGTCACTAAAATGAGTACCCAGATTGTTGGGGGCAATTAGCTTACACATGGTAAACCGCTTAGGGAATGCTTAAGTGCATTAATAGGCAGTATAGAAATATACTTGCTATTGCTATTGCTATGTTTTTTGCTGTACATGTTGAGTATCCCTTAGCTAATATTCCGAAATCAAAAATGCTCCAAAATCCATTAACCTTTTGAGTGTTAACATTACAGGACAACAGCAGAGGTGGCAGCAAGCCCCAGTCCTGCTTTTTTTGGACTTCCCCTCTCTGGGGAGAGGAGGGGAACAGGAGGGAGGGAGATGGCATAGCCGAGTTTGCAGCCAAACTTTGTAGAAGCAGCAGCCACAGTGGCTATGCCTGTTGCTGTTCCTTCTCCACAGCCACCCCCCACAGTGGAAATGACATCTAGAGCAGGACACTGCAGTGACTGACAACTGTCTCCAAACTTGGCCCGGAGGAGAGCCCGATGCCATAAAAACAGGGGGAGGGCCTCTCCCCTCTCTCTCTTTTTATGAACTCAACCTGTAACTCTTTCTCCTTCCACTGCCAGATTCCGACCAATGCCTTTCCTACCAAAGTCTTTTACAGATGGGAACCCAAAAATTGCAGCAAATTCTAAAGGTGGTGGTGGCACTGCTCTCTGCTGCCCTTCCTCCCTGCAAGCATGTGTGGCAAGCTGGTGGTTGCAGGATGAACAAATAGCTCTGGGGAGCACTCCAGAGCTATCAACAAGCTTTCTGGATAAGTGATATTCAACCTGTAAAGGTAAAGGTATTCCCCTTTGACAAGGTTGTCAAGTTGTGTCCAACTGTAGGGGGCGGTGCTCATCTCTTGTTACTAAGCCAAAGAGCTAGCATTGTCAAAGAAAACTCTGTGATCTTGTGGCCAGCATGACTGCACAGAATGCTGTTACCTTCCCACCAAAGTGGTCCCTCTTTATCTATTTGCACTTTTATATGCTTTTGAACTGCTAGGTTGGCAGAAATTCAACCTGCACATTGTTTTAATCTAAGTTGTAAGCTGTTCTGAGTCTTATGCTGAGAGGAGGGCAGGATATAAATTAAATAATAAACTAATTAACCCACATTTTCAAATGATTAATCCCTGAGTCAGTGCCTCCCCTTTTACCTGGCATACATGTTGATATAGGGCCACTTATGCCATCTGCTGAGATGGTGACAATTTAGCACTAATAACTTACAGATTTATAAGCCACAATCCTTATAGATAGTTTAGAACCAATTGTAAGCTGGCAGGGCCAAGGCATGGGCCTCCGTTCAACCTTCTTAAACACTGAAAGACGCTCCAGACTCTCTCTAAATGAGAAAAAAAAAACATTAAGAGGAAAGCTTTCTGGTAAGTAATATGCTCCAAATTATTATAGTACAAATATAAACTTTATTCATGTTTCAACAAGTTTTTAATTCAAAACTTACTTTATGCAAATGTGAAATGAAACAACCACAAAACATAAACAAAAACATTTTGAATCTTTTAGAATCCACTTGAAAACTTTTTCCAAAATGTATTTCGGGATGATTTTTTTTTTCTTTCAACAGGCTTCACTTTTCTTATGGTTTCCATATTTGTGAGGCAGGCTAATCTGCTTTTCCCTTTCCTTTCTGTTTTACTCTTCCCACATGCTTAGCAAGTGATATAAACTTATTTTACAGGATCAACTGCCAGTGACTTCTCAGGACTTTAAACAAATATCTCAAATATTTGTGCTGGTTCCCACAAATTCACCATAGATATAACATGAAAGACAGAACCTCAGAACACAAGGATTTTCAGCAAAGACTATGAATACATCCAGCTACCAGTCACCAAATCAAGTGCATGAGTATGTGAATCATCTCAGTGACATTTAGGCTGATAACTGTACGGCTTTTATTTCCCAAGGATTTAAAAGATTCTGCTGAATTTTCACATCATTTGTGGCTCAAGTTCTGATGCACCCAATTTGTAATTAGGATGGAATGTACTGACAATACCCTAGGACAGTATCACAAAACAAGTCATTAACACCAAAATCACAATGTAGTGTCAGAAACAAAGAGAACGTCTACACTGTAGAAATAATGCAGTTTGACATCACTTTAGGTGCTGTACCTCCATCCTATGAAATCCTGGAATTTTGTAGTTTTACAAGGTCTTTAGCCTTCTCTGCCGAAGAGTACTGGTGCCTCAAGCAGATCCCAGGACTTGGCAGCATGGAGCCAAAACAGTTGGTGTAGAAGTTGTGTCAAACTGCATTACTTCTACAATAAAGATGCACCAAAAATATGCATTTAGATCTTCACTGGTTGCTTCTGTCCCAGTCAATAGCATACAAGAATTTGGGGCTCTCAACTTAGTAAAAGTAACCGGGTCACAGGGTGACAAGAAATAGATCTGTATACTAACCAGATTAAAATATGTTAAGGAGAAAAAAAGAATGCTCTCTCCTATAACATCCACAGAAGTAATAGAAGGAGCCCTGCCTCTCTTCCTCACTAACAGCACTGTGGTACCAGAAGACTTTGCTTTAAAGACCTTTTATTACTATTTGTTATAAATCACAAAAAAAGTTGGGCCTTCCCAATATAAGAGGATATTATGAGGCCAATCAACTGAGATATGTTATAGAAGGTATGTCAAGTGTGGGAGAGTTAGAATGGTTAGAGTTAGATACAGATGAAGTAGATATGAGAATACAGAGAATATTTATTTTAGGGAATTTACTAAGAAAGAAATTAAGATAATTGGAAACCCATTTATGAAAAACATATTAGAAATATGGAGTAAATATAAAAAAGAGCTAATGACTGAAGATTCAATAATAACACCAATAATAATGGAAAGGAACTTTCCAAAGAACCTGAGAGGAATGTTAGATAAGGAGTTAAAGAAGAGGAAAATAGATAAAATAGAAAATTGGGTGGATTTAAAGTTAGAGAAAGAGAATATAAAGGAAAAACTTACAGGGATAAAATTTTCATGGTTCCATTGTATGCAATTAGAACAATGGATTAAAAACTGGAGAAGATGGAATGTAGAAAGAAAAAAGTGCACACAGTTTGAACAATTAATACAGAAAGGACAAGAAATTGAGGGAAATTAAAACTTGAAAGGGATAAATATTAAAATGTATAAAATGCTGATGGAAAATAAAGGGGGAAAAACAAAGGAGAACACTTTGAAAGGAATATGGGAAGAAGAATTAGGATTTAAAATATGTGATAAGGAATGGAATAGAATTTGGGAACAAAGACATTTGAAGAATTTATCAGTACAGATTAAAGAAAATTACTATAAATTGATATGGAAATGGTATTTGACACCAGTGAGACTATATAATATTGATAAAAATAATTCAAAAAATTACTGGAGAGGTTGTCAAGAAATAGGGGCATATATGCATATGTGGTGGCACTGTAAATATGTACAAAAATTTTGGGGAAAAGTAATTATAGAAATAGAAAGTATTATGAATATAAAAATAGATAGAAGTCTGAATATAGTATTGTTATCATTATATAATTGAGAGAAATGGAAAGAAGAAGAAAAAGATTTCATAACAAACCTGCTTATATCAGCAAGATTAATTATAGCAAGATGTTCGAAAACAAAAATAACCATACAATTAGAGGAGTGGTATAAAGAGGTGTGGAAATTAGCAATTAAAGATAAATTGACATGTAGATTGAAAGTAAGGGGCACCATTTTATTAGGTCAGTGTATTTAATTGAACTTCAGCATCCACAAATTTTGGTAGCTATGATGGGGAAGGACCTGGAAATAAAACCTAATGGATACAAAGGGCCCACTGTATAAAAAAGGAGCAAAGAAGTACTCTTGAGGCTCCTTTTTAAGGCTAACCATTTATTTCAGCAGCAGCCTTCCAGACTACAGGTCCATTCTTCATCTGCAAGAAATCAGCTGTAGTCCATGAAAGCTTGTGGTGAAGCGAACTGCTTCACCTTAAACATGCCACAAGATTACTTTTTAACTTCCTTTTTAAGACTGAAACTGACGAACATAGCAATAAATAGTGTATTTTCCAGCTATTTTGTATGACTATTGATTTTAGTAATAAATTTATTTCACTAAGCTGTTGTTTTAATGCCGTTTTTTAAAAACTCTTAGATAAATATATAGTTAGTTTTAGAATTATTCCACTTGTATTATTTTTGTGTGCTTCTGCTAACTGTTGATTATATTGTGAGGCTTTTATACAGATATTCATTTTGCATGTGCATTATTTTCAGTACAATACTGGACACTGTAGCCAGACCTAGTCATATTTAAATTGGATACATTTAAATAAATGGGATTTAAATTGCTTGTCACCAATTTAATTTTCACTAATTTAAATGGTTCTACTTTAACTATGACTTTGTTGTGTGCCTTCAAGGTTTTTATGGCAAGATTTGTCCAGAGGAGGTTAGCTATCGCCTTCACCCGAGGCTGAGAGTATTACTGGTCCAAGGTCACCCAGTGGATTTCATGGCCGAGTGGGGAATTGAACTCTCCAACACTCAAACTACTACACCACACTGGCTTTATGACTACATCTGGACAAAGTTCTATATAGTGCCTTACATGCCAGCAAGCAAAGAGGAAATTCAAATATTATATAGACACAGTTCAAATATTATTAATACATATTAAATGCTCCTCCTTTCCTGTCCATTGCTTCTTATCCAAATCATACTCTCTCCCATGGTTTTTAAAATACATGGCAGACACCTGCCAAACATCTGCTGAACATCTTTCTTTGATCCGACGCATGCTTACAATGAAGTAAAGTTCCAATATAAATTAAAGGGATAACCTCTAATCAAAGAAAGATTTGTGGAGTTTATCTTTTCTTGTGAGTGAAGCAAAAAGTATAAATTCCAACAGGAGAAGCAGAGGGACTTCAAGGTTACCTGAAAGTGTAAATGTCCTCCAGGCCATCTTCTTTGTCTAGTGAAAGCATCAGCTTCCGCAACATTTGAAGGCCTTCTTTCTGCTGCTCCGATAGCCCTTTTCTTGGAAAAGAGTTTTGCTGCCTATTAGAATGTGCATGATCAATCTTATCCCCACTTCCATCTTCGTCATTCACTGGAAATGGCAAGCTAAATAAGCAATTAAAAAACAGTTTCAATTTATGTTCTTCATTCACAAGGTACAACTACAAAACAATTCAAATGGTGCTTTTTGTTTATCTTTTTTAATAGGAAAGAGTATGAAATGACGCCTCAAATCCTTCTTTTGTTCTGATACACTTTCAAATGTCATTCTCAAGCCTTAGTAAGCAAACCCACACAGATTATGCTTATTGACTGCTGCACTATTAGTCACAGGTGACATGACTATGTTCTGTACAAAATCTTAAGAAGCTGGAATTTTTTTGAGAACTTATAAAGTTGGTGTACTGTTCTCTGCAGTAAGAGACTAAATTGTAAGTTTAGCGTAGCAATTAGCCCCTTGTGTCCACAGATTCTGCATCCATGGATTCCACCATCCATAGCTTTAAAATATTCTCCCCCAAAATTCCAAAAAAGCAAACCTTGATTTTGCCATTTTGCCATATAACTACCCTATTGTAATGGAACTTGAGCATCCATGGATTTTGGTATCCATGGAAGGGTCCTGGAACTAAATGGTTCAGTGGATACCAAAAGCCCACTGTACATCAGAATCAAATTCGAGTTGACCTCGACTCATGGCAGCCCTGTGGATGAGATATCTCCAAGACCCCCTGTCCTCTGCTTGTGTACTGCAGACTCAGACCTGTGGCCTCTTTGATTGAGTCCATCCATCTGGCATGCGGTCTCCCTCTCTTTCTGCTGCCTTCTACATTTCTTAGCATGATTCTAATGATTCATGCCTTCTCATGATGTGACCAAAGTATGATAGTCTCAATTTAGTCATCCTGGCTTCTGGGGGCAATTTGGGCTTGATCTGCTCTAGGATTCGTTTGTCTTCTTGGCTCTCCATGGTATCCCCAGTATTTTTCATCTCAAATTAGTTTATTTCCTTTCTATCCACTTTCTTTGTTGTCCAGCTCTTACATCTATCTATGGTGATGGGGAATATAATGATGTGGACAATCCTGACTTTAGTGTTCAGAGTTATATCTTTGCTCTTTATGGTTTTATGCAGTTCTTCCATAGTTGCCCTTCCGTCTTAGCCTTCTTCTAATTTCTTGACTGCAGTCTCTGTTCTGATTGTTTGAGCCAAAGTATGGGAATTCTTTTACTATTTCAATTTTCTCATTGTCTAGGACAGTGATGGCAAACCTTTTAGGGGCTGAGTGCCCAAACTAAAAGGTCTTCCAGACCTGGGTGTTACCCGGTGCTGGAGGCAGGACTTCTGGGGCTGGACGTCTTCCAGGTGCACGCCTGTTTCCTCCTCCTCCCCCGGCATGGTCCCTGGCCTTCAGCTGCCTCCACAGAGGCAGCTGAAGGCTGGAGAGGTTCAGGGAGGAGGAGGAACAGGCACGCGTCTCTTCCTCCTCCTCCCCGCCCTCCGCGTGCTGGAGAAAATGGCTTTGTGTGCCATCTCTGGCACGCATGCCAACAGGTTCGCCATCACAGGTCTAGGATGAATTTTTGTAGATCTTCCGTGGTCATTATTTTTGTTTTCTTTATGTTCAACATCGTCTACCTTGGCACTTTCCTCCTTGATCCTCTTCAGTAATTACTCCAATCTTTGTTGGCTTCTGTTAGCAGTATTGTGTTGCCTTAGTATCTGAGGCTGTTAATGATCCTACCTCCCATCTTCACTCCTCTTGCATCTGAGTCTAATTCTGTTCTGCTTATGATATTTTCTCCATTTAGGATGAATAAATAGGGTAACAGTATGCAGCCCTGCCTGACCCCTTTTCCATTTGGCAACCATCTTGTTTCTCCATACTCAGTTCTTATGGCAGCCTCTTGTCCTGAGTACAGATTATGAATCAGGACACTCAAACCTAGCAGTACTCCCATTTTTTTTGAGAGCATCCCATAATTTTTCATGGTCTAAGCTATAAGTAACAAGAAATCCACATCTTTTTTTAAAAAAAGGAGCCAATGGAGAGGGTTGTGAAAATAACATAAGTGTAGGGGGAAGAACAGGTTGCTTACCTGTAACGATGTTTCTTCGAGTGGTCTTCTGCGAATTCACACAAATGGGTAAAGACTGCGCATGCGCAGCAACTTCGGAACCTTCTGGAATCACTAGGCAGAGTAAAAGTTGCAACTTTTGCCCGGGCTGGACTCAAGTTGCAACTTTTTGGCGGTAACTCCGCCCACCCCTATATAGGACCTCCGTCGGTACCGCCCCCTTCAGTTCCTTGAGTTCGCCTCGCGGTACTGTAAAGTAAGCAGAAACATATAACAGGCACGATGAGGGGAGGACGGGTGGGATTTGTGTGAATTCGCAGAAGACCACTCGAAGAAACATCGTTACAGGTAAGCAACCTGTTCTTCTTCTTCGTGGTCTCTGCGAATGCACACAAATGGGTAAGACTGACAAGCTTTGGTCAGTGGAGGAGGGCGTGCCTCGTCCCAACCCAGTAACCACCCAAAAACACATAAGTGAGAAATAAAGAATGCACAAACTCACTGCGCCTGGCATAGTTGGCGTCGAGCTCTCAGTGCAGTCCCGACAACAGGACTGCCCTCCCAAAGGCCGCTTCACGCCTGGCCCTCGCATCCATGCGGTAATGTTTAACAAAGGTCAAGGGCTGAGACCACACGGCAGCCTTACAAATGTCCTCCAGCGGAACACCCGACAAAAAGGCAGAGGATGCAGCCATAGCTCTGGTAGAATGTGCCTTCACTCCTGTGGGTGCATCTCTACCGGCGAGCTCGTAGCAGAGATGGATGGTAGAGGTAATCCATTTGGAAAACCTCTGAGTGGATACCGTCAGGCCTTTCTTAGGTTCGCCATAGCACAGAAAAAGGCGGTTAGATTGCCTGTATGCTGCTGTCCTGTCCACATAGAAGGCCAGAGCTCGGCGGACATCTAGTAAATGGAGTCGCTTTTCTTCACTAGTTGTCGGGTTCGGAGCCAGAGTGGGGAGCACAATGTCCTGTCTTAGATGAAAAGCAGAAACCACCTTGGGTAGGAAAGTAATGTCTGGTCTTAACACCACCTTGTCCTTGTGAAACAACAAGAAGGGAGGGTCTACCCTGAGGGCACAGAGCTCGCTGACCCTGCGAGCCGATGTGATGGCCACCAGGAACGCCATCTTCAAAGAGAGGAGTCTGAGGTCCGTTGTGGCTAGGGGTTCGAATGGAGGAGAGGCAAGCTTAGAGAGGACGGTACCGAGGTCCCATCCCGGTGTCGGGACCGATATAGGTGGACGTAGGTTGGAAAGCCCCTTGAGAAAGGCTTTTACTAGCGGGTCTTTG
The DNA here is from genome assembly GCA_026167975.1 of Phrynosoma blainvillii. NCBI lineage: Eukaryota > Metazoa > Chordata > Lepidosauria > Squamata > Phrynosomatidae > Phrynosoma > Phrynosoma blainvillii. The sequence goes on along the minus strand of JANUYF010000001.1, from coordinate 303,952,165 downwards.
AATAGAGATGAAGATCCTTCAAACTGAAAATGGGAGCAAATTGCTGCCAGATAACACTTTATGGATTGCAGTCCAAGACCTTGGTCTGACAAAGACATAAGGAAATCCAACACTACGCCGACCGAGGCTTGGGATGGTGACAAGCCCCTAGAGTCCAAGAAGACTTGAAACTTAGCCCACTTCAGGGCGTATGACTTTTGTGTGGAAGGCTTCAATGCTGCTGCTACGACAGCCCGGACGGGGGACGACAATTTAGTCAGGGACGAATCCTCCAGGCCACCAACCTCAGAGTGTCCAAGTCGGGATGGAAAACTTGGCCCCCGTGGAGAGACAGGAGGTCCGGTCGAGGGTCGAGCTGGGAGAACTCGTTCCTGGAAAGGTTCAAGAGAGGTGCAAACCACGGCTGTCGAGGCCACCAAGGAGTGATGAGAATTACATTGGCTCGGTCCCGCGTGATTTTTGCTAACACCCTGATGATGAGGGGAAACGGCGGGAACATGTAAAGGAGGTCTTCTTTCCATTGGAACAAGAAAGCGTCCCCCATTGAATCTGGGGCTCTGAATCTTGAGCAGAAGCGGTGGCAATGGGTGTTCAGGTGAGTTGCGAACACATCGGCCTTGGGAGTTCCCCACATCCGGAACAGGTGTTGTACTACGTCTGGATGAAGGCGCCACTCGTGGCACGAGTCTGCTGAGCGGCTTAGTTGGTCCGCTAGCTCGTTTTCTTCCCCTGGCAGGTGGATGGCCTACAGCGCAATGTTCCTCGCGATGCACCAGTCCCAGATTTGAAGAGAAGCCCGGAGTAGCGGGGGGGATCTTGTTCCTCCCTGCTTGTTGAGATAATACATCACCGTGGTGTTGTCTGTGGACAACAACACCACCTTGTCCCGTAACACAGGCTCGAACGCCCGGAGAGCTTTCTGAACTGCCAACATCTCGAGCTCGTTGATGTGGAGCTGCTTTTCTTGGTTGTTCCAGTGACCTTGTATGACGAGATCGTTGACGTGAGCTCCCCATCCCTCCATTGATGCGTCCGTTGTCAAGGACAGCTGAGGTTGTGGAGGAGAGAATGGCAGGCCGGAGCAGACGTTGGCTGGATCTAACCACCACTGCAGAGATCGAGCGACTGCTCTCGGTATCGCTAGTTTCCGGGATTGGGAGTCTCGAGCTGGGTCGAAGATAGACAGGAACCACGACTGCAGAGGTCTGAAGTGCAGTCGAGCCCAGGCCGTCACGAACGTAGTCGAGGCCATGTAGCCCAGCGCCACTTGGATGGCATGAGCGGAGACGTGTCTCGTTCTTAGACATACCAGTACTGCTTCCCTCAAGGCCTGAAACCGATCTTGTGGTAGAAATGCCATAGAAGCGGCTGAATCCAGGACCGCTCCGATGAATCTGCACCTTCGGGATGGGATGAGGTTGGACTTCTCCAGGTTGAGCAGAAGGCCCAGCGAGCGAAGGACAGACAGTGTGCAATCTATGTCTCTCAAGAGTTGGTCCCGGGATGGAGCCACTATGAGCCAGTCGTCGAGGTAAGGATAGATGGAGATTGCCTTTTGGTGTAGAAATGCGACTATCGGAGCCATGCACTTCGTGAACACTCTCGGTGCGGAGCAGAGGCCGAAGGGCAGGACCCTGTAACAGAATGCCTGGTCGTCGATAGCGAAAGCTAAGAAACGTCTGTGGTCTTCCCGAATTCCAATGTGGAAGTAGGCGTCCTTGAGGTCTAGGGTCGCCATCCAGACATTGTCCTGCAGTAAAGGTAAAATAGATGCTAAGGTTACCATGCGGAAGCGTTTATACGCTAAGCATCTGTTCAACTGTCGTAGGTCGAGAATGGGTCTCAGTCCACCATCCTTCTTCGGTACCGTAAAGTATCGGGAGAAGAAGGATCGAGCGTAAGCGGAGGAGTCCACGGGCTCTATAGCGTCCTTGTCCAAAAGAGAGCGTACTTCGTCGAGTAAGGTGTGGAAGGGGGGGGGGTGGATAGGAAAACCCCGGTATGGGGCAACTCAGAAAACTCGAGGGCATAACCATGGGCTATGATAGATAAGACCCACGAGTCAGATGTAATTTGAGACCAAGAGGTGACAAACGGTCTCAGTCTATCCCCAAAGAGACGGGGACCGGCGAAGTACGCTCCAACACATCATAATTTCTTGGGCCTGTCGGCCTCCTTTTTTCTGAATTGTCGGAATCGGGATTGCGGAAACGAGCGGCGGCCCGAAGAGGAAGAAGAGCGAGACTGATATCGTTGTCTCGGGTGCTCGGGCTGGGGTGGCCTATCGCCATAGGAGGTCCTCTGTTGTTGAGGATTCCATGGCCTCGATCCCCCGAAACGACGGCGTCGATATTGTGGTGTAGCAGCAGACGTACCATGTCTCTTGGCAGCCACCTTCATCTTATATTTCAAATTTAACTTCTCATCCGTGTTCTTATTAAAGAGACCGGAGTCATCGAAGGGCAGGTCTTCGATCATGTCCTTTGCCGTCGAGGTGAGGTCTGATGACCTAAGCCAGGCGAACCTTCTTAAGGCTATAGCGCCTGCCACAAGCTTAGCGGAGCAATCGGCTGAATGACGGGCAGACACAATCTGCTGTCCCGCGATGGAGTGTGCTTCCGACTGGAGTGCCACAGCCAAGGCTTTTTTGTCGTCCGGCAAATCATCAAGGAGAGGTAGCAGCCTCTCCATGATGTGCTGCTGGTATGCTCCCATGCAGGCAGCATAGTTAGCCACCTTCATGTTGAGTACCGCAGCAGCATACGACTTCTTGGCCAGCCCGTCGATCTTCTTGCCGTCCTTGTCCACTGGCGAGGAGAATTTCGAAACCTGCACCGTCTGGGCCCCTTCTACAATGTCCGAGTTAGGCTTAGGATGTTCGAAGAGCCATGAAGCTTGGGAAGGAGCGATGCAATATAGATTTTCTATTTTCCTCGAGGTGGAAGCCACAGATGCTGGAGCGGTCCAGGATCGTTCCGCGATATCCTGGAGGGACGGAAGAAAACCGAGGGCTTGAGGAGTCGGTACTCTGCCATGGACCCTCTTCTCCACTGAATCTTTGGGCTCAGTCTCCGAACGCACGAGCTCGAGGTCGAGAGCTTCTGCCATCCGTACAACCTGCTCCGTGAAGAATCTCACATCATCAGTTGGAGAGGCAGAATGATGTTCCACTAGCACTACCCGGCTGCGAGATGGAGAAGGAGATGGCGAAGCCGAAGAAGCACTGGAGAGCGCTGAAGGAGACCTAGAAGAAGAGGAGCGGGACCGAGATGCCTCACGACGGGATCGATGGTGTCTGGGGCGTGGACGCCTGGATGGTGAGACCGAACGGGATCGAGCCCGTCTCCTGCCTGGAGAGCGATGCCTGGAACGGTCAGCCGACGATCTGGGAGGCGATGGTGAAGCCTCCTTGGATAGACGACGTGCTGGAACAGAAGGCCGGGAGAGGGTCTTAGGATCGACCTGTTGAAGGAAGCGGCCCTTGAGAGAATCGAAGATCAAGTGCGGGTTCTCTCTTAGAATACGCTCCGTTTCTGGTTCCAGCGGTATCTCATCAGCCTCCGCACCCAAAGTGGCAGTATCCCTCGACGGTATAGGAGTCTCCTCCGCTTCCAATAGCGGGACCTGTTGTATAATCTCGCCCTCGGAGTCCGATTCGGAGATGATAGCATGAATCGGAGGGGAGATGATTTTCAAAGGAGGCGGTACCGAGAGCCCTGACGGCCCCGGGACCGGGGAAGGCGACCTGGATCGAGGTTGAGGCGTGGATTCCTTCTCGGGCTCAGGCTGGTGCCTGGCCTTCTCAGGCCTGGTTCGCGGCTTTTTGGCGGCCGTGTCCTTGGGCTTAACAGCCTCCCTCTCAATCGAGTGGCGTCTCTTGGAGGTCTTTTTGAGTGGAACAGGAGAGCAGGCACGCTCAGAAGACGCCTTCTTTGATATTTTCTTAGGGTGAGCCCCAGGGTCCCCGGACGGCTTTTTTGGGGCCGATTTGGGGGCCGAGTCACCAGCAGGCGCCTCAACGACACCAACAGGTGCATCCACAGCCGGAGACTCTCTGGGAGGCGGACGGAGAGCCTCTTCATAAAGAGCGGCCTTCAGCCGCTTATCCCGGTTCCTTAGCGCCTGCGAAGTCATGGATCTACATTCCGGGCAAGCCTTCGGGTTATGAGATTGCCCAAGACATAGCAAGCACAATGAATGAGGATCCGAGCTAGGGATCTTATTGTTACATCTCGGGCACTGCTTAAAGGAACGAGATGCCATATCAAAACGGAGCTGGTCACCAAATCAGACAAGGAAGAAGCGAAGTCGAAGTCAAAAACAGTCCAAGTTCACCAGGAGCAACAACAATATCAGGAGAGCCAAAAACGAGTCAAAATCCGGTCCGAGGTCAAAAGCCAAGTGATTCTACGAGCAAGAGGTTTTGCCTGAAGCAAAAAAGGTTCCTACGAAGCTGCTAACGCGGCGGACGAAAGGAACTGAAGGGGGCGGTACCGACGGAGGTCCTATATAGGGGTGGGCGGAGTTACCGCCAAAAAGTTGCAACTTGAGTCCAGCCCGGGCAAAAGTTGCAACTTTTACTCTGCCTAGTGATTCCAGAAGGTTCCGAAGTTGCTGCGCATGCGCAGTCTTTACCCATTTGTGTGCATTCGCAGAGACCACGAAGAAGAAAAAGAGGGTTCAACTCTCCCGTAGCACTGGATTCCCAAAGCAAATCTATTCCCCCTGCCCAGAAGCTATTTACTCCAGAGAAAATGAGAACAACAGCAGCTTCTCCTTGGAATATAATTTCTTGAGTGGGAAGTGCTTTTTATGAAGATTATGTTGTAAGGTAAAAGGGTCCTTACTCTCAAGATACACACCAGTGATTACCAAGAAAAGTAGGAAAGTGGGGAGAGACAGAAAGAAATCCGTTTCATGTATAGCTTGAACTTGATCCTAGAGTGATATTCTAAAGAATGAAAACCCCATTTGAAAAGTCAGGCCTCCTTGTTCCCCATTATTCAATAAAACGTTATGACCAAAATCATGTACTGCCTTGGTTTCTCTGAAACTGTTGTCTTCTGAACTTTATTCATCACATCCCACAAGATGAGAGCTGAGTAAAGTCTGTCTTCTTTTACATCTGCTCTCTGGATGGAGTCCAATACGCCAATGATGGGCAAATGTAGCTTTCCACATGTTGTTGCACTGCAGTTCCCATCAGCTCTAGTCAACAGAGTCAACCATGAAGAATGTTGAGCACTGCAGTCCAGCAACATTTGGAGAGTCACCACTTGCACACCCATTCTTATACACTTACCTGGAACTAAGACCCACTTAAAATGATGGGGCTTGCTCCTGAGTATACCATGGCAGGGCTTGATATATAACCCATCTATACTATCCCAGTATGGTGAAGGGTTTGGGGAGGTGTACAGAGGATCAAACTGTGTATTGATTGACCTCATTCTGAAGAAACAGGAACAACCCTGTAGCATCTTAAAGACTAGCACATTTATTATAGCATGAGATGTCAGAGACCTATGTTATTCTTAGAAGCACCACAGGACTCCTTCTTGGTTTTGCTACAACAGAGCAACTCCTGTGTCCCTCTGGATACTAGTTTCAGAGACCTTGTATATTTTGATGCATCCACTATCCTTTTTCTTAATGGCAGATTGAGATCAACAAGCAAAACCAGGCAAATCTGCTCTATTTATTTGCACAATTTACATTGGTTGGAGAATTTCACTTTCATGTTTCTCCACTATGCAGAATGCCTTGGTTATAGCAAGCAGTAGTAACTAATTTTAAAAGTTAAGAAATATCATCCACATTATACTACTACAGGCAGATAGAAGCATCTCCTTTTTGATAACAACCTGAATGAAAATAAGAGTTCATAGGTCTCCTCACACTCACAAAAACTGAAGAGAGATCCCTGTTTTCTTCAAGTTAGCAATGATAACATCCAGTTGATCCTCACTGAAGGGACTGCCAAGGTCAGTAAAAACCTCAATGTGTCGCTTGTCGTATTTTTTCCCTCTTAAAGGAAGACCAAAACAAAACAATCAATATCAAGAATAACCAGCTGCAAAACAGAAATAATTTTTAAAAATATAGACTCAGATTTCCAACTACATATACTTAACAAAAATCCATAGTCAACATACACTGCACACTGTGTAACTAAAATATGTTCCTTTTTATTGTAGAATTGTTGTTGGATATTCTGAACTGTCAGGTAAGGCAAAACATAAAACTATCCTCTCTCTCTCTCTCTCTCTCTCTCTCTATATATATATATATATATATATATATATATATATAATTGAAAAGGAGGAGAACAATCAATTACCAAGCATGAGTAGAGCCAGCCTTGGACTACTGAGGTTTAAATGGCTAATGTGGAACAGAGAAATAAACAAACAAAACCAGAACCCAGAGAGTAGGAAACATGAGAATTTGTGTGTTATCTCTGTTACCCTTTAATAAGAGGAAAGCCTACAGTATTGTTAATCTCATTATTTTTAAGAGTCTTGGTAGCTGAGAGTATTACCCTCACCCTCACTCAACCAACAAACCTTCCCTCAACCAAAAAAACCCCAAACACCCTTGTTTATTAATCTGTGTGGTATAAGACATACGGAATTTTGATTTTTATTATAAGCATTTTGTCTTTTGTGGTGACTGGCCAGTCTCCTTCAACATGTCTTTATTATCTTTCTTTTTTAAAGTGTTCCATTATAGTCACTGTAGAATAATATTTTAAATGATACCCTACCATACCATAATATTCAAGTGCTGCAACGCAAGTCAGATCTCTTTTCAAAATCCAGAAAAAACAGCCATGTGCTGAAGTACTTACATTGTCTCTCTTTGAAGCAAGTCCATACACACAATGAGAGCATCGAGAACTAGGCACATTAAGGAGAGACAAGAAGATGTTTTGGTACATCCTAGCCATCACTACATCATTAGTGTAGCAACCCTATAGGCAGAATAGCATTAATTAGCAATTTTGACCCAAGGGGTTGGGGTTGGGGGGAATTGGCCCCAACTCCCCATGCAATTGCCCACCTTTCTCTACACGAATCCCTCCTGAAGAGCAGAACACAGAACTGGATTTCTACATAGAATGCTTCTGCTGCCACTTCCAAACTGAGACAATCCACAAATTTAACACACAATCCCAGCCATATGGAGCAAGATGTTACATCCACTATCTCAGGAATATTGTAATTAGATATGCTGTAGTCCTCCTTAACAATTTAATTACATATAGGAGGTAAAGGTAAAGGTATTCCCCATTGACAAGGTTGTCAAGTCGTTTCCAACCATAGGGAGTGGTGCTCATCTCCATTACCAAGCCAAAGAACCAGCATTGTCAGAGACTACTCTGTGATCATGTGGCCAGCATGATTGCACAGGACACTGTTTACCTTCCCACCAAAGTGGTATCTATTTATCTATTTGCATTTGCATGCTTTCAAACTGCTAGGCTGGCAGAAGCTGGGATTAGTGATAGGATCTCACCCCATCATGCAGCACCCGGGCCTCAAACTGCCAACCTGCCGATCTTGCAATCAACGAGTCAGCATCTTAACCACTTGAGTCACTGCATCCCTGCATATGCATACCTTTTACATATAGGAGGCTGAGAGATAAATGGTCATCATTTCATTTTACAGAACTCTGCCTACATAATCTACTGATGAATAGGAATTACACACCAGGTAGCTTCTATCTACCGTATTTTTCGGCATATAAGACGCTCCAGCATATAAGACGCACCCAATTTTAAAGGAGGAAAATCTAGAAAAAAAAGATTCTTAACCAAATACTGTAGTAAAATATTTTATATCAACTGTATAAAGTTAACAGCAGTTTAAGAACAATTTTAAGTTGTAAATGTAAGTTTAAGCCAGCAGCAGGGCCAGGTATTGCACAAATTCCCTGCCCAACTTTCTTGCAAGTCTCCTGTCGCCTTATGGTGACTCCATGAATTTCTTAGGGATTTCTTAGGCAAGGAAGACTCGAGAAGTGGTTTTGCCAGTTCCTTCCTCTGAAATACAGCCTGCAGCACCTGGGATTCTTTGGCGGTCTCTCATCCAAGGACTATCCAGGGCTGACCCTGCTTAGCTTCCAAGATCAGATGGACTGGTACCTTTGGAGTTTTTAGGCCATTGGCTTATGGAGTAATTTATGGCTTATTTTGACCCTACCATGAGGGTTTTCCTGGCAGATTTCTTCAGAGGAGGGAGTTTGCCATTTCCACCCTCTGAGGCTGAGACAGTGTAACTTGGCAGGGTACTAATCCAGTGCCTTGGAGTAATTTCTGGGTCATTTGGATCCTACCATGAGCGTTTGACTGGCAGATTTCTTCAGAGGAGGGAGTTTGCCATTTCCACCCTCTGAGGCTGAGACAGTGTAACTTGGCCAGGGTACTAATCCAGTGCCTTGGAGTAATTTCTGGATCATTTGGATCCTACCATGAGGGTTTTCCTGGCAGATTTCTTCAGAGGAGGGAGTTTGCCATTTCCACCCTCTGAGGCTGAGACAGTGTAACTTGGCCAGGGTACTAATCCAGTGCCTTGGAGTAATTTCTGGATCATTTGGATCCTACCATGAGCGTTTGACTGGCAGATTTCCTCAGAGGAGGGAGTTTGCCATTTCCACCCTCTGAGGCTGAGACAGTGTAACTTGGCCAGGGTACTAATCCAGTGCCTTGGAGTAATTTCTGGATCATTTGGATCCTACCATGAGCGTTTGACTGGCAGATTTCTTCAGAGGAGGGAGTTTGCCATTTCCACCCTCTGAGGCTGAGACAGTGTAACTTGGCCAGGGTACTAATCCAGTGCCTTGGAGTAATTTCTGGATCATTTGGATCCTACCATGAGGGTTTGACTGGCAGATTTCCTCAGAGGAGGGAGTTTGCCATTTCCACCCTCTGAGGCTGAGACAGTGTAACTTGGCCAGGGTACTAATCCAGTGCCTTGGAGTAATTTCTGGATCATTTGGATCCTACCATGAGGGTTTTCCTGGCAGATTTCTTCAAGGGGGGGACTCTTTCCACCCCCGTCCTGGGTGCTCCAATGGACTCTTCCTGGGATGGGAGGATGTCCTCTGACCCCAGGAAGAGTCCATTGAAGCACCCAGGATGGGGGTGGAAAGAGGAGGAGCACATTCAACTAGCCAGGAAAAGAGGACTCTTTCCACCCCCGTCTTGGCTGCTCCAATGGGCTCTTCCTGGGATGGGAGGAGCCCACTGCAGCATCAAGGCTGAGGTTGAAATGAGGCCTACTTTTAGCCTAGGCCTCGGCAGTTTGCCCTCAGCTTGTATATTCGCTTCATTAGGCGCAGCAACTTCCTCACCCTCGTTTTGGGGAAGAAAAAGTGCGTCTTATATGCCGAAAAATACGGTACTACCCAAAATAAATAAACCTGGATAGCACACTATCTCAAGCACTGGAACCCTCACTGCCTGGGGTCTGAATATATGGACTCTATTCTTAGACCATATACAACCAATAATCAAAGTTATGGGGCACAACTAACTTCCTGAGGAAAATACAATCTACCCACAATTTGAGAATGCCATTCTAATCATGTATGTGGAATCACTGTGCAACAACATCCCATAGAAAGGTGGACTACAAGCCATCAGGTATACAGGCATACCTCTGTTAACAAAGCCTCTGACAATGAAGTTCCTTTTTACAAAGTCTTTTTGTGTCTGCACAGCCCGTTTTCCTCCTTATCCTGTCTAGCTGGAAGGGTTTTTTGTTGTTTTTAATTAGCACTGGTACTAATTAGGAAGAGAGTGGAGAACTGGAGAAACACAGAAATTCAATGTTAGGATGCAGCAGTATGTCTGCAATAAGCAATGCAACAAAGCTTGGCCTGGGGAAAAATGGTACAGTGGGCCTGCCATGCCAGTGGGCTTCAGATCTGCTAATTTTGATGGCCCGCAGATCACCCCACCCTACATAAGTATGTGCATGAATAATATGGGGTGTGACCATCCATGCTTTTTAGCATCGGGGGGGGGGGAGGGGGGAATAGAACCAAACCACCATTAATACAGAGGGCCCACTGTATTCTATTCTAGCCAATCCTTGAAAAATTAGATCTGGCTACGGTGACACATCTTGATTGTTTTCCATTTGGACTATTGCAACATAATGTATCTGGGGCTGCCTTTGGAAACTGTTCAAAAACTTCAATGGGTATAAAATGCTGCCACTAGGCTGTTGACCAGGGTTACAGAGATCACAGAACTCCCCTGTTGAAACGGCTCCACTGGCTACCAGTCCATTTCCAGGCAAAATTCATCATGCTGGTTTTGACCTGTAAAGCTCTACACAGTTTGGTTCCAGAGTGTTTGAAAGACCATATCTCCTTATACAAGCCAATGTCAGCTTTTAAATCTGCAGGGGAGGGCTTTCTCTCAGTCCAAACACCTTTGCAGGCATGGTTGGTAAGGACTTGGCAGAGAGCCTTCTTCACTGAACTCCCTTCCATGGAAGGCTCAGTTGGCCCCCTTCCTGCTGTCTTTCCACCAGCATGTGAAGATGTTTTTATTCAGCCAGTCCTTTGAATTTTAATACCGTAGTAGTAGTGTGTGTATAAAGTGATGGACTGTATTTTTTTTAATCTTTTCATGGAAATTATGTTTTAAATATGATGTAAGCATTTTAACTGATTTTAATCATGCTTTAAAATAATGTTTTTATTTAATTCTTTTTTAACTTTTGTAAATTAATGTTTTAGCTTGATCTTTTTAAAACTATTGTAAGCCATCTTGAATCCCATCTTGGGAGAAAGACAGGATATAAATTCAATGAAGTAAATAAATAAATAAATAAATAAATACTGTAGCCATGTGTGCATGTCTAAAATTGGCAAGGTAAACAGTAGTTTCCTCCAGAATCCCTTACTGAGCATGTGTGAATAGCAAAACAGAGATAAAAGGGGACAGCAGATAAGCTTGCCTCACCAGCTACTCCCAGAATATTAAAAAAGCATAGATCTGTAAGTTCAGCCACCAAAATGGAAATCATAAGAAAAGTGGAGACTGATGAAAGAAAAGTCACTCCTTGATGTATTTTGGTGGAAGCCTTCAAGTCATCTCTAGAAGATTCAAGATGTTTTTGTTTATTTATACAAAGCTTACCCGACCTGGTTGTTTCATTTCACAATGTACATTTTGTTAATTGTGAGCACAAAGTTTGCTGAAACAATGCTGAACTGCTCTTCTTTTTTGTGGCACAGGTGTGGGATCTACTCCTATCCCTTCCATATTATTTCAGCCTTTAGTCTCAAATTTTTTGTTAACGAAATAAAGCTCGGAAACATGCCTACTTTGTTAACTGAGGTGTACCTCTATTTACCATTCTGACTGTGGCTACAGCACACTTAGCCACTAAACTCTGTTACTCTGTACTCTTTCATGCCTCTAGCTACCACTCAGAACACACTACAAGTTGAGTCTCTCTTATCCAAAATGCTTGAGGCTAGAAATATTTTGGATTTTGAACATTTTTGAATTTTGGAATACCTGTATTTGCATGTCTGTAAATAATGAGATATTTTGGAGTTAGGACCCAAGTCTAAACCTGAAATTCATTTATGTTCCATCCTAATACACATAGCCTGAAGGTAATTTTATACATAATATTTTTAATAATTTTGTGCATAAAACAAAATTTGTGTACACTGAACCACAAGAAAGCACAGGTATCACTATTTCAGCCACCCATAGAAAAAAATTGGGGTTTTTGGAGTATTTTGGATTTCAGAATTTCAGATAAGGGAGACTGAACCTGTACTACAACTATACCCAAGAGTCCCATGAGTGCCTGTGAACATGCATGTAACTCCAGACCAGGAAAAACATGAACAAGAGTATACTGGTCAAGCAATAAAGAAGTTTACACATCTGGTAAACTGAGACTTCTGGCAGTTTGCTTAATCATAAGAACTATGAGAAATTATTAAACAGGACAGTTTAAGATAAAAACAAACTCTCAATCCTCCATACAACTGTTATCTGACAAAAAAAGGCATTCAACATTCAGAAAAGATACTGTCGCCTTGTTCAGAGGTAGGCTGAATCACATTTTGTATGTCTTCCAACAAATCAAAATCCGGCAGCATCAGGTGTCTGTGCACAGCAATATGTTGATATTGATCCCCACTGGCAAGACTGTTTGCTGTATTCTCTGTGCCAAACAAAACCAAGGAAATTTCATCTTTACTCTCTGCAAACACCTGGAAATGGTAAAATGATGACAAAGAGAGTGGCATAAACTTTACTACAAAGCCTCAATTATTTGCTAGCTTCATATGTAAAATCTCAATAATTACATCTAGACTTCAGGCACAGCTATCAAACTTGAGTTATGAGGACTACATAATATTGCAGGTCGATATTTGGAAAAATATCTTCAGGCTAAAAAATTCTGTGCCCTAAACAATGTAAGAGATATGCATCCTCTTTTCCTTATAATGAATGTGCCAAAATAACTAACAGAATAGGAGGCTTGTTCTAGGGCAGGTGTGCAAACTCTGCAAGGGGTTTACACCCCCTCTGGCTTGGCTGGACACCCATTCAACACACTTATGGTGGGGGAAACACTTCAAAACGGGATATCACCACTCCTGGTAACCACCAGAGGTCATAATTTACCTTAAAACACTCTTTTAGTTTTAAACTCCCTCGCTGATAATAACTTCTGATTCAGTTGTATGGCTAAAACCTGACTCCCAATGGTGGTGGGGGGTACCCCGACACAGGTGCAAAAATTGCTCCCCACACTCACTTGTGGCAGCTCATCTCTGCTCAAGGAGGAGGGAGAAAGTCATTATTTCTAGTTGCAGCTGCTGAGAAATACTATATTTCCCAAAAGCCCTGACTAGTATGGCCAACTGGTAAGGGATTAAAGAAATTTGCCAGGAAAACCTCCCTAGGGTTGCCATACAGTGGAAATGACTTGAAGGCACACAATAACAATAACAACAACAACAACAACTGATTAAATGAGTCATGGTCCAAAACAATTGGAGGAACTAAGGTTCCCCATCCCTGGCACAAAGGAGGATCTGAACTAGGATCTGAACCCCATTCTAAGCAGCCTGCCAGTATGTTACTACTACTGGTGCCAATTTTTCCACACCTTTTCACTTATATCTTGGCAACTGATGCAGGACCAGGTGTCACATCTTGTGAGGCAATGCTTGACCTAAAGCTTCCTGGTGCCAAACCTGACTATGGACGTTATCACACAGGGCTTAAAGCAGAAAGAATCCACACCCAAACCCGTCGCATTGCGGTTTTTTTCCCATGTGTTCACACGACGTCGCACAGAACCCCGTCCCAACCCCGTCCCAATGCGGCATCATCCCCGTTCTTTTGAATGCCGGTTTCTTGGGGAATTGCAATCGCGCTACTGGAATGATACTGCAATGATACTGCTTTCGCCGTATGTCTGATCACGAGATACGTATCGTAGAGCCCAGGCCCCGCGAAGGCTTGGGAAGGGGTGTGTGTGACAGCCGGCTGTCACACACACACACACCTTCCCAAGAGAGAGCCGCTCTGAGCAGAAGTCCTCAGAGCGGCTCTCTTTCCCGGCTTGGGTTGGGAAGGGGGTGTGTGTGTGACAGCCGGCTGTCACACACACACACACACATACACACACACACACACACACACCTTCCCAAGCCTGGAAGCCTGGTTGCTTTCCTTGGAACGAGGCCGGGCTCGGACCCCGGCCTCCTCCCAAGGAAAGCAACCAGGCTTCCCTTGGGAGGAGGTCAGGGTTGGAGGCATCCTCCGACCCTGCCCTCCTCCCAAGTCCCAAGGGTTGCTGTCACAAGGGGTGTGTTTGACAGCCGAGGCAAGTGACAGCCGCGGCTGTCCTGTTTCTGCGCATGTGCAAGAACATCCTTGCTGGGTTCTGGAAGGGATCTTCTCACTTGTGTGTGAACGGCAGATACGGTTCCCAGGAGCGCATCTATCGCGTTTTTGTTAATTGCGCAATGATGCTAGTTGCGTCTGATAGCCATTTCCGTCTTGTGGGATCTATACCGGTATAGTTCTGGATTGATTCCATATCGCTTTCTTGCCGCTTTGAGACCCGCGTGTGATAACGTCCTATGAGGATGCACCTTGTCTGGGGCTGGAGTCTGAAAAGGTCCTGAAGAGGGCAAAATGGCTGCTGGATGTTCAAGAATATACCCATGCCTGAGTTAGGGCCTTTACAGACTGCCAGAAATAATGCAGCTTGAGGCCACTTTAACTGTCCTGGCTCAGTGCTAAGGAATCATGGAAACTGTAGTTTATTGTGGCACCAGAGCTCTCTGACAGAGAAAGCTAAATGTCCCAGAAAAAAAAATACAATTCCCATGATTCCCTAGCACTGAGCCAGGGCAGTTAAAGTGAACTCAAGTTGCATTATTTCTGGCAGTCTGTAAAGGTCCTTTGTCATAACAACAGACATGGAGTTGCTGCTAAAGACAACAACACTGCAACAAGTTCCCACCCTGCACTGCATGCACTTGATGTTTGTCCACATCTTCATAGCTATACTATGTTTCTTTACACGTTCCCTACAATATTTTATTGATTGCTCTTTCTACGGGTAGGGGAACAACTACAACACAATGATGTCAGAAGATACCCAGTTTCAGTTTATGCTACAGAAGCAGAGCGATTCAACATGGAGGTGCAGTCTGCTGACAATTCTTGTAATGTCTACTGTTGCTCACCAGTAACAGACTACAAGGTGGTTGTTGCTTTTTACCTGCCGTTGCACAAACATTGTCATCACTTTCTTGGCTTGTTCAAAAGGAGACTCCTCTCCAGGGCCAGAATGGCTCATCGAAAAACCAACATCCATACATAGCACCACAGCCGCCTTCCAAAAGAAAGAAGTACAAACAGAATTAGGACATACCTAAGAACAATTTAACATACCTAAGAACAAGCTGAAATAATGCAAGCACACATTTATAACCCTACATAGACTATTCTGGAACTGCAATTCTTGAGATCAATTTTTTCTCCACTCTAAAAGAAATAATGGCATAAATACAGCTGGCAAGGAACAATCCTATATTCAATTACTTGGAAATGAGCCCTATTAAACCAATGTGGTTTACAGTTTATAGTTTCTAAGTGTCCACTAGATTTGGAAGAACATTGTACAACAAAGGTGGGGAGTATTTGAGCCTCTAGATCAGGGGTAGGCAACCTTTTTGAGCCGGGGGCCCAGGTTGCTGTCCGTCAGACAATTGGGGGGCCGGAGCACCAAAAATAAATAAATAAATAAATAAATTTAAAAATTTTAAAAAAATTTAAAAATATGCATGCACATTCTCTCTGGTAAAAGCCCTGTGGAGATTTTGTCAAGAAAACCCCAAGAACAAGTAGTAACAACAATAATAAATATCATCATGGTGGGGGGGCGGGGGGGCGGCAGCAGGACCGGCCTGGGGCCAGTCCAAAGGCCTCGGGGGGGGGGGGGGCTGCATCCGGCCCCCGGGGCTTAGGTTGCCTACCCCTGCTCTAGATGATTTGGACTTCAACTCTTATCAGTTCTGGACAGCACAGTCAATGACAAGGGATGTAAAGAGTTTTTGTTGTTGTTGTGTGCCTTCAAGTCGTTTCTGATATATGGCGACCCTAAGGCAAACCTATCATGGGGTCTTCTTGGCATATTTCTTCAGATGGGGTTTGCCAATGCCACCCTCTGAGGCTGAGAGAGTATGACATGCCCAAGGTCACTCAGCGGGTTTACATGGCCGAGCTGGGATTCAAACCCTGGTCTCCAGAGCCATAGTCCAATGCTCAAACCACTACACCACACCTGAGTTGTACTCAAACAATATCTCATTTCCTGCCTTTGATGTATATGTTTGTCACCTACCATGAAATTATTATTTTGAAAGGCAGGATAAATATGCTTTCAACAAACATTTATTCTGAAGCAAGTCCCACTATGTTCAATAAAACTTATTCCTAATCCAAAAGTGCAAAGAATTGTACTTAAAAGGCATTTCTGAAATCATAAAAAGCCAAGCCAAGCCTGTATCTCTTTTTCCTGGCAAGTCTCCTAAACCTTCAACAGCTGCATACCAAATAGCCATTCAGCAGGCAAAGCTTTCCCGGTACAAATGAGTAATGACAGTAAAAGTTAATGCCACTTTCTGAAATGTCTGCTCGGCATGCAGCTCTTAAGAGGAGCTAAGAAATTTGCTCAGAAGAAAAAGTAAAAAAGAAAGGCAAACCAAAGTTAAGCAGACTGGAACCGTCTACACAAATGATTAGTTTTTCTTTTCCTTATATACCTGGGAACTTCAGCTCCTAGGAGCAGCAACCAGCATGGCTCACAGCAAAGCATTGTGGGCTTTGTTGTCCAAAACATCTGGAAGACCAACAGTTCACCATCCTAGCAAACACCAACAATCCTCCTAAGAACATCTAATGTTGAAAATTACATCTGATGCATTCCAAATTTTCAAAAAGACATTATTACTTTTTGCCTATATAAGCCACCATATCTTTCAAAGCAGAACATTATTACATTTATTACTTTAATTTGCACTTGCAATAATCCTATGAAATTGACATTTGTTGTTTTACTAATACCGAACTAAGATTGAGAAACAACTTGCCACAGGCTTCCCAGAGTGCCAGTTACTCCAGAATAAATACGACCACACTGGAGTCACTGTTGACATATTCATTGAATTACTTATTTTAGATTTTTGTATGTCATTAAAAAAAAAACAACAACTCAAAATGGCTAAAGCTAAAACTGAGGCAACAGGAGAGGTGTGTATGGATATCACTTGTCAAGGGATTGTTACTCCTATGTATAAAAAAACTGTGTCTGTACACTTTAAATATTAGAGAAGTCTTGCTCTCTAGATGTTCCAGCATTCTTGACCATGGCTGATATATATATATATATATATATATATATAGTGTGTGTGTGTGTGTGTGTACACAAACAGTACATCTACTCCACAGAGTTACATTCATTTTATGTCACTTTAATTATCATGACTCCATCCTAGGGAATCCTTGGATTTATAGTTCAGGGATTTATAATTCAGGGATTTATAGTTCATTTATAGTTTACAATTCTCTGGTAGAGAACTCGAGCGGTGTTTGTTGTTGTTGTTGTGTGCCTTCATTTCTGACTTATGGTGACCCTATTGTGAGGTTTTCTTGGCAAGTTTCTTCAGAGGGGATTTGCCATTGCCTTCATTTAAGGCTGAGAGTGTATGACTTGCCCAAGGTCATCTAGTGGGTTTTGTGGCCAAGCTGGGAACTGAACCCAGGTCTCCAAAGTCAGTCCAACACTCAAACCAATATGCCATGCTGGCTCTCCTCTAGTGGTGTCCTTCAGGGTAATAAGTGCAGTACAGCTCTCTAGCAAGGAATTCAAATTGTCTCACCAAACTACAACTCCTAGGATTCTGCAGCATAAAGCTACAATAGATAAAATGACATAAAGTGATATAATTATGAAGCATAGATGCATTCAATGTGTACATTACCTCTGTATGCGTATATATCTTCAAGTTGCCTGTTGACCTATGGTGGCCCCATTAATTTCATAGGGTTTTCTTAGGCGTGAAATATGCTAGGGTTTTGCTAGTTCCTTCCTCTACCTAGTATTCCAATGGTGGGCTCCCATTCAAGTACTAACCAAGGCTGACCCTGCTCAGCTTCTAAGATCAGACAGGGTTTGGTGCTTATGGCATATTTGGGCCCTCCGCATCAATTGTTAACAACTATTGTTGTGTGTCTTCAAATCCTTTCCGACTTAAGGTGAGCCTAAGGCAAACCTATCACAGGGTTTTCTTGGCAAGATTAGTTCAGAGGGGGGTTTGCCTTTGCCCTCCTCTGAGGCTGAGAGAGTGGTACTTGCTCAAGTCAGCCGGTCAGTTTCCATGGCCAAGTGGAAATTCAAACTCTGGTCTCCAAATGTGGGGTGCAATCTTAGTTTCGCAGGGTGTTTCCTTTTAAAGGAAACAAAATATGCAAGTATGAAAGTTAAACTTGTTAAGAGTCTAGCTTTCATTAGCAGAACAACAGAAGTGTGGAGCCTGACTAAAGTATTCTTAATATGCTTTCCTAAAGGATTTATCCTAACTCAGAAAACTCAGACTAACTCAGAAAAAAACAACAAACATGCAGTCTGTAGTTTAATAACAAACAATAATGGCTTTAATAAATGTTTACATAAAATAACTAAAACCCAATCTAACTGGAGATGGTTTGTGTAAGGAGAAATAAATCTCACCATCTTTTAGATAGCAGTTACCAGCAGTTTAGAATCTTTGGAGAGAGTTGTTAAACTGCTTTGCAAGAGTGACAGGAGTCACATGATAGAAAGAATGAAAGAGAGGGAGGGAATCACTAACTAAAAAGAGACAGGAGAATGCAATGCATACTGTAATTCTTCCAACACCAGAGTAATAGTCCAACGTTCAAAGCACTATACCACGCTGGCTCTTCTAATACCCTGTATTTTCATGAAAGGACTCTTTCTATTTCCTAAAAGGATCAGTGTTTTAAAATTTAAGATCCCATAAAATATGATATGTAGAGATGCAGTGGCTCAAGTGGTTGAGACGCTGACTCCGTTGATTGCAAGATCGGCAGGTTGGCAGTTCAAGGCCCAGGTGCTGCGTGATGGAGTGAGCTCCCATCACTGGTCCCAGCTTCTGCCAACCTAGCAGTTTGAAAGCATGCAAATGCAAGTAGATAAATAGGTACCACTTCAATGGGAAGGTAACAGCCACATGACTACCAGAGCAGTCCTTGGACAACGCTGGCTCTTTGGCTTAGTAATGGAGATGAGCACCTCCCCCTATGGTCGGACATGACTTGACATCCTTGTCAACGGGGAATACCTTTACCTTTACCTTTAAAATACGATGTGTTGAATCCTGAGTCAGATTAGGAAACCTCCACTATATCTAATGGGGCATTCATGGAAGGCCAGTTAATACCCCAGAGGACAGATCTGATCAGATTGCAAAACTAACAAAATGCATTTGCACCAGGGATAAATGTAAGGTAGTACACTGAAGAAGGAAAAACAAAATGCACAAATATAGAATGGGTGATACCTGGCTTAAAACGACTGAATGTGAAAACTAGGAGTCTCAGTGGACAACCTCTAAAGTGCGATGCAGTAGCCAAAAATGCCAATATAATTCAACAAAGGTTTCACATTCACACACAGGGGAGTCATAGTATCACCCTGGCTGCATCTGCACTTTGGAAATAACATCTGGTGTTGGCATGTTAGAAGAGAAGCGGCCCTGGTGTGAACTGTTTCTCCCGAATGGGGAAAAGGAGGCAGGTGCGAACTCCTTGGTGCATCTTCTACACCAGGGGTAGGCAACCTTTCCCCTTTAAGGGCTGAGGGACTTCAACTCCCAGAATCCCAGGAGCTATTGGCCAACATGGGACTATTGGCCAACATGGCTGAGGCTTCTGGGAGCTGAAGTCCCTCGGCCCTTAAAGGGGAAAGGTTGCCTACCCCTGTTCTACACTGTAGAAATAATGCAGTTTGGCACCGCTTTAACAGCTGTTGCTCCACCTTACAGAATCTTAGGATCTGTAGTTTTGTGCGGCACCAGCACTCTTGGGCAGAGGAGGCTGAAGACCATGTGAAACTACAAATCTCAGGATTCCATAGGATGGAGCTACAGTGCTTAAAGTGGTGTCAGACTGCATTATTTCTACAGTGTGGATGCACCCTCACTCAGGGCAGTCTGATACCATGTTAACTGCCATGGCTCTACCACCCTGAGGAATCCTGGGATCTGTAGTCCACTGAGATTCTCCGATGATGGGGTGCAGAGATGCAAGTGCTCTGGAGCTTTCTAGTGGAAAATGCTGAACACCTCACCAAACTACAAATCCCTCCATTCCACACCTAAATGTGTGGTGTATTCCTAGATATAATTCATGCCAAGCCTCCCAGGTAAAAGTGGGCAGAAGCGGGATTCACGAGGGTGCTTCTACACTGTAGAAATAATGCAGTTTGACACAGAGTGACCAGATTTCCTAATCGCAAAGGAGGACAAGGCACGGTAAAATGTAGGGCATTCAAGAAAAACGTAGGATATGAGGAACTATTAAGTTAAAAACCTCATATAAATGTTAATCCATGCTTCTTAATGATGCTCAAAATAGAAGATGTTTTCAAATTCCTACTGGACAGAGGTTCAAATGTAGGACATATTCTGGAAAACGAGGACCTCTGCTCCTTCTGGCTGCAAAATGTATGCATTCAAGAAAAATGTAGGACACAACCAAGTAAAAAGATTTTTAAAAAACATGAATATAAGTGTAAATTCATGCTTCTTGTTGATATTTTGGAATTCCTCCTGGACAGAAGGATGGAATGTAGGATATGGCCTGGAAAACGAGGATGCCTGGCTGCAAAATGTAGGACATTCAGTGAAAAAATAGGACATTGCCAAAAAAAAAAAGCCATTAAAAAAAGCTAAATACACTCATATAAAGATAAACCCATGCTTCTTGGTGATGCTCAAAATGGAGGACATTTTTGGAATACCTCCTGTGGGCAGAAGGCTGAAATGTAGGGCAGGTCCTGGAAGAAAAGGAGGACGTGTCTGGTCTGAGACCACTTTAAGCCCTGCAACTCCATCCTATGGGATCCTGGGATGTATAGTCTTACAAGGCCTTCAGCCTCCTCTGCCAAAAGAGTGCTGGTGCCTCACAAAAGTACATATCCCAGGATTCTGGGGCATGGTGCCACGGCAGCTAAAGCGGTACCAAACCGCGTTATTTCTACAGTGTGGATGCACCAAGGAGGAGTCCTCACCCACCTCCTCTCCCCCATAGCCGCTTCTCTTCTAACAGGCCAAGACTAGATGTTGTTGTTGTTGTTGTTGTTGCTGCTGCTGCTGCTGCTGCTGCTGTTTTTCCCCTTTCTTCCCATGTTACCTTTGCGCGGGACATGATGCTGAGCCGGATCCACTCCGCTTTGGCTTCTCTTTCTCTTTCCTTCCGGAGTAAACCTGACCCGCCTCCTCCTGTGCGGCGCCTGAAGGAAGGCGGTAGCGACACCTAGTGGCCGCCCTCAGGAAGAGAGTTGGGCCCTTTGTGGGCCTTCAAGGAGTTTCTGACTTAAGGCCCCCCTTTCAAGGGCAGAAAACCTCACAGACCTGGAAGGCCTACTAATAAAGGCCTTTGCAGACTGCCAGAAATAGTGCAAATCGAGTCCACTTTAACTGCCCTGACTCAGTGCTAGGGAATCATGGGAAGTGTAGTTTATTGTGGCACCAGAGCACTCTGACAGAGAAGGCTCAAAGTCTCAGAAAAAATACAATTCCCATGATTCCCTAGCACTGAGCCAAGACAGTTAAAGTGGACTCAGTTTGCACTATTTCTAGCAGTCTGCAAAGGCCTAGGGAAGAGCAAAGAAGAAAGTGCAAAGGCACTTCCTCCCTGGAAGCCAAAATGACCAAACTGAGATTGTCATACTTTGGACACATTATCAGAAGGGAGGACTCATTGGAAAAGACAATAACGCTGGGGAAGGTGGAGGACATTCACAAGTTCCACCTACACAATGATGAATTAGAAATAGTAAAGAATTCCCATACCTGGGATCAAACATTGATAGAAATGGGGACTGCAGTCAGGAAATCAGAAGAAGACTAAGAATAGGGAGGGCAGCCATGAAAGAACTAGAAAAGATTCTAAAATGCAAAGATATACAACTCAGCACTAAAGTTGGAATCATACAAGCCATTGTATTCCCTATTACCATGTATGGATGTGAGAGCTCGACAGTTAAGAAAGATAGGAAGAAAACAATTCATTTGAGATGTGATGCTGGAGAAGAATGCTGAGGATCCCGTAAACAGCCAAAAGGGCAAACCAATGAGTCCTAGAGCAGATCAAGCCGGAAACCTTCCTGGAAGCCAAGATGACCAAACTGAGGCTGTCGTACTTCGGACACATCATGACAAAGGAGGACTCACTGGAAAAAACAATAACGCTGGGGAAGGTGGAGGACATTCACAAGTTCCACCTAGACAATGATGAATTAGAAATAGTAAAGAATTCCCATACCTGGGATCAAACATTGATAGAAATGGGGACTGCAGTCAGGAAATCAGAAGAAGACAGGGCCTTTACAGACTGCCAGAAATAATCCAGCTTGAGACCACTTTAACTGTCCTGGCTCAGTGCTAGGAAATCCTGGGAATTGTAGTTTATTGTGGCACATGAGCTCCCTGACAGAGAAGGCTAAATGTCTCAAAAAATACAATTCCCAAGATTCCCTAGCACTGAGCCAGGGCAATTAAAGGAGTCTCAAACTTTATTTGAGATTATTTCTGGCAATCTGTAAAGCCCCTAAGAATGGGGAGAGTGGCTATGAAAGAACTAGAAAAGATCCTAAAATGCAAAGATATTATACAACTCAGCACAAAAGTTAGAATCTTACAAGCCATTGTATTCCCTATTACCATGGATGGATGTGAGAGCTGGACAGTTAAGAAAGATGATAGGAAGAAAATCAATGCATTCAGAGGAAGGTTTGCCATGGTCACCCTCTACTGAGGCTGAGAGAGTGTGACTTGCCCAAGGCCACCCAGTGAGTTCCCATGGCTAAGCTGGAACTCCAAACCATGGTCTCCTGAGTCGCAGCAGTCCCAACACTCAAAGAGTGCTGATGTCTCTTTAATTGCCTCAGCTCAATGCTATGGGATTTTGTGATCTATAGTTTTGTGAGACATTTAACCCTCTCTGTCAGAGAGCTCTAGGAGTGCCGCAACAAACTATACCTCCCAGGATTCCATAGCACTGAGACATAGGAATTAAAGCGGTGTCAAACTACATTAATTCTGCACTGTGGCAGCAGTGAGTGTGTAGCACCTTAAAAGATTAACTTTTTTAAAAAAAATGGTAGCATAAATTTGTGGATTAAATACCTCAATAGCAAATGAACTGGGTAACATAATAGTCTACAAAGTGTTGTTGTTGCTGTTGTTGTGTGCCTTCAAGTCATTTCTGACTTATGGCCACCCTATCATGGGATTTTCTTGTCAAGTTTCTTCAGAGGGGGTTTGCCATTGTCATCCTCTGAGGCTGAGAGAGCGTGACTTGCCCAAAGTGACCCAGTGTGTTTACATGGCCAAGCTGGGATTCGAACCCTGGTCTCCCTGTGTCCTAGTCCAATGCTCAAACCACTGACACCACGGTGGCCCTTATGTTTTCATGAAAGCATCATGGAGAACTCTGTTGTTTTTACTGCAATGGACTAATACAGGAAATGGTAATTTTTTTCTTTGCTTTTTGTTTTGCGTTTCAAGACGGCTTTTATAATTTCAATAGATATTCTTAATTTTATTTTTTTAAATATTTTAATGCATAATTTTCTCTATTCCAGCAGTCCTTGGAAATTTCATAGGCGAGGCTTGAAACCATCCCACACAAAAGCCTAACTGTAAAAGGCTGCATCCACACTGCAGAAATAAGCTGGCTTGATACCACTTGAACTGCCCTGGTTCAGTGCTAGGGAATCCTGGGAATTGTAGTTTATTGTGGCGCCAGAGCTCTCTGATAGAAAAGGCTAAATGTCTCACAAAACTGCAGTTTCCACCATTACCTAGCATTAAGCTAGGGCAGTTAAAATGGTTTCAAACTGGATTATTTCTGCAGTGTGCTTTGGACCAATGATTCCACTATGATTCCAGGGTTAAAGGTTAACCAGGCCAAGGTGCCTTTTGCACCACAATTTGATAGTATGATGATTTCACTTTAACTGCCATTGCTGTCTCCTACGTACTTGTTGGATCTGTAGTTTGATGAGGCACTCTCAGGCTGACAGTTCTAAACATCCCTCCCCTAAACTGCAAATCCCAGGATTCCAGAGAGTGCAGCCATGGCAATGAAAGTGGAATCGTAGTGTTATTTGTGTAGTGCGAAAGGGTCTCAGTGGTCCCAACTTTGGGATCTTGGGATATGTAGTTTAGGAAGAGGTATTTAGAATGCTCAGCCAGAGAACTCACCAAACTACAAATCTCAGGATTCAATAGGATGCAACCAGGAGAATTAAAGTGGGACCATAGCATTATAATTCTGTAGTATTAAAGGGCTCTGGGTGTAGACCCAAATAGTTGAATATCAGCCACGGCCCATTTCCTTTGCTTCATTTATGAGGTTTGTCTGGAGACTATTCAAAAGATGGCACAGTGTTTTGTGACTTTTCAGTTGGCCTGGTTAAAAAATAATACTGTATTACCCTAAATGATTTTGATTTTAAAAGATTCCACTCGCCATCTTGAATCTTTTCATTTGTCCACACAATAAAAAGGTTGTTTTTTAAAAAAAAACTGTGAGTTGTTGTTGTTTTTTAATTAGTATTTGTAAAGCCATTTTGGATATATTGTGGATCAACAAAATAGGATGTTTTGGAGATATACAGTGGGCCCTTGGTATCTACTGGGATTTGGTTCCAGGACCATCTATGGATACCAAAATCTGTGGATGGTCAAGTCCCATTTAATAAAATGGCATAGTAAAATGGTGTCCCTTACACAAAATGGCAAAATCAAGATTTGCTTTTTTTAGGATTTATATCTTTTGGGAATATTTTCAATCTGTGGATGGTTGAATTAAACAGAGAGTCTGTGAACATTTAGAAGGGAGTGCCATAATCTCTAAAAGTCAAAATGGGTTTCTCAAAAACAAGTCATTCCAGACTAATCTGATCTCTTTTTTTGATCAAATTACAAGCTTGTTGGATGAAGGGAATGCGGTAGAAATACATGTCTTGGTTTCAGTAAGGCTTTTAGCAAGGTCCCTCATTCTTGCAAACAAGATAGTAAAATGTGAGCTAGACAATAAAACTGTTAGGTGGATTAGTAATTGATTGACCGACCGAACCGAAAGGGTGCTCAGCAATGGCTCCTCTTCATCCTGGATTAGATGAAAGAATAGGGGGCATGCTTCTCAAATTTGCAGATGACACCAAATTAGGAGAAATAGCTAATACTCCAGAAGACAGGATGAAAATTCAAGATGACCTTAATAGATTAGAAAGCTGGGCCAAAGCTAACAAAATTAATTTCAACACAGAGAAATGTATGGTACTGCACTTACGGCAAAAAAATGAAATGCACAGATATAAGATGGGGGACACCTAGCTTAATATGACTACATGTGAAAGGGATCTAGGAGTCCTAGTAGACCACAAGTTGAACATGAGTCAACAGTGTGATGCCGCAGCTAAAAAGGCCAATGCGATTTTAGGCTGCATCAGTAGAAGTATAGTATCTAGATCAAGGGAAGTAATAGTGCCACTGTATTTTGCTTTGGTCAGGCCCCACCTGGAATACTGTGTCCAGTTCTGGGCATCACAATTCAAAAAGGATGTTGAAAAGGATGTTGGAGTGTGTCCAGAGGAGGGAGACTAAAATGGTGAAGGGTCTGGAAACCATGCCCTACGAGGAACAACTTAGGGAACTGGGTATGTTTAGCCTGGAGAAGAGACAGTTAAGAGGGGATATGATAGCCCTCTTTAAATATTTGAAGGGATGTCATATTGAGGAGGGAACAAGCTTGTTTGCTGCTCCAGAGAACAGGACTCGGAATAACGGATGCAAGCTATAGGAAAAGAGAATCCACCTCAACATTAGGAGGAACTTCCTGACAGTGAGAGCTGTTTGACGGTGGAACACTCTCCCTCGGAGAGTGATGGAGTCTGGAGATCTTTAAACAGAGGCTGGATGGCCATCTCTCAGGGTTGCTTTGATTTTGGATTCGTGCATGGCAGGGGGTTGGACTGGATGGCCCTTGTGGTCTCTTCCAACTCTATGATTCTATGAATCTGTGGCTAAAAAAATCTGTGGATATAGAGGGCCAACTATTGAGTTACTATAAATCCAGATTTTGTTGGACTACAACCTCCATCATGTCTCACCTTTAGGTCGGCTGACTAGGGCTGACAGGAGTTGCAGTCATAGGACGTTATCACACGGGGTCTAAAGCAGCCCCATGCCTGCACCATCGCTGCATCATTCTGGATCCTTTGCCCCATGATCAGATGACGTCGCAGCAAACCCCGCCCATCCCTGCATCATCCCTGCGCCATCGCTGCATCATTCCAGCTCTTTGTAATTCCTCTTTCAAAGAGGAATTACGGCTGCGCGACCAGAATCATTCCGGTATGGTTCTGGATTGATTCCATGCTGCTTTTCTTGCTGCTTTGAGACCCCTGGTGTGATAACATCCATACAGTAGTCTGAAAGGTGCTACAAAATCTGTCTACATACTGATTCTACAGACTAACATGGCTATATCTTTGAATTCTAATGCTAATGCTATTTACACTTATCAGGAGTAAAACTTATTAAACTCAATAGGGCTTCCTTCTGAATAGACATGTTAAGATATTGCACAATTGATATCATTATTGTTTAAATGGTCTTTACTGCAATAAGAGAGTATTTTTGTTCAGTAACAACTTTTTTACACATGACATGAGAGGAAGGCCAGATTTGCCAGATGAGGTACCGTTAAGGCTTCCATCATGGACCTACTTTCCTGGGCGCCATAAACCCCATTAAACTGCGGCCAAAGTATATTAAAAACTGATCATTGCTTTCATTTTTCCTTTCATAGAAGCAAATTTGCAATCTCACAGAAGTTCTCCCATGTTACACTGCTTACCCAAGCATTTTCCCTGCCTCAAGTCAGCCAGGAAAATATTTTCAAACCTGACTCTATTATATCTGCATGATACCTGTGCTTAAAAGTTCATATTTGTCCTCTTCACAACTTCGAACTAATAAATGTGTATCTTAAAATCTTAGGCAGCATCCTTAAAATAAAATGTGGATGAGGTTCTGGTACCAAAGGACCGTTTTGGGTTTTTTTGTTATTGTTCTGAGCCTTCAAGTCATTTCAGACAGCTGTTTGAAAATAATACATATTTACACAGTTAATTAAACTAATGAAAAATTAAAAATTCCTCTATTGTCAGGAAGAATTCATCTTAATTATTTTTCCAAAGGATTAAGTAGCTGATTTTTAGCTTTTGACCCAGAAAGCTTTGCAGATTTTTGAATCATGAATTTGAGATAAATTCAGCAGATACTGATCAAGTGACTGATGTTACCCCTGTTTAATATTTAATACTAATTTTCTACCAATAGAGGTCTAATAACAAAATCAGTGTGACGTGCTGGATTTTTATTTTAATTCTCTTGATGAAATTATCTGCAAATCATTTCTTCCTGAACATTATCACTACCCCAACATGTTTGTTTATATAATATCATAGAGGTGCCTCTGTTGAATACATATAGGCAATTAGCACCACCATTACTTCCATTCCCCTCTTGGGTCTCTTTACCCCGTCTTGGAAATCCTTGCTAATCATTTCAAATTAAATGTTTAGCATTGATCCTCCCTCCTGGATGTGGCGAATTTACATGGAACTTCATTGTAGAAGAGCTATCAAGTTTTGATTAATGGGCGTCATTTGGAAATACTAAGATAGATTCTTGGCCCATTTTAAAAACTAGATGCCTTTGCTATAATGTCTGCCAGGAGGGAGGAACTAGATTAAATTACAACTTTCATTTTGCAGAGTATGCCAACCTACAGATAGTGATAGATTGGCATGATATATATATTTTTTAAAGGAACTACAGCCATTTCTGCTGTTATGAGCCTTCAAGTGAACTCCAATTCATGGCAACCTCATCATAGGTTTTTCTTGGCAATATTTATTCAGAGGAGGTTTGCTATATAGTTCTCCTTTTAGGCTGAGACTTTCCCATTTGGGCTTGACTTGCTCAAAGTCACCCAGTGGGTTTCCAGGGCTGAGCGAGGGAGGATTTGAACCCTTGTCCGCCAACAGTCTAATCCAACACTCAGACCACTGCCCCACTCTGGTCACAATGATGGAGCTCTGATAATCTCAGGAGGAATCTTGTTTCCCATAAAACAAAGGTGCCCTTGTTAATCTAAAACAAAGCCTTCTAGAGCAAGTACAGCCTTGGGCTGAAGCAATGACACAAGAAAGACTGTCCAAGCTTAACTTGGCTGTCTTACCAAGGAATAAAAAAATAATGGGCTTCCAGTTGCATCCCAAGAAAGGATGCATTATCTCCAGAGCCACAGCTGTGATGCTGCAGGACTCTGTAGTCCACCGAAGCATGAATAGATCCTGTGTACAGTTAAAGCAAATCCATTTCTCCATGTTGTAGCTTTGGGAGCCTAATGCAGAGTGCCCAAATCTCTAATGGAAGAGAAACGAGGCAGATGAAAACGTGAACAATTGTGGACAGGGGGAATCCACTCCAGACATTTTATTAAAATAAATGACTGCAAGGCCATGAAAGAATTAAGCTTTCTTAGACTGGTGAAAGGTCTTTAGCAGGAAAGCGAACTGCTTATAGGATCTGAGAAACAAAAAGAGAACTTAAAGATACTTCCAGTTGGAGAGTCGGTCACAGTGCAGGATTATGCCAGTTCCCACTGGTTCTGTTAATCCTGACAAGAGACTGACTCAGTTTTAGCAGATACCTGTATGGATGATGCTGTTCAAAGAACTGACAAGGGATTCTTGAGCAAAAGACTGCATTAATTTGTTCCTGTTCCTGCTCCTGCTCCCAAATGTATTACTTGCAGCACTTCTTTGTTAGGCACTAAAAGTGCTTGTTGCTGGTCATCTCTAAGAACTAGAGTATGACACACTGCTGCTCCCCATGTTTTTTGGTTATGGTTAGTTGTTTGTGTGAATTAGCAGCATCTGCCCCAACAACAAACGTCGGCATCTCCAAATCCTACACATTACCCCTTATTTGAGTCAGGGGGAAATAAAAATATCATACACTAGGAAAGGCTAAATAGCATATCCTTCTTGTGTGCCTTCAAGTAGTTCCTGACTTACGGCAACCCTAAGGTGAACCTATTACAGGGTTTTCTTGGCAAAAATTTGTTCAGAGGGGGTTTGCCTTTGCCTTCCTCTGGGGCTGAGAGTGTGATTTGTTCAGTCACCCAGTGGGTTTTCATGGTTGAACAGGATTTGAACCCTGATCTTCAAAATGGTAGCCCAACACTCAAACCACTACACCACACTCCATCTAAATAGCACATATTTTGTTCTAATTAGCATGGGACACACTCCACTAAGTTTTCTCCAGTCACACTTTTTGAAATACAAGCACACTGGTTCATTTCAACAGGGCTGGAGCAGAACTTCCCAGGGGCTTGTAGATTTTCCTGTGAGCTATGTCCTTGGGAAGACCACCTCTGCTGAAGTACACTCTCGGCTATACATCCACACCACTGATGTTGCTTGTCAGACAAACAGCCTTTCCCATGTGAAACTAAATGACCCCAAACATATCAAAATATGCTTATGAGTTGCTCAGGTGCCTTTAAAAATAACTGCATTCTGGAATGGTATTTCCAAGGATAAGTCTGACCCAAGCTTTCACTAACTGCCCTTTGGTTTATTAACATACAATGGATTTCTTTAGACAGACTGGGCATAATGAGAGTTTTTTTGTACATAAGGAGAACAGAATGTGTCCTGGATGGCAATATACTGGGAACACTTTATTCCTATATATATATATATATATATATATATATATATTATTTTTATTTTGAAATTGGAGCGATTTTATTGTGAAGCCTGAAATGTCCTTGCCTTCTTAAATAATAAACTATTTGTCTTTTTTTCTTCTTAATTTTTACTGATTTTGGAAAATATTTTGAACTTTTGTTTCAAAAATATTTTTAAAATAGTCATTGGGCTTTTAAGTTTTTGTTTGTTTGCTTGCTTGCTTACTTTTTATGGAAACCAGCTGAGAATCTTTAACTATCCATTGGAATGCTAGATATAACTGGACTTCCCTAATAGCTGCACATGTACAATCCTTAAGATAGATGATCTAGAGAGGAAACTAGAACAAATTACCGGTTAATATTTAATATAATATCTCACATGTTCTATTTGTCATTTATTATGCCTTGATTAGCTAACTTAACTAACTTTGATAATTATATTTTCAGGAGTAGATGTATTGGCCATATAGCAAAGTAAAATAACACCCCACAAAATCCACAAAACAGTTATACCTTTATTCAGCCATCCAAAATGCACAAAATACATGATGCAAGCTTTCAAAGCACAACTGGCTTCATCATCAGGCAAAAGTGTTTGAAAAATCACACAGGGGAAATTCTTTAAAAAAAAAACCATGTTAGTCACAGGCTTGTATTTTGTCAAGATGCTGATGTTGTGTTATTCTGTGTTGAGATGGTGTGAAGGCATATCTATGCAGGAAGGCCCTTCCTCTTTCTGGCCATGTGGCACTGGAAACAAAGCATTCCAGAGTCCAGGAGATAAAATTTGAATTCCATTTGCAATACAAAAAGGTACTTCCTCTGATCACTTTGATCATTATTATTTTATCATTGTGTTTACGATGTCACACTCTTTACTTCTTGCAGGGGAAGTAACTTTTCTTGTTCTGCTTTGATCATTATTATCAGTATTATCTTAAATGTAATATATCCGTCTTGGTGAAGCTGTGGCACGCGTGCCCTCTCTGGCACGCAAAGCCGTCTCTGAGGGCACATGGCAGCCACAGCAAGTAGGAGTGGGGCGTGTGTGCTTGACCTGGCTCCTTGTCGTGGCTTGGTTTGCCTTGGGAGAACTTGGCCACAGCAAGGAGAGCCAGACAGCCATGGCCAGTCAGCCCCGTTCCTTGCCACAGCTCACTTCTCCCACGGAAAAATGAGCCGCAAAAAGGAGGGGACATGTGCGGGCCTTCTGGGTGGAAGTTCCGTACTTTTCAGCCAGAAGGCCTGCACCTTGCTATGGGAATCTGAGAACTGTAGTTTTGTGAGGTGTAGTGAGGCCATTCATGGGGTTTTCTTGGCAAGATTTCTTCAGAGGAAGTTTGCCATTGCCTTCCTCAGAGGCTGAGAGAGTGTGATTTCCCCACGGTCTCCCAGTGGGTTTCATGTCCGAGATGGGATTTGAGCCCTGGTCTCCAGTGTCACACGCTCAAACCGCTGGCTCTCTTTGTTCTTGTTATTGTACTGTGCCTGCTGTGCTTTATTATGCTTGTTGTTGTTGTTGTTGTTGTGTGCCTCCAAGTTGTTTCCAACTTATGGGTCTAGAGCACCATCTCTCCTTTCCGAGCGCCGGTTCCTGAAGACCCTAACTATCATGGGGCAAGCTTCGTCAGAGCGGGATTTCCATTGCCATCCTCTCTCTGAGGCTGAGAGAGCATGATTTGTGTGTGTAGTGCCTTCAAGTCATTTCCGACTTATGGCAATCCTAAGGTGAAACTATCATGGAGTTTTCTTAGCAAGTTTTGTCACAGGGATTTTGCTATTGCTAGCCTGAGAGAGTGTGCCTTGGGTTCCCCCCGGAATTCCCACCCCTGAAAGTCCAATCCCCAAAAGTCCCAGCCCCAGCACCCAGTGACACCCGGTACAGGAATGCCACTGAGTTTGGGCACTCGGTCTCTAAAAGATTCACCAACACTGTAATATATTGTTTTCACCACCGTTCATTCATACTGATTACTTCCCATCATTTTGTCTATATTTCTATACATGTTAAACTGATTTTGCGATGTGGCTCTAACATGAATGGTCACTGTCCATAACCTCATTGGAGCATGAACCCACCTGGGCTCAATACAGACTAAGAGAAAACTTTAACCTAACAAAGGCGGAGATCCCAATCACAGAGAAGAGCCACTGCAGACATTACAGACAAATGGAAAAGGAAGACCACTGAGGGGCATACTTCTGATTTTATCCATGGAGGAGAAAATGTCTATTATTGCCCAATGGATAAGAACAAGAAGTATAGGGGAAAGGATCCAACTTCCCCACTTTGTGGACTTTCCAAAGCTGTTAGTACACAGTGTTAGCGAATGTCCTCCATTTTTCTTGGTATTTTAAAAGCATGTGGAGTTCCCTATGACCCCAGCCTGACCCTTGGGAGATGGCAGCCATAATCCCCTCAATGTAAAGTCATGTAGGCACTGCTGGAGTTGCCCAAGACCCCTAGAGATTTCCTGAACAGGCAGGTTTGGGAGTTGCCCTTGGGAATATCCCATTATCCTGGACAATGGTGTGTTTGTCTTAAGTCTCACACTTAATGGGACAGTGATCAGATTTGATTGCACCCCTTTCTCTAGCTTCCCTTCCTTGATAGTTTTGAAGCCAAATGCATCGTTTAGGCTATGCTCATACTTAGGAAAACAAAGATAAGCTCGTCAAGCCTTTGTCCTCCAATTGTTAGGCTCATAGCTAGGAGCAGGAATTGCCCTTAAAAACCCCTGGATTTTGGCAGTCCATGTGCTACCTTGGAAGTGCATGCTGTATCTCTGTTGGTCTGCGCTCTGAGATAGTTCCCACGACCCCCCCTCTTGCCGGTCGTGCCCTTCCACTGAATCCATCCGCATTCGCTGCCAGAAGTCCGGAGGAGCCTCTCGGGCATAAGTATATCCCTCTTACCCTGGTCTCCCTCTCTGCTTTCCCCACTCTCTCTCCCACTTATCCTTCTAGTGTGTGTGTGTGTGCCTTACTTGGATGTTTGCTGATTGTGTTAATATGTATTTTAGACTTTAAATTGGAGTTTGGTCCGTCTCAGCGTCATTCCCTGCCAGATTTCTTAAGTCTCTGGTATACACCTGGATAGATCTCGTGAAGCGAAGTTGGGCGTTTCACTCTCGCACATTTGAGCTAATTATAAAATCCCAAAAAATAGACTTGTTTCTCAACAACAGGATGATAGGCATGAGGTAGGACAGAGACTAACACTAGTGAAGGGGAGATTGGACTTTGGTCTCTCCCCAAACAGGTCCATACCCCTGAATACATCACCCCACTCTATGAATCAGCTTTCTGGCAGTCAAGTGGGCATGCTAATGACTACATTTTCCATCTGGATGGCTAGTTGTCTGGAGAGCAACAGGACCAGAGACAATAATCAAGGTAGGGCTTGGGATCTTCAGCCCCATTGATTTCAACAGATCTGTTCTGAGTGTGACTAAATCTGGAATATACTGTCCTGTATTCTCTGTAACTGAAAGTACCCATCACTTCAAGAACTTATGCTATAAGAATGAGATTTGTCAAAGCACTTATTTATTTACATAATTTATATCCTTTGCCTCCAACATAAATATCTAAGAGGTTTAGGCATTTCCACAACTAGTTGTTGTATTCTAAATCTCAGGCTTAACAAAGGAATTTTATCGGAAACAAAACCTCTTTTCTTCTCATTGTAATTCATTCAAATGCTCCTTCTAGGAAAACCAAGTAAGACAGTGACAGACTCTTCTGGTACTGAAATAATCACAGACAGACTTTAAAGCCAGAGTAACAGTTCATAAATCTTCTATGTTTCATCTCTTTGTGTTTTCTGCTGTTGCTTGGCCTTAGTAAAAAAAAATAATAATACTTCAGTGGAATGTGCAATGACAATTGTTTTGGGACTTAAAGCCATGAAATCAAGTTGGCATGAATCTCAGTACAGGGATACTTAAAGTGAGTATAAGGGAAAGAGAGAATAAAAGAAGAAAACATGTGAAAGAATAAAGCACATACTACTATCCACAGCACTTTAATACAAGTCGAGCAAGGGAGAACTGTGGTACACTTTGAGGCTGGAGATCAAAGACAGAGAGGTGGAAATCAAATAAATATTAAGAAATGCATCTTTATACCTCCCAGTACAAACAGAAGAATAACTATACATGTTCAGTTTGTAAACCTCTTTGGGGAAATACATACAGATGTAGCATTAATACTGGAGCCATGGTGAGTTTTTCTCCAACTTCGTCCCACCAGGACTGTCCCAAGGCATTATTTTGCTGCATGAAGTGGAGGGACCAATCCCATTCCCCCTGGCCAAGGTGCACAGTGCACACGACTGGTCAAGTTTTGACATATCAGGCAGAAAAATCCCTGAACTCTCACTCCCCCTGCCACCACTAAGTAAATAATGAGTAACTGCTGATAAAATTTGCTGTTCCTGTTAGAATATGGATGGGTTATACAGTCAAAGGTGAAATGTAGAGATGTGTGTCTGGAAATTTCCTCTTGAGAACAACATCTAGAGAAACAAAGTGAATCTAACACCAGATGGCCAAGAAGACATAAACATGTATTTTCCCAAAGGTACATACAACTCATGGACACAGATTTTGTTATGAAAAACAAGAGATATCAAAAAGGTAAATATTGTTAGGCTTGGGAAAATAGTCACGTGGTGGATGATGGACAGCAAGAGGCTGGGTTAATATACATCATACAGGCATTATCCAATTAACATAAGGTTAACACCTAAAAGGTGGAGTATGGGAAGGGCCTAGAGAATACTTTGTTTTAAGAATGATTATTGTTCAAGATATGAGTGCATGAGTGCGTGAGCATGTCTGTCTGGCAGTGGTTTTAACTGCAACAAGTTTGAGATCCTAATGCTTTTGGGATTGTTAAAGATGTAATCTTTCATGGCTGAACTGGACAAGTTCATCACAATGGATTTTACTTAGCTATCTTATTTTTACTTTTGTAAGCATTAATAAACTATGCTTTTGGACTTTACAATGTGTCTTCTTGACTGAGGAAGACAGGATCCTGAAGAAAGGAAGCTGAGCCAGTTGACGGTAAGAGTTACAAAGTGGCTGTGGATCACAGCAGCCAGCTTGTCCTGCAGATTCTGCTGGGTGCCAAAGAGCATCACTGCAACACCCATCATCCACACACTGACAGTTCCTTTGTGTCACCCACAGTCAGCTGCCTGAAGTGACTGCTTCAGTCTTCCCAATTGCAGGACTGGCCCTACTTATCTCCTTCACAATGTAAAGGACAGGCAAACCAGTGAATCAAACACAGATTGTGTCCACGCTACATAGGTATATAGCAGTGTGATCCCACTTTAGCCGCCACGGTCCCATCCTATGGGATCCTTCCTGCATTTTATCGTTTGGTGAAGTACTTGGCATGCAAGTATGCTTCAATGAATGAAGCTTTGACTATATATATATATATATATATATATATATATATATATATTCTCAGGGGTAGCTGTGTTGGCCATGCAGCAAAATAAAAGACAGGTAGTACAATTTCAACTCCCATTACCAACAGAAACATTGTTTAGGTATATCCAGATGTAATGGCACAGATACTCCTTGGGAAATTCAATCTTCTTTGCCTAACAGATAGCTTCACACAGGACATGGACAAGTGGATCTCCAAAGTTACTTTTCTGTTGCTAATGGAGCTGAACCTCTATTCTCTCTTTTATTGCTCTTTGTCCCTAGTTCTTCCATGGTCAATAAGGG
Source organism: Phrynosoma blainvillii (assembly GCA_026167975.1). NCBI lineage: Eukaryota > Metazoa > Chordata > Lepidosauria > Squamata > Phrynosomatidae > Phrynosoma > Phrynosoma blainvillii. The sequence goes on along the minus strand of JANUYF010000001.1, from coordinate 303,916,774 downwards.
GAGTGGCAGCTGTCTGTATTGAAATCCCTCAATACCAATATAATATACCAATATAATATATTTGGGGGGGGTTGTTGTTGATTGTATGGGTGTATTCTTTTAATTGTAAGCTGCCTGGACAGCCTTGCTAAAGGCGGGGTATAAATAAAGTGTTGTTGTTGTTGTTGTTATTATTATTATTATTATTACCACCTTAACTAAGATTTGAGACAGAATGGAGGCCTATGATGCCAACATTGTCACCATTTTCCTCTTGTCTGGTTTTTAATATCTTTGCTTGATGAAAGAAGCTAGTGATTTCAAAAGCCTGCATAATGTATTTTATGCTTTGGAGTTGATTCAATAAAGGTATAGCTGCTTGTGTTTTGCATTTTGTTGTATTTTGGTAAAGAAGTTCCTTTTTACAAAATCTTTTTTATTTCGCTCAGCCCCTCCTCTCTCACCTTGTCCTCTGTCTAGCTTGAAGTTGCTTTTAGTAACATCAACATTGGAAAAAGCGAAGGAAGGCTGGAGAAATACAGACTTTTGGTGTCAAGTTGCAGCAGTGTTTGCAATAAACAGCTTGAGCTGAGGAAAGTGCAGGATTCTTTTCTAGCTGATCCTAATGCAGCTTTGTGTGTCTGCCTACAATATGCAAGGTAAATAGCAGCTGTCACTGGAATACTTATTGCGCATGCATGAACAGCTAAACAAAGAAACACTTCAGCAGCTACTCCCAGCATGTTAAAACACACAGAGATCTCATTAGGTCCAAAACACACTGCAGAAATAATCCAGTTTGGGACCACTTTAACTGCCCTGGCTCAGGGCTAAGGAATTCTGGGAACTGTAGTTTTGTGAGACATTTAGCCTTCTCTGCCAGAAAGCTCTGGTGCCACAACAAAATACAGTTCTCAGGATTCCCTAGCCCTGAACCAAGGCAGTTAAAGCAATCTCAAACTGGATTATTTCTGCAGTGTGTTTTGGACCATAATATTTCTTTTTTCATAAGAGAATAATAAGAAAAACCAGGGATGATGAAAAAAGAAGCCATTCCTGGATATATTTTGAAAATAGCCTTCAAGTGACCTCTAGAAGGTTCAGAATGTTTTTGTTTACTTATGCAATGCTTATCTGACAGCGTTGTTTAATTTCACATGCATATACTACCAATTCTAAATTAAAAGTTTGTTGAAACATGCTGAACCATCCATCTTTCCATGTTATTTCTGCCTATGGTACCAAATTTTCTGTTAAAGTAGTAATGCCAGTGAACACAACAACTTTATCAACTGTTATACCTGTAGTCTGCTAGAGAGCTCCAGTCCATATCCCTGAAGCAGAGAATACCAAGTACCTCACCATACTACAAGTCCTAGGATTCCATAGGGCGAAACCAAGGCTGCTGAAGTGGGACCAAACTGGTTTATCTATATACTACAGAAACACTAAGTCATCCACCTTGCACAGCCTACTCTACTCACTATACTTCAGCCAGGGTATTCATTTTTCCAAGGAAAAACATATTAGGATACTGTATACACATATATTCTTTAAATGTCCAGTTAGCATGGGCAGTGAACAGATGAATTCTGCTGCAAACTTGCAGAACTGTTTCTCTATCTCCCCCTTCGAAGCTGATCAGGAGAAAAGATGGTGAGTGCACTTGGAGAGAGGCTCCATTTCATAAATAATATTACCTTTGTATGCACTCAATGGCATACAATCAGCAATTGTTTCTGAACTGAATAAGGAAGGAACATTGTGCTTTTCAACTACAGCATGGCTTTTAACAGTCAGTAGGCTTTACAGAAACTTTGCAATATTAGGCAAATAAAGCTGCATCATAAGAGAAAAGAGTCTATAATATTTAAGAAGAAAGGCAACAAATACAATAGCACCAGAAGAAAGGCAATACAACTAGCACCAGTAATTGAGCTGAATCTTTACCTCACAGAAATCCAGTTGGAAGACTACAAAGTAAGAAGGCTCCATAATACATTTCTCAGAAGAAAATATATGATTTCTGTGGATGATGTGTTATTACCCCCCCAAAAGTACTTCAGTATTTGCCCCATATAAATGGGGCATTGTACAATTTATGGCATCAACTCCCTTCCCCCCACCCATTGTATATTCTGTGAGAACAATAAGGCTCGTGCAAACAATCTATACAAACACACATTCATTTTCACTAGTGCATTTTCTATTTTTGTACAAGTTCTCTCCCTTCACCACAATGTTATGATACATCTTGGCTTTGTACCTACATATTACACCAGATGCTAGAGCCAGCATCTTTTAACAAATGTTGTGCATATTTTAAATTTGTGGCAACCATAGAAGGACCACAGAGAACATAGAAGAGGTGGGATGAAATGGAAAGAGAGCCTAATATGGTCCGCAGCATCCAGTTTCCCCACTTTTTCCCCAGGTAAAGATATCTCTTATTTTAACAACAGTGCCTACATTGCTAGATAACTGCATTGGAAGGACTGCCTTAATAGGACTTACTACCAGGTAAGCACATTCTAGACTGCAACTGTCAGCACCTGGCAGCCTCTGATTTTCAGCAAAAGTGAGAGGCAGGCATCAACTAGTAGAGTACATCAGCAGATTTACATTGGAAGGTCTATTTTGCAGGGCTGTTCTCTTTGCATTTTTCCATCCCACCAAGAAACCCCAATCAAACAGAATTTTCAGCAATCAACAATGTGCTTTAATAAACTGCAACAAAAATACCAGTCAGATCAGCAGCATTATGTTACAAGGGAAGAGAGATTATTGCCCGGCATATTGGGTACTTCTTGTTCATTTAAGAATCACAAAGTAGAGTGGGCCCTTGGTATCTACTCAGGTTTCATTCAAAGGGAAAAAACCCTCCTGGGGATACCAAAATCCGTGGATGCTCAAGTCCCATTAAATACAATGGCATGGTAAAATGGTGTCCCTTATACAAAATGGCAAGATTTGTACAAACCATCAAGGTTTGCTTTTTGGAATTTATTTTTTGGAATATTTTCATTCTATAAAAAGAATCCATGAAAAATGGAGCACCAAACTCTTGTTGGACTAAATCATATCAGGCTGGGGAGTGGGAAGCAAGGGTTGAATGTCTGAGAGTTCTTCATTAAAGAAAGACACATTTTAAAAAATCGGCACATAGGAAACAAGTCTGGCAGGAAAAAGAAGCCCCAGCCCGGTCTTCTTAGTTATGTGTTATTTTTGTATGTGTAGAAATATATTTAGTTCATGTAAACATAGTCCCTTCACCTCCATCGTGAGCTGGCAGGAGTCAAGCCCTGCACTGGTTCATGCTGAACACAAGCAAGTATTTAAAAATACAGTCAGCTAGAGCTCGACTCATGGACATGCTTGTTGTTGTTTTGTTGTGGACCTTCAAGTCATCTCTGACTTATGGCAACCCTATCATGGGTTTTTCTTGGCAAGATTTATTCAGAGGAAGCTTGCCATTGCTTTCCTTCTTGGGCTGAAAGCATGACTTGCCTAGGATCACTCAATGTGTTTCCAGGCTGAGTGGAGATTCGAACACTGGTTTCCCAGAGTCCTGGTCCAACACTTATACCACTAAACCATGCTGGTTCTCCATGGATATTCTTGCTTTCTGCAAAAAGGTACATTTTGACAAGGGGAAGAGTTCCCTGTATTTTGAAAGTAGCACCATCCATGAAGAACTCTGTGGCTTTTCTGAATGTTCTAGTTTGCTGGGAGGATTTATTCCCAAAGACTGAATGTCTGTGGGTGCTTCCTCAAGTCATTCCACTTGTGAACATGAACAGTCAAGCGTCACTCAGGGGAAAGCTTAGACAGCTGAAATCTCTTCACCCTGAGCTGAACCCTTAGCTGACATGCTACCTGAGATATTGTCAGAATCTAGCAACTCAACAATGCTATAGGGAGAACAGTCTTCCAAACCCATCTTGCTGCACAGCCAGCCACAGAATCCTTTTTCCATATCCCGCACAGCATGCCACCAATCCCCAAAGGCCCAAGAGATCTGAGTCAGTGCTGTGTAGAGGCCCAAAGAGAAGGAAACCACCATGATGATGATAGGGTAGAAGATAATTAGAAAAGGGCAGAAGGTTATCTTGTGCCAAAAGGTCCTCTCTTCATTGTACACCAGGAAGACATTGTACCAAGTGATGGTCCCATAGTAAAAAGAAACCACAAAGGACATGATAAAGATGACGGGGAGACAGGCAAGGCTCCAGAGAAGGACATGAGGGCCCTTATCTAGCCCAACCTGACAAGCTTTTTTTCCTTCTGGCATGTCTAGTTTTGGAGGCTCTTTTGATCTAGCCAGCTCCTGCAGCTCTTTGTCGGTGAGCGTAACATGGATGTCTACCATCTGGCCTTTCTTCTTTCCTCTTGTGATAGTTCCAGTTAAAGTGACATATCTGCTATCTAAAGGCATAGCCCAAGAACCTAGGAATACAAAGAAACTTATTTTATTCAAGGCAAAAAGCAAACCAGACTTTTCATTTGTGCACAATGAGGCTGCTGTTGTTGTGTGCTTTCAAGTCAATTCTGTCTTATCTCCAAGATATCTCATTATGTATATTCAAATATTCAAAAATCCAAAACCCAAAACACTTCTGGTCCCTAGTATTTCGAATAAAGGGGACTCAACCTGTATACCTATTTATAATTATTTGAAATACACTTAATTATAATTATTTAAAACACACAGAATCTTATCAACTAATTATATGTATTCAAGAAAATTAATAGGAGGTACAGATATGGGATAAACATCTAACCTAAGGCATTTTCATAATTCATCTAACTGGTACTGAATCATTTCAGAACAAACAGTAGTGAGACTTCAGCCTCCTAAAACTGAGGCACATGCAAGTCATAACACAAGGCAATATACTTGGTCATGTTGGAAGGCTATGGATTTTAAGCATTGCACAGGCCACCTATGCCTAAAGCAAAGTTCACACATCTCTGCTTTGTCGTGAAAGGCTCCATAGCTCAGAGGCAGGACACATGCTTGGCATGCAGCAGCCTCCAGTTCCCTTCCTTGGTAGTCTCCTGCTTGAAAAGGATTAGGCTTAAGTGATGTGAGATACGGTACTTCCTCTAAAACCTTGGGGAGTTGCAGCCAATCAAAGTAGACAATACTGAGCCAGATGGGCAAATAGTTCAGGGTCATGTGGAGCAATTTTCTGTTTCCCTGCAGTTGCTGGGTTGTAAGACAAATTTACTCCTGATTTTTCTGGAGTCAGTTTAGTCATCTATCAAGGTCAGATTAATCTGATTGGTGATCTGGAGTAGATCCAGAAATGGGACCCCCTTGCTGCTCATGTGTGGTTTGCTCTAGGGAGGTGGCATAGAAATTAAATAAACAAATAGGTAATGAATGAACAAAGTACAACACACAGTAGCACAAAAATCTTCGTTTTGAGCTCATTTTCAGCCCTGCAGTTTCAGTGAGACTGACAGCCTGATCCAATAAAATTGTCCTCAATTACTCAAGTAACACACAAAATGCTGATGATAACAAAAGCATCAGGAAATTCTGGAAGTTACTGGAGAAAGAGAGAAAACAGAATATATATATTTTCCTTCAACCTTTGGCCTGCAATCAGAGAGAATTTTTCTGCAATTGCACCAGCTGAACTATGGATAACCCAGCCCTGTCATCTATCCATTATTTGATCACAGCTTCATTCCATTCTTACTGATTTTACATATGAAAAAGAGCTAAACTGGAGAAACCTTATGCCTGGTCCAACCTAAGCCTCACAACTCATATGCAGATTGAGAATTCCCAAAAATATATTAATACAAGTATTTATTTATTTAATTTTATCCTGCCTTTCTCCCAAATTGAGACTCAAAGTAGCTTACAATGGGGTGAAACACACCTACCCAAAGGGGTGGTTTCCAGCCGCCCCTTTCAAAGCCGGATTGCAGCCACGGCAGCTACACGCCATGGCCCCAATCTGCCTTTTTGCAAGAAGCCACTCCTTTTGGGGGTGGCAAAAGCCAGCTTTTCCATCTTGCTGTGGCCAAAAGTTGGCTCTAAGGCGCTCCAGTGGCATGCGCTGTATAAACGCCATGTGGCCAGAGTGCCTGGAAGCCAGCCCACATGTAAATGGCTGGACGGCTTCCAGGTGTCTTGGGAACATGTGGAAGGCAGAACAAAGGGGCGGTTTGTTTCACACCAATATGAGTTAAAACAAAATAGCTAAAATAATCTGTTTTATAATTTTTACAAGCATTGGGCACACGGGCACACACACACACAATATAATAATAAAATGATATAATATACATAATATAGTGATTGCAATCCACTTGGGCAGTTATTAATGTGTATCCTAGAGTTACACAGTTGTGACTTTTTTGAATTTACATCTTGGGACCATGAATATCATGGGAATATCTTGGGACCATGAAAATCTCCCAATCCCCACTTACCAGGCAGTCTGTTTTCCTGATGTTTTGGGCAGCAGCTGGCTGATGTTTCCACACCCTTTTTCACAAGTGATCGCTGTGGTGTGCGAGAATTGCGGGGCGCCATTTTGGCAGCGGCAGCAGCAGGACCGGCCACAGGCAGTCCCAAGGCCTCAGTGGGCCGGCCCCGGCCCGCAGGCCATAGGTAGCCGACCCCTGTTCTAAATTAACTGCAAGGACAGCATTTCTTTCTAAAGGTAACATGGGGGTCACTCAAACACAAGGCTGAGTCTGCACAATGAACCTCATTAATATGTGTAACCTGCCCCCAAATGTATTATCCCTAATTTAAATGGTCATGAGATGTATGAAGAGGTATGTTGTGGGTTGGACTTTTACATACATAAAAAGGTGGTCTTAAAATTGATCATGTTTTAACTAGCCAATGGGAAAATAGGGTGGAAAATACTGCCAGGGAAAGGGAATAAAACCATGCTGTGTCAAGTGTGAGGTGTGCCTCCTCGCCTAGGACACCTCTTCTTGCAAAAATGTTAACTAATAAATTGGAAATTACTGCTTCACTTATTTTGTCCTGATTAATTTGATTTGGTACTTTGGTACTTAGAAAATTGTATCCCACAATGTGAAAGAAAAAAACAACAACACAAACCCCTTCCCTAACCCACTTTTAGAAGGAAATGAAGAAAGCATTATTAACAGCAAAACATTTTTATTACAAGTTACTTACCATCCCCTATGGCATGTCCCAGGAATTTGGAGCCTTCCTCAGAACTTTTCTCACCCCCTTCTTCATCTGCCTGTTCTTCCTCCACCTTGTTTTCATTCCCCGACCGATAGACTATGATAGATTCTGGGCGGGATTCTTTCTTTCTCTTCTTTCTCCTCTCGGTGGTGGCTTCTCCATCAAAGGTCACTGCAGTGGCCACTGCTCTGCGTAAGGAGTTGCAGTAAGGGCTTTGCGTCCCGGCCTTGCTTTCCTTCAACGCAGGCTCATCCAGACCACTATTGCTCTGGAGCCTTTCGCTGGGCATCTTGGTGGTACAATTTCTTCTAGATCAACTGCTTCTGCACTTAGGAGCCAGTAAAGCGATTTGACAGTAGATACACTCCATGTATCAGGACTGACCATTTCATAACACTGAACTAACACACTCCACTCTTAACCCTGAGAGAGAGAGAGAGAGAGAGAGAGAGAGAGAGAAGGAAAAGTAAGAACACAGTATTGATTTCTATCTTTTCTCACACAATTCTCACAGTCAAAGCAGCTAACTATCCATGTTAAAAAAAAATAAAGAAATAATCAAGCAACACAAATAAAGGCAACAACCTAACACAGGCAGGCTAGTGAGCAGAGATTTTGGAAGAATGTCTTTAAGGTTCAAATCTAACTTTCTATTAGGCCAGAGGTGGACATCTGTGTCCCTCCAGATGTTTTAGATTGTACCTCTCATTATCCTTCATAATTGGGTATGCTGACAAGGACTGCTACAAGTTGTAGGCCTAAAATATTTAGAGAGCTACAAATGCCCACAGCTATATTAAGGCAAGATGAAACCATTTAAAGTGCTATACATTTTTATTTTAAAGAGAAAGAAAAGAGAGAGAGGAGCTTAAAACTATTCTATGTTTAAATTTTTTTTTGGGGGGGTTAATTCTATTTTAAGGGGTGGGTGGGTTAGGACATTGATGGATATATGTATTGTGGAATTTTTAAACTGTAAGCCGCCCCGATTGCGTTGCAGAGGGGCGGGATAGAAATAAATTATTGTTGTTGTTGTTGTTATTATTATTATTATTATTATTATTATTATTATTATATAGTTTAGACTCTTTTGGTGTACTGGCTTGAGCATTGGACTAGGACTCTGGAGACTAGGGTTTAAATCCCAGCTTGGACATGGAAACCCACTGGGTGACCCTGGGCAAGTCACACTCTCTCAGCCTCAGAGATGGCAATGACACCCCCCTGGAGAAACCTGCCAAGAAAATCCCGTGATAGGGTTGCCATAAGTTGGAAATGACTTGAAGACACACACACAACAACAACAACAACAACAACCTTTTTTATTGTGGTCAAGTAAAAAGAATGTTTGACCTAGGAGAAATTAAGTCAAATTCACAGTTACTGTAAGTTTGCCAAATACCCTAAGGCTCTGCCTAAGACCTCTATCAGGTGTGTGGGGGGGAATGGGGGCTTTTTAAAAATGATATCTACACCAGTGCTACTCAAAATGGTGGTGTTAGCTCCCAAGCCATTGGCTGCTGGTCCCAAGTGGATTTCTGAAAAATAATTTTTAAAAGTACCAAAAGGCATAAATATAGTACTGGTGCCTGGCATATTGGGGAAAAATAATAATTGCTGGCCATGCACATGGAGGGAAAGTACTGATCTTCATAACTGTCTACAAGAAATGAAATAGAGAGTACCTAGGGAGGGGGGGTAACTTTCACTCATAGGCAGTGCCAGGAGAAGATGAGGGAGGCAGCCCTCTCCCCTAAACAAACTTCCTTCCTCCCCTTGACTCTTGTGGTTACTTGAAGGAAAGGCACTTTCCTTGCAAAAAGTGGCTGAATCATCAACTGGAAATCAACACAGGGATACAGTCTCAAGCATCTGCACAGAAGAAATTAACTTTGAGAAAATCATTACATATCTACTTTGTTTCCAAGTTCAGACAGGATCTGGTGCCTTCAAGATATCCAGGCCTTCATATGCACTGCTATATCTATATATTTTTATATCCATTATGATGCTGACTCTGACGATTGCAAGGTCAGCAGATCAGCAGTTTGAGACTCAAGTGCCGTGTTACAGTGAGCTCCTGTCACTAGTCCCATCTTCTGCCAACCTAGCAGTTTGAAAGCATGCAAATGCAAGTAGATAAATAGGTACCACTTCTCAGTGGGAAGGTAAATGGCATTCTGTGCAGTCATGCTGGCTACATGACCACCAGAGCAGTCCTCTAACAATGCTGGCTCTTCGGCTTAGAAACGGAGATGAGCACCGCCCCCTAGTCGGACATGACTTGTCAAAGAAGAAACCTTGACCTTTAATTCAAAAAGAATGATGCAAAACCAAATTACAACAGCTTTACCTTTGCACCATTCTTTTTGATTTATTCTGTACCGAGATCTTTCCATATGTGTTGGAGGATGGATGACCTTAAGGTATAAAAGAGCCCTTATATTCATGTATACGTTCCTGTAGTCAGCTGTTTTAAGCTTTTTGCTATAAGAATACGTGGGAAACTAATTCAGATAACAGGCTTTCCAACTACTGTAGCAGTAAGCATAACTTCACACAGCCATACCTACATTCTTTTATATATATTCCTTTATGCAAGTATGAATCTGCGTCTTACAAAGTAAGGAGAATAAAGGCATTACCAGCAATGACTGGGAAGGAAAGAAAATCAGAATGCAAAAATATCTTTAGAAGTCTGCAAAAAGTAGCAGCTGTTAACGGTAGCCTGTCTGCAGCAAAACCCCCAGGGAGCAGTTCATTGGAAAAACATGGGGAATTTTTAGAACTAAGAAATTTACTGTTACTATGCAGAATGCTACCGCTGTGCTTTTCAAAGATTTTCAGGGCTTCCTGCTGAAGCTGTGCAGTTCACTGAAGTCCACACAATTTCTTTAAAGAAATTCCTGTTGTACAAAGAAAAGGGAAAAGGTGGACAGTTTTATTCAGCACTGAAGTCTCAGTCTATCAGAGCAGCAGAACAGCTCCTAATTAGCATAGATTGTTAGCAAAAGCACTGACAAATTACAATCATGTCTGAACGGGGGGACATATTGCTATTTCCCCCCACCCCATCTCACTGGGGATAGTCTTCATTGTGGCAATTAACATATTTTTACTGATGAATGATCATCACTTAAAACAGTATTTCAATTTATACAGTACTCTGGCGCATGCACGAACGGGTTGCGGCCACCATTTTGGAAAGCAAAATGGCAGCCGCGGCACGCGGGGGTGGCGGCATGCAGCGGCGATGGCGGCGCGTGGCGATGGCGGCAGGACCGGACTGGGGTCGGTCCAAAGGCCTCGAGGGGCTGGGGCCGGCCCCTGGGCCGTAGGTTGCCGACCCCTGCTTAAAACAGTATCTCAATTTATACCAATTAAGGTGAAATGGGAGGGGTTTTTTTGCTAGTGGGAGGTAACTCTTCAGAAAAGCTTACTCTGCCAAATGAAAAATATTCACAAGTACACATTACACCTAATGCATCTCTCCAAAATCCAACTACCAATAAGGGCTTAGCCTTAGAACAAACATCCCAAGGAAGGCCTTTCAATGACGCATAACCGGAATATAGAAAAGCTGTTATTTTGGAAATCAATCAGCTCCCAAAGTCCCTCATCTAACTGCCATGGTGGCTGGAGAATTATGGGAAGAGGAATCCAATTTTTTAACCCCTTCAAGCTTGGGTTTAAACTTAGTAGCATATCGCACCACACTCTTAAAATGGAGCTAGGTCGCTTTAACAGCTTTGACTGCCTCCTGTTGCATTTTGGGGTTTGTAGTTCAATGAGGCTTAAAGGCTCTCTGGCTGAATAGTCTAAATGCCTCTTCCTAAACTACAAGTTCCAGAATGCATCAGGAGGCAGCCAAGCAGTTAAAACGACTTAGCCTTGTCTTAAGAGTGTAGTAGAGCTATAGTCTCCTTAGTGTTGGATTGCCAAAGGCAGGGGAGTCACTAGGAGAGTGCGGGCCGCACTGGGTGACACCCAGGGGAGGGTGACACCACTGCACCCCAAAATCTGCCTTTTGGCAGAAATGGGCTTTGGCATCCACCCGTGTCTCTTTTAAAACCCTGGAGCTCAGTGGAAGAGAAGACGTTGAGTGGTGCAAGGCTCAGTGGATGGAGAAAGGAGAGGACTCAGGGTTTTCTTTATAAATTTTACCCTTTATGAGTTCTCATACCTGGGATGAAACATTGACCAGAACTGGGACTTCAGTCAAGAAATCAGAAGAAGACCTAGGCCTCAAACAGATGGCCCAAAAGTGTTGCCATTGGTGGCATGGTGTCCACATGATGCATGCCCTGAACACGGCCAGAAGCTGCCCTGGGTGCGCCTCATCCCAGAAGAACCAGTCCAAAAAGGAGCTGTAAAATACTGCTCCATTTTAGCATTCGGATCAGGACCATTGCGCCTCCCGTGGTCCTGGGACAAACGACAGCAGTGCAGTGCTGGCACAGACCATTTCCGCTGTCTGCTTCGTCCGTAAGAATGGGGAGGGCAGTTATGAAAGAACTAGATAAGAACCTAAAATGCAGCAATATACAACTGAGCATGAAAGTTAGAATAGTACAAGCCATTGTATTCCCTATTATCATGTATGGATGTGAAAGCTGGAAAGTTAAGAAGATAGAAAGAAAATCAATTCATTTGTGATGTGGTGCTGGAGAAGAGAATATATAGTGAACAGCCAAAAAGACAAATAAATGAGTCCTAGAACAGATCGAGAAGGAAATCTCCCTGGAAGCCAAGATGATTAAACTGAGGCTGTTGTACTTTGGTCACATCATGAGAAGTGAGGACTCACTGGAAAAAACAATAATGCTAGGAAAGGTGAAGTAGGAAGAGAGGAAGGCCGCATGCTAGATGGATGGACTCTATTAAGGAGATCACGGGTATGAATTTGCAGAAACTAAGCAGAGCAGTGAAGGATAGAGAGTCTTGGAGATGTCTCATCCACAGGGGCTCCATGGTTAAAAATCGACTCTAGGGCAGTTAACAACAACAAAAGCTATTTATGCCACAACTATGGCCAGTGCATTCAGTAATATACCGGAGTTACAATTTATGAGTAATGTCAGTAGAAAAACATTACTAAGGATTCTGTATAGTGTGATATGGGAGGAGGTCAAGGGGGGAGAATGACACCAGGTGATGCCAACCCTAGTGACGCCACTGACCACAGTTAGTGTGTATATTTTACCTCTTGGAGGGTGGATGGAAATCTTTCCCAGGGGCTGTATCTAGTCTTCAACAAACTGACAAAATGGGCCAGGCCCAAGAAAATATTTGATCCTGGCACGCTAAAATGTTCAAGCAAGATGGTGTGTTGGAATGCTTAAGGGAAGTGTGTGATTGCATTACAGAATCCAGATCCAAACAGAAAAGGCTAGCTTGCTTCCAGATGGACAGCTCCTAACACTACCAATCAAAAGACCTTGTGCTACATAAATTCCACTATACCCCTGTCCACACTAGCCTCTTCCTGAAACTCAAAGCACCTGAAGAGCCCCAGCCTTGTATCTCACCCTGTAACTCACCCTGAGAAAAGACTCCTCCCAAACACTTCCCAGTGAACAGGTTCCCATGGTACTTTATTCAGAAATGAATGTAGGTATAGGTAGAGGTCTTTTTCATTTTTTAAGCACAAGGAAGTTACAAGAGCCATCGTGGTATAGTGATGGGAGCACTGGACAACAACTCTGCTCATCCATGGGAACCCGCATAATTTGGAAAACATTAACTATGTTAAGACTGATTAAATTTGAGATTTTCAAAAGTAAACATTCTTACCAGCTCTGAGACAAAAGAAGACAATTGGCACTCTGTCTAGGTGGATTCCTAGACCATGGATCATAGAGACATAGAGATGGCTAGACGGAGAAGGGTTGCGGATGTCTGAAGGAGACTAGAATTCCCTCCACCTCTGTCTTGCTGTCTAATTAAGCTACTATTTAAAAAACCAAAACTTCTGCAGCTTCTTCAGCTATAAATACTCAGTAAAATTGATTGTTTCCAAAAATAATTCCTCCCCTTCTAGCATTTAGTTTCTCTGTTAGTGCTATTTTCAGCTTGTTTGCATGTTTAAAAACAAATACAGTGGAACTTGGATAATTCGAACCCCAAGGGACCAGTAAAAAAATTCGAATTATCCAAAATTCGAATTATCCAAAAAATGGGATACGGTATTGCAAAATTTAAATACAGTACACATACGTTTTTACTCAAAGAGATTATAATGAAAGTGACAAGCTGTATATAAATCAATATGTTATAACTATAGTAAGGAATTCAGAGCTTATACATAAATGGTTCATATTCTTTTGAATATACAGTACAGTATTAACTATACTAATAAATCAGAAGGCATAGATACGTTTTACATTTTCAATGTGTTTCAAAAAAGTCCAAAATCTTTGCTTGTTTTCTGTTGTTAAGTCTCTCAGTTTTAACAAAAGAGTCAACTGCATTTAGAGACGTAAAAATATAATCACTCACGGTGTTTTTGCTTTCTAAAAAACATCTAAGCTGCTGAATATGTTTCGCTGCTTCGGTAGCACTAATAATAGACATTTCTTCCGAAACTGATGCCTCAGTTTCAGATTTTTTCTTTGTCCCCTTTTCTACCTCTTTTATGGCCGCAATTTTCTCAGCCAAAGTCAAAGTCTTGTATGTCCGCTTTGATGATGACATCGTCAACCACCTCTCCTTCCTCCTCCTCCTGGCGCTGGGGGGTTGCCTTGGAAAAACTTCGAATTATCAAATATATAATTTGAATTAACCATAATTTTTTAACATTGTTTTAATACAAGAGTTTAGGGACCAGGGAAAATATTCAAATTAAAGATTTTGAATTATAGAAGTTCGAATTATCCATGTTCCACTGTATATACAAGCTTTCGATTGCCTTTAGTGCCATCACTTTGAGTTTTGGAAAAAGATCCTCTATAATCCCCCAAATTGGCAGCACTTTCCCCATACTAATTAGAGGCTGCAGGGGGGTCTTTTTCTGCAAAACATATTTAAAAATTAAAAAAGAGGGCTAAATGCAGTCCACAGGCCACACATTCCTCAGTCCTGATTTAATGGTATGTGCACAAACAAAAAGGATTGCGCAGGCTTGCAGGATGTCCCTTCCTCCCTCTTTCTCCATATGACCAGGAAGAAGAAAAATTGGCATAAGAGTATTTCTCTTATTGTCTTCCAGTCCACAACAGCTCCCCAGGCAATAAACAAATTAAAACACATTAAAACAATACAAAATAAAAAACATTTTAAAATGCATTACAATATTATTTAAATACACCTAAAAGTAATCTAAAAACAATCCTAGCAGATTCCAAGTTTCTCGTACTGGCTACAAATAAATTACTATAATAATAAATAGTATGGTTTCTCATATAAATCTTCCTGCTATCAGAATTTTACTGTTTTGTTTTTATGAATTGAGCCTTTATTTTCCACTACATTTTACCAGTCCCAACTGGATAAAATGGACTGATCTGGAGACAGCACTATACACATTGCATGGTACAGTGGTTTGAATGATGGATTAGGAATCTGCAAGAATAAGATGTGAACCCCCATACAGCTATTGGAGACCCACTGGGAGACCTTAAGTAAGTCACACACTCTCTCAGCCTCAGAGGAAGACCAAATCAAACCTCCTCTAGACAAATACTGCCATGAAAACCCTAGGGTGGAGTCACCTTGAAGGCATATAACAATGACTAATACATGGGGGTGTACTTAGTGATTTTTAGTGATTTCCCCCCGATTTTTGTGGGAGCTGGCATGCCGCTAGGAGCCTCAAAAACACTAGGAGGCGACATTCCCCCCATCCCCAATCTGTTCTTACCCACCTACAATATACTGCTATTTGTGTTAAGAATTATTAGTTCAACTAACAGAAAGAGCAAAAGATGTTTGAATATGGGACATAGCATACTTAAGCCAGCATCAACTAATGTGCCCACAGGGAAGAAGCTGGGAGAGCAGAGTGAGGACTCATTCACACTTGCAAAAAAACCCAGTTTTTGAGTCACATCAATCCGGGACCGCAGAATCAATTTGAAACAGAATGAAGTTCACACTACATTTTCCATTACTGAATGCCTCTGTGACCATTTAACACGGTTCAAGTTCACACTTACTTTTGTACCCCAACAAAATGGATTCTCAATCTCGAATGTGTTTGATCCATCCCTGGGTCTTTTTTTTGAAAAAAAAATGTCAATCATATGATGTGAATGGGCATGTTTCTGGTGACACAAGCACTTGTAGGTGTGGTCACGTGCATTAGCTGTCACTATGCCCATGACTCTCTCTGTGTGTATGTGTTTATGTATATGTGTGTGTGTAAGATGCACACACTCCCCCTCCTCCTCCCCACTTTCTCTCCATGCTTGGGAATGGGCTGCCAGAATCAGACGATTTTTATTTCTATGGGAGCAACAGCTGATCCAGTAAAAAAAAAAAAACACACACACACACCTTCCTCCCCACTTTTTCTAGTCCAGCATGAACACACACACACTTTCTCTCCCTCCCTGCCTTAGCTCCTTTTACGTTTGGCTCCCCCCCAACTGACACTTCAAACCTCTTCAACCCCCAATGCCAGCCATGCATCCCAGGGGAGAATCCCCCATGAAACCCACGGATCCATGCATCCCAGGGGAGAATCCCCTACGATAACCATGGATCCATGCATCCCAGGGGAGAATCCCCATGGCACCCATGGATCCACACATGACAGGGGAGAATTCCTGCCATGGCACCCGTGACTCCCTCCCGTGAACCCGTGCAAATGCAACAGTTTGCAGAAACTGTAAAAAAAAATCTTTAAAAAAACACCACACCACACCATGCCCTCCAACAGGCCATGGCAGTGCTAAGAGGGAGGGAAATGGTGGTTTGCCAAGACCTGTGATGGGATGGGTACCACCCCTCTGCCTACCCTCTCTGCCCATTGTCTCTTCCCTCCAGTGTGCCTCAGATGTGGTCAGTAATGCGTTCACACTTGTTCAACAAGTTGCAACCCGTTTTTCCCCCCAAAAGAAATGGCAAAAGATCTGTTTCCAAAAGAACCAGTTCTTTTGGAATTGTGCCAATTCACCCAGATTCAGACCGAATACAGTCGGATCTGAAATTGATTCAAGTGTGAATGAGGCACATATAAACCAGTTTAAGCCCATCTGCAAATTAGTTTAAATCATAGCGTGAAAGAGCCCTGAGTAGTTAAAAGGCAGGAGAGGGATGTTTTCATTTCTCTCCTGTTAAAAAAAAAAAAGGGGGGGGGGAATGCAGACCCAGGTGGGGCAACATTTTCCTTAAAACCTAAAACAGAAAGGTTAAAGGATTTCAAGATCACTTTGAGAAAACCTCCAGTGCATTGTGTCTTACCACCAGTTCATCAAACCATGACATAACACCAACTGATATGTGTGTCAATGAGCTACTGTAACAGATCACACACCACAGAGCTTTAATATTGCTTCCCATCACTTCAAACACAATACTTTTCAGTGGAGACAATTCACACTTGTCTTCCTCAAACTGGTGCCCTGCAGATGAAATCGATTACAATTCTCATAACCTCTGCTAAGACTACAACTCCTAGACTCTCCTAGTCATCAGGGTGGGGAATTATGGGAGCTATAGTCTAAACATGTTTGGAGGAGGGGCACCAGGTTTTAAAAAGCTAGTCTGGAAACTATGCCCTATGAGGAACAGCTGAGTGAGTTGTGTATATTTAGCATGGAAAAGAAAAGACTGAGACGTGGGATGATATCCATCTTTAAATATCTGCAAGGAAGCAATTCTAAAAAGTGAGGTGGAAACTGCAATAAGAGAAATAGCGAAAAACAAATCACAAGGAACAGACGATATTCCAATTGAACTGCTGCAATCTACATTGACAGAGTCAACTCTAGTGCTAACCAACATATGTCAACAGCTATGGAAAACAAAACAATGGCCAACAGACTGGAAGTGATCAATATACATCCCCTTCCACAAAAAGAGAGACACAAGAGACTGCAGCAACTATAGGACCATAGCACTGATCTCTCACGCAAGCAAAATCATGGTCAAATTTTGCAACATAGACTCCAACCATATATGGAAAGAGAGATCCCAGAGATCCAAGTGGGGTTCAGGAAAGGAAGAGGCACTAGGGATCACATTGCAAACATACAATGGCTAATGGAGCACAGCAGGGAATTCCAAAAGAAAATCAGCATGTGCTTTATAGACTGTAGCAAAGCCACATAGACCATGAAAGGCAATGGAATACCCTGAAAGACATGGGTGTGCCAGCACATCTGATAGTCCTGATGAGGAATCTGTATTCAGGACAAGAGGCTACTTTCAGAACAGAACATAGAGAAACAGAATGGTTCCCAAGTGGCAAAGGGGTCAGACAAGGCTGTATCCTTTCACCCTATCTATTCAATTTGTATGCAGACCATATTATAAGAAAAGCAGGCTTGGACACAGAAGAAGGAGAAGTGAAAATAGGAAGAAGGAATACCACAAGTAAGATATGCAGATGGCACCATAATACAGTTGGCCGTCTGTTTTTGCGAGGGATCCATTCCAGACACACACACACACCCATGAAGACTGAGATTAGCAAATATTCAAGCCCCATAGGCTGTGCACGGGAGTATGCCTCATTGATTTAAACGGTCACCCCTCCATGAATATGTAAAACCGCGGACTTGAAGTCCATGAGAATGGAAGAGCGAATGTACTAGCAGAAAACCTCACAGACCTGGAACACCTACTAAGGAAGAGCAAAGAAGAAAGTGCAAAGGCAGGCTTAATGCTGAACATAAAGAAAACAAAAATAATGACCATCAAGGACATTCACAAGTTCAACCTAGACAACGAAGAAATAGAAATAGTGAAAGAATTCCCATACCTGGGATCAAACATTGATAGAAATGGGGACTGCAGTTAGGAAATCAGAAGAAGACTAAGAATGGGGGGGTGGCTATGAAAGAACTAGAAAAGATTCTAAAATTCAAAGATATACAACTCAGCATAAAAGCTAGAATCATACAAGCCACTGTATTCCCTATTATCATGTATGGATGTGAGAGCTGGACAGTTTAGAAAGATGATAGGATGAAAATAAATGCATTTGGGATAATGTGGTGCTGGAGAAGAGTGCTGAGGATCCCATGGACAGCCAAAAGGACAAACCAATGAATCCTAGAGAAGATCAAGCCAGAAATCTCCCTGGAAGCCAAGATGACCAAACTGAGACTGTTGTACTTCGGACACATCATGAGAAGAGAGGACTCTTTGGAAAAAAACCAATAATGCTGGGAAAGGTAGAGGGAAGTAGGAAGAGAGGAAGGCCACATGCCAGATGGATGGACTCTATGAAGGAGGTCATGGGTATAAAGGTGTTGCAGGAATTAAGGAGAACAGTGGAGGACAGAGAGCCTTGGAGATGTCTCATCCATAGGGTCGCCATGAGTTGAGATCGACTTGAGGGCAGTTAACAAAATCAAGGGCTTTTCTGGACCAGTTTCTTCAGAAGAAGGTTTGCCATGGTCACTCTCTACTGAGGCTGAGAGAGTGTGACTTGCCCAAGGCCACCCAGTGGGTTCCCATGGCCGAGCTGGGAATCCAAACCCTGGTCTCCTGAGTCGCAGCAGTCCCAACACTCAAAGAGTGCTGATGTCTCTTTAATTGCCTCGGCTCAGTGATATGGGATTTTGTGATTTGTAGTTTTGAGAGACATTTAACCCTCTCTGTCAGAGAGCTCTAGGAGTGCTGCAACAAACTATACCTCCCAGGATTGCATAGCACTAAGACATGGGAGTTAAAGCGGTGTCAAACTGCATTAATTCTGCACTGTGGCAGCAGTGAGTGTGTAGCACCTTAAAGATTAACTTTTTTTAAAAAAATGGTAGCACTAATTTGTGGATCAATTACCTCAGTAGTAAATGAACTGGGTAACATAGGGCTTTTACAGACTGCCAGAAATAGTGCAGCTTGAGGCCACTTTAACTGTCCTGGCTCAGTGCTAAGGAATCATGGGAACTGTAGTTTATTGTGGCACCAGAGCTCTCTGGTAAAGAAGGCTCAATGTCCCAGAAAAAAAATACAATTCCCATGATACCCTAGCACTGAGCCAGGACTGTTAAAGTGACCTCAATCTGCATTATTTCTGGCAGTCTTTAAAGGCCCATAGTCTACAAAGTGTTGTTGTTACTTTTGTTGTGTGCCTTCAACTCATTTCCAACTTATGGCCACCCTATCATGGGGTTTTCTTGTCAAGTTTCTTCAGAGGGGGTTTGCCATTGTCATCCTCTGAGGCTGAGAGAGCGTGACTTGCCCAAAGTGACCCAGTGTGTTTACATGGCTGAGCTGTGTCCTAGCTCAAACCACTGACACCATGCTGGTCCTTATGTTTTCATGAAAGCATCATGGAGAACTATTAAGGAGGTCACTTTGGGTATTACGGTGTTGCAGGAATTAAGCAGAGCAGTGGAGGACAGAGGGTCTTGGAGATGTCTCATCCATAGGGTCGCCATGAGTCGAGATCGACTCGAGGGCAAGTAACAACAAGAAGGAAGCAATATTGGAGAAAACTTCTTTTCTGCTTTCCCAGAGATTAGGGGCTTTGCTTCACTGAGCAGAATACTACGGGATGCCCCTGGACTTATCTGGCAATGAATTCTCCCCGAATCCTCCGCACCCCATTACCTGTGCTCTCCACAGCAATGATGGGCATCTGTCTTTGCACATGATCCTCGTTCATCACCTGGTGCCACTGCTGAGATCACAACGAAGTGCTCAGCCATGCCATCGATACTGGGTGCCTTGTTCTGACCTCAGAGCAACTGACCTCAGAGCAGCAGCAGCAGCAGCAGCAGCACCAGGAGGCTCACAGGGACCATGTGGGAAGGTAGACACCCATCATCACAGAGAAAGGTAAAAACCCAGAGCAAAAGGTAAGGTTTTTAAATTCAAGTTAAGGGAAGTAAAGGTTGAATTGGGTAAGGATGTCGTGAAGGTTTGACCCTGCATCGTGTAAACAAGATGGAGTGAGCCTAGTGGAAATTCAGAGTAAATGATCCATGTAGACAACCCCCGAGATACAAACCAATTGCTTCAAAGTACAAAGAAGAGATTTTGTGTAAACATTAGGAATAACTTCTTTATTGTAAGACGCTGTTGGACAGTGAACTAGACTGACCTGGAGGGTGGTGAACTCTTCTTCTTCAGAGGTTTTTAAATAGGGGCTGGATGCCATCTCTCAGGAACACTTTAGTCCTATACTCCTACATCACAGGTGATTGGTCTAAATAACCCTTTCCAACTCTGTGATTCTATGACTAAACAGCATCAAAAATGGAGAAGTTCAGAATTAAATACAGGCCAAAATAAACAGCCAAAAGTAAAAGAGTGCATGTTTAAGCAGCTCCTCAATAAGACTATACTCCCAAGGGTTCTGAGAACAGTAAATGATAAAAAAAATTAAATTATCAGGAAAGCAACATCACTATTACTCTTGCTTGAATGCTTCTAACATATGAAAGCATTTTTGCATCATTTATATCTGTTGGAAAATTTATGTTTACATTCTCCTTTCCCTCATTATATAGATAGGGATTCCCTCCCTCTCTCAATCTAACTATCATGTGACCTTGGTCATTGAATCTTGGAGGCAGTTTAACAGCTCTCTCTGAAGATTCTCAACTGAAGTCAGCAGTCAGAAAGCAGTATATTGTACTGTAGTTTCTTCCTGCTATCTAAAAGATGGTGAGATTTATCTCTCTTTACCGAATCATCACCAGTTAGATTAAGTTTTAGTTATTTTATGTAAATATTTATTAAAGCCATTATTGTTTGTTTTAAATCACAAACTACATGTTTGTTTGTTTGTTTTTAGTTAGTATTTATCCTTTAGGGAAACATATTAAAATATAGTCTGACCCACACTTCTGCTGTACTGCTAGTGAAAGCTAGCCTCTGACAGGTTTGACTTTCTTTCATAGTTACATATTTTTTGTTTCCTTTAAAAGGGTTAACACCCTGGGAAACTCAAATTGCACCCCGCAATATTTCAGCTGGCTTACCAGCAGAACTAGTACTCTGAATGATGAAGACCTAGTTTTCCTAGTTCAGATTAGTGCTTTTCCAGGGATTAAAGAATTGTATTTATATAGTCCATTTGAGATATGTAGGGCATCCTAGGGAAACAAAGGGATCTTTATATGGCTTTGTCATAGAAACATGACAGGCAAGGAATCAACGAATCCTAAAGGAATATGGTGTTTGGGGGAAAATAAGCAGAGAGAACAGAATAATGATTGCTGAATGTAAGAAATGTGAGTGTAATGAACTCAGGAAAAAAAAAAGCCTGGTGAGTTAGGTACCATCTCTCCTCCTCCTTATTTGCAGTGCCACATCTAATGCAGCACCTGTTTCTGCACAGGCATAAGCCACACCCGGTCCATAGCTAGGTTTTAGTAACATAATGAGCATACCCTTTTAATCGCCCCCAATTTTAAATAAACCAAGGCTCCTGTGACCTTTCTTGATTTCAACTGTAAAACATATTTTTTGTTCCAGAAGGAGGATGAACATAATCAACACTACCCATATGAATTTTCCAATTATTCTGTTGTTCTATCCCTGTTCTAGTTTTAAAGACTGTACACATCTATCAGATACATACCCATATTGAAGGTAATACAGAATGAGAATCAGTATGGTACCTAAAAAGAGATGGAGTATTGCCTTGGAAGGCAAAGGCTGATGCCATACAGAAAAGGAAGCATAAGTGAAATGAAAGGGCTGTTTTCTGCTGCGGCACTCTTCCCTGGGAGTAACCCTCCTACTGACTCTGAATAGATATGCATAGGACTTGTGCTGTCAGAAAGCATATTATGTTAGATGATTTATGGATGATTCAGACTGGTGGTTAACTCATTGGGGTTCGATTAAGGTGATGCTTTGGGGAATGAGATCGAAGATAGGAGGCAGCAGTCTACAAATCACTTTGGATGGCAAACTGTGTATTTAAATCTGCTCCATTTGATTGATTCCAATGGGACCAGTAGCACTTTGTAAAGCATGTTTATTCAAACAGACACTTCCACTGTACCCAGCAAGACGGATGTCCATCCCAGTATACTTAAAAATGTAGTGGTTTGAGCATGCGACTATGACTCTGGAGAAAAAGGTTTGAATCCACACACAGCCATGGAAACCTACTGGATGATCTTGGGAAAGTTATACTGTACTCTTTCAGCCTCAGAGGAAAGCAAGGGGGGGGGGGAATCCTCTGAACAAATCTTGCCAAGAACCCCCCCTGATAGGGTTGCCTTAAATTAGAAATGACTTTAAGGCACAAAACAACAATACTTAAAACTGTGATGTTAAGGGCTATTCATATGCTGGTACAGGGATTACTGGGGACCTAGTGTTACCCTTAAAACATTTGTGATGACTTATTGAAACCTTGTGCAAACCTTGAGAAGGAATATACACATATGCATATGTACAGGTGGTTGCGCACACACACATATAGAAAGTATCTCATTTTATTTTTCAAGTTGCTCAGTCTTCTTGAAGCTATAAAATGGGAACACTGCATGAAGAGCAAGAATATGGCCACAGAAGATTTGTCCCACTGCTCCAAAACTGCAGTTTAGGAACTTGTGGGTTGGGACTGATTTGTACACTACAAGCCCAAGCAGGTGATGACAATTTTGATGAAATACAATTTCTTAAAATTCCTGTTTGTAAAAAGGGTGATTATTTGAGCACAGTGTGGTATTATTTTTTCTGCATCACATAGGAACCATATTTCCTTGAACAGCTACAAGTCTGGGGAATATTAGACTCCAAACAGAACTAGAATCATAGAGATGGAATGGACCGCAAGGGCCATTCAGGTCCAATCATCTGCCATGCAGAAATCCACAGCTAGAGCACTCCTGAGAGACGGCCATCCAACCTCTGCTTAAAGATTTTCCAAGAAGGATAGTTCACCAATTTCTGATGCAGTCTATACCACTGTCAAACCGCTTTTGCCATCAGTTCTTCATAATGTTTAGATCAAATCTCTTTTCTTTCCATTTGAATCCACTTTTTCATGCTCAGCAGCAGGCCTTGGAAGGAACAGAAAGCAAGCTTGCTCCATCTTCTACGTCACATCCCTTCAGATATTTTTTAAAAAATATATTTTAAAAGGCTATCATAGCACCACTCAGTCTTCTTTTTCCCAGGCTAAACATACCTAGCTCCCTAAACCATTTTCCATAAGGCCTGGCCATTTGCCATCTTGGTCATCCTCCTCAGTACCTCAGATTCTAGTTTGGCAGTATCCTTGAACCACGGCGCCCAGATTTTTACACAGTATTCCAGATGAGGAATAGAACAGAATGGCACTACTACTTAATCTGGATACAATGCTCCTTTGATGCAGCCCAGAAATGCATTGGTTTTTTAACACTGTTGCATCACATTTTTCACTCATGTTTAGCCTGCAGTCTACTTTGCTACCTCTTACATTCGCTACAGTATTATCAAGTTATGTGTCATTCATCCTATATTTGTACTTTTCTCCTTTCCTGCCTAAATGTAGTACCTTATGTTTATTCCTGTTGAAATTAATTTTGTTAGTTTAGGGCCCAGCTCTCCAATGTATCAGGTTTGAACTGTGATTCTGGGATGTTAGCTACGTCACCCAATTTGGCGTCTTCTGCAAATTTATGATAAGCATGCCCCCCTATTCCACCATCCAAGTCACTTATAAAGATGTTGAACAATACTGGGTCCTGGATAGCACCCTGAGACACCCCACTACTTTTCTTGAGGATGGAGTCCAGAATAAAGGAATTTATCTGTGTATGCTCCATTACCAAAACACCATTACCAGCTGAAGCAGCTATTAGGGATTTAGAGTTAGCATGACATTGATCCAAGGTCTGCAGTGTCCCCCTAGCATGCTTTGTTGTTGTTGCTGTTGTTGTGTGCCTTCAAGTTGTGTCTGACTTATGGCGACCCTATCATGGGGTTTTCTTGGCAAATTTCTTCAGACTGGGTTTTCCATTGCCATGCCCTGAGGCTGAGAGAGTGTGACTTGCCTATGGTCACCCAGCAGGTTTACATGGCTGAGCCAGGATTCAATCATTGATCTCCAGAGACATAGTCCAATGTTCAAACCACTACACCACATTGGCATGCTAAGTGTATCCACTTACACACTTACTAAGTGTATCCACTTACACACTGGCATGCTAAGTGTAACCACTCAGTGGTTGTAAGTCATGGGGGACGCTGATACAGCCAACTATTTTCTGCTGTGGCTGCCATTCTCTCCTTTGGGGTATTTTAACAGCATACTCCTGAATTTATGAATTTGAATTAGATCCCACTTTTCTTTCATGTTTGGAAGGCAATGTGGCTTAAAGCATGGATTAAAACCATTTGAAAACATCACAACACATAAGCAGTAAAATATTTAAAGAATTAAAATCCTCTCCTGTAGATTCACCAGTAGGTCACATTATATTCAACAAAACTAAGGGCCTGAACAGACTGCCAGAAATAATGCAGTTTGAGACCACTTTAACTGTTCTGGCTCAGTGCTAGGGAATCATAGGAAATGTAGTTTTTTCTGAGACATTTAGCCTTCTCTGCCAGAGAGCTCTGGTGCCACAATAAACTACAGTTCCCATGATTCTCTAGCACTGAGCCAGGACAATTAAAGTGGTCTCAAGCTGGATTATTTCTGGCAGTCTGTTCAGGCCCTTACTCTCAGATAAATGGATAACAGTGCAGTCCTCGGAATTACTACTGAGATATGAGTCCCATAGAGTTCAATGGAGGGACCTATCCACAGCTAGACATGTACAACACTATGAGGAGATGCAGACCGGCACTTTAGGCAAGCCTGGGGGTGGAGTTGGGGTGGGGCGACCGCATGCCTGCTGTCCCGACTCCACCCCAATGCCATGCACCCGACCGCATGGCATGCGGCATCAGGGCTCCATCTTGGCACAGTGTGCAGACACGCTGCGCCAAAGGGGTGCAACAGAGCTGCTGCGGTGGCAGCTCTAAGGGCAGATTTTTGCCACCCCAAAAAGGAGTGCCATTTGCCCGCTCTTTTGGGGGCGGCAAAAAGGAAGATTGGAGCCATGGTGTGTGGTTGCTGCGGCCCTGATTTGCTGCTCCCAAGGGCGGCACAGAGCCGCCCTTTACATGCCGTCTGCATCGGCCCTATGACCTCATAGGCTGGTCCTAAAATAAGGCTGAGACATTAGGGAACAAAGGTTGATGGGCACAGAACAGATACAAAATAGATTCATCTGCAGGTACCATGTGGCTGGTTTTACCCTTTCCTAAGCGGCCCACAGATTCTGTGGGAGATGCTGTCCTGTCATCAGTGCCGAGACAAGATTCAGCTGCCAACCTGGCTTGCTCTTGCACACTGCACAAGAAATGGGGAAGGTGTTATCTTCCCTTTTGCCTCAGCCTCCCGCACCCAACCCCCCATTAGAAGTTTATTTTCCATGAAAATGACTTCCTCTCTACTCTTGATGCTGACCTGCTCGAAAAGCAGGATTGAACCTACAGGGCAATTTCAATCCCAGAAGAGCATTACTGTCTGTTGCCAGTTTCCTCTTACAAAATGATCTCACCTAATTGGGGAGTGAGTACCGTAAATTCCATTTACTTAATTGACTGCCATCGACTTAAAGAGGAGCCTCGCAGCTCAGGTGCATGAGGACATCCATGGCTCAAACTTCACCTGCAGCCACAGCCCAATCGAACTGGTATGGGGCCCCAAATCATGCAATGAAAAGGTGGGGCCGCATTGTCTCTTGTCTGCCCTTGCAAGGTATTCCTCAAAGGCAAAGGAGATTGGCAAAACCATAAGGTTGGAAGGGACTGCAAGGGCCATCTAGGAGGAAGACACAACTGAAGCACTCATGAGAAAGGCTCATCCAACTTGTGTTTAAAGATGAAGAGGTCTTCACTCCCATGTTGAGATGTAGGAAGTTTTCCTATTTCCAAATTTCCCAAAACATCCAATATGGCATCCTAAGGATTCCTTCTATGTATTGCTGGAGTACCAGTGAGCGCCTCTTTCTTTAGGATACCTGTGTTGAGAACAGGGTTGGTTTTGTTTTTTAAAAGATTAATTAATTAGGCCAGAGGATTTCCAAGTGATGGGGTAGAGACCCCTTAAGGCGCGACCCTCTTTTTCCCCCTCTGCTGTTGCTGCTGCCTAAAACCAGCACTGCTGGGGTGCCTTTGGAAACCACAACCGCATTTACAAAGGTGGAAGGGGTAAAAGGAGAGAGGTACACCTGGTTTCCACCTGCTTCCATATTTGTCTTTGTCTGCCTTCAGGTCGTTTCCACAACCTTAAGGCAAACCTATCATGGGGTTTCCTTGGCAAGACTGATTCAGAGGGGGTTTGCCCTTGCCAATCTCTGAGGCTGAGAGAGTGTGACTTGCCCAAAGTCACCCAGTGGCTTTCCATGGCTAAGAGGGGATTCGAACCCAGTTCCCCAGATTCGTAGTCCAATGCTCAAACCACGACATCTCTGATGTACAAAAGGGAGAGTGAAGGAAGACAGCCAGAGACTCTGGAGACCAGGGTTTGACTGATGGCCCGCTCGGCTGTGGAAGTCCCCTAGGCGACCTTGGGCAAAGTCACACTCTCTCAGCCTCAGAGGAGGGCACTCTGTAAAGCACATTTATTCCAAAAGATACTTCCACTGCACCTAGGAAGACTCATGTCCATCCCAGGATACTTAAAACTGAAAGAGCCAGCATGATATAGTGGTTTGAGCATTAGGACTACGACTCTGGAGAATGAGACTTGAATCCCCACAAAACCATGTAACCTTGGACAAGTCACACTCTCTCAGCCTCAGAGGGAAGTCAATGGCAAACCTCCTCTGAAGGAGAACTGTTGCCAGGATGGGTTCGCCTTAGGTTGTGGAGACCACCACGACTCTGGAGATTAGCATTTGAATCCTGGCCCAGGCATGGAAACCCACCTTGGGCAAGTCACACTCTCTCAGCCTCAGAGGGAAAGCAGTGGCTTAGCCCCTCTGAAGAAATCTGCCAAGTAGAAAAAACCCATGATAAGGTTGTAGAAACCACTACGAGATCAGCATTTGAATCCTGGCCCAGGCATGGAAACCCACCTTGGGCAAGTCACACTCTCTCAGCCTCAGAGGGAAGGCAATGGCTTAGCCCCTCTGAAGAAATCTTGTCAAGAAGAAAACCCCTGTGACAGGGTGGCCATCGGTCGTGAAGGACTGGAAGAAGGCACACAATAAACAAACAAAGGGTGATGGAGACAGACCATCCTGGGCTAAGCTTACCTTCTCCGCAGAGGAAGCGGCGCATACCTGAGGAGGGGCCTGAGGCTGGCCAGGTAAGCAAGGGCCCCGGCGCTGAGGCGAACCATGCCGTCCTGGAAGGATGGATGGGGGGCTCCCTTCTCGCCTCAGGCGGCCGGCGCCTCCTTTTCAAGGCAGAGAGAAGGCCCGCATGGCTGTGAGGAGGCTCGGTTGCCCTCTAGGCTGAGACACTGCGATGGAGAAGCCCCCCAACGCCATTCCTGAGGGAAAGAGGGAAGGAAGGAAGGAAGGAAAGGCAGCCTCTGTGGAGCTCCGAGGAGGAAGAGGGGGATTTTCGGAGTCTGAGGGGAGCCTTGCGCCCACTCTCCTCCCATTTTAAAGAAGGGTGGGTCGGTGGGAGAGCCCTGAGAGGAGGACGGGGCTTGTGGGCTTCGGGGGGAAGGAGCCTCGGGAGGACGCCATTATTGCCTCTCCCCTACCCCTAAAGCAGGGTGATTTATCACAATAACGATGGTGGTGATGATAGATCAGAGTGGCCAGGCGTCGTCCCCCTTTTCCAGGACAAATCTTCCATTGTCTCTCTTCTCCCTCCCCCTTCCCAAGACCAGGATGATTATTAATAATCATAACAATAATACTAATACTAATGATGGGGATGATAGGTCAGAGTGACCAGGCGTCGTCCTCCCTTTTCAGGACAAATCCTCTATTGCCTCTCTTCCCCCCCCCCCCCCATCACCAAGACCAGGATGATTAATAATAACAATAACAATAATAATAACAACAACAATAATGATAGTGATTGTGATGATAGTTCAAGGTGGCCAGGCGTCGCCCACCTTTTCCAGGACAAGTCCTCCATTGCCTCTTCCCCCCCCCCCACCATAATAATAATAATAGTAATAATGGTGATAATGATGATAGGTCAGGGTGGCCAGGCGTCGTCCTCCTTTTCCAGGACAAGTCCATTGCGTCTCTTCCTCCCCACCATAATAATAATAATAATAGTAATAGTAATAATGGTGATGATGATGATAGGTCAGGGTGGCCAGGCGTCGTCCACCTTTTCCAGGACAAGTCCTCCATTGCCTCTCTCTCTCCCCCCCCCCCCGAATAATAATAATAGTAATATTGGTGATGGTGATGATAGGTCAGGGTGGCCAGGCGTCGCCCTCGTTTTCGAGGACAAGTCCTCCATTGCCCTCTCTTCCCTCCACCAGGATGATTGATGATAATAATAATAATAATAATAATAGATCAGGGTGGCCAGGCGTCGCCCTCGTTTTCGAGGATACGTCCTCCATTGCCTCTCCCCGAGACCATGATGATTGATGATAATAATAATAATAGTAATAATGTGATGAGGATGATGATGTCAGAGTGACCAGGCATCGTCCTCCTTTTCCAGGACAAAATCTCCATTGTCTCTCTTTCCTCCCCAGACCAAGATTTTGATAACAATAACAGTAAGAATGGTGATGATGATGATGATGATGATGATAAGTCAGGGTGGCCAGACGTAGTCTTCCTTTTCCAGGACTACTCCTCCATTTCCATTTCAACCTTCTGCCCCCAGGAGGAACTTCCAAATGTCTTCCATCCAGAGCATGGCAAAAAAGCATGTATTTGTGTGAGTGTTTTTAGCTTTTTTCGTGCCTCGTCCTCTCCTTTGAGGTGATCGCATCTGGTCACCCTGGTCCAGGAGGCATTCCAGAATGTCCTCGGTTTTAAAGAGGAGAAGCATCATGAGTTCATCTTTATAGAGGAGCTTTTTTAGCTTTTATTCTGCCATGTCCTACTTCCCCCCCGAATATCCTACATTTTACTGTGCTTTGTCCTCTCCTTTGCGGTTAGGACATCTGGTCATCCTATTTCCAGGAGCAGTCCTACCTTCTGTCCATAGGAGGAATTCCCAAATGTCCTGGAAAACATTTATTTACAGGATTTACATTGATAGGAGTGTTCTTAGGTTTTTATTTGGTCTTGCCCTACATTTTTGCAAGAATGTCCACCTTATCGCAGCCAGGCCGGTGACCAGACGTCCTCCTTTTCCAGGAGCAGTCCTACCTTCTGTCCATAGGAGGAATTCCAAAATGTCCTCCATTTTGAGCAGGACTAAGGAACGTGGATTTACATTGATAGGAGTGTTCTTAGGTTTTTATTTGGTCATGCTCTACATTTCTGCAAGAATGTCCTACATTTCGCAGCCAGGGGGCGTGTGGCCAGACGTCCTCCTTTCCCAGGGCACGTCCTACATTTCAGCCATCTCTCCACAGGAGGAATTCCAATCCAAAACGCCCCCTCCCCCATTCCGAGCAGGACTAAGGAGCATGGGTTTTACACTGAGATCAGCGTTTTTAGCTTTGACTGTGTCACGTCCTACATTTCCACCCTGAACGTCCTACATTGCGTGGAGTGCCTTGCCCTCTCCTTTGCGGTTAGGACACCTGGTCGCCCTTCATAAAGAGGCCACACTTTGCCTCCCATTGGGCGGCAGTCACTGCAAAGGGGGACTCCGTCCCTCCCGCCCGCCTTCTATTGCAATACAATGCAAATGGGAGCCTCGCACAGCAAGAATGAATGGTTTGGGGGCTTTAACTAGAAGAGGAGGGGCAAGAGGGGGAGGGAGGGAGGTCACGTGGCTCCCTGGCTCCCTTTAAACGCCTTCCACGCGCGCCCCGCCCTCCATTTTCCTTCCCTCGAAGGCGGGAGTCACAAAATGGCGGCCGCTCTGTCCCGGGGCGGAGGTTGTGGCGGCGGCGGCGTTTTGGCTGCTGGGTTGTTTCGCAGCCGGGTGGCTATCGTGACCGGCGGGGGCACCGGCATCGGCAAGGCCATCACCGCCGACCTCTTACAACTCGGTGGGGAAAGAAGAAGGCGACCTGAAACGGGGACCTGCCTGGGGGGGGAAAAGGGACGTACTAAAACAGAATGACAGTACAGTAGTTCCCCCCCCTCCGCCATTGCGGCTTTGATTATTTTCGGTTTTGATTCATACGTTCTCTCTAGGGCAGGGGTAAGCAACCTTTCCCCTTTAAGGGCCGAGGGACTTCAGCTCCCAGAATCCCAGGAGCTATTGGCCAACATGGGACTATTGGCCAACATGGCTGAGGCTTCTGGGAGCTGAAGTCCCTCGGCCTTTAAAGGGGAAAGGTTGCCTACCCCTGCTCTAGGGGATCTCTAGGTCCTCCAGCGCAACTCTGCCAGACGTTGGCCATAGAATTGTGCTGGAGAACCTAGAAGTTCCCAGAGAAAACCCTTCTCTAAGTATCTATACGTCCTCCAGCATGGTTCTACACTCGTCCCTCCACATTTGCGGGTTTGGTTATTCATGGATTTGACTAATATGTTCTTTCTAGGCATATCTAGGTCCTCCAGAGCCAACTCTATGGTCGACTTTAACCAAAAGTCGCACTGAAGGACCTAGAACAGGCCTCCACAACTTGGCAGTAGGTGGGGGCCAAAATTCAAATAGGGTAAATTTCTTGGGACCATAGATAGGTTTTAATTACATATTAATTAATAGTAATTATTAATATTAATTTATATAATTCCATTCTCTGCTCAGCCCTCTCAGGAGAAAGCTAACCAGCATGGCAGCCTTGCCTGTCCTTCTCCTCTTTCCCCTCGAAGAAAGCTGAGCAGTGGAGGAGCCTTACAGGGTGGGTTTTTGCCCATCCTCCTCCACTGCTGCCACCTGGCCTCCTCAGGACAAGGCAGTAAGCCGCCTGGATTGGTTTTCCAATAGGCGGGGTATTAAATAAATTTTATTTTTATTATTATTATTATTATTATTATTAGGGTGGTGGAGGAGTCTTGCAGGGCAAGTGGTCACCTATCCTCCTCCTCTGCCCTTCCTTCTCCTCAGGAGATAGAGGAGGAGGCTGAGCAGCAGAGGAGCCTTGAAGTTTTTCCACATCCTTAGGGGCCGCCTCAAATCCCTTGGCGGGCCATATGTTGTGGAAGCCTGACCTAGAGCGAACATTTCTCTAGGCATTTGTAGTTCCCCCAGCATAATTCTATGGTCAGTGTCAAGGCAGGTGTAGACCACAGAGTTGCACTGGAAGACCTAGAGATTCCTAGAGAGGTGTTCTCTCAGGTAAAAAGCATAGGTTTTTTTTCTCTGAAGATGCCGGCCACAGATGCAGGCAAAGCGTTGGGAATACATTCTTCTAGATTTAGAACATGGTCTCACAGCCTGAAAAGCCCACAAAAACCTATTGATGCCGGCCATGAAAGCCTTCGACTTCACAATAGTGTTTTTGTTATTTGCAGTTTTTCTACATTCACAGGGGTTCTTCAGCCTTAACCGCAGCGAATGTGAAGGGACCACTGCTTACCCACAGGGAAACATTGGGAGAATACTTGCCCATAGGGAAACTTGGGGAATCTCTATAATGTTTCCCTATGGACAAGTATTCTTCAAGGTTTCCCTATGAGCAAGTGTGGTTTTCCTATTGTCATATACTGTCATTTGTTTTAGTACGTTCCCCTTGCTGAATTGTTTTGTTGTTCTGTGCCTTCCAAGTCACTTCTAACTTTATGGCAACCCTCTCAAGGTTGTTGTTTTTCTTGGCTAAGTTTCTTCAGAAAGGGTTTGTCCTTGCCTCTCTCCCAGGCTGAAAGAATTCAAAGACATAGCTGTGCTGGTCTGGAAAATCAGTATGAAATGTAATGCCTTTGAGACTTTGCTCCAAAACACACCTGCAGAAATAATCCCGTTTAAGACCGCTTTAACTGCTCTGGCTCAGTGCTAGGGAATTTGGGGAACTGTAATTTGTTGTGATACCAGAGCTCTCTGAGAAGCTAAATCTTTGAGTCTCAGGATACTGTAGCACTGAGACAAGGCAGTTAAAGTGGCCTCAAACTGGATTATTTCTGCAGTGTGTTTTGGGCCTAACTGAAAGAGAGACATTGGTAGCATGAGTTTTCCTAGACTTGTTGAGCCTAACTTCCTCAGTTGCATTTGGTGGATGGAAACCCCAGGGATAGACCTAAATAAGTTACATGTACCAAGATGCTGCCATGCTCTTACTACCAACTTCTTTCTTTCAGATCCAAATAAGTCATGTGTAAGGAGAGTAGATGAATGGGAAACAGGGAGAGATGTGATGAAGGGGTCAAGGATGCCCTCATGAGGATGGGGGTTAGATAGTGTTGAAATGGGTGTAGTTTCCTGAATTATGAATAGAACAGAGATAATGGTTTCCCACACTCTCTTCACCTGTTGGCAACAGCTTCTTTGCTGCCTTTGTCCACCAACCACCATCGTTAAAGATGGAGTTGCCACCTCATTTTCATACCCACATAATTTTGAATTTGAATTGGCATCCCCACACACAAATGAGCTATGTAGGTCTGTCCCTGGGCTTTCTGTTCCACCAAATGCAACTGAGGAAGTAGGATTAAGTCTATGAAAGCTCACGCTACCAACTTCTATCTTTCAGTTAGTCTCAAAGGTGCTACAAGACCTCTTTCGAGGCTGAGAGGAGTTGATTTGCCCAAGTTCGCCCAATGGGTTTGCATGGCTGAGTGGGGATTCAAACCCAGTTCTCTGAAATCAGCACTCCGGAATCAGCACTGGGGATTCAAACCCAGTTCTCCGGAATCAGCACTCATGCTGGCCCTGTTTTGGAAGTAAAATGAAATAAAATGAAGGGTGTCCTGGTAGAAGTTGTGGGAATACTGGAGGTGATGGGAAAGGGCTGAGGTGAAGCAGTTGCTGCTCTTAGCAGGAGGGCTGACACATATTTATGGTTTGGTTCCTGGCTTTAAATCAGGGACTGGCAACCTACGGCCCAGGGGCCGGTTAAGGCCCTGGTCCCTGGACTTACCGGCTCAGGCCAAAGGTTGCCGCCGCCACCGTGGCACGTTTTTGCCGCTCTGCGGCCGCGGCCGCGATGCGTTTGCGCATGCGCAGTACTCTTGCGTGTGCGCAAACGCGCTGCGGCTGCCATTTTGATTTCCAAAATGGCGGCCGCGACATGCAGCGGCTGCGCGCGCGGTGGCCGTAGCGGCAGCGTGTGCAGGGGGTCGTGCGTGGTGGCGGAGGGCACGCGCACGCTGCCATTCCCCCCCCCCCTCGGCCCAGCCGAGACCTGGGCTACGGGAGACCAGCCCAGGTCTTAAAAAGGTTGCCTTCCCCTGTTTTAAATGGTCCTGCAAGAGTTTCAATAGGTGCAAAGCAAAAGCAAAGCAGCTTCATTTATATACTGCTTCATATCACGCTATGGGATGTCTAAGTGGTTTACAACTGTGAGCTGATTGCCCCCCAACAAGCTGGGTACTCATTTTAGCGACCTCGGAAGGATGCAGGGCTGAGTCTAGCCTGAGCCCTGGCTAGTATTGAACTCGCAACCTTGTGGTCTGTGAGTGAGTGGCTGCAGGACAGGCATTTAAACACTGCGCCACCAGGGCACAGGTGCAGATCCTCTAGTACCACTTTCTTGTCTAAATTTCTTCTGGTAGATTTATCTGGCAAACACGAGAGCCCTGCCTAGGGAGAAGGATTGAACTGGTGTGTCTCCTAGGGTGCATCTACACTGCAGAAATAATGCAGTTTGACACCACTTTTACCTGCTATACCTCCATTTGTGGAATTGTGGGATTTGTAGTTTTACAGGGTCTTTAGCTTTCTCTGCCAAAGAGTGCTGGTGTCTCCCAAAACTACAAGTCCCGGCATTCTGTAGGATGGTACTGTGGCAGTTCAAGTGGTGTCAAACTGCCTTATTTCTGCAGTACGGATGCAGCCAATAAATCCTTAAGGAAAAAATATTCCTTATAGATAGAAGCCGAGGGATGAGTTCACCTTAGTGAAGGGAGAAAATGTTTCTTGTAACAGTACTGCACTGCATGAGATTCAGTGAGAGGCTGAAGGTATGTGGGTGCAAACCAGAAAGTGAGGAAGCCCACTTGCATAACGCAAGTGAAAAAGTGTAATGATAGCCTTGAAAGAAACAGAGAGACAGTTTTATTTGCCTTGTCCTGCAACTACTTGAGATCCTGCTTTCCTCTTTCCCTGATGCAAAATCCACTGAACTTTCAACCGTGTTTGAATCTTGAACTTTGATCGTTAATATCTACAGCTCTCTCAATTCCCTATCCAACTTGGCATGAGGAAGGCTAATGTAGAGCATGACAATTGCAAAGCATTAGTATTCTGGAAATGTTTACTGAATAGCAAGTGGATAGATTGTGCTCTTATTTGGTGACTGCACTTAAAACATTCTCCAATATTGGATGCATTCTATCCTACACCATGGTGTTTTGGAAATGAATTCTTGAGTACTGAAATGACATCGATTATTACTCATTTGCTCAATTCTGGGACACTTTAACGAAGTCAAAACTTGTCTTTATAATGTAGATCACCTCCAGCATTGCTTTGTGTGCAGGCAAATAACTTTTTGTAAGTGATGAGGCATCATTGTTCACACTGCAAAATTGCATCCACCCCCCTGTCCTTCTGAATCTGTTTAAGCTGGTACTAAAAGTTCTTGTTCTAGTATTGTGAACACTTGCTCAATATCTGTAATACTGCTAGAACCAACTGATAGATTTTGCAATTGTTTGTAATGGTGGGCTGGCATGGGGATAAGACTCAGTAAAGATGAAAGTTTAATCTCTCCATAGAAAAAAAGAAAATAATTCCAAGTTACTTGCATGACTTCACTGCAGTATTATACAACAAAATATGTTCCTTGTCCAGTGCAAGAGCTACCATCTTGTGTATTTAATATATTTTTTAAAAAGGCCTGGGCAACCAGGCATTTGTTCTTGCAACAATCCTTGACTGAAGCAGTGATAGCTGTAAGGTTGCCCAGTTCTTGAAGGTAAATTGCCGTGACGCAAGTATTTGATCTCTGCATTTGAATTCACATCTCATTGTTTGAACCCTAATTGTCTAGTTCAGAACTCCTGGGAAATTCTTTTGTGGCAGATATGTATGCACCTCTGAAGGAATTCACTTGACAAAAATCTACTTTAGCATCCTGCTTTCAAACACTACTATTAGTTTCTTGTTTTGTATGTATTTTGTGCTGTACAGCACCACATCACACATACAAATATACTGTTTCACCCCTGTGAGCAAAACACATACTGCTATAGGTCTGTCAGGCCAGAAAATATCTAGAAGGCCATGGCCACTCATGTTTTATTGTATCTTGATAGGCTGTTGTTCTGCCAGTGTCTTTGGTTGATCAATTACAGAATTAATGTTTCATGTCAATGAGTAATATAAAGTTATACCTCAGTTAACAAGGTTGATCTTTATCAGAAAATTTGGTACCAAAGTCAGGTATAGCATGAAAAGAATATGATTCCTAGGCTACAAAAAGTCCTTTGACTACAAAAGAGCACTTCAGCATATTTCAGCAAAGTTGTTAATCAAAACTAACAATATGCGCATGTAGGTGTTTTGTTTTTTTAAAAAAACTGACTGGGTAACAAAACATGAATTTTCTAGAGTGCATTTGAAAGCTTTTCCCAAAATGCACCCAGAGGTGATATTTTTATTTCATCAGCCTCCACTTGTCTAGTGATTTCTGTTTTGGTTGCCAAATCTGTTTTTTTAACATTCAGAAGGAGACAAGGTTGCCTGGTTCTCCCTTTCTCTCAGTTGTGCTCTCCATGAATGCTCAGTAAGGGATTTGGAAGGCAGCTAGCTTGCCTGTTGTAGGCAGGCACACACAGCAACAGTGGGATCAACTCGTATAGGATCCCATTCTTTTTGCAGCTCAAGCTTTTATGTGCTGCTACAACCTGATCCTCATAGTTTGCATTTCTGCAGCCCTCTACCATCCTCCCAGTACCAATGCTGTTTTTAAAAACCCACAAAAACCTCTACCTAGATGGGGTGGGAAACTATGGAAAACACCCATATTTTTATTGCTGTGGTTGTAGAGGAGGTCATTTTGGAACAAATTTTAGAGCAAATGTTTGTCATCCTTGGGGGAGGCATGGGTGACACGAATGGCCAGGGGGATGGGGGAACATGTGGGCTGCCGGCCCCACTTTGTCCTCTCCTGAGCTAGACAGAGAATTGGGAGGAAACAGATGGGCTGTGCCAGCACAAAAAGACTTTGTAAAAAGCAACTTCATTGTCAGAGGCTTTGTTAACAGGTATTCTTAATACACAGTTCTAAGAAGGCAGGTTGTGAACTCATTTTTAAAAGCTGTACTCATGGTTGATGGATAACCGGGATCTTGGCAGGTTGAAAAAATTTGTATCACTAGTTTGAACTATATAATGATTCTCAAAGCCTACCAACATAAATAGATCAAATCAAGGAATGGAAGTCCATTTTGCTTGTGTGTTAATTTGAGCATCTGGTAAGACTAAAGTGTTTTGTGTGTTACTGAAGATTTGGTATGCAAGGGGATCTTGTAGCAACTTTGAGACCAACTATGTAGAAGAAGGTGTAGCTTTCATAGACTTAGATTTGGATGAAAGCTTACGCTACAACTTATTACACATAGTTAGTCTCAAGGGTGTTACAAGATTTTCTTGCATACGATATTCCAAATTAACATGGCTATGTCTCTGAATTCTACCCCAATAAAAATTTGGTGTGCACTTTGCAGAATAAAAGGCAAAGTCCTAAAATAGCTTCTTTGTCGCTGAATTCTGTGTAGTACAAGATAAGCTCGTATTAACCTATGCGTAAAACTTGGATGCCAAGACACAACTGATGATTTTTATGATTCCACTATATGCATTTTGGTATGATCTATGATTTCCTAGCATTCTTTTGAAATGGATTTTCTGTTAAGTTCTTTGAAAGTGGGATGGTATGAGGTTTATTCCAGTATTTCATGAAATTGGCTAGACCTAGGAGACAAAATGTCCTGCTTTGTCAATAAGTAATGATAGCAATAGGATCTAGTATTTTTCCTGTTGCCACTTAAACTGATTTTGTGTGTTATCAATCAAATTCCACTACTGATGCAGGAAATTGTTGTGAGGTAATTTTCCAGTCTACGAGCTGAGATTATACATTTGCAAACTGAGCAGCTGTTTGTAGAAGCTTTTTGATCCCATCCAACCATGTTCATAAATTTTTAAAGCTACTGAAAATGTTTGATGGTTTGGAAAATGATGATGGAGGAGGCTTATTTCAATCTGTATGCAGTCAATTCTAGAGTAAGGGATCTCATTTGTCCTATGCAAAGCACAGTCCAATTACTATTAATGTCCAATATTAATTTGGTTTTGTCTTGACAGGTTGCAATGTAGTCATAGCCTCTCGCAAATTTGACAGATTAAAAGCTGCGGCGAAAGACCTAGCTGCTAAAATTCAGTCCTCAGATCCTGCCCAGGTGACCCCTGTACAGTGCAACATTCGCAAAGAAGAAGAGGTAAAAAAAAAATTATTTTTGAACAGTCTACAGAGGTCTACTAATGATATATCCACCACTGGAGTGTATTGACTTTGTGTGTCTTCTGTATTGGTGAAATAAACAGTATTTCTCTGCCCTTAAAAAAAAAAACTATTTGAAAGGATAAAACGAACTGTTCCCTTTTGTCCTTGAAGGAAGTCCTAATTTCTGTTGTCTTCACAGAGGTGATTTTTAGGGTGCTGCAGTGCTTTGTCAGCTCTTGGAAAAGAATTCTGACAAATCATGCTGTCACTATTTTTCCATCCTGTAACAGCCTCCTTGATTCATGGTGAAATAACTCCTGATCATTATGCTCTAGCTGTACATTCCTGAGAAATATACACATTGGCCCCTTGCAGTTAGGAGTCTAGAAATGACCTTTGGACTGAACTACATATGTTGATCTCTCTAAATAATTTTTAAAGCTGTCATGTGGAGTGTATGCAATTAAGGAAAATCATTTTATGTGGTTTTTCTTTTATTAGAAGGGGAAATAAAATTGGGATGCTTTCTTTGAGACAGATATCACTTTCCCTCAATGTTACAGGTTTTATTTAGTGTTGCTTTGACCATCCAGTCTGGCTGATAATGGAAAAATTACACATTTATTTATTTATTTGGAGTATTTCTACTCCGCTCTTCAGCTCTCAGAGCGGCTTACAAATGGTTAATTAGATGGTTCCCTGCCCTCAGGCTTACAATCTAAAAAGACATGACACAAAAGGAGAAGGGAATGGTAGTGGGAAGAGGATCAAGTCCAGCAGTTCGTTCTCTCTCTGAGGCCTGGACCATGGCAGATGGACTGGAGAGAGGGCTCTCCTTCTTAATTTAGGCTAGGCCCAATGGAGCTGGCCTGCACCCGAACTGTTCTTTAAATGCCTTCTGTTTTGAATGCCTGTTTGAAAAGGAAAGTGTTTGCTTGTCGGTGGAAGGCCATCAAGGAAGGGACCATTCTAGTCTCCCTGGGAAGAGAGTTTCAGAATCTAGGGGCAGCCACAGAAAAGACCGTCTCCTGTGTCCCAACCAACCATGCTTGTGATGGTGGTGGGATGGAGAGAAGGGCCTCCCCTGAGGATCTCAGATTATGGTCTGCCAAATGTCCTGGATCAGAGTCATATAAGGCTTTAAAGGTCATCACCACAACAATCTAAGATATGCAGATATAGAGCAAATCAAGCCCAAACATTCCCTAGAAGCAATGATAGCTAAACTGATGCCATATTTTGGCCATATTTGAGCAGAAGGACTCACTAGAAAAGACAATAATGCTTGGTAAATTGAGGGCAATACAAAAAAAAGGAAGGCCACATTCCAGATGGATAGTTTTAATCTGAGGCCACAGCCATGAATCAGCAAGAGCTGAGCAAGGCAGTTGAGAATAGAAGGACTTGGGGGTCTCATTCATAGTTCTGCAATATGTTGAAGTCAACTTGAAGACACTTAACAAGAGCAGATGATAATCAACCAGGCGTACATCTCAGCAATAACAGAAGACTGATAGTAACCTCTATCAATAAACCATCACTTCAAGAAAGATTTGTTTTGTCATTTCCTATTTTCTTCAGTAGCCTATGTAGAGAGTACACACATTTCATTAAATCTTCTCATTTTTACCAACAATCAGAATTAAGCCATCAGTCTGAGGTTCTTCAGAAATGCCTCTTGCCCTCACTAATCCAGTCTATAACAAACCAAGTGCCTGTTACTGTATGTGGAATGTTAAGTTGCTGCAATAATTGTAGCTGTAAATTGTGACTTTATGTAATCAGTGGTCTTCACTATTTATACTAAAATAAATATATTACTATTGGTTTTATATCATGATTCTTTGACTTACATAACAGCAAGCAAGGAAATTGTCCTCTCAGCTGCGGTAGGAGAGAAAAATGTGCAGACCTCATGCATTGCTTGTCTTTTTCCAGGCATGTTCACATAGCATTAAACCGTGCTTTAACATTAGGTGGGAACTGACCCAGAGTAAGACAGCCATGGTTGTTCATGAGATGCATAGTGGTTTCTTTTGTCATTCTGTTAATTCCTGGTCAAGCAGATTTTTGATATTTGCAGAAAATTCTCAGCTGTGTTCAGGGGATTGGCCACAGGTGAAGTATGTGCTTTGCAAAGGATCCCAGTTTCAATTCCTGAAGTTTTCTGGTGAGAATTTTGAATAAAACAGAGAACTACCAGTCAGCATATACTGTATGGAGCTAAATGAGTCAATGTGGGGGTTAGGATAAGGTAATAATATTCCATGTTTGATCAGAGACTAGAGTTGCCATACCACTTTCTATTTTGTCTGCCTTGTAGTGGGTCTCTAAATAGTCTCCTTTTCTAAAGGTGAATAGTGATCCTTCTTTTGATCCATTCCAGTTAGTTCTTTGAAAGAGAGTTCCAGGAATGCCTCACCTAGCATGGTCAATAACTTTTCCAAGCTCTGCTTTAATGTTATGCTTCCTAAATGCCTCCCCCCCCTTTTTTTTTTTTTAATTTATACCATAAACAGGCCTCTAAAGTTATTTTGCTATTTCCCTAGGTGATCTGCAACAGGAAACTCATGTATTACATCTAGGGAATAACATATTGAATGGAAGTTGCAGAGTCTCCATCTGTACACCCAGGGGCCTCCTTGCCTTATAACAAAGAGCTCTTTTCCACTATTGCACCATAAATAATTCTGCTTGTTTGGCACAGGACTCCCAAACTATAAAGCTTGCCGGTTTCCTTTGTTCAGAAGACACTGATGCTGCACTACAGTATCTGTAGTTCTTGACTGTTCTCCCTCCAGTAGCATGTATATTTAGCTAGTCTTTTATCTAGTCCTGTCTTTCCTAAGAAAGGGAGACATTGGAAGTTGTCATGCATGAAGCTGACCTCAATTCTCTTTGCTCCTTCCCCCACCCTATAGGTTTTATCTGGCATGGGCATTTGTAGTAACAGGATGAGCTCCCCATAATTATTGAACAGCTGGCGCTGGTTAACTTTCAGCACCATGCTTCCTGGTTTTAGAGGAGTGATTAGAATGATAGGCCTGTTCAACAAAATCTGTACCCTGTTGCCAAGCACTTCTGAATAAGCAGTGGCTTTCATAAGGCAGCTTTTTTCCAATCTGATGAGCTTCTGGTTTCAAGCAAACAATTGAAGAGGAAAGCTTGCTAGCTCCCCTAGTTCTGTCACTTTGCTCATGTGAAAAATGGCAGGTTTTGAAGAGGAGCACCTCATACTTGCAGAGAGGCTTCACGTGATTTTGAACACTGACTGTCCAGCGTTCTGGTTTGCCTGGAGAATTTTGGTGGATCAGATCAAATTCTCTTCAGTCTCTGTCTTTTGTATGAGCAAAGCTATGTGTATTTACTGAACTACAATTAGAGTTACTGAATAGAGCTCTGACATCTGGAGTGAACTTCCAAAAAGAAAAATGACCATCTCCAAATTTCACGCAGCTGGATTATCCCACACCCTACAGGATAATCTACCCCCACATAGTTTGTGAGATGGCATCTACAAGAGAAAGACACAGGCATGTAGCTTCGGCTTCCAAGTCAGCTTTGTAGCTCCACTATCCAAAAGGCCTCCTGTTGTCACCTGTCCTCTGGTAAAGATTCTGATCACTTTTTAGAAATACTGTAGTTGATACTAATGGTTCTTGTTTTTAATACACCCTGGAAGGACTTGTTTCCTGAAAAATGGGATATAAATAAGTAAATTGGGACCACTGGCTGGTTACAGTGGGAGTTGTAGTCCTGTTCTGGAGGGCTTTGTGTTGAGGAAGGCTCTCAAGAGTCCTGCTGAACTGACTTAAGTTCAGTCATTATTTCTAGCATTCTGCTTCCAGCCATAGACATGCAAGATGTTTCGGATAAGTTTGCAAGGAAGCTATGAATGTAACAACCCAATTCCAGTTGTCTCCACCCTCTGGTATTCTGCAGTACATTGCCTCTAACCTTGCTCCTAGAGGTTTTAGTAGATTATTGTATAGAGTAGGGCCGTGTTGGCGAACCTATGGTACGTGCACCAGAAATGGCACACAAAGCCATTTTCCCTGGCACATGGAGCGGGGGAGAGGAGGAAAAGGCATGTGCCTGTTCCTCCTCTTCCTCCCAGCCATCCCAGGCGTTCAGCTGCCTCTGGAGAGGCAGCTAAAAGCCCAGGAAGCTGAGGGGAAGGAGGGGGAACAGGCACCCGCATGAGGGGGAAGGTGTGGGGGGAAGTCCTGCCCTCAGTAACACCCAATACCAGAAGGCCATTTAGTTCGGGAACTCAGTGCCTAAAAGGTTCGCCATCACTGGAGTAGGGGGAGGGGCCAAGTGTGACTCTTGGAGTTGTTCTTAGCCCTTTGTCTAGACTTACGTTTCTCTGACCCCCAAAAGAGTGAATTTCCTTTCCTGAGATCCTTTTGGAACAGAAATTCACCTTTTAAAGAGGCTGCAGAGACTCATGCACTGCTTAAAGTCTTTCCCCACAAAACCCTATCTATCAAAAACAAAAGTGGACCTCTAGCCGCTTGTTTTATATATGGGAAACCATATGACTCCTCGAGGATAGCAAGAGCTGAAAATTGTGTTTGCCACAGTAGCCCACTCCAGTATGGAAGTTGGTAGACCTGGAAGACAACCAGAAGGAAACTGAGATAGATAGGAATAAACTTTATTTTAAATTATGCTATAGTGCTGTACTGATGATAAGGAAATATGGGATTGCTTATCTGAGTTCTGCCTGTCACATTCTTTAAAGCAGGAGTGGCAGCCATGTGGCCCTCTAGTGGTTAGACAGGAGTTCCAGCATCCCTTGCTATTGACTGTGCAGGGTATTTATGTACATTTATTAAAATCTATATATCTCACTTAAGAAAGCCTCGTCTTTTTACAGCAGCCTGTCCCCCTGTTTTCCTCTTTCTCCTCTGTCTAGCTGGAACTTTTTTTGGAGGAATCAGCATTAAGAGGCTGGTGAAGGAGGGCTGAGGCA
Source organism: Phrynosoma blainvillii (assembly GCA_026167975.1). Lineage (NCBI taxonomy): Eukaryota > Metazoa > Chordata > Lepidosauria > Squamata > Phrynosomatidae > Phrynosoma > Phrynosoma blainvillii. Next base: position 303,873,910 of record JANUYF010000001.1, on the reverse strand, counting down.
ATACAGATGGGTTGCGGAAGCATGTCTGCAGTAAACAATACAGTAAAGCTTGAGCAGAGAAAGAGTGGCCGATCCTACTGTTGACGTATGTTCCTGCCTACAACAGGCAAGGTAAAAAGCAGCTGCCTCTAGAATCTCTTACTGAGCAATCATAAATAGCAAAATAGAAAAGGGGAAAGCATCTACACCTGCATCCCCAGCTATGCCCAGCATGTAATATAATAATAACAATGATACACACACACACACAAAGCAAAACATAGGTCTATAAGTTTGGTTACCAAAAATGGAAATCAGAGTGGAAGCGTGGGAAAGGGAGGAAAAAAAAATCAAGCCTGGCTGTATTTTGGAAGAAGCTTTTCAAGTGGTCTCTAGAAGATTGTAAATGTTTTGTAAACTTGTGCAACATGTACCTAACCACATGTGCACATTGTTAATTTTGAAAAAAGATTGCTGAGGTGTGTTGAACTGCTCTTTTTTGTGGTATAGGAACCTATCCCTATTCTTTTCATGTTATTTCTGCTTCTCATATCAAATTTTCTGTTAAAGAAGCAATGTCTAGGAACACAGATACTGTATTAAAATATACTTGTGCTGCATATTCCACCCTGTACCCTTGAAGGCAATGTACAATAAAATCAGTTTAGAAGAGTTTAAAACAATAACAGTAATTTTTTGAAAAAGCATGTGAAACTATCACTTAAAATAAGGCAATTTAAAAAAACTAGAATGATGTATAATAATGTAAACCATAGCACATATGCAAACTGAATAAAATCAGTGAGGTCCCAAAGGTGTTAACATGAAGCCATGTTTTTGACTTAACATTGGAATAACACCCAAATCAGGCTTGTAAGGGTGTCACAGCAGAGAAGGGCCTCTTCCATGTACCCCCACAGTGTACTGCTCTGACTGATGGGGGACACAGAGGAGGGGCCCCCCAACAAACTTCATTTCTCAGGCAAGTGTATATATAGAGAAGTGCTCCTTCAGATATTGAAGTCCCAAACTGTTGAAGGTTTTAAATGTTATCAGCACCTTAAATTCAGACCAGAAGCATATTGGCATCCAGTGCAATTCCTTTAAAACCAGTGTTGAATGGTTTCTATATGGTGTTACCATCAGGAGACTAGCTGCTGCATTTTGCTCTAGTTGCAGCTTTTGAGTTATTTTGAAGGACAGCCTCAATTAGTGTACATTGCAGTAATCTAATCAGGAAGTTACCAGTGCATGGACTTTGGTACCTATGTTATCCGTACCCAGTAAAGGCTCTAGCTGCTGGGAGCAGCCGTCCAGGAACATTTAAAGGGCTGAAGAATTTCCATCCATGTTCTATAGCAGGGGTAGGCAACCTTTCCCCTTTAAGGGCCGAGGGACTTCAGCTCCCAAAATCCCAGCAGCTATTGGCCAACATGGGACTATTGGCCAACATGGCTGAGGCTTCTGGGAGCTGAAGTCCCTCGGCCCTTAAAGGGGAAAGGTTGCCTACCCTTGTTCTATAGTATGGGATCTTAAGTCTGTGTTTTAGGTTCATAAGAATTCATCACATGGGTGACAATTGGAAGTATAAATGGTGATTAAGCCATGATAATCCCGCAATTGCATTAATGGTTTTCACATGAAATGTTCAAAGTGATAGCCCATGAATAACCCATTATTATTGTGCAATTGTGCTTATGATTTTTACATGATGTTGAGGTGTAATGTGATTAAAGTGCCATTAACCCATGAATAACCAGGCAAGAAACAGCAGCAAATCATTCACGGGATTTTCCCGTGAATGACTTTTTGTTGTTTATTGCCTGGTGATTCCCTGGTGATTCACAGAATAATGGCTCTTATGTTAATCTCATTTTAATTACATTTTAATGTCAATTGTGTGATTTTCTCAGTTAAAGTCCCAGTTTCCCCCTGTGTGATAAACTCCATAGTCTTTATAGCAGGGTCAAAATATGGGGTGACATGTAAACTGATAAAATAAAGTGGGAATCAGTATCCTTTTTTTTTTCTTCTGTGCCGGGGGAAACCATTTCTAAATTGTACTTGAGCAGCTTTGTCATGAAACCCAGGAAAAAACAGAATCTGAAATTGTGTTGATAGTGAATTATTCAGGGGGAAGAGATGGAAAACAGGGTCATGGGAATCCCAGGCCATTCTCATTTGGCAAATGCATTCTCAAGCCCTTCTTTTTGCTGTTGACAGTAAGGTAATCTTAGGCAGGAAGAGAAAAACTTAGAAATTTAAAAGGCAAGAGAAATTGGGTTGTTCAACTAAATAACCTAATAGTTGAAATACTAATGGTTTTTAAATAAACTAAAACTAGTAATTTAAAGGTTGTTTAAATAAATGGCTCAGTTGACAGTTCATTACCTTCTTCATTTCTTTCTTTTCAAATATTAACCTTTGGGGATTTAGATACAGCTCTGTACTTTTCCTGCCTTGATCAAAGTGAATTATTCAGTATCATATCAGCTCTCTGCAGACCCTTTCTGTCCTGCCTTACAAAGCTGGAAATGTCTTCCTTTCTTTGGGGTAAATAACAATATTGCAATAGGTGATTTAAATCCCTCTGAGAACACACTCAATTCTGAGGCAGCAATCCGGAAATGTAACTGTGTTAATCTACTGTCCCCAGAACAAGAAAGACTCTTGTGTTAAACACTATCCAGTGGACTGCCCAAAGAGGTGGTCTGTGGACCAGTGCCAGTCCAAGGGTAATAAGCTGTCAGCCCATGGTGAGTTTCCAGGAAAGAAAGAAACAGTTGTAGTCAGGAATATGTTACCAGTCCCTGGAACATAGAGCAGCCCCATACATTCTAACATTTCAAAGGTGAAAGTATAATACACATGGTGAGTGTGGTCAAGATGGCAAAAGCTATTAATAAAGAATACACAAGATAGGGGTGACTGCAACAGCTTGCCTTGCTTGTGCCTACTTGGAAGGGTGAAATTCTACAGCAACTGAAACAAGCCAAGGACAAAGAAAGTGGGAGGAGGAAACAGAAACTGGGACATTTTAAAAGCATCTGAAAAAATGGGAGGACAGAGGATTAATTGGGATTGTCCCTGCCAGATTTTAACAGTTGGAGGGTATGCATTTGGATAATTTAAGGAGCATCACACTGCATAAGTTTTTGCAGCCAAGAATCTGTAAATGATATAAGTAAGATGCTGCAACTGAGTCAGCGTCACAGTGAGCTGATTCTAAACTTCTGAATCCTGATATAGTATAAATTATTGCAGCTTTATTTAGTTCTCTTGTAATTCCTTGAATAGCTTGGCATGGGAGTACAATCTTCAGTTCAAGGGCGTGACTGCCATCTGAAATTCTGATGCATATTCTTGAATTGTAGTTGAATGCAACCATGTAGTACATCACAGGATTGTAGCTTGTAATCCTCTCTCAAATCCTGATTTTGGGAGATGTTTTTTTTAAATAAAGCTAATTTCATTCTCTGGAAAGGAAAACACTTCATGAATGTTTACATGTGCTTACAGGGCAACAAGTCCCATGGAGTTTGGTAGAATTCTGAGTAGTCATGAATAGGATTGTGCTTTTAGTAGCTAAGTGTATATACCTTTTAGCTCTCTTTGACATACCATTCTCCCATAACACCTTAATAGTTTTTCTGTATAAACAAGCACACTCTTTTTTGTCTGTTACTGTGATTATGTGTGTACTAAATACTTTGGGTAGTGTTGCAGTGCAGTATAATTGCACTGGGGATAGCTCAAGGAGTCATGAATGTAATTCTCTGTGGTGACATGTCCCTGAAAGAGGCTGGCTTCTATTTAAATGCACGGTTAAACAAGGTTTTCATGTTGTATGTCCACGAGTTTAAAAAATATTGGAAAGGTATAAAAGAACTCATAGAAAATATTCTGAATATTAAACTCCAATTAAAACCAGAATTATTTTTATTAGGAATAATTGAGGACAGTTTAGAAAGGAAATTTGGAAAGGTATTTTTTATATGATAACCACAGCCAGGATGACACTTGCACAAAAAAGGAAAATCCCCACAAACGAGGATTGGTTGTTAAAAATATACAAAGCAATAGAGGTAGATGGATTAACTGGTTTGGTAAGAAATAATTCTTTGAGAAGATTTAACAATGATTGGATAGTAGTAAAAGATTTTTTGAAGATAAATAGGGAAAATAGCAACAAGAAATTTATCATAATGAAGTAAAAATATAAGATAGAATGAGGTAAGGCTAAAACAATTTAGTGGTGTTATAAGATGAGAAAAGGGAAATGCCAGAAGAGGAAGGAGTGGGATTAGGGGAAGTTCTCTATGAGAATAGAATAAAAGATGAAGCCCATGAAAGGTAGAGATTAGTAGGTAAAGAAAGCCATAGAGCAAAGAGAATAGAAAAATACTGGCAGATAGGAAGTAGCATGAATGATATGATATGAATGTGAAAATATTATTGGGGGTGAGTGAAGAGTAAGAGAGTAGGAGAAAGAAAAAGAAGGGTATGAAGGAAGAAATGTAAGAAGGTATGAGTAAGTGAAGAAAAGGTATGAGAAGGGTTGTGAAAGGAAGGGAGGTTTGAGGAGATGTATGGGAGGAAGAAGGAGATAAGTAAGTAGGAGGAGGAGAAGGAGAAGAAGATGAGTGAGGAAAAAGTTAAAGGGATGGAGAGTAAGGGTTGAAAGTTAAAGGATAGAGAATGAGCTAGAAAGAGTAAGAAAGGTAAGGAAGCATAGTGAAAGAGAAAGATAGGAAAGAGGTTGGAAAGAAAATATGAATAAGGCGAATGAAAATATGAGAAGAGAAGTAGAAAGGAGAGGGGTGTGGGGGGGGTGAGGATGTTATGAATTGGTGTATTTGATTTATTTAGAAGTTATATATGGGTATTTAAAATTAATGTATATAAGATTGGGGTTTTATGGAAAATGGGGGGAGGAATGGTTTATTATTCGTATTATTTAGGAAAGAGGATAGTTAGTATGATTGTATGTAATTAGTAATTTTTTTCTTTGTAAGGGTGAAAATGTTATGTTTAAGTGAGGAGGTTGATTGTTGTAACATTTGTTGTATTATTTGTTTTAATATTAATAAACATTACAATTAAAAAACAAACAAGGTTTTCATAAGACTGATTATTCAGATGTAAATGTATTAAGGCAGAGTTGTAGTCGAACACTCAAACCAAACTACACACAGTGTTTCTTGTAGGTAGAAGAATTGGTGAAATCAACATTGGATCTTCATGGTAGGATAGATTTCTTGGTCAACAACGGAGGAGGCCAGTTTCTTAGTCCATCAGAAGCAATCAGTTCAAAAGGATGGCATGCTGTGATTGAAACCAACTTGACTGGGACCTTCTACTGCTGTAAAGCTGGTAATAATGTAAATTCTAAATTTAGCAAATGAACTTTGGAAGAACTTTTCATCTCCTTTCTTTGTGCAGTAGTTTGACTTCTTCTCACACACATTCTAGTTGGTGTATTCTCCATTTGGAGACCATTTATTGCAGAGTGCGAGAGCCAGAGGGTTTTTAACTGAAGATCCTAGTTCATAGAAGTATAGTGTGACAAGATGAAACAAATGCAAAGCCTCTCAATCCAAAGATAAAATAGCCTGTTCCCTTAATTTTTTATCTCACATGTTGAAATATCACCTCTTTGTCCTTGAGAATGAAAGATAAAAGCTACCCCGGGCCCATTCCTCAGACCCTAAGCTGACCAGTAGTTCCTTCCAAAGAATAATCTGAAGATGGAAGATTCAAGGCTAGATGTAGCTCCTCTATGCCCTTTAATATTTTGTCTCTGCTGCATATCTATACCTGAACCACTGCGCTTATTTATTGTTAATTCATTTATATCCTGCCTTTTCCTAAAGGCTGGTTTCCAGAATGGCTTACAAAAAGTTAAAACACACATAGTTAAGACACTTGTTGTTGTTGTTGTTGTGTACCTTTAAGTTAGGTTTCTGACTTATAGTGACCCTAACGTAAACCTGCCCTGGAGTTTTCTTGGTAAGATTTGTTCAAAGGAGGTTTGGCACTGCCTTCCCCTTGAGGCCGAGAACATGTGACTTCATAGAATCAGAGTTGGAAGAGACTACAAGGGCCATCCAGTCCAACCCCCCTGCCATGCAGGAACTCAAAATCAAAGCATACCCAATAGATGGCCATCCAGCCTCTGTTTAAAAATCTCCAAGGGAGACTCCACCACACTCCGAGGGAGTGTGTTCCACTGTCAAACAGCTCTCACTGTCAGAAGCTCTCACTGTCAAAAGTTCCTCCTAATGTTGAGGTGGAATCTCTTTTCCTGTAGCTTGCATCTGTTGCAAAGCAAAGCAGCTTCATTTATATACCGCTTCATACAGTCTAAGTGGTTTACAGCTGTAAGCTCATTGGCCTCCAACAGCTGGGTACTCATTTTAGCGACCTTGGAAGGATGCAGGCCTGAGTCAAGCCTGAGCCCTGGCTAGTATTGAACTCGCAACCTTGTGGTTTATGACTGAGTATTGTTCCGGATCCTGTTCTCTGGAGCAGCAGAAAACAAGCTAGGTCCCTCGTCAGTATAACATCCCTTCAAATATTTAAAGATAACAGTTTCTTCTCCAGGCTAAACATACCCAGTTCCCTAAGTCATTCTTCATAGGGCATGGTTTCCAGACCCGTCACCATTTTAGTCACCCTCCTCCGGAAATGCTCCAGTTTTTTCATCCTTTTTGAATTGTGGTGCCCAGAATTGGACACAGTATTCCAGGTGGGGCCTGCCTGACCAAAGCAGAATACAGTGGCACTATTACTTCCCTTGATCTAGATACTATACTTCTATTGATGCAGCCTAAAATTGCATTGGCCTTTTTAACTGCTGCATCACACTGTTAACTCATGTTCAACTTGTGGTCTACTAGGAATCCTAGATCCCTTTCACACATAGTCTCCTTAAGCCAGGTGTCCCTCATCGTATATCTCTTCATTTGATTTTTTGCCCTAAGTGTAGTACCTTGCATTTCTCCATGTTGAAATTCATTTTGTTAGCTTTAGCCCAGCTTTCTAATCTGTGAAGGTCATTTTGAATTTTCATCCTGTCCTCTGGGGTATTAGCTATTCCTCCTAATTTGGTATCATCTGCAAATTTGAGAAGCATGCCCCCTATTCGTTCATCCAAGTCATTGATAAACATGTTGAATAGTACTGGGCCCAGGACATTACCCTGTGACACCCCACTGGTCACCTCTCTCCAGGATGAAGAGGAGCCATTGCTGAGCACCCTTTGGGTTTGGTCAGTCAACCAATTACTAATCCACCTAACAGTTTTATTGTCTAGCTCACATTTTACTATCTTGTTTGCAAGAATATCATGGGGGATCTTGTCAAAAGCCTTACTGAAATCAAGACATGTATTTCTACCGCATTCCCTTCATCCAACAAGCTTGTAATTTTATCAAAAAAAAGAGATCAGATTAATCTGGAATGACTTGTTTTTGAGAAACCCATTTTGACTTTTAGTGATTATGGCATTCCTTTCTAAATGTTCACAGACTCTCTGTTTGATGAACTGTTCTAGAATCTTTCCCAGTATTGATGTCAGACTAACTGGGTGATAGTTGTTGAGATCCTCTTTTTTCCCCTTTTTGAAGGTGGGGACAATGTTTGCCCTCCTCCAGTCTGCTGGGACTTCTCCTGTTCTCCAGGAGTTCTCAAAGATTATTTCCAGTGGCTCTGAGATTACATTTGCCAGTTCTTTTAATACCCTTGGGTGTAGTTCATCTGGTCCAGGAGACTTACATTCATTTAGGTTAACCTGGTATTCCTGTACTACCTCTTTACTTATTCTGTGCTGCATTTCCCCTATTGTGTCCTTTGCTCCATTTTCCTCAGGTTGAACACCCTTTTCCTTTTGCTCAAGATCACCCAGTGAGTTTCATGGCTGAGCAGGGAATCAAACCTGTGTCTCCAGAATCATAGTCCAGCACTCAGACTGCTATGCCATGCTGGCTCTTTTTGTAAAACACAAAGTCATAAATAAAAACATACAAGATACAATTAAATCATCTCTAGAAATTAAAACAAATCTATTAGAAATGTTAAGATCAATTAAAGTGGGCAAAGCAACACACTATTTATTAATTTTGACACCTTGAAATAGTGCTTGATTACTACTGCCTTAGCTTAGAATAAGGACCCTAAGTTGGTGGGTTTAAGAGAGAGGGGCAAGCAGAGCTGGAGAAAATAGCTGCTTTCTGATTTTCCAAAGCTCTCAAGGGAGTAATTTTTGCTCTGGTTCCTCATTCTTGCTTTGAACAGACTTAACTGATTGCAGGAAAGAAAGGCAACATTATCCTTTGTATTACACAGATATAAAGATTATGTGAATCCTCTGTTGAATGTCTGCAGTCAGCACCATTGTTGTTACTGAATGTATATTTACATGAGAAACCTATGGCTGTGTTGATTAGACTTATTTTATTTCCATAGCCTTAACCATTGATTTTGTCAAATTTCTTAAACCCAGCAATAGTCCAGATTTCATTCCATGCACCTGCTTGTTTTAGCCACTGTCTACCATTCACTTCTGAATGTAAAAATATTCATTAATACTTAACTTTCTTTTCTGTTTCCATACAGTGTACAACGCTTGGATGCGAGATCATGGAGGTGCGATTGTCAACATTGTGGCCGACATGTGGAAAGGGATGCCTGGCATGTCGTAAGGCTATTGCTTTCTCTCTCTCTTTTTTTTTTTACTTAAGACACTATTTTTAGAAATACTTGTGTATATATTATGGACACTGATAAGAGCTGGAGCTCTGAATGGGTGAATTTGCAAGTGATTGCCAGGAATAATAAGTACTCCTGGGACAGTAAATACTCCAGACTTGACTACCCTGTTACGATTCTTAAGCAGGGAAATTTCTGAGGACTGCTTTGCCAGTTTTATTATGGTGGCCTCATGATTATATAACATCCAGTCTTAATGAAGTTGCCATTTTCTCCATTGTGATGGAAGCTGATTCTGCCTTTTTATTGCCTTTTATCACAGGCACAGTGGTGCAGCAAGAGCTGCAGTTGATAACCTGACCAAAAGTTTAGCCATCGAGTGGGCCTCTAGTGGGGTGAGAATTAATGCAGTTTCTCCGGTAGGTGATGAAAATATGTCATAAACTTCAGTGCCTGAGAGAGTGGAGTCATATGCACAGGATAATTGTCAAATTATTATTTGACAATAATTTATTTTTGCTGAGATAGAGCAGATATGTCTGTTCTATAAGTCTATGAACTAAAATCACTAAATCCCCCCCCCAAAAAAGAGCTCAGTTCTTTAATAGCACCAGAAACACAGTTTTGATAGGAGTGAATGTTAATCAGTATTAAAAAAATTCTGAGAGCCAGCATAGTGAAGGCATTGGACAATGATTTTGGAGACCAGGGTTTGAATCCTCACTCAGCCATTGAAACCTATGGGGTGGCCTTGGTCAAGTCACACTTTCTCGGCCTCAAAGGCAAAGGCAAACCCCCTCTGAGCAAATCTTGCCAAGAAACCCCTGTAATAGGTTCACCTTAGGGTTGCCGTAGGTTGGAAAGAGCTTGGAGGCACACAGTAACAACAATGCAAAAAAATAAAAAAATAAAAAAAACAATATTTTGCAATTAAAAGTAACAGTCTTGGCTCTTGCCACATAACGAAAGGTAGCAATGTTATGTTTAACTTTGATTTATATCTTGTCTGTCTCCCTAAGCTGGAAATCAAGTGAGCTTTCAAGCTCTGGCAGCCATCTAGTGGTTTATAAAGTAGTATTAAATATGAAGTGCCCTCAAATAAATGAGAGAACAGTTGAAAGTCTAAATAAAATTATTGTTTTGTGGTGAGTGGGTGGCATTTATTGGCATAGAAGTGAGTGGCAAAATTATGATCTGTGCTCTGACTTGTCATGGGAAGGAAGAAGAAACTACTTAAGATATTGAGCCTTTCCCTGTGTGCATTGTTTTCCATCTTTGCTGAGTCTTCTGAGATTTTTCAAAATAATATGTCTGCATACCAGAAGCTTATATTCGTAGCTGACAGACTAGCTCCACAATTTGTATTATGGAAGTGTTCATGCTCTTTTTTTTTTTTTAATTCAGGTGAACACTGTATTGCACAAATACATAGTGTCACATTAGGAATTGTGGCACAGGTAGAGCCCTGTTTATTAGTACAGAATAAGCAGATTAATGCAAGTCAGAATTTAGGCAAATATGAATGCTTGTGGATAATAGCAGAGATTACTACTAGTGTTCAGCAGTGTAGGGTTAGCTTTGATTGTGGAATGTGTTAGTTGTTAGATAAATCCATGTTTGGTCTTCTGGGCTATTCAGTATGTACATCATATTGTCCCAATAGATGAGCATTAGTTCCAAAAATTATTGGAGTTCATTGTAAAACATAATAAAAGAATCTTACCGTAAGCTTGTCCTTTCTACAGGGAGTGATATTTTCAGAAACTGCTGTTGCAAATTACAATTATGGTGAAGAAATGTTTAAACGAGCCATTGAAAAGGTTCCTGCAAAGAGATTAGGACTTCCTGAAGAGGTACAGTGGTATCAATGCAAATGTGATCTTTTAGAACCAAGGGTCATTCTAGGTGATTTCCCAAATATTTAGAAGACTGGATTTGTCCTCAGTTGAGCACAAACCATCTTCATAGTGGAAGATACCTATTGATACATGGTTTTGGCCCAGTACATGTGAGACTGTGGACTTTATCACACTGGGGAAAAAGACAGGAGCATAGCAGGATGCCCCCGTCAATATCATGCGATTTTGCAAAGATTATTACACGACATCATATGATGGCATTATCCTATGAATAAACAAGAATTCTAGTGCCACTTTTATCCTGTGAATAAAAAGCGTGGATGGAATTCCTGTTTATTCATGGGATAATCATGATGTCACACGATGTGTGATAATCTTTGCAAAATCGTGCGATATTGATAGGAGCATCCTGCTATGCTCCCTGTTCTTTTTCCCCAGTGTGATAAAGTCCTGTGTCTGTTTAAAATGTGTATTTCAAAAGTAACTCATTATATTTTCACTGGAGACTGAAACTGAAAGTACTTGTTATTACCTCTTGGCCATCAAAGCAGCATGCTATGTTATGTGCTACTTTACATTACTTGTCACCACTTACTTTCCTAATGTAAGGAGCCCATGAAACAACTCTGTTCTTTATGTTGAATATAATGATCCCACACTGGTCAGAGCAGTGGGGAAACCTTTGCTCCAACAATAGCTTTCTTTTTCACAGTTCAGGAAGTCAGAAAGGCAGCAGTCTACTATTTCCTGTAGTACCTAGAACACTCCATTACTCTGTTAAGAGGACACTCTAGGTGTTACAAGAAATGTGATCTGATCTGTAATAAAGAAGATTGTTGGAGTGACATTTTACATAGGAAGGGTACATTTTACTTTAAAATATAAGTAAACAAATAATGCTGACTGAATGTTACTTATTGTATTTAAAAGAAGATATTCTACTTTATTATTACATTTCTCTTGAAAAATAACAATCTTGCCCAGTAGTGATGTTACCTTTGAATGTATTACTTCCAAATGCTGGTATGTGCTTATATGTGGAATATGTATTACATTATGAGGAACTTGTGCTGCAGTACTGGAGGGGGAACTCCCAACATTTAAAAACCCAACATACTGCATACTTACAAGGCAAGACATTAACAGAATGATAGGAAATTACTACGAAAGGGCCTTTGCTTTCAAGTACTACATGAAAAATTGACGAACAATGACCCAACTTAAACTCTAAGCATCTGCTTGGGTGGGCTGTTATATCCCCCCTCCCTGCAATGTTGCTCTATAGTTATACTGGTGAAGAGAATAAGGTGCAAGTATAACTATCCTCAACACAATGGAACTTGAGACAGCTCCCTGTTACAGGAGAGGAGCACTTGCCTATAAAGAATTTTAAACCAAGGTGTATTTTCACAAAGCTAAAATGTGGGGAACTGTTGTATTTTATCATTCTGTCACAGGTGTTCTCTGTATGCTCTATGTACTCATGATACTCATGTAGCCATTGTCTGCACAGCATTTGGTATTATACATACTTTACTTACTGCTGGAGGTATATTCCTAATTGCCAAATAAGTAAGAGTGTTGTGGGGAGGGATGCAGTTTCTCTGCAAGAGAAGAACTATCACAGGAAATATCTGAGTTACATAATTTTATAACAGTTCTGTAAAACTAAATCTGAAAAAGTCCATTTAAAAGAAACATCAAAGTGGCAGTTCTTAAAACTGATATCACCAGATTCCTTAATATAGTTTTGAGAGTTTATCAGTATGATCATTGTACAGCCTGGGTAGAATATGTGAGACTTTAATTACTGTGCATGGCTGGCACGGTGTATTTAAGAAACACAAGTAAGACAAGGGTCATTATTACATACATGCATTGTACTTGTACATGTATGAGTGCTTACAAGTTGCTGACAGGCATCAAAACATGCATTTTGTGAACAGATAGCAATTCAGCCTGATTCCCCAATCACACTCTTGCCCCATGAACAGTTATTGAATGTGTAAAACACCAATTTCACTTATGAAGAAGGTATGATGTAGCAGATAGTGAAGCTGTTGGTCTGATACTGAGTAAATGTCTTTTTAAGGTATCTCCCTTGGTGTGTTTCCTGCTCTCTCCAGCTGCCTCCTTTATAACTGGTGAAACAGTGAAGATTGATGGTGGACAGAGCTTATATAGTGCTCCTTGGGAAGTTCCAGGTAAGTGCGCACGTGTGCGCGCACACACACTTCTTAAAGGAAGAAATTAGCCACTGAAACATTCAAAGGATTTCATTAAAGAAGAAGAGGTTTTTATGTAGTGTGATATATGGAAACTGGCACAGAAGCCTCTGAGTCTCTCTCTCTCTCTCTCTCACACACACACACACACACAGTAGAAACTACCTTTCTAGTGCAATGCATGATAGGACTGTGATCAACTTAATCTGTAAGGCTATGACCAACTTAATCAAGCTTAATTTCATTTAAGAGAATGGCCCAGAAAGTTATTATTTTATATTTTCCAGTTGTACATGCTTGTTCAAAAATGGCTGACTCAGAATTTTCATTTTTCCTCCTAAACGATGAACTTGCCTTGGAACACCTGTAGTTTTTCGATAAGTTTTAAGTGCAAATGAAGTTCAAATGGAATAAAACACCTGGATTTTGGAGAACCCTAGCTTACTGTATTGCGGTACACACAGCTGTATTGCGGTACACATAGTCCAACTTCTCCCACTTTTCCTGCTGGCACAACTAGCTGAACTGGGATCACAAATCAGTATTTGTTCTTAGTTAGGAATCCTAGCTTGTTTAGGAGCAACAAGCCAAGATCTCCAGTTAGCAAAACATACTAAACAAACCATTTCTTTGTTCAGTTCAAAGAAGGGCCACGTGTTGGGAGTATGTGACACTTGTCCTCACCAGCAAGCTTCCACCCTGCTATACAATACTACAGCAGCAAAAGACCCTCGACAACCTTGTTTCCAAGGTCAATAACACACCTGGAAATATTATTAACTCCAAAAGCAAAATATTTTAAAGGAGAATTACCTTATTTAGCCAATGTACTGCTCAGTTTCAGCAATGTGAAGGTAGAGGATGAGAGTTCAGGGGGGCAGCGTGGTCCTCTTAGCCTGGAAGTTGTCCACACTTGATTTAGCTGGTCACAGGTGGCCTAGCTGGTAAAGGGAAGAACCATTTTGTTATTCAGTAAAATGCAGAAATATTGAAGTTGATAGGATTCTAAGGTATTGACGCAAAATTAATGTTATATTTAGATGAATGGGGACACAGATGGAATGGCAAAAAATTAACTAAAAAATTATCCATCCGAATCACGTATGAACTTGTACCACTTAAAATGAGCAATGTGACTTTGGTACAAAAAAGTGGAGCAAAATGAGTGATGGACATACTCATGTGAGTAGCAGTACACAATGTAGAAAAAACCCTGCTGATGTAGGCACAGCCTGAGGTGCCTGAACCCTTTTATTATACAGTCAGCCCTCTGTATCCATGGGAGATCCATTCCAGATCCCCCCCCCCCCATGGATACCAAAATCCGCAGATGCTCAAGTCCTATTGTCCTCAATGGTGGCACGGCTGCACTACTGCACCACCATTGGGGACAATGGCACTCTTGACGCCCTAGCCACCCAAAGCCCACCTTGCCGCTCTCACTGCGGCAGGGGGCTGCCTCCCCTTCTCTTCTTTCTCCCCCTCTCCCCCCCCCATGCCACCACTGCTGCCTTCCTCCTCCTCCTCCTCTTCTTCCCCACTGCTGGTGCTGCTGACCCTTACTTCCTCCTCCTCCTCTTTCCCCAGTAGGACCAATACGGCTATTGTGTATACTGAAGAAATAACTAGCTCAGAGACATCTCAAAGCACAAGTGTTTCTGTGCCCTCTTCAACTTTTTCACTATTCTTATAGTTACTGGTTCCACTCTCACCCTGCCCCTGCCTCATGACTACTCAATTCAGTCCTCTCAATCATATTACTTGTTTCTGTCAACCTAATCTCCATTTGGAAAAGTCAGTCTACAAACATTCAGTATATATTTTCTGGCATCTGATAAAACATTTGAGCATATTAATGCCTTTGCTTAATCTTGGTTTAACAAAGCTGTTTTTCCCCTTTAAGGAACACGGGACATAGTTATCTTTCCAAGATACCAAAATGTGTTTTATTCTTTCACAGATCATAACAGATGGCCACCTGCTCCAGATGGAGACAATTGGAAAGCATTAAAAAAGATGCTTTCAGGAAAATCTCTGTCAAAGCTATAAAGCAATGAAATGTGTTAGTCCCTTTCCATTCTTGTCAGAATTTCTACCTTTCTATATTTGATTGCAGTTTTTCATCAGGAACTCTGGATCATTGAGATACAAATCTCTACTATATTATACTATTATATATATATGTGCCTTGAAGAAACCCTGTCTCAGGAAAGTCATCCAAGGAACCACCATTTGTTAACATGCTGTTATTTGCTTTGATCTGAAAATGTAGATGTGTCTCTCATAATCTTTCACTTGTTTGCAATTTGAACTCTAACCTCTTCCTGCTGTATCAACAGAATTGTTTAGAGTATGTTCTATTGGCAAGGAATTAAAGAGAATACGGTCAAAGGTCTACAGTTTGTTATCCTCTGTTCTCTGATTGCTTTGCATTGATTATTCCAGTGCATGCCAGAACTCCTAAAAATGACATATGTTGAGTACAGTAAACTGATCACTTATATCTGTCCTCAAGTTTGTCTTCTATGTTCAGTGAAAATATTTAATATGAAGTTTGAGAACATCTTGTCTGTGCTGTACAGAGCCATGTTGGCTGGGATGTTGACAGTTCTAGCCCACAACTTCTGGGGTTTGCCAGGTCAAGGAAGTAAACTTTTAAAGTTGAGAAAAGGTAAAATACTTACATCTTGTACCCAAGAAGGAAATTATAGGTAAGAATTTAAGGTCCAACAAATTCCTCATTTTCCTCGCAGATAATTTCATTGTCCAGAAGGTGGAAGAGGCAACAAAGGTGATCAACTGTTTTAGAGCTGATCCTTGCCAACAGTGATGACCTGGTTAATGGGGTGTAAAGTTGCAGGATCCTTAGGTGGTAGTGACCACGTTCTCCTGGAGTTTGTTATACAGTCAAAAGGGGAAGACAAGTGTACTCAGACATACATTACAGACTTTCAATAAAGCTGATTTCAGTAAACATAGGGACACACTAGGGGGTCATCCCATAGCAAGGAATACTAAAAGAAAAGGGGGGCCATGATGGATGACAGTTTCTTACAAGTGAAATATTAAAGGCACAATTTCAAAAAGTTCCAATGAGGAGGAAAACTGGGAGGTACCAAAAGAAACCAGGATGGATTTCTAAAGCACTTTCAACTGAGTTATATTTTAACAAAGACATGTATAAGAAATGGTTAAAGGGGGAAATCAAGAAGATTCAAACAAATAGCCTGCTCATGTAGGGAGTAAGGGCCTTTGCAGACTGCCAGAAATAGTGCAAATTGAGTCCACTTTAACTGCCCTGACTCAGTGCTAGGGAATCATGGGAACTGTAGTTTATTGTGGCACCAGAGCTCTCTGACAGAGAAGGCTCAATGTCTCAGGAAAAAAATACAATTCCCATGATTACTTAGCACTGAGGCAGGACAGTTAAAGTGGACTCAATTTGCAGTATTTCTAACAGTCTACAAAGGCCCTAAGTCAGAAAAATTAAACAATGAGCTCAGGCTTGCTAGAGGGGTTAAAAACAATTTTAACAATTTCCGTAACAAAAAGGAAGAACAAAGAACAAAAGAAATATAAGGCCGCTGCATGGAGAAGATGGTGAAATGATAACAAGGAACAGAAAAAGCAGAACTGTTCAACACCTTCTTTGGCTCAGTCTTCTCTGAAAATGAGAACAGTGCTCAGCCTGAGGAAAACGAAGCAGATACAGTAGGGGAAATGCGACAAAGAACACATAAAGAGGTAGTACAGGAATACCTGGCTACTCTAAATGAATTCAAGTATCCAAGGCCAGATGAACCTCATCCAAAGATATTAAAAGAAATGGCAGAAGTAATCTCAGAACCACTGTCATAATCTTTGAAAATTCCTGGAGGACAAGAAAGGTCCCAGCAGATTGGAGAAGGGCAAATGCTGTCCTCATCTTCATAAAAGGAAAAAAGAGGACCCAAATAATTCCTTCCCAGTTAGTCTGACATCAGTAGCAGCAAAGATTCTAGAGCAGATCATTAACAGACAGTAAGCACTTAGAAAGGAATGTAATCACTAAAAGTCAGTATGAGTTTCTAAAAAACAAGTCATGCCAGACTTATCTCTCTTTTTTAATGGAATTACAGCCTTGGTAGATGAAGGGAATGCTGTGGATATAGTATATCTTGATTTCAATAAGGCCTTTAACAAGGTCTATGATATTCTCGCAAAACTTCTAAAATGTGGATTAGACAAATGAACTGTTAGTTGGATTTGTAATTGGTTGACTGGCC
This sequence comes from Phrynosoma blainvillii, assembly GCA_026167975.1. Taxonomy (NCBI): domain Eukaryota; kingdom Metazoa; phylum Chordata; class Lepidosauria; order Squamata; family Phrynosomatidae; genus Phrynosoma; species Phrynosoma blainvillii. The sequence goes on along the minus strand of JANUYF010000001.1, from coordinate 303,856,873 downwards.
GAAACCAAAGGGTGCTCAGCAATGGCTCTGCTTTATCCTAGAGAGAAGTGACCAGTGGGGTGCCACAGGATTCTGCCCTGGGCCCAGTGCTATTCAACATCTTTATCAATGACTTGGATGATAGAATAGAGGGCATGCTTCTCAAAGTTGCAGATGACACCAAATTAGGAGGAATCGCTAACACCCCAGAAGAAAGGACCAGAATACAAATGACCTTAAGAGATTTGAAAGCAGGGCCAAAACTAACAAAATGAATTTCAACAGGGAGACATGCAAGGGACTTGGGCAGTAAAAATGCACAGCTAAAAGATGAGTGACACCTGGCTTGACATCAGTGCATGCAAAAGTGATAAAAGATTATCACACCAGCCCCTTTCTCACTTCAGTTATGCTTGTACAGTATGCCCACGCCAACCACTGGCTTGCCATCCGTGGTTTGAGCTTCTACGGACAGCATACTTAGGCTTTTTCAATGGGCACGTGCACATACGCGAGTGGGAGTGTGTGCTCATTGAAAAAAATGGGACTTAAGGTCCTGCATTTTCTCCTAACCATGGAGGGCGGGGGGTACGGAATGGATCCCCCACAGAGAGAAAGGGCACAGTGTAATAATATATCAGGAACATACTGTTTTGCAGACAGCCATCAACACACCTCTCTCATTTGTGCAACCAGGGCTGTTGTTTCCATCACACACTCTTCCTGACCTCTCCTTTAATCCCGCTTCCCTCCCCATATGATCTATCCAGCGTGCCTTTAGGGATTTTTTATTTTTAAAAAAAATCCAACTTTTTTTGTGCAATTCCGAAGCTCTGCAGCTGTGATTTAAGCTTTTAAAGGTTTTTTAAAATTGAGGCTGCAGAGTCCTGGAATTGTGCTAAAAATGGGGGGGGGGGCAGAAGGGGGGGAAATTGAGGGGGAAGAGGGAAAGAGAAAATTGGGGGGGCAGGGGGAGGAGGGGACACTGACACCATGTGACTGGCAATCCCACAATTGCCCTGGGAGTGACAGTTCACACCTGAGGAGTTGAGCCATTGCCTGGACATTCATGGGTTTTCCCTATGAATGAAAAGGGTTGACAGCAAGTATGGGATACTGATCAAGCAATCAGTATCACCAAAGCTGTTTCCTCCCCAGTGTTCTTGAGGTTTAAAAGCCACATATGGTAATATACGTGGACTGTAAACTGAACATGAATTAGCAGTATGGTGCAACAGCTAAAACGCCATTATGAGTCTAGTGGCCTTTGCAGTCTGAAAGGGGGGATGCAGACAGGCAGCCCTGGGCCGCCCCAGGAACCAGAGTATTGGGGCCGCTGCTAGCACACACAGCGGCCCCAATTCTCCTGTTTGCCACCTCAAAAGAGCAGTAAAATGCCGCTCCTATTAGAGGTGGAAAAAGGCCACCCCAAGAGCCGCTGTGCGGCTCTTCTTTGCCTCTTCCAGCGTAGCGTATGAGGACGCTATGCTGGGAGGACGTCCTGATGCCACACGCCGTGCGTAAGGTCACATGGCGTCAGAACATCTTCAGGGAGGGGTTCAGGTGGCCAGAGTGTGGGTGCCCCTCCCCTTCCCTGCCTCCAACACTCCACTTTAACTGCCCTGGCTCAGTGCTAGGGAATCATGGGAATTGTATTTTTTTCTGAGACATTGAGCCTTCTCTGTCAGAGAGCTCTGGTGCCACAATAAACTACAGTTCCCATGATTCCCTAGCACTGAGCCAGGGCAGTTAAAGTAGACTCAATTTGCACTATTTCTGGCAGTCTGCAAAGGCCCTAGTTGTATCAACAGGAATATAATGTCTAGGTTAATGGAAGTAATATTACTGCTCTATTCTGTTTTCATCAGACCTTACCTTGAATATTGTGTCCAGTTCTGGGCTCTACAGTTCAAGATGGATGTTGACAAACTTGACCATGTGCAGGGGAGGGTGACCAAAATGGTGAACGGTCTGGAAACCATGCCCTATGAGGAGCATCATAGGGAGCTTGGTATGTTTAGCCTGAGAAGAGACGGTTGAGAAGGTTCCAAGATAGCCATGTTTAAACATTTGAAGGAAGGATGAGGCTTGTTTTCTGCTGCTCCAGAGGCTAGGACACAGAGCAATGGATTGAAACTACAGGAAAAGAGATTCCACCTCAACATTAGGAAGAACATCCTGACAGTATGAGCTGTTTGGCAATGGAATGCATGAGTATGACAGCTGCTTAAGAGTGTGATGGAGTCTTCTCCAGAGGTTTTTAAGCAGAGGCTGGAGGGGCATCTGTCCGAAGTGCTTTGACTGAATGTCTCTTGCAGTCTTTTCCAACTCTATGATTCAATGTTTGCCTGTGTCATATTGTCATGTTTAGTGGACTCAGACCTGAGCAACCAAGACAGCATGATAGTGTTCAAATACTACAGCTTTATTTTAGATTACTACAGACTTGTGTCAAATCTGAGTTTCCCCCAAATGGACTATCCTTTAAGATTTCCCTCTTCCCAACCTCTCCTTCCCAGCTCGCATCCCCAGCTTTGAACGAGGTCAAAGGGTCCTTTGAAGATTCTTCCTTTCCTTCATTTTCCCATCTTCATATATCATCTGTCCCAGGAAGGAAGGTGTCCTCTGTTCACTGTCCTGCCTCAGGAAGTAAGCAAGACATAAAACTACATCCCCTGTTACCCGTTTGGTTCCCAAGCATTCACCTCCATTTATTGCCTCCCCCCTTCGTGCTTCCCTTTAGTTAACTATAGCGCTATTCACCATACCAAATTATTTCTATATCACCACATTCCCTATATTTCTTATTGTGACAGATCCCTAGACATATGGATATGACACATATGCATGTTATAAGAATTTTTTTCTGAATGTTGACTAGGAAACCAACACTGTTCACTTTACCAAGCTTGCAACCTGATATATGGCATACCTGTTACATTGGTTTAACATCAGTGTTTTGAGGGAGAGGAAGCATTCCCAAAATTTCCAGAAAGTGGGGGGAAATTTAGCAATTCCATTTTTGTGTATTTTGCCAAATTAAAAAGAGAATTAGAAAAGTCTTCTGTTGTGGTTCAACCTATGTTCTGTACTTTGAAATATATGTTGATTTCGCTGGGAAGCTTTGAGATACACGATTCTTTTATTTGAACCATATGTTATAGTTTGTTTGCATTTTCTTTCCTTTGATTTTTTTCATATTTTGTGGAAACTCCTAGAGTTGTTTGGAAAGTGTATCTAAACAAACAAATATCATAAACACCAAGGAGCTATCAAAACAAGTCCATGATCAAGTTATGCCAAAGCACTAATCAGGATTAATTTTTTAAAGAATCCAAACTATGAACATCCTCTGGAGAACCATTAAATCCATTATAACAAAAGGAAAGCAAACAGTTCAATGAAGACTCTGTCTAGAGAACGCTATCCACTAAAACTCTGACTGACTAAAAGGAGAGTATTCTTCCGAGAAGCAACCAAGGAGTCAATAGTAACTCTGAAGGAGAAAGCTGAAGTTGAGAAGAGAAACGATCCATGGAACCATCACCCAGATATTCCACAAAACTAGGCTTTATGGAAGAGTGGTGAGAAGAAAAACCATTGCTGAAACAAACATACATTGAAGCATGTTTAGAGTTTGCCAAAAAGAATATGGGAGACAACAGCGAACATGTAGAAGCAAGTTCATTGGTCTGGTCATTGTATGTACTTTTTTACTTTTAATACAAAATGCTATGTGTGGCAAAAACCTAGTCATTGCCTTGAGAACACCATTCCCACAGTGAAGGATGGCGGTAGCATCAGTATGTTGTGGGGATGCTTTTCTTTCACATACACTGGGATACTTGTCAAGACTGAAGGCAAGATAGATGGAGCCAAAGATGGGATTTTTAGAGGAAAATCTGTCACACTTGAATGGGTGTAAGGGGCAAAATTTCATGATGTTGAAGAAGAGATGATTTTAATCTTAAAAACAACCCAATGTGGTTTTGGCCTGGAAATACTTTTATGACCTTCAGGGGAATAAAATCAACTTTCGGGGAGGAGAGTCTCCAAAGCTTATGCGTAGCAACTGATCAATGCATTGGGCTATTTTAAAGACTAAAATAATCTTTTCAACACCCTGATACTTTGTCTCTTTTCTACACTTCCTCTATTGGGTGCTAATAGCACTTTGCTTTCAAACTGAAAGGGACCTGGGATGGGACAGAAATTCACATTCCAGGAGGATAATGACTATAAACATACAGCCCAAGAAACACAAGTGTTTTAAAAACTAGATCTGGATGCATTCGATCTGGCCCAGTCCAGACCTCCCCCTCTGAGTATCTGCAGCATGATTTGAAAGTAGCTGTTTGCTGGTGGTACCCATCCAATTTGAGAGAGTTGGAGTAATTTTGCCAAGAATGCCAAAACTGTAAGATCTGTGTGCGCAAAGCTGATAAGCTTACCCAAGAAGAATCACAGCTGTAATTGCTGCCAAAGGTGTATTTAACAAGTGTTGACTCGGGAGTCAATTCTTAGGCAACCTACAAGTGTCAGTTTTTCAGTGGTAACAATGCTGACGGAATCTGTTTCAGTTCCAGCTTCGAACACAACAAAATGTAAAAAAATTGGGGCGGGGGGGGGGGTTCTGCAAGGAACTGCAAATACACACTAACCCCAACTTCTTTGTAGTCTTCAAAAAAGATGAGTTCCAGTCTACATGACTATAGAACATAAACATGTTACTAGAGCTTTGGTAGAGGTGAGTGTGGCTGGCTCTGTTTTGAAGGTAGTTATGTGATCTGCTGGTGCATTTCCATTTTTTTCCCCCAGTACTGAAATTATTTAAGTTGAAAGAAGGAAAATGGCTGAATGTTATACTGGATGAACATGGACCGGAAAGCAATAGCAATGGCCAAGTGGAGGAAGTTCAGTAAGAAATAAAGAAATTAAAATATATTTTACTAGCTTAATGAGTTTGCACATGAATATAACATATATTTGTGTTACTCCTTCCTGTTCAGAATTCTGAAAGTGACAGTATATTTTGGGATATAATCCTGGCATTTTATGCTTCTACCAGTTCTTTCATTTATTTTATATAGTTCCTCAGTGTATTGTTTCCAGAGTCGTCCTTCTTCCTCTTGGCTATGCAATGTGTTTCCCTGCTGGTCACAGAGCATGTCCACTCTTGGTTTAAATTTCCCTTTGATTTCTTGGATCTTATGGAAGAGGCCCCTTGTTTTTCCTTTTTTTTCCCCTGCCACATCTCTCATGCCACACAATTTCTTCTTCATCCGGTCCATGAAGGTCATGAAAGGTGCCCCAAGACTCTTCTGGTTTTTACTACCGACAGAGTGACACAGCTACTGCACCTCTGCTAGTTTTACAAACTGATAACCCAAATCAATTTTAGAGCACAAGGGTGGCATGACTGTTGTCCAACTGAAACTCCCACTATTCCTGACAACCGGCTATGCTGATGGGAGTTACAGTTCAACGCCACCTGGAAGGCCACAGATTCCCACTTTCACGTTTAATATTGTACTAGTCAAGGAGAATGCCATGTTAATCCGTCACAATATTAAAGAAAAATGCTGGGTGGGGGGGGGGGGGTTGAAGAGAGGAAAAATTAAGGATCACAAACATTGTGTTCATAGACTCACAAGTCCTATGTGTTACCCAGTACAATCCTATGTTTCTACAGAAAAAAAGTCTCTGGTTCAAGGGCTGACTCCCAAGTAGGATTGCAGCCAAAAGGAATCTAAAAGGCTGCTTCTGTCTAGAAGAAGAATCTTTATCTACTCTATTTATCTCTATTTTTATTTCTACTAGCCAATATATAAAGGATTTATATAGGATGTTAAATATTAGAGTGGTGCTAAAGAGAAATTACAGAAGCCCCTTTTCTTTTTCAAATAAGAATTCCCTCCCTCATTTCTGTACCTGCACAAAATACCTTCAAAACCATTTCCTTAAGGGATATTTGCTTAATGCACATTTGCAGTGCTTTGATATCACTTTGAGTTGACTGTCACAGTTAAATCCCGCTGAGGCTTGGGGTTTGCAGTTTGCAGCCAGTTTGAGCGCTGGACTAGGCCACTGGATTGCCACACTACAGAAATAAAGCGGTTTGACACCATTTTAATGCTCATGGATGGGTCCATCCTGTGATATCATGGTATTTGTAGTTTGGTGAGGTATTCAGCCTTCTCTGTCAGGTCACCAAACTGCAAATCCCAGGATCCCACAGGATGGAGCCATGACTGTTAAAATGGTCGCTTTATTTCTGCAATGTGCCTACACCCTGACACTGGGTGACCTTGGGCAAGTCACACACTCTCAGCCTCAGAAGATGGCAAAGGCAACCCCCCTCTGAACAAATCTTGCCAAGAAAGCCCTATGATAGGCTTGCTTTAGGGTTAGCACAAGTCAGAAACGGCTTTAAGGCACACAACAAGGAGAAGGGACTCCAAATGCTCTGCCATATCACACTACACTGCACCGTTTTAGCCCTATTCTTCCACTTTGGCTGCTCTGGCCGCCTCCTGTTGCACTCTGGGGTTTGTAGTCCAGCGAGGCCTAAGAGCTCTCTGGCCGAGAATGCTAAACGCCTTTCCATTAGACTACACTTCCCAGGACCCCACAAGAGGGACCCACAGCCGTTCAAGCAGAAAAACAGCGCAGTGCGATATTGTCCTATTAGAACAGCGGCAAAATGCTTCTCCAAACTACACTTCCCAGGGATACCACAGAAAAGCGCCACAGCCATTGAGCGCCGTAGTTCCCTCTGCGACGTAATACGCAGTGATGTCGACATTGGTACGTCGTGACGTCGTCGTGACGTGCGCCACGGGTTTTGCGTGAGGGGCGGAGCCTGAGTCTGGCTGGCTGGGGAAGGAAAAAGAATAGCAGGAGGAGGAGGAGAGGGGACACCTCGGGCTGGACAGGGGGTCCGGGAAGGGAGGGGGTCCTCCTCCTCCTCGGCTGCCGCGCGCGCGCGCTCTCTCTCTGTCTCGGTTTCAACCGTCTCCCTCCGTGGCGCGAGGCTGAGGGACGTTGAGGCAGCCCCTCCCTCCCCCCTCAACCGTTCCTCTTGGAGAGGGAGGGGGGTCCCTTCCTTCCTTCCTTCGCCTGACTCGGTGGCGGTCGTGAGCGGTGGGGCCTCCGAGGAAAGCCGGGATCCTGGACCCCTCCGGTGCTTGGGCCCTGGAGGCGCCGGCTTGGGGGGATCGGCCCCCTCCCCCTTTTCCTCCTCCTCCTCCTCCTCTTCCCCGACAGGTACGGCGTCTCTCTCTCTCTCTCTCTCTCTCTGTGGATGTTGTGGGTAGTATGGTGTATGTTGTGTTTGTTTATTTGTTTGTTGAGGGGAGGGAAGGTAGTCGACGTCTCAAAGGGCTCCAGGGAGGGGGCTTCTGCTTATTTATGCTGGTGGGGGAGAGGCCGGTTTTAAAAAAAATTGATTATAACTGTTTACTAGAATATAATTAGCAATTATGATTATTGTCACTCACAATAATCTTTGGTCCAGGTACTTCTAAATGCACTTCCCTGAACTGCAAATCCCAGGATTCCACAGGAGGCAGCAGTAGCAGTCAAGGCGGGGTAACAGCACTGAAACAGTGTAGTGTATATAATAATAATAATAATAAATAAATAAATAAATAGTATTTGGTGCTGTTGAGGCTGGGTTTTGACTTTCCTGGCCGGCCCTCTTCTCTGTCTCTCCCCCCCCTCGCCTCAGTTTTAGTTGAGCAGGTTATAGTCTCCTCTTCCTCGTTGTGTTTGAAAACTGAGCAAAAACAGAGGCCAAAAGGGAATGACCCTTGAGTTGTCATTGTAGTATAGTCTGCATGGGGGGGGGGGGCAGCACAATAGATATTTGCTTTACTTAATAATTAATCTTTACCAATTGAAAAGTTAGCTTATTTCAACCCTATAAACCCTGGCTCCACTATACCGTGGATATAATGGATACCACGCTAGTAACAATCTTCTCTCCATCCTCTTCTTCTCCCCTTGGAAAACCCTATAGTGCTATTTGGAAGCACCTTCCCTACTCTAAATTTAATGCCAAACTGACTACTGTTTCTGTTCAAAAGGGACCAAACTAACATGCAGCAATAGGAGTTTGTATCTCCCCTGCATTGTCTGCATGGGAGAAAATAGACATTTGCCTCAATAATGAAAGTGTATTAAAATACAGTGGGCAGTGTCCATGTCACAACCATCTAGTTATGTCAGACCTATAATTATAATTAATATAATTATTATAATTTAGGTTTGTCCTAAATGGCAAAAAGGATGGCCGTCCCCAACTGATTTCGACTGCCTAGTTTTTTATGCTCAGACTAGTGTCTCTCAAGGCCTAAATACGCTATAGGTGTAAGATCTGTCTGTTCTTGGAAGCTAAGCAGGGTCAGCCTTGGTTAGTACTTCATTGGGAAGCCACCAACAAACACCAATTGCTGTAGGCTTTATCTCAGAGGAAGGAACTGGCAAAATCACCTCTGAGGAGTCCTTGCCTTAGAAAGCCCAATGAAATTCACAGAAGCGCCAAAAGTTGACAGGCGACTTGAAGGCACATAAACACAAGGAGCCCCAGGTAGTATGGCTGCTTTTGGAAAAAAGAGGAGAGATAAATAGGGCTGTCTTCCCCTGCATGTCTATTCAGAAGCAAGTCCCAGTATGCTGAATGGGATTCCTCTTACATTGTGTGTGGTTTTTTAGAAATGATTTTAGCTTCAGTTGTGTCTTGCAAAGCAAATGATGTCCAAGCTCTGTTTGAGTGGACAATCCAGTCTACGCATGCAAAGTTCAGAGTTCGTTCTCTGTGAAGTAGTGGGGAAACCCACTGGACCCAGGCTATGCAGTGTCAGCCACAGATAATAGTGCTTGTAAGTGTATGTTAATACAGTATCTCTGAATATAGAATATGTTACATGAAATGTGGCCTTATGTTTCTCCTTGGCCCCATCGCTCCACTGCCACATGTGTCAACCAGGGATTGTAAACAATAGAGTCAAAGAATCAGATTTGAATTAGAAGTAAGAGAAAACATATGAATTTCTTGTAGAAGGGCATAGGGTGAGAGAAAGCAAATGATTTGGTGTTGTGGGAAATGCACAGAAATAGATCAAAATCACTGTTAAAAATCTGAGTTTATGAAGAAGAGAAGGAGCCAAAGAGGTTAAAAAATAAGGAACAAGAACTGCATCCTCTCTTTTGGGTAGCAGGAGTGTAATGAATATGTCTTGTAAAAGCACAACTGCAAATAAGCAATGTAACGACGTTACTTTATTGGTAAGACATGCTGGATTCCAAGGAAACATCTTTTTTGAATTGCAAAAGGACATTAAATTTCCTTGACTTAATAATCTCCCAGGGACCGCATGGCCAAAGGGGGAGGTGCCAGCCTGCAGACAGTCCTCCCTACTATCTGAACTAAGGGCCTTTGCAGACTGCCAGAAATAGTGCAAATTGAGTTCACTTTAACTGCCCTGACTCAGTGCTAGGGAATCATGGGAACTGTAGTTTATTGTGGTACCAGAGCTCTCTGACAGAAGGCTCAATGTCTCAGAAAAAACTACAATTCCCATGATTCCCTAGCACGGGGCCAGGACAGTTAAAGTGGACTCAATTTGCACTATTTCTAGCAGTCTGCAAAGGCCCTAAGACTAGAAACAGAAAATGCAGGCCTGTGACTAACATCTTCAGGTTTTCTTCCTCCTGTTTGCCTGATATGGAAGCCAGTGTGTAATTGTGAATTTTGGTTGTCCCAATAAAGGTATCATTGATTGGATTTGCTATATGGCCAATATGGCTGGCTATCCCTATGTTTTGTTTGTTTGTTTGTTTTACAATTTCTAGTTACTGAAAGATATGTAAGATCTGAAGAGAAATCAAAGTTACTTTCACAACTTTTGATTTAAAGGCATCTTAGCATTTTAGAAGGAATTTTTCATGTTTTATGGAAATCTCACGTAATAGGTTTTTCCACATTAACAAATGAGATCTCAGTCTCTGTTGAGAAGAGAGCATAGGCAGAGAGGGCAATTGGTTAGGTAAGTTGTACTGTGGTAGTAAGTAGACATATGGTTTGAGGAACCTTGTCTTTCTGGTAATAACTGTTCACTTGTTGGGTTATGGGAGCTGCATATCATTGGGTGTCACAAACGAAAAACTGAACACTAGGGTCCTTTTGCTCAGAGTTGTGAAGTGTGGAAATACATGCAAGGAATTCCTCTGGCTTCCGCTTTTACTTGGCAAGCAAATTCCTTAGAGTTTGCCACAACATTGTTGGTTGGAAGATCAAAGCCTAGAGATGCTGACCGCATCTCAGGGATGTTTATGTTTCAGGAATGTTTAGGAGAAGGAGTGAAAAGGCTAGTGGAAGTTCACTTCTAGAATAATGGGTTTTTACAGTATATGTTGAAAATTATAGTTTGAATAAAATCTTTAACACATTAACTGTAACTAGAACAATGATTGATTTAACTTTATTTTCTTCAACAAGTGAAGGTCATAGCTGAGTCAGTTATTATATTCATAAAAGCTTATTCTGTGACAGTATAACCATTGTAGCTTTACTGTAACTTTCATTCTCTTCATGATAAGTCGCTGTAATAATTTATATTTAAAGGTTTACATAGTATGGAGACTATTTGACCTCTTGTGTTTCATCGCTGTTTGGTTTCAGTGCCCCGTCCCCCCCATCTTCTTTCTCCCTCCCTCCCTCTGTGCATGCGCAGGTGTCAGCTTCATCTGGATGCATCTAGATGATGTAGCATAAAAGCTATGCTACAGTAAATCTATTAGTTCTTAAGGTGCCATCAGATTCTTCATGGTTTTTGCATTATACCTGATAAGTGGAACCTGCAACAAAATGTTGTAGTGTGTCATGCTTCTGTTCACTGTACCAGTCAGCCAGACACGCCTTGTCTACAATACTTCATTCCATCTCCACCCCAATTTTCCGTTTCCCAGCAGTTCCCATTTCATATTCACTGAGCACCCTAATTTATGTGATTTACTGTGTGTGCAGGTCCTACCTGTGAGGTTTATGCATTCGTTAAAACAACCTGTCTCATAAGATAACTGGCCAGTGTATAGACAAAGAGCAATATGAAACAGTAAAGAACAATGAAAAACAATCTAAAGCATTTTAAGCAATATTAAACAATTTAAAACATGTATACATAGTTTCAAACTAAAGACTTTAGTAATGAGACACATTTTAATGAAATGCTGCAATGAAATATTGGCACCAAGCAGACTTCCAAGGGAAGGTGATTCCACATCCAGGAGCCACGGCAAAGAAGGCCTTCTCCCATGTCTGAGCATAGTGTTTTGCTCTAGCTAATCGGGTACAGAGGAGGTCCCCAGCAGCAGGTACTCATCCCCAGGAAGATATACAAAGGGAGAGAAATTCCTAGAAGTATTGAAATGTCACTCCATTTAGGGCTTTAAATAGCATCACCAACACCTTGAATTCACACCAGATGTTTATTTGCAGCCAGTGCACTTCCTTGTGCTGTAATGTGTTCTTGCTGGCAATCTAGCTGAACTGCTGCATATTGCATTAAACTGCAGCCTCTGAGCAGTCCAAATAGGAAGCACCACTATGGTGTAACTAGGATATTTCCAACACATGAACTACTATGTAAAGTAGTTAATCTTGTCCAGGGCTGTAGCTGGCAGTCCAGTCAGAACTGGCTCTGGGTGCTCTAAGTGGCCGTTCAGTCTCTCTAGGCCTCCAATGGTTGGTACAGTGGTTGGTGCAGGAATACTACCAATTTATATACGAGCTCCTTTAAGGGCATTGCGACCCCATTCAAGGCAGATTACCTAACCAATTCCCAGATGTCTGAACCACCAGTTCCCAGAGATTCCCATCTTATCAGGATTCAGCTTCAGATTATTGACCCTTGTCAATATCCAGACATGTTTCTTTAAACCTTGGGGTTCCCCCTAGCCAGCTTATTGTTCTCTTTTGTATGTAGATGTCTGTAATCAGTGAAATGTCAATATTTGATACTATTTAGAAATGTAATCTCTGAAATTATCTCTTTACGTCAAATATGTGTATTTTCTTGTGTTACCTTACATTGGTAAAGCAGAATAACTGATCTTGACATAAGGGATATTTTACTCTCAGCCTTCAAAAACAGTTATATTTAAAATTAATAGAAACAGTTTGTACAGGTTTTGTGCATATTGTTTTCTCCTTCTCAGTGTCTTTTTTCTCTCAATTTTTTTCTGGACCAATCTTCAGATTCTGAGAAGGTGAATAGGTTTGCTCTGCATAATAATATATTCATAATGTGACTGTATGAGCATGTTGAGTTGGACATAAGTGCTCAGTATTGTGACTTTGCAGACTGATCCTGTGTGTATATACTTAGAAATAAGCTCCACAAAATGGAGCTTGGGATGTACTCTTCACTCAATATGCACATTTTTATTAATATTAGATTATCCATCTTTTTAAAAATAACAAACCTTCTAACACTGTAGAATTGCTTAAAAGCTGAGACTTCAGGCTCAAACATAGTGTGACTGTCATTAGAGTGTCAAAGGATTTGACTTAAGTATGACATACATCTGTGTGGTGAAATAGTAAAGTCACACATACAATAATCACTCTGGTATTGGAGCTTTTACAACATAGTAGCCAAGAGAAAGAATGATTTAGTGTGACCCAAATGAGTTGGAATGAGCCTTGGATTTCACTTCTGTTTGTTTCTCTCCTTATGTCCAGCCTGAGTTTCATTTGGTCATATTGTAACCCATTGGATGAACCAACAAACTGGAATTGCCATTAACTATGTTTAGTTTTTTTTTTTTTAAAGATAACTTCAGACCATGGTTTATGAAGCTGGCTGGCTTGAACTGACTGTTTTTAAGTCTAAACTGAATCTAAGGGGCAAAACAGACTGGCACAATACGCTGGCTTCCCAGCAGCTTGGGGGGCATGGTGTACACATGACACGCTCCCAAGACACCAGGAAGCTGGCATCATGCCGCCCCACCGACCACACAGTGGGCAGCTTTTTGGCACTCCGGTGATGCAGAGTTTAGGGCGGGGGGCAGGAAAAATAAGAAATCACATATGTAGTGGGGGAATAATAGCAGATTTGCTTTTATTCCCCCACTATTGCACAGATCAGTAGCCGTTATAGCAGGGGTAGGCAACCTTTTTGAGCTGGGGGCTGGGTTGCTGTCCCTCAGACAGTTGGGGGGGGGGGCGAAGCACCAAAAATAAATAATAAATAAATATATTTTTTAAAAAATTAAAAATTAAAAAAATATGCATGCACACTCTCTCAGCCCCAGAAAAGCCATGGCAAAACCCCTGTGGAGATTTTGCCAAGAAAACCCCAAGAACAAGTAATAACAACAATAATCAATATCATCATGGCGGGGGGAGGCGGCGGCGGCAGGACCGGCCTGGGGCCGGTCCAAAGGCCTCGGGGGGCCACATCCGGTCCTTAGGTTGCCTACCCCTGTGTTATCGTGAGGAATGTTCTTGTCATGGAGAAAGCTTGTAGGGGTACTACATAGCAATATTTTTTGGGGGAAAGAAACAGCAGTTTCATAAATTCTTGCATTCCTTGCTTTTTAATGATAAAGTGTTAAAACCTTGCAAATAGGGTTGTGTTCAGAATATTCTCAGCACTAGTGCTGTTACAGACTTGTTCTAGAAACTGTAAAATCATAACATGATTTAATTATCACTTGGATAGAAAATAACGCTTGCAAAGTAGCATATAAAACCCAATTAGCTCAATACCAGAAAGTGCCAAAAAAGGTCAACAAGGCAGATGTTTTGGTGTTGTTGGTTTTTTAATTATTACAGTAGGATAAGAAATTGGCCCTCCAGGTGATTTTGTACTTTTGCCTTTGATAGAATTCTGTTGGATTTGTTTGGATTTAAACTGATACTTATTATTGAAGTGTCCAATGGAAATGCAATTAAAATAGTATATGCCCTATATTTATTCCCACTGTTTCATTATGATACTCACCTCCTTTCACTTCACAGTTTTTATAAATAGCCACCATAATTCCCAACTTCTTTTATATAGAGAAATTTAGTGTAAAGTAGTTGCGATTAAGCAGCTTCCTCAAGGTCACCTTTTGCCTTACCTGTACTAAGAACAACTTACTGTGAGGATGCTCATAAATCTGCTTCTCTGAAAGAATAGTATTGCAGGTCTGAAGTACCAGACTAACACTTTAAAAGAAGATGATTTCAGTTTAGCACATAGTGACAAAGATAAAGGTGCAAAACACACTGCAGAAATAATCCAGTTTGAGGCTGCTTTAACTGTCCTCGCTTGATTTGTGGGAACTGCAATTCTGTGAGACATTGAGCCTTTGTCAGAGAGTTCTGGTGCCACAATAAACTACAATTCCCAGGATTTCATAGTACTGGGCCAGGGCAATTAAAATGGCCTCAAGCTGGTTTATTTCTACAGTGTGTTTTGGATCCAAAGTAAAGCACACTGAATTTTCTGCTTATCTACATCCCCCCACTCCCATTTAGAGGTAGTTGGCTGGTTTTAAAAGTGCTAGGAATGTGAGATTTAAAGAGATCCAACTTTGGGAGAAAGGCGGGATAAAAATAAAATAAATAACATAAAATAAATTGTGTAATTGAGAGCGCTTCATGCCTAACTACTTACTCAGAATTTTTAGTATTTGATTTTCTGGATGCACTTTCTGTGGAAAGGGATGGAGGTAGGGGCGGGATATAAATCATCATCATCACCACCACCACCATGCACACAAAGGAAAATATTGGAAACAGATTTCCCTTTTACCTCTTTAGGATATTTTAGCAGAGTTTCACTGGCAAAAGGACAATTCATTCCTTTCATTCTTTGGAGCCCTATCTGCTTGCTTGTGTGGAATAAAGCAGTGAATCCTTGATGAATCCTGATGTACCATAGTGTCTAGTTTCTGTTCGAATGCCCTTGTTTTCTTAGTGTGCATTCCATGTTTTTAATGTATCAGTACATGGCAGTGAAGAGTTACTTATTTTATTTTAAAAATATTAAAATGTTCCAATTCCAACCTGTATCACAATATCTTAGGGCAGGGGTCGACAACCTTTATTGCCAGGGGGCCAGGAGGGGGGGAAAATGACGCAGGGGGTGGGTGGGTGGGCAGGCGTGCGCTTCTGCGCGTGCGCTTCCCCCCCGCACAGACATGCGCACGACACACGCCGTTGTGTGCATGTGCACGTGCGTAGGGGCGCCATTTTGGAAGGCCCCACCGTGCCTGTGCCATGCGAATTCGCACGGCGCAGGCACAGTGGGGCCGTCCCAAGGCCCAACGGCGGCTGCGGGCCTTGGGAAGGTCCCACCACGCCTGCACCATGTGAATTCGCGCAGCGCAGCTGCCGTTGGGCCTTGGGAAGCAGCCATTGGGCCACAGGCTGGTCCCAAGGCCTCCGCGGGCAGCACTCAGCCCACGGGCCATAGGTTGCCGACCCCTGTCTTAGGGTGGTGTTTAAGTAAAATCAATATAAACGGACTAAAACAATTTAAAACAAAAATAATTTAAACAGATTAAAAGCATATAAAACATGTTAAAAATTAAAACAGAATTAAAAAAATTAAAGCAGTTTAAAATTATGTGCCTAAGCATTTTGAAATAAATATGCTAAGCCTAAGAAACAGCCATGTTTTTACTTGGTGCCTAAATTAGCAGCTGAGTTATTGTTTGGTCCAAAAATGTAATGAATTGCTGAACAAAAGAGTACCTTAAAATAATATAAAGCAAAAAATGTTACACTAAAATCACACAGTTAAAAATATCAGCACTAGTAATAAACAAGTACAGCAATGATAGCCAGAAAAGATCTTAGTAAAATCACACACCATTTCTGAAAACCCAGTATCTTCCTAGTGCACAGGCTGTTTCACTTGTGCTCACCCACTCACCTCATCATCACACATAATGGAACACAAAGCAGGGCCTCTAGGCTGGTACCTGTCTAGGTACCAAAAGTCAACTGTCCTAAATTATTTGTGTTTTCAGCTATCAGAAGCTGCACTTTAAATTGAGCCTGGAAGCAAATAGACAAGTGTTGATTATATAGGATCAGAGAAATGTGTTCTGATCTCCTGGCTCCAGACAATAGTTGGCAGCCACACTTCTTTTTAACTAATTGAAGTTTCCAGCTTGGCTGTAAAGGCCGCCCCATGAACAGGGCATTAGACAATTACAGTAATTTATTCTGGCAATAAGGTAATGAATGGTTGATGTCATGTCCATCTCCTTGTGGAAAGGGCCTCTTTTGAATATTTGTGGATCTCCTTCTGTACAGTCTAAATTAGCTTTTTAGATATGACCTGAGGATATTTAGCCATTCCACCTGTTGTTACTGCTGGTAAGGTGAGGTATTTTTGTAACTTGGGAACAATTTCCTTTGCAGGCTGCAGGTGCTACAGAGAAGACCTTCTGCAGGTTTAGTAACTTGGCAAATCCATATCTCTGTACTGTGGTATTAGAAGGCACCCATGTCACATATGATTTCTGTAACTGATGTATTTAACTAAATGCAAGGATTTAAGCTGAGAAATCTGTATTTAGGACAAAAGGCTACTGTTAGAACAGAATTCGGAGAAGCAGAATGGTTCCCATTTGGCAAAGGGGTCAGGCAAGTCTGCAGTCTATCACCCTTCTTTTTCAACGTAGCCAAAAAAATCATACAAAGAGATCTAGACTTGGAAGAAGGAGGAGTAAAGATAGGAGGAAGGAATATTGACAATCTAAGATATATGGATGACACCATAGTACTAGCGGAAAATAACGTAGACTTGGAACAGTTATTAAGAAAGATCAAAGAAGAAAGTGAAAAGGCAGGCTTAATGCTGAACATAAAGAAAACAAAAATAATGACCATAGAGGACCAAAATACATTCAACTTAGACAATGAGGAAATTGAAATAGTAAAAGAGTTCCTGTACCTTGGATCAAACATCAGTCAGGGAGGAGACTACAGTCAGTAAATCAGGAGAAAATGAGGAATGGGAAGATCTGCTATGAAAGAATTAGAAAACATCCTAAAGAGTAAAGATATGCAACTGGGCATTAAAATTAAAACCGTCCAAGCCATTGTATTCCCTGTTACCATGCACGGATGTGACAGCTGGATAGTGAAGAAAGTGGATAAGAAGAAAATCCATTTGATCCATTTGGTGCTGTAGAAGAGTGCTGAGGATTCCATGGATAGCCCAAAAGGCAAACAAATGGGTCCTTGAGCAGATCAAACTTGAAATTTCCCTGGAAGCCAAGACGACAAAACTGAGGCTGTCGTATTTTGCCCACATCATGAGAAAGCATGACTCATTAGAAAAGACAATGCTAGAAAGGGTGGAAGGAATTAGAAAAAGAGGCAGAATGCATGCTAGATGGATAGATTCAATTAGGGAAGTCACAATGTATGAAATGACAGGACCTAAGCAGAGCAGTGGAAGACAGGAAGTCTTGGAGATCTGTCATACAAGGGGTCTCCATGAGTCGAGGACAACCTGAAGGCAGTTAATAACAAAAGCAAATTAACTTTATCTTTATACTGACAGTTTCTTTTTGAAATAAAATATACTGTAATTGCAGAATAGGAAGAAAAGATGGTTAATGATCTCTTCTCTGAGCAGAGTGAGGACCAAAATACAGTGGGCCTTGGTATCTGATGGGGTTTGATTCCCCCCACCCCAACACCAAACTCCATGGATGTTCAAGTCCCATTATATACAGTGGTATAGTAATATGGTGTCCCTTATATAAAATGGCAAAATCAAGACTTGCTTTTGGGAATTTATATTTTTTTTAAAAAATATTTTCAAGCCATGGATGGTTGAATTCATGGATAAAGAATCTGTGGATATGGAGGGCTGACTGTACTATCTCTAGCAGATAACTGAAATTGCTTTCCTCAAAGACTCCCCATACATTTTCTGAGCAAAGGTTGACTTTATATCTTCCTGGTTATGTGTCTGCCAAACTGCCTACTGTGTCCAATGTGACATGATGTGTGTGATCGTCTCTGTATAATTATTGTTATGTCACTCCCAAATCTCATTTCCCTTCCTCTATTTCAACTGGAGGATGTTTTCTTCTTGGTATCAGTGGTGGTTCATATAAGGCAGCATCCAGTGGTCCTGGTAGTGAGCATAATGGCGATAAAATTATTGGCAAGGATGGTCATCCTTAGCCCATTAAAACAAGGAAGATACCCATATAAATAGAAGCGGAGAAGATACATTAGGGAGATGTGTGGTAAAATAGCAGTTCAGGCTCTCCTCCTATGAAGGTCTCATCTTGGGGAAAGATACATAAACATCTAGTCTTCAAAGATAGAAACTCATCTCCCTCTCATATGGATTGTAGCACTAACGTGACCTGATTTGTAGGGTCTCTCTCTCCATTGTTTAAAAAGCAGAACATGCATACATGAAAGCAAGAAAATAAGAACAGTCAGGGCCAGAATAGGCATAGACTGAAGATGAAGATGAAACCAGAAATGTAATTTTTCCTCAATACTGGGCCAGAGCATACAGGCAAGAAAAAGTAGCTCAATCCTGTTTTTTTCTGAAAGCGGGTCGAAACCCTGCTGCCTGTATGGCTTGCTCCCAAGGTGGGCTGAACACCCTGCAAGCTTCAAGCCATGCTACATGGTTGTTATTATTATTTTTTTGTCGCTTCCCCACCATGCATGCACCCATCGCACAAACACACTGCCTGCAACCTCCAGTTACCTCCTCCTTCCCGCCCACATGCCATTACATTGGATGGCCCCCTGTGTGAGCAACCACACAGTCGCACATGCAATGAACCACCTGGACAGTACATTGGTGTGCCCAGTGATACATTTTCGAAGCACAATCATAGAAGCCCCCCATACATGCCCCCCTTCATCCATGGCTCCCTGTTGGACTGTTTGGTTTGCATATATTGTCATTACATCCATAACGTTATTGGTGTTCACATTTTTACTTTGCTGCCATCCTTATTGGCACCAAGCTGTTTATATCCTGTGTAATGATGCACATTTTCCATCTTAATTCACAGTATCCTGGCTTCTTTTTGCTGTTTTTTAGCCCTGAAGCCCAGCTTGGTTTTGCTTTCCACCTGGCTTTGCCTCGTGTAGTCTAAACAGCCAAGCTTCAAAGCGGTTAGAAGCCGCTTTATTTGGCCAGTGTGGAGTACCCCACTGTTTTGTTTAATGATGGCTTTTCAGACAACTGGACAATAAAACAATGTTCCTGCTCTGCAACTGCTTTAAAAAATAGACATCCCTTTAGGGCTGCTTAACAATGTGCATGAAGTGATAAAATTTCTTTACTGTGGCAATAGCTTTATGCTGCTGAGTATGATGCTGTAAGGACCTGAAATGCTAGAAATTTTTTTAAATGTAAGAAATGTGAGTTGATGTGAATCCTGCTTCAGAAAAAGTTAACTAAAATTGCTAGAACCAGTTGGTGTATAGGAGGAAGATGGGATCTTTCTTACCTACAGGAAGCTGTGCTGTCTCTCCATTCCTTTTAGATTGGTGGGAACTGATGCATGGAACCAGCTGCCATGTCAACTATTATACTTTAAAGAAATGTGTAAGCACCTTGATTCTTAAGTCTCCAATGTCAGATTTGTCAAAGCTATCTTTTATCATGTTTGCACCGCTTCCCCTCTTAGTGATGCACAGGATACAAAGAAGGGGGCTGTTTTTAAACAGAGGCTGGATGGCCATCTGTTGTGAGTGCTTTGATTGTGAGTTCCTGCATGACTGTAGGGGGTTGACTGGATGGCCCTTGTGGTCTCTTTCAGCTCTATGATTCTATGATTTTATAAGGTGAAGTCTTAGAAAAGATGTATGCTGGATCTTTTTATAGTTGTCCCAGGTCTTTCCCCCCAAAAGAAAGTAGCATAGGTAAAAGCAATGGTGACAGGGGGAGAGAAACTGAATTTGCACAGATTACATAGAGTGAAGCAAATTTTTGTCTTCCCCAAATCTGGGATGAGGAGAAGCTTTGAGTTCTGCACCATAATGGTCCAAAGAATTAATTATACAGTTGTGCTTTTTGTTCATACTTTGACACTCCTCTTGTCTGCTTTATTATGATTATTATCATACCAAAGGAAACATTTCTATAAGGATGCACTCATCATACCACCTTGAACACACCTGATCTTATCAGATGTTGTAAGCTACATAGGGTTGGGCCTGCTTAGAACTTGGATGAAAGTTCATGAGGAATCTGTAGGTAGGGCTGGGAAAGAGTGGGAAGGATCTTCCTTGTAAGGTGTGAAAATTACACATCCATCAAGTCCTTGAACACTGCACACATTTAAGGATAGGCCTAACCAAAAATATGAAAGACATGGAGCTTAGAAAGTTCCTTTTTAAATCAATTAGTCACCATTACTTGTTATGGTGTTTAAAAAAATAATGGTTGTTGTTACTTTTGGTATTTTAAGGAAAGTAATTTGTTATATTGATTACTGAATTGTTTGTAACATTTCTGTTTCTCTCTCTCTCTCTCTCTCTCTCACACACACACACACACACACCTTTTGATAAGGGCATGGCATAAAACTTGAAAGATTCCTGTCAAAAATGCCCTTTAAAAGTATCTAATGAAGGGTCTCATTACACCAGTAAAGTAGCTCTCCCCCCCCCCCCCTTTGCTGAATTTCTTTTGCTTATATGCCTTTGTTACACAAAAACATTTGTAACAAATAACTACTTTGCTTGTCACTCATTACTTCCAGGCTGTTAAGGTAGTGTGCATGTGAAAGTGGCCTCCACATAGAAGGAAGTTGCTTTAAGTTTCTCTCTATGGCAGATAGAATCATGGAATCTTAGAGTTGGAAAGGATCAGAAAGGGACCACAAAGGCCACCAAGTTCAATCTCCTGCCATGCAGGAGTACACAACAAGACCACTCCTTAAAGAGTGCTCCAAAGAAGATTAGACCTCCCACCTAGGAAGTATATTCTACTCTTGAACCTCTCTCACAGTGAAGAAGTTCTTTCTAATTTTTAGGTGGAATCGCTTTTCTTGCAATTTGAATCAGTTGGTTTGTCTGTTCACTGCAAAATATACATAGTTTAATTCCTTTCTGTCAGAACTCAGAAAAAAATTCTCTCACACACCATCATTTGTACACCATTGTTTGCAGAGGTATGGCAGGATGGCTGTAATGATCTGCACCATACAGATACCTTCCTGCATTTTAAGGGCTTGCTGTGGAGAACTGTCTGTGCTGGGCAACTGTTCTGTGTGCACTGCTCTCAGTTCCAAACAAATGTATGCCCAGGTTTTCCATGACTGAATGGAATCTGTTCTACTGTTGAACAGCTCTTGATGCCGGGTTCAGGCCATATTATAAAATTGTTCTCTTTAGAAAATATCATGCTGTGGGCACATGTAATAGGGACATAAAATTCATGTTGTGATTCTTCAGTATTTGAATTTCTCAAGGCACAACTGCTCTGATACACTGTATGTAATGATGGGCAGATAGTTGCATATTGGAAATACTTGTATAAAGGTATTCCCATGAAAGATCTCCATTACAAAGCTGCATAGGGTTTGCTTGTTTCATGTTGAAAACTACTGAGTTAGATGTAGAAATATTCTGGAGTGGACAACTGTGCCAAGGCAGGTGTCTATTTTCACCCTGGTGAGCCTTTTGGAAACATGTTTTTTTCCAAACTGGACTTTACATGACATTACGTTCACTTTTTGACTTTTAGGGGCTGCAACAGCTAAGGTCATGGGAAGTGGTTTTTTTTTGGGGGGGGGGAGCGGTTGGAAAAGAAGTTTGAAAAGTGAATCAATTTTATCAGGAGAAATGTTGAGTTGACCTTCTCACATAGACCAGTGATAGATTCTAATAAATTCATCAGATATATTTTAACCACATTCACAGCATGGTTATACTTTTCTTTTCTTTTTTCTTTTTTTAATTTTTAATTTTATTAGCATTAAAAAGACAAAAACAAAAACAGACAAACAGACAAAAAAAACCCCAATACATGAATACAAACAGAAAACAATAAAACCAACAACTACTTACAACAACATATATCTAATAATTAAAAAGACTTCCTAGGTTGACCAGTGTTTACTAAACAGCCCGATATTTTTGTTACCTCTCTTATTAGTATCCTTTTAATTCTTATATCCCACATTTAAAATAGATCTATCCTTAAATTATAATTAATTAATCCTAACATATAATGTTTAAACGGAAAAAAGAGAATGCATGGTTATACTTTTCAAAGATGTAATTGTGTGAGTGTGTTTTAGTAAAGCAACACAGAGTCATGTGACACTTTTAAAAGAGTGATTTATTATAGCATGAGTTTTTATGGATTGCAATCCACTTTTGTTAGATGCATGAACTAGAATCTTAGAAATTGAGATACAGATGCACAACAGACATGGTTGGGAGTGGAATTAAAGTGAAACTGGAGACTGTAATTATATTATTGACATTGGCTATTAACAAAATTGTTGGTGATAATACAGTCATCCCTCCCAGTTCACGGGGGATCCGTTCCAGACCCCTCCACACGAAATAGAAAATTGCAGATATTCAAGCCCCATTTAGTATAATGGCTTCTGCGTGCGCTGCTGTATGTGCATCGCACATACAGCATACATTTTGTCCCTCCTGGCTTCCCGTTAACAGACACTCAGAACCACAAACGGGAAGTCCGTGAATGGGGAGGGACAAGTAAACAAGCATTTCTGGCAGGTAGTAAGATAGTTAACAGGTTATTTGAAACAAATATCTGTTCAGCAGTTTGTTTACTTCTAAGGCTGTACCCACACTGCAGAAATAATCCAGTTTGAGACTACTTTGACTGCCATGGCTCAGTGCTGTGGAATTTTGGGAATTGTAGTACCATTACTCTGGTGCCACAACAAATTACAATTCCCAGAATTCCATATCATTGAGCCATGACAATTAAAGTGGTGTCAACCTGGTTTATTTCTGGAGTGTGGATGCAGCCTAAGTGGCCTTTTTTCTTGACTTCCTGGAAATAGTTGAACTGACATTTGCTTCACATAAGAATTCACACTTGGACAATGGCTCAGTTTCAGGCTATCAATCTGTTCTATGGTGGTCTATTACCAGATTCTCTGGTTTGGGTTTTTATTTAAAGTCAATGTATTCTTTAAGATACAAAAGACTCTAAAAACCAAATAAACCTGAATGATGTCAGTGCAGTTCACAAAATGCTTCTGTTAATTGAACATTTAGAGCAGGGGTCGGTAACCTCCGGCCTGCAGGCCGCACCTGGTCCGCGGACCCCCGCCGACCAGCCCCTGCTGATCCCTGCCGCCGCTGATGACACCCGCCGCTGCGCATTCCCGCCGCTGCAAACGTCACAGCTGCCATTTTGTTTGCCAAAATGGCGACCGCGAGTCGTTTGCGCATGTGCAGTACTGCTGCACATGTGCAAACGACTCGCGGCCGCCATTTTGGCAAACAAAATGGCGACTGTGAGTGGGGGGGGCCTTCCAAAATGACGTCCGCATCGTGCGCGTGCAACGCAGGCAAGATTTTGGAAGGCCCCTCTGCCGCCGCTGCGGGTGAATTCGCCCGCTGCGGGTGCGGAGGGGCCTTTAGAAGGCCCACGGAAGCCCCCCGTGACTGCTGCAGGCGAATTTGCCTGCCACAGCCGCTTCCCTGGGCTTTGGAAGGCCCCCCTGCCGCCGCTGCGGGCGAATTCGCCCGCCGCAGATGCGGAGGGGCTTTTCAAAGGCCCAGGGAAGCCCCCCCCCACGTGCGGGGCTTCCAAAATGGCGGCTGCATCGCACACATGCGCGCGGGGGAGAAAGCAAGCGCGCACGTGCCTCCCCCCCCCCCCCCCGTGCCATTCCCCCTCCCCGATTTAGAGTTATCTGGATGGGACTGTGGCCTTCAGAAATGTGGTTATCCAGTAAGAGCTGCAGTTGAATTGAGGGCATTGTGTTTTGGGCCATTTTTCTGCATTGTATACAATGTACATAATATTTCTGCGTAGCTATACTATACTTCATACTTATGAAGCTGTTGGACTGAGCTGCAGCTAATTTTAAGCATCCCTACAATCTCCATTTTCCTTCATTAGTGTCTCATTATAATAATAATAATAATAATAATAATAATAATAATAGTGTCTGGGCAATGGCTTTTTAAAAATATTTGTCATAGTTTTTTCTGAACTCACTATTTTCTTCAGTGTTGTCATTTTCCTTTTCCTCTTTTGTTTTTTTTGTTTAGACAGTAAAAGGATTCTAATGGGAGAACCATTCTTCTGAAATTTAGGTTGGCTGGCTGGTAGGCTGCCATTATGGGTGAGTTCTTGAATTTAATAAAGTACTTTAAACAGCTGTCTTTTGTTGTTCACAATGTGGAAGTTACTGAGTACAGAAAAGGCTGTACAAAGAATGTTCAGCAGTATGCATTAAAGCAGGGGCAGGCAACCTTTCCCCTTTAAGGGCCGAGGGACTTCAGCTCCCAGAATCCCAGGAGCTATTGGCCAACATGGCTGAGGCTTCTGGGAGCTGAAGTCCCTCGGCCCTTAAAGGGGAAAGGTTGCCTACCCCTGCATTAAAGTCTAGAAATATACTTCAGCATGTCTTAGTCATGAAATGGTAAATGGGGAAAGTTGTGAGCATCTTATACACTGGGCCCTTGATATCCACTAGGGTTCGGTTCCAGGACAACAACCACCCGTAGATACCAAAACCTGTGAATGCTCGGATCCCATTATATACAATGGGGTAGTAAAATGGTGTCCCAGTTTGTTTGAAAATACTAGCATCATAAGTTTCTCCTAAGAATCAGTTTCTGAGAGGTTCATTTCTGAATTTGAGCCTTCATTTTTGTTTTCATGAATTTTAGAAAAAAAGGAAGTTTGCATAAATTGTCAGTACTTATCATAGAATCATAGAGTTGGAAGAGACCACAAGGCCCATCCTGCCATGCAGGAACTTAAAATCAAAGCATCCCCAACAGATGGCCATCCAGCCTCTGTTTAAAGACCTCCAAAGAAGGAGACTCCACCACACACTGTCAAACAGCTCTCACTGTCAAACAGCTCTCACTGTCAGAAGTTCTTCCTAATGTTGAGGTGGAATCTCTTTTCCTGTAGCTTGCATCCGTTGTTCCGAGTCCTGTTCTCTGGAGCAGCAGAAAACAAGCTAGCTCCCCTCCTCAATATGACATCCTTTCAAATATTTAAACAGGGCTATCATATCACCTTTTAACCTCTCTTCTCCAGGCTAAACATACCCAGTTCCCTAAGTTGTTCCTCATAGGGCTTGGTTTCCAGACCCTTCACCATTTTAGTGGCCCTCCTTTGGACACGCTCCAGTTTCTCCACATCCTTTTTGAATTGTGGTTCCCAGAACTGGACACAGTATTCCAGGTGGGGCCTGACCAAAGCAAAATACAGATACTATACTTCTAGATACTAGATACTGTACTTCTATTAATGCGGTCTAAAATTGCATTGGCTTTTTTAGCTGCGGCATCACACTGTTGACTCATGTTCAACTTGTGGTCTACCTGGACTCCTAGATCCCTTTCACACGTAGTCTCATTCAGCCAGGTGTCCCCAATCTTATATTTATGCATTTCATTTTTTTGCCCTAAGTGCAGTACCTTACATTTCTCTGTGTTGAAATTCATTTTGTTAGCTTTGGCCCAGCTTTCTAATCTGTTAAGGTCATTTTGAATTTTCATCCTATCTTTTGGGGTATTAGCTATTACTTGCTAGGTTCACAGGTTTACGTTTTCTGTATGTTAAAATGATGCACAGGAACTGTTGTTTTCTAATCATACAGGTCTTCATACAGTTCATCATATTTTGAATAAGATTGTTTCAAAAGGTAAAATATTCATTGCAGGTCCCCCTTTCCCCATCTGCAATTTTTCCTCTGGAAAATTTTTAAAAATGCAGTTGAAAAATGGAAAATTTATCGAGGCGGGGGAGGGGGAATGGAGGAACACACCGTTTAAAATAATGTCCCCTCCATTTTTTTCCTTTATTTGTTTGTTCACACCTTTAATTTTGGATAATATTGAACTCCCATCATCCTCGCTAGCTGGGGTTAGTTGGAGTTTTAGTGCTAAATCCACTAAATCGTCAGACATGTCAGGAGATTTCAGGGTCCACAAAAACAGTCTTGAGCACTCACGAATGCCATGGACTGCATTGATTTCAATGGAGCTTTTCTAGATAGGACTAACATGGGATTTAGTCATAGGTTTCCCTCCTTTTTTTTTTTTAACCTTATGGGAATAGCTGCTACTTTGCTTTCAGAGGTAGACAAATTATCTAGAGGCTTTTTTTTTTAATCAGATAACTGTATTGTTAGAGTACTATATCTTGCCTTATATCACACATAGCTCTTATGCAGCAAATAAACATTTGTGACATTCAAAACCTTCTTATCCTAACAGTACAAGTTAAAATTCAAAGTACTGGATAAACTACCAGACAAGTTTTGAGTTACCCTTTATGTACGTTCTTAAAAACTACCATATGAAACATTTTTTTTATTGAAGGTATTCCTTAATGTGATAATTTGATCATTTAATTATGACAACCAACATGTTTTGTTTTGAAAGGCCTTTTTATTTTTAGTGAATACAGATATTTTCTTTCTTTCTTTCTAAACAGATGAGCAGCAAGCTTTGAATTCAATAATGCAGGATTTGGCTGTCCTTCATAGGGCAAGTCGTCCTGCATTGCCTCTACAAGAAACAGGAAAAACGAAATCATCTTCACCAAAAAAACAGGTAAACTTGAAACATGTTTGCCTTACACAAAGAAGAATCTGTGTCTGCATTTGATGTGAGTGATTCTCACTTCCTAGGAATGTTCCACCTTGTGGCGTACATGTTTTTGAAATTAGGAGGGAAATGAAAGGAGTATAGTGTTGCAGAGCAGATCTCAAACAGATGTGTGCTGTGTACTAGAGCAAGGCATGTCCCGAGTTCCCACTTCCTAATAGTTTTTTCCATTACCAGAGGATTTTGTTTTAAATTTGTTAACCCTCAGTAATGTAAAGAGAGGTACTCACAAATTCTCCTTCACAAATGATCTTTGTTACCTGTTTTGTGTTTTTGATAAGTATGCCTTTCCCTTACAGAATGATATTCGTGTCAAATTTGAACATCGAGGGGAAAAAAGGTAAAAATGATGATCAGTTTTACTACTTTTCTATTACTTGTTTAAGACTTCAGTTGAACACTTATTTTTTAACTTCCCAGAATTCATCTCAGATTATTTTATAGCTTTTTAGATCATTGATTTAATTTGAGATGCCCAAAACAACTTAGGTCAGAGGTAGGCAACCTAAGGCCCGGGGGCCGGATGTGCCCCCCCCCCCGAGGCCATTGGACCGGCCCCAGGCCGTTCCTGCCGCCGCTGCCGCCCGCCATGATGATACTGATTATTGTTGCTATTACTTGTTCTTGGGGTTTTCTTGGCAAAATCTCCACAGCAGTTTTGCCATGCCTTTTCTGGGGCTGAGAGAGTGTGCATGCATATTTTTAAATTTTTTAAAATATTTTTTAATTTTTTTATTTTTATTATTTATTTATTTGTTTGTTTGTTTGTTTTTGTGCTTCGGCCCCCCAATTGTCTGAGGGACAACAACCTGGCCCCCAGCTCAAAAAGGTTGACTACCCCTGACTTAGGTGTTCAAAAGCATTGACTGAAATGCCTACAAATTGACAGAAATGCTTACAAATGTACGGAGGAAGCCGTTCAGTTGGAATATATGCTAATGGTATCTTTTTAATTTTTACTCGTTGCCCCCTCCCAAAAATGTAAATGTTAATTTGGGATGGTTATGTCATGCCATTCAGCCACCCCTTAAGTAATATCAAAGATGATAAAGAAATTGGGGCATCTGGTGGACTTGAACATGATGGTGGCTGGATTGCACATTGGCTGAGTAAATTATTAGTGCTTAGAGAGAACAAATTTTAAATTAGCTAGAATTTAAAGATATAGCTGTGTTAATCTGTAGAATTAATATATAGAGAGATTTTGTAGCACCTTTGAAATTAATTGGAAAAAAAGAAGTTTGTAGCATTAGCTTTCATAGACTTTAGTCTACTTCTCCAGATGCATATGGTGGAGTGGAAGCCAGGGACAGACAGGAGTGCATGAGTTTAACTGAAGAAAACTGAAAAGGAATATTGGCTATTGCAGAACCAGTCAGCATGAGTAGAACCCATGAGCTTTACAGGATATGTAGTTTTGCAAAGGGCTCCCCATGCGTATATCCCCGGGAATGACATCCCATTGCTTGCACTTGTTGAAAAAGAAGATATCTATCTGTATCTGGGCAAGTTTCATGAAGAGGTTGATGGATTTTCCACTTCATTCAGCTAAATTTGGTGCTTTCCATAGTGGTAGATTTATAGTGGTAAAATATATGAATTTTATATTTTTATATAAATTTTATATAAAACTTTCCATAGTGGTAAAATAGCAGTAGCCAGCATTCCTTTTCAGTTTTATTCAGTTAAACTCCTGCACTCCTGTCTCTCCCTGGCTTCCACTCCACCATAAGCATCTGAAGAAGTAGACTAAAGTCTAGGAAAGCTAATGCTACAAACTTCTTCTTTTTTCAGTTAGTCCCAAAGGTGCTACAAAATCTATCTATCTATCTATCTATCTATCTATCTATCTATCTATCTTAATTCCACAGACTAACATTACTATATCTTTAAATTCTACCACTATGGAAAGCTAATGCTACAAACTTCTTTTTCTTCATTTAGTCTCAAAGGTGCTACAAAATCTCTCTATATACTCAAATTAGCTAGTTTATTTTGTTTTTCTTCAGGTTATTTTGTGAAAGCACTTAACAAAGGGCAGTAGCCTGTGTTTCACCTGAAATGATAAGATAGCATGTGTTTAAGAGAACACTTCAGAGCTTCAACGTACTTGAGTTCAAATAGTACAAATCAGAACAGTTTCATTTAGTGATATACTGGCTTACACAATTTAATATCCAAATCTTAAATAGACAATTGCTGAGCATGGTTTTCTAATATGGGAAAATCTTTGTATTCTGTATGAATTCTTAACTTTTGCTGCAGGTTAGGTCATTAACCTGCCTCTTATAAAAGACTGTGTGAACTGCCTTCCATTCACACAGCCAGTTATCAAGACAAAATACTAAATTTTACTACAGTTTGCATCTTTCACCTAGATGTCACTATTCAATGAACAAAAGTTGAAATGCCATAATTGTAGTTAATAACTCATTTTCATGTTAGTGGGTTTTTTCCTCATCAAACCATACTGTGTATTTCAGAATTCTACAGTTTCCCAGACCTGTCAAGTTAGAAGATCTTGCTTCAAAAGCTAAAGTGGCCTTTGGACAGTCCATGAATTTGCATTATAGCAATAATGAGGTAGGTCAATGGCTCCTGAATGGCTGTTTATGGTACATCACACTTGGAAACTTTGACAGGAAAATATGTGGGTGGAGTGCTTATAAATTATTATTGCAGTTGCCCCTCCCAATTCGTGGGGGATCTGTTCCAGGACTCCCCCCCAAAAAATAGCGGCTCACAAATATTCAAGCCTCATTTAAACTAATGGTGCGCGTACCCACGGCGCATGTGCAGAGATTCATGCAGTTGTGCGCGGCCATTTAAAATATAGCTCTTGTCCCTCCTTGCGAAGAGCGAGACCGTGGACTCGAAGTCTGTGAATGGGGAGGGACAACTGTAAATTGATAAGTAAAATCATAATATATAGATATACTTAAACATGTAGTCTTATAAATTTGTTATATTTATAATGAGGTGATTTACAAATCTTCTAAATAAGAAATTAGATTGCACTTTCAAAGCTTGCTAATAAGCTGCAATCCACTTTATGCCATATGTACTTTTTTTTTTTTGCTTTCATAACATTATCTTTGTCTTCCACCTTCAGGCACTTTCTCAAATAGTTATGGAAGCAACATGACTTTTGCAAAATACTTTGTATTCAGTTTTGCCAAGAAACCATATTTATTATACTGCAAGATTTGCTATGCAGTGAAGGGAATCAGAACATGGTTTTCTGCTCTGTTGAGAATATACACCCAATTGGTGATATGAAAGTGTTCTTCACTATTGCATAGAAAAACTGTCAAGGAAAAGAAGAGCTGACCATAGGTGGCTAAAAATTTATGCCATTTGTGGTTCTCTGCCCTCATATTTAAAAGAAGATAATACAGCTCATTTAAAAGGTACGAGTAAGAACTAAAATGTTTATGTTTCTAAATATAAAATACATTGGGTTGACTTGATCTTGCATAATTACAAGTGTGAGTATACTGGCAATGTTTGCTTTACAGTGATAACCCAGGATTCTGGGAAATCCTGGCTTACTGTGAAAAAGGTGCCAGCTTGGCTATGCCTGCAAGCAGCTGAATAATCAGAAATAGAAAATTCACTATAACATCTGAACCTTGAATCCTGGCTTGTTGCTCCCAAATGAGCCATCTTTTGCAAGCAAAGTGCAGATTTGTTTACAAGAGAACAAGGAACATAGACTTGGAATTCACAGTAAACTTTCTCTTTCTGGTTAGTTTAGCTGCATATGGGAGGGGCCAAGTAGAAACAACCATCATGCACCTTTTTCATGCTAAGTTTGGATTTGCCAGGATGCAGATACACTGTGCTGTGCAGTTGTGACCACTTTGTAAAAGTGAAAAAGCAAACATCTTGCAAGCAAGACAACAACATTTATATTTATATTCTGCCTTTTCACCAGTTCCAGATTCTAAGCAACTTACAAAGATTAAAAATATTTTTATTATTATTTATAAAAATACAGCTTTAAAATTCATATCAGACAAAATTAAAAATATAATTAAACTATCAACATAACTGAAAGTCATTAAAAGCAAGACCTTTTTTAAAAAAAAACAAATAAACCATATAAAACACTCTGAAAGGCCCTTTTCTTCTGAGCAGGCTTGCCAAAACAAAAAGGTCTGCACCAGTTTACAGAAGGGTAATAATGAAGGCACCATACTGTAGGAGAAGGAAGTTCCAGCCCTAGGAGCTGCCACCAAGAAAGCTCTCTCCTGTCTTCCCACTAGATGTAATAATAATAATAATAATAATAATAATAATAATAATAATAATAATAATAATCCTGCCTCTCCAAACAGATCAAAGCGACTAACAGTAATAAAACAGCATTAAAATACAGTAAAACATCATATCCCATCAACCCTCCCATCCACAATATAAAGTACATTTTAATTATTAAAACAAAGCAGGGGCAATTGAGAGGCAATTGATGGGAGGCGACTGAGAGGGTGGTGGGCCAGAGAGAATGGCTTCCTGAGAAAAACATGGACAAGCTCATAGAAGAGGATAAGGTCCTTCAGATAATCTGGGTATGAGTCAAGTAGGGCTTTGTAGATCATAACCAGCACTTTGAATTGTACCCAGAAACAAACTGACAGGCAGTAGAGCTGTTGCAACAAGGCAGTTGTTTGCTCCTTATAGCTAGCCCCAATTAATAGTCTGGCTGCAGCTCTCTTCAAAGGCAGCTGCACATATGCCACATTACAGTATTACAAAAATTGCATCAGATGAGAACTCTTCCACTGGTATTTTATTGTGGTTAAAAGTTTGGAACAAACTCATCAACAGTAGCAGCTTTAAAAAACAACAAAACAAAACAACAACAACAACATGTA
This sequence comes from Phrynosoma blainvillii, assembly GCA_026167975.1. Classification (NCBI taxonomy): domain Eukaryota; kingdom Metazoa; phylum Chordata; class Lepidosauria; order Squamata; family Phrynosomatidae; genus Phrynosoma; species Phrynosoma blainvillii. Next base: position 303,825,163 of record JANUYF010000001.1, on the reverse strand, counting down.
TTTATATCCTGCCCCTCTGCAGCGCAATCAGGGCGGCTTACAACAGTTAAAAACACCAATACATATATCAATTCCCTAACCCACCCTCCCCTTAAAACAATATTAAACTAATTAAGATTAAAACATAAAATAGAATAAATAATAATAAAAAAAGGAACATAAAACAATTAAAACAGCAGTGTAAAACAAGCATAAAATAAACAAAAACTTGCTGTCTATGATAGGTCAGACCCAGATTACACAGGCATGGCATCTGCCCTTCAAGAGTTCTGGACTGGTCCATGGAATCTACTCCTAAGGATTGATTCTCCCTGCTTAGTGCTATTTGCTACTCTGGCTACTAAAGTTAAGATGTGTTAAACCTCTGAACTTTTGTTTCATGAGATAACCATATATAAACAAATTTTGATACTAGTTTAGACACTCTTCCCATGCAGCAACCCTGTTCTAAACATAATGTAAAATAGTTAACAGATGTGTGTGATGTTGAACACTCTTGATTTTAGGCCTGTATGCACAAAGCCAAAAACTGGTTTTAAAAGTGTAATAGTATGTGATGGGGAATGTTAAAAATACTGAAAAGGGAGACAATCTTGCCAAAGGAACTTATATGGCAAAATTGGAGTTGGAAGATGCATTCACATGTGATGAGCTCATTGCAAGTAAAAAACATTCTCCCATGGGCCATAGTCTCTAGAGGGCTGTGTACGGTTCAGAGAAGCCCTGAACTTTAGGAATAAATTTACTTCCCACTCTGCAGATGTTGTGTTCTTCATCATTATTGTCTGCATTTCTTGAATACCGTTTTCTAAAAGGCCTCTGGTAATCTAAAGTATAAGGAAGTTAAAAACAATACATAATGGAAGACGGTGCTTCCCTGCAAAAATAACTTAAAGAAATTGTTGTTGTTGTTGTTAGGCTGCTGCCAGTATTTACAATTCACTGTTCACATCCCGTTAAGAATTTGGGATGATAATGTTGGGGCCTGTAGGCCTCCCTGGAGAAGAGTATTCTATAGAGAGGGCTTTCAGGGAGCACAATTGAAATGGCCTTCTCCCCTCCCACCACACTTAAAACTCTTCTTGGAGAAGGTACTTTATAGAAGCCTCAGATGATAAATCTCAGATTATGGTCTTGGTCATAGCAAGAGAGTCATTCTGTCAGGTATTAGGGTTTCAAGCCATATAAGACTTTATAGGTCATACCCAGCACTCTGAATTTGTTCCAAATGTGTTTTGGCAGCCAGTGCAGCTGGACCAGATCAAATTAGGCTTTCTGGTGAGGAACCATGAGCAACCTGTCCACTAGGTTCTGTGCAAACTGAATTTTTCATATCATCATCTAGATCGGGTAGGCAACCTGTCCCCTTTAAGGGCCGAGGGACTTCAGCTCCCAGAATCCCAGGAGCTATTGGCCGACATGGGACTATTGACCAACATGGCTGAGGCTTCTGGGAGCTGAAGTCCCTCGGCCCTTAAAGGGGAAAGGTTGCCTACCCCTGATCTAGATATAGTGTTGTTGTTGTTGTTGTTGTTGTTAACTACCCATGAGTTGATTTTGATTCATGGTGACCCTGTGGATTTCCATGACTCCCTATCCTCCACTGCTCTGCTTAAGTCTTGCAGATTCTTGCCCATGACCTTGCTAATTGAGTCTGTCCATCTGGTGTGTGGTCTTCCTCTTTTTCTACTATCCTCTACCTTTCCTAGCATTCTTGTTTTTTCCATTGAGTTGTGCCTTCTTTTTATGTGGCCAAAGTACAACAGCCTCAATTTGATCATTTTAGGGCCTATACAGACTGCCAGAAATAATCCAGTTTGAGGCCACTTTAACTGTCCTGGCTCAGTGCCAAGGAATCATGGGAACTGTAGTTTATTGTGGCACCAGAGCTCTCTGACAGAGAAGGCTCAATGTCTGAGAAAAAACTACAATTCCCATGATTCGCTAGCACTGAGCCAGGGCAGTTAAAGTGGTCTCAAACTGGATTATTTCTGGCAGTCTGTACAGGCCCTTTGCCTCCAAGGGGTGTTCATGCTTGATCTATTCAAGGACCTGCTTGTTTGTCTTTTTGCTGAACATGGTATCATAGAATCATAGAGTTGGAAGAGACCACAAGGGCCATCCAGTCCAACCCCCTTCCATGCAGGAACTCAAAATCAAAGCATCCCCAACAGATGGCCATCCAGCCTCTGTTTAAAGACCTCCAAAGAAGGAGACTCCACCACACTCCGAGGGAGTGTGTTCCACTGTCGAACAGCTCTCACTGTCAGGAAGTGCCTCCTAATGTTGAGGTGGAATCTCTTGTATCCAGAAGAAAATTCTACATTTAATCTTTGTATTGCCTTTTGAACATCTAATATTTAATATCATATGCAGAACGTGGTATTCTGTCACTTTGGAATATTTAAAAATATTACAGTCCACAGAGTTGCAAAAACAAAACACAGTTTATACTTGTGGGAAGCTTCAAAACACGAATGCATATTGTGATTGATTACACAGATGCATACTGTGATTACACAGCTTGAGTATTTTCTTTCATCTTTGTATCTTGCTGCTAACCCACATTCTGCCAAACTGTCATGGAAATCTCGTGGGCCTTGTTCTGGTTAACTCAGGGCCTTTGCAGACTGCCAGAAATAGTGCACATTAAATTGAGGCACTACCCTGGCTCAGTGCTAGGGAATCATGGGAACTGTAGTTTATTGTGGCACCAGAGCTCTCAGACAGAGAAGGCTCAATGTCCCAGAAAAAAATACAATTCCCATGACTCCCTAGCACTGAGCCAGGGCAGTGCCTCAATTTAATGTGCACTATTTATGGCAGTCTGCAAAGGCCCTCAGTTGTTTAGACTGGGGAAAGTGTTGTGCTTTAACCACACATACTACCTATGAATGGGCTTCATTGTGATTTTGCTCTCTGTGTGTTTTTCCTCATGTAGTTGGTGATCCCATTAACTACACAGGATGATTTGGACAAAGCTGTAGAGCTCCTTGATCGAAGCATTCACATGAAGAGTCTCAAGATTTTGCTTGTTGCCCATGGAAACACGCAGGTATGTACATTATCATCCCAACATGTAACACACTTCTATTACAGGCAGAGCTGGATCCATGCCTGCATTGAGTTGAGTCCTATTCATGCTAGGGAAAGGGTTAAAATTGTTTTTATCAATTCCTTCTTATCTTTGCTACCCTCTAAAAAGGTGGTTTAGAGGTTGGATGGGCCTTCCAAAACACAATGTGAAAGGTAGTGCTGGAGGCTGAATGAGAAATTGGTGAATGTTCCTGCCCTTCACTTTTATTCTGCAGAAAAGAAACTGCTGGATCCCAGTTTCCTCTGTGAATTGAAGGAGTTTGTATGTTCACAGTTGCACAAGTCTGGATCTAACCAACAAAACATTACAGATATAAAACTCTTGTATTAACATGATTGTTAATGTCATGTTAATGCATGTCCACCTGAGTCCAAATCTTTTGGTCTGTTACATATAAAAGCATTCTTCAGTTAAACAAGAGTTATGATGTGAAAGCCCATAGAACAATTCAGATGGCAAACTCTCTTGGAATATGCATTAGTTTTGAATTGTTCTAGCAGCACTGGAGTGCTTGTACAGGATATACATTTTATTCTTGCTACATGAATCATTCTAAAAAGAAATAGAGATAAGTTTAAAGCAGGGTGTGAGAAATCCCAAGCTCCCCACCCCACAATTCACCAACTGTTTCACAAACTGCTTTTGCTGTTACCTGCCATCACTGATTAGAGGTTATTTCAATGCATGTAAATTTGAAATACCTTGCATAGAGTTGCTGTGCTTTGCAAAGTGGGAACTTAACCACTTTACAGATTGAAAAGTTGCATTGGGGTTGTTCCTGCCAAAAAGTAATTTCCTTTTATAAGAGTGAAGGTTTTTTTCTTTTAAAATAAATAAACAACTCTGTGCTTTCACTTCCAGAGTAACTTGGAACCTCTGCCATCACTGGAAGATTTGGATAATACGGTTTTCAGAGTGACGGAAAGGAAAAACAAGCTTTCTGTAATAGGTAATAAAACTTTCTCTTCCCACTTTTGAATTTTTTGAGTTGCAGGAAATGTTATCTAAATGTTATGTAAATCAGTGGTTCTTTTAAATTGGTGTGTGGATTTAACTGATGTTGCGTATTTGTTGGTCTGTTGTTGTTCCCCACCTTGACCCATGGGAAGAGGCAGGTAAGAAATAATAATTAAAACTATAATCATCATCATCATTGTCATTGTTGTTGTTGCAATTGTTATTATTTTATAATTATAGTTTTAATGTTTAAAAGTCTGCAAAGAGATTTGCTACATAACATTTCTGCTAGTCAGGAGAGGACCCCATTTGATGAAACAAAGCAATGTAACAAATATTTAGTTGGAAAATATGTCTGTAAAAAAATGTGCATAATTTTGGTGCAAAAGTACATGTTACACATTCAATTTCAGATGTAGAAGCATCTTGGAAAATGCCATCTTTCTCATTTATTACTTAATTCTCATACATGGTTCCTTCCTCATCTATCCAGTATTTAAACAATCTTTCTATATCAAATGGTAGAATTTTAAATAATGGCAAAGTGAAGCTGAGTATTTACATTTTTTTCTTTGCCTTTTCCAAGTAGTCAAGTTGTATTCAACATACTTTTTAAAAATGTTCTATAGCTTTCCTTTGAACATACATTTTCAATTTCCTTGTGGCTTTCAGAAAATCTCACATGCTCCTAGCTGGCAGCAGATCAGGGTGTGCATAACCCTTTAATATTTTTAAATTCCCTGAAATGGTTGACAAAGATAACATTATACAGTGGAGGTTGTACATCAGTGGTTTCTTCAGACCAGCACAAGTGTCTATGATCTGTACCTGCTTGGTTATAAAAGGTCTTCCACTCCTCCAGAAAATCACCTCCCTCCCCTTTCTGCTGAGGGAAACTTACTCTGGATCAAAAATCTTTTCCTTAATAGAGGGATGTGAATTTTGTTCAGTCCTATAATTTGGAACATGGTTTAAGATGCATAATGGCCAGTTTATGGTTAAAGAATGTTGTCTCACTGTCATGTCCCAACATGAATTCAAAATGAATTTAAGCTATTTTTTGTTCATATTTCATTCCATTTAGAAAGTCTGACATTATATATATCTCACCAGTAAGATTCTTCATAAAATTCTTCTTTTCCCCCCAGTTTGGAATAATTGTTAAATATGTGAACTTTCACAAAGGGGTTTTTCAAACTCCAAAAAGTGAGAGATTTCACTGTATGCTTTTTTCATCTATGATATAGAATGTTCTATATAGTATGAAGAACACAATGCTCATTGTTTTTATATGACCAACATATTGCAATTTTGCAATTTAGGCAATTTAAAAGATGGATTCATATCTGAAATTGACTTTACAGCTTGTTACTACAGTCCCGCAGAATGGATTTTTTTAAAAAAATATACCTTGCCTTTCATTTTAACTAAGACAGATTTTTTTTTTAATTAGGAGGAATAGAAAAGGTTGTAGATGGTACAGGGAAAAAGATTCAGCTCCTGGAACTGGACATTTAAAAAGATGGCTGGTGCCCCCCTTTCAGCATCAAAATGGGCTTTTGGATATCAGGTGTGGGATATGGAACTAATGTCAATGGGAATAGTTGTGGAAGAGGTTTGCCTGCTCTATGTTCTGTCACTTTAGAAAGAACATATGTACTCCAAAACTAGGAAGATGGTGCAGAAAAAGGAAAAAAAAAAGTACAACCAGATTACTGTTGGTCTGGTTTGTATTGGTGTGATTGTTTTATTCCTTATGTTTCAGTTGGATACAGTGGGGAGTTATTTTACCCTGAACAGAAAATAGGGAGGGGTACATTTAAATCTTGACTTCCACAGTAGGCTAGCAATGGAAGAATATGTAACGGATTCCTGATGTTGTTGCTTTCTGTGTCATATGTACAACTTGGCACTACAGTATTCCACAACTGAAGTGGATGCAGGGTAAATTGCATATACCCAATGACAAGCAGCTTTAGGTGTTGTGTTCTGTGAAAATACAGTTTCAGTGGCTGAAGTTTTATCTGAAAGGATGAGGTGCTTAAAAAAAAAAAAGATTAATTTGCTAAACATCACCATCTAGATCAGGGGTAGGCAGCCTAAGGCCCGGGGGCCGGATGCGGCCCCTTGAGGCCTTTGGACCAGCCCGAGGCCTGTCCTGCCCCCCCCCCCGCTGCCACCGCCGCCCGCCATGATGATATTGATTATTGTTGTTATTACTTGTTCTTGGGGTTTTCTTGGCAAAATCTCCACAGGGGTTTTGCCATCATGGCTTTTCTGGGGCTGAGACAGTGTGCATGCATCCCTGCTTGTTTGTGGGCCTGCCTTCCAGTCGTTTCCATGATGATAATGATTATTGTTGTTATTACTTGTTCTTGGGGTTTTTCTTGGCAAAATCCCCACAGGGGTTTTGCCATGGCTTTTCTGGGGCTGAGAGAGTGAGCATGCATATTTTTTTATTTTTTTATTTTTTATTTTATTTATTTATTTATTTATTGGTGCTTCGGCCCCCCCAATTGTCTGAGGGACAGCAACCCGGCCCCCGGCTCAAAAAGGTTGCCTACCCCTGGTCTAGATGCAGCACAAGCACCACCAGCTGGTCTGTCTGTCTCTGTGGAGGGTCCCATCTATTTAAAAAGGCCCTGAAAGGTGTAGAGGGGTCTGTGTGTGCACATATACATATTTGTTGGGAGATATAAGTCCAGCTTCCTGCAAAGACCTGTACACACTAAGACAAACATGTTGAAATACACTTTAAATTGTTTAATATTTGCAATTATTCCCTCCTGTAGCTCAAGTATATTGCTATACTTATAGATCATGTGTGCAAAGCACACATGAAGTTCATAGAAATGTCACATTTTTTATTTCAAAATTGTGCAAATAGATGGCTCTTGGTGGGGAAAGGGTTTTAGTGACCTGCTTACTTGCATTTAAAAATGAACAGGTTATTATACGCGGGACAGAAGCTCTCCTCCTCCAGGATACATTCCAGATGAGCTGCACCAAGTAGCACGGAATGGGTCATTCACGAGTATCAACAGTGAGGGCGAGTTCATTCCAGAAAGCATGGATCAAGTAAGAAATGATTTAATGTTGCCATTGGGGGGGAAAGCGGGGCAACACTTTGCAGATTTTGCAGATTAAGACCTTTTGCCACCTTGCTGCTTCATTGCCTTGACATGCTGGGTAGCAGCTCAAAGGAAGGGAACCAACCAGAATGTTACAGTGTTACAAATACAATTTGTTATTATCCATATTTGGCCATGCAGCTATAAGAACATTTGAGGTTACTTTAATATTAGAGACACTAATTGAGACCAAGCAAGTGGCCATGTCAACAATTGATATATATATAAATTTCTGTTATCTATAAATAAATACAACAGTTAGGATTTACAGCAAGAATGGATTAGAGTACTAGAATATTCAATTCTGACTAATCAGTGGCCATTGGTTTTAACAGCTATAACTAGTATGACTGTAGATCTCTGACTATGTCTTATACAGCAGAAATTGCTCTTTCCGATATATTGGTCATCATAACATCTATTCAAGAAAAGGCTTTCTAAATCTCCAGATTGTTGGAGATGTAATACTGCTAATGCTTCCTAAGTGCATATATTTTGGAGTTCTCCAATAGTAGCTACATTTTGGGAGGAAGTAATCACAAGTAAATTTGGTATTAGAAAGTTCCTTGATATTCAAGGACGTGCTTGTTCTTTTGAATTATGTACCAATTTCTTGGAAATTAATAAATGGCTAACAGAAGGAGATTTTTTGCTCCTTTTTGACTGCTAAAAGATTGGTACTTCATTGTTACTGTATGCCTTCAAGTCGATTGTGACATATGGCAACTCTAAAGGAAACCTATCATTGGGTTTTCTTGGCAAGATTTTTTCAGAGCAGGTTTGTCATTGCCTCCTTGGTGGCTGAGAGAGTGTGACTTGTCCAAGGTCACGCAGTGGGTTTCCATGGCTGGGCAGGCATTCAAACCCTGGTCTTCAGAGTATGGTGCCCAGATATCATAACTGCAAAGGAGGACAAGGCGCCACAAAATGTAGGACAATCAAGAAAAATGTAGGGCAAAGTAAGAGCTAAAAACACTAATAGAAATGTAAATTCATACTTCGTAGTCGTGCTCGAAATGGAGGACATTTTGAAATTCCTCCTGGATAGAAAGTTGATATGAAAGCCACCACCTGTGATCCAGTGGATAGAAGACAGCACTTGCAACATTTGAAAGAATGATGTATAGACAAAATTTACAAATGGACTTATATTTTGACATTTCAAAGATATAGACGTGTTAGTCTGTAGGGTCAGTATGTAAAGAGATCTTGTAGCATCTTTGAGACTAACTGAAAAAAAGAAGCTGGCAGCATGAGCTTTCAGTTTCCTTCAATTAGTTTCTAATTAGCAATTAGTTTCCGGGCGCAGTACAAGGTGTTGGTTTTAACCTTTAAAGCCCTACATGGCTTGGGTCCATCTTATCTTAGGGACCGCCTCTCCCCATACGATTCCCTCCCCCCCCCCCCCCCGCGCCCTGCAGTCCTCTGGGAGGAATCTGTTGCAGCCAATAAAAACAAGGCTGTCTCAGACCTCCCAGAGGGCCTTCTCCGCAGCCGCTCCCAGACTTTGGAATGGCATACCGGATGAGATCCGTCTTATTACCACTCTTGCTGCTTTCAAGAAAGCAGTAAAGACGGATCTCTTCCGGCAGGCCTTCCCGGAATAGCTGTCGGCCCAAAAAGGGGCCCCCATTGTCTGACTCCTCTGTGATATTCTGTTTTTAATTTATTATACTGTATTTTAATTTTCTTTGGTTTAATTTTATTTTAAGGGGATGGGTGGAGGGAGGGAGGGATTACGGGGAGAGAGGATGTTTTAATGCTGTTTTGTTTTAAATGCTGTTGTTCCCCGCCCCGATTGCTCCGCAGAGGGGCGGGCTACAAATAAAAATTTATTATTATTATTATTATTATTATTATTATTATTATTATTATTCCTCAGATGCTTTTGGTGGAGTGGAAGCCAGGGACAGACATATATATGCCCTTGGTGTATGAGAATGTCAATTCAATTTCAAAATCCTTTGTGTATGGAAATGAGGTGGCAAGACCAGTTTGGCCTTGGAAACTAGCCTGTAGATGGGGAGAATAGATGTGTAGGATGCCCCCATGAGGAGGGGGTCAGATAGTGTTGAAATGTGTGTAGTGAGTCAGGAAGCCATTGTCCCTGTTCAATACATTGCTGAGGGACTGGAGTTTATGGATGAATTCCAATTCTGCTGTTTCCCTTTCCAATCTACCTTTGTAATACTTTTGTTCCAGGACCACTGTTCTGAGGTCTGACATTTGGTCATCCTTTATAGATACTTATGACCTAATGTGGTTATTCCCCCCCCCCTTTCGGTTTTTCTCTTCCTGCTTTTGTTATACTGGCATATTGTATGTAACTGAGAACTCTTTTGAAAGTAATTTAAAAAATTAAGGAAGGGAACCATGGGAGATAGCAGGACAGGCCACCGTGAAGAAAACTACACAGATAGAACTCAGCTCTGCTTAGTAACCTGACAATTGTGTTCTCAACTATCTGATGCTTCTGAGAGAGTTTTAAGGATTACCCTCTGGATATTATCAGAGTGTGGGATGATCTTTGCCTGACTGACATTGTCTTATACCTATTAATTTTAAATAGTTTCAATATGCTATTGAAATTAATATGAGGTTTCAATATGGCAATATTTCAGTCACTTTCTTGTCTGTTTTCCCCCCTAGATGCTGGATCCATTATCACTGAGTAGTCCTGAAAACTCAGGCTCGGGAAGCTGTCCTTCACTTGACAGCCCTTTAGATGGGTAGGAACTACTTAAAACTTACAGTTCTTTGTACTGTGTGCTTGAAAACTGGTAGTCACAAAAATTGTAACTGCATTTAGGTGGCTCTTGAGTAACTGTCCATTGTTTTGTGCTTCCAGAGACAACTACCCTAAATCCCGAATGCCAAGAGCACAGAGCTATCCAGATAACCACCAGGAATTTTCTGGTGGGTAAAACAGATGAATGCAGTGTCCACTGTTATTCTTCTGAACTTTTCTATTGTAACTTAAATGTGTTATTGGATGACTGCATGAAATATAGATTAGTCCTATTTTATTTATCATAGTCAAGACAGCTGCAAATAGAAATGCAGTTATACAACTGTGTGATCATACAATGTAAAGTGCAATATTTTTGAAACATCAGTGTATCATCAGTATGTATACATGAGTATATCAATAAGAGAAGAAGCATATATAGTCAACCCTCCTTAGCCACTGATTTTTTATCCATGGATTCAAGCATCCACGCCTTGAAAATATTCAAAAAAAAGTATAAAATCTAAATAATAAACCTTGATTTTCCATTTTATATAAGGGACACCATTTTGCTGTGCCATTAGATTTAATGAGACAGATTTTGTTGTTCGCAGCTGGCCCTGTACTTATAAATCTTGAATTCTTTTGTAGAGATAATCACTGTTGCAAAATCTTGCTTTTTCTTCAAATTTAAATGGAACAAAGTGTATACATTTATAGCTTTAGATACTGATTTTAACAAGTATTTTACATGTAGAAGTGAATGGCTAACAATAATTGGAACTCTACAAATGCCTAGTATGTTTTATACATTTATTAGAAATTCAAGGCAGTAAAGGTGTTAATTTTCCAATTGTTTAATGTCATTGTGTCCTTTGGAAAGGCACGTTATAATTTACTAAGAGGCCATACAGACGACCACTAAGTGGCAGCTCCGTGGCACCTCTGGGAGCACCAGATCAGGGCCATGGCAACCACACACCACAGCCCTGATCCAGCTCTTTGCTGCTCCAAAAAAAAAAAAAAAAAAAAAAAAGCTGGCAAATGCCATTCCTTTTTGGAGCAGCAAAAAGCCGCCCTTACCGCCGCCGCCACCATGGCTCTTCTGTGCCCCATTGGCACAGCGTGTCTACATGCTGCACCAAGGGAGTGCCCTGGCACCATGCAGTGGGCCACGCAGCGTGACGGCGTCATCAGGATGGAGTTGGGGCAGCCAGCTCCAACCCCAGGCCAGCCCTTATGGTCGGTCTGTACAGGCCCTAAATGTGTCATGTAGATATTACAGTCAGCTCTCCATATTCATGGATTTTTTTATCCATGGATTCAGGTACCCATGGTTTGAAAATATTTTAAAAATATATAAATTCCAAAACTAAAGGTTGATTTTGCCATTTTATATAAGGGGCATCATATTTCTATGCTGTTGTACTTAATGGGACTTCAGCATCCATGGTATCCATGAGGGGTCCTGGAACCAAACCCTAGTGGATACCAAGGGCCTACTGTATAACTTAACCTGAAGAGTTGAATATTTTATCAATATACAAAGGGATCTTGTAGCACATTTGAGGCTAACTGAAAGAAAGAAACTGGTAGACTTGAGTATACTTCTATGTCTTCGATTATTTTATATCTGTTGGTACTTCAGCTGTAAGGTACATCAAATCCTACATAGACTTTCTCAAAAACTAAATATTGTAAAATTATTTTCTAAGAATCTTTTGAAGTATTTACACTTTTATATCTTTGAATGTACACTTAAACATACTTTTGTAATAATTAATTTTGTAATAAATGTAATAATTTAATACAACAGGGGATAGAACATGGGTTTTACATTAGATGATAGTTTATTCTGCTTGGTTCCTCTAGATTCCTCTAAAGCAGGGGTTCCCAACCTGTGCTCCGATGAGCCCTTAGGGCTTTGCGTGCACTTCCCAGGTGCTCTATGGCCGCTTCAGGAAAATGAAAGAAATAAAAATTGAATGAAATTAAAGAATAAAAATGTATTCTTATATATACTCCTAAATACCATTAATTTGTAAGACATAGGATAGGCCTCTTAGGGGCTCCGCCTTAGAAATAAGGGCTCCGTGAATCAAAAAGGTTGGGAACCCTTGCTCTAGAGTTTAGTTTATTCAGCTATTTAGTTTATTCAGCTAAATACAGCTAGCAAAGCATAGCTTTCTAGATATTGTTGGAAATCAATTCCCAACATTCCTCGCTATTGATTGTACTTGCTAGGACTGATGGTAATTGCAATCTTTGTATACCGCTGTCCTGAATTTAAATGAGTACTCACAAATCCTACTTGTTCAACTTGTATGCAGAATATATCATATGAAGAGCAGGCTTAGATTCAGAAGAAGGAATGAAGATAGGAGAAAGGAACATCAACAGTAAGATACGCAGATGACACCATACAGTGGAAAGCATCATAGACTTGGAACAATTACTAAGAAAGGTCAAGGAAGAAAGTGCAAAGACAGGATGAATGCTGAACATAAAGAAAACAAAAATAATGACCATGAGGAATCTATATAAATTCAACCTAGCTAATGAGAAAATTGAAAAAGTTAAAGATTTCCTGTACTTTGGATCAAACGTTGAACAGAATGGAGACTGCAGTCAAGAAATAAGAAGACTAGGAATGAGAAGAGCAGTGATGAAAGAAATTATATATAAAATCCCAAAGAGCAAAGATATATAACTGAGTGCTAATCGTAGAATTGTACAAGCCATGGTATTCCCCATCACCATGTATGATGTGAGAGCTGAAGAAAGTGGATCAAAGGAAAATCAACTCATTTGAGATGTGGTGCTGGAAGAAGAGTGCTGAGGATACCATGGATAGCAAAAAGACAAATGGGACCTTGAACAGATCAAGCCCAAACTCAGGCTGAAAGCCAAGATGACAAAACTGAGACTGTCATACTTTGGTCACATCATGTGAAGGCAAGACTCATTAGAAAATACAATAACGCTAGGGATGGTAGAAGGCAGTAGAAAGAGAGGAAGACCACACACCAAATGGATAGACTCAATCAGGGAGATCAGGGGTCTGAATTTACAGGAACTGAGCAGAGCAGTGGAGGACAGGGGGTCTTGGAGATGCCTCATCCACAGGGTCACCATGAGTCATGGCTGACTTGAGGGCAGAACAACAACAACTCACAAATCTCATCTTACTGTCAAAGGTGAAGTGCTATTTAAATAGTATATCTGAAGCAGTCTGATAATTCAGTGATATAGTATTTGTGTGGGAGAGAAAATATCCTAAATGGCAGAATCACTGATTAGTAGCAAAAGTTTAAGAACACAACATGGAAATGAATGAAAGCTGCTGAAATAAGAAAATACTTTGTACTGTGTGAAAGCCAGTATTAACACTTACTTTGTCCCAGGTTCTATACTCAATACGTAATAAATGTTGTACTAACCCAGGCTAAGAGATGTAAGCACCAGTCTTGCTATGTTGCAATATATGTGCTGCTTTCAGATTGGAAATTGTAAGTTGAGCACAAAACAGTACCAGGGTTTCTATGCAGTCTTGACCAACTCAGTCACCTGTTTGCTTCTGCCATACTCAATCAACTGAGTAGAAAACAATGATGATATTATTTTTTCTTTAGATTATGATCTCCCAATTTTTGAGAAATTTGGAAAAGGTGGAACTTACCCTCGAAGATACCATATTTCTTACCACCATCAAGACTACAGTGATGGTGAGTCTTGCTTCCAGTTTGTGGCTCCCTTGGTAAATACTTTTTTGTTCAAAACTTTATTTTAGAGTCAAACTAGAGATAAAAGCTGGAATCCTGTTGGTGTAACTCTTTTTGTGGTAGCATTTGTACTTCTTTGGTTCTGTTGGAAGGGCAGTATCCAGAACATGTTTGTGTAAGTAGGTCCCCTTCTTGCTCAAAGAGTTTCCAAATAGTTGCACTTACCCTAAGTGTGCATCTGTGTGAACCCTAACTAGCATGTGTTATTAACAATACAGTGTTAATACAGTGGGATCACTGGTTTGTGTTTGTTGTGCAGTTGCTCATGTCACTGTAATTGCATGGATGGATGTGTATTTATATTGCAGAAGTGCTGAATAGGGTCTGGGCCATTGGCTTTATCTTCACTTGTGTTTATTTTGGCATTAGGATTTTTTCTTGTATGAACAGTAATGGTTCTTAATTTCTGGTTTGAGTTATATATTTCAACCAAGGGCAGCAGATTTAAGAACAGAATTGAATTGAATGAGTTCTTAAGGCTGCCCAACAGGGACAGAAATTGCTGCTGCTCCTCCTCCTCCTCCTCTTCTTTCTTACCAACACTTGAGCTTAAGCTACACTTTTTCTTCTGAAATTAATGCTGTGTATCCAACTGATGCAACTCTTGTGAGCAAAGACTTTTTGCTCCATTGAAGGCTTCCATTAGAACAAGGAAGTAGGTGACATTCTCCCAGCTCTTGTGCTCTCCCAATCTGCTTCAGAGTATTGGGGGACCTTTTGAAATAGTGTGTGAGATGATGGCATGAGGGACTGCAGGAGCAGGGGAAAGTTACAGAAAATAACCTGCATCCCTGTTCAATTAACAGAAGCCTCTGCTCTTTCAAAAACATTTTTTTCAGTGAAACAAACTGAATTTGAATTTACTTTAAAAATAGATTGGATGGGACACTAGATCTTCAGACATAATTATACAAATATTCTGTGTAGAAAACTGAGTTTTCTGCCTGTCTTAAAGTTGTTATTGCTGATGACTTGAATGATGATTTTCCTGTTAAGATATTTTGGATCATTTTCAATCATTTCTGGTTATTTACCAGTATAACATCTGGATCTCAATTCAGTCCCCAGCTTTAATAAAGATAACAGAATTCTCTCTATTACAGAACATAAACTGAAATAGGTATTTCTCTGAGCAGTCATTATTAGGTTTGGATTTTTTCCATACTCTCCATTATTAATATATTTATAGTTTTGGTAAGGATAATAACCATATTCTGGTAGGAGTTTATCTGCGCTGTCATGCAAACAGGACAAGAGCTAGCTGTTAAACAAATAGATGGAGAAGAAACAGATGACTCTGTTTGAAGACAATCAAGCTGTCAAGCTTCCAGAATGTGTTTATTTCTTTGTGTAATTTATATCCCATCTTTCACCCAATACTCACAGTATAGCTGAGATTATTATCTTCTCATTGTCTATAATATCAGAATTACATTAGATTTTAAGAGCTAGAGTTTGGTATGCTAAATGCAAGGACAGCATTTGAAGATACAGTGTTAGATATGGTCCTTCTGAGAGCTATGTCTTTCTTCAGTTACATTCCTTTGTAGCTAGAGTAACTAGTGTTCCATTGTGATTGCCACTGAGATCTGTAATATGGCTCCTGATCTGTTCAACATTCAGTTGTTATTTGCTTCCGGTGATATCAAATGGTATGTCAATATTGCAAATGAATAAAATAAACAAAGTTATTTTTCATGGTACTGTACTGCAGGATTTCCTCACTCATTCCTGCAGGTCGTAAAACTTTCCCAAGGGCTAGAAGGACACAGGGAAACAGCTTACGCTCTCCAGTTAGCTTCAGCCCAACTGATCACTCCTTGAGCACAAGCAGTGGGAGCAGCATTTTCACTCCAGAATATGAAGATGGAAGGATGCGGAGAAGAGGAAGTGACATAGACAATCCTACTTTGACAGTAATGGACATCAGCCCACCTAGCCGCTGTAAGGAAATAAATAAAATTCCATGTAACGCATTTTTAAAATTTATTTAAAAAATTTGTTAGCCTTTATTTGTTTTGTTTCAACACATTCCTATGCTGATGTTAGTATGTTAGCAATGCACAACTGCAAAAATGGACAGAACAGCACATGTTGACTTGGAAATAAGAATCCTGGTTTGCCTGACAGCAAGACAGTGGCACTGGTGATGAGAGCCACTAGGAGGCTTGTCTTTCAATATGCCAATTCAGATAGCAAACTTATGGGAGACAGTGTTCTTTGGGATTTTGGAGCAGCTAGATTTCATAATGCAGAGAGGCCTTTAGCTGCTTGTAAGGGAGCTCTAAAGAGGCTGCTCCCCACAATGAAGGGTGGATTGCATTATCTGTTCAGAGAATGTCCTGTGACCAGTTTCAGGGGGGAAAAACCATTTGATACAGTGGCAGTCCTAGAGAAGAGCAGGCGTATTTTACAAAACTGGCTTTTGGTAGAATTTTCATAGAAGAACTGGAAATTTAGAGATATACTTCTAGAACATTAGGAGGAAATGTTGTAGAACATCACAATTAAGGAAAATTCTGTTGTAGTGAAAAAAATCCCTAATACCTGGGTAAAGTGTAAAGATACTACATTTGTGTCTGACAGAGGCACTTTAATATTTTGTTGTCCCATCAGAATATACAAGCAGATACTCGTTTCAGCCTGTGTGAGGCATCTTTTCAATTCAAAGTAGTTTTATATCCTTTCCTTAGTTACATGGATAAATAGCAAGAATCATTCCTGGTCTGTGCTTTGATGACACTGTGCTATGCTTAAGAAAACACTAGTAGTATTTCCATTGTGGTAGTATTTACTCTGAGTTCTTGACAGCAGAACATGCTTTATGTTTTATTCTTTTCTTTTCTAGCTACAAATGAACTAACTCCGACATAGTGGGAGGGGAGGTTGGCATGTTGGTCTGTTTACCTGAAAATATTCTGAATTGTTTGTTCTTTTGATACTTTCCCTTGAATAATAGAATATATCAATTTTTTCTTATTCTGTTTTCAGCCCCACGAGCTCCAACTAACTGGAGACTTGGTAAACTGCTGGGTCAGGGTGCATTTGGTAGAGTTTATCTGTGTTACGACGCAGACACAGGACGAGAGCTAGCTGTTAAACAAGTTCAGTTTGATCCTGACAGCCCAGAAACCAGTAAGGTAAGAGAACTGGAATTGATTATGTCACTTCTTGAGTGGTCTAAAGTGAATTAAGAGCCTCACATTTTTACCATAAGATGCTTTATTTTTTCATGAACATGCTGTTTGGCCACTCCTGCTGCATATGGTGAAGATTCATAGTTTGCTACCATGGACCTCCTATCCCTGGTTAGTAGGTTGGTTTTGACATCCAGATTTCATATTCTAGGTTGCCTCTTTCCCAAAATGCTAGGCTCATTTCCTAGCTTCATTGATAATTATTTATTTCATATGTTTAAAAAAATGTCCATATTTTAGTGTATCATTAGTACGAACATGCATACACATTTGCAAGGATGACTATCAGAGATTTTGAGAGCAGAGCTGTTGGGTGTTTTTGTGCATCACATTAAGCCATATATCTAAAGATGGGTATTGGTGAGTTGCTGAACAAATCATGGACTCAAATCTGTAATGATTTTGTATCTTAATGTGGACTGCAAGTTCCATAATGACATATAATGAGGTATAGTTAGCTAGATTGGTATAGTTAGCTAGATGATGGGCACATGTTTGTCTTCAGGTTCAAAGAAGTTCCAGCTAAATATTAGATTTTTTTATATATCATAAGATCTGTTTGACAGATCTTCGGAAGCTAGTGGAATCTCCTATGCAGTTTTAAAAATAAAGACTGTATGGCCATCTCTCAGGAGTGCTTTAGTTGCATATTTTTGAATGGCAGGAGTTTGGACTGGATGAATCTTGTGGTCCCTTCCAACTCCATGATTCTATGAAAGGCAAGTCGAATGCCCTTTTTTGTGTGTGTTGGTATGACTCAGTGCAATATGTTCTTTCTGTTAGAATCTACTGAATTGTTTACAATTGTGCTCTTGCTTTTTAGGAGGTAAATGCTCTTGAATGTGAGATCCAGCTACTGAAAAACCTGCTACATGAGAGAATTGTCCAGTACTATGGTTGCCTGAGGGATCCACCTGAAAGAACACTCTCTATATTCATGGAATATATGCCTGGGGTAAGGCAGAGATAGGCAGTCAGTCAGTAATTTCTTTTCTGATAATTATGTACATTCATACTTTTACATACCAGGATTGGTAAGGTATCCCCTCACTTCTAAAAAACACCCCTTTTTAAAAAAAAAATAGGGGAAAACAACTTTTCAATAATTGCTGAAAAAGTCACTCTTGTGAGGAGGGGGGGATGTTGTCACATTTTTGGATTCTCTAACCTGTTTTAGGTTGAAGGAGAGCCTTTTCCCCAAAATTCCAAAAATTGGTCTGCGCACAGCGGAGGAAATGCATTCTTCTAGGTTTGTGTAGGTTGCCATTGGCAAACCCTGGCAGTTGTGACTACACATTTGACAGTTGTTTTTAAATGCAGCACTTTTTATGTAATTATCTGCTAGAAGAATAATTATACTACTATGATATGGTTTTACAGTATTTCACCTTTTCTTTGTCTGAAGGGCTCAATAAAAGATCAGTTGAAGGCATATGGTGCCCTCACAGAAAATGTGACTCGGAAGTACACCCGACAGATTTTGGAAGGAGTTCACTATTTGCACAGTAATATGATTGTACACAGAGACATTAAAGGTAACGAAGCGGGAACTGTCAGGAATCTACATGGTGAACTGTAGATACAAAGTATGATTTTCTTGTGAAGCTCTATTGTGAAATGTATGGGTGACTTGAATACAGTTGTCCCTCCTGGTTCGCGAGGGTTGGGGTGGAGGACCCTCATGAATCTGAAGAATTCGCAAATAATGGGGGGGGGGGGGGAATAGTAATGTCTTCAAAAGGGGAACACACGTTGGCCACTTCCTCCTTCAGTCCCAAGGTTTGAGAGAGGTCCCTGAACCTCTCTCAAAACTTGGGGACGAAGGAAGGAGGGCATACTGGCTGCTTTCTCCTTCAATCCCAAGGTACTCTCTCAAAGCTTGGGAGTGAAGGAAGGAGAGTGTGCTGGCCCCTTCTTCCTTCACTCCCAAGGTTTGAGAGAGGACCTCTCTCAAACCTTGGGAACGAAGGAAGAAGGGCGAACTGGTCACTTCCTCCTTCAGTCCTAAGGTTTCAGGGAGGTCAATTATTCCCAGGTCCCTAGCTACGTGCGCACACCCTCCTGGCTGTTCCCTCTGTCCTTGGCTTTTCCCTCACTCACAGAGGGAAAGCCTGGGAGGGACGGAGAAGGAGGAGTGCATGCGCACACAGCTAGGGACTCACGAAGAATTGAATCCACGAATCCCAAAGCTGCAAATGTCGAGGGACGCTTGTATGTATGATAAAATATTGGATTGTTCTTAGTAACTCTACGAGACTCCTCTTCAATTAAAAGTATCTCAGTCATGGGCAGTGTTTCAAGTTAAACAGCAAAACATTTTGTTATAAGCAAGCTCACTTAGAAACTCTAATAGCCGGTCTTTCCTGCTGCTTTGTAAATACAAATAGAAATACAATCTTAAACCACCTCCAATGTTCAGAAAAAATTGCTCAGCAGCACTAATTACATTTAGGATAGATTATTCCCTCCCTTTTTTCATCCTTTGCATTTTTGGAATATCAGATACTTTGTTCCTGAGCAGTGCGAAAAAAGTAAAGATGATGCAGGAAAAAACTGCCTAAACATAGAGGCAAATAATTATTATATAAGGCTTTTCTAATTGCTTAAATAGTTCCCGGTATGTTATATGCATATTTAACACCTTACTTACTTTAATGGTATTTAAGTATCTTGTAACTTAGACAGAGGTTAGTATTAATCCCATATTGCAGATGAGGAACCAAGAGTGAAAGAATACTGCCTAGTCTAAGTCCTAAAAGGAGGGATTACATGGTTGAGATAACTTTTTTGGTAGGGATGTTCTGGCCCCTAGCTCGTAGTCTTTACATGCATAATATATCACACTTAAAAACAGTTTGTGACTCCCTCCTGAGGTATTTTTGGAAATGTTTTTGTCTAGACAAACTGAACATCAAATGGCATGAGCACATAGTGTTTTACAAAGCAAACAAAATGGACTTGACTGATTTCAGATCTTTTCCTCATCCTGTTTCCTCTGGCTTGGCCTACTTGTTTGGTTGCATCCCAAGACAGCTACTGGATCATTCTTCAGGAGATCTAAAGTATTATATACATCTAATTATAAATCTCCAGTATTTTCTTAGAAGCAAGGCACACTTAACAAAATTGCATATTGAAGAAATTCCCATGTGATTTTAGGCATGATTTTTCTGATTTCCTAAATTACTTAATCTATAGTACTGTCAGACATATACAGCACAATATACCTTTATATATTTTCCAGGAGCAAATATTCTCCGGGACTCTGCCGGCAATGTTAAGTTGGGTGATTTTGGTGCCAGCAAGCGGCTTCAGACAATTTGCCTGTCTGGTACGGGAATGAAATCTGCCACAGGAACTCCATACTGGATGAGTCCAGAAGTTATTAGCGGAGAAGGATATGGGAGGAAAGCAGATATCTGGTATGTCTGTTTTGCTCTACCAAAAAACAGTTACCCATTTGGTTCCTTTACCAAAAAATGCTGAGTGGATTCCATTTTATTCTACTGAACACTTGTTTTATGTTTGTGTATACGCTTAGACAAGCCTAAATCTACTTGCTGGTCCTTGTAAGAGTAAACCTATTAAGTTAGCTGATAAATGGTAAGTCAGCACTTATGTAAATCCCAGTGATTCAGTGAGTCTCCTTTAGTTGAAACTAGCAACTGGATTATTTCCATTGTTCATATATTGGAAAGCTGTTGTTGTTGTTGTGCGCCTTCAAGTTGTTTCTGACTTATGGCGACCCTGAGGCAAACCTATCATGGGGTTTTCTTGGCAAGTTACTTTAGAGGGGTTTGCCATTGCCATAGTCTGAGGCTGAGAGAGTGTGACTTGTCCAAAGTCACCCAGTGGGTTTACATTACCGAGCTGGGATTCAAACCCTGGTCTCCAGAGTCGTAGTCCAACATTCAAAACACTACACCATGCTGGCTCTCATTGGAAAACTATGGACAGGCATAAGTAGGCAGAACAGTGTTACTGGTCAAATATGTTCAGTGGGCTAAACAATTTTGATACAGGTGATATGGGGTGATCCAAAGTCTTTGACATACTTCAGACCTTCCAGCATGTCAAATCTGAAAACCTTTTGTTTGAGTAACCATGTGTGTAGGTTTTCATCATTTCATAGTGCAAGTGAAAGTTCTGATTAATGAATGCTCTACATCACAGATTCTCTTCAGAAAGAAAATTAATATATTAGAGAGGCAGGGACTATAACCCATTTCTTTGACAGTTGTCTGTCTACAAGGATTTCTTCCCAGTGGAACAGCAATTGACCAGGAGAGCCAACACCTGCAATATAAGGTGCCACACCATAGACACAGGTTTACCACCCCATTGAGAACTAGGGTGATAATGTCAGAAAGAGGGTAAGAATAGGCTTCTGATGGACTATTTTGGCTTCAGAAGTTGTTAGTCATGATTAATTCAACCTGGGATAGAATCTAGTTTTACACAAATAGACTTCTGCCTGTGTGATGAGATCTGCTACTTGTGTTCTCCGCCTGCTTTTTCTGTATCTATCAAAATCTGCTTTGAAATGTGCAGCCAACTTTCTTGAAAAGATTTTGAGGTTATAGTAGGGGTTCCTCATTCTTCTGCTGGAAGCCATTTTATCACTGGGATAAGCTAAATGAAAGCCATCACTTACTTTTTTTTAATGATTGTTTCAGACATGCCCCCTTCCATTTTCAGAAGGAGAATATACACTCGTCCCTCCACATTTGCGGCTTTGACTTTAGCAGATTTGATTATTCACAGATTTTATTAATATGCTTTCTCAAAGAATGTCTAGTTTTTCCAGCACAACTCTGTCAACTTTAACCAAAAGTCAAACTGAAGGACCTAGAGATTCCTAGAGAGAACATTCTACTAGACATTTGTAGCTCCGCCAGCACAATTCTATGATCACTGTCTGGCAGATGTTGACCACAGAGTTGCACTGGAAGACCTAGATGTTCCTAGAGAGGTGTTCTCTCAGGTAAAAAACATAGTGTTTTTATTTGCAGTTTTTCCACATTCACGGGGGTCCTATGCCCCTAACCCCAGTGAATGTGGAGGGATGAGTGTAAATCCATTTTTGGTTTAGCCATTTTTTTAAAAAAAGTGTCTTTCTCAACTTGGAGCTTAAAATAAAACCAAACCCCACAAACGAGAGGACCACTGTTAAACTGAGGGAGGACTTCAAAATAATAAGTGCAGTCCTGAGCTTGTTGTCCCCTTCCCATTAGAACTCCAGTGTCCCACTAACTTAGAGGAGAGTACTTCTTCAGCAGTGACACAGAATATTGCTACTGGTAGTATGCAGGTGTGGAGAAAACAAGCAGTTTAGAATGTTAGGAACAGTCAATGGGAGTTAAACTAGAGAAAAGGTGGGGGCTGCTCCCAGGAGCAAGTATAAATAGAGAGGAAGAGCATGCTGTGAGATGCAGTTTGAGGGGTTTTAGTTACCCAATTTAGGGGACAAGAGAAGTCCAGAATTAAAGTGTGTGTTGATATCCTGTGGGATTACAGGTAGGAAGGCTGTGGAAACTATTAGGAGCCACCTGAGGAGCAGATGAAATTAAGAGTAGTTAAACTGAGGAAGTTCAGTTATAGTTACTGTTAGGGTAACAGATAACTTGAAGAGGTAACTAGGAAAAAATAACTTGAAGAGGTTAAAGAAGCTGGGTATAGGTTCTGTGTGAAGTGAGAGAAAGTGATAAGATTTGTAACTACTGAAGCAATTCATACACTGTAACAAGCTTGAACAAATAATAAGCTTTATTTGTAAATAAAGGCCTTTTCTTTGTTTCAACAAGAAGTTGCCTGAAGTGTTTTTAAAGAGCAGGCTACCAGTGTCTGAAGTTCTTCTTGCAGGAATCTCCTCTTGGGAAAAAATAGGGTGGGGAAGGAAGCAGTTGTCGTCTTTCTCTTGCAGGCCCCTGTACCCTCTAAAAAACAGCTCTGTGGTGGTGGGAGGGCCCTTGGGAATAATGGCAGGGGGTGCCACTGTGAACTTCAGGGAGATTTAGTAATCCATTGACAATCCTCTACTAAATACTTATCATTTCTGGAAAGGCAAGTCTAAATCCATCCAGTGGAAAATTTATGGTTGATTCCCATATGATACTAGTGTCCTTGGTAGAAGTTTTTGTTGTTGCTAACAACCAACTTATGACAACCCTATGAATGAGAGACCTCCAAGTCACCCTATCATCAACCACTCTGTTTAGATCAGGGGTAGGCAAACTGTCTCCTTTAAGGGCCGAGGGACTTCAGCTCCCAGAAGCCTCAGCAATGTTGGCCAATAGTCTGGGATGTTGGCCAGTAGTCTAGGATTCTGAGAGCTGAAGTCCCTCGGCCCTTAAAGGGGACAGTTTGCCTACCCCTGGTTTAGATCCTGCAGATTCAGGGCCATGGTTTCTTTGATTGATGGCTTCTAGAGAGAGTTCAAGTTTTATTTACTCTTAGACCCAATTAATTTTTTTGGCAGTCCACAATATCCTTAAAATTCCTTCAGCACCACATTTCAAATGAGTTCATTTTCTTCCTATCAACTTTCACAACCATACACAGAAATGGGAAATAGGATGGTATGAACAATCCTTACTTTAGTATTCAATGATTGGTGGGAGTACAAGAAAGGATATAGTCCCTGGATATGCTTAAAAAGACAAATAAATGGGTCCTAGAACTAATCAGGCCTGAAATCTCCCTAGAAGTCAGGATGACTGAACTGAGGCTGTCATACTTTGGTCATATCATTAGAAGACATGACTCACTAGAAAAGACAACAATGCATGTTAAGGTCAAAGAAAAAAGGAAAAGAGGAAGACCGCATACCAGATAGATAGACTCAGTCAGAGAAGCCATGGCCCTTAGTCTGCAAGACCTGAACAGGGCTGTTGACTTTGAGGACTCTCATTCATAGGATCTCCATAAGTCAAAGTCGACTTGAAGGCAGCTAGCAACAACATTGCATAGCTACATTCTAAGATCTTTGTAGATGTAAAAGGTGCTCTTATTCCTGATAGTGTTCTACCAGTGGTTTATGGTATCTGGTATCTGTAAGGCACTTATTAAATTGAAGTGTTGTCTTAATGCATATGATTCAGATATGTCTGCAAAATGCTGTATTGAAACAATGGTGCTCTTTGCTTACTTCTACAGATAGTGTGGAAATTATTTCTCTACTTGACAGTTACTCATTTTTTCCTGTTGCAGGAGCGTAGGCTGTACAGTGGTTGAAATGCTCACAGAGAAACCGCCTTGGGCAGAGTTTGAAGCAATGGCTGCCATTTTTAAAATTGCCACACAGCCAACGAATCCCCAGCTGCCACCTCATGTCTCAGACCATGGTCGGGATTTTCTAAAGCGGATATTTACTGAGGCTAAATTGCGACCATCTGCAGAGGAACTGCTAAGACACACATTTGCACATTATCACTGATGGCCTGCCTCAACCCATCTGTCACCTACTGCATTTATTTTCTGACTGCACTTTTTCTTTTTTTACACAACATTGAGAAAAGACAAAAGAGAGGTTACTTCTCTTGATTCTTGTTTTGATTCTTGTTTTCATATAGATCATTAATATTCTCTCTGCATATTTAGAATGCAGAATGTTGCCCATTTAGTATTAGGATCTTTTTGTTTCAATAATGTACTGATGTGGTTCGCATAAAGCACTTTAGTACATATTCATTCCTTATTTGAGGGGGTAAAGGCAACTTATTTGATCCATCGGGAATTGTGTGTAAGTTTTTATTTCCCCTAGCACTGCTGACTTACTCAGGATGCAGGGAAAACATACATGTTGCTAGCAGATGTAGAAAAAGAAAATGTGTCCAATTGTGCTTTGTAATGTGTAGATAGAGGTCCTGAGGGGTCCTTGCTGTGTTTCAGCTTTGAAAATGAGTCTAATCCACAATATTGGAAACAGAGTCAGAAGCTGAAAAATCAGACTACTAAACTGGGTGCATTCTGAAAAAGAAACCATCTGACTAGCACATCAACTGCAACCAAATGAAGGTATTTATGGTTTTAAAAGAATAAACAGATGGGCCCCCTAGCTAAGTAGTTTTAAGTATCATGGAGGAGTCAAGTAGTTGGTGCATGAATGTCCTAGGTCAGAAATTGTAGATAAACAGATTATTGTAGATCCTTACTCTTTTAGAGTTAACGAATAGTCTACACATACCATACAACAAACTAGTTTGTTAGTTTGGTTAAGATCTCTGGGTCTGGAGGGGCTTCTATTGGTTAGGGCAAATAATGTCTTTATTAAGAATTTATTGTCTTTTATAGTGTCCCAATTGCCCTACTTGTTGCCTAAAATATTTAATGAGACTCATTTTTTCTTTCTTACTATGACACTTGCATTAAATTTTTTTTAGAGTGTCTAGACTAGATTGCATAGCAGTGTCTAAAATAAGCTGATACCACTTCTTGTGAAGCTGAACAGAATCCCATGTCTAAGATGGGCATTTGACTTGCTAGTCAAACAGCATTTGGAAGATTTGTGTAACTTGGATCATAGTAAGCATGCAGAATTGTGCTTTTCATATTGTGGACTTTATCTTGATATGGAGCATAGAAGATCATTATTCATTACAATCTGGAGAGGAAAAGCAAGCTCAGTAGAAGTCTCCATATGTACAATATAGTTCAGTTTCAACATACTGATGTTGAAGGGCACAGAGAATGAGGTGCTTTTGCTGGGTAAACAAGAGACAGGTATTTTTCCTGTCATTAGGTACCCTGCAGTCGGAATGAAGGTTGTACACCTTAACCAACTTAAGTAATCTTTAAAAAACAGATTTGAAAGAATTATCTGAACTGTATTTACTTACATTTGGACATCTGAATATGATTGTAGAATGCTTGAATATTTTCTATCTCTTCATGAATTTCAAAAGTGCTCCTGAAGGGAAATAATTCTACTTTCCAGTGTCACAAATAATAACAGTCACTGAAGGGTCCTGTATTCCAGAAGTGGTGTTGCTAAACAGTGCTATTAAATATTTCCCAAGGAAATCCTTGAGGGCCTCCTGTATAAAGCCAGGAAAGGCAAGCCAAACATACTGAAAAGGAACAACGAGACCTGGACCAGTTTAAAGTGACACAGTTGGCCTTTATGTAATACTACCAATACCTTAACCATAGGCTAAAAATAACTGTAACCCATGTTCTCAACTCTATAGATGAGGAAAATGCTGATTGTTAAAGTAATTTGCACAGTGTATAAGCTGGTGGCATTAAGAGAGGAGCATCTGAGGCTTTAAAAATGATTAAGGGGTCAGAGAATATTGCCTGTGCACCAGGCAAAAAGCACTGAAATTTCAGAATCAAGCCAAAATTGTGATAGGTCACAATGGCAAGAGGCTCTTGCTATTTTCTGTAGAACTTGGATATGGAATTTACCAGATTGAGTTGATTTCTAAATATCTGTTTTTAACTTTAAAAAAAAGAAAGAAGAAGAAACAAGTCTTGGTGATTTCAGATGAAAGCAGCCAGCTTTTGCTAGAAGTATTGTAAAATGGCATGGATGGGATTAAAGTGATGAATGTTTAGCCTTCTTTCGCCTATCAGTCCCACCCTATAGCCCACAGTATGTAGTCTTCTATTGCAGATTTGTGCTCTCCTCTCTTGTACACTTTTCCTTATGGATTTAAGCCCTCTTTCTTAGAGGCTTATAGGAAAATCCATAAGGTCTCAGATTCTGCTAGACTTCAGTTAAGCTGCAACTATGCAAACAGTGTGAAACATGCAAATATGCATTGTTTGGTCCACTAGTAAAATAATGGATGAAAATGGAAGCCTCCCTCCCAGCTAAACCAAACTATGTATGTATGTTTAACATTTTGACACAATTTCTTGCTCTGTTCAATTATCAGTGTTTGAAATGTTTAAAATCAAGCAGACAGACAATCATTGCAGCCTCTAAGTGGCCTAAGTGTGTCAGCTGAAGACTTCTTGAATTGAAAGCCTAATCAAAGGGGAGACTTGAGGAACATGTGTAATGAACTTCCTGCTCTCTCTTGAAAATGGTAATTGAAACAGCAATCCTAATTACACTAAGGAGTAAGCCCCACTGAATAAAGTAGGGCCTTCCTTTGTGTAAAAATGCATGGGATTAGTCTGTTAGAACATTTTTTCCAACTAGGGCCCTCTTTAAGCTATAGAACAAAAACTTGATGGTACTGGAATAGAGTCACTGGCTACTGGCCATTACTTTTTAGGTGCAGAAAATGTATATTGGTGCTTTGTAATTTGATCTGAGATCATCAGGATTGGGGTTTGTCCCATTACTCCTTGCCTTTAGAAATTTGAGATGCACAAAAACCAAGTTTCAAGTTAACTGGGAGAGTAAACTTTAAAACAAGCACCTTGATGTAGAGTTGCAGGACTTATTCCTAAGAAGTGATACAGAAAAAATAATAATTAAAATCTAACATTATAGACTTACTTTCAGGAGTCTGGATCTGCCTTAACCTGTTTATTATCACCAGGTCCCCATCTACCAATACCAGTGCTATTAATGTTGGCATCTGGAACAGTGGGCAGATGTGATTATATGAGAACTGTCTTTCTTTCCCTTTGTGCAGGGTGATCCTTATAAAAAAGAATAAGTGCCCATCTTGAGAGATCTCTGGGGGGGAGGGAGGAAAGATTGGACAAAATGCTGAAGACCAGTTACTTGTGAAATCTAATGGGAATGATACTGTGTAACATAGAGACCTCTAAAACTTTAAAGCAGAAGGGTCCTTAAAATGTTAGTGTTATTCATAGTGCATAGATACGATGGCTTGTTATGTGAAGGGATGAAAAGGTTATTTATCCAAGTATTAGGAGGTATGTAGAACAAGAAACATAAGAGTGAGATAATATCTCTTACTAGTCATTTAGAAAAAAATATGCAAACTTTCACAGCTTCAGGCATTCAGAGTTCACAGACAACCCAAGCAAAAGTTATTTTGTGGCCAGGATTTTTATACCTGGATAAGTATATTTCTTTAGGACAAAACAAGTAGGTACTTACCTCTGGCAGGGTTCACAGATTTGGATTCTTCCTTTCTAGTGTTTTCTGCAGTCTAAATCAGATGTGAGAAAATGCCTTATGGGTTTTGGTTATATTGTTTACTTTGCTGCATATTTTTCACATTTTGTTTCTAGTTAAAACATCTAATAGTAACCCAAAAGCTGCATTAAGCCTATTTATAAATGAATTAATATACTGAACTTCAGCTGTCCATTTAAAGTTAGAGACTCAACAGAGAGCCAAATAATGCAGCCATTTCTCCTTTGTGCTCTGAACAATTATGCCTAAGCAACATGCAAAGGCTTCTGTAATTTTGACAACGATTCTTAAGTTACCAAAAAGTATGAAAATGGACTTCAGAAAGAATGTAAGTGTGGCATATGAATTTTAATCCCTTTCTGAATAATCAAAAAGAACTAACTGAAGCTTGACAACATTCAAATTCTATAACAATCTACTCAGATTGCTGTGTGCAGCTTGCTTTTTAAAACTGTAGTGCCATTTTTCTTTCTGTATCTGGGAAGTAGGGGGGGAACCTATCAGAATAAGGTGATTGCAGTTTGTGCCTTTTTTCTGTACTGCATTTTGTCTTGACAATGGCAATATAAAAAGTGATGTAAAAGTATAAATATGTCTGGGGAGTTGCAGCCTCTTAGCAACAATCTCTAATGCCATCTGGGCTGTACGACTACTATGATATACCCAGCTTCTATCAACTTCTGGTTTAGCCAGAGGCAGCAACTTGGGTGGATTGAAAGTACTTTAATTGCTAGCAATGTTGACTTTAACAACATGCACATTTTAGATACAGTTCCTGTGTGATCTTCTCATTGAAGTGCCAAATCAAAAAGCACAGGGTTGATAGTAAGTCTGGCAGTGACCATTTTGTTTGCAGTTAAGCCTTTGACAAATAGGACAGACAAATGTTTATGTTATTTTCCAGGTACCTATCTCAACAAGTAATTACGAGTAGTGAGCAGTTTCACTTACAACAGTTAGAAGTAAAATCCTAATTCCTGGGCATGATGTATGCAGTCATCCCTTCCAATTAACGGGGGATCCGTTACAGACACACACACACCCGCGAATCGGAAATATCGCTAATATTGGGGCCCCATTGATTTCAATGGCTGCATGCACTATTTTGTTCCCTCCCTGCTTTGTCGTTGTGAAGAACGAGATCGCAGACTCCAAGTCTGCAAATGGGGAGGGAAGAATGTATTTGCGGTCTTATGAGACTGTCAGTTGATTTTTAATTGTGCCCTATTTTGTGTGGGCATCTGCCCTCTAACACTTGTGTTTGTAGCATTCCAAGGATATAAAGAGATTTTCAGTTTTCAATTGGCTGTTTTGTAATATATCAAAATCATGAGTACTTTTGTTGGGAACAGTTATGAGAGAATGGTCAGGGAATTGGCCATTATAAAAAGATCACTTTAATGTATGTAGTTACAATATTTTAAAACGAAATTAGAAACTTGTAGGGAGAAAAATACATAAAATAGTTGTCATGACAGAGTAAATTTTATCTTCAAGAATAAGTTGTTGATCTGGTAATACCAGTGCCTTCATTTATCTTAATCTATCTGATTAAAACTTCTGTACACTCATCTCTCCACATTTGCAGCTTTGATTTTTACGCCTTTGATTATTCACAAATTTTATTAATATGTTTTCTCTAGGAATATCTAGGTCCTCCAGCGCAACTCTATGGTCAACTTTAACCAAAAGTCTCACTGAAAGACGTAGAGAGAACACCCATCTAGGCACTTGTAGCTCCTCCAGCACAATTCTATGATCAATGTCTGGTAGATGTTGACCACAGAGTTGCACTGGAGGACCTAGAGAATTTTAAAGAGGTGTTCTCTCAGGTAAAAACATAGCGTTTTCATTATTTGCAGTTTTTCCACATTCATGGGGCTCCTATGCCCCTAACCCCAGCGAATGTAGAGGGAGAGCTTGAACAGTTTCAGTCAAGTGGAAGCAAACTTAACATGTTTCTCAAATTGCATTAGAATTCACATATGAAAAAAGCACACCTCTGGATTCTGTAGTGATGCCCAACTGTTAATATTTTAAGCCCTGTGGGGAGTCTGCAGAAAGTCTACAAAAATTTCTGATGAAATGTCTACAGAAATTTCTGATAAACCCTGCAGTGATTATATTAAGTTGTGTTAAGGACTTTTTCATCAGAAATTTCTACAAATTATTTTCCTTTAGAAATATGTTAGGCATTTTAATAATAAAACAGAGCATTTTAAGTGATCCCTGATTTCTGTTTGTTCTGTTCTTCTTAACTGCATTAGAAACAATTTGACAAACTTTTCAGATTTCAAACAAGCCTGTAGCCTCCTGGGTATTTTTCATATGCTACATTATTGGATTGTATCTTGAAGGGCACAAATACTTTTACTTTCAAGTAACTTATATCTTCACTTTTGTCTACAGTAAGGCCAGCTTGACAAGTCTGTTGTGGATACCCTTTTTAGTGTAGCATTGAAAACTATTAGAAAACTTCATAGCGTATATGAAGCTCACCATTCAAGGCTTTGAAATGCAAACCAAATTAGTCATTTTAAAATTATAACTTCATCTGCCTAGTTGGAATCTTATTCTTAGGTAAAATGATGAAAGGAGGTGCATTCTATTGTCTTCAGATGTGTAGTAACTAAAAGAAAGTAATATCTTTAAAATTAGAGAACTATCTCACTTGATTAATTAAAAAATCTAAAAGGGAAAGACCCTCAAATCATAGACATTTTATCTGCAGAAATCTGAATCAATAATATAGGTTAAAAAGCAGGAGGGAAAGAAAGTATTCCTTACAATTCTAAAGCACATTACTTTTGTGTGGGTCTACTTCCTTTCTTAGGATACACACTCAGATATGTAAAACTGGCTCCTTTTAGTTATTCTTACTACAGAATTAAATGGATTTGAGTGCCTTTATAGATATGCCTTATTTGCTTACCTGTCAGTTTTAATAAGAGTTAAGGACCAACAGATATAGTCTTGGAAATATAGAAAGTTAAATCTGAGATGTTAATATTGTTTGATGATCTGCAGTTGTCTTGTTTTTCAAATTAAGTACAAGCTTTACAGCCACAAGTGCTTTCAAGAACTTTTGGGTTCCTCCCTCCACAGAGTTCACTACAAATCTTATAAATATTAATCTTATAAAGCCTCTGTTCTGAAAACAGAGATACAAGATGTGGGAACAATCCTGCCAGTTACACTTCTCATTGACTTCAGAGAGTGTTGAACATACGTTTAATTCTGCACTGAAAATCAAAACCAGATGGATTTATTTTCCCCTTTGCTCTAAATTCTAAATGGAAAGTAGAAAGTTTCCTTATTTATCTTTCACTGTGCTCTTAACTTTGAATGGAAAGTAGGAAGTTCTCTTATCATCACATTGTTCATCTCTAAATATATCCTCCTCTTTGACTGCACTGTGTTCCAGAGTGCAGCAGTAATATTTCTTTAATAATCAGTAGTTCAGATGAGTTTCAGATGGTTACTTAATTATTCTGTGAAGGTGCTTGTTCTGAAGGAAAGTGTTTGCTTAAAGCATGTGACAGTATTGGTTCTATACAGGCAAATGGTTTGTAAAGAACATATTTCCTTTTGATGCCATGTATTTAAAACATAGAAACAAGGGCAAACTTTGTTCCTGCCATTGTCCAGATTTAATGCTGCATTAATGAATTAGTTGCACTGGCAATCCTTTCAACCAACTTTGCAGCAGCGTCTGACCGCTGTAGATATTCAGAATAATTGGTGAGCATAGTTCCTTTTTTCTTTCATTTTTTAATCTTTTAAATATAACACACTTGTGGGTTAAAACAGGTTTTGTGTGCTTGAATGTAAGTCCATGTGATGATTTTTTGATTAGCAACGGTATTGCTGCCAATATACCAATACTTAATTACTGTTCACTTCCTTGTTCCTAAGCGTGGCATATATGCATTTGCAAATCACTAAAAACCAAAGCTTTTCTACCCCTGTACACAGCCCAAAGAGATATTTCTCTAGCTTAGTGACTGTTAACTAGTTTTCCAACCATTTGCAAGCTTTGTGCTGAATAGAACAACTACCAGGGCTGGCCCAGTTGCACATTCAGTCCAAGTGGTTGCTTGAGCAGCAATAGTTTTAGAGGTGCCAATGAAGCTGTGTGCAATCCAAGAGTTGCATCCAGTATCCTCAGTGACATTTCTGGGGTCCTGGGATAATGCAGTGCAGCCCTTTTACAGTCCACAAACCTACTGGCCCATAACTGCAGGTGCTAGTCAGTGCTTTCATTGAGCACTGCCTGACTTTTGCTCAGTGTTGATGACATAAAAACTTTGTCTTGTTGAAATAGCAAGGTGTTTTTTAGGGCTGGACCAGAAGCTAAAAATACATCCATACCTCAAGAGAAAAAAAGTTACAGAAGCAAATAAGGGCTCAAATGAAAGGTGGATGTATATACAACAACCTACCCCAAATGTACTTTATGTGGCAACTAGAACAAAGATAGATTGGAATGAAAATGTTTGTCATTACATTTCCCTATAAATTCATCTGATTTTTTATTATTTTTATTTTTTGAGAATTCTAAACCAGTAGAAGAAATGTTCCGTTAAAAAAAGAGTTCAGCTTTAAGTCACATTATTCTTGAGGTTCCCTGCCTCTCAGACTTAGCTTTTCAGGGGCCACTGAGGGTTTAGCACAGAGAAGGGAGTAGGTAATCCTTTTGCATGAACAAAATGATATGTGTAGTTCTGTGGCTCAAACCCATTGTTGGATGTCCTGAAGAAACAATCGCATCAATGGTACTTTTAGGGTAGCTTTTACAATGAATTAAAATTTACAATGCATAAAATAAGTATGAAAGAATTTCCCAGACACTTTTAATTATACAGGGTGATCTTTAAAATTGCATAAAAATACTGGAAATATATTTCACATCATAGTTTGCCCTCTGCTTGTATGTGTAGTCATACCAGGCATTACATCTGATTTCAGTGGATTTCGATAGATGGTGCATATTGTCACCTTCCATTTATGCCTTTCTGTACTTTTCCCTCCCTGGGTATACACCATCAAAAATGGTACTGCCCTTTTCTGCGGTTTTTAAATTTGCAGCTGAAGGCAAGGAGGGGATTGAACAGTGAGCCTTGAAATCAGTATAATGGGCCAAAGTATTCCTTGTGCCATACTAGACCATAGCTCAGTTTGCTGAGGAAATAATCCATCTCATTCCAAACAATTCAGAGCCATAGTTCTCCCTTACTCCCTTGATGTAGTAGAAGTGAAAGACTTGCATCCTGGTGAACAATTCCTAAGCCACTGAAACTCTTGGCAGCTAAAGCTTTTTATTTTGTATGTGCTCTTGTCATATCTCAAACAAGAGTATAAACAAAACAAAGACTGAGGAGTTAAGTGGAAATAATCTTTATAGAAAAAGGCATATTTATCTGTTTATGCAGTTGCCTTTTGGAATCCCCCAACTCCCAAATAGCCAAGGAGCAACAATAAAAAGCTACTGAATGTCTCCCTGGTCATTTGACTTGTAATACATTCAAGTCCTGTTGACCAAGGATGGTGAAATACTGGGGAGTTTGCATTTTGGGAGGTGGAGGTGCAGTGGGGGTTACCATCCGTTTTGTTGGCTTCCAGATGCTGGCCATATTCACAAACTGGCTTGGCGATGGGATTTTCTGCATGAATTATTTCATTTGATTCCTTCCCACTCCAGATAAGACACATAATCATGAACTATATACGAAAAGGATTGTGCTTTCTTTTTGGAACAGGGTCTAAACTTTGTAAATTTTGTGAAGCTTTGCCTCTCCCCCCCCTTTCCCGGTCACCAGTTTAAATCTTGATTTTCATGAGAAAGTGAAAATGAATCATAGCAATCGAAATGTGCTCAGCCTACCATCTTAAATGTAAAGCAAATATCTCTGTAGGTATGGGGAAGAGGAGTTGGTTGAAGCCGATAATGGACTTTTACTTTTCAAAAAGCTATGAATAATAATGTATAAACCTTACTCTTTTGATCTAATAATCTACATTTTTATGCAGCTGTCAAATTACCTATTGAATCCCTTGGTTTCTGTCTGTAAATGTTTTTACTCTGTTTAAATGCTGGGCACAGTTTGTAATGTATGTACACAATGGTGTTTTTTTCTATTGATGTTGACTCTTTTGCACATTTTTTTGAAAATGTTTAATTTGTACACTGATTTAATACTTTGACCAACTGTTATGAGTGTATGCGAATTATGTATGCGTGCAATGAACTACTGTCTCGAATGTGTGAGGGGTTTTTTTTAAGTACTTCAGTATAAATGTGTGTCAGCTTCTGGCTTTATCTTGGTTGAGGAACTCAGGACATTAGCTTTGCTTACTAGTTCCCCACAATAATCCTAATCCAGCAACTTGTTGCACCTGCAGGAATTTTGATGTGGAATTCTGTGCGAACAGGGTTTTGCCAGTTCATTTTATATTGTTGGGACACTGGCTGATTGACCAGTCAAATATTGTCAGATGACCACCACATAATTTCATTATTTCACAATAGCAGTAAACTGACTTGGTTCTCTGCTACAGTTAGCATAAGCATCACTTCTGCAGTTTGAAGCCACAGTTCTAACTTCACCATTGTTTGAGTAAGTGACTGGCCAAATGCCAGACACTTTGACATTGGTATGAACAGGGTGCATATAGAACTTTTTCGTAAGTATGAAGTGAATAGGAAAGCCACTGCTCATCTGAAGCTTCCTATACTCATCAGAGTTTCTGTGGAGTTTGGATTGTGGCAAATGTGTCTAAAAGCTACCCAAATATAAGGTACATAAAAATGTCTTGTGTGTACTGTGTTTCTCTTTATCCCACAGACTTATTCCACAATTTCATTTCTACATTTTTTTAACAATTGTTTTTAAGGGTACTGCATTTAGTTAGATAAATATATAAGAAGCTTTGAGAGATAATTTACTAGATGAATATATTTTCAGCTGGCTGATGTTCAGAAAATATTTTTTTAATTTTTGTTTTTAACCATTCAAAATGTATTTGTATTTCTGAAATTGGACATGAATTGTATATTAAAACACTTGGGCTGGACAATGGTATGGTTTGTCTTATAAGGACTGTCTCCTTTTTTTTTAAGCTAAAAATGTTTCCATAATACAGAAAATAATAATATTACTGTTCTAAAAAGGTGAAGGCAATCTTTGAATTTATAGCTGCTTAAGAAAACTGAGACACATAACCAGTCTTAGAGAAGTCAGATGTTTTTTATTGCCTGTTCTTTTTTGTTACATTGAATGTAATGTCTCTCTCTTTTAATCGTAACTCTTTCCTTGTTTTTGGATATTGGGAAAATTAAAGCATGTTGAAGGTACTAGTAGAATACCAAGTAATGCTTACATTTTAAATTGACAACCGAGTTTGAGGCTTGAAAGGATCTTTGTATAATACTTAAGACGTACCAACTAAAAATTATCATGTTGGGTAAATAGCACACTGGTGAATATCAAAAACCAACCATTTAGGAAAAGTGGTATTCCTGTTTGTTTTGTTTTTAAAAGAGCCCACAATGACCTGATAATGGCTTGGTTTATTCCATTGTTCATGCACATTTTGACCTTGTTACAGTCTCAAAACTGTGCTTGTACAAAATGTATAAAATCATTTTGATTTTTTAAAAAAAAAAATACTTGTGTATTTATCTGTTATTTTCTTGCTGGTAAATGGCTTTTATTTTATTTGGGATTTTTATTAAATATAAAAAGCCATGTTTATATTATATTCTGTGTTTGACCAAATGACTTTGTTTTATGAAATGTGTATATTGCTGGTACACATCTTCGTTAGGATGATTGTGCATGAGGACCTGCAAGAATTAATACGATGAAAGATTTTTTTTTCTTCCAAGTTTAATTCATTCTGGAAAGGTTATGGTGAAAAGGTTTACTGGATGTAACCTTATGAACTTATGGAATGACTATAGATAATAGCACTTTTAAGTGTTAATAAAAGAAATATTTATTTCCCGTGTGTGTTTTTCTATTTCAAAAAGTATATAAATAGTGATAGTTAATATACTAAATGCTTCATGAACATTAATTCTTTAATTCTTAAAGTGTTGAGATGCATCCAGTGGGTTTCATCCTTATTGTGAACTCTGTTCTCCCAGCCAATATGTTGTACTTTTTACATTGTATGTAGTGCATCATTAAAGTATGCAGTTTTCGGCTGCTTTTTAACCAAAATCATTTAATACTAAAATAATAAAATTGTATCTACTTTATATTTTATACCTGAAGTAAACCTAAGCAACAATGTGTTAAGTACAATGTGTTAAACAACTCTTATGTTTTATATAATTTTGATACAGCATAGAACATTATTTAAAACTAATCAGAACTAATCATATTTCCTTAATGTTTCTACTGTATTGGATTAAAATATTTTATTAATTTTCAAAACCCTAAAATATGAGAAAAAGAACATACAAAATACAAGTAACAAACAAATAAGCAAACAGTATGTACAAATAACATTTATACAAAACTTGTGCATTTATTATACATGTAAAACACCACTAAAATACTAACAACAAATAAACTAACATCCCCTTAGTCTTACCACCACCACCCACATAAAAGCAACTTCCAGGCACCTTCAAATTGCCTCTAAATTAATACTAATCAAATACACTCCCAGAAAAACTTACTGAATCTAAATTATCCCAAGTTTCTCTGTCAATTGACACTATTCTCTAATGTTTGTATTAATAACTCCATATATTTCTGTATGTGTGGCCTTTCATGAAACATCCCAGGACAATGGGAGAACAATGTTTAAATTGCTGTTATGTATAAAATTACCTTCAGGGAATGCTTATAAGCTGCATATGAAACAAATGAATTTCTTGTTTAGATTTGGGTCCTATCTCCAGGGTATCTCATTATGTATATGTAAATATTCCAGAATCTGAAATCCAAAATACTTCTGGTGCCAAGCATTTTGGATAAGGGACACTTAACTTGTATTGTTTGAGAAACTTTTGTGGTGTGTTACACGGGGGTGCAGATGATCCCATGTGACCTCACACAGTAAATACCTCAGCATAAGGGGTATAGACAAGCGCATGTTAAGGGAACCTCCATTTCAGACTTAAGTCCACATGCCTCCAGTTGCTCCAGTGTGTTAAGGACCAACGCAGACTCCATCAGCATCAGGGCATGGCATTGTGGACAAGAGACAAAAGCCTTCATTCTGACCAGAGGTGATCCTTTACCCAGAATATACCTTATTTTCTGGCGTATAAGACTACTTTTTAACCTGCAAAATCTGGGGTTAACGTGGGGGGGTCGTCTTATACGCCGGGTATAAGGAGGTTCATGATAGGTTTGCCTTAGTGTCATCATCAATTGGAAATGACTTGAAGGTGCACAGCAACAACAACAGTTTTGGAAGTCATACTCTTCCCAAACTCTATATTTTAACTGGAAAAGTGGGGGGTTGTCTTATACGCCCAGTCTTATACGCCGGAAAATACGGTATTTAGGAAAAGCCAGGCAACTATGCGGAAATGTATAAATCTAGGATATAAAAGAAAGAAATGTGCTCTGAAAACTGGTGTGGTGGTTTCAGTGCTGGCACAGGAATGATTCAAATTCAAGCCCCCACTATACTATGCCATGGAAACCACTGGACTAGGTCCACTCCCTCATCTTGACTCATCTAATAGAGTGGCCATGAGAATAATCTGGAGGGGGGGAATTAAATTTAAATGTGCTCTCTTTTTTGCCGGAAGGGCTGGTTTTTGCTTGTATTAAGCCAAGGGATGGTTTGAGAGAACGTCTGATTGGAACGAGAAAAATGTCACCTTCTCTCT